>OY757191.1:56120001-57398644 GCA_963583895.1 Melanophora roralis
ACTATTTTAAAAGTTATTTGCAAGTTTTAACAATGTGACAATATAATCCATAATACACATTTTGAAGTCACCAAATATCACTTGCCGAAAAGGGTTTAATTATATTTGTTATTAGTTGCTGACGGTCATTGGCGTAGCTGCAATTTTTTCTAGGGGGTCAGAGATTTTAAGTGCAATAACCAAAAAATTGTTTTTAGAAAATTTTTCCTTTTTCGGGCCGCAAAATGAATTCTGAAGGGGAAAATTGTCACCATTCCTTCCTTCACCAATGTTGACGTTTAAATTGAATATATAATTTTAAAGAAATAAATATTTTGTCCTTGTAAATATATAATAGAAATAAGTTGACGGTATCTTTAAAGCCACCTAACAGAAGTTGTGATGAAAATTTCAACAATAAATGTTTTGCACACGTAACGATACAGTTTTTTACATAAATAGTAAAACAAGTGTAAATAATTAAGTATTACCTCTCAAACTGTATGAAACCTTTTTCTAAAAGCGCCCCACAGTGCTGTGTCCCATAGACAAAAATACAATAAAAAAAAATGTTTTATATTGTAGATAAAAATATATAGGTCGACAGATAACAATAATTTTTAAATAAATTTTAAAGAATTTTTTCGATTTATCTCTTTTTGGTGGCGCTAGGGGGCGCCAAAGTCAAAGAATTTGAAGTAAAAATGGCTAAACAAATACCCGCGTCTTACATGCTTCAGGAAAACAGTTGTAAAAAAATTATTTTTTGGACTATGAGATTGAAATTTTTTTCTGTAGTAAATAACTATATATGCAATAACTGTCAAAAAAATTTTTTGTAATTTCTTTTTTTATAAGTATTTCTTATTGCTTTGAAAAATGCTTATTATTCACTTAAGCTATAAAAATTTTTTAACTTTGATGGAAAATTAAAAAAAAAAGAAAAATATGGTCTATGGGTTTTTTTCTGTTTTCTAAAATTTATACTGTTTTCTAATAACTACAAGAAAAAAAATTTTAAAAATTTAACCGGAACTTTAAAAAAAAAATTTTTTTTTAAATTGCTATTTTCGTGATTTTTTCTCAAATTTCGACAGTTTTCTAAGGTTTAAAAGAAAACAAACTAAAAATACTAAAAAATATAAATTTATATTAATATTGTTTAATAAAAAAACCGCAAAATAGTAAAATTTTTGCGTTTCTATGTATTTTACGCTATAAAATGACACTAAAACCCCAAATTACCTAGGTTTTTTATTGTTTTAAAAAAATTATTGTAAAAATTTAATTTTTTGAACTAGGAAATTCAAATTGTTTCTTGTAGTAAATAACTATATTTGAAACCAACTGTGCAAAAATTTTTATTATATTATTTAGCTATACATAGTTTTTGTTGCTTTGAAAAATGCTTATTATTCACTTAAGCTCCAAAAATTTTTTAACTTTGATGGAAAATTAAAAAAAAAAGAAAAATATGGTCTATGGGTTTTTTTCTGTTTTCAAAAATTCATACTGTCTTCTAATAACTACAAGAAAAAAAATTTTAAAAATTTAACCGAAACTTTAAAAATTTTTTTTTTTTTAAAATGGCTATTTTCGTGATTTTTTCTCAAATTTCGACAGTTTTCTGGAGCTAAAACTAAAAAAAAACTTACAATATAATAACATATAAAACCAAATTGATACCATAAGATTATAATAATTAACGAGATTAATTAAAAAAATAAGTATAAAATTGTGTTTGCCTCTTTTTGACGCTCAAGATGCTGCTAAATTAACAGATTGACGTTGGTGTTTGATTGTTTACCTCCCACCAATGCTGCTAACTTTTTTTTTCCCAAAAATATAGATAAGTTAGTATAAAAAATCGCTAGAAGTTATCTAAATTTTTAAAATGTAAGTTATGAACTGCCAAAAAATTTGTTTTTTCCAGGTCTGTTGTGACTACTTATAACAAAAACTAGATCAAAATATGACAAAAATTTAATGTTTTTCACAAAAAACTAATACAGCAATTGAAAATCGCTAGATTTGACTCCCAGAGTTAGTAATAAAATGTTCCCTTGAGGAACTACATTTTGCAGTGGAAAATTTAAAACGGGAATTTCATTCTGTTTTGCAAAGCCTAATGTCGAATTCAAAATGCTTACCAGCAACAAAAGCTTTGGCGCTATATATGAATTTAGATTTGACCGAAAGAAAATATAGTGTGCTACGTAATACAATAAATGAAATACACCCAAATTGTTTTCCGTCTCTGTATGCATTACAAACTAAGAAAAAAAAATTATTCCGTATATTGTGGTATCTGAAAATGAATTTCAGGGTGCTTGTCTGAAGAAGCATTAGAAGCCAACCACAAAATCGTGAGAAAAGCAAGACTGTCCCATACGAGGGAAACGTCACAAAAATAAACTCATAAAGATTTAATACTATTTAATACTATCTTTAGATCCGTTTTTGACTTCAAAAAGGAATCCAAAGGCCAAAAAAATCCATTATTTGCAGAAATTGATATACATATATATACTTAAGAGAAAATGCTAATGAGCCAGTTGAAGACGACGAGACAAATGTTTCATTGAGCGGCAATATTTTTTGGGAAGATTCTAATACTGAAGAAGATTTATTGTAAAATAAAATATACAGATATAGTTTATTAAAAAAAAAAAATTATTATTAAAAACCGCACTTATACGTATTTTTATTTAATTTAGAAAGATTGTCATTTTGTACTTTCACGTTGTCGTCAAAATCATAATGTAGAAGATTTTTAGCCAATTTAATTTTTATTTTCTATTTTTTAAATCAATTTAATGTAATTTGGCACTAACATTTGTTTGACACATAATAATAACCATACCACCCAATTTAATGAGAATCGGCTAACTTTTGTAACAGTCTTAGCATTTTTGCAAAAAAGGATATATGGCAGGACCTAGAGTCCTTGCGTCAATCCCAATAAAAATTATCGCACAAGTTACTAGCACGGGATGTAAATAATCTACTGACTATTGTAACTTTCTGTGCAGTTATGTAGTCAAAATTGAAAATTTCGTCCTTTCTATGTATGGGCAGTAGGCGTGTCCTTTGCCGGATTTTTTCAAAAAATTGAATTTTTCTTAATTTAAGTATTTTATACAACTGTACCAAATTTCAAAGCTCTAGGATCACTCCTTCTATTTTTGTCCCATCACTATATGGGATCAAAGCACTGTGCGCCGTGCCTCGCAACTAGCCATCAGCTGGTCGCCTGAAGGCGAATTTTGTTTAAAGATCTGTTGCTGCCTGTCGACCGCCAAACGCGTGAACCCTACGCCCATCCTCAATCTCGAGTCCGAGGTGCACGATGACAGACGAGAGCGATGAGGCTCATTTCTACCTCAGCGGGTATGTGAACAAGCAAAACTATCGCTTCTGGGCACCGAAAATCCACGAGTAATGCAGGAGGAGCCATTACACCCGATCAAAGTTAATTCATAGTGCGCTGTTCACACTAGAGGAGTCATCGGGCCATTTTTTTCGCAGACTCCGCTGGTCAAACGAAAACAATTGACGGTGCGCGCAATAGGGCCATATTAGCCGATTTTTTTCTGTCGTAGTTAAACGAACTAGGACTGGAGGACATGTGGTTCCAACAGGACGGAGCAACGGCACTAACTGCGCAAGCCACCACCGATATTCTGAAGGCGGCGTTCCCAGGTCGCCTCATCTCTTGTTTTGGCGATTTACATTGACTCGCAAGATTGCCCGATTTAACCGTTGCAGAATTTTTTTGTGGGGTTTTTTTAAATCCCATGTTTACGTAAACAAGCCCAAACCCCTGGAAGCCCTCAAGAACAACATTCGACACGAGTGCGAGTCTCTGTCGCCCGAAGTTCTCGCCGAAGTTATAAAAAATGCCATTAAGTAAATGAACCTGTATAGCAATCAATTGTTACGGCGCTCATTTGGCCGATATCATCTTTTTGACTTGACCAATAAAATTCTAAAGGTTCAAGTAAACAGAATCGAATTTTTCATTTAGAAAAAAATGAGAGCCAAACAGCATCGGATGACTTCTTTTGTTCCACCTTGTACATATGTAGCCTAAATCTGAATAAAAAAGACTAAATCGTTGTTTTGTCTGGTTGTGTTAATGTTATTTTATATGTATGTAAGATACGCCCTTTATAAATTTAGTCAAATATCTATTCAAAATTTAAAAAAATTATGCAATTAGACTTACTTGGAAGAGTTCACCGTTTGATATGTATCCATCATTATCCATATCATATATACGAAATGCAAAACGTAGTTTTGATAGTTTATCGCCTTTAACGCTAAATTGTGATACACCTTGTATGAATTCTTTAAAATCTACTTCACCATTACCATCTGCATCAAATATATCAATGACACGCTGTACCAGTGGATTTTGTTGCAATTCCGGTAATGACATGAACTCATCAACACTCAAGGCACCAGAATTATCTAAATCGAGTTTACGAAAGCGTTTACCCAATCGACGTATTTCATCGGCATCGACTAAATACCAAAAACAAAAAAAAAATAAACAATATTGAGGTGAAAGTTTAATTTAAGTTTTTCGCTACAGTGTTTGCTGCTGCAATGCATATTTACATAAGTTCATATAACCCTGTCACGATGAAAATTTTTCTTTGTTCTGGACTAGAATTGAATCTGGGCTGCTGGCGTATGCGAGCGTTCTAACCAAGAAACCTCATATGTTAAAATTACAATGTTTTATTAATTTTGAAATCAGAATTATTGTTATAAGCATTATTTGTTTCTTTTTATTTTATTGGTTCTTACACACATAAAATAAAAAAAGTTTATTTGAATAAATTAACATTTTTTAAATAAAGGCTTTTAATTATTTAAAAAATTAATTGGGAAAAAATTTTAAAATACAATTTTTAATTAAATAAATTGAATTGAATAATAACGTAATTAAATAAAGTCAATTTTTTTAAACTGGATGTAAATGGAAAAAACAAACTTATTTTCTGTGTAGGGTTTAAAAAAAACTGGAGCAAAATCGATTCAAGTCGACATTGAAAAATTCTTATAAGAATTTCTATATTAAAAGCATACACAACTCGATCGATCGACTTAAATTTTCATTCGAAGCGAATACGAAGATTTGGTCCCTGTTTAAATTTCTTAAGAAAATAAGTTAAACAAAAACAAGTAAGAGCGCTATATTCGGCTGTGCCGAATCTTTTATACCCTTCACATTGGTCTTTAAATATACCCAGCCGAGTAATTTTGTACTGCAAATAATATAATAAAAAACCTTGTGCGAGTTTTAAAGAAAAAATAACAAAATTTTAACGTTCGTATGAATAATAGAAATAGATGAAGAAGATTTGAGGTCGAGAGTTTTAAAAGTTTTTGACATTATTCATATTTGAAGGTTAATAAAACTTGTTAAATGTCTAGTCCACCTGCTCTTCTCCAACTTTTTCTCCAAAATGTATGAATTATTTGATTATTACTTTTTGTAGAATATTCGAAGTCGATAGCTGTTATAGTTTCCGAGATATGACGTATCGAATATTTTATAATAGTTGTCGATTTGTATGGGAGCTACCCCTTTTTTTGCCCCCACTCAAAAAAATTTTTCTTTAAAGCGTAGCCCTTATGGCCCAATTACTTTTTGTAGAACATTTTATTTCGATATCTGTTATAGTTTCCGAGATATAGCGTATCGAATATTTGATAATAATTGTCGATTTGTATAGGAGCTACCCCTTTTTTTGCCCCCACCCAAAAAATTTTTTCTTTTAGGCGTAGCCCTTAGCGTGCAATTACTTTTTGTAGAACATTTCATTTCGATATCTGTTATAGTTTCCGAGATATAGCGTATCGAATATTTGATAATAATTGTCGATTTGTATGGGAGCTACCCCTTTTTTTGCCCCCACCCAAAAAATTTTTTCTTTAAGGCGTAGCCCTTAGCGTGCAATTACTTTTTGTGGAACATTTCATTTCGATATCTGTTATAGTTTCCGAGATATAGCGTATCGAATATTTGATAATAATTGTCGATTTGTATGGGAGCTACCCCTTTTTTTGCCCCCACCCAAAAAATTTTTTCTTTAAAGCGTAGCCCTTAGCGTGCAATTACTTTTTGTAGAACATTTTAAGTCGATAGCATTTATTGTTTCCGAGATATAGCGTATCGAACATTTTATAATAGTTGTCGATTTGTATGGGAGCTACCCCTTTTTTTGCCCCCACTCAAAAAAATTTTTCTTTAAAGCGTAGCCCTTATGGCCCAATTACTTTTTGTAGAACATTTCATTTCGATATCTGTTATAGTTTCCGAGATATAGCGTATCGAATATTTTATAGTAATTGTCGATTTGAATGGGAGCTACCCCTTTTTTTGCCCCCACTCAAAAAAAATTTTCTTTAAAACGTAGCCCTTATGGCCCAATTACTTTTTGTAGAACATTTCATTTCGATATCTGTTATAGTTTCCGAGATATAGCGTATCGAATTTTTGATAATAATTGTCGATTTGTATGGGAGCTACCCCTTTTTTTGCCCCCACCCAAAAAATTTTTTCTTTAAGGCGTAGCCCTTAGCGTGCAATTATTTTTTGTGGAACATTTCATTTCGATATCTGTTATAGTTTCCGAGATATAGCGTATCGAATATTTGATAATAATTGTCGATTTGTATGGGAGCTACCCCTTTTTTTGCCCCCACCCAAAAAATTTTTTCTTTAAGGCGTAGCCCGTAGCGTGCAATTACTTTTTGTAGAACATTTTAAGTCGATAGCTGTTATAGTTTACGAGATATAGCGCATAAAATATTTCACCAAATTTGTGCAATTGTAGAAAAAATACCCCTTCCCCTGGTCCTATCTGAAAAAATTTTTTCCATTATTTAGGTCCCTTCTTTAGGAGTATCCGTGCCAAGTTTTGTGGCAAGAGTGACTATACTTACTGAGATATATAGGGATATATGCACGGATTTTGTCCTAAAAAAAATGGGTTACTCTGGGTTTTCGCTTATATCTCGGTCAATAGTGAACCGATTTTGTTGATTTCAAATAGCGATTGTCTCCAGGATATTTCTAATAGTTTGACACCATTAACTGGTCTGTATCTTTTTATTTGACTCCGGAAACTTGATTTCAACAGACGGACAGACGGACATCGCTAAATCGGCTTCCCTATCTATAAGGATCCAGAATATATATACTTTATGGGGTCGCAAATGAATAATAAAGAAATTACAAACGGAATGACAAAGTGATATATACCCTTATCACTATGTGAAGGGTATAAAAAATTAGGAATTTTTACACAGATATACACATGTATGCATATGTAATAATGCGCTGTTTTAAGAATCCAGGCAAATAATATGGGTAAAAATTTTATAATTTTGTACATACATACATATGTATGTACATATGTGCAAATAAAAAACAATTTTAAGGTTTAAAATTATCAAAAGACACATAAATAAAATTAATAATAAAAATTTAATAAAACTGTCAATTAAAAACATATTTGTGTTCATATACATACACACACAAGTTTGTAAGCAGTGATGCTAAAATGCCTTAAGGCGAACAAATTTTTTCTTTTGACAATCATAATAAAACTAGCATCTTTGTATGTATACATCACTGTGGCTAAGTTAAGGCAGGGGCCAAATCGCCACATTCGATTCGAATCGAAATTTAAAAATTCTTATTAGAATTCCTATACTAAAAGCATTGGCAATCTATCAATCGAGTGAATTTTCGATTTGAATCGAATGTAACGATTTGGCCCCAGGTTTTTTACCCTAAATTGTTCAGGGTAAATTAAATTCTAAAATTTTGAATTTCACAATATTTATCGTTGGATTGTTTTATGATTTTCTAATTTATTCACTCTCTTTTGATTTTTTTTTTTAAAGAGCTCATTATAATTTCTTATGAAAGTCAACTACAACTTAAAATGTAAGGAAGTTTTGTACTTTCAGAAATTTTGAAGAAAGAGTAAAAATAAATCCAAAGTTGTAAAGACGAGCTTGAAAAATCGAATGGCATACACCCTCGTAAATATTTGTAAGTCGTGCATTCATAAATATAAAAATAACAATTATTCATGTAAAAATAAATAAATTAATCCCGTTCTTATTGTTAATTGTAATTAAAATAATGTTACCTGAAAAACTTATAAGCCCCAAGGATTCATTTAAACCTGCATTTACAGCAAGCAGTTTAATAAAATGTTTGTACATTTATTACCCTGTGTTCTTAATATTTGAGCATGTTAGTAAATAAAAAAAAATAAAAAAGTGAGAGAGTTGGGTTTTTTTGCACTGTGATTGTCATGTGTAACCCCCTAGTAAGGGTCAGCAAAGCCGACTAAATTCAGCTGGCGTAAGTAACAAAAAATGCATGCGACAAAAACATTCATAAATGAATGTGCTGGGCGCACAAAATACTTTAGGTTAGTAAAGATATTTTAATAAGTCATTTCGTCACTTTCATTTATAATTTTTAATGCCAGAAATAAACCCACAAATATACAAATTTATTTTCGATTATAAAAAACTTTATGTACAATGCAATTATAATTAACAATTATTTATTTATAAGTATAAAATTTTAACCCTTATTGCTTTAGATTTACAGCTTAATGTTTATACTATAACATACTATTTTTAAATTACTGGCTCTTAACAAAGACGTTAAGGGTTTTACGTGGTACCGGCCATGTGGCATACCCACGGTGCTCTCAACACTGGTGAAATACAATGCGTCCCACCAGCGCCCCTAGAATGGTTGGTCAGACCACCCTAGGTACCAATTCTCTGCTTTGGCTCCGTGCAGCCTCGACAGACCCCTTGGTGAGGAGTTGGGCTATCTAAACCCGGTTTTTGCGTTTCTATTTTTGATCTCGCTTATTCATAATCAAAACAGATCCGCGCCGACAAGACACCTCTCCACACACTTGTGAAACAGCACCCAACCTTAGGCAAGAAAGATTATGATTCCCAGCCGCACCCAATACGGATGCGACCCCCAGCTCTGTTTAAAGGATCATTTAATTCATTTATTCCAACTTAGGATCATTTATGTCCGACATCATCAACACTCCATAATCTTCTCACCGCCAGTCAGGACCGAATCACGCACATGCTTTGAAGTGCCATGCCGGCCTTCTCATTTATTTGCTACTACTTGGGCGGGACCTTATTTCAGATCCCAGAGTCCCCAGCCTTGGCTGGTTCCCCTATTCACCTACTTCCAAACACACTTACACCTTTTCAGCTAATAGCCTACTTCCACAGTTGCTCATGTGCCTGGGTAGATCCGTCAAATCCAGAAACTTTATCTTGTTGAACCTTTAGTTCATATAAGACCGCTTTTACACGGTCACTCTGGGGCCCGTACAGGACGGACCCCAGTATATCAACTTTCGTTCTACAGTTGCCCCGCTTGGGGATAACCACAGCCACCACGTGTACTCCCGAAGGAGACCTCACCATTAATCAGTTCATGCACTGGTAAGCACATGGGGCTAACTGATTCCCGTGGTACCAGATAGGACTCTGGTCAGCCTCGGAAATCCACTTCCACTTCAATTTTCATATTCACTTCCGTATCTTTCCTCCCAATATTTAAGTTCACGGTTAAGGTATTGGTACCCTTTTAAACCCTGTATTGTTGTACCACTTAATGGTGATGCTCATGGCACAACGCCACAAGGACAGCCTGCCTTGAACAAGACCAGTAAACTGATCCCTTTATAGCCCAAGACAGATTGTTTTAACTTTATTAGCCATGTCTGTTAGCCTTCCGACCACTCTGCCGGAAGTTATCCAGTTGATACCGCTTGGAGGTAGACTTAGGCACTTGTGTCTTGCACTTATCAACCGGCTCTTAACAAAGATCTCTTTCTTTATATATGTACATATGTACTTACCTCTTTTAAAAAAATAAAAAATTGTTCTTATCATTTCCACAACCAAGTGCTGCCAAGTGAAATTTGATAAATAACCCTAAACCCAAAGAATTTAACTGTAAATTTGTACTAGTCCAAAAACAAAAAACGTAGTCACTTAGACCCTTAAATTTTTTGTTTCAAATTTAGATTCATTTTCACTTCACCTTTCCTTTTAAACGTTTTGAACGTTTTTTAAGCTCTGATTGTATTTAATTAGAAACTATATACATACATACAGCATTGACTAAGAAAATTTAATCGAGATTTGAAATATATGTATATTAGTTCTAAAATTACCATTTTAATATTTTGTTTTATCCGAAACTTCCCTTTAAAAATTTTTAAACTTCAAAAATCTTAAATTGAAAATGAACCGCTCTAATTGTACGTCTTGACGAGACAAATTCATGCCTAGACAAATGTCAAAATACAAATAAAAAAACCCGGTATTTTTATACTTGGTTTTTTATACACTGAGTTTGACATTTGTTTAGGAAAGAATTTGTCTCGTCAAGACGTACAATAACAACAGTTCCACAATCATCGGATGACACTAAATTTTTATTTAATTTTTATTCATATTTTATTTATTTTTTTTATAGAAAAATTATCGAAAGCAATCTCGTTAATCGAATAACAGCATGATAAATAAAATATTAATAAAAATCAAATAAATATGTATTAGCAAAATTAAAATAAAAATAAATAAATAGAAATAACTAGTGATAAATGCAAATAGAATGAGATCAAGAGAACATAGAGTTGTATGTGGATTTAGTTCGGTCTAAGCATTATAGCATATGAATATAATTCCAGTATTTAAATTCCAATTAAAGTTTGTTTAAATGGAACAAATCAACATTCAACTTACAGTAGTACCGAATAGAAAAATTGCTGACGAGAAATCGAAGCTGATTTCGAAAATGCATTACACTCGGCTAGTAGCGGAATTACTTATTTTTGAATTAAATTTCAATTCTAAGCTATCACCATTTTAATAAGTAAAGAACTTAAGCCGAATAAATAGAAATTATTATAAGATATAGAAAAGTTAAATAAATAACTAAAATGTTTTCAATTATTGTTTTATTTTTTCATCAAATAATTTAATTTGCTTCAAGCAGGGTTCTAACCGACGAGGTTTAAGCGCGCTACCATTGCACCGCCGCACAGTGTAGTGATTTTATATAACGAGTGGGCAAAAATAGGAGTTATCATAAAGAAATAAAACTCGGCACACATATTTGAATTGATAAAAATATGATAACACCTAAAATTTTATCAAAAAAGCTCTAAGGATTCGTATCCTCTCTATATGTCCTTAAAGTTAAAACTACCATAACGTAAAGGAAAAAAATGATAGATAATATATGGTCAGATATCGTCTTTTTCCTCTAAAAACTTGGTTAGTTGAGCATTATTTATATTTGGGGTGGCACTGAGAAAGAGAAGTCGCGCCTAGCGCAAAAGAAATCTTTTTTTTTAGAACATAAGTATATACTTGTATATTAAGTTTCCGTAACCGTAGCTTCCTTAAAATCAACATACTTTCTGTTTATTATAGAATAAGTCTATAAAGCTGCATCAATACAATTTAAAAGTTCTATTATATATTTTTTTCAATTTTGGCCGCCTTCACCACACTGTGCGCCGCCTTACTTTATTTGTTAATGCTAATGTTCCTTTCATTTGCAGTAAAAAAAATAAATACAAAAAAGCAAAGAGAAAAATATACCGTTGCTTATTTCAAAGCTAACACATAAGCCAAAACAACAACAGAGCCCAAGGAAATAAAAATAACATAAACATGTCTGCAAGAAATCGTACATCGAAATTATAATATATGTCTTACATATCGTAAGATATCTGTAAAAATCAATTAAGATTTTTGACAGATCTATCTAACACAAAGATTGTTGGACAATTTTGCAGGCTGGGTTGTATGTATTTTCCGATATTTTTTCTTTATAAGACAAAGCTTGACTGACTTTAAAATCCTAATTGTTTTTTTTTTTTTGTATATAAAATACTTACAGTTAGAGCACATTTCCATTGGCAAAGAAGTTTCATTCCCCTGTAATGAAAAATTAAAAAAAACTCAATAGTATATGATTATTTTTTAATGATCTAACAGTATACACTACTTCTGTTCAATATTTTATACAAAAAATTTTCGAAAAAAAAAGAGTACTTTGAAATAGAGAGTTTAGTTTGTTTACATAATAAAATGGAGATATTAACATCTGGTCTTTTACTCTGTATTTCAAATCCCAAAAAACTTTTTCGAAATTTTATACTTATTAGTATATAATTTTACAGGTTTTTAAAATGTGTTTTGGTTGGGCGCATGGCCTTTAAATTCGTGTGCTTTCCAAATACCAGCTTCGCTAAATTTAAGTTTTTTGGCATCTGTTATTTTTTGTTGGGTTATCATCGACCAGTGATGAGAATTTTATTTTTTTTGCGCAAAATTTTACGTTTTGTACAATTATAACATCATAAAATTTTCCATTTTGTTTGGGTAATTAAAAATTATTTTAAACTAATGCTGGTAATGCAGCAGACTAAAATAAACAGTGGTTTACGTTTTATTTTAAAAACTGTTTGATTGTAAGGTTAAAAATTATTGTTACTTAAAAAAGGTCTTAATAAATACTACATAGTTATTATCATCCATTCAAAAAAACTGATGCGTTAGTTAGTCCAGGCCCTTCGTCTGCGCTTCTTCCCTAATTTCTGGCACCAAGTTTCGAGATGTCTTCCTCCTCTTGGATTCTTCTATTGGAGTTTCGGTCTTCATCTTCTGCGTGATCCATAATCTTATTACAGAAATTATACAAAAAATGTAAATGACGCTAATAACTATTCGATTATTTTTGACGAAACCATGATTTATCAGGAAAAAGCCAAATTCCTTTAGCTTTAAGGTATTTTAACGTAAACGAAAAGTTAGTAAAAAAGGAATTAATCGGCTTTATCGACGCATTTGAAGAGGCTTCAAATGATACTATAGTTGACGTCGAAGTGTCAATTAATGCGAACACCCTATTTTAAGAGTTTTGAAAATCGTTGATCTTGATTTGGAAAATTGTGTAGGGATTGGAAATGACGGGTGTCCTTTGATGTTGGCAGAAAATGGAGCAGTAAAAAAAATACAAGAAGCCGCAATAAATGTAAAACAAACTTCTTGATGCCCATAAACTAAATAACTCGATATCGAAAGGCAAGAAGGTACCAGCAAATTTTTTAAAAAACATCATCCTTAGCGTAATGCAGTTTTTCTGAAATATGTAGGTGCAAAGTTGTCTCCATTATGCGAAACAAGATGGGTGGATCGTCATGATTCAATTTTACAATTTGCAGTAAAAATAAAGCACATAATAGAGGCGTTGGAAAAGATATCTGAGTGGAAATATAAGGATACGTCTTCAAAAGCCTTATTATTAAGAACTTCTCTGAGCACTTTCGAATTTATTTGCAGATTGCATTTTCAAAATGATATATTGACTGTCATACATCCGCTTAGTGTTATTTTACAAAAGTAGAATATAGATTTACAAAAAAGGATCATAACTTATGAAACCCATGATAATGTGTCTTGAGACTAAAAGGAATGAATCCTAAATAGAATTTAAAACTACTTTTGAAGAGGCAAAAAATATTTCTGTTGGTAAAAAAATTTAAGTTCAAAAGCCTTGATTTAAAAAAAAAATAATTTTTAAGATGTCGAAATATACTACCGCATCGAGGGCTACATGCTTTTAATTGAATATGTTTTACAAGTCTTAAAAACACGTTTCTCAAAGGATGTCCTTTATTTGTTTAACACCCCTTAACTTTTGATCCAGAATATGACTACATTTTCTGGGTTTTTTGTTTTAAAAAAAATATGTGCTTTATTTAAAATTTCCTCCCCCCAAATGCTTGTGCTGGATACGCGCCTTCTCAGCAAAAACTCTTAATAAACTCTGCCGTCAATGAGATTAACCATAAACGAGATATTGATCATAGTTTTTCGACTTTTCAAAGTGTGTAAATTGATCTCAGCTAACAACATATGACGGCAGTTTTAGTGCCGATAAATGCTTCTATAACAGAAAATAAGAAAGTGCTTTTTTACCGATTCAATTATATTAATATGTACATTATAAATCGGCTCCCATATGATTGAGCCATACTCCAAAATAGGTCTCACGAAGGGATGTAAATAAACGTAGTTATATTGGGATCGTTAAGTTCCTTCGCCCACCTTTTAACAAACGCCAGGATACTAAGGGACTTATTGACGGTTAATGTAATATGTTTGACAGAGCTTAGTTTAACATCGAGCAGAATTCCCAAATCCCTTATCTCGTCAACTGAGTGTAAATAATTATTATAAAGTGCGCAGGTATAAATAGTATTGCGACCTCGAGAGAATTGCATATGCCTACATTTTCCCCGGTTTAGTTCCATAAGATTTAATGTGCACCATTTTTAAAATTATGCAAATCCTTTTTTAAAAGAATATGATCAGATGGTTTCTTATTAGTGTGAAGATAAATACGTATGTATTTAGCTAGCAGAGACAAAAGCCAACATTTTTAGCAAAGCCAATTTTGGAGTTAGCATAGAAAAGTAGGGCATTTAACAGTGCATATATTTACAATTCACTTAATCAAACAGGTCAGTAGCAGGAAATAAAGCCTAGTTTCCAGACCTCCCCATATGGAAAATATGTTCCAAATGTTCCTTTTTTTAAATTTCACTTTGGGAAAAATTATGATATCCTTGAAAGATTTTGTGTATATCTGGCCAAAGTCTTTCTTTGTCACTCATATAGACTATAAGGACAATGAAGACCAAGGAGTGCTCTATTAAGCTGCGTAACTTATATGTCTGAATTGTATTTGGGAGATTTTAAAAAATTTTTAAAAATATCGCTTTGGGAAATATTATATGCTTGAAGGATTTTGGGCATATTTTGCCGTCTTTTTTTCATTCAAATTAAGAATTCTTATACCTATTATCAAGAGTCGACTGTAGTACGTACATCTTCATACATACCTATGTATGTACATAATTATTTTTTGGAAGTTTTTAAGAGCTATTTATTAACTTATTTCTAAGATTAAATATATCTATGATATATTAAAATTGTTTAAAAAAATGGGTCATTAAAAATATAAATATTTAATGAAGATTTATATAAGTGTTAAAGGCCATTCAACCAAAAAAAAAATCTTTCTGGGGTGTAAAAAAATGCAAATTCTCGTTAAATCATAAAGCAATGTACATATTTATGTAGTTATTTACTTTTGTTTCATGCGTAGGGGGAAGCATAAGAAATAAAATTATTGGCAGCACCCCTATACAGGTGGTAGTAGTGGTTTTAGTTCAATTTTTTTCAACATAAGTTTTGTGGCCCCAATTTCTATACGTAACAAATTTTTTTAGTAATAATTCCTGTATGTTTTCGCTTTAATCATAAAAATAAATTATTTACCATTTTGCTTCTCTTTTAATAAGTACGTGTATGTTGATATAAATAGGTTGTTGTAAAAAGCAACCAAATTCTATTTGGTTCTTTTTAATTTATGTATTTTATTTTGCAAGATACGCAAAAGTCTGTGCTTAAAAGTTTTCTTTGGCCTGTCACTTTTTCAGCAGCAGCAGCACAGCAACACCACTGAAAGAATATTTTTTTTAACTTTAGTTTCTTTTTAAAACACTTTATTTTATCTATTTATTATAAAATACATTAACTATCTTATTTAAAGTTAAAAGCAACTTTATAAGTCGCTAGTTTTTGTTGAATTTATTATTTGCTATAAGAAAATTTAATATTCCAGTTAGATTTTTTCTTTTTGGTATAATATAATGCAGAGAACAACGCCGACTGATTAAAAACAAGCGGTTTGCTTCCGCCAGTTGATTTCTGATTACTACGCCGCCGAAAACTTCAAACGCAAACCAGGGCTGCCAAGCAACGAAGTTATACATATAGTATTTATAAGCGGTTTAACCTCTTGGTGATATGCCTTCTTTTACAGTTGGACTAAGGCAATGCAAACAGGTGGGAGCAGGTCTACAAAAACAACTAAAAAGGTTGTACGAATGTCAAAGATAGATAACAAAAACACACAAATTCTTTCATTTACTTTTTGAGCTTTTTTTCGTTAGTAAAAAAAACATAAACATAAACTAATTTTGGCAATTAAACATCCGAAATACCGTTACTCAGCTGATTTACTAAGGTCACCTGTATACGTGCGCCCAAGACGATTTCATTGCAGGTGGCCTCGGCTAATCAGCTAAGTAACGGTATTTCGGATGAGTAGTTGTCAAAATTTGTTTATGTTTTTTTTTTTTACTAAAAACAACTCATGGTGAAATAATCGTACCAGGTGGTGTCGGTTCTACAACAACAAAATTTGGTGAATATAATTTTCGTTTTTGTTGTAGTTTTCGTTGGCTGTTGTCAAAAAAAGATAAGTAAAAGTAAACAACTTTGACTATCCAGCCTCGATTTATGCATGAAAAAAGTAGATCAGCTGTGCTTGTAACACCACCTGGTACGATTATTTCACCATGAAACAACTGTAGAATCTAAGACAAGGCGAATTCATAGAGAAGGTGGTCTCGGCAGATCAGCTGACTATTTTTTGCTTGTGCAATTTTTCTCCCAAAATGTCAAAAGTGTGTCCATGTGTTTCTTCTTGATTTAAAAAAAATGACGCGTCGGTTAGATTTTTAAACTAAAAACTTAAAAAAGTGTTTTCGAATTAACAACCAGCAAAACCAAATGATGCGTTCTTGTGCTTTGTGCAAAAAAAAAGTGTAAAATTAGTTTTATTCACGTTTTTCTTCTGCAAATAATTTGTGTTTTTTTTAATGATGCCATATACAATAATTTATGTTTATTTTTTAATGATGCCATATTTGTGTTTGAAAAGCTCAAAGAGAAGAAAAAAGAATTTGTAAGTTTTTGTTATATGTTTCTGACACTCGTACATTCATTTTAGTTGTTTTTGCAGAACCGCTCCCTTTCCTTTTTGTGTTGGAACGGTAGAATGTCAGAAAAATTAAATTTTCTTATAAAATTAAATTTTTATAACGTGAAAAATCAAATTGATTTTAATCAGCTGGGCTCTTAATATTACCTGCACCCTATTCTGTAATTCTCTTAGCTAAAGCTAAATCTCGATCGTTTAAACGCTCAAAATAAACTACGGCGAATATTTTAGCTATACCACATGGTTCAAGGCGAATTTATATAAGGTGGCCGCAATAAGAAAATTACAAAAACAACAGGCAAATATTTCGATTTCTCTGTCAAAATTACGGCGAATTTACAAGCACCAACACATGGTTTTTGTAAAAAGTGAAACGTAAACAAAGTGCAATATTTTTAGAATTTTCACGTTTTTAATTCAATTTTTTGCCTTCTATGTACCCAGTGAGTAAATTAAACAAAAAAATAAAGTTTTAAAGGGGTTTTTTACATATATATACATATATAACTTCTAGGAAAGTTGCTGCTGGGAAATTACCGCTTACGATTCGCATTAAGTTCCTTGTGGTATTGTGTATAACTGGTGTTCTATTCTTTTTGTTTAGAAAACCTGATTTCAGTTTTGTGTTTTATGGACCCGTTAATAATAGGATTTTTGCCGAGCTTTCCATTGGAATAGGGTAAGGCTAAATGCTCCTTCTGCTACAACACCAAAACTTTGAGAAAATACAACTTTGAATTCGCCTTGACATGGCTTATCGCTTAGCAAGGCACATTCAACCAGGTCAAGACGAATTCATTTACAGGTGACTTTAAGAAGCCAGCTGACTATTTTTTGCTCGATATTGTTTTGTGATTGCTATTTGTCAAAAGTTTGTTTACATTTTCATCAAGGCGAATTCGCCTTGAACCAGGTAATATTAAGAGCCCAGCTGATTAGAATCAATTTGACATTTATACGTTATAAAAATTTAATTTTATAAGAAATTTTTTATTTTTCCGACATTCTACCGTTCAAAAACAAAAGGAAATGCAGAGGCCGAATTTTTTGAATTCGCCTTGAGTTTACCTTGTATCATGGATGGAATGAAACGCTTTTTTATTATTGTATATGATACAATAGGGGGCTAATTTTTTTTATTTCTTTTGATGATGAAATTGAGTTGCTGCTTTCGAAAATGCATTCTACTCGGCTAGTATCGGTAGAAAAACCTAATTTTTTTTAATATAATAAAACAAAAAATTTGAGTTGCTATCGACAAAAATTAAATAAAGTTTATTTTGGCGACTTTTTCATTGTATGAACTCAAAAAATATTTGTTGGCGATGGAACCTAAAAAAACTGACAACCATAGTCAGAATTACCTCTATGGAAAAAAAATATTGCGTAAAATATGCTACAAAAAAAAAAATGAAAGAAAGCTCGTAAAAAATACCGCACCACTATTATCTTTTAAATAGTGTAATGTTTGTACATTGGTCATATATTAGCCGAAAATAATTTTTCTGTTCATCCTGCTATAGGATTTGCATGTATAGTCACTCCGTTAATTTTCTTTTCCACGTACGGGCGATAAGATTTCGGATTAACCGGCAATTTTTCTAATTCGTCAAGTGCATCAAATCCATCTATAACCCGACCAAATAAAGTATATTTTAAATCTAAATTGGGTTGAGCAGCATATGTAATAAAGAACTGACTCGAATTCGCATTTGGACCATTGTTTGCCATTGAAACCATTCCGCGATCAGAGTGCTAAAAGAAAAAGTGTAATGCATTCCTTGTTTTCTAAAAAAAAAAACAAACCTTAAGATTTTCCTTAAATTCATCTTCAAATTTGCGCCCCCATATGGATTGTCCGTTTTTTCCTGTGTTTGTTGGGTCTCCGGTCTGTATAATAAAGCCCTTAATGTTGCGTATAAAAGCGCAACCGTTGTAGTAATCACTGGCACAAAGTGCTAGGAAGTTTTCGCAAGCTTTTGGGCAATCTTTGCAAAAAAGTTCAATTTTAATATCTCCAACATCTGAGTGTAAAGTAACAGACTGAAAAAAAAATACTGAACAATTAGCCTTATTGTGTTTGGCGTAGTCGTGTCGAATGTTGTCAAATTCGACACAAGTCTTATTGCTTACCCTACAAGAAATTTGTGACCGAAACTAACACTAAAACATTCTTTGTCGGTCATTTGTGACCAATATTTCTATCATTTCTGAAGATGCGAGGGAGATGCAAGATCACACGTACACAAAGCTACGGTCATTTTTTTCACATCGCCCTTAAGAAAATGATAGAAAATAATGACCGAATGACCGGTCAAATGACTGTCACTGTTCTGGTAGAGTTAATTTGTTTTGATTTTTTTAAATTTTTTTGTCCATCCATTTTAAGCAAGCTGCCCTACAAGAAATTTGTGACCGAAACTAACACTAAAACATTTTTTGTCGGTCATTTGTGACCAATATTTCTATCATTTCTGAAGGTGCTTGGAAGATGCAAGATCACACGTACACAAAGTTTCCGTCATTTTTTTTACATCGCCCTTAAGAAAATGATAGAAAATAATGACCGAATGACCGGTCAAATGACTGTCACTGTTCTGGTAGGGTGAATTGCATGTACACGCAAGTCTGTACCCATTTTATTTCCCCTCACTCCGTTGTCCACAACCTAATCAGTTCAGCTTATTTTCTTGCATAGTGCGAATTGGGACCAAGACGTACAATAATGTAAGAAAAACATGCTGTTCTGACTTTTATGGCGCAGGCAATCTCGTGCAAAATATAGCGAGCTGTTGAATTTACTATACCTTGTATATTAACTGTACTCCCAGGAAATTTTTATGCATTAATGGTCTGATAGTTTATGTTTTGTATTGAGAATAAGCCTGTAAACATTTTTTTCTTACATAAATACTCTCTAAACCCAGTTTATTTTGCAACCTCTTAATAGCAAAGTTAAAAGTTTGTTATCAAAACCCTGCTGCCAAATACCTAAGTTATATTGATGTATTGCAAACTGAGAACATTGACAAAATTTCAAGGGTTGCAAAAAAAAGTTGAAATTTCGCACTGAAAAGCAAACTGCGTTTACTGAAAAGTTTTATTTACCATTTTTTAATACAAGAATTTTTTGTTTATTTTATTTTTGGAAACTCGGACAGCTGTTCAAAAAAACTTATTGGCTTTATGCTTGAGGTCGTTTTTACATTACGAAAATTAATTCAATCTTAATGCTTGAGAAAGAAATAGAGTTGCCGGGGGGCATTTCATTTTTATGATTGAGAAAGTGCTTGTAAAAAAAATTAATTTCGAAAAATTGTAATAAGTCCAACAATCAGTATCATACGAATTAATAATCAGCTGGGCTCTTAACACTACCTGCATTAGTCTACCCTGGTTAGTAATTTTTTATTTTTAACTCAAACGTATTTTATAATGTTTCTTTTTATAAAAAGAAAGTGAAAGGTAAATTAGAAGTATTAAAAAAATTTAATTTAGCCCTAGCCTATACATGCAATGTTAGAATACAGCTGATATAAATTTGCCTTGGTATTTTGTGAAACCGAACGTCGGATTTATGAATTTTGTTTGATATCAAAGCGAGTTTATTGATCAGCTGAACTACACAGCACAGCTGATTAATTTTTTTTGATTCGCCTTGAGCGATTTAAAAGAAATATTATATGTATGTTTTTAATGTTAACTTGCATTATTTTAAAACTGTATGATTCATAGTTTTATTAACTAAAACACTTAAAATCTTAAAATATTTCTCGATTCGAAAAATTCTCACATGTTATAGAAACGAGTGTCCCTAATACACGTACATATCAAAATCGCAGCTGATCATGAATGATTATATGAGAAAGTAAATGTAAGTTTTAAGGGTGTATCTTTGATTCAAGGTGTATTATATAGCGTCTTGACAAGCCATAAATTTGTTCTGTCATTGAACAAAATTTTTTCGCACATCGTTTTGTCACGTCTGGGCCGTTCATGCCGATGTTTTGTTCCTGTTTAGTTATCGTTGTCAGAGAAAATATGTGTTCTAGACCTGCAAAACTATGGATGGTCACTCCACTCGATAGTAGACACATTCGATAGTCTTAAGCCACCGACTACATCTTAAACTATCGATGGTACCGAATTCTAAAAAACTGTATGCAAAAACAATTGTTAGCTTAAGGTGTATATGCCTTGAACTTGACTTTTTC
This sequence comes from Melanophora roralis, assembly GCA_963583895.1. Classification (NCBI taxonomy): domain Eukaryota; kingdom Metazoa; phylum Arthropoda; class Insecta; order Diptera; family Rhinophoridae; genus Melanophora; species Melanophora roralis. The sequence continues at coordinate 56,141,155 of OY757191.1, forward strand.
ATATAAAAATTCGCTTTTTAATCTTTTTCTTAACAAATTTCTTGAATAAAGCTAAGTCGGTTGGATTGCTTGTGTTTTATTCGCCGATGTCTTGCAATATAAGTACTATCTTCATTAAATATTAACTACTAACTAGTTTATTTTAACTTCTTTACTAATTTCATTATTAAGTTTAAAAAATAACCACCGGCAGAAAAAATTAATTTAAAATATGCTGCCGACCAATTCTGGTCAGATACGCTAATTTTTGAATAATGATTTTTTGCCGGTATCGCTACGGAAAAAAACAATCGACAGTACACTAAAAACTATCAATAGAACCATCAATAGTAGCTGTGAACAAAACTTATAAATAACCGATGTCGATGTTTTAGTTTAGAAAGTCGGTGTCGATGTTTATGAACTACAAATTGATGTTTTTGAAATAACGATGTATTGTTTGCATCCCTAGCAGTGATGCATTTACGAACAGGATCACATTTTGTGTGCCGGTAAATTTAAAAGCATATTTGTTCCTAATGCTAAAAAATGAGTCGAAGAATCTGTACTTTTGAAAACAAACCTTACTAAAAATGCCCACAAGTGAAACTACTAATATGTAGTATATGTTATTGGGTATTTATTTGTATTTTAAATAAAGGAGAAAAAGTGCTTAAAATATTTGCGTTTCATCATATCCAACACCATTTTTAACTAAAATTTACTCTGAAAATTAAAAAAAAACATGACTCTAGCGGTAATCCGTAATTATTTTATTGATATCGTATTAGTAATTTAAATTTTTAAAAATGTTAAAATAAATGTATTTATATTTACGTAATATATGGAGGAAAGAAAACAGAATTTATGTAATATTAATTTAAGAAGATTTATAAAATAAAATAAATGTGAAGTAAATAGCTTTAAGAAAATGTACTTGAAAATGATTATAAAAATCCCGATATAATTATTTCACATTCGTCAAAAAAAAAATTATAATAATTTAAAGGTGACAAAACTTATACATTTAACAAAACGAAGTTTTTAAATTTAATTAGCAAATATGTTGTAAGAAAGCAAGTGTATGTGTGTTTGTTATAAGATATAATATTGATTACTAGAAATAATTTTTTTTAACATTTTATTAAATTTTTGATTTTTTTTTGTGTTTTTTATATTTTAAACTTTTTTTTTATATTTTTCATATTTTTTTTCTGATTTTATACGATATTTTTACGATTTGCTCTTAACAGTGCTTACGAAACTTCTTCGGATATTTTTGATTCATTCTTATATAAGTTGACAAGATGAAATATTTTTTTAATTAGATATTATACAATTGAAAACTCTATAGTTGTTGATAAGAGTTATTTAAAAAAAAAAGACTGGCCTTTAAACTATTTGTGGATAAAAAACCTTTTTGATTGCACAATACAAAACAATCCTTAGTTGTCAACTTATTCCTCAATACGGTAGATAAGAAAGAAATTATCGATATCCTTTTCAGCGGCTGGTGGTGCTTCCGGAGCTTTTCTAGACATCGGTTCGAAGCCCATAAGCAAAAAGCTCTCCAAAAGACGAGCACGATCAGTACGATTCTTACGTACGCACATGACAACTGCATCCACTTCCAGTTTGTCCTCAGCAAATTCCAACAAGGAAACTAATGTGTCCTTAGAATTTTCTGAATCCAATTTATCAGGCATGGCGACATACAAAATGTTATTGATTGGATTTAAAACCGACTCCCATTTGGTGAACTTGTTTTCAGTTACGTGTAACTTTATAACAATTCGAATCGGATGATCATGCTGCAAAATTTGCTTGACTACCTCTTGACAATCATCATCCGAATACAGGGATTGCACATCCGAGTCGGAATATTCAGAAGAAGCCGATGAGCTAGGCCTGCAACAGCCACTGCTGTTACTACCGCTATTACTTCTGTCGAATAAACTGCTGCCACCAGCTGAATCAACCGAAGATTTTCGAGTGTAACCTGATAAAATTAAAACAAATATTAATAAGTATACATGAATATATTATACATACACATATGTATGTATATCAGTAAATGATATACATATACATATGTACATATGTACGTATATTACTGGCATATCCCTACAGTACTAACTAGTAACATTTTTGAATGGTTGAAAATGTTTTTGCTTCTCTTGTAAAATTTTGAAAAATGTAGTTACGTGGTTTTGCATTTCAGCTGACGACATACATTTTCCGTTGTGATTATATTACCTGTTAAGAGTGACGCCCTATCGTGATCTGTTCTGTGATGGGTAGGGACATCAGGACCACCACAGAGGCCCTACGCCGAGAGAGATACAGTATGACTCAGTCGACATGTTGGTAGCGCTAGAAGAGGTAGATGTAGTACGTAACTTATTATCGGCACAGGTAGCGCCGAGAACAGACTCCGTAAACTCTCTTCTACTACTACTACTTAACACTGGATCGCTAAAAATATATGAAGTATTTATTAAAAAACATTTTTTAAGAAAATTCTGAAATATCAATTTTGCAGGGTTTTAGATAAAATGAATTAATACACCGTCATGGAAGACATTTAATATATACATACATATATTTAATAAGTATGTAGTAGACATCTGCATGACTATATTCATTTAATTGCCTATACACAACAAAAACAATATTCATTCAAACATTTTTCATTCTATGGGAGATAAATAAAGTTAAGCCAGTAACAACACAAGAAAGAATGTATTGTGTGTTACACTCAATGATACAAGAAGAACACATTAATTTTACAGTTTTCGTTTTGAATGTGTATAAAACACACTTGAAAATACAAAAACATAGCAAAGTCTCATTACAGTTAGAGTTTTTATAAAAACATTCAGGTGTTTTTTCGAGTTAATGAATGTTTAACAACAACAATAACGACAAATTTGCAAACACAAATGAATAATAATTTTTTACACCAATCATACAGCAATATTCACACATTCTATTCAGTATTTATTTATATGAATGTATGGGTAATATTTTGTTTTCGGTTGAAGTTGTTTTTTATTTGCTTTTGCTTGTGGGTTCATTTATTTAGTTTGTTTAACATTGAATGAAAAACACTATATTGTTGAAAAACAAACGAATGTATTTAAACGGCATTTGGGTGTAGTCAAGCAGACCTCTAGTATGTAGCACATCTGGTAGGTAGTGGACAAATTGTTTTCTTAAAACAAATATCATTTTTTATCGTTTATAAAGAAATATATATATTTACATACATATGTATATATGTATCTATGTACCTACATAGGTACAAGTTTTATTTTTTTTTATCGCTAGTATTTTATATCATAAACGTAAATTAAACAAAAAAACAATATTACTAATGGCTTAACGTTGTCGTTTTATCGTCATAAAAAACATGTTTATTGTTCTTTAACCTAATATTTTGTACATAATTAAATAAAGTATAAAGATAAGATTTAAAAATAAAAAAAATTGTTCTAAGCAACCAAGTTAGCTGGCACGTACTTTATTTGTGAAGATTTATTATTCCTAAAAATACAACACTGTGCATTATGTACAAAAATGCTTGACAATCACAAGTTCAAGCTTTTTGCAAAAACATGGCGCTATATGTCTGACAATTGTAGATAAAACAGCCGTACGTCAGTAAACGTTTTATTTAGCAAGCACATTGAAGTAAAACATTACAAGAAAAGTTTAATAAAAACGTATAAAGAAAGAGATTTTTTAAGTTTTAACACAATTTAATAAAAAAATGTCGATTGGTGTACCAATTAAAGTATTGCATGAGGCAGAAGGTCATATAATAACATGCGAGACAATAACCGGTGAAGTGTATCGCGGAAAACTTATTGAAGCTGAAGACAACATGAACTGCCAAATGACACAAATTACAGTAACATACCGGGATGGCCGTACTGCAAATCTGGAAAATGTCTACATACGTGGTTCGAAGATTCGTTTTCTTATCCTGCCTGACATGTTAAAGAATGCTCCTATGTTTAAGAAACAAACTGGGAAGGGATTGGGTGGCACTTCGGGTAGAGGCAAAGCGGCTATATTACGAGCGCAAGGTTTTAAATTGTTTTTAAATCTGTGTAAATTTTTAATTCTTATTTCTTTTAGCACGGGGTCGTGGCCGAGGAGGTCCACCTGGTGGTGGTGGTCGCGGCGGCCCACCAGGTGCACCTGGTGGTGGCCGTGGTGCTTGGCAAGGCGGTCCAACTGGTGGCCGCGGCCGTGGTGGGTTATAAATTATTCGTTTACATATTTGTTTCTTAAGTGGAACGTAATTTCTATTAAGGAATTAATTAAATATAGTAACCTTAAGTCATTAAGTATAATTTTGAATCTTTTCTATTTTCTAAGTTATGTATCACAATTTTTGCCATTATTTGTCAATAGAATAATAAAAGAAAACCGATTGAAATAACTTGAGAGTAAACAAAACCATTGCACTGTTAAAAAATAAGTATTAAATTTATTTTTTTGTAGGCATATGATTTTAATGCAAATTTTTCGACTCGACATACAGCTGTGTTCAATATAATAGAGAGTGTGGCTACCCAATTTGCAATGCTCAAAAATTGCTAGTATGTCAGCTTCCAAAGCGCGCAATTTTTTAACGGTGTTTGCAATGGAATGTGCTGAGTAATATTTGAGTGATAATGTACTGAAAAATTGTGTTGCTATTGTAATTTGTTATTTTCTTTTATGGTCGAACAATTTCAACTGTTCAAAAAAATAGGAGTGTGGTTGATTTTTTTAAAATAAAATTGGTTCTGAAGTAAGATATTTAAAAGTTAGTTTGAAAAAGTTTCGTTATGTCTTTTTTTATGGTTTTAAAATATAATTTGTCGATTAGTGGCATAAGAAAAACACTGTTCTGAAGAGAAGCGAGCCCTCATAAAAAATTTAAGACAAAAAGGAAAAACTTACAAAGAAATTGAAGAAACCCTCGGATGTTCAGACCAAATGATAGCCAATGCCGTTAACTACAAAAAAAGGCTGAAACTAGTAGCCGAAAACAAAAAACATCTAGTGTAGATGACCGCCTTACAGTTAGATTCAGTAAGAGTTAGCTTTCGACGTCATCAAAAAAGATAAAACAGGAGCTTAACCTTCCTGTTAGTACTGTAACCATCCGAAGACGACTAATAGAAAACAAATTGTTTGCAAGAAGTCCACAAAAGGTTCCTTTGTTAACAAATAAGCAGGCTGCTGCACTGTTAAAGTTCGCCCAAGAGCACGTCGATTGGCCAAAGGAAAAATGGAGAAATATTTTATGGACAGACGAAATTAAAATTGTTTTATTTGGTGGAACCGGCTCCCGACAGTATGTTCGACGTCCTCCTAACACTGAATATGAAGGAGAATATACCAAAAAAACTGTTAAACATGGTGGTGCAAAAGTTATGATATGGGGATGCTTCTCCAACAATGGAGTTGGTGCAATTCATCAATTAAAAGGAATAATGGACAAGAATGTCTACGTAAAAATATTGGACGAAGTGATGCTGCCATACTCAGAGTAGAATATGACATTAAAATGGGTTTTCCAACAAGACAACGACCCAAAACACACCAGTATATTTGGCAAAATACGCCCATGTTCTGACAATCGCATTTCGCAAAATATTGGCGATGCGATTTGAAATCGCATAACAGGTGTTCTGAAGTTCACAATCGCAAGAAAGTTTGCGACTTCAAATCGCAAGAGGTAGATGAGGTGAACCGATGTTTTTTGCCCAAACTAGGTTAAAAACAGCCAATCAAACTATGCATAATTATAATATATGGGGATTTTGTTATAATTTTCACAATTTGTTTTATTTTTTGTAAACAGTCTCAATAAAAATTCAATTTTAAAAAACTGTTAGTTATGTACAATTTCATTTTTCAGTTGCTTACTTTTTTTATGTATGAACTTTATTGGAAAACAAGAAAGAAAAAATGTTGTTGCAGAAATAGGTACAATTTGTTATATATTCCTTGGTTTTTTGTTTTGTGTTTTTAAAAGAAACATGTTTTTATTTTCGAATACATCATCGAAAAAAAAAACAAAACGCAAAAAAAACGCGTGAACTACAGAACATGCAAAAAAAATTTTTGCGATTTACAAATCGCATGTGATTTGACAATCGCGTGAGAGTCAGAACATGGGCGATAGTGGTTTCGTAACAATATGATGGAGGGTATGTCGTGGCCTGCTCAGTCTCCTGACCTTAATCCTATTGGGCATTAATGGGGAGACGTTAGAAAATATGTGGCGGAAAAAATGCCATCAAATGCAAACGAACTCTGGAGTACAGTTCGAGATGCGTGGCGGCAAATCCCATTAAAAAGTTGCCAGGACCTTATTGACTCCATGCCCCGAAGATGCTCCTCAGTTATTAAAAATCAAAGAATATTCAACAAAATATTATAAGTTATCCATGTTTTCCTAAATAATTCTTTACAATAACTACTTTTAAGTTACGAATTTTAAACCAATAGTAAATACTCCTATTATTTTGAACAATTAATTTTACGTAATTTTTTCTTTATTTGGATTTTTTTTTATATATTTTTGCCATAAATGAACATTTGATTTTCCCAAACATTAAATTACCAATCATTTAATAATATTATAGTCAAAAAACTAAAATAAAATAATAATTTTTAAAAACACGGAGATTTAGTTTTTCATTAAATAGCACTCCTATTTTTTTGAACACAACTGTACATATTTGCCAATTTAGAGTTTTAATTTATCACCTAATACCTATACATTAGTTTTTTAATTTCGATAAGATATTTATAGGTTGTGTTAGGTAGAAAAGGTAGCCGTAAAAGGAAAGGATACAGCTCACTTGGTTCCGTTTAATACGGCCCCTTTTTGTTAACTGGAGAGGCAGATAGAAAGGATGGAGATAGAAGAAAAGAAGAAATTTAGAGAAGGGTAACGGAAGAAAGTGGGACGAGGTAGACTTACCAGGGTCTCTGGTGGGAATCGAACCCACACCCACAGATTGGTAGACTTGTGCACATATCTATGTATGTACCACTGATCTACCTTGGCATCAGATGTGTATAAAGTAATTACACATTTTTTGACAACAAAAAAACAGTACAATATATTTTTTTCTGCGAAATATTCAACTCTTTTTCCTTGAGGAATTTTTATTACGAAAATTATACATAAATACATAGTTATATCTATGAACTTACAAAGTTCACTACAAAAAAATTTGTATTAATCAAATAGTCTTAATGCTATTAATTAATTTAAAATAAATTTATCCCAATTTAAATTTATTTTTGTGAGCTACTGTAATTTGAAATCAGAAGAAACAAAAATTTCTTAAATATTTGTGATTTTAAAGCAGTCAGCTAAATGCCTGCCGATTAAGAATAACTTGGTTATATTTTCAATAACCTAATTTTGAGTTTTACAATAAAATAATTAAAAAACAACTTAAAATTAGAATTGTAATTAAAATCACGTGATTTGCAGAACATGCCCGTATATCTATTTTTTTTTTTTTTTTTTTCTCTGTAAAGTTAAATTCTAAAGGCAGCTACATAAGGAGTTAGAAATATTCGATAGATATTAAAAAAATCCGTGGTAAAGAAATTAAAGGAGCAGGTAACACATTATTTGAGTACTTCCTCCTAGCATGACATCCAAACAACACTATCCCACATCTAATTTTATTTTTTATCAAAACGAACCATCATTTCTTATTTGTTAATAAACGAGAAGTTGTATCTTTAAATAGCTAAATTTTTCTTAAGTTTTGCAGAAAGTTAAAATTGGAAGCAAATTACAGCATTCGATTGAAATCGGAATTCTACTCGATCGATCGATATGTCAATGCTTTTAATATAGGAATTCTAATAAGAATTTTTTAATTTCTATTCAAATCGAATGATGTAATTTGCCTGCTGTTTTTTAAAATTTATTTTGGTTTATAGGTATTTGATAGTTTTTATTAAAAAAAATCTGGGGCCAAATCGTCGCATTCGATTCGAATCGAAATTTCATTCGATCGATCGAGTTGTCAATGCTTTGAGTATAGGAATTCCTATAAGAATTTTTAAATTTCGATTCGAATCGAATGCGACGATTTGGCCCCTGTTTTTAATTTTCAAAGCTGAATGATAAGAAAAGAAATATGTTTAATATTTTCAAAGTATTATATCTGTGGACTTTTGACAAAACCACTTATTTGAAAAAAGTGAATTTAACAGGAAAGCATAAAAACTACTTTAACATCACAGGTACATGCAAAAATTCAGTATTGGAAAATAATTCAACTAACTTACTTTACAATTTTAGGTTTTACAACTTTTTAGATAATAATCACGATGTTTCTTGTGATATTTAAGTAGTTTTTTTGGGTACCGTGAAATAACTCCCAAATGAAACAACTCCCAATGAAAAAATGAAATAACTCCCAATTTTTTTCCATACAAATTGGGAGTTATTTCATAATGAAATAAATCCCAATGCGTTGGGAGTTATTTCATTATTTTTCATTGGGAGTTATTTCATAATAAAATAACTCCCAAATGAAATAACCCCCAATGAAATTTTGTTGGGAGTTATTTCATTTTTTCAAAGTGTTGGGAGTTATTTCATTTTTGTTGGGAGTTATTTCATTTTCTATCATTGGGAGTTATTTCATTTTTATTGGGAGCTATTTCATTTTTATTGGGAGCTATTTCATTTTTAGTGGGAGTTATTTCATTTTTATTGGGAGTTATTTCATTTTACTAAAAGTAAGTGTATATACCAGAGCATTTAAAAAAATTTAATCACGCTAGTATACAAGGTGACATTTATTTAAAAGTTTTGGGGTTTTAAAACCGTGGGTATATAGCCGGCCTTCGGCCGGGCGCAATGAAAAAAAACTCCAGTGGATTAGATCCGCCGGCTTCGCAGTAGCCTTCGGCCAGGGAATATACTTTAAACTGTAGTACATCGGAAGTATTTGCAGCTTCATAACTAAAGTGTCATAAAATTCATGTTTTATTTGGCGAAGCTTTATATGGAAAGCAGTAGAGCTTAAAGTCCATTGCCCGGCCGAAGGCTACTGCGAAGCCGGCGGATCGAATCCACTGGAGTTTTTTTTCCTCGCGCCCGGCCGAAGGCCGGCTATCTAAATAACTCCTTTTTATTAAAAAAATTATTTAACCAAAAAGGTGATTAAAGTCCACGCGCCTGTCCTAAAGCTGTAACGAAGCTGGCGGTTTGATGCACGAGAGTTTACTTATCCTGCGTCCAGACGGAGGCCGCCAGTCATTTGGTTTGTTTGTTTAGAAAATAATTTTACGTAAGTGGTATCTAATTTATGGATACAAAAGGTGGCAATGAATTGAAAATTTTGGGTTTAAAAAAAAGTGGCATATATAGCCGGCCTTCGGCCGGGCGCAAAGAAAAAAAAAACGCCAGTGGATTAGATCCGCCGGCTTCGCAGTAGCCTTCGGCCGGGGAATATACTTTAAACTGTAGTACATCGGAAGTATTTGCAGTTTCATAACTAAAGTGTCATAAAATTCATGTTTTATTTAACGAAGCTTTACATGGAAAGCAGTAGAGCTTAAAGTCCATTGCCCGGCCGAAGGCTACTGCGAAGCCGGCGGTTTGAATCCACTGGATTTTTCTTTCCTTGCGCCCGGCCGAAGGCCTGCTATCTAAATAACTCTTTTTTATTAAAAAAATATTTAAACAAAAAGGTGCCTCAAGACCACGCGCCTGTCCTTAAGCTGTAACGAAGCCGGCGGTTCGATCCACGAGAGTTAACTTATCCTGCGTCCAGACGGAGGCCGGCAGTCATTTGGTTTGTTTGTTTAGAAAATAATTTTACGTTAGTAATATCTAATTTATGGATACAAAAGGTTTTCGCATTATATATATGTATTTAAATTGGGAGTTATTTCGTTTTCGTTGGGAGTTATTTCATTTTCGTTGGGAGTTATTTCATTATTGTTGGGAGCTATTTCATTTCCGTTGGGACTTATTTCATAAAACAATTATTTTTTTTGTAATTGGGGGTTATTTCATTTTTGTTGGGAGTTATTTCATTTGGGAGTTATTTCACTTTTTTATGACTTTTATGAAATAACTCCCAAGCATTGGGAGTTATTTCATTTTTACCGTTGGGAGTTATTTCATTTTTTTCGATTGGGAGTTATTTCATTTTCGTTGGGAGTTATTTCATTTGGGAGTTATTTCATTTTTTCCATTGGGAGTTATTTCATTTGGGAGTTATTTCACGGTACCGTTTTTTTGCTCTCCTTTAAAATTCACTTTTTTCAAATAAGTGGTTTTGTCAAAAGTCCACAGATATAATGGACAACTGATTTGGTTAAACTACGCTTATATGTAATTGACCAATGTATTTTATTATTAAAATTAAAAATCTTATATTTGTTAAACTTATATTTTTTTGTCAAAAATATATAGATTTGAACCAATTTCCTAATTTTTTTGTTAGATCGCCGTTATTCGAACACTATACAAAGAGAGCAATTCCATGACAGTAATAAAGTGATTTATTTCTCTTGTAATAACTAGACTGTCGACAGATAGCTCTCTTTGTTTTGTAATTCGACTTAGGTTAGTCTTAACAACAAAAAAAAAAATTAAACAAAACACACATATGTTCTTTATTAAAAAAACGGGCATTTAAAGGTGGCTCATTCCATTGAACACAATTACAAACATATGTACATGCATACAGAGAATAATAAATAAATTTAATACAATAACTTCGCAAAGTAAAGAATTATTCCCATATTCATTGAATTTTTTTGATTGTTTAAAGGGTCATAAATCATATTTTATATAAAAAATGCTTCGAATAAAACTTCTAAATTTTTTGCGGATATGAGGGGGAGAGGGGTAAGTCTTAACAACAAATACATACATAATAAAATAAAAGCACACATATTCACTGAGGATTCTCGAATATCATACAAAGAGAGCAATTCCATGACAGTATTATATTGGTTTTATCTGGACTGTCGACGGACAGCTCTCTTTATTTATATATTCGCTTTATTATCTTAATTAAAAAAAAAAAAAAAAAAACAAATATATACCTAGATATTTATATATTTATTTTTAACTTTTATAAATACCATCAGTTAAAAACATTTAACCCACTAATTACGGTTTATAACTTTACTCGGTTGAGTTGAAATTGTGAAGTTTACTATTATGATTACAACTAAACCTGCGAAAAAATTTTTATCTTTTACAACTTTGTGTTAGTTTAGTTGACAAAATCATCCCAAAATTACAACTCGTCAATAGCAGTTGTTTGGTTTGGTTGTAATCATGATACGAAATTTCTTATTAAAATATTTGTTCAACTTTCAACCTATCGCATGTGTTGTAAATCGCTTAGGTCGTAAGTGTTTTTTATAAAAAAAAGTTTCTAAAACGTTTACAACGCGTTTTCCTATGTTTTTTGAACGTCGTAGATTGTATTATATGTAACTTTATTTAATTTTCCTCTTTTACAGCTGGACTAAATAAAATAAGCCATTAACTGTCGTTGATCCTACGACTAAAAAAAAAAAAAAATTTTTGCGCATTTGGCATACATTTTTTGCCTTTGTTTGTCTGGGTGTGTGTTTGAGTTTTGAAAACAAAAATTAAAATATTGGTGTGTATATTTAGTAAATAGATATAGAATTGGAAATCAGGGAGACATCAGAGACACTCCCGGTATGCGACTTTTTTGCGATACGCCAAGACAATAAAATGGCTAAAAGCTGCCCCTTGGCATTTTGCCAACGCATTCTTATTTGCCTTCTCCTCTATTTTCAGGGCATACACAATGGTCACGAAGTCTGTGGGTGTAGCAGGGGTCTTTCCCATGATGGGTTTTATCGCGTGCCCTCCAACCGAACCTAACTCTTAACCTTTGGATTGTAAATTTGGTCTCTTGTTACAAGTTATAAATTGTTAAACGTGGTATTTTAAAATTAAACAAATAAGAGCGCTGTATTCGGCCGTGCCAAATCTTCTATACCCCTTACAACGTGTAGGGGGTTTTACCCTAATTTTTTTTAAACTTTGTATGGCAACCCACTTATGTTTTAGGAAAATGTTTGCAAGGAAAATTGAGTTGGGGTCTGTCCTACATTTATCCTATTCACAGGCAGCATCCAGGGTGCTGATGGAGGGATATATTACAATTTCCCAAACTTAGATAGAAAACTTTTAAACTGACTACAAAAAAAAAAATCAGAAAAAAAAACTGGCAAATAACAATATTATATACAATACCCGAATTTAAATAATTTTTTATAAATTTGAATTAATTGCCACAAAGACGAATTGTGCCAAAAAAAAAAATTATTAAAAATTGTTTGAACTTTCCGGAAAACAATTTATGAAATTTCTGTAAAAACTTTCTGTACAGTAATCTGATCAGTATTTTAATTTATTGTTAACTTTTGTAGCTTAAAATACTCTTAAATCTATCGTTGTAATCGTACCTATTTCTAATATCACAGGTAACAATTGGAGAAGAAGCCATTTTAAAAATGTTTTTTTTTTTCTTTTTATTTAAGCACTAAACTTAACTGTTACTTATAACTGAAAAAATAAAATTTTAAATTTTAACCATAAAAAGTAAATATCACAGTTTTGTTGCAATTTAACTATTAAAAGAAATAATAAAAATTCACATTTATTTCAGTTTTAAATTAAATTTAAAAATGTTCTTTGAAATTTTAGACATTGATTTTTTTTTTTAATAAGAATGTAAGTTCTTATTAATGATTTTTAAGGTTTTTTTTAATTGTTTGTTTTAAGAATAAATAAAACGTTAAAGATCTGCGTCCAGTTAAAGACTAAATAAAAATTGTTAAAGGCAACTAGTTTTATAGGAAACGAATATATATAATAATAATAATGAGATGATAGACTGGTGGGTAAAAGTGGTTGTCTATTAAATATACATACATTTGTACATGTATGCAACGTATTTGTTCGTGTTTTTGATGAGATGATGATGTTAACGATAATATATGGACTAAGGCCTATATCTATTATGCATATACTAAACGGTAAATACAACAAACACACAGCACAAAAAATAAGACAAATAAAATGAAAGCAGTATGTGGCTGCGCCGAATCTTACATACCCTTCACATTTCCCTTTTTTAAAACCTAGTCCAACCAGGTAAGTTTTTTTTAAGTAAATATTAAAATATATTACTTTTAGGCATTTTCGAAGACGATCGATTTGCCATCGTCAAAATTTTTAAACTAGAAAATTTTATAAAATTGGTTCATTTGTATGGTGGCTATCACTCTCCTTGCTCCCCTTGCTCCTATCGATCTATTTTTTTTTTCAAAATGAAGATATTGATAACATTGTTTGAAGCCGATAGTTGTTGTTACAGTTTCGCAAATTTTAAATATAAAAAAATCATAAAACGTAAGCATTACAAGCAGAGCTGGCACTTCTCTTGTTTCTGCCGTCTTTAAAGTCTCCATGCAAAGTTTCGTGGCAACAGTGGCTAAGTTACTAAGATATTTTCGGATATATTAAAGAAGCTACTCGGGAAAAATGGCTTGTCTTAGGTTCTTGTTAATATATCGTTCCGTAGTTAACCAAATTAGCTGATTTTAAATAACAATCTGCTAAAGGATATTTCTTAAAGCTTGGCACCAAAATATGGTCATAGGATTTGACTTGGGTCTATAAAGATAAATTTTTAATGGGGTCGCAAGCAATAATTGCAGTAATTAAAAATGGAATAACAAACTAATATATACGCTTATCACTATTAAAGGGCAATAAAAAATAAAACTACATACGTTGCATTATAATGTATTCTATTACCCTTCACATAAGTGATAAGGGTATACATATATAAGTTTGTCACTCCGTTTGTAATTTCCTTAATATCCATCCAAGACCCCATTAGGTATATATTCACCCTTATTGCGGTTGGCGTTGGCGTAGTCGTTTTTAGTTTTTTGGTACCGTCTAACAAATACGCCAATGCTAAATAAATAGCACCCTTGTCGTTTTTGTGTCGAATTCGACAACGTTCGATACGACAACGCCAAACACAATAAGGCTAATTTTCTTTTTCCTTATAGATAGAAAAGTTGATTTGGCGATATCTGTCTGTCCGTGTTATGAGTGAAATCAACTTTTTTAAGCCCCCCGATGTCGCATACACCTGTAAGTGGTATCAAACCAAACAAATTAAAATAAGAACGAAAAAGTAATTCTTTATTAATTTTTTTATCATTTAAAATTGGTCTCGAAAAACATTCATATGTACATATGTACATAAGGCTAATGCATAACATCTAAACGTTAGACATACCATTTTTACAGATTACTTAATGGGCTTATTTGAGAAGCAAACAAAAAATCAACAAAGTGTATAATAAAATCTAATTTTTGAAACCATAATATACAAAATATTAAGTAAAACGCGCAGTTGGCAAACAAATACTACAAAACAAAATAAGGATTCCTTTTCAAAAGAGTGTGTTATTAAACTGTGTTAATTAAACTTATTTAGACATAATTTTTGTTCAAATAATTAAAACAAATACTAAAACTATATTTGTAGTTGGTCATATTCGGCTCCGTCAATTGCCAAAACCATTTTTATTTATTTGTTTATTTAAAAGTTATTTTAAAAGAGAATTACAAATAGACATGCAAAAAAGCCTTCGCGTAAATCCCCGCATACTGATATGAAACGCTATTTAACAAATTTGTTCTTGGTACCTATTTTGCTTTTTATATTGTTCTAATTACTGCGTATTATTATAAAAAATGTTTATCGATTTTGAAAAGAAAATAAACAAGAAAAAAACTTAAATACATGCATACACATATGTATGTATGCGCATACATCTATACAGCTACCTTCAGTAATGTCATTATAATTAGAAACAACTTATATGTATGAAGGCATGTATGAAGGTATCTTTGATAACGTATTCTTTAAGCTTTATCCGAAATATTAAAATTACGATGAGGAAATAGTGAAGTAACAAACGGATTTTAGTTAAAACAAAAAAAAAACATACGACAATCTTAAATTTTTAAAGAAAATTTACTTAATACTAGAAAACATAAATTTAAGTTACATTCATTTATTACAAACATATTCTTAGACATTTTGTTTAATACCATTTATCCTTAGGATTTTTTTATTTGTTTATTAACCGATATATTTGCATAGCTTAGTTGCACCACATGTAATTATTAGGCAAAAATGCTCCTAAAAGGGGTTTTATGCGCATGAAATATGCTCCAAAAAATTGAAAATAGGTACATACATATATGTCTTAAAAATAAGTTGCGTTAACGAAATTACAAATTTACATTGCCAACAAATTTGGGTGCAAAATCAAAAGTTGAAACCAAAATAATGCTTAATTAAACGGTTTTTAAACTTCATCAATTCGAATTGTATATCAGAACTTTCTAATTGTATTTCAGAAATTTCTAATTCAATTTGAGAATTTTCAAATTCAATTTCAGAAATTTCTAATTCAATTTCAGAAATTTCTAATTCAATTTTAGAAAATTATATTTCAATTTCAGAAATTTCTATTTGTATTTCAGAATTTTCCAATTGTATTTCACAATTTTCCATTTGTATTTTAAGTGCAAATAGAAATTTCTGAATATGAAAAAGAATTTTCTGAAATTGAAATAGAAGTTTCTGAAATTGAATTAGAAATTTCTGAAATTGAATTTGAAAATTCTCAAATTGAATTAGAAATTTCTAAAATACAATTGGAAATGGTGTAGTCGGGTATCGATTTTTTTTCAAATCAAAACAAACCAGAATGGGTTTCGCTTTCAAATAAATAATTTATAAAAAACAAAAGGTGACATTAAGCACGCCAAAATTTTGCATAAGTTCTGAAACGGATGATAATAACAATGGGTTTCGCTTCAAAATAAAAACAAATAAATAAAAAAACAAAAAAAAAGGTTAACTTATACAGGTAGTACCAAGGCGAATTAAAAAAATTCGCCCTAGGCATTTTATTTTTGTGTTTGAGAAAGTGAATGTCAAAAAAAGTTTCAATTTCAAACAAAATTAATAAATCTGTGAATGTCACAGAATTTTAAGACGAATTCATAATCTGGGTTCTTACACTACTTGTAGTAGTGTAACCTGAACAAAGATTTTTTTGTTAGGTTTTTCAAATTAAATATAAAAAAAAGTTGGTAAAACGGGGTTTACAAAAAAAATATTCTCTTATTGTTGGTTACCCAGGTCATCATCCAATGATTTTTTTTTTTTGGATTTTTTCACTAAAACCTCAGTTTTAAATTGAATTAACATTATAACATTTGGATGAAGCCAACACTTTAATAGCCTTCTATGTTGCTCCAAATAATGTGGATTCATTACTTTGCAAATTAAATATTAACAAATTTTGATTATTCTCTTTTTATTTTGAGCTCGCATTGAGTTTTATTGCTTCGATTCTTGTAGAATTCGACAGAAAAAAAAACAAAAGTGCCTACATATGTACTTTTTATTAAACATTTGCGTATTTGTTACATATGTAATACTAAAAAAATTGATACAACTTCGACAACGCAACCCAACCAAGTTAAAATAACTTTTTTGTTGTATTTATTCCGTATTAACTTCTTTCTTCGTGTCGACAATAGTATTAGAAACAATTACATATTTGTGCGAAAACTTAACGTAACCATGACAACCAGTGTTGCCACCGACGAAATGTTAAATTACACATGGACCAACCCAAAATTACACATGAAATTACGAATTACACATGCTCTTTTTTTAAAAACCGCGTTTTTTGTTCTAAATTAAATAACCCAGCAAAAACTTGCTTTAAAATTAGTAAAAATCCAAAAAACACTCAGTAGCATATTAACACATTATTTAACATGGCGATGCCATTGGAGGCAAGTACTTACCATCTCGCTTACAAAGGAAGTTAAATAAGTATTTACCATGCTCGATTGCAAAGAGAAACTTAAATAAGCTATTATTTTATTGTCATTATAATAATCTTTTTCTGTTGCCCCCAGTTACTTATTGTTGCATTTAAAGTGCTTTACTGTGATTGTCAAACTGAAACTAATTGCCTTATTTTTGGATAAGAACGAAGAACTCATTATCTAAAAACTGCTTAGTTATACAGATGGTATGTAATAGTAACTTAAAAGTAAGAATTTCGTAATGACTAATTACTTCAAAATTTTTGTTGGGAACATATACTTTTTTTGTTAAAAAAAACGATTTTTTTTTAAATTTTATACCGTTCACATAGTGATAAGGGTATATATATGAGTTTGTGATTCCATTTCTAGTTTTTAAAATATTTATTTTAGATCCCGTTAATAGATAGATAAGTCGATAAAGCCATGTCTGTCTATCTGTTTGTCTTTTGAAATCAAGTTTCCAGACGTCAAAAAAAAAAAAGTCGCTCAGAAAATATCAGAAATATACCTGATTTAATCGCTATTTAAAATCAGCAAAATCAGTTCACCATTGACCAAAATGCAAAATGCAAGCAAAACTCTAAAATAACCCAATTTTTTAGGACCCAATCCATATTCCTTTATATCTCAGTAAATACAGCCACTCTAGCCACAAGGCTTAGCACGGATACTTTGAAGATAGGGACCTAAATTAAGGGGAAAATTATTCATGTAGAAGCCCAAATTTTGGGAAGTATTTTAACCAATCACAGCTATAAAAGTCAAATGTTCTACAACAAGTAATTTTACAATAAAACCTACATTTTGGAAAACAAATTTTTTGGATTAGAGCAGGGAGAAGAGCAACCCCCATTGAAATTAACAGTTATTGTAAAATTTTTGATACGCTATATTTCGGAAACTATAACATCTATCGACTTCAAATGTTCCAGAATAAGTAATTGGACAATAATGCATACATTTTGGAAAAAAATAGTTTGATAGGAGCAAAGCACCAATACGAATTAAAAATTTTTATTAAACTTTTAATACGAAATAAGTTAAAAAATGTTGGCCTCAAACCTTCTACATCGTATTTCTATTATACATACAAACATTATTATTTTCTAAAGTTTTCTATTTTTAAAATTAGAATAGCTATCGACTTCAAACCCGGTACGAAGTATTTTTATTATAATATTGCCATTACGAAATAACTCGGTCAGATCAGATGGCTATAAAAAGATCAATTTAAAGGGTATATTAGATTCGACAAAGCCGAATATAGCGGTCTTACTTGTTTTTAAATACTAATATATATAAAAAAAACAATAATTATCAAAAACGATAAAATTTTAAATTACACATGAATTACACATGCAACCAATTACACATGGGCTACACATGAAACGAAAAATTACACATGAAATGTGTAATTACACCTAAGGTGGCAACACTGATGACAACTCATTTACTGACACAC
This sequence comes from Melanophora roralis, assembly GCA_963583895.1. Classification (NCBI taxonomy): domain Eukaryota; kingdom Metazoa; phylum Arthropoda; class Insecta; order Diptera; family Rhinophoridae; genus Melanophora; species Melanophora roralis. The sequence continues at coordinate 56,159,589 of OY757191.1, forward strand.
ATACATATATTTTATATTAATAATTTAGTTTTCTTCAAAGTAATTTTAAAGAGAAGAAATGTTACAAAGATTTCAATATTAATAAAAACTAACAGCCTTATTCATAACAAAAAAAGAAGTGTGCGTTAACTAACTAGCTGCTAACAATTTTGTGTGTATCACAAAGGGACCGAGGAAACGGACCCAAGTGGGCTGCACAATTATCACTTCATCACTTCCACAGCCGCCTGTTCTACCTAAGGCCATAGATGTTTAAAAAACAATTTACTTCCTTACCCCAACTGTATCTATACACATTTAAATTTTAAAAAGAAAAATAAGAGTTAAAACTTTTTACCAGATAAGAAAATGCGTTTTAGTCTTCAGAAGTTAGTATATATGCAAAAATTGTAATTATAAGAAAATACTGAATTTGTATATACAGTGGAATCCCGGTTTAACGAATGATATAATGTCAGGCAATTTCGTCAAACTGAAAAATTTGTTATATAGAACTTTTTAAGCGTAATCAATTTTGATTAAACCTCATCTTATAATGGAGGTGCTAGGCCCTTTTAAGGCATCTGCTTTATTTACACTACCTGAGTTATCATCCGAGTTTTACAACTAAGACTCATTTGTATAGTGTAATAACATGTCTGTTTTTATTTGTTAATATTTTGGTGTAATCTCAGTTGAAAAAAGAACGTGTTCTATTTTCAAATTTTTTATCGTCTGAGTTTTAAATTTAAGTTTTTAAAAGTTACCGGATTAAATGCTTGTTGTTGTATTGCCATACACTTTGTACCAGTTTAACAACTTTTAGAATTAGTGGACTTATTGTAATTTCTTATATGTAATGTAATACCAAAAAGAAAAATTTCAAATTGTTTTTTTGACACTCAACTCAGATGAGAACTTGGTAGTTAAATATAGCTTTATTAATGGTAAACTTTATAGTAAAACATTTCAATGTATAAACATATTGCTCATATGCCAGAACAACGTCATAATTAAAAAAAAGGACATTTGGAGAAAAAAAACACTTTTGAAGTTGTTGATTTTTTCGCATTTACTAGAAAAGACAAGCCACATTTTTCCTTCAAACGCAAAAAGTAGAAACCATCAAAAGATTAAATTTAAACATAGTATAAAGCATAAGATAACCAATAATTCTGTATCGTTAACTACAAAAATGCGTTTTTTGAGTTATGACGATGTTTTGGCAAATAAGCGATATGTATTTGTATTTATTCCTTATACTTCTGCAAAAAGCTAAGAGCTTATCAATGTAAATATAAACTTTTTTTAATAAACTTAATAATAAATTAAGGTAAACTCATCTAATTGATACACAAAATAATAAAAATATTTCTTATCACTATTCACGTGTTAGCATGTAAAAAATTATTATTTACACATGTTTAAATAAAATTTGTAAAGGTCAATAATATTTGGGATTATTTTGCTTTAATGCTATCGTCTGTAATTTTGATGATATGTAAAATTATAAATAAATATTTAGTTTTTTTTCTATTTAAAGTGATAAAATTTTTTTTTGTACCAATTTATTTTTATTTTGAGTAACGATGTAACTTCTAGCGGTGTCATGTGATTTTTTAAAGATTGACAACTTAAAGAATAGCCAATAAAAATCAATTGAATTTAATAATAAGAAAGAGTATAAATGTAAATTTTTTAAAAACACTTGCAATTTAATATTGTTTACTTGTTCAAATTAGTTTACATACACATACATATGTATACATATATACATATGCACACTCAAAATAATTAAAACATATTTGTTTATTATTTCTATTTATATACAAAACACAATCACATGCTAAAATAAAATAAACACTTTAACAATTTTAAATTAAAAGAACAACATATTTTTATTTTTTTTAATTTATGATGATCTTGATCTCGATTTATTTAACGCCATTGTGTGTAAAATAACAATATTACCAAATATTGATTATTAATTTTTTTTAAATATTTAATCGAGCCCATGCGATTATGGTTATTAGATAACAGTAATGTAAGATAATAATTTTAACATATACGAATACACGTAAAGAAATAAAGCCGTAATAAATAAAGCCGTTCTTAAATAATAATAAATTCATAAACTTTTATCTATAATTTTTTTCTTATTTATTAATTTTTTTTTAATTCACTATAAATAATCCTGTAAAATATAAATGCAAAAAAGAGGTTAAAAGCTTATTAAAAGGTCAACACGATTATTGTATAGCATGTATTTAAAGCTGACAAGTTCTTACAATTAACGATCTGAGGATTACGAGTAAAGCTCAAAAATATAATTCGTTCAAACCAGGATTTGTATTAGATTTGATGCTGTGCCGAATCTTATATACCCTTCAACACGTGTAGAAATTTTTACCCTAAATTTTTTAAAATGTTGTTTGGCATGCCCCCTAGGAAAATGTTTGCAAGGAAAAATGAGTTGAGGTCAGTCCTACATTGGACCTATCCACAAGCAGTCTGAAAGCTCTAGAGGGGAATTTATTACAATTTACCAAAGGGTGGGAGCCCCGCCCCCTTAGGCAATGGAGATAGGGAGTAGGTATGTATGTATGATCTAGGAATATGTTTGAGAGGTCGGTCGTACCCTTTATTTCTCTAAAGCCGACTCTTAGAAAGTTATGGGCGATTTTACATAATTTTTGTAAATTTTGTATGGTAACCCTGTTAGGGGCTGGAGATTTAACCAATATCGACACAATGTTTGGGAGGAAAAATTAATTAGTATTGGTCTTGCATTTGACCTTTGTAGGAGCACCCCGGAAACTGTGAGATTGGTTTACCCCTTGTAGGGGCAACTCCGGGGTCGAGGTTTTTATGTAAAAATTTTAGAGAAATAAACAAAGGTAGTCGTGGTTGCTGGCTTATATTTCGGTCAGTTATTGGGCAATTTTGCTGAATTTTTTTTTGCGATTTTCTTGCAGATACATATTTCTAATAGTTTAATACCACTAACGAGTTCATGTGACATCCGGGAGCTTGATTTTAACCATAACACGGACAGACAGGCAGACAGATATCGCTAAATCGACTTCCCTATCCATATGCACCAAGAAAATGTATACTTTATGGGATCGCAGATATATATTAAAGAAATTACAAACGGAATGACACACTTATATATACTCTTATCACTTATGTGAAGGGTATAAATGGAAAAAAGTAAGAAAGTCAAAAATTATCTCTGCGATGCGTTCACCTGATAATTCATTTTACTATAAATTCGTTCAAAAATACATGTACAGTGAGGTGCACAAATGAGTACATGTTTTTACTCTGAGCACTTTTTGTTTCATAAGTATAAAAGTAGTAAAGCAAATTCAATAATTTTTATAGTCGTTTATTAAGTATCTAGTACTTAATAAAATTATATAAAATTTGTAACAAAATGCATCAAGCACCAAGAAAAAAACGAAAAAAACTAAAATAACTCTTATGTACTCAATTTCGCACCTCTGAATTTTATGAAGAATTTAAAGAAAAGAAATTAAAAAGTACCGTTATTTTTAAATTTTTTTTTTGGTTTTATTAGTGTTTTTAATAAAATATAAGCTCGACATGGTTTAAATCGAATGTGGTAAAAACATTCTGAAATTTTTCGAACAAAAATCAAATAAATACCTACTAATAATAAATATTTAAGAAGCTTTTAAAATCCACCGAGGAGAGCATCCGGGCCATGACTGAAAGAGGCTGTTCTACCCGGGAAATTGCAAGAGAACTAAAAGTGAGTCAATCAGTGGTCATAAGGATACAAAAACTGTGTTCCGTTGTTCCTACGCCTCAAGTTAGAGGTCGTAAAAAATTTCTAACTAATGCTGACGCACGTCTAATGATAAGAGAAATTAAAAGAGATAAGTTCTAACACCAAAAGATGCTTCGTTAGCAATCGGAAAAGTCGTTAGTCGGTGGACGACATGTAGAGCCCTTCGCGACATTGGTTATATTGCAGCAGTAAAAAAACAAAAACCTGTTTTGTCGGAAAAAAATGTAAAGGCACGGTTAAAATTTGCCAAAGAGCACAAAATTTGGACAGTGGACGACTGGAAACGTGTGATTTGGTCAGACGAATCCAAATTCAACCGTTTCTAATCCGACAGTAAACAGTATTGCTGGCGCCGCTCTGGTAAAAAAAATCAAAGGCGCCATGTGAAGCAAACTGTGAAGCACGGTGGAGGAAACGTCATGGTGTGGGGTTGCTTTACGTGGTGGGACCTTGGACCACTGCAAAAAATTAATAATATAATGAAGAAAGAAGACTATTTCAGGATTTTGCAGACTCATCTTCCTGATTTCGTAGACAAGAGTGCCTATCCTGCAGAAGAAGTCATTTTTCAGGAGGATGGTAATCCAAAACACACGCCCAAAATCCTGAAAGAATGGCTTGGTGAGCAAAATTTTCAATTAATGCAGTGGCCAGCACAAGGTCCCGACCTTAATCCGATTGAGAATTCGTGGTCAATCGTGAAGAGACGGATGGGATAGTATGAATCAGCCCCTAACAATTTAGACGAGCTTTGGAAGCGGATCCAAAATTAATGGAAGCATATTCCAAAAGAAATTGTACAGAATTTGGTGAAGTGTACGCCAAATCGCGTAAAAGACGTCTTACAAAATAAAGGGTCCAAAACCAAGTACTAAAAATATTCGTATTCTGCAAAATTTTCCAACGGTGCAAAATTGAGTACATTGGAGCTGTTTTGGTTTTTTAATTTTTTTTTTTAGAATTTGATGCTATAAGTTTTAAATTTTACACTGTTTTGTTGAGAACCTAATACTTAATAAACTACAAAAAAAAATTTTGAATTTGCTTTATTACTTTTAATTCTATGACACAAAAAGTGCTTAAAGTACAAACTTGTACTCATTTGTGCACCTCACTGTATATGTAGTTAGATTTCTGAACAATATGTATATAGCAACAAAAGCTGGCCACAAGGGAAAATTTGCAGTACATACATATATCGTTCGTGTGGTTTCTTATTTGCTGTATAGGTATGCGTTTTCCTATGCGGCAACAAGTAATCACCGACGTTATGTAAAATCTGAAGTTTTTAACAAATCAATAAAAAAATAAACTAAAACTACTTAGTAACTCAACAGCGGTTATTGTACAATAAAAAAATAAATGTTTAACAATGGATGTGAGATCAATGACATGAGATTTAAAAATATATATATACATATATTCAAAAAGCGAAAATGTCATTAATTTTCAATTTTCTTTATAGGTATTTATTTGTTCTCATTTTGAGAAGCACTGATTATATTAAAATAAATTGTAAATTTTTATGGTATTATGAGTTGATGTAATTTTGACTTTTTTTAGAGCTTTTAAAATTGAAATATTGAAGTTTGCTAATTCGTTATACCGGTTTTTAGTTAAAGTGAGTACTTGCTATACCGGGCTTCTACTGCACTTATTTTTAAGAAAATGGATGTTTTTCTATATGCATTTTTTTAAATTTTGAGGTTCAGAATTTAAATATATAAATAACATTAAAGACTATAAAGAGCACGGGGACAGTAAAATTAAACAATCTGAAAATATATATAAGTATGTATGTATGTATGTGTATGGTTTAATTTATTGTTTTATAATTTTACAACTTAACAAAGGTACATACATACATAAATATGTGGCGAATGTTTATCAGTTAACAAAAAATGAATGTATGCAAACATACGTACTTATATGTCATACCTTAGAAGTAATTTTAATTTTTTTTTAATTTTTGTTGAAATTGAGATAAGATATGAAGAAAAAATATATAAAAATAAGAATATACGTTGTATAAAGCTAGAGATAAAATTTTGTATCTTAAGTTTTTTTTTTCATTTTATTCATCATGCAGTAATAATTTTCTAAATAAACAAATACATACATACATACACACAAACATGCATATATGTATGTATATTATAAGACTTGTATTATTTTATTCCTCATCCACATTTCTTAATGATTGCTTTTATTTGTTTTCAAACAATTAAAAAAGTTAAGAGTAACGAAGTGTTTATATAAAATCACTACTTTTAATGGAAATTTCCACAACTCCAATAAAAAATAAATAAAAAAATATCTATACTAATATAATAAAGGGGAAAAGTTTGTTTGTTTGTCTTGATTTTTCTTCGGAATTACTTATCCGATTTTAATGATTTTTTAACAATGTAATTTTTTTTCATCTCTTAAACGGGCATGGGCTATATTTTGTTTTTTTTTTTTTTTAATTTAAGTGGGCGTAGTACATACCTCCCATACAGATTAAATGGATTTTGTGATATATATCGAGAACTATAATAGCTACCTGCTTAACATTTTGTGAAAGATATTTTATTTATATTTGATCTAAATATTTTTTAGGAGCGGAGCAGGGGAAAAGGTAAAATATATATACATGGGGTCGCAAATGGAATTTAAAAAATTTCAAACGAAATGACAAACAGATATACATATACCCTTACTATGTAAGAGGTTATTACAACAATCACACAAACACACACACACTATGGAAAAACAATATATTGGTATGTACGTATGATACGATGTACTTTGTCTTTGCAAAAGTTTTAAAAGCGATAGTAAACTATAACAGTCTTCACTCTCTTTTGCGTTTCAGTTGTCAAACGTCCAAACATGTATACAGAAACTAATATGATGTTTTTCGAAGCCGAGTAGTAATCGTCTTGGAACGATTTATATAGATTTTGTTATTGTACACACTTAATCGCCCAAGACGATCACTACTCGGATTCAAAAAACAGCACGTTTATGCGTATTTATGCATATCTATATGTATGCTTAACAGATTTACTAGTTGGTTACATTTGTTACATTTTTTGTATGGATTTTGTCCTAAAAAAACTGGGACAATCGCAGTATTTTGCCTATATCTAGGGCCGTGGTGAACCGATCTTGTTCATTTTAAATAGCGATCATTTTAGGGAATTTCTGATAGTTTGACACAAAAAAATACCTGGTCCGTAGTACTCAAATTGTGTCCGGAAACTTGATTACAACAGACGGACAGACAGACATATCAAAATGGGCTTCCTTATCTTTAAGGATCCAGAATATATGTATATGTATACTTATTGACTTTTGGTCGCAAATGGATAAAAAAGAAACTACAAACGGAATGACAAAGTGATATATATATGTACATATGCCCTTATCACTATGTGAAGGGTATAAAAATCGGTCGAATATTATACAAGAGAGATAACTTATTAAGTATACAATCAAACATATACCATAGATGCAAACAGAAAAGGGATAAAAAAAAAAACTAATAGTTACTGTTTTTAATTAACTTCTCATTTTAAATTAAATTTTTTTATTAACCGATCTAATGGGGTTAGCGAAGCGGACGGGGATAGCTAGTGTACAATAAAGATACTCCGTATACTATGAAAATAGGGGGAGCAATAACAAATACAAATGTAAGTTTAAACACGCACACATATGAGCATGTAAGTAAATATATAATACTTATCATTTAATTCAGTTATACAGAGTTATTGTTCAAATGTTATATTATTTTTACCTTCGAAGTCCCATTCGAAAGCTTAAAGTAAAAAAAAAAATATTTTTTACAACAAATTACTCATTTTAACAACGTTTGAAATTTAAAAAAATAATACATACACACATATGTACATATATACTATCATAAAGTTGAACGTTTATCATCGTATACATAAATATTTTAAAATTATTTAATTTTAGGTTTTTAAAACCCCCTTAACGATGGCCCCAATGAAAAACCGCCTCAAAGTAAAAATGAAAATATTTTTACTACAACAGCAACATGTTTATTTTTTGTGCTTTTTTGGTTTTTAGGGGTTTTTTATGGTTTCTAAAATGGGGGTGGTCTAAAATTTTTTTTCTATTTTTCAGAAGCGCATTTTTTCAAGGGCAGTTAGGTTGGGATGGGCAGCGACGAATGATAATCGCTACTTTCACAAAGAGGCCTGAATGGAAAAACAGTCAGAAAAGTTAGCTAAAAACTTTGATAAAAAGAAAAATCGCTGTTAGAAAAGAATTAAGAGTAAAACAAATTAACAGAACTGCACAATGTGTTAATTATAATTGATTGTAGTTTAGAAAGGAATTTTGTTAAAATATTGCATGTATGAACATATGTACATATATGGGCATTTTTATATAAAGCAATCAAAATCAGAAAAAAACATTAAATTCTTATTTTTATTAAAAGCCAATCACCCGTCTTATTAGAAAATTTTTTTAACCTTTGTTGCAATTAAGTAATTAATACACTGTGTAATATTTGGACATTTGGGAGGTATTAGACATCTGCATGACTATATTCATTTGATTGCCTATACACAACAAAAACAATATTCATTCAAACATTTTTCATTCTATGAGAGATAAATAAAGTTAAACCAGTAACAACACAAGAAAGAATGTATTGTGTGTTACACTCAGTGATACAAGAACAACACATTCATTTTACAGTTTTCGTTTTGAATGTGTATAAAACTCACTTGAAAATACAAAAACATAGCAAAGTCTCATTACAGTTAGACTTTTTATAAAAACATTCAGGTGTTTTTTCGAGTTAATAAATGTTTTAACAACAACAATAACGACAAATTTGCAAACACAAATGAATGCGCTCAATAATAATTTTTTCCACCAATCATACAACAATATTTACACATTCTATTCAGTATTTAATTATATGAATGTATGGGTAATATTTTGTTTTCGGCTGGAGTTGTTTTTTATTTGCTTTCTCTTGTGGGTTTATTCATTTAGTTTGTTTAACATTGAATGAAAAACACTATGTTGTTGAAAAACAAACGAATGTATTTAAATGGCTTTTGGGTGTAGTCACGCAGATGTCTAGGAGGTAAATGTTGACAATCAGCTGCACATACATATAGTCACCTAGGTGTATATTGCTCATTTGCCAAAACAACGTTATAGGTACTACTTCACAAAAAAGCCATTTCGAAAAAAACGCGTTTGAAGTATTCGATTTGGTTACATCTACTAGAAAAGACAAGCCACATTTTCTACTCTAACGCAAAAACTAAAAGCAATAAAAAAAGAAGTTTTTATACAGCATAAAGCATAACGTAACAATAATTCTGTATCGTTAACTTCAAAAAGTGTATTTTTTGAGTTTGACTTTGTTCTGTCAAATGAGCAGTATGTAATTTCACAAATCAATTCATTTACTCTTTTAAGAAGAGTTAATAAATGCAAATTTTTATTATTTATTTCTTTTCATACACACGTATGAATAGTCTTGCAGCTATGTTTTAAAAAATAAAAACAGGTTAAGCAATTACGACTGCATTATGATATTTGCAATGTAAACAAAAGATAATACGACAACCATGTCATACACAAAAGCTGCTAAATTTTAAACAATTAAATTTATTATTGTGAAATTTAAAGATGGATTTAAAATTGTAATTAGCAATTTTTTTTTAAAAAAAATTATTTTTTAATAAATTGAATAGAAATATAAAAAAAAATGAGAAAAAACTGTTTAAGTTAATTAAAAGACTACTTATAATTTGCTCTAAGAGCCAATGAAATGCATTAGACAAACTTAAACCAACAACAAAACAAATAAATTTAATTACTTATACATAGTTGAAAAAAAATATTTTTAAAAGCAAGTTGTTATGTTCTAAGCCAGTTCCGTATTTTCATCATCATAAATTTTTGATCGTTAGTTAGACTCCTATTATGGTTTACAACTCAATTATATTTCAGTTGTAAAATTTGGTGTCATGATTACAACCTAATCTAAGAACTGCTACCAGTTGTAATTTTTTTTATGTTTTCGTCAACCAAACTTAAAACAAAATTGAAAAGGGTGATAATTTGCTAACATCATCGATTTATCGCACCTACATACCTATTATGTTTTCTTTACAACTCAAAACAATTGTCAAATTTATTCTTATGATTACAACCAAACCAGTGCAAATTCCTTTTTCGCACGAAAAATAATTATATATGTATATATGTTTGTATATGCTCATATTTAAATATGCCAAAACAATAGCAATTTTTGAAAACAAAGGGTAACGCCTGTACATATTCCTAAACGCAGTGTGCTTTGCGTCACAAAATTTCAGCTTCTTCCTGTATGCAACCCTTTCATTTTTAACAATGTTCTCTGCTCCAATACATAATTATAAATATAAACACTCAATTGGGAGCAAATGACATTATCAAAACCTTAAGCTATCACCTCAGGAAGACTTGAGAGTTTTATAATGTAAAGCAAACTGCGTTTAGGAATACAGCCAACATTTGTAAAAAAATATAAATTATATTACAATAAGTATAATTAAAAGCTTTAAAATACTACTAAAGAAATAAACGAATAAAATTAATAAATACTAATGGAAAATAAAAAATATATAAAACAACAAAAACCTAAGTAGCATATCTACTTTTGATAAGTCACGTCCACTGTATTTTGTTGTAACACATAGTGTTAATATACTCTAAACCAGGGATGATAACATTGGTACAATTGTACTTTTTTTTGGTACAATCCAAACCTAAAAAGTATTTGTGTCCCCCCGTGACTCATTTGGTATTATTTGCAAATTTTTCCAAAATATTTTTTTTAATTGATAAAGTATGGAAACCCTTTTCTATTTTTTTATTGTGAATGAATTTACACTTGTCCAATGCGAACACAAACCAGGTAATTTAAAGAAACCAGCTGATTGCTTGTTGCTGTTAACTTTTTTAACAAAAATAGTACTCATTTAAAGTATATTTAGATCAGTGATGGGCACATTCTTATGTTTTGATTATGTTACACGGAATTTAGTCTATGTTACTTGTAACATGACTATTTTCTTATTTCGTTTTAAGGTAACTTCCAAAAACTTTAAGAATTTACATTATGTTACTAGAAACTTTTCTCTTTTTTATATTTTGTTTTGGTTTTGTTGTTTATTCTTCTTCTTGAACGTTTCGACCATGGTACAATTACCTTAATTGCAATGTACAATTACCTTAAAGGTAATTGTACCATGGCATATACGAAAGAGAATAAAGAAAAAACGAAAACGAAACATTAAAAACAGAAACCGTGTTACTTTTGTAACTTCTCTGCCTTCTCTACCCAATTTGCCCTCAAAAACATGTAGCATGTTACAGTAACGTGTTACAAGTAACATAGTCTAAATGCCGTGTTAGTTATTTGTTTTTGAGCGCAATTATTTGTCTCTTATGGCACAAGGGTGACCAAAGTTGAAGGTATACAATATAATAAAATTGCATTGAAGAACATTTGGAATTTAGCCAGTTATGTTAAAGTAAATGTTTTATATATGCGAAATAATTTTGCCATTCTACGTCATTTATATTATTTATACCAATGGGCTCATCTAAAATGCATACTTTTCAGTTCTTTGGACCACATACCTCCTATGACACGTGTTAAATTCATTGATGTTTCACCAAAAGTAGAACTACTTCGGGTTCACTTTCATCAATGAATTTACTTATGATTCGTATGCCCTTTTTTCCTGGGTTAATAAAGGAAGTTAAGTTGCTTTCGCACGATATGTATTTTACACATGACTTGTCACTTTTGCAATCCACATGTAATTTCGTATGTCTGTCAAAATTTTCAGTTTAGAGACGGTTTATAATTTTTGCTTTCAAACGTACGTATGTAATTACATCTGACATAACCTGCAAATCAAAATAAACAACTTACTTTTCCTTGTTGTTATCTAAAAACAGCTGATGAGACATGCTTTGTCAGATGAAAATAGAGCACGCTCTAATTACAAATTTGTCATATGACATTAACATATGTATTTTACACATGCAATGTTTAAACGCGTTCAGACGGCAGATATCAATTTCGCACTGCAAAATTTGACAAGTCATGTGTAAAATACATATCGTCTAAAAGTACTTTAAGTGATACACATGTTTTGGTTATGACTTTTAGCGACCAAAATCCAACGGGCTAGTCAAATACAAGCCGCCGCTACATTAACAAAAGTCGCTGCCGACAAAAAGTGCTTGGCGCAGGACTCTTATTACAAATAACAAGAACAAAAATAAACTCAAAGTAGAGAGAACGATTTTCCAACTTAACGAAGATTTCTTGGAATGATGAAATAAAAACAATCGTTTCAAAAATATACTAAAATGGCCGAAAAATAAAACGTTGAAATAACGATGCTGAACAAAATAAGCAAAATAATTTTAAATGATTCCAATTAAAATCTTTTTATATTTATTAAATTTTAATATTTTTAGAATTTAATTTTTGTTATTTACGAACTTCGGCAACCAAAACCGATAATAAATGGTACAAGGTGCACAATTTAGTTCGTTTAATATGTAATTAAGGTGATAAATAATTAATCTTTTTAGAAAATTCAACGGCTAAAACCTTGTAAAACCAAGGCTAATAAGTAGAACACGTATAATTTGTACCAACTTTTCGATTACTTTCTGGTAAATAATAATATATTCACTCGTACATACATACATATGTATGTACATAATACCACCACCATTCCACATGAATTTTTTTTCACGATTCCTCAATTTTTACCACCAATTACATAGTTTTAACTACATTTATAAAGCAAAAACTAATTTATTTAATAACTACATATAAAAAATTGCCATCTTTTTTTAACAAAGTAGGGAGTAGGTATTTTTAAATTTTCTTTTATCACATCACTGCAAAATCGATTTTCACCTTAGTTTTATGCACTGAAATTTGTACTTACAGTTTATTATTCATACTTGATGGCATTTTTATTCTTAATGGTTGCAAATTAATAACGAAAAAATCAGAAAAAAAATAAACGATTAACTAAAAAAAGTGTTTTTAACTGTTATTTTATCTAGAACTTAAACGATTTTAATTTTTAGCACTAATAACTTTTAATATAATTTGAGTCTTGTTTCTCAGATAATTGCGTTTGCTTCAATGCTCACTAGGAAACTGAACAAATTGCACTCAATAGTAATCGAATTTATGAGAAAATTCCAAGGGACATCTTTAGTTTCGTTAAGTTGTTTTTATTGGAAGTTTGTAATAAAACTCATTGGTCATTTTTACACCGAAATTCAAAAAGTCGTTTTTGCATCTATAGTAATACCATACTGTAAGAAAACTTTTCATGGTTACCCAGCAAAAAAAAAATTGATGCGATTTTTTACAGACCACATTTATATCATATCTAAAGATGCTATTGCATATTTTCTGGATTTGTTGAATTTAATTAAATACAGAAATAAAAACTGGCATTATAAATGAATCGTCGATGTCATTGTTTTATTTGTATTGAGCCACGATTTACATTTTTTTAATGCAAAAGTTTTTTAACGAACACGAAAATTCAGTTTGCTTCAGTGTTGCCACTAACAAAATGTTAAATTACACATGGATCATGCCAAAATTGCACATGAAATTATGAATTACACATGTTTTTTTTTTTTCATAATAATAAGTCTTTTTGTTTAAAAAATAACAATTTTAATTTTTTTAAATTAACGTATCGTCGTTCTTTTCTTTTATAAAAATAACAGTTAAAAACAAAACAGAACATCCATACCATTTTGTATAGTAATTTAAACTTTAAAAAACAAAGTAAAATACATCACGTTTATATTGAGATTAATAAAAATAGTGCTCAAAAACGATAAAGTTTTAAATTACACATGAGTTAAAAATGCAACCAGTGCCTGTGTTCTGTAACTTTAGTGAGAACTTCTCGCATCGAAAAACTTATAGTCGCCTTGTAAAAGACAGGATGAACACGATAAACCTAATTATTTTAACTTTTAACGTTAAATGAGAGTTTATGTATTATCTGAATAACACTGTTAATAATCGGAAGACTATGACCAAGGCATATCCATACAAGGTGGCAGCAATAAAAAAATTAAGAGAGTCGTTCTCTTACTCTTAATTTTTTTTTTATGAAGTTTGACACTGAAATTGAAAAACTTTTCTAGTTTAGTGTCAAACTCCATGTGAAAAAAATAAAGAGTAAGAGAACGACTCTCTTAATTTTTTTATTGCGACCACCTTGTATGGATATGCCTTGACTATGACAGTAAAAAAAATTTTCTCGCTGAGAAAACTTCTCACAAGCTACAGAACAGGAGGCCAGTTACACATTGGCTACACATTAAACGAAAAACTACACATGAAATGTGTAATTACACATAAGGTTGCAGCACTGGGTTGTATTTATGTTAACTATACTTTGAAGAGTGTAGTACACGTATATGTATTTACATACAAATTACTTACATATTTTACTACTTTTTGCTCGAAGCAGATTAGGCGCCACCGTCGAAAAATTTCGCCCTTAAGCCGCCACTGAAATTTTTTATTCGGCTTGTTTCTTTTTGCGGGGGTATTGGCACTTCACAATCATTGGACTTTCTCAGCTCTATAGCTTTTGCTTTTCTGCAACACCTAGCTGTCAAAAGCTGCATACTTTACGTTTATTTGCTTGTGTGTTCGTTTATAAATTTTTAGAGGTCTAGGTGTATGTTTCCGGACTTACGATGTAACTATGCCATATGGTTTTTAATGTTGCATATGTAGTACTTATGCTTCTACCTTGTAGAGATACATCTTGATTAGCTATTAAAATTACGACTTATGGCTTGTGTAGACGGGCTAATATTTTTAACTGTTTTGATGAATCAGCCTGTGTTTTTTTCACTTCCAAGCAAAGCACTTTAGCAAATGTTTTAAATTTTGCTTTCAAAACTAATTTTGATTTTCTTGAGCGCGCTGATTTAACGAAATAAGGAAAACAATTGTATTTCAATTGACTCAATTAATATAAAATATTTTTAAGTTTCAATCATCCAGATTACTGCCATTTGCACATAATGGACAATGATTATGAAGCACAATTAAAGGGATCTTTAGGTGAAGCCACAACCGCCAAACAGCAAATCGCTAAATGCTTTAAACGCTATAGCGAATCTGGTCATCAGGAGGCTAAAAAACACCAACTCATATTTGCTAGCAAAATAATGTGTGTAATAACAAAGTGCGCAAACAAACATTTGGAAATATATTGCAAAATTATTACAAATATATTCGATGATTGTTTATGTCCCGAGGCCAGTGCCAAATATTGGACATTGTACATTAATTGCATAAGATATTTTCATTATTTACTAGTCGATAAGGTAAGAATACGACGTGTGCTTGTAAAACTAAGCTCAAATATGGAAAAATAATTTAAAAAAAGCTTGCTACAATGTAAATTTTAAGTACCTCTTAACTTTTTTAAAGTTTAGTTAAACAATGCCCTTTTTGTCATAGCAATTTCATTTTTTAAATATATATTTTTTATAGTTATTTAAATGTATACAAATTTATACTTTATAACGAAACATTAATTGAATATGGTCTTTTAATATTTTTTAGAAAGACGTTGAAAATGCAGCTTTAATTTACAGGCACATCTCAGCCTACAAAAACAAATTACAAAACAGCGAAAATAGTTTAACGTACATAAATATATATTGCTATCATTTGTTTTTGCAAAATTCATTAAAAACCACAAATCCTAATTTAGCTTTACAGGAAGCAATACACGTTGTTGATAATCTTACACAACTATTCAATGAAATTTTAGAAACAAATAAAACACAAAATTTTCAATATCCCGACATTCTCAAGAAAACATTGTCCTGGTTGTTTCCTCAAAATAGAGCTGGCACAGTTTATCAGTTTTTAAAAACTCTACCCAATCATAAAGTTAAACAAATGTTTGACGCTTTATTTTCTCTGTATGGCAACCAAAAAATAGATAAAACTACTCAATTCAATGAAATTGAAATACAGGAACATGCCAAATTTATAATTGAAACAATTTATACTCTACTTCAACTGGACATAATAGATAAAATGCAATTACAATTAGCTGTACAACTTTTGGATAACTGTCGAACAGAACTTCGCCTACAATCAAATATGGCAATAGCCGAATTATTCCTTTTGCTATACGATTATTTAAAACTCTTATGCACCCAAATGCCAACATTCGATTTTCAACGTATATACAGTGTACATTGTGAACGCTTTAAACATCTATTCGATAAATATTCAAAGACTGTTATTAATCAACTATGGTTTGGTGATTTATTAGTTTTAATATTTTATATGCATTCGCAACTGCAACATGTTACCATATTTAATGAATTTTGGCAGCAGATGCTACATCCGAATTGCTTTAAATCGATGTTTCAATTATTTATGGAATTAATGAAGTTGGCTCCCTGTATATCGAGTGAAACCAAATTGTGTACCATTAACTGCTGTACCAGTGCACGAAAACATGTTATACTATCATTTGCCCAAATTTCCTTGGCTTGCTTTATGTTCTACTGCCAAAATGTAAATGAGAGTGATGAGAATCAGAAAGAGCTTTGTGACCCAAACGTAAGTATTTTTAATTTAAATAATCCAAATTCTTAAAAAAAACACATGAGTATCTTTTGCCTTTATATAATAACCTCAACAAACTTATTGCGAGTTACTATAAACAAACAAAAATATTCAAGAGTCCTTTAAAAAAAATTAAAACAAACTATTTTTCTTTATACAACTGTTTTGATTTTCTTTTTTTTCTTGGTGTAAGAACCAATAAAATGCATATAGACACACTTTACCTAAAACAAACCTTGTAAATATATGTACTTAGAAAATTGAGATCAAATTCTGAATAATATTTTAAAGTTGTTGAAAAAAGGTTTATTATAAATTGTTGTTTTATAATGTAAGAAGAAATATTACACAAATTTTTAATAAGAAATTACTCATTATCTAACTACTGCTAAGTAATATAGACGGTATGTAATAGTAGTTGAAAAGTAAAAAATTTGTAGTGCCTAATCACTTCCAAGTTTTTGCTGGACTTGTACGAAAAATTTTTGTTTTTTATAAAATTACAAAACTTTATTTAATTTTTAATTTTTTTTTTTGCAAAAGTAAGGAAGTTTCGTAACTATTAGGAAAAGTTTTATTACGAAAGACAATCGTTACGTTAAGAAAATAACGAACTTTTGTTTTAAAAATTGGTTTTAAAATTTAAGCAAAACTCGTTCAATTTACGAATAAAAAAAAGGAAAGTTTTCGTTACTTTCGTAAAATTATAAAGTTGTAATTATTTTTCGTAGTAACAACAAAAGTTTTGTATAAATTATAAAAGTAAAAATCGAGAAAAAAATAAATACTAAAAAGATAAAAACTTTTTGATTTTAATATTTTCGGCAGAAATAAATATTATTATACCCTTCACATAGCGATAAGGGTATATATCAGTTTGTCATTCCGTTTGTAATTTCCTTATTATCCTTTTTTTTATTTTTTATTTATTTATTCTTGATCCTTATAGATAGGGAAGTCGATATAGCGATGTCCGTCTGTTGAAATTAAATTTCCGGAGACATTTCTAAAATAAATTGTAATTTTAAAAATATTAATTATACTCCTTAAATAAATAAATAAAGTAATACGAACCAGTTATTGATGTCAAACTATTAGAAATATCTTTGAGACAATCGCTATTTAAAATCAGCAAAATCGGCTCACTATTGATCGAAAATTAAGCGAAAACCCAAAATAATTGATTTTTTTAGGACAAAATCCGTACATATGTATATCCCTATATATCTCAGCAAATATAGTCACTCTTGCCACAAAACTTGGCACGGATACTCTGAAGATAGAGACCTAAATAAGAGAAAAACACTTTTTTATGATAGAATCAGGGGAAGTGGTATTTCCCCTACAATTGCACAAATTTTGTGAAATATTTAATTCACTAAATCTTAGAAACTATAACATCTATCGACTTCAAATGTAAAAATAATAAGACAAAAAGACCTACATTTTGAAAAAAAAAATTTTGGGTAGGGGCAGGAGAAGGGGTAGCTCCCATACAAATTAACAATTTTTATGGAATTTTCGATACGCTACTTCTGGAAAACTATTACAGCTATCGACTTCGAATATTCTACAAAAAGTAATAATCAAATAATTCATAAATTTTGAAAAAAAAGTTGAAGAGGAGCAGGGGGACTAAAACATCCCATAAAAATTAACAACTTTTATTAACCTTTTAATATGAATAATGGCGAAACCTTTTATAACTCTCGACCTCAAACCTTCTTCATATATTTATTTCTATTATTCATACGAAAGTTAAAATTTTGTAAAGATTTCTATGGACTTCACACTCGCACAAGGTATTTTTATTATATTATTTGCAGTACAAGATAACTCGGCTGGGTATATTAAAAGACCAATGTGAAGGGTATATAAGATTCGGCTCAGCCGAATATAGCGCTCTTACTTGTTCTTTTTTTGAAACCTCGTTCCAAGAATTATGCTAACATATGTTCATATAAATATAAATATTTAACTGTGGTTTTCTAAAAAACTTTATTTTTTTTTTATTTTTTAACAATTTGTAATATTTTCTTAATTGTAAAAGAATTCTGTTTTTGTTTCTATTTAACAGATTACAGATTTTTATAAAGAAATGATACACAATAATATTCGTCTGATAGTAAATCATGCCTTTAAAATAATTGACAAAATGGATTGTATTACCAGCAGCTCACAAGAAATTGAAATAATATTGACACGTTTTAAACAGGCAACACTTAGTTGTAAAACTGAAAAACAAGCTGGTACCTGTGTAGCAATATGTGAATTATTTCTAAAAATTAAATCAAAAATAGCCCCCAAAGAATGGTCTTTGCTTTTGAGACGCCTATATAAAACCGTATCACAGCAAAAAGGAACTGATGTTCACATTGGACGCGATTTACAAATGTGCTACATAACATCCTTGTTAAATGATACGATAAAAGATATCGATGTGGGTCAAATTCGTACACAAATTGGTATATTTTATGCTGCAGGAGCAACTGAAAACACAAGTGAAGACCAAAAACAATCACAGATAATTCACGAAAACTGTTTAATGCATTTATATCACAACACAACGTGTCTTTTAAGACCCCATTTAGAACAATCGCGCAAAAAGTTATTACATTGGCTGGAGAGTCAACATATATTAAAATACCATAAATCGAATACAGCTCTATTACATTCTCTGCTTAAATCTTCTCAATCTCATTATGATTTTGTTCTTGTAACAAAGTTGGGAAAGTTACAAACGTATGCCATGGCAAAAATCTCTGCACTGTATAAAACTTTAAAAGCAAAATCCAAAGAATTGAATGGCCTCAGCCGATTGGAGCATTTGACTTTCGGTCATGTCTGTGTCATGTTACTAAACGAAATGAGTTCAAATCTAAAATTTCAAGTCGAGTCAAAGGATATGGGTGAAGAATTACTAGAAAAATTATTGGCGCGCGAAGAAATGTCATCGTTTACATTACAAAATGATTTGAAACGTTGCAAACTGGCATGGGAGGCTTTTAAAGCTTTTGAAGTCTTTTTTGAAAAGGTGAGTATTAATTGTTAGCAAATAATCGCATCAAAATTACACATTGCTTAAACGAAGATTTTGTCAAACCTTAACTGATTTTAAGATCAAAAGGATTAATTTTTTTCTAAAATACTAAGCAAATGTCTTAGAGTTCTACTATGCTCCCAATATGTTCCTTTCTGTATAATCATTACCATTTAATTTTTGTAAAAAAAAAATAATGTAATTTTTTCAATATTGTGGCTTTGAACATAGCTAAAGCGTTTGATAGAGTCTGGCATTGTGCGCTTCTATCTTAACTTGTTGCTTTTGGTGTGGGTGAAAAACTTTTTCGATTTATATCGAGTTTTCTCAGAGATCGCACTATTCTTGTTGTTATAGATGGGATCTCTTCCAATGAGTTCAAAATCAATTCAGGGGTACCGCAAGGCTCCGACCTCTCTCCTACTTTATTTCTTATCTTTCTGAATGGCCTTATATGTCAAACTTTGAATCCTATCCATTCCTTTGCAAACGACAGCAGGATATGCCATTCGTACTCATTTGACCATAGGCCTAGCTCTTTGGAGATTGGAGCTAGGAGACAGAGTATGAATGTTTCAATTCAACGCAATCTGATGGTAATCTCCAATTGGGGCCGTGCTAATGGGGTCGATTTTAATGCCCCTAAAACCCAATGTTGTCTTTTAACACATAAACGTACAGCGGACGATGCTGCCTCGTCTGCATTAATGGATGGTTTAAGTGTTGAAAAGACAGAGAATCTTGATGTTCTGGGCATGAAGATCCAGTGCGATGTCCGCTGGACGGAACACATTTTTCTTGTGTCGAAGGAAACATCGAAGTGTCTTGGTTTCCTTAAACGGTGTAGGAATTACCTTACACCATCTGATCTTCTCAATATTTATACCACTTACATATATCCGACCGAAAATGAAATACAACTCTCGTTTATGGGATGGTGCCCCAAAGTTTACTTTGAAGCTACTTGACCGCGTACAGGAACGAGCGAAGATACTCATCGGCGACGTTGTGGTATATAATCGCCATGATTCACTCGAGCACCGTCGTGATGTGGGGTGTGTTTCGCTATTCTATCGATATTCTAATGGAATGTGCTCTGAGGAAATCAGGGAGCTTGTTTCCGAGACCCGGAACTTTTTGCTGATGCGCGTTTTTCTAATTCTTATAAGAATTATTTTAACAAGGGCATAGATAAAAAGTACATCCGATTAAATTTTCAAAATTTTTGAGTTCCATAATTCGCCTCCAGTTTAAATATGTTTGCTGTGTTCCATTGGCAATTCGTAGCTTAAGAAATGATTTGCAACTTTGTTATTAATAATAAATTAAATTTAACATACATATATCGTCACCTGAAATGCAAAACCACGTAACTAACAAAAAATCCCAAATCGGTCTTTTAACATATTTGAGTATATTTTATTGAAGAAAAAAAAACTGCCTTTGCAATTTAGAAAATGTTTTTGCTTCTTATGTAAAATTTTAAAAATGAATTTACGTGGTTTTGCATTTCAACTAACGATATGTATGTATGCATGCATATGGCTATTTTTATATGCAACTTAATTTAATTTTATTACAGTTCGACAGTGAAGTTATAACAATGGATGATGCCATTATTGATTGGGAGTCAGTATTAGACGATCTAGCTGGGTTGGCACTTTGTTTACAATTATCCGGTTACATGGAGCATTCTTTACAAATATGGTTACTACACTATAAATGCTCAAAACTGTTACAAGACGGCTATTCCGCTCTACGTGGCCTGATATTTTTCTGTGAATATTCCGAACATTACGAACAGAATACTTGTGCTAAAAACTTTAAATTAGAAGAAGAAATTAAATCGAATTTTCCCACCATAACGGAAGGATTAGAAAATTTATCAAATATCCAAAGGCAGACACATCAAAATCACATATTATTGGCTGTATTGCAAATAGCCCATTATTATGCTCGTTCATCGAGATTCTCTTTTGCTCAAATGCTGCTACAGTATGTAGAACAAAAACACAGCCAGCTAGAGGAACGTCAGGGACGTTATGATATTGTTTTGGCTACCATGGATGCTATTAAATTTCGATTGTTATGGAAACATTTCGATGATAATAAAGCAACGACCGAACAGAAGGCAACACGCACAAAAGCAGAAAATTTACTTCTACATCGTTGTTTGCTGCGTGAAATCGAAGAGACTTTGGATCGATTTTATGACTTTTCTTATGTCAGTTCCAATGATGGCCTTCTTTATTCGATCTTGATAATTGGTTTAGTTATGGAATTAGCCGAGTGTACGATTAATCGTCTGTGTGATAATTTTATCAATGCTCTTTTTATAGCCACGTGTAAATGTTCCTTGTTAATGGGTCTGGCATTGCGTTTCGCACAGGTGATGAGTATGTGGATGTGGATAAATTTACAGATGGAATATGTTGATAAAGCACAGGTAAGCTGGTTAGAATAGACGTAGGATAAATAAACAAAAAATTAAAGTGTTGCACAGGCTATATTAGGTTATTAAAGATTATATATCTACGAGTTTCTAGGTCTATTGTTCATCCATTAAATGAAAATAAAACAAGAAATTAAAAAAGGGGCTATAAGACGAATAATAGGGGAAAAGATATTTAGGATCGAGAAAGAAAAACAATTAAAGTGCCCGTGTGAATCGCCTTTTTTCATTGCTTATAACTCAACCACTTGATTTCTAGGCAAAAACAATCCTACCTCATCGTCACACACCCTACAATAATCTGGGGGATTATGATGTTATTCGATTCGAATTGAAAACTGTTCAAATTCTAGTGAAAATTTGCAAGAATATTTTATGTCTCAATTTTTTACTCTCCTTCGACTCAAGTTTTTGAAATTAATAAACACTTTCTAGTAAAAAATCCAAATTTGTAACAATTTGTGGGTTAACGAACAAACCTTATATGCATATGTCAAATAACGAGTCAGCATGAGAATTAGTTTGACACTTAATCCTTTCGTAAGCTGTAGAGGGCTTAAAAATATTTTTAAGTGATACAAAAGGGTTTTCTATCCTATTAAAATAAGTTTTTTTTTCTTAAAAGAAAAAAACAATTGTTTACAAATCTTAGTGGCATTGACGAGGTAGCTTTAGCGCATGAATCGCTAGGTTATGCTACGTTTGTCGCTCCACAATCATACAAGATAGTCACTTAAAACTCCATAAAAAACAAATGATTTCTTGTTTTGTAAACCGAGTTCTATTACATTTTGAACTTTAAAACAAATTCACAGACTTATGTGCTTTGTAATTTTTCTCAGGAACAAATCTAAAAAAAAATAATTTTAACGACTGATCTAGAATAGAGACTATGAAATAAATATACAAATAAAAAACATTTAAGTAATAAGACTATAAATACGAATTTAGTCGTCATTAAGACAGTGACAATTTGACTTGTAAAACTCAAAAGAGAAAAAACTACTTTTATCTAAATTGTTTAAGTTTTTTGTTTTAAAAAAAGTATTGTGCAGCTCTTTAATAAGTTTCAAAACGATTTCTTACAGACGAAATTAAAAATTATTCAATATGTAATCGGCATAAAAGATCTAAAAGAACTCAAAGTAAAGAACTTAAAAAGTATTTGCGATCCACAATCTAGTAGCCTTGTGCCTGCTACATCATGTGCAGATTTATTTTTGAATAACAATCCTGGTTTAGAGGCCATACGACGAATAGCACAAGTACAGTTATCCCCTATTAAAACGGTAAGTTTATAATTGATCAAATTTAAAATAACGAAACATAACTGTTAATATCAATTTATTCTTTTTCTTTCTAAAGGATAAACTACAATTGAGTCCATCGCATCGTAATTCTGATTTAAAACGTTATTTTAAATGTTGCATTGACACTAAGCTTTTGCCGCAATATGAACAAATCGAGTGGTTATTTTTCATGGTTGGCTGTCTAAATGCTCGTCTCTTTTTTCTGGTAGAGGACTATGATCAACTAGAGACATTTTACGAAAAAGGCAGTAAATGGCTGCAAATGCGTCAGAATGCTTTTAATAAGAAATACTACAAAAACATTCAGCTAATGGCACTGCAGCATTATGCTAATTTTCTTAGAGCACGCAAATATTATGATAAAGCACTGCAATGTCTCCAATATGGTGTGGAGCTCTGTAAAAGTAATAAATTCTACATAGATGCAGTATACTATGTAAATTTTCAATTGCAATTAGTTGCTACTAGAAAAGATACAAGTGACAGCGAAAATTCAAAATTCCAATTCCCCACCCACAATAAATCAAGAAGAGCTTTACAATATAATATTTTACCGAAAAACAAACAGCTGACAGAACAAACAAAAACAGACTTTAACGAAAAGGTGTTAATAAACATAATGGCTTCGGGGAAAAAACCAACATCAATTATGCGACCAATTTCAAGTAAAGTAAGTGCCAGTGGTTGTTCTTCGTCAAAAAAACCAAAAACACATTCCAGTAACGGATCTAGCAGTAGTAGTAGTTTATCTAGTTTAGAAGATAAGTTAACAAAAGCAAAGCCAAAATTTGAAATTTGCGAAGATTCTATTGAATGCAAAAGCGATAACTGCACTGTACAAAAGGATGGCAAACCTATTAAACGAACAAAAGCCCAAGAGAAAAACGATCTAATACCTAAAACACCTAAAGTTGTAAGAACAACTACAAAGTCAATAGAAACTACCATAACTAAATCATCTGCGAAAATCCAAAGGCCTGCAGATGTACCTAAATATATTGATTTAACTGACAGTTTTGTATCGCCGCCAAACGAATCCTCAAAAGCATCACCGCTAGAAAATTTGGAGGCTAAGGAAAACTTTTTAACAAATGAACTTGTAACTCAAATGCAAAGTTTAGAAATCGAAAAATTTTCCAAAATGGCAACAACGCCAGCAACTATTGAAAGAAAAACATCAAAAAGCCGTGGACGTAAGCCAAATTCTGTCAAAGGGTCTGCTGCTTCTGTTGTTATTGTTTTAGAAGATTCTCCTTGTACATTAAAACCTGCATCCTTAGAGTTTGAAGATAAACCAAAATCATCTAGAACTCGTCCCGAAACTAGAGATAAATCTGCCAATCGACAGGCAACCAATGACGGCACTGATAGCCGATCTCGAAGACTTAGAAAACTTGAAGAAGGTAACAATCCAACTACGCTAAGTGTTACTAGAAGACGACAGAAAAATTTATTTTAACAATTTTAATTACAATTTTTTCTATTTTTTCTTCCATGCGTTTCATTATGTTTTAATTTCCCTTTTTAATTCTCTTTCCAAGTAGTTACAATTTAAATAATTTATATGTTTTTTATTAAAGACGTTCTAAAAACATTTCTAGATGTTTTATTCGGATTTGTTTTTTTTTTTTTACTTTTATGTGGTATTATTGGAAGCCGGGTAGTATCGTCCTGGGACGAATCACGTGTATATTGTCAATTTTTACAATAACAAAATACATATAAATCGTCCCAAGATGATCACTACACGGCTTCCAAAAGCAGCCCCAAAGTTGAATGGCAGAGATACATATGTACATAATCAAAGTGCCAGGGTGTCCCACGTTGATCCTGACAAGCGATTGAGACTCAAAATTTTTGAAGTGCGATAAAAAGGGACTACCTGGTTGCCCTTAAAAAAATTACCAACGACGCGCGAGCTATTTACCTCACCATAGCTATTTTATGACTTTGGACTTATGTTAATTAGCACTTGCATACAGAATGAAATAATATATGTGTTCATATATCTATACCAAGATATGCAATATGTATGTTAGGGCGTTTTTCTAAAAGTTATTTTCTCGACTTTTGCAAGACAATTTTATATTCTATTGTTTGCCGCATAAACATAGGAATGTGCGGCATGCAAGGAAATAGGTAAAACCTCACGACGAAATGTCATCCTTAAACCATACAACTAAATATAAAATCCCCTTATCACCTAAAAATGTGGCCACCTTGGTACTTGCTGTATAACATCTCTGTTCTTTTTTTATTGTGACATTTCACATTTGTGAATTTGTGTATATGTATTAATTTTCTGCACATTTCCATTTCACACAATTTTTTACATAAAAAATAGATATAAATTGTCGCTATGGGTAAAAGTTGTATATAAAGATAAAAAAATTAAGAAGAACATCATAAGATTTCATTATTTAATCAAGGACATTTAAATAAGTTTGTTCAAAAACCAAAAATAACAAAAAAGGAATGGGAAGAAATTTTATGTGTTGGAAAATATATCAACTTTCTGCATCGCTGATGGTGTTCATGTGCCTCTAAAGATAAAAAAGTTTAAAGAAAAATAAATTGTATAAACTGCGTAAACATTTGTTTAAGACATAAAAAACATTGTTTTTTTTTATGCAGAAATTTATTGATTTTGCTGAAATCCTAGAAATGAGGTAAATTTAAAAAAAAGTTATGTACATACATATATACTTACATACATATGTATAAAGCTCAATTTACACATGGTAATTTTATAAGAAAGCACATTGTTCCTATATAGTAATTATCCATATACTTGGTTAATACCTATTTCTATATCTACATTTTTTGTCTGCACTTAAATATGTACATGCATTGTGTATGTGAAACTTCGTTCTTAAATATTTGACTTTTTTTGGTATGCCATAAGAAAAGCCACTAATACTATGGATTCTTTAATATTCCTACATCATACATTAATAAATTATGTGTGTACATGCAACCCATATGATATACTTATATACATAGGTACATATATGTTTATGTATTCACATTTTTATTTAATTTTATAGAATTTTTTTTAAGAACCATTATGAATCATTTCTACAGCTTAAACAGCCCCCCGCCCGCATTACTGTTAAAAACATTATAGTTGATAACCATACCTAACAATAATTTTAAATGAAATAATCATAGCAGACTTGGAATTTTTGATTTTGATGTAATTCTGTAATCTCGAAAAAATGCTGCTATCAAGGGCCGAGCGAATAGAATCTGCCTAACTGGCTATTTTATCTCAGTGTAAATATGTAGATAAGTATATAAATACATACGTATGTACTAATGCATGTATTCACATACATATCTATCAAAATTTTTTCATACATATGTATATATTTTAATAAATTTATTTTCTTTTAATGTAAGGTATTTTTATATGTATTTATTTACTTAAATATTTAATAATTCGCCACTCCGTTGTGTGGCATCTTTAGGAAGTTTCTTTCGAGTCGTATTATTTGTTATGTTGCACAGTGTCAGAATTGGATATATATTTTAAAACGATTTAATATAAAAAAATGTTACTCTTTTTTTTTTTTTAAAGTTATTACAATACCAAAAGTAATACATATTACTAATACATATTAACAAAAACAACTTTATAGGTATGTAAATAACAAATTATATATCACTATCGCAAAGTTGGAGTTCATAATTAGAATTTTTTATTATGTGTAATTGTTACTGAAAACAACTAATCTTTGAATATTAATAAATTTTCCATTTTTAAAAATATTTTCCCAAAAATCTTTTTTATATTAAACTACGGCATCTTAAAAAATAATAGTTTTATTGACTTTTAAAATAAAACCTTTTAAGGCTATTTTAGGAGCGATATTTCTTGCATATAATTAAGATAATATTCTTTTTATACCTATTTGCAAAATAGGTATTTTGTGGAAAAAATTTTAGTATTTTTTGGAATTCGGCAAAAAAGTTTTTAAGGCATAATTGCCTAAGATTTATATTAATAAAAACGTAGAAGAAAAGTTCCCCCTATTTGCCCCAGGCTAAAAGATGAACATAATACTACTATGATCCAAAAAATTTAACATACCTACATATAGACAAGAACATGCATGTAATAAAGAAATTACATTTTTTAAGAAAATAATATCTTTGTACGTAAAAACATAAGATTAAATAAAAAAGAAAAATATGTACATATATAAAATTCATTAACGCTACAATCATGGAAAATGGGAAGCTGACTTACGAGCTACATTGAATAATACGTACATAGGTATATTATATACACAAAGGGGACATAATACCGAAACGCCCACTTAAATTTTTTGTCGAAATATGCGTTTTTTTTTTATAAGAAAATATGTTTTTAAAAATCGCCGGGTTATATTAATACGTTTATAAGAAACAGAGTTTAGCCCCTCAAAATTACACAAATCTTACACTATCTGTTGCTTTTTAAAATTACCTTACAGAAAAATAACGTAGTAGTTATGTTTGTAGTAACCTTTTTTTCAAATATCGAACTATTTTAACACTAGGTTGTCACAGGGACCCAACTAGTTAAGTTCCATATACATTAATGGCTTTATACATGCGGGAAAATTACGGCATTAGATTTGAATCGAAATTCTACCCAATCGATCGAGTTTTAAGAGCTTTAAATATAGGAATTCTAATAAGAATTTTAAAATTTCGATTCGAATAGAATGTCGTAATTTTCTTCCTGTTTTTTATTTTTACATTACACTTCCCTACAACTAAAATATCCGTTATGTAGTAGTTGCAAATATACTAGTTGCTTCTGACTTCAGACTAGTTAGTTGCATATCTGCCCTCGAACTATTGGTTTTAACATAAGTTGTCATAGAGGCCCTACTAGTTCAGTTGCATACAGTAATATACAGGGTGTCCGCCGGAAAGGTATACTTCTTTGTTTTGCCGCCATTTTAGTAAACATAAGTCCTGACTGACATTTGGCAGTCGTAAATTAGAGACGTGGCAAAGTTTTTATGGAAAAATATTCGGTAAAGCAGCGTGTTTTAATCGCTAAAACTTTGCAACCCATGAGAACCCCGATTTTCACGAAAAAATCATACTGGGCACATTTTTATTTGATTGTAAAAAACGTAACGTGCGAAGCGAAGCGAATGTGTGCAAGAAAAACAAAATTGAAAAAAAAACAAGTAAGAGCGCTATATTCGGCTGTGCCGAATCTTATATACCCTTCACATTGGTCTTTAAATATACCCAGCCGAGTAATTTTGTACTGCAAATAATATAATAAAAAATATTGTGCGAGTTTTAAAGAAAAAATAACAAAATTTTAACGTTCGTATGAATAATAGAAATAGATGAAGAAGATTTGAGGTCGAGAGTTTTAAAAGTTTTCGACATTATTCATATTTGAAGGTTAATAAAACTTGTTAAATGTCTAGTCCCCCTGCTCTTCTCCAACTTTTTCTCCAAAATGTATGAATTATTTGATTATTACTTTTTGTAGAATATTCGAAGTCGATAGCTGTTATAGTTTCCGAGATATAGCGTATCGAATATTTTATAATAGTTGTCGATTTGTATGGGAGTACCCCTTTTTTTGCCCCCACTCAAAAAAATTTTTCTTTAAAGCGTAGCCCTTATGGCCCAATTACTTTTTGTAGAACATTTCATTTCGATATCTGTTATAGTTTCCGAGATATAGCGTATCGAATATTTGATAATAATTGTCGATTTGTATGGGAGCTACCCCTTTTTTTGCCCCCATCCAAAAAATTTTTTCTTTAAGGCGTAGCCCTTTGCGTGCAATTACTTTTTGTAGAACATTTCATTTCGATATCTGTTATAGTTTCCGAGATATAGCGTATCGAATATTTGATAATAATTGTCGATTTGTATGGGAGCTACCCCTTTTTTTTGCCCCCACCCAAAAAATTTTTTCTTTAAAGCGTAGCCCTTTGCGTGCAATTACTTTTTGTAGAACATTTCATTTCGATATCTGTCATAGTTTCCGAGATATAGCGTATCGAATATTTTATAGTAATTGTCGATTTGTATGGGAGCTACCCCTTTTTTTGCCCCCACTCAAAAAAAAATTTCTTTATAGCGTAGCCCTTATGGCCCAATTACTTTTTGTGGAACATTTCATTTCGATATCTGTCATAGTTTCCGAGATATAGCGTATCGAATATTTTATAGTAATTGTCGATTTGTATGGGAGCTACCCCTTTTTTTGCCCCCACCCAAAAAATTGTTTCTTTAAAGCGTAGCCCTTTGCGTGCATTTACTTTTTGTAGAACATTTCATTTCGATATCTGTTATAGTTTCCGAGATATAGCGTATCGAATATTTAATAATAATTGTCGATTTGTATGGGAGCTACCCCTTTTTTTGCCCCCACCCAAAAAATTTTTTCTTTAAGGCGTAGCCCTTTGGGGGCAATTACTTTTTGTAGAACATTTCATTTCGATATCTGTGATAGTTTCCGAGATATAGCGTATCGAATATTTGATAATAATTGTCGATTTGTATGGGAGCTACCCCTTTTTTTGCCCCCACCCAAAAAATTTTTTCTTTATAACGTAGCCTTTTGCGTGCAATTACTTTTTGTAGAACATTTCATTTCGATATCTGTTATAGTTTCCGAGATATAGCGTATCGAATATTTTATAACAATTGTCGATTTGTATGGGAGCTACCCTTTTTTTTGCCCCCACCCAAAAAATTTTCTCTTTAAAGCGTAGCCCTTTGCGTGCATTTACTTTTTGTAGAACATTTCATTTCGATATCTGTTATAGTTTCCGAGATATAGCGTATCGAATATTTAATAATAATTGTCGATTTGTATGGAAGCTACCCCTTTTTTTGCCCCCACCCAAAAAATTTTTTCTTTAGGGCGTAGCCCTTTGCGTGGAATTACTTTTTGTAGAACATTTCATTTCGATATCTGTCATAGTTTCCGAGATATAGCGTATCGAATATTTTGTAGTAATTGTCGATTTGTATGGGAGCTACCCCTTTTATTGCCCCCACTCAAAAAATTTTTTCTGTAAAGTGCAGATCTTTGCGTACAATTACTTTTTGTAGAACATTTCATTTCGATATCTGTTATAGTTTCCGAGATATAGCGTATCGAATATTTTATAACAATTGTCGATTTGTATGGGAGCTACCCCTTTTTTTGCCCCCACTCAAAAAAATTTTTCTTTAAAGTGTAGATCTTTGCGTACAATTACTTTTTGTAGAACATTTTAAGTCGATATCTGTTATAGTTTACGAGATATAGCGCATAAAATATTTCACCACATTTGTGCAGTTGTAGGAAAAATACCCCTTGCCCTGGTCCTATCTGAAAAAAATTTTTCCAATATTTAGGTCCCTTCTTTAGGAGTATCCGTGCCAAGTTTTGTGGCAAGAGTGACTATACTTACTGAGATATATAGGGATATATGCACCGATTTTGTCTTAAAAAAAATGGGTTACTCTGGGTTTTCGCTTATATCTCGGTCAATTGTGAACCGATTTTGCTGATTTTAAATAGCGATTGTTAGCGGGATATTTGTGATCGTTTGACACCATTAACTGGTCTGTATCTTTTTATTTGACTCCGGAAACTTGATTTCAACAGACGGACAGACGGACAGACGGACAGACGGACAGATGGACAGACGGACAGACGGACAGACGGACAGACGGACAACGCTAAATCGGCTTCCCTATCTATAAGGATCCAGAATATATATACTTTATGGGGTCGCAAATGAATAATAAAGAAATTACAAACGGAATGACAAAGTGATATATACCCTATCACTATGTGAAGGGTATAAAAAAAATAAATAAAAATATTGTTATTAAAAATTAAATAAAAACACCGTAAAATTTATTATAATTAATTTATAACAAAAAGTTATACGTTTTTGGCATTACTCTTGAGTCAACAAAGCGTGAAAATAATCCTGAAAACATAAAAGTGCAAATATGGCTGAGTGCCATCAATGTAAGACAGCGATTCGAGGCGAAAGTGGATTAATGTGCGAAGGGATATGCAAAAAAATTTACCATAGCGCAAAAAAATGTTCGGGAATCGATCAATATGCCCGTGGAATACTTGAATCCGCTGGTTTCATCCGTTTCTTATGTGATGATTGCCTCCAATATATTCGTAATGTAGATATGGCGATTATGGAGGTACAAGAAAGTTTAAATAAAAACAAAGAAAATTTAGCAGAATACAAAGGTGAATTCAAGGCAACATTAAAACAAAATGAAAATGAAATTAAAAAATTACTTGAAGCAATAGAAAAAAGATATAATGAAAGGTTAAAAAAATTAGATGAATCTCAAAAATCCAGCGATATAATAGGTAATTAAAGAAATAAAAAAATTAAACGGCGCCATAAATGAGCAGCAAAACAAAAATACAGAAATATGTAACAAAATTGAAGAAAAAAACAAAACAATATGCAATGAAATAAAAAAAACAATCCAAGAAACAACCGTTAATACAAGTAATTTGTCATTTGCAGATGCACTTAAGAGTAATATAGTGATGCCAGATAAAAACAAACAAAACCCCCTAATTATTAAACCAAGGGGAAAGCAAGATGTCGTTAAAACTAAAGAAGATTTAAATAAAAAAGTCAATCCCACTGATTTTAGAATAATAAATGTAGAACAAAGAAAAAATGGATCTGTTGTTATTCAGAGTGAAAGTAACGAAGAAAGGGAAAAAATAAAAGAAACAATACGAAATGAAATGGGTGAAGCATATGAAGTTATAGTCCCTAATCAAACTGAAATGAGAATTAAAATAACTGGAATGACATTTCGACTAACCGAAAGTGAAATCATTGAAAAAATTAAAAAACAGAATGATTTTCTTAAAGATAGTCAAATGGCAGCAGTAAAATTATTTGAATTTAAAAGAAATGGTCGTACAATATATAACGCAATTATTAAGATCGACAACACTTCTTACATAAAAGCAATGGCTGCACAGAAAGTTAATATTGGATGGGAGAAATGCAAAGTTTTCGATGGTACTGATGTTTTTCAATGCTTCAAATGTAAAGGGTACAATCATAAATCATCAGACTGTAAATTCCAAGAGGTATGCTATAAATGTCATGGAAGTCACAAATCGAAAGATTGTAATCAAGAAGTTTTAAATAAATGCATTAACTGTGTGAGAATGAATATAAGATTAAATCTTGGGCTGGATGAGAATCATCTAACCACAAACAGAGAATGCCCGGTGTACCAAAACAAGTTAAATGCAAAGAAAAGGAGATGCGGTTTAATAGCCTAACAATCATGGCAAATAAATGTCATATATACTAATATTCAAGGACTCATAAATAATTACAACCAGCTTGAAATAATTGCAGAAACAAAAAAGCCTGAAATTATTATACTCACCGAAACACATTTAACTAAAGACGTGAACGAGGAAGAAACGCATTTAATAGGTTATAATCAATATGCAACATTATCAAACTCAACAAGGACAGGTGGAGTAATAATATATTGCAAAGAAAAATGGAGTATGAAAAAAATTGTTGAAAAAATTGTCGAATCAAAAATTTGGATAACTGGGTTCATAGCAAAATATAATAATAATAAATTTATAATTATCGCGGTATACAGATCCCCAAGTAGTGCCGAAAACGAATTTATTGCAGCCTTTGAGGAAGTTTTAGAAGAAATAACTGAAATTAACATTGATGTAGTAATAGCTGGTGATTTCAATATAGATTGGAGTAAAGAGGGGTATTATAAAAACAAAATAAAATGTTTATTAGACGATAATGGGCTTAAACAAATAATGGAAGAATTTACAAGAATAACACAAACCTCAAAAACATTAATTGATTACATTATAACAAATAATAGAAACATAACGGCGAACATAAATATTTCGAACAAAATTTCGGATCATGAAGCAATTGAAATAAAAATAAATAATGCAGATTACAATTTTGATGAAGAAGAATATAAAGAAATTGAAATATTTAAATATAATAAATGTAAATTTAATAGAGAAATAATGAACATACAACAAATTAATAACAATAACAACTTAAACAATAACGTTAACTTGTTCGATAATTATTTAGAAAATGCAGTTAAAAAACTAACGAAAAGAAAGACGGTAAAAGAAGGTTATAAATGCAATTGGTTTAATGAAGAATTAAGACGTTTAAAAAGAGAAAAAATTTGTAAATACCAAATAGCAAAACTACATAACACTAATGAAGCATGGTCAAGATATAAAGCAGTAAGAAATATGTACAAAGTCAAAATTGAAAATGAAAAAAATACTTATTTAAATAACAAAATTAATAATGCAAGTGACCAAAAAGAAATGTGGAGAGAGATCAAAAAACATATTTTGAAAAAATCTCAAAGTAAAATTAAAACTGTGATATTTAATCAAATAGAATGTAAAGAAGATTTTAAAATAGCCGATAATTTCAATAATTATTTTATAAACAGTATTAGAATGATAAGAGATACGATAAATAATGTGCAATATGTCGATCAAATCCATGTGATAAACTCCCATTTTAAGTTTAGAAGAATAACATTATACGAATTAAGAAAAATATGTAAAAATTTAAAAAACAAGCCAGATTATTCTAAAATATCAATTAACATGATTTTGAACAGTTGGGATATTGTAGGAAAAACATTGCTTGATATAATTAACAAATCGATGGAAACGGGTATATTTCCTGAAAGCTGGAAAACATCAATGGTAACACCAATTGAGAAGGTAGCGAAGACAAGAAAGTGTGAAGAATTTCGACCAATTAACACCCTTAAAACATGTGAAAAGATATTAGAAAAGGTAGTAAAGGAACAATTAGAACAATATATGGAATGCAACAAAATATTATCAAAATACCAATCTGGTTTCAGAAAAAAATTTTCATGTGAAACGACAGTTAACTATTTAATTAATCGATGGAAAAAAACTGAAAAAAACAATAAAATAGTGGGAATTTTTTTGGACTTCAAGAGAGCATTTGAGACAATCGAAAGAAATATTCTTCTTCAAAAATTACATAGATACGGAGTCAGAGGAAGAGAATTACAATGGTTTGAGTCATATTTATCAAACAGGAAGCAAATCACCAAAGTAAACCATGTTAAGTCCAATTTTAAAAGTAATGATTACGGCGTTCCACAAGGATCAATTTTGGGAGCATTATTATTTATTATATACATAAATGATATGCCCAACATATTGAATAAGTGTGAAATAGTTATGTATGCTGATGACACACTTATTTGCGCAGAAGGAGAATCTGACCACCAGTGTTATCAATATCTTTTCCAGGATATGGAGAATGTCAACAATTGGCTAAACATGAATAAACTTAAATTAAATGAAAATAAAACAAAAATTATGGAGATAAATGCTAATAGCAATGCAATTTTTAAAATAAATAATCAAGTTATAGAGAAGGTTAATCAAATAAAATATTTAGGCTTCATTATTGATAAAGATTTAAAATTTAGGCAACATATTGACTATATTTGTAAAAAGATCGGCAAAAAAATTAGTTTTTTTAAAAGAATCAGAAACCAAGTATCGATTATAACCGCAATAAATATTTATAATACTATAATAAAACCACACTTTGAATACGGTTCAACAATATTATTCACATGCTGTACAACCAATCAGATTGAACGCCTGCAGAAACTACAAAATAGGGCGATGCGAGCTATATTGAGATGCAACCGATATACATCTATTCGTTTCATGCTTGAATCACTGAAATGGCTCAACATAGAACAAAGGTTAAAATTGAACACCATTAGTTTCATACAAAAAATTAGAAATGGAGAAGCACCAGAATACTTAACTGAGCAATTAAGATATGTCAGAGACGTTCAACCTTATCATCTAAGAAATACGGAGCATTTTAGAATTGAGAGAGTTTCATCAACATCAATGCAACGGTCACTGTTCTACAAAGGTTTACAACTTTATAACTCCTTGCCAGATAGTGTAAAATTTGAAAATAATCTTAAATTGTTTAAAAAACATGTTGTTAATTTTGTTAAATTAAATTAATAATGAAAAAGAAGATGTGCCATACGAATTGTAAATTAATAATTGTAAAGTATTTAAAATACTAATAAAGAAACTACTACTACTACTACTACAAACAGAATAGTCGGTTCTGAACAATGGAAACGATAACTTTCAATGGGGAGCGATATCGTGATATGATTGAAAACCTTATAATGCCACAACTGCATGCTTTAGGCTCGGTTAACATGTGGTGATACCACATCGCATAGAGGCAGGATTACAATGGAATTACTTCGAGACCTCTTTCCACAACAAGTCATTTCATTTCAAGAAATAGTGATTTTGATTGGCCTCGACGGTCGCCTTATTTGACTGCTCCAGACTTCTTTTTGTGGGAATATCTGAAAAGCAAGGCTTATGCAAACAAAATAATAATGAAATACCGCGTGAAATGTGTTAGAATGTAATGAAAAATGTGCTCAAATACATTTTCTTAGTTTGTTTTTTAAGAAAAATTAATATTTTGTATTTTTCAATAAAACTTTTTTTATATGTGCGACTTAACAAATGTTATTAGTTATTTTTCTTTTCCTAAAAAGTAACAAAATAAGTTACGTATTTTGTATTTTAAGCCATAGATACATATGTATTATGCCCATATTTTAAAAATTTTTGATTGTGAAAATCTATTTATTATTTTAAATGATTACATTTGAGGGATAGACCTTTTGCTGATAACCTTATAACACTACCATTTATATTTTGTAGATTTTTTGAGAGAGAAAAATAAAATTACGGTAAATAAATGTACGTGCAAATGTATGTATGAATGTATGTACAAATATACATTTATGTACATATATCACAATGAACATATGGAACTCCTACATAACTTTAGTGAATCAAAGTGTTTTTTTTTTTTGTTTAATTTGCAAAGAAGAAAAGCGTTTGCTTTTATATACATATATTTGATTTCGATTTTCCTGAACAGGGAATTTGGTTTAATTGATTATTAATATATTTTTGGCTGCAATAATTATTTATTTTTTATTGTTTTAAGTGATAATTATTTTTATCCTTTAAACTAAATGATATAAAAAATAAACATCAAGAATCAGTTTCAATTTTCTAATTTTTTTACTAAAATCAAATAATAGTTATTGAAGTAAAAAAAAACAAAAAAAAAATATATCCATTTTTGTTTATTATGTATTTTAGTACTAAATTTGAAATAGTACTACATATTATCATAAAAAGGAAGATTTTTAAGATTTCCTATGCACGGAGTTTAAGATTAAATATTTAATTTTTGACACTTTTTACCTTAATCGGTTATAACAATGTTTTAAACTTTAGATTAGTAAACGGAAAAGCGTAAAACTTCCAAACTTATAAAAGGTCAATGGTCCTACTTTTTTATCTTGTAGAATGAAAAAAAATTAAAGGCAAAAAGTACACGAAATATAGAAATATAAATTTCTGCCCTTATATTTGGCTTCCATTTCAATCTATTTTAGGAACTTTAAATGTAAAATGGAAAAGTACAGCTCACTTGAGTCCGCTTAATTCGGTCCCTTTGTGATACCTGGAGAGGAGGATGGAAGAAAAAGGATAAAAAAATTAGAGAAGAATAAAAAAAAAGGAAGAAAAGCAAACTTGGCAGGATCTCTGTGGGGAATCGTAGGTGGAACCTCTACACTGGTAGACTCGCGCACTTATCACTAATCTTATGACTTGAGCATTTCAAAATTATTAGCATTTTAACTCATTATTTTAACATGTGGATGACAAGTACTTACCATGTTCGCTTACAAAGGGGGACTTAAATAAGCCTTTTAACAAGATTAAAATAACTGTAAACTATTAGGGGCCCCAATAAATCTTGTTGCCTTTTAAACTTTTTTATTTGATATTTTGGTTAAAAATGATTTAAAATGTCAAAGTAAAGGTTTAGGTAGAACATGCGGCTGCGAAAGTGATGAAGCAAAAGTAGTGCAGCCCACTTGGGTCCGTTTCCTCGGTCCCTTTGTGATAATTACAAAAATTAAAAAAAGGCAGCGAAAGGCGGATATTGCCCTCCTTTGTAATTTGTAAAAATGTACACTACTTTGACTTTCGGCTTCAATCAAGGTCAATACCACTTAATTTATTGGTCATTATATCCAAAAAAACGTACCAAAAATTTACAAAAAATGCTGTTTGCCTGTAAAGCTAACTTCCTACCTTTATATTAGGTAATCGCCCAATATATACAAAAAAAAAAAAAAACAAAAGTACCAAAATGTAATTTTTACCAGGCCAAAATTAAAACAAAAATTAAAAAAAAACGATTTATACTTTTTGAGACCTGTAGAACGCAATTTTAATTATGTTTTACGTCTAAAAAATTATTACAGTAATTGACTGTAAGTTATTTACGAAGTATTCCTTGAAGTTGTTTTTAAATGAAAAAAAAAGGTTAAATTTTAATATATTTTTTTTTAACTGATTTAGTTAATTTTTTTAATTGATTTAGTTAATTTTAATAAATTTCTTGGATTGTTTTCAAATGAATATCCAGTTATTTTAAATAGATTTACATTTGATTTTACATAAATAATTTTTTGAGTATATTTTTACTGATTTAAAAATTACGAAAAGCACTTAAAAAGTACCAAATACTCAATAGTTTAGTTCAATAGTATTTAATAAAAAAGTTGTAGCCACCTTATTCCCAACAGATAGATTACTGTTTGTGTAAGTACCTAAAGTTAACTCTATCTATCCGTCAAAACTTTTTTGACAATTTTAGCAGGTTGGGCATACCTACGCATAAAGATTACAGAAATAAATTTTCACCATGTATGTAAGTTCTGGCACAATGAACCGCTACCTGAATAGGTATCGCCTACCAGCCTAGGCTCTGTATAAAACCTAATAACTAACGCGGCGATGAATTCCAAATGCCCGCCGGTGTAGCAAAACTGCCACCTAGGAAGCGCAGTATCCTGCCTCAGAGTGCCGGGCATTCGTAGAGTATATGCTCTGGGGTATCATCATCCATTCAGCAAAAACGACACATCGATGCATCAACCCATCCGATGTGTGGTATCTGATTGCGGCGACCAGTCATAAAAGCTGTAAGGACCCTTAGATCCTTTTGTTTAAAAAAAAAGCCCCCTAGACTTGCCTCCATATAAATTTGAGAATCTCTTGGCCTGTTGCTCTCCTTTGGCCTAACTCCAGTGGGTAGCGAATTCCGGCTCCCTTAGGGCAGCCAACTTCCCACGAGAGTACCCGCGAGAGACACTGTAAAAAAATATCTGCATGAAAAACGCAATTCAAATTCAGCAAAATCACCCGATAACTGACCGAGATACATATAAGCCAGCAACCACGTCTACCTCTGTTTATTTTTCTAAAATTTGTACGTAAAACCCTTTACAACTGCCCCAGAGTTATCCCTACACGGGTGCAATGTATGACCGAATCCAATTAATTTTCCTCACAAACGTTTTTGTGAAACATACATACTTATACCCTATCGTCGCCCCTAACAGGATTGCCAACAAAGTTTAATTTTTTGTAAATATTTTTTTAAACCGCTCCTACAGCTTTTAGGATGCTCCCACAAATGTCAAATGTAAGACCGACCCCAATTAATTTTTTTTCCCAAATATTTTTGTGAAACATACTCAACCCCTATCCCCAGCCCTTAACAGGGCTGACATACGAAATTTGAGAAAATTAGGGTTAATGCCTCTACAACTTCGCCCTTGGAGGAATAAAATGTTTTAAAGACCCCAATTAGTTTTCCCCGAATGTACTTACCCCCTTCATCACCCAAAGTGGTTACCATACAAAATTTAGAAAAATTATGTAAAACGCCCATAACTTCCCCAGAGTTTTCCTCTCCCAAAGATATTCCTAGAACATACCCCTGCAGCTTCCAGGGTGCCCGTGAATAGTTCAAATGAAGGACTGACCCAACTTATTTTTCCTTCAAAACATTTTCCTAGAACATACTTAAACCCTATATCCACCCTCTCCTAAGGGGGTTGCCATAAAAAATTTAAAAAAATTAGGGTAAAAACCCCTATACGTTGTGAAGGGGGTATGTATCATTCGGCACAGCCAATCATAGCGCTCTTACTTGTTTTTTTAAATTATATTTCTTTTAACTCCTCTGAGGAGCATACGGCGGCAACAAGTTGATTCCAATGGTTTTGATAATCAGAGCTACGTTTGACTTCGTTGCACTGTAGATGTGGATTGTAAAGTTCCCTCACGGTATGAAAGAAATGCTTAGGCGACGAATTCCCTGTGGATTTCAGTCTTTCAGACTTTAGACCTTCCCATCGATATCGTCTAGTGACTTTAAGGAAGTGTGTCCAACTCAGCCCCTTTTGTGTCTTATTTCCATTTTACTTAATTGGTTGCTGATTTGTGTTTGACCAAAGTTGGACGTTGGATATTATTGGACATTTTTATTATTTTGTCGCGTAGTGTCATATTCCACGTTTACAAATCGTACGCTAGGATTAAAAATTCCAATTTTGGTACGTCTGCATAAAGGGATTTTCCAACAGGAAAATTAATTACGTGCCTTTTAAATGCGGCAGGCATTGATAAGTGTACTTGCCCAGATAGCAAAAGAATTTCACATCTGTTCTTGTGTTGTTATTAAGATTTTTTACACCGTGTTCGCCTTAGTTTTGAGTGCTTTAGTTTTATGTGCTATTCCTGGTGATGCTTTGTCAAAACTGGCCTCTGGCCCGGCCTATACTTAACAACACAAGACCAATTCTTCAAAATATGCTAGTGTCGTGAGTATATTAAAACTTTCCTAATCCGATCATTAGGTATTTTATAGATACCTTGTGGAGAGAAACATCTAGTGCTACTTGAGGTGTGCTTCTGCTGCTACCCAGCAAAAAATTTAAATTGTTCTTAAATAATAGCATTTCCGAAATTACTTTTTTTTTAATTTGTATTTTATACTTATGTAGATGCTCATAGATGCCAAGGACTTACATAAAACAAATTATTAGAGAATAATTAATAATAACAAATAGAGATTATGTAAGATTTTTTACATTTTATTTATTGGATCATTTACATCTTATGACAAGCACGTGTTAAATTTATTGATGTTTCCCAAAAAAATGGAACTACTTCGGGTTGCCTTTCATCAATGAATTGAATATTGATTATTATGTTTTTTTTTCTGGGTACTACTGATGCCAAGTAAATCACATTTTTGGGTCTTACTAAGAAGTTTCCTAAATGTTTAACTACATATTAAAAACGAATTAAATATTTAAATGTAACTTCTTTATTTTTCTTTTTTAATAATTTTTATTTCTTCATGCCATCATAAGAACAGTGTGTACTGAAGGCAACTTCGGTAATTTTCGCGGTTTTTAAGTATGTGGCACTGCGTTTTGGAACATTTTGAATTTTTGAAATACTAGCCCGGCACAACGTTTGTGTATGGCATAAAAATAAGAACAATTTTATGGCTTAAGGAAAAGTACTGAATTAAAATTCAATTAAGTTTTTTTATTACTGTCATCTCATTTTTGTTGTTATTGCTTTTGACACTTTGAACTTTTCATTCATCTATTTGTGCGTCCATTCTCTTTATTAAGTCTCAATATGTTTGCAATTGTTACACCCTGTCTAATTGTCAATTTGCATCATGTGATGTATTGCGCATACTCTACACAAGTGGAATGCTTCAAAATGTGCGTACACAATCAACAACACCAACTTGCCGACGTTTTTGTACAATGTGAAATCAACGTTGATTAAATAGTTTTTTATTGATTTTTGAAAAATTTTTTTGTCAAACATGCAAACAAACACACATTCTATTCTATTAAGTGTATATTTAATACAGTGCTTGTTCTTACTGTTTTCTATTTTTTTGGTTACAGATTTTCAACAATCATCCTACATTAAAAAAAGCTCTTGTCGTACTCTCCTCTCAACTGTTGGTAGACATCAAGGTGCATGCAGATTTTCAAATTGAAAAAGAAATATTAAAATTTTTTAATTATAACCTCCAAATGTGTACTTTTGTGTGTATATTATGCGTTTATTAAAGCAAATTTAATCTGAAAAAAACAAACAAAACAAAATTAAAAATTAAAGCAAGAAAAAAAAAAGGGGAAATAAACAAAACAAATGAAGAAATAATTAAAATTGTGTGTAAAAAGAAAATAGTGTGCGAAATGAATATGAAGATTTTTCAATGTTTGTATGGAAAACAAGAAATCAAATTAATTAATTTTATAGTAATGCATAATATTAGTAGATGTAACATCAAGCCATTATTAAATAATAGTTCAATTGTGAAATCTAGAAAAAATTTATATTATATTCAACAAATTATAGAAAAGCTATCTTTAAGCAATTATAAAAATTTAATAAAATTTTTCTAAAAACAAAAGAATAAAGACAAAACCTTTAACAATCAATTGAAGTGTATAAACTTAATACGAAAAAAGATTGCTTGAAATATTTGTTCAAACATTTTAAATAAAAAAAAAACTTAAAAATAAAACTTAAAAAATTTAAAAAGTGTTTTAAAAAGTGTTTTAAATTTTTTTTTTAATAAATTAATTGAGTGTTAAAAGTGCGACTTATAAAGCGCCCTTAAAATTTTTTTGTCACGTTAGTGTTTTTTA
Source organism: Melanophora roralis (assembly GCA_963583895.1). Taxonomy (NCBI): domain Eukaryota; kingdom Metazoa; phylum Arthropoda; class Insecta; order Diptera; family Rhinophoridae; genus Melanophora; species Melanophora roralis. The sequence continues at coordinate 56,201,610 of OY757191.1, forward strand.
ACGTAATGCATTCAGTTCAAAGTGTTTCCAAAAAGTCAAATCTTAGCCGAAGACAACGAAGACGTCACCTTAACAGTGCAGCGTCAGCAGCAAGTGCATCATCTTCATCATCAGCGCCACAAGTTGGTTGCTACAGAATTGCAAAAGTCTACCAAAATACAATTCCTATAGTACACGGCATTGTAGTGTCCAATCTATCGTTGGTATTGCTACAAAAGGAATATATAGAACAATTTTACTTTGAAAAACGTAGCGGCGGCGGAGGACCTGATCCAGATGCGTATGCTGTTCTACGTTGGCATTTGAACGGAAACAACCATCCCCGCAGCCATTTAGCACGGCCCGCAGCAACGGGCTTTCATAAATCGCATACACAATTACAACTGCCACTCTTTGGATGATTGATATCATCGAGTCTATGTGATAAATGACAGGAGTATTTAACTTATATAAGTTCTTTAGATAAAGTCAATTATAATAAACTTCATGCTACTTATTTTCAAAGGTTTTGCCAAAAGAAAACTATATTCAGATTTACTTTATTAAAACAGCAGCTGCAACAGCATCAATTCAAAAGAAGACGCCTAAAAACTCGTACTCGCAATCGTTACTACATTGTTTTATCTATACACTTAAATAAAAATAAAAAACGAAAAAATCATTTTTTATTAAAAAATTTGATATTGCAATTAAAACCTGGAAAATCTGGCTTTTGACGGAAGAAGGTATATCAAATGTCTCATAAGATTTAAATAATTGTTTCAAAAATATCGTTTATTATTGTTGGTTCGTTAGATAAAAACGTCAACTAGACAGACAGATATATCAATTTACTTATTATTTGTGTTTTCATCGTGATCTTTTTTTTCAAAATGGAACTCAGTCAACCAAGAAAATTGTTAATTTCTATTAAGCAAATAGAATTTGAAAGTAATAACAGTACTGATAACAATATGAGCCAAGATTGTCACATTGCTCATGTACGGGTTGCTACAGGAGCCGAGAGACTGCGAAGCTGACATTATCTACTTCTATATGATAAAGATGATGCCATTATATAGGATCTGAAATTAAAAACTAAATAAAAAGAAAAACAAACTTTGAAATTATAATAAAACAAAAAAAAAAAAAACTTTTATATTACGCGTCGTATAAAAAAACGGTAAAAATTAAAAAACATTTGAAGAATAAATATTTATAATTAGTGAACTTATTAAAAAAATTATTGTATAAAAGCGCACACGAAAAAAAAAAATCAAAATGCAAAAATATACTCCTCTTAAAGAAGGTGTTAATGAAAACGTTACACCCTCAGACCCACCTGTCACTTTTTTACCAAATGGGTATTACAGCGATTTCATTGATACAGCAGATAATGCCTCCGCAATGGCTTCTAAAGCAGCCGCAACTACCAAACATTATACTAACAAAACTAATATGGCAAAATTGCAATGGTGGAATGCACCGGCCACACAAATCACATTCAACACTTCTTCGTCAACTCTAAAAAACGCGGCTGAAAGCGAAGCCCTTAAAACACCAACTCAGGAAAATAAAGAAGAAGAATCAAAAGATTGGCCAAATAACCAAAAACCTAATGAACTGCATAATAAACATAATAACCATAAGGAGCAGCAACAACAGCAGCACAACAACCATAACCAACATCATCATTACCACAATAATTCACAACACGCAGCCAGCGATGATGGCAATTCGCCAATGTCAAAAAGTGCCAGCAGTTCTCGTTATAAACTGCATCACTTGTCGTCGACCAGCAATGATCGTTTATCTAACAAGATGTCATTTACTAATCAATTTATAATTGAAGAAGATCAAGATCAAACTAGACAGGACTCGAAATTGTTAATTAATGGTGAGTAATTTCCTTATTTTTAGACTAAAGATTTATAACCAAGTGGTTTAAGAATACAAAGTAGAGAACAAAAAAAAAATATCAGGTTTAAAATATGTAGAATTAATTTTCGACCTTTAATTATTGCCTTCAATGGGGTCCTTTTGCAGTGTCCTTGCTTATTGCATACATTGTTAAGCTTTGCTTTCTAAAGCCATTTTGCGCTTTTTCCAAAGTTGTGTTTAATTTATTTTACGGATAGTGCTGTTAAGTTTTATGAAACAATTTAAGGGGTAAAATACAATCTTCTAATAATAAAGGCTTTTGATTTGTTATCAATTAAGAAATTCCGCTGATTTTCATATATTGAGAGTGAGAACAACACAGATGCAGCGATCAATTTTCTATAAGGGACTTCAAATGTATAATAAATTACCACTTAGTATAAAGTTTGAAAATAATATTAATATATTTAAAAAAAATTGTGTAACTTTTATTAGAAATAATGCCAATTTTGCAGGTTTCACAAGCAATGTATAAATATTAGAACATGTTTCTTTAAAGTATGATAAATACTAATTAAAATAAACAAAACAAAAAAACATCTACTCGTCATGGGCTTTCAGATAATGTATAACAAACCTATTTAGATATTTCTAAAATGGCCCGAAAAAAACAAAGGAATTTTTTTATATTGGCGTAAGGGCATTATATCAAATTACAGTTGCACAAAGCGGCAAAATTAAGTTTTCGTTGCGCAGTAATAGCAGACGAGGTTTTCTGATTACCATGAAAAATGTATTACGAAAGCTATTCGTTACTTTTAAGAAATAAAATTTTTGGTTTAAAAATTGGCTTCGTAATTTAAACGAAAAACTTTCGTATAATTAACGAAGCAAAAAATTAACAAAAAGTTTTCATTACTATCGTATAATTATAAAACTTTTTCAAAGTATCTACGAATGTTTCGTATATTATGAATAACTCCTCATTTCTTTCTTAAAATTTTAAAGTTATTGTCTTAACTATTTTGTAATTTGTACGAAAATTTTCTATATTCTACAAAAAATTTCAATTAACTTAGTATTAATTCTCAGCCTACAACCAAATTGTAGAATTTTTTAGTTTTAAAAGTTTGTATCTATCTTAAGTTCAATTAAAAAATTTACTTAAAAGACAAAAAAATTATTAATCAACTTTTTAATTGATTTAATTAAAAGTATTATTTGAATTATTATAAATAAAATAATAAAAATGAATTATTTTACATGACCTGTCTCAACAGCAACGTGAACCTGGGACGTTGTGGTTGCAAGACCTACGCTCTATTCACTCAACAAACGAAGCATTTTGGTTTTGAAAGTATTTTTATTACTTTTATTTACTTACCACCACAGTAAAAACTATTCGGTTTCGTTAATCATTTGTGGTTTAAGACGAGCCGATGATTAGTCCACTGCGTCCGATTCTGGCGGCAGGGCTGCTGGCTATGCATCCAGACATGCGTTTTAGCAAAGAATTTAGGCTAAGCTGATATTAAGGTTATACCGCCCATGGTCGGTCGACAGAGCCTCGTTTGCGTGAAACAGGGGGAACCAAGTCTGGTGTGACAGTGGGTGAGGTTGTCTGTTAGGAAGGATTGACTATGGGTTTCGCGTCACTTCTTTATTACCCCCCTATTACGGCCCTGTGCTCCTCCTAAGAACTATGGGAATTATATATATATAAGTTAACGAAGTTATTTGAATCTCAGAACAGAACTAAAAACTTTATTTGTCAATCATATTCTTTTATACAATTTTCTTAGCCTAAATACAATTTTGCTTATTATTAAAACTTAAATAAATTACAAAAAAATATGCTTACTCTTAAATTAATTATTTTGTTATTCAGTTGGGTTTGAAGAAGTTGTTGTGTTTGTTGTAAAGTGTGTCGGATGTCTTTTAGTTAAATATTTTGCATTATTGCATTTGTTGTTAACTTGTGTATAGACTTCTAAAGAAGTTGTTGTGTTTGTTGTTAAGTGTGTCGGATGTCTTTTTGTTAAATATTTGGGTTATTGCATTTGTTGTTTTATAGAATGTGCTTACGTAGAAAGATAATTAGAGTATTTACCAAATGTGTTAACTCCCCCCTTTCTAAGTATTAGCGTCCCGCTAATCATTAAAATTTCATGGATAATTTATTTTTATCTCGGGAAAATTTGTCATAGGTGGAATTTGAAGAACTCCCCTGTTATTTTTGCATTTTGAATAAAGTTGGAAGGATATGATTATGAAAAACCCTATAAAAACCATTAAGAAGTTAGAGCTAATAGAAATTAAACCTTTATAAGATATGTCCTTTATGTGTTTAATATTGCCTAGATGAAGGTGATGGAGATATTGCAGGTCTAACCTGACTTCATCTTCAGTCACATTATTTTTTAGTATTGGTGGGAGTATTTGAAAAGATGTTGCCTGCCAATTTGAATAGCTAATGTTATTTACTGTAACGGTTTCGTTAAAAAAGTTTATAATAAAAGTACCATTAAGCTCCTGGGAGTTATTACCGAAAGTTATATTTCCTATGAAATTGGTTACAAAAAGTGTTCCCTCTAGTACAAGCTCCACCACAGGTTGCCTTTCAATCTGGTATTCACATGATGCTGTTTCGCCTTCGAGTATCCTCTTGGTGACAGAATGGACCGTATTGTTGTACCTGTCGACTGTTATGTTTATTAATTCCTTGAGTGTAAAATCCGGAAATTCTTCTTTTAGACATCTGAGCATTTCAACAATTGTTGAGTGGACTCTTTCGATAACTCCATTCACCTCACTCTTTTGGGGTGGTGCAAAATATGTCTTGATTCCTAGTCCTTCGATGTAATTTAATACTATTGGGCTTATGAAACTGCTTTCGTTGTCCATTACTATTGTGTTTGGCGCGGAAAAAAAATGAAGTAATTTAATAATCTTATCTCTTATGTGCAAAACTGATTTATTTTTTATGTGGAAAAATTTCGTAAATTTCGAAAATTTGTCCACGCAAGTTATAAACTTTTCGCCCTTGATTTCCAATATGTCAATATGTAGAATTTCTGTAGGGTATGAGGGAATGGGAGTTGGTTGCAATTCTGGATTTGGGGGGTGTCGGTCGTATTTATTTTTACTACAAATTTCGCAAGCCTTTGTAAAGTCTTTAACTAACTTGGTCATTTTTGGAAAATAGTATTTTTCCAATATTTGCTCCTTATTTTCGGCGAAATTTCTGTGTGCGCGCTTGTGTTCGCTTTGAATGATAGCAAACTGTTCTTCTGGATCAACTATATCTTCTACCAATCTCTGCGTAATTCTGATTTTAAATTTAGAAAAATGTTCCGTGTATACCTTTTGTAATATTGTGAGCTTTTCTTCTGGAATTTTTATGCCATTTGTTACGCTTGGGTTTAACTTGCTTTTTAAAGCGTGAATAAGCCTTTTTTCATTAAGGTTTTCAAGTCTTACGTAATGCCGTTGAAATTTTTCATGAGGAACTTCCATGTAGTTTGACTTCATTCCCTTCATAAATATTATTTGATTTCTGAAAACATTTATTGGAGATTCGCAGTGGTGTATTAGCAATGCACTATCCTCTTCAGCGCTATGTTGAGAGCAATCATCAGTTGTTGAAAGTGTGTTTACTTCCGTTGGCAAGCGTGATAGAGCGTCAGCAACAACATTTGCTTTACCTGGCTTATATATCAGCTTATAATTATACTCCTCTATCCTGGCCTTCCACCTTTTGAGCTTTGCATTATTGTTGGCATTGCTTAATGCAAATGTGAGCGGCTGATGATCGGTGAGAATTTGTACTTCCCTAGCTCCATATAAGTAAGAACGAAGTTTGTCGAGAGACCAAACTATAGCCAGCATTTCTTTTTCTATCGTTGAATAGTTTTCCTCGGTTTTATTCAAGGATCTGGACAGATATATAATCGGTCGATCTTTTCCAAGCTCTCCCTGCGAGAGAACAGATCCTATTGCGTAATTTGAGGCGTCTGTGGTTAAAATAAAGGTCTTCTCAAAGTTAGGGTATGCCAAAATTTCTGATGACATCAGTAGTTCTTTTAAATTCCTAAATGATTTTATCGCATTATCGTCTAAACTAATGTCTACACGTTTCGATTGGTTTGCTTTAATTTGAGCATTTATTCCACGAGTTAGATTTGTCAAAGGTTTTGCTACGGCAGCAAAATCCTTTATAAATCGCCTGTAGTATGAGGCTAATCCCAAAAAGCTCTTCAAATCCTTTAGATTTGTTGGGGCTGGAATATTTTGAATCGCCGTTATTTTACCTGCATCCGGTTTAATGCCATCTTGGGATACTGTGTGTCCAAGGAACTCCACACTAGTCTTCAAAAATCTTGACTTCTCGAGGTTTATCTTTAAGTTTGCTTTTTCCAATAAAACGAATACTTTCCTTAAATTCTCGATGTGCTCATTCCTATTGCGCCCAAAAACGATAATATCGTCTATGTAGACGTAACAAGCTTTTCCTAGTAATGGGTGTAGTACGTCGTTTATCATCCTCTGGAATATTGAAGGGGCATTCTTAAGGCCGAAAGGTAACCTTAAAAACTCGAACTTCCCATTATTTGTAGAAAATGCCGTTTTCTCTATATCTTTGTCTTTCATCCTAATTTGGTGAAATCCAGAAGTCAAGTCTAAAGTAGTAAAAAACTTACATTCTCCGAGACTAGAAAGTGTGGTGTTAATATCCGGTATTGGATAGGCATCGGCAATAGTAACTGCATTAAGTCTTTTAAAATCTATCACCACTCTAAACTGTTTTTCGCCATTTGGTTTTGGCTTTTTTGCGACAATCCAAAGGGGTGAATTGTAGGGACTTTTTGAAGGTCTAATTATTCCATTTTCTAGCATTTGGTTGATTTGACTTTCCACTTCGGACTTTAAATGACTTGGATAAGGATATGATTTTGTGTAGATTGGTTCCTCAGTTGAGGTTCTGATCTCTGCACGAACGTTTGTTTCAATCACACCACTATCAGATACTGGACCAAACAATGTGCGGTGTTCGATTATTAAATTCTCTATTTCTTCATCTTCGTGTTGTATAGTGTTCACACTGTTGACTTGTTTAGAGATTTTTGATTTTAGCTTAATAACAGAGCCATTGTAAAGTTCCAGTGTGTTGTTTTTTCTGTCTATTACTGCCTCTAATTGTCTTAGTGTATCGTCACCAATGATCCCATCGAAGGATTTTAATCCAGGAAGGACAAAGAAAACTAAGTTTTTGTTTACGCCAAGTGATTTAAAAAAGGTGCTATAAACTTTACGAGTAATTGGAATTTGACCAGTTGCCGACTGTACTTTAAAAATGGAATTTACAGGTTTGGAATTTGGTAAAAATGTTTCTGAAACAAAATTTTTATTGGCTCCTGTATCGATCAAAAATTTAAAAATTTTGTCGCTTCTAGAACGCACTTCTAGGTAAGGAACGCTGGATAGGCGTCCATCGTAAAATTTAACTCATTTAGACCGAGATCCGTGTCCTCTTCGTAGTAGTTATCTTCTGAAAGGTTTTCATCGTCTTGTTGGTTCTCTTCACAAGGGTATTGCTCCTGGCTGTCTATGGTTTCCGTATTAAAAACTCGCTGTTGTTTTCGCGGTATATTTGATGAATTATTACTAGAGTGTGGCAATGGCGATTTTTCGGGTCTATTCATATAATTTATTTGTCGAGACCTCATTGAAGGGTCTATTTCCATTGGCACTGGTGGTTTTGGTTGAGTAGGCCTAGGAGGTGGTATGTTTTGTAAATGGTGTTGTATAGGCGCATTGTAAATTCGTACTTTTTCGAGAACGTTTAGTGGTCTTTGTGGTGCTTGTGGCTTACGGAAGTTTGTGTTTGCAGACATTTGATTGATTGGCGTGGTGACGCTATTTGAATATCGTAGATGAATAGAGTTATTTCTAAAATTTAGATTTTGAAATTCAAGACAAGAAGTGTAAGCTTCAGGCAGGGTTCTAGGTTTTTGGATAGTTAACATTCGAGAAACATCCCCGTTTATACCTCGTATAAAAACATCTAAGGCCCTGTTCCTGTAACAAGATATTAAGGCTTCAACGGTTTCTACTGAGTAATTGTCGGTTTTCAATTTATTTATAATGAGTGAGAGTTGATGATTCACCCTAGCATAAAATTCGTCAATAGTGCTATTCCTTTGACGCATAACACTGAGCTCATACTCTAATGTCTGGAGGTCCCTTTTGTCTGCGTAGTGCAGAGACAAACAATTTTTAATTTTCTGCCAGCTCTCATCAAATATATTATAAGAGATGAGGGCTGTGTCGGCTGGTCCCCTAACCTTCTGCCTAATATGTTGCAGTATTGCCCTGTATATTGGTCTTTCCCTTACAATTTCGTAGTCTTTTAGGATAGACTCCACACTATGAACCCAAGAAATAAATTGAACAGGGTTACCTTCAAAGATTTGTAGATCCCTTACGCAGTCTGGGAGTTTCCGTATGTCCTCTAAGTCTCTAACGGTCTTGGGTAAGGCAAGACTCGACTCCTCGGTGATAGGATTGCTTATCCCACTTTCCAAATCTGTCATCCTTCTCTCCCAGTCAGTCATTTTATTGTTCAACTGCCTAACCTGTTCTATTTGTGCGTTCAGTGCACCAGTCAACTGTGTAATTGCCTCCTTAATTTGCTCCATTGTGCGTGTGCGTGTGTGTGTGTGTGTGTGTGTTTTATCAAGGACTGTATAGTATAATTCTTCCTCCCAACTATTCTTATGTGGCAAATTTCACGATACTTAGATGCGTTTTTACGCAATGTTAAAAGGAATATATATTTTACAGTTCAATAATGAGAAAAAAAATTTTTATTTTTATTTATATATTTTTATATTTTTTATTTTTGGTTCGAGTAAGTTTTAAAGCAAAAAATGTTTGTTTGATTTCTAGAACTTTTTTATAGCATATAATTTTAATTTGAATGAATAATCGATAAGTCCATAAATGACAGAATTATTTTTTTGTTTCACAATAGTTTAATATGTTTTTAATAAATTTTAATGCTTACAATAAAAGGATCAGCATCCTGCTCGTCCGGTCCGTATTTATCCTGTTTGCAGATCTACTGGGGTACGGGGCCGTCACTAGTAACTGATGATTGAGTCTGTCTTCTGATTGCTCCCTCCGCTTATATTTTGAATTTTGTAACACGATTTTTAAGCGTGTTTTTTGGATTTAGCCTTTGTTCCCGCTTATTTTTTAATTTTTAAAACGGTACTTTTGTTTAAAAGTGTCTGTACCTCAACCTTTTTGAATAATCCGCTTGTATTTTCTTGGAATGTTTCTTCCTTTTAGAACGGTTTATGAAAAAGTTTTTTGTTTTTTTTGGAACAGTTAGTTGCACAATATTTGCACTTATACACTTTTAATATATCCGGGTTAGTTTAGGATTTTACTTTTGTTCCCGCTTATTTTTTAATTTTTAAAACGGTACTTTTGTTTAAAAGTGTCTGTACCTCAACCTTTTTGAATAATCCGCTTGTATTTTCTTGGAATGTTTCTTCCTTTTAGAACGGTTTATGAAAAAGTTTTTTTTTTTTGGAACAGTTAGTTGCACAATATTTGCACTAATACACTTTTAATATATCCGGGTTAGCTTTTTGCTCGGGCGCCAGTTAACGAAGTTATTTGAATCTCAGAACAGAACTAAAAACTTTATTTGTCAATCATATTCTTTTATACAATTTTCTTAGCCTAAATACAATTTTGCTTATTATTAAAACTTAAATAAATTACAAAAAAATATGCTTACTCTTAAATTAATTATTTTGTTATTCAGTTGGGTTTGAAGAAGTTGTTGTGTTTGTTGTAAAGTGTGTCGGATGTCTTTTAGTTAAATATTTTGCATTATTGCATTTGTTGTTAACTTGTGTATAGACTTCTAAAGAAGTTGTTGTGTTTGTTGTTAAGTGTGTCGGATGTCTTTTTGTTAAATATTTGGGTTATTGCATTTGTTGTTTTATAGAATGTGCTTACGTAGAAAGATAATTAGAGTATTTACCAAATGTGTTAACTTATATATATATACATTAAAACTTAACTCAACACAACTGATCTAAACTCCTCACCTTAACAAAGCTAATGAAAAATAAAAGCAGTAAAAAAGACAAAACAAAACAGAAAAGAAAAAGATTAAAAATCAACAAAAATAAAAAAAGAAAGTAAGAAAATTGAAGCTGACAGCTTCTGATTGCCAGGCTCAGAAAGTAGCTATTAGACTACAGAGAAATTGCATTTTTCAAAGTATTAGCGTATTATGCGTTTGTATTAGCGTTTATGTTTGTTTTTAATTTTTGTATTTGTAATTAACTTAAGTGTTGCATACTTGCAAAAACGAGGATGCAAAAGCGTTAAACTACAAAATGTCTGCAAAAATACTGCTTTTTCAAACCATTTTTAAACTAGCATCACTGCTATGGTTAAATTTGTATTAAAACCTGTACACTTGATTGCGACAATTAAATTATTGGTTAAAAACGGTTTTGGGTTTTTAATAAGTTCGCTAATAGAAAAAGAATAGGAATATTTTTTCCAGATTTTAATTAAGGTAGTTTTGGCCGTTTTAAGCGGAAGAAATTTTTTTAAAAAATTAAAAAAAACTTAGCACAAGTGTTTTGATAAATTTGTTTTAGCTAATACTGTACACAAGATTTTAGATGACCAACTGAAGCCGTTAAAAAGTGAAAACTAACAAAGTCGAACAAAGCACTTCTTTGCCTTAACCCATGGTCTTTTTAACTAATGGCAATGGCAAGCCAATACTTTTTTATTTACAGCTCTATGTTTATATCCAAAAGCTTTAACCATTTGTTAACCGATTTGCATACGCCAACTACTTGTTGTTTGTGTAACCTTAAACAATAACTTTTAAATTAATTCTAATAACATGTGTACGTAGTACATACTATGTACGAACATACATACATGCTTATACATACATATATGTACATGCCTCGTCTTAGTTAACAAAATCTTACCTCAAATAACATTTTAAATATTTCATGGAAAAATCAATAAATATTAATATTTAAAGCCAAATGACTTATGGAATTAGGTATAGTTTAATGATTTTAAAGGTTTTATTTTAAAAGATAACTAAATATGTACAATGACGGAGTGTGTCAGAAAAAACTAGTGCAGTGCGCACATAAAGTTGAATGAAACGTTAACTCTTTAATTATACCCTTCGCATAAGTGATAAGGGTATATATAAGTGTGTTATTCCGTTTTTAATTTTTTTTATACCCATAAACTATATATTTTCTTGGTACTTACAGAAAGGGAAGTCGATTTAGCGAGGTGTTATGGTTGAAATCAACTTTTTAAGCCCTCCCGATGTCGCGTAGACCCAGAAGTGGTATTAAACTATCAGATATATCTGCGAGAAAATTGTTTTTGGAATCCTGCAAAATCGCTTGATAACTTAAGTTGGCTTTACATGGTAATACAAAGTATTTAGATTTTGTATAATCAAAATATTATGAAATTCTCTCCGTGTTTAAGAAAAAAAAATAAAATGCTAATTTAAGTATTTTTCATGTTTACACGGATGAGGTTGGTAAAATCAAAAGTGGTTGTTACCTTCTGGGGTAACGCCATGTGGTTAAGGCTCTAAAATATTAACAAAAACAACATTAAAAAAATTATGTTTTAATTTTAATTGTTTGTGTATTGTTTCATTAAGTGTAGCCACCTTCATTTGATGCTGTAAGTGCTGCCAATCTTTCGCACCTCTGATGTGATGAGAATACACAAGTTTCTAAAATGGTTTAGAAAAGAAACATTTACCGAATACTTGTCAAATTTTCTATCCGTATTTGCTCCCACTTAATACATTGTGCTTTTACATGATGAGATTTTGTATTATTCTACAACATATTTTGACAAGTCGTAATATAAATATTACCATGTAAATTTACCTTTAACAAGATTTATTTCTCTAAAATTTCTACATAAAATCTTCCACAACTGCCTCGGAGGCCCTTCACGGGTGCAATGTAAGACCGACTCCCATTAATTTTTCCTCACAAACATTTTTGTGAAACATACTTACCCCCTTTTTCCAGCCTCTAACAGGGTAGCAATACGATCGGAATCGCCCTTAGAGGAATAAAATGTATCACAGACAACTATTAATTTTCCCTCTCTAATATTTTCCTAGAACATACATATCTACACGCTATCTCCATCACCTAAGGGGGCTGATATAGAAATTTTACACAAATTATGTACAACGTACATTATTTCAACAGAGTCGGCCTTAGATGAATAAAGTGTACGACCGACCCCCATTAGTTTTCCCTACCAAAAATATTCATACAACATACTTACCCTCTATCTCAATCGGCTAAGGGAGATCTCAAAGCTTGGGAAAAAGTAATAAATCCCCCCTACAGCCTCAACGGTGCCCGTGGATAGGTCAAAGTAGGACTGACCCCAACTCATTTTTCCTTGCAAACATTTTCCTAAGGGAGTTGCCATACAAAGTTTAAAAAAAATTGGGTAAAAACCCCAACACGTTGTTTTACAAAAATATCTAACGATTTTTGTAATTTTCTTTTTATTTATTGAAATTATTTCGTAAATTATTAAATTTATTTCGTTAAATATACAAAAAAATCTCGTATATTTCGTATTTTCTACCAAAGATTTTTGTAGTACGAAACAACAAAAGATTTCGTAAAATGTAATAGCGAATTCGTTCATATGTTGCATGAGTTTTTTCGAGTGTGCGGCCCGAGATATAAGAAAAACCCTTTTTTTTAGGACAAAATCTGTGCATATATCACAATATATCTTAGTAAACAGAGAAAAAACATGGTTAAGTAAAGTCACGGAGATATGATCATCTACAATTATTATGACTGACACAACCTTACTATAGTATAGCAGTAAGGTTAGGAGCAACATATGTATGATAACTTATAATTAAGATTATGGTTACCTATAATCAAACTAATGATTAAGACAAACATATAATTCTTATTTAACCATAGCTATGATTGCATTTTTCGCATCAAACTTACTACAACTGTAGCATGGTTATGGCGGTCAAAATTATGCTCTTCGTAACATACAATGACGAAATTGTCGGAGATCATATTTCTGTAACTATACTTAACCATTTTTTTTCTCTGCGTGCACTGTTGACACAAACCTTAGCATGAAAACTTTGAAAGCAGCAAAGTTAATTGGGGAAAAATAAATTTAAATTACACTTATATAAATTTTATAAATTTTGTATGCTCGTGGAACTCATCGAAACTATCGACTTTAAATCTGCTACAAAGTATGATGTTGGCATTTCGAAGAAAAAAATAGTTTGGAGCAAAGACAGTAGTAGCCCAATAAATGCGCTAATCTCGAAAAGTATTACACTGAAAAAAAAGTTTTAAAATCAAGCAGAAACAGTCTTATATTAAAAATGAAACCGTGACAAAATCGAACTAGGTTTGTTTTTTCTTATTTTAAAAAGGTTCGTTTTTGTTTTTAAAATGGAGGAATTGTAAAAAAACATTTTTAAATCAAAATGATTATCTTTTGTTTTAAAGTTTTTCATTTTTGTTGCAAACTCTAAACAATCTTAAAACAAAGTTGACGATTTTAAAATTAAAAATTAAATGTTTTAATTAAAAAATGAGAATTTTTAAATTAATAATAGAAGTTTTTGTTTTGATATTGAAACGTTTTAAATATAAACTATAGCATTATTAAATTAAAAATTAAGCATTTTTAAATTAAAAATGCGTGTTTTTGTTTCGACACTGCATTATACTTACAATAAACCAAATAAAAATAAACCATTTATTTAACTTTTTACTATGCACATATATATATTTGCAAAAATGTAAATGAAGTATTGTGTTGACAAAACTTACTTTGTCTTAAGCTAAAAGGAAATTACTTGAAAGAGGTCGCGAATTTTGCAAACAATTCTTCACTTTAAAGGGACCCAGACATTTGCGTCATCGACATTCAACTGGAAGTAATAATAATGTATCTACAACTGCGGGGGCTTCTAAAATGTATTTCAGCATCTGAATTTATAAAAAATAAAATAATCATCATATTAAAATTTGTTGCCACCGAACTGTTGAACAAAAAACTTACCTTTTTAAAATAGCATTATTCTTCCCAAATCAAAACAGTTAAACAAATCCAACAGTGATCATATTGCTTCGTATAAATTTCTCTTTCCCCTAGCTCGAATTTTTCAAAAATGTAATTTCTTTCTTCTATTTTTTAAGAACTTTTGTTTATTAATTATATTTTCACAGCACTTTAATGTTATGTATTCGCTTGAACTTTTCAATCTACAAAATGGCGCTTGCTCAAAAATGACTAAAATATTATATTTTCAAATCAAAAACTAAAGTGTTAACAATAAAAATTTTAAATCTTAAAACAAAAAGAAAACATTTTTATAATTAGCAAAAAGCTATTCGTTAATAAAACAAAAACGAAAATTTTTGTTTTAAAAATGGTATAAAAGCATCATTTTGTAAATAAGAATGTTGAATTTTCAAATAGTAATAAAAAATCCTTGTTTTAAAAATTATTTTTTTTAAATACACTAGTTTTGAAACAAGAATGCAAAATTTTTGATTTAAAAATGCTTTTTTTTTGTTCCATTGTAAAAATAAAAATTTTAAATCTTAATATAACAAGAAAAAATGTTTATTCCTTAACATGTTCACAAAAAAATTTCGTTATTAAAACAAAAACTATTTTTGTTTTTTTTTAAATGTTTTATTTTTTAAATAAGATTGTTTATTTTCAAAATAAAGAGAAAATCTTTCGTTTAAAAACGATTTCATAAAAATGCTGCAATTTAAAAACAAGAACGCCGAATTTTTGATTTAAAAATGCTTTTTTGGCTCAGTGTACAGGTTTTGGCTTAAAAACTCTTATAAAGCAACATCGATGTAATTTTTACATTTTGGAAAAAAATAGTTGGGTAGGATTAAGGGTAATGGTGGCCCCCACTATAAAATTGTTTGCAATTTTTTTGCGCTATTATTTCTTTCAATAACAGCTGACATATCGTGTATAGAATGTCATACAAGCAATTAAATTCTTAAGTAAGTGATGACTTAAAAGCTGTGCGCAAGTTTTTTCTTGCGCACTCTTATATATGAGCGTACGTTTATAACGATAAATTAAAGTACCGGCTAATTTAGGTTAAATAAATTTCAAAATTTAATGAACTTCAACTGCTGGTATGTTTAATTTAAAACCTAAATTCTAAAAATTTAATGGAAAATATTAAAAATTTAATGTATAAATGTCATATTGTTTCTTTTTTTTTTGTTTTTAAAACATTATCATTACATAATTGCTTTTAATTTGTTGTTAAACAAAAACATTGAATTATTTGCATTATTGAACATAACTTTGTCATGTTGTTAAATACATGGTTGTTAAATACATGGTGTTCCACAGTGTCTTTTTGATTTTCATTCTCAGACAACCTGCAGAAGTCTTGAGAACTTCCATTTCATATATCTGGCGTTGCAGTACCCTGTCAGAGTCCCTCCTCGTTTTCTTGAGAAGCAAACTAGTACCCCTTCTACCCAACCTGGGCCACAGAAGCATGGATAGCGCGCAGTTTGCTGTTTCTGCAGGCTTGGCACCGCCATTTTAACAAAGCGTGTTTTTCAACTTATACTTTTTCTCTAAGGCGCGTTAAAAATTTAAATAACACTTCGTATCGTGGAAACAGCGTATGTTGTGAAATTCACAGTTTATACGAGCGCTGCCTGACAGTTGAGCATGATTTTCATGTCCTCTTCCCCCTCTGCATGTCCATTAATCAACTTCGCTGCCTTTATAACCACCCGAATCTTTGCCGGGACACCCGTACTCCCGTGGAAATTTCGTATACTATGAAATAAACAATTTATACGATTCGACTAGCTTTGAGCGCGACCTGACTGTCTAGCGAGATTGTCACGCCCTCTTTCCCATTTTTATGCCCATTTATCAATTTCGCTGCCTTTATTACCGCCTGAGTTTCCGCCGGAGTGCCTGTATCCATCTTCGATCTGGTATCCTTTCGAGACCTCCCTGCCCGACAACACTGCTCAGAGTGAAATGCGAAAGTCAAGACTTGCGATCTTATTGTCAATTAAAACTGAATGCTTCAGGAGTCGACCTCGACCTTCTCCAGCTTGCTAGCGTGTCCCACAGACCCTTCTCTTCACTTAGTCTGAATAGACTTTTTAACGCTATTCCAGCCAGGAAATCCTCAATGGTAAGATATTGAATTGTATCAAGACCTGCTGTAGTGTACTACCCCTAGCTAATACAATGCCTAGTACAGCATTTTGTCCTTCTCCAAAGCCTTCCATCAGTCAAATATACCGCATGTAAGAATCGGTCTTACAACGGATGTCTAAATCCAGTTTACTGTACTTAGTTGCAACTCCAAGTTCTTGCATTTGGAGTTCTTAAAGGTATAGAAAGCATATAGAGTCTTCTCCACATTTGCCCTTCAAGATAATTTTCCATCTAGGACGATACCCAGGTAACTGGCACTATCCGCCAGTCCCAACTCAATTTTAATTTTTGGCAAAAGCTGTGTTGCAGTGATAGCCTGGTAAACGTAGTTTTAATAGAAATTTGAAACGATGCCAACGCTCTTGGATTTTTTGTGACTTTGTATTGATCAAGATTTGACAATTTTGCCTGTTAATGAACCCATTCGTCCAACAATGAGCCCCATCGCTAGAGATTATTTTTAAGATTAAACGTTTCTCAAACAAAACACCCATTTTGACAATACAATTTTATAATTTGCGCGTGTTGTTAAATGCCTCATCTGTCTAGGTTGGTTTTTTTTTTTTAAACAATATGGAAGATCTCTTAAAAGCACTTCTATAAATTCTTGTTAATTTTTTTGTTTCCTTTTCCTTTATGTATAAATATGACGACTGCTTAATATTGCTCAATTCAAGAAGATTTTGTCGGTATCATTAAAAAGTAAATCTAATATCGGAGTAACAACACAAAAACCTATTTAAATAACAACAATAATTAGAGTTAATGACATTGAATTATTTGCTGGTATTTAAGTGGTTATATTTTGTTTAAAAACCTTAATATTGACCGAAATGTTTACGAATGCGTATCAATATTTTTTTCTATTGGGTATTAAAACATTCACATAGCAATTAAAAAAAGAGGTAAATTAACTTTAACTTGTTCATCGGTTGAGTTGTTTCTGCTCTTCTCGTGTTTGCAGGGTGACCGAAAAAAAATAAACAAAAATTTTTAACTATAAACAGTCCTTAACTGGAAAAAAATTATATCCAAACCACTATGTACTAATTTAAAAAAATTATTCATATCTTATTTATAATTAATTAAGCAACAGCTGAAAACAACATATCGTTACCTTACCAAAATCAGAAAGAACAATTTATTCAGTATTTCTATCATTGCCTTAATACAGGAAGGCCCTAGCTCGTATTCTTTTTAATAAATCCAGATTTTCGTCTACACTTAGCCAAAAAATCTCGACTTAAAAAATACAAGTTAGGGCTTTTCTTTATTAAGGTAACGATAAATAGACTAAATAAATTGCCCAACTTCTTTTTGAGTTTGGAGAAAAAGTCAAAACAGTCACATCTTCTAAAGTTTTTTTTTAATTTTTTTTTTTTGGATTAAGCCCAAATTCAAACTAAATTTTTAGGCTAAAGCATGGCTGTTTTTAAACAATACAATCTTTTCAAACCAACTTTCAATCCAACAATTTTACATTCCTGGACAAGTATTAATTTTATATATTTTTTTATAATGTTGCTTATCTAAAATTCTTTATCTTCTGAAAAACAACAACATTCTCATATTTGCCTTAAGTATGTAAAGTCTATTATGTATACATATATGTACACACAAACACATATAATTCTCATCTAAAATGTGCATTTTCTGGGCTTTTGCTGGTGTATCCCCTTTAGGCGTCCTTAAATTAACAGAAAAATTACGTTTAAAAATTTTGTTTAAATTTTACATTAGTTCAGAATACACTTTTGCTGAACTTTCAAAGCAAATCTCAATTTTGGTAGCATTGAAGATAAAAGATATTCTATCAGTTTGTCATTCCGTTTGTAATTTCTTTATTATCCATTTGCGACCCCATAAAGTATATATATTTTTGGCCCTTTTAGATAAGGAAGTCGATATAGCCATGTCCGTCTGTTAAACTATTAGAAATATCCTGGAGACAATCGCTATTTAAAATCAGCAAGATCGGTTAACTATCGCCCTAGATATAGGCGAAAAAACAGTGCGGTTGCCTCAGCTTTTTTAGAACCAAATCACAAACTTCATACAAAACTAATTTAAATTTAAGATTAGGTCACGCTATGTGCTATTCAAGCATTTAGTTTTATTGTTTTTGGCAACATCAACTATAATTGAAGGAATTTATTGGAAATGTTATTAAAATTTGCTTTTGTTATATAATAGCTACATAAAATACTAGCAGTTAACGCGCTACTTCGTAAGACCAGTTTTAAATACATACATATAAATTAAAACAAAGTACTAATTGTGAAAAATTACAATAATCATAAAAACGTTAAATTTACATAATTTTCTTAAAATTTTTAATTTAAAGTTACTTTTTTCTATTTTTAAAATATGCAAAAGTGTACCAAAAATATGAAAAATAAATAGCTTTTTGTTAATCTTGATTTCACATTTTTGGAATTTAAATCTCAGAAAAATGCAAAAGACCACCAGAAATGAGAAAAAAGTACTTTATGTCCATCTAGTTGAGTAATCTGGGTTAATAGTCCCGAAAAAGTAATACAACTGCCTTCATTAATTTTCGAGACCTGTAGAACGCAATTTAAACACGTTTTTATTTTCATTAGTTCAGAAATAACAAAATGGACCTAAAATACATATGATAAAAAAGGACCAAAATATAATATTTACCCTTATTAGATACCTTGAGGTCCAAAATTTCTTAAAAGTACCTAAACCGTATTTGTACTTTGTAGAACGTAATTTATTGGCTTAGAAGTTACAAAACGGACTTAAAAAGGAAAAAATATAGTGTTTAAACTTCCCCCCCCCCCCCCCCCCCAGGGTCAAAATTTTAAAAAAATTACTAAAAGAGTGTTAATTTATTTTTTCCTTAAAATGGGTTATTTTGGGTTTTCGCTTATATGTCAGTCAATAGTCAACCGATTTCGCTGATTTTAAATAGCGATTGTCTCAGGGATATTTCTGATGTTTTGATGTCAAAACGTTTTCTATGCGGTTTTATTTGAGCCCGGAAACTTGATTTCAACAGATATATAGACGGACATGGCTATATTGACTTCCCTATTTATAAGGATCTAGAATATATATACTAAATTGGGTCTAAGCCATTAATAGTAAGTAGCCACTGAAAGAACACAATTTTTGCTTGGAATGACCACATGGAAACTATGATGGGTGTGGCCTTATTCTACAAAAAAACCTAAGGAAACCCATTCAAAAGTATGACGGGTTTGACATTTTCATTAAAACGTCGAAAAAAAGAAGCCAATTATTTAGTATGTGACCATTTTAAACTCCTGCAAAATGAATAGAAACAAAATGTAAACTAATATATTTTAATTTCGATTATTATAACTTTCCTTGAGACGAAAATTTGTCGATTTTCAAAATAAAGAAACAAACGATTTTTCACCATTTGGTGGGACCGTTTTACGTGGAATTGACCATAAATAAATTATTCATTCACAAAAAATACTCTATTACACTTTATTGGCAAACCTCTTAACAACATTCTGTTATCTAATCTTTTGCCTTTTTTCAATATTTACTGTCTTTTAAACGAACAAATGCAAGTGCATTTGAATTACTCTAACTCAGAGTTTTTACGATATACTTATACGTTTAATTAGCAAAATAGAATTTTTGAAAATTACAGATTAATTGACGAACAATTTTTGTCGATACTTTATCTTTGACATTTTTATAAAATGACTATTAATGAAAACAATAAAAAAGAGTAAAAAATATGAAGTTGGTCAAGTGCGATGAAATTTAATCCTATACCACATTTAAAACCAGCATATCGTTACCCTAATAATTATGGGCTTACAATTATATGCCACCAACTGCATAAGGTCCTTAACAATTACAACATTTTGTGGGGAGGTTTGGCCCCTTACAAAAAAATCTTATCGCTGCAAAATTTTATAATAAGTGGTAAATTTTTTAATAAGAAGAGTACATGATGGACACGATTTAATCAAACTAGAAAGTAACTTGAAGTCGATTGGTATAATTGAAGATGGCTCTCAGACTATTATTTTTGGGTATATAAATTAAGGTTCGGCCACGGATTTCTTTTAATTTTAAGCTTTTGACCATTGTTTCCTATGACCTTTGACAATTCATCTTTTGAGGGCAAGAACGTATTTATCTTTTTTAAGATACCCTGTTTGAAAGAATAGGATATTGAAGAGAGAGTGCTTTGGATTGATTGACACAAATATAAGTCATACATTAAACACATTCAAGCTACAAGAACACAGGAACACACAAACACAAAAGTTGCTTGATTTATTTGTTTTGCTTGATTTATTTGTTTTTCTAACAAAGTTGTAATATGAAATAATACGAACAAGTAAAAAAGAAATCAAATTATGCAGTTGTGTTTCTGTGCCTAAAACGTAGCAAAAAATAATATTGCTTTATACTTTTTTCGTAAATTGCTTTCTGTTAGTAAATTTCTTGTCATAAAGGAAATATTTCATTATTGCAAATAAATATTGTTGGAAATACCTAGAGGCAATAAAGACATTTTTAGCTGTAGAATCTGAACAGTTAGAGGTGGAATCATAATCTTTTTTTCTTTAGATAGATATTTCCCCAAAGATAATTTCTGCATACCCAGCTCAAAAAATTCAAATTTTGAGTTACTACGGTATTGCACCAAAGGCTCGATATGAGCAATATGACTTTCAGTGGTGGCACCTAAAGTCTTTTTGTTTTGTTTAGACCATGGTAAAATTATGTGTACCGGGTGGTGTTACGAGTACAGCTGATCTACTTTTTTCATGCATAAATCGAGGCTGGGTAGTCAAAGTTGTTTACATTTACATATCTTTTTTTGACAACTAAGCCAACGAAAACTACAACAAAAACGAAAATTTTATTCACCAAATTTTGTTGTTGTAAAATCAACACCACCTGATAAATTATTGCGCCATGGTTAAGACTATATTTTTTGCATCTTACCGTACTGGCAGCACTAATCTGTTAACTGTGAAGTGCAAAATTAGTTTAATTTCGACTACGGCACAAAATTAGCATTGACAGCAACCCGTAGTCGTGCTGCCTTGTAGCCATTAAAAAAGTTATTCTCATAAGCACACGTGTATTCTATTTTTGACTGGTTGTGTTCGGTAGTCTGTAGCGAGGAATATACATATGTAATGCTTCAGGCTGAGCAAGGTCTAGATTATACCCTCTTCCTTTTAAACACTTTTTTAAAAGTCATTGTGACATGCCAATATTGCATTAATATTTATTCTTTTTTAGTTGCTAAAAAAATCACATCTGTTGTCCTTCCGACCAAGAATGATAAAAAAAAAGATTACGACACGCGTTAGATGTCTTAGATTTCTTATCTTTACGGTTGCCAAATCATTTTCATATGAGAAAGCTGCAATCCTTAAAAAAATACAGTTTTTCGTGAGAGTAGGCAACCCTACAATCAAAAGCATAGGCACAGAAAAACGACAACAAAAACATAACAAAAAGCAAATGAATGATAAACACAAGCATATTAACTTAAAAGCTATGCATTTGCCAATAGGAAAACAGGGGCCAATTCGATTCGATTGCTTTCGAATGCTACAATCCGGTTATTCGATACGTAACGAAATTTCATTCGATACGAAACCTTATTCGATCACGAATGCGACGATTTGGCCCCAGTATGCGTGAGCTAAAAATGAATAGTCGATGGGAAAGCATTTTGCGTGACGTTTCTGATCCAACATATTCAGAGAGTTGCAAAATTTTATTTTTGAAGGCATAATCTTTGGTTTTGTCATTCTTTCTTCTGATCACCTTTAAAAGCTTGTGAATAGAATTTTTCCTTTATTAGGGGTTAACACATGACATTATCAGTCAAAAAAAAAAAAAAAAACACCAAACAGTCACATTTTTTTTGTCATTTTTTTGTACTAACACACTCGAGCATTTTTGATAAAACGTGTGATAGTTCCTGCTAGTTTCAATTTATGCAAAATACTATGTTCGGATTTGGTCCAAGAGAACCAGTTTCAGTTTAACACTGAAATTACTTTGTTTCTGGTTTAACCTTTGACATTTTAAAAATCAACTTTTAACTCTTTTAAGATAATTTTGTTGTTAATTCGTAAAGTATATTCAATTTCAAAAGCTACTTTTAGACAGAAGGCACATATTTAACATATGGCTTGTCATATGACAAATTTTCAACTAGAGTTTCTTTTTTTTGATTTGAAAAAGCATCTGTCATTAAAACATAAAAAAATGGCAAAACATCAAGCCGACAAAAAATTATATCTAGTGCCAGATGTTATTACATATGAACACGTGGAAGAAAAAAATATAAACCATCTGTAAATAACAATTTTGATAGACATACGCAATTACCTCTGGGATGCAAATAGTAACAAGGCATATGCACTTAAAATGCATCCCGTCTGAAAGCACCTTCAGGTGTCAACCCCTCACACACATACATGCATAGAAATGTATATAAAAAAGTCCTTTGCACTATAAAAAACATATTTATTATTACACAATTTTATTTAAATATATTTAAAAATCAACAACAAAATAAAGTAACTAATAAATAATTTTTTCTATAATTTGCCTTTGGTTTTTTCTGCTCATTTTTATACCCTTCACATAGTGATAAGGGTATATATCACTTTGTCATTCCGTTTGTAATTTCTTTATTATTCATTTGCGACCCCATAAAGTATATATATTCTGGATCCTTATAGATAGGGAAGCCGATTTAGCGATGTCCGTCTGTCCGTCTGTCCGTCTGTTGAAATCAAGTTTCCGGAGTCAAATAAAAAGATACAGACCAGTTAATGGTGTCAAACGATCACAAATATCCCGCTAACAATCGCTATTTAAAATCAGCAAAATCGGTTCACTATTGACCGAGATATAAGCGAAAACCCAGAGTAACCCATTTTTTTTAGGACAAAATCCGTGCATATATCCCTATATATCTCAGTAAGTATAGTCACTCTTGCCACAAAACTTGGCACGGATACTCCTAAAGAAAGGACCTAAATAATGGAAAAAGTTTTTTCAGATAGGACCAGGGGAAGGGGTATTTTTCCTACAATTGCACAAATTTGGTGAAATATTTTATGCGCTATATCTCGGAAACTATAACAGCTATCGACATAAAATGTTCTACAAAAAGTGATTGTACGCAAAGATCTACACTTTAAAGAAAAAAATTTTTGAGTGGGGGCAAAAAATGGGGTAGCTCCCATACAAATCGACAATTGTTATAAAATATTCGATACGCTATATCTCGGAAACTATAACAGCTATCGACATAAAATGTTCTACAAAAAGTGATTGTACGCAAAGATCTACACTTTAAAGAAAAAATTTTTAGAGTGGGGGCAAAAAATGGGGTAGCTCCCATACAAATCGACAATTGTTATAAAATATTCGATACGCTATATCTCGGAAACTATAACAGCTATCGACATAAAATGTTCTACAAAAAGTGATTGTACGCAAAGATCTACATTTCAAAGAAAAAATTTTTTGAGTGGGGGCAAAAAAAGGGGTAGCTCCCATACAAATCGACAATTGTTATAAAATATTCGATACGCTATATCTCGGAAACTATAACAGCTATCGACATAAAATGTTTTACAAAAAGTGATTGTACGCAAAGATCTACACTTCAAAGAAAAAATTTTTTGAGTGGGGGCAAAAAAAGGCTCCCATACAAATCGACAATTGCTATAAAATATTCGATACGCTATATCTCGGAAACTATAAAAGATATCGAAATAAAATGTTTTACAAAGAGTAATTGGGAAATAAGGCCTACGCTTTAAAGAAAAATATTTTTGAGTGGGGGCAAAAAAAGGGGTAGCTCCCATACAAATTAACAATTTTTATAAAATATTCGATACGCTATATCTCGGAAACTATAAAAGATATCGAAATGAAATGTTCTACAAAAAGTAATTGGTCAAGAAGGCCTACGCTTTAAAGAAAAATATTTTTGAGTGGGGGCAAAAAAAGGGGTAGCCCCAATACAAATTAATAATTTTTGTTAAATTTTCGATATGCTATATCTCGGAAACTTTAACAGATATCGAAATCAAATGTTCTACAAAAAGTGATTGGACATCAAGGGCTACGCTCTGAAGAAAAAAATTTTTGGATGGGGGGTGAAGAAGGGGTAGCTCCCATACAAATTAACAATTTTTATAAAATTTTCGATACGCTACTTCTGGAAAACTATTACAGCTTTCGACTTCGAATATTCTACAAAAAGTAATAATCAAATAATTCATACATTTTGGGGAAAAAGTTGGAGAAGAGCAGAGGGACTAGAACATTTAATAAGTTTTATTAACCATTAAATATGCATAATGTCGAATACTTTTAAAACTCTCGACCTCAAATCTTCTTCATCTATTTCTATTATTCATACGAACGTTAAAATTTTGTTATTTTTTCTATGGGCTTTAAAACTCGCACAAGATTTTTTATTAAATTATTTGCAGTACAAAATTACTCGGCTGGGTATATATAAAGACCAATGTGAAGGGTATATAAGATTCGGCACAGCCGAATATAGCGCTCTTACTTGTTTAATAATTGTTTACGTTGAGAGAGTATTTTTTTATTTAAGTAAATATTTTATTCTTGTTGCGAACGTCGATCAGTTAAAGTCGCGATTTGATCGAATGCTGTTGTTGCCGGTTCTCGTTTATTCTTAACATTTTTTGTTTCCATTTATTGAAATATACATAAGTATAGATACTTATGTATGTATGTACACATAATATACCTACATATGAATTTTAATTAGTAATACAATTTTTTAAGTACATACATATGTACACAAGTACATACATATGTTCGTGTATAAAAAAAATCGATCGATGACTTGTTTGCAGCGCAGCACGTTTTATTAAACACTTAAAATGATTTAACAAAAAAAATTTTTGACAAGTTTTACAAGGATAAGAATATGATAAAGAAATTTAATTAAAACTAAATGAAATTGAAAATCAATAAAAAAACTCTCAATAAAAAATGAAAGATAATTAATAAAAGAGAAACTCTTAAAAAAACAACGTTAATAAAGTGGAGCAAAAAAATCATTGACCACTTTAAGTGCATGTACAGTGGCGATCATTAGTGGTTTAAACAGAATTTAAAAAAAAAAACTACTTTAGTGTATGACAAATTACTTGATGTAATTTATTTCTTGCATTTTTGCTTGTGGTTTATTGTTTTTTCTTTCTTTATAGTTTATAAGGCTTAATGATTTAATTTATTTGCGGTACGATTTTTTTTTTGAAGAACTAACTTGAAAAAGTTTATTTTTCCAACAAAAGCTGAGTGGAATGCATTTTCGGAGCCCGCTACAACTTTTCCTCACCACTCTTTGTTCAGTACTGAGCGTTGGTAGTAAATATCTTCTATTTAACCCAAATTTAATTAAAATTAGAATACAGAAATATTTCAAATATACCTATGAAAAGTTTTCTTAATTATGGGATCCTTATTTTGTTAAAAATAATAATTCTTTTCTCGAGAATCCACTTTTCTAAAAATTCTTGATAAAGAAAACAGTTAAAAATATTTTTTTCTAACAATTAAAAGGTTCTTAAAACATCGAACTCGTTTTTACTTCGCTCTTCACTTTCACTTTATACCTCTAAAGCAATGGTGCCCAGAATCCCCTGGGGGAAAACACTAATTAAATTTTAAACGTATGTGCATAATAAGATCAAAATTTTAACAATAAGACCAAGTCAAAAAAATTGTACTCAGCTTACATGATGAAAGCTTTCAAGGCAGGCTTTTGTCACAGGGTGAAAAAGCATCCGTTCATTTTCATAAAGCATTTTCTTCCTTTCTCTTGTAGGGCACCAATGCTCTAAAGATGTTCGTGTAGTTATTAGCAAAAGTGTATCTTTTCATTTTTATTTAATACATTTTTTCTTAAGTAAGTCAGTTTTAAAAACTTATAGCAACATATTCGTTGTGTAGACTTTTAAATTTTAAAGTGCATAAAGCACAGAATTATTAAATATTGGATCATTTTTGCCTGCTACTGTATTTATTTATGTTTGCATATAGAAAAGAGAACAATTGTGAAACAACAAGTTTCCCGCTCTCCTTTTTGTATAAATATTATGAAATATTTTCCGGAAAACATGTTTGAAAAATTGACTTGTTATTCATACTTAATACGAGCATTAAAAAGTGTTACATTTTTGATTATGGTTCAATTTAATATGCATGTTAGCCAACAAATTTGTTTGCCAAATACTTTTAAAAGAATATTAATATTAGTGTGCTGAGTGTAAACTGCTGCAACATTTTTTTTTGTAATTTTATAATTCGTTGTAAACTATTTGCAATCATATGCAAAAAGCATTAAAATCGGAAACGCAAAGTAAAAGAATTGTTCAGTGTTGTATCGGGTAAACATTTTTACAAAAATGTGTTATTAATTTGATTTATTAATGATTTACTTAATATTGATTATTACTTTGTATTGCTCGTGGAGACTACTTTTTCTGCAAATGCCCCGAGTTGTTATAGTTTTACACAATCTGTGGGGATGTTAAATTGCATCGACCTTTTTAGTTTTTTGGCATTACCTGGTTGCCAGATTGTGATTAAGTGAGGTTGCAACTTCGGTACTATTTTTCTATTTTCAAAACTTCGAGCTTCGCAAAATTAAACGTTCATAAAAAAAACGTTATGATTTGTAATATCAAAATTATAGCAAAAGTATTTTTGACACACAAAAATTATTGTCATAATCAAATAAATTGTTTGGTAATAAATTCGCTTACAATTAGAAACTTGTTTTCCGAATGTGCAGACTTTTTTTGAAACGTTTAAAAATTTACTTTAACTCTTATAAACATAACTCCCATGTTTCCCAGGACTTAAAGTTTTAATATTCGGTTAAAGTAATCATTTACTTTTAAGATAGGTGGGTGGTTTATACAAAAGTGATAGTTTGTGGATAAATAGTCGTGATCAACTTTCGTCGTTGCCTTTAT
Source organism: Melanophora roralis (assembly GCA_963583895.1). NCBI lineage: Eukaryota > Metazoa > Arthropoda > Insecta > Diptera > Rhinophoridae > Melanophora > Melanophora roralis. The sequence goes on from OY757191.1 coordinate 56,228,837, forward strand.
GTGCCAATATATAATTGTTCACACTTTTAAGTGATCAAATTAAATTACTGCAAGCATCAAAATGAAAACAGTTAATAAAAATGGGTTCTTTTTTTCTTTTTCATTAACTTTTAAGAGATTTTTACGTCTTGAAAACAGCCAATAAAATTTTCTTTGTTTTTAATTTTTCATCTATATTTGATGGATTTTTAAACCTTTATTACAACAAATAAACAAAATAACTTGTCTAGACTACCAACTGATTGGATCGGATAAAAATAGTTTTTTTTCTGATGGTGTAATAAGTTTTCTTCTTTGCAGAAATACCAAATCTTTGATTTTTCAAATTATATTAAACGTGAAACTACTTCAAATGTAAAAGCTTAATTTAATGCACATGTCGAAACAATATACACAAAGAATCCAGGGGACGAGGCACCTAACTTTTTTGTTTTTAAACTAGAGGTTCCAATTGGTGTTTTGGTGATATTCAGAGAGCTGCACTTACACAAAAAAAAAAAATTTCAACTACCAAAATGATTGAATCAAGCAAAAAAATGTTTACATTGCATCTTTCACTAAAATTGTTATATCAATTACATTAATTGTAAAAACTAAAAAATATACTTTAATTACTAAAGTAATCGGCTGAAATTTGAACTAGGGCTGCTTGTGTGGTGTGTGAGCCCTATTACCACTGCCATGTTAAGGTTAGAACGCTTTTTACTCATATTTATCGTATTAGTATTATCCTAAAAAAAACTTAATCAGCCTTTTTTAATTTAAAAGCTTTAATGATTTTGATTACTTTAACGATTAAAAAAAATGCTTACTTTAAGCAACTCAATTGCTTGAATAAATTAACAAGTTAAATAGGAAAGTTGTTCTTGTTTAACTTGTACTCAATAAGCATAAGTCAATGCAAACAAAAAGTAAAATAAAAAAAATAGTCCCAATCAAGACTCGGACCTGACAGCTTCTGACTTTCAGGCTTTCAATTTAAAATGTGCTGCATACTAACAAGAACACATTTGCACAAAAGCGTTTATTTAAAAAATTCCATTTAATATTTAAAACTCATTAAATCGTTTATTTGGCAATAAATTTTCAAATCAAAACGGTAAATATTTGAAATTAATTCGTTAATTGAAAAATTGTTTTTTTATACCTTTTAAATAGTGATAAGGTACATTCCGTTTGTGATTTCTATGATATCTATTTGCGACCCCAAAATCTTCATAGATACGAAAGTTGATTTAGCATGTCCATCTGTTCGTCTGTTAAAATCAAGTTCCGGACGAAAGTTCTTTAGAAAAAAATCCAAAAACCTGCTTAGCGCCGACAATTTGAAGACGGCAAGTTAGGTAAGGTAAGGTTTGGTTGAACTGGCTGGTCCCGAAGACCCAACGTAGACGCTTTGGGTTTAACTAAACGAAGCTTATTAAATACTAAGATATTTCAAAGACGAACCAAATGTTTTGTTTACTTTTAGTTGTTTTTTCTTTTTCTTTGGCTGAACTTTAATATAAACAAACTGAATATAACATTCAGTAAATTTCTTCCAGATAAACATAAATTTCACGTCAAGTTTAAAACATTACTAAACGCCTCGTTTAAGATTTCTGAAAGAGTGTTCAATCATCTTATTTCTGGAAAAATGGTTAACTTTATTCTCACTCACAAAGAAAAAGTAATCCCGTTTGCCTTTTTTAAAGCATGTACGTTAAATAAATGTTGTTAACAGCCAATAATTACAGCCGTTCAAAGATTACTGTGAGAAAATTTGTAGCTCGTTTCGAAAATGCATTATTCTTGGCTAGTGTTTGTAAGAAGGCTTAGGCTTAAGAATAAGTAAGTTATAAGCTTAATAAGTTTCTTTTTTTAATTACAATTATAAAAATTATAAATTAATAACTGATTCTAAGTAAAAGAAATTGGATCAAAAAAACTAAAGATAGAAAATAATGAAGCAAAATTTGTCCTAATACACAAGGAGTTTAACAAAGAATAATTAACGAAAATGTTTTTTCTATTTTAAATAAATAAATAAATAATTTTACAAAGAAATACAAATAAATTGTTTTGTTCAATTGTCTAAACGAATATAAAAAAAGTAAACTCACGTTTAGTGATGTAAAAGTTGAACGCCTAAAGGTAATGACTAAACTCGCGTTTACTATTGCCCAAACCGAATTCATATATGTAGTAAAAAACTAAACCAGCGTTCAGCATAAAGCTAAACTACATGTTGAGTTTTTAACTACAAACATTCAGGGTGCTCCGCACCAAACAGAAAAACTTTAAAAAAGCTTCCTTACGTCAAATCTTTTACACTACAACTTCTATCTTTTTTAAACCTGTCACAACGTAATTATATTTTAATATGTATTTACATTTTAAAATTTATTTACGGATAACTGGAAAGGAAGGGTATAGGAGATTGAACTTAGCCGAATATCAAGTATATTGCGTTAACAAATGTTGAGCAATCAATTAGTAACAAACTTTTGATATTAACCTTTTTAATAAAAATAAAAAATTAAACATTATAAATACTTGTTTTTTACATATCAAAAAATGAAGGTTAAACATTATAAAATTTATCAGTTTAAATTTTTTTAAATATTGTTTTATAATAAACTTAAAAGTTGATAACGAGCTTATTATGAACCAAAATAAAAATTCTTAACCCTAGTTACTATAGAAAACTGTTATATTAAAAAAAAATTTAAAATAAACCTTATCCTAGGAGCAAGTGTAAAAATCAGTTAAATCGCTTTACCTGAGGTTGCTGAATCTTCTATCTTTTTACCAATGTACAGGTCGTACTTTTTAGGATAATTTTTTAAAATTTAATAAAGACCAAGATCGGTATAATATATTCCCTAGCCACCTTTTTTTATGGAACTCGCAACACGAACATTGGGCCAGGCTCAACTAATAACATATGCCTTTTTAAAGCATAAATTTGTTCATGATTTGTTCTACCAAATTTTGTAAATATCGGTTCATTTACCCGGAAATCATGTAAGCCCCATTACCACCTTATGAATGATTTCATTCATGTTCCTTTTGCCGGAAATTACATTTATTTGCATAAAATGCAATAGATAGTATATAATATTGAACTCTGAGAGATCAAAGAAAGTTGATTTCGTTATAATACTAATAAAAAAACAAATAAGAATGTTATAGTCGCTCAAGGGCTTTATGAAAAAATAGACCGATAATTTTTGTATTCAGTGTGATAGTCTGTGGCATAAAGATGAACATGTGTGCAAAATTATAAGAAGGTAAAGTGATATTCGAGCCGTTTACAGACCAAAATGCTTATTCCGTGGGGACATTTGTATGGGGACTATAAAAAAAAATAGGCCGGCCATGTTTTCGTTCAGTATAGTAGTTGGTGGCATAAAGTAAGCCACACGTACAAAATTTGGTCAAAATTAAGTATTATAAGATCCATTAATAGTCCAAAGGCTTATTCCGGGAGAAAATTTTTATTGAGGATATTTAAAAAATAGGCCGATCATATATTTGTTTAGTGTAGTGGTTGTTGGCATTTAGTAAGCCACACGTACAAAATTTAGTCAAAATTATGAAATATTCGAGCCATTTTTAGCCCAAAGAGCTTATTCCGGGAGGAAATTTGAATGGGTTCTATTAAAAAAAATGGGCCGATCATATTTTTGTTCAGTATAGTAGTTGTTGGCATTCAGTAAGCCACGCGTACAAAATTTAGTCAAAATTGAGAAATATTCGAGCCATTTTTAGCCCAAACAGCTTATTCCGGGAAGAAATTTGAATGGGGGCTATTAAAAAAAATGGGCCGATCATATTTTTGTTCAGTATAGTAGTTGTTGGCATTTAGTAAGCCGCACGTACAAAATTTAGTCAAAATTGAGAAATATTCGAGCCATTTTTAGCCCAAAGAGCTTATTCCGGGAGGAAATTTGAATAGGGGCTATTAAAAAAAATGGGCCGATCATATTTTTGTTCAGTGTAGTAGTTGTTGGCATCCAGTAAGCCACACGTACAAAATTTAGTCAAAATTATGAAATATTCGAGCCATTTTTAGCCCAAAGAGCTTATTCCGGGAGGAAATTTGAATGGGTTCTATTAAAAAAAATGGGCCGATCATATTTTTGTTCAGTATAGTAGTTGTTGGCATTCAGTAAGCCACGCGTACAAAATTTAGTCAAAATTGAGAAATATTCGAGCCATTTTTAGCCCAAACAGCTTATTCCGGGAGGAAATTTGAATGGGTTCTATTAAAAAAAATGGGCCGATCATATTTTTGTTCAGTATAGTAGTTGTTGGCATTTAGTAAGCCACGCGTACAAAATTTAGTCAAAATTGAGTAATATTCGAGCCAAAGAGCTTATTTCGGGAAATTTGTATGGAGGTGCATCAAAAAATGGGCCGATCATATTTTCGTTAAGTATAGTAGTTGTCGGCATAAAGTAAGACACAGATGCACAATTTAGTCAACATTATGTCGTGCCTAAATCGACTCAGGAAGTGATTTTGAGTCGAACGGTATATTCGATGGTGGATCTTAGACAATTATTTTTGGGTGTTACCAACATCTACACGAACGCATAATACCCCTATCACGTATGTGGTGTGAGTATAAAAAAATTAAAGCTTAACAAAATATCGATTTTAATTGCGTTATATAGATTTTGTTTACGTATTTTCTACGTACACTTGTTGAAACACACATGTTTTGTAACAAAAAATAAAAAAAAATTAATAAATAAATAAATCGCTTTTAAAAAACTAGTTTATTTTAATTGTAAAAACCTAATTGCTTTATTATTTGTTTTTAACTATTTTAATGAACTCTGTTTAACAAAGTCAGTGTTTGTTTTTTATAAAGTATTTCTACACTCAAAAAATTATTTATGTTATATCAACTGGAAATGCTACTTCAAATAACCGAATATTCATTTAAAAACCCTCCAACTAGATATTCAATAAAATCATTAAAATATTTCATTTAAATTCAGACATCAAAAAATTAACTTATATATTCCTATAAAATTAACTAGATTTTTTGTCATTTACAGCAAAACACAATGTATCAGAAAAAAATGACAGCATTAAATATTACTTAAAAAAAACTGACAAAATTAACTGCAACTGAAAATCAGTATTTTTGTGCAGTTAAAAAACAAATTTTATATTAAAGTTTAACTAGTTTTTTATTTAAAAACAACTTTACGGAATACTTCACTGACAGTCAGTTACTGTAATAATTTTTTAAGTGTAGAATTAATAATTGTTAGTTTTTTTAAGTAAATAAATCTTATTTTATTATAAAATACTAGTCAAATATAATTTGTGTTTCTAGGTTTAACAAGTGTCTCTCTCTTTATGTTACTAAGTAATACTTTGTGTCGACATTTTTTATATTCATAATAAAAATTAAAATTGTCGCTAATATTAAAGATAAGTTTAGATAATTTTATTATTTTAACCTACAAACAAAAAAATAATACAAGGAATCTTTACTTAAATCAAGCCGTAGCGGTGTCAAAAGTACGGTGAGTCCTGATTTTCTTAAACCAAGTAGAGATTTTTCCTAAACCAAGTACGATTTTTCAAGAATGAATTTCCTACTTTGAAAATCTAGTTTAAATTTAACAATTATTTATGAATATTTCCCCTTAATATTTTTTTTTTAAATAGTTTGTACTTGATGTATCTGAGACTTAAACCTGGGACTCTTCAAAATCCAACTCTGCTTAATTTTTTTAATTAATCCCGACTAGACTTAATCGTAAAATTCTTGATTTTAGGTTACCATTACGCCATAAATACATAGAAATCAATTGAATTTTGGTTTTTATGGCAACGGTTACGGCTATGACACGTATTATTTCAGGTTCAAGTAGTTTTTGAGCTTTGCTTTTTTTATCAATTCTTTTAAAAATGTAGCATTTTGAACAGCGGTACTGATTCATCATTGCACAGCCAATATGCATTAAAGACTAGAAATTTGAACTGTGGGTGCTTCTCCTTACACCCCAAAAAATTATTACAGTAACTGACTGTAAGTTATTTAGGAAGTATTCCGTAAAATTGTTTTTAAATGTTAAATTTTAATACAATATTTTTTTAACTGGTTTGAAGGGTTATTCAAAGCCTCAAAAAAAAAAAAACAAAAATACTGCTTTTCAGTTGTAGTTAATTTTGTAAGTTATTTTTTAGTAATATTTAACTTTGTTATTTTTTTTCTGATACTTTGTGTTTTGCTGTAAATGACAGAAGTCTAGTTAATTTTAGACGAATATGTAAGTTAATTTTTTGATGTCTGAATTTAAATGAAGTATTTTGTTAATTTTATTGAATATCTTGTTGGACGGTTTTAAAATGAATATCCAGTTATTTAAAATTGATTTCCAGTTGATTTTACATAAATAATTTTTTCAGTGTATGTATAGATCTACTAGGACGAGATTTAGGGAAATGAGGGGCCTGGAGGGAATAGGGAAAATTGATAAGTAATTATCATAGAAACGAAATTTAAAAAATAGGATATTCTACTCAAAAAAAACGGACGTGTCTGGCCAAATGGCGAATCTTCAGACCCTAAAGAGCAAAATAGGACAAAAACTATATTTTGGGTTGATTTTGTAACCAATAAAAATTAAGAAATATAATTCAGATTGCGTTCGCCAGGTTTGTGTGTTTGGCACTTTTTTGAAACTTTGATCTTAAGGTGTAAAAGAGGTTAAAATTATATTTTGGTACTTTTTAGGTACTTTTTTGTAACTTTCAGTCTAATGTAATTAGATTGATAATTCAAAAAAGAAATATAAATGCGTGTATAAAAAATTTAAAACTTTAACCCCAATGGGCGAAAAAAGAATAAAAATTATATTTTAGTACTTTTTAGGTACTTTTTTAATTTTTAACCCAATAAAGATACAAACAAAATTCAAATTATATTCGACAGCTTTAGAAAAGTGTAAAAATTGAAGTTTGTTACTTTTTGCAAATTCTGAACCAATAAAGATAGAATCATAATTTCGTTCGACTGGTCTGGAAAAATATGAACATGTTTTTGGTACTTTTGTGAATTTTTGTACCACTAAGGGCCAAAAAAGGGTAATTACTATATTTTAGTCATTTTAAGGTACTTTTTTGATTTTTTTTAGATTATGAGTATAGAATAATATCAGACATAAGCTCATGTCTTCTCGTTTTCCTGGAAAATGTCGATACTTTAGGCTGTTCGAGTAAATTTTTTGTCCTTACTAAACCAATTTTTAAGGGCTACCACTGATTTTTAAAAGCCTCCGTGAACATCAAACGGATAATAAATGTGAAAAGTTATTTCGTACCAACAACAAACTTCAAAAATGGTACTTTTTTAACCCGATCATTATAATTTTTTATTTTTAAAAATAAGGACATATGCTTAAGGTTCATTTATACGTGACTAAACCACAGTAAACAGCTGTTCGAACCAAACTTATGGGCAACACTGTATTTGGTTGAGTGTTGGTTTTTAAGGCAACGGTTATGGTTATGGCGTTACGGTAAGTCACATATAATTGAACCTTTAAGTGTTTTATTTTTTACGGCCTTGTGCTAGAAACGCAACTGGGACGAACGACAAATTTTTAAATAGTACAAGTGTACTTAATTTATCAGCCCTGGAAAATAATAATTATGCATAGTTTGGTATTAGAAATGAAGTGTCTTTGTGCCCTGAAACACAGTACGCCAATTATTAACATGATTTCTCACACAGTTGTAATTAATTCTGGAGTTATTATAATTTTTTTAATCTTGAAAAATGTCCTTTGGAGACAGTAGAATTAAAGAAGTCAGCAAAAAAGTCACAAGGAGGCCAAACCAAGTGAAAAAGAGTGCATTTAAAAAGTAGGGTAAAATAATAAATACCAAAGTATCAATTGTATAAAGATTATTTTGAGACATGCGGCTGCTCAAGAGATTATTTAATGTATTTAAATTTTATAGTTCTACAAAGTTTTAAAAAAATCCTTTGTACAAAAACCGGGTTTCTTGAAATTCCTATTTTGAGTAATCTACCACACCCTTACTTTTGAAGCGTTAAACGTGCTTAAACTGTTCAATTGTTTAAAATGTTTTTATTTCAAACTATTTCCTGAACAAACCAAATTTCACGCGGTATTAGCGTTTCTAATGGATTTTTTAATTAAAAAAAAAGATAAAACGAGTTGTTTGAAAAATCACTTTTGCTTAACCTTTTTATTTGTTTCAAAAAAAAAATTGTGAAGTAGCGTAAGAAGATAGAAACCAATTCTTTTTTTTTTAAAGCCAAAACATATTTTAACTAACCTTAAAACTAATTGAACAATTGTACTTAATTAACAATTATGTTTTAGTTTTGAAACTACTCGTGCACTGTCAATTTTTTCTTGTACAGGTTTTTAGTTGCTTTAGCGGTCTTTTTTATGCTTATTTGCTAGTTATCGTTAATTGAAAGTTGTTTTGACTGTCAAATCTAACAGCCAAACCTATACAAAAGCGGAAAGCGTTTTTTGCTTGATAAAAATCCTCATGCCCATACATTTTATATGAGGCAAATCCAATTTTGATGAAGCGATAGGAAGCAAAGTTGTCTGCTTAAGCTGGCTTTACATGGTGATTAAAAGTATTTAGACTTTGTAGAATCAAAATATTTTTAATTTCTCTCCGTGTTTAAAAAAAGAGTTTGTTCTTTGTATTTTTCATTTACGTATTTTGTGGTAACGGCATATAATTTAACAAAAACCGCATGAAAAACTTCTGCGTTAATTCTAATTGTTTGTATTTTGTTTCATAAAGTTTATCCACCAGATGTTGTAAGTGCTGCCAATCTTTCACACCTTTGATGTAATGAGAATACGTAGTTGTACGTCCTAACGACTCAAATTCATGCCTAGACAAATTTTTAAATCCAAATTAAAAAAATCCGGTATTTTTATACTGGGTTTTTATATACTAAGTTTGACGTTTGTCTATGCATGAGTTTGCCTCGTCAAAACGCACAATAAGTTTCTAAAATGGTTTAGAAAATAATCATTTACCGAACACTTTATCCGTATTTTCTCCTAATCAATACATTTACTTTTACATGATGAGATTTTATATATTTCCAAAACCTATTTTGACATGTAGTATATATATTACCGTGTAAAAGTACCTTAAAGGAGAAAAAATATGTAAGTATGGTACAATTGCCTTACAAGGTATAGTCGATTAAACAGCTGAATATTTTTTTTTCAAGTTTGCTTACGCGTTGAAACTGTCACAACAGTATGTTTTCTTACAGTATCGACGGAGCTTTTGAAACAACTTCATAAATTTGGTATCGTGTTTGTTGTAGTTGTTGTCGTAGTGACTATACCTTGTAAGGTAGGTAATTGTGCCATGTATGTAAACAAATAAGAAATAGGGACGCCAGTTTGATTAAGTTAAGCCAAAAATGGGGGTTTTTATAATTATAGAAAAAAAAAATTTAATCGGGTCTTGTTTAAATATTTGGTACCAAATTTAATTTGTGTGTTTGTTTTGTTTTAATACCATTTTAAATAAAGAAGTTCTCATATTTTCAAGTTATATTAGTATCAATGTGTTCTTATGCATGCGTAAATCTTTTTTTAATTCCACCTCCCATGGAAGGGTTAAACCATATTTGGAATGATATTTTAACGTATGTTTAAAGAAAAAACTTAAATTTAAAAGGAAATAATATCACAAAATTTCTTGACTATTGTATATACGTAAGTCCTACTTCCCAAAATAGCGTTAACCGCATAAACTGTAAAATGATAGTTGTAATTACATTTGCACAAATGTTTTTATACCCATTACTTAGTAATGAGGGACTACACACAAAGAATAATCTAAGTAAACTTTACTTAAATCAAGCCATAGTGGTGTCAAAATTACAGTACTCCCTGTACGAAATTTCTTACTCCAAGTAAAATTTGTAAAGTACGAATTTCTTACTTTTAGCCACAATTAAGCCAAAAAAGGATTGATTTAAGTTCGGAACCGTACTTGATGTAAGCCAAAAAAAAGATTGATTTAAGCCGTAAACGGAATTAATTCGAATATGAAATGTCATTTTTTTTGACTTAAGGAGCTTTATTAAAGAAGAAGACTTAGATTTTATTTTTATTTTATAGACACTTAAAATTTACAATTTAAAAATATCATTTTTTGTACTTACCGAAGCTGAGATTCGAACCAGGGACTTTCTGCACTGCAGCACAAGCGCGTTACCTCTAGGCCACCGAGACACTTTGTTTTCAAATGTTAAATAATATATTAAAACAACAAGCTTTTTTTTGATTGATATGTTGAAGTAATCCGAATAGGCTTGATTTAAGAAAATGTATGTAAGGATCGTACTTAAAAATTTCAAGAAAGATTTTGGATAAATTCAAGAATAAAATTCTTGATTTTAGAAAGCGGGTTTTCTTTCTGTGTATATCAGCTTGTCAATTGTAATTTCTAAAATATTTAATGCAAACCCTAGATCCTCATTAATAGAGAAGTCGATTAGGCCACATCTGTCTGTTTAAAGCAAGTTCCAAAAGCCAAATCAAATCCTTTAAAGACGGCAAGCTAATTTGGGCAAAACCTTTTTGAGTAGGAGCAAGGAAAGCTGTGGCCCCTCCAATGGCATAAATTTCATAAAAACAAACGATTTTATTTTATTATTTATTTATTCATATTGTGATGCCCAGTTTTAAAAAGTTTTATACAAATCTGATAATATATCACATTTTTAATATGTAAAAATAACAGTAAGTTTTACAAAAATTGTTTTATATATACAGATATACATTTTAATTTATTTAGTTTGAAAATAACAAAAATTACAACTTATTTGATAGATAACTTCAATAAAGAACCCGCTCCTGAAAGAGTTGGAATAAAGCCAACGAAACGTAGAGCAAAAACTTACAAATTAAAAAACTGTTTCATTAAGTTCAGAAACATAATTGTGACCAAAAATCAGTCTAAGGAAACCCCTGAATAAAATCTTAAAAATAAACGAAAAGTCGTTTTTCTAAAAACTGTCAGAGGTATTGACTTCAAATCTGCTAGAAATAAGCAAGCAATGGAGGTCCCATACAAATTTATTAAATTTTAAATGCGCTTTATATTGGAGACTATTACAGCTATCGACTTAAAAACTGCTACAAGATAGTTCTAGTATAATCAGGGTTGTCATTGAATCCGATGGCTGTCGGAATCGGATTTTAAAATGACTAATGAATATTTCGGTGTCATAAATTTTTAAGTTATGTTTTTGTTTCTTAGTTGAAATACTGATTTTAATTCGAGTTCTAAGTTTATAATTCGAAAATTGTTCCTTCAGCGATTGGTTTCTATGACAAGCCCGAATATCTGCTTTTGAAAAAAAAAATTAGTTAGAAGCAAGAGGGATAGGTGGTAGCCTTCATACAAATAGACGGTTTTATGAAATATTTTATGCGTTTAATGCGAAGCTATCGACTTCAAACATGTTTGATGTTTAAATTTGAAGACCAACTTAGCTGGATTAGACCACTGGGGATACCAAAATACCATTGCGAAGAGTATATGAGATTCGGCACAGCCGAGTAAAGTACTTTTGCTCTAAATAAATTGTTCTGCCACTTTATTTTAGATATTTTCTAAATTTTTACAAATATTGGTACAGAAGGAAAATAAGTTGTTATGCAGGAAAAAATTTGGCCAAACTTGACCGGCTGTTATTTTCTTACTTATTTTTCGTATTGTTTTAGATTTTTACTTGTATATATAAACAAACAAATATTTTTAAAATCATGTTTATGTTCGATTAAAAAGACATGAAAGTAATACATAATTAAACGTTTTAATATTAAAAAGTAAAAATCAAAATAATCTACAAGCAAAGCAAAAAGATAAGAAGATTTAAAAATAAAACAACCAAAAACATAATGAATTAAGAATAATAATATTTAATATTTAAAAATAAATCAAAATTTTTAATAACAAAGTGATTCGAAAAGGTTTCCTTAATTATAAAACAATTGAATCTTCATCTTTAACAGTGTTTAAAATAACGTATAAAATATATTTCATTTACAATAATTATCTGCTTTTCTATATGTATATTGAAAGCCAAGTGTTATTTTGTTTAATGTCGTTCAATATATTTGAAAAGTCTGCTGCACATTCAGTTGCTTTTCCCAAAACAAATGAGCGATAAACAGGGTGCAGTAACAGGTATGTTTTTGTTTTTATTTTAATTACGTTAAATTTGTACTTATTACCTTAATATAAAAAGGCCCTAACTCGTATTTTTAAAGTCAAGATTTTTTTTTGGCTAATTGTGATATATGAGCAGACCCTTTATCGAAATAAACAAAAATCTAGGCTTATAAAAGGCTTGAGTTAGGACCTTTCTTTATTAAGGTAACGATATTTATTAAGTTGTTTTTTTTTTTTTAAGAAAAACTAAACGCATGTGTTATATTTTATACTTAATTCAACTTATTTACTATTTTTAGCTCATAAAATTAAATAAACATTGTGTTCAATTATTGTTGTCTAGTTAGAGCGTTAAACGTAAAAGAGTTTGTGCTATGATTCGGTTTTGAAAGCAGTAATTATTATGTGATAAGGGTATATATTATTCATTTGCGACCCCATTCTTATAGATAAGCCATGTCCGTCTGTTATTTCATTAGCTTAGTCTTCGTTTTGGTGGCAAAAAATCAGTAATAATTCTAAGCAGATCGCTATATAAAATCAGCAAAATCGGTTTACTACAACCTGAGCAAATAACCTTTTTTTTTAATATAAAATCCAGGCATATATCCCTATATACAGGGTTTCCGCCTGCAAGTTATACTACTTTGTTTATAATTTTTGATTAAATGAAAGAGAACGGATCTTATATTGATAAATATTTTATTTAATGTCGGCAATTATGTATGAAATACAAAATCAGATAAATACCCGCCTCTGTTAACCTCATAAATGCGAGCCTTTTTGACCACATTTTTCATTACATTCTCACACATTTCACGCGGTATTTCATTAATTTCGTCACCAATATTTTGTTTGATTTACTCCAGCGTTTCTGGTTTGTTTGCATAAACCTTGCTTTTTAGTTATTTCCACAGAAAAAAGTCCGGAGTAGTCAAATCAGGCGACAGTGGAGGCCAATCAACATCACCACTTCTTAAAATAACTTGTTTTGTGGAAAGAGGTCTCGCAGTTATTCAATTGAAATCCTGGCTGTATGCGATGTGGCATCTTCTTGTTGATACCACATGTCAACTAAGCCCAAAGCATGCACGATATCGCTCCGCATTGACAGTTACCTTTACGCCGTTTTCGGTTTCAAAAAATTAAGGTCTAATGATTCTTCCTGGCCAAATTGCACACCAGACTGTCACTTTTAATGGATGCAAAGGTGACTGGCGAATAATTTGTGGGTTTTTCATTGCTCACATATCCATTCAAATGAAAATGTGCCATGTCACTCATTATGGTAAGCCAGTCAAGAAGAAGAAAACCGCATCGATATGACTCAATTATCTCGTCGACACAATACGCTAGATAGTATCTTATTACCAATGGAAAGGAGACGTATTTCTCTGTAGTTAAGGTCTTGACATACTGCCTTGTCTCTCCAATCGCCATTATATTCATTAGAATTTACCGCTGGGTGCGATTTATACGCTGACAGCATCACTGGTCTTTATTTTTTTCGAAATAAACAAGGAGCCATGTTACGGTGAAAAGAAAACGCTAACGAGCAATGTTGGCTAAATTTTTATTTCAAAAAACATACTACAGCTGTTGTTTGTGAAAAAAAATATACATTTACATAAATAAAACATGACATTTAAAAAACGAATTACTGCCACTCAGCTGGTTAACTGAGGTCACCTGATACGAGTATACATGCGCCTTGGGCCTAACATTAAGTACATTTGGTTTTAACAAATTAAGACAACTTGTCCTACTCCGCGCCTTTTACTCGATATATGCAAAATTAGTAGGTAAAGGCCAAATTATACGTGACATAACCATAACCATAGAAAACAGCTGTTCGAACCAAACCTATGGGCAACACTGTATTTGGTTATAGGTGACTTAACATAACGCCATAATTATAGAAACCAATTGAATTTTGGTTTAATTTTGGCTTAAGTCACAACGTTTTTTAGCTCGTGCAAATTTACCCCTTTTGATTTATTTTTCATGGGGCAGTATTTGTTTTAATGTTGTAAATTGTCAAATTTAAAAAAAAAAAAATTTATTTAAAAATATTATTTCGAAGGAAAATCATCTTTTTATATAATCATTTCTTGTTTTAAGGAAAATATGACAATAAGACGTGATAACATATTTTGTAAGTTGCCCAAATTTTTATCCTTTGTTATCGGATTTTATTTCTATAAATAATGCTTCTATTATCATAAAGTAAATGTTTTTACACATGCCTGTTAATTAAAATGTTAACAATTGAAAAGTTTATTTTTAAATTATTTAAACATTTAAATGCGCTAAATCTTTATGATAATAAGTTTTTTTTTTGGGGGGTTTTATAATTGTCTTTTTATGTCTGAGCAATTTTATTTCCTTTTAACAAAACTTATACGTGCCAAAACTATTTAATTATATGTTTTTGGAAGTGCAATAATAAGGCAAAAACTATTGTTCCTGAATTTTAAGTTTTTTTTTTAAATTAAGCTCAAATATCAAATGTTTACAATTGATTTGAAACCAGTTTTCTAACAATGGTTTCCATTTTGAAAAAAAAATTGCTGCCAACTCTGACCTTAAACTTTTTAAAATATACAGTACCTATTTAAAAAGTAAAAAATTTTTTTTAATATATTTTTAGCAAAATATAATTAAAAAAAAATATTAGAAATTAACTTGTAAACTTTATTTTTAATAACAAATACCTCTAAGAATGATTAAAAAGGAAAGTAACAGCCAAACACGAAAAAGCGACAGGATTTATTTATTCCTTGTCAATAATTCTCATGCTTATACAATTTGTATAAAAGCAAACCAAAATTTTAAATGAAATACCGCAGCGTTAAGCAGGGTGACCGCTGATAATTTTAAAAAAGTGGCACAAAAAGTCGTTTAAGCCAAAAAAGATCGCATAAAATAGGCGTTTTAAAAAAATAAAATCATATTCATTTATAAAGCTTTAATTTAAAGTTTCACATTTTTATTGTGACTAAAAATAAAATTATGTACGTTATACTTCCATACTCAACGTCAGGATCTTATGAGAATAAACCGGTATTACGTGTCTGGCAAACATGTTGATGCCAGTAATTTTGTTTAAAAAAAAATTCTAAAACTAGCAATTTTTATAAAAAAATTATTTTCTTGAATTTCTTTTACAACTTTCCTACTAAGTGAGAAAGCACCACTTTAATTTCTAAATTAAAGCCCAAAATTTACATTCTTGGTTAAAAAAAAGGTGAACTGCTGACAGTTTTTATTTTCGTCGAAAAAATAGCTTAATTCTATAACTTTTAAAACGATAAAGATATTTTTAAATTTTAACTTTACCAGAGGGAAAATTTTTTAAACTTTTCGACGGTTTTAATTCTATTACAATCGCTTAGCTTTGTTTTTAAGAAATTTAAGGTCAAAGTTGAACTTTTGATATTTTTTTAACATTAAGGATAAAGTGCTATTGATTTAAATTAAGAATAATGGTATTTTGTTATTCAAAAAGAGGGAAGCTTTTTAGCTCACTGTTTTAAAAACTTCTTGTTTTACAGGACTGCTATATTTTATTATGATATCTTAATTCATGTCAGATTTAAATAGTGTTAAACATTTACACCATAGAAATAATAATTATAATGTTTGACATTCTATGAAATTTGCCATATTTTAATATCTTTTATGACAAAAAAAGGTCAGAATCGTAAAAAGTAAAAAAAAACGTTGCAAAAATAGTATCAGTTTAACAAAGTCGCAGGCCGGAAAAAAGGTTGCGAATTGCCACTTTAGTCAACGAACAGTCACACTGGCGTTCAGATAATCTTATTCTGACAAGCTGCTTTGGAGTGAAGTTAGCTGCAAAAGGTTAAAACAGATATTTACAAAAGGAGATGCCAGTTTGTTTTAAATTAACTAACACTATTTTTCAATCGCCTTTGTTTAGATTAATAACAACAAAGACAGTATGATAAAGCAAATTCTTTGGTTTTGTTCTGTTCATAATGATGATGTTTAAGGTTAATTGCTTATTTAAGACCCAAAACCTCAAAAGCATCAAAGCCACAAAAATATTAAAAAATCCTTTTTGTTTTCTTAGTTGACTTTCGACATTAATCGCTCCCTAATTTCGTGTATCTATTTATTATAAATGTAGGGGGGATACCAAAGCAGACCTCTTTCATAAACGGGTGGCTTTTCGACCCCCTTGATTCCCCAGAGATTTCGATGTTACCAAAAAGGTATCCCAGCCTCACTGAGTCCCGTGCCGTCCCTGGCGTTTGCTTTAGACTTTCGTGACTTCACATTGTAGACTGATAATTTTCTATAATCCTCATCACAGAGCCCTTCGTGATTGTCAGCATTTGCTTAAGACTAATTTCCCCAATAGCACCTACATCCAACATGTGCCGGCCGGTGGTAATAAGTCTAATGCTAGCCATTGCTGGGCATTCACATACTACATGCGCCGCTGTCTCAGCAGTCTCAAGACACATTCTGCAAACATCATCCTCCACAATTTTAATCTTGTGCAGGTGATATTTGAAGTTGCCATGCCCTGTGACCAGAGCAGTAATCTAGCTTAGGGTCCTCCGATTGTATCCGAGTACCTTAACTGCATTCCTGCTAAGGGGCTCTTTAAGCGCCATGTGTGTCTGTCTACATGCGGTTGTCTCCATCCACCTCGTCAGGTTCATCGATTCCACCCATTGCAAGACTTTTGCACGCACCATCCCATCCCCAAGAGCAATCCTAGGTTCCGGTCCACAGAATGCCGCAGCAGCTCGCCTTTTTGCAAGTTCGTCTGCCGCCTTATTCCCATTTATGCCTATATGCCTCTTAACCCACATTAGCGTTACCTCATTCTCAGAGGCCCATCTATTGAGCTTCAGAACACGTTCAAGCACGCTGCATGCATCTAATCACATACTGGTTATCAAGTGCGATGAGAATTTTCCTCGCGCGCACCCGTTCTTCCAGCAAGTGGTCCAACGCGTGCAGCAATCCAAGCATCTATACGGACACGTACTCTCCCAGAGTCAAGAAGCAGGAAAGGTTCAACTCAATTGAGTGGACCCCGGTTACTGCCCTTCCGTCTTTAAGAGAGCCATCAGTAAAAATACTGATGTCACCATCCATGCACTCATTGTGAATGGATCCATCCGCTATGAGCGTGTGATGTAGCCTCTCGACCAGCTTCACTCGTTTCATG
The DNA here is from genome assembly GCA_963583895.1 of Melanophora roralis. Lineage (NCBI taxonomy): Eukaryota > Metazoa > Arthropoda > Insecta > Diptera > Rhinophoridae > Melanophora > Melanophora roralis. The sequence goes on from OY757191.1 coordinate 56,246,259, forward strand.
AGTTTCATCGGCATCTGAGTCTACCTAACCTCTTTATGCACAAGGTCCAGAATACTCCTATGCCGCACGTTACATCCAAAGCGACGCCATGTTGCATCCCTTTCCATCCGCAGTGCCGTCATTGCCGCCGTCTTCCTTAGCAATATCTATTTAATCGGGAATTAATCAAGTTATTATAAAACTTCAGTCGTTTAATCGAACCAAAACAAAATTCCAAAATCGATTGATTATTTGCTCGAACAAAGTCAAAACGCAATATCTATTTAATCGGGTTTTGACTTTGTTTAAGCAAATAATCAATCGATTTTGGAATTTTGTTTTGGTTCGATTAAACGATTGAAGTTTTATAATAACTTTATTAATTCGAATTACTCAAAAAATCCAAATTATTCGCGTTTTAGGGTGTATTGTTCAAACAATTAGGAACTTTTTTATTTTTAGGTTTCAGTTTAAAACATTACTTTATTCAAATAATTAATCGTATTTTGCTATGACCTTTTCCTATATACATATATGGCAATATATGGATTTCAAACAAAAAAAATTTCTCATCTCTTGAGGCCAAGAACGAATCAAACCAATTTTGAATAGCATGTTTTAAACTTTACCGTATTTCAGATAGAATGTTCTGCATCAGTCGAAAAAGTATCGCAATCTGTAAGCGAGCGTTGCCATGATACAATGCTATGTGGCGTTGTTGTTTTTGGTTATATTTTTAAGACATAAGACTTTATGACACCTTGTGAAATTTTCAAATATATATACATAATTATAAAGATTATTTAAGCATTTGAACCCTAATTAAGTTTTCTTCTTTTCTAATTTTTACAGATAAAAAACCATGCTTTGGTTTGTTAAATCCCGACGAAGATGATAAAATGAAAATAACCGGCTATCGCCGGTCAACTTTGCGTACATTTCTTTGTTGGCTTTGCATATGTTTGACTGGCGGCATAATGCGTTTAATATTGCATTGGTGGCGTCATTGGTATCTAATGGCCACTCATGAAATTTGCACACTGGAAGAAGCTGAAAAAGTTTTGATACAAGAAGACTATAAGGGAAAACATAAAATCTATTATGTAAAGCAAATACAAACATTAGATTTAAATACCCTTAGGTAAACAGCTTAATATTTTTTTTATTTAAACATTAAAATTTAAAAAAAAAACTTTTTCTCTTCAAAATAATTTGCAGACAAGATCAATTAAAACGAGCAAAAGATTTAAAGAAGACACACAATGAAAGCTTGGCAAGTAATTGTAATATTCTGGATGCAGTTACCAATATTGATGAGAAGAATTTTCATTTGTCGATGCATTTTGAAGCAGGACAATTTAAATGTAAGTATTGAATTTGTAGAAAACATTGCATCCGATACTTTTAAAGATTTTAGCTGAAGTGTTTATTAAAAACATTTATATTTTTATACCCTTCACATAGTGATAAGGGTATATATCACTTTGTCATTTCGTTTGTAATTTCTTTATTATCCATTTGCGACCCTATAAAGTATATCTATTCTGGATCCTTATAGATAGGGAAGTTGATATAGCCATGTCCGTCTGTCTGTCTGTCTGACTGTCTGCCTGTCCGTCTGTCCGTCTGTTGAAATCAAGTTTCCGGAGTCAACTAAAAAGATACAGACCAGCTAATGGTGTCAAACGATTAGAAATATCCCGCTAACAATCGCTATTTAAAATCAGCAAAATCGGTTCACTATTGACCGAGATACAAGCGAAAAACCAAAGTAACCCATTTTTTTTAGGACAAAATCCGTGCATATATCCCTATATATCTCAGTAAGTATAGTCACTATTGCCACAAAACTTGGAACGGATACTCTTAAAGTAGGCACCTAAATAATGAAAATTTTTTTTTCAGATAGGATCAGGGGAAGTGGTAGTTTTCCTACAATTGCACGAATTTGGTGAAATATTTTATGCGCTATATCTCGGAAACTGTAAGAGATATCGAAATTAAATATTCTACAAAAAGTAATTGGACAGCAAAAGCTACGCTTTGAAATAAAAATTTTTTTGGTGGGGGGTGAATATGGGGTAGCTCCCATACAAATTCACAATTTTTGTAAAATTTTCGATACGCTATATCTTGGAAACTGTAACAGATATCGAAATAAAATGTTCTACAAAAAGTAATTGGACATCAAAAGCTACGCTTTGAAGTAAAAATTTTTTGGTGGGGGGTGAATATGGGGTAGCTCCCATACAAATTCACAATTTTTGTAAAATTTTCGATACGCTATATCTTGGAAACTGTAACAGATATCGAAATAAAATGTTCTACAAAAAGTAATTGGACAGCAAAAGCTACGCTTTGAAGTAAATTTTTTTTTGGTGGGGGGTGAATATGGGGTAGCTCCCACACAAATTCACAATTTTTGTAAAATTTTCGATACGCTCTACCTCGGAAACGGTAATAGATATCAAAATTAAATATTCTACAAAAAGTAAATATACAGCAAAACCTACGCTTTGAATTACAAATTTTTTTGGTGGGGGGTGAATATGGGGTAGCTCCCATACAAATTCACAATTTTTATGAAATTTTCGATACGCTATATTTTGGAAACTGTAAGAGATATCGAAATTAAATATTCTACAAAAAGTAAATATACAGCAAAAGCTACGCTTTGAATTACAAATTTTTTTGGTGGGGGGTGAATATGGGGTAGCTCCAATACAAATTAACAATTTTTTTGAAATTTTCGATACGCTATATGTATCTCGGAAACTGTAAGAGATATCGAAATCAAATATTTTACAAAAAGTAATTGGACAACAAAACCTACGCTTTGAAGTAAAAATTTTTTTGGTTGGGGGTGAATATGGGGTAGCTCCCATACAAATTCACAATTTTTATGAAATTTTCGATACGCTATATTTTGGAAACTGTAAGAGATATCGAAATTAAATATTCTACAAAAAGTAATTGGACAGCAAAAGCTACGCTTTGAAGTAAAAATTTTTTTGGTTGGGGGTGAATATGGGGTAGCTCCAATACAAATTAACAATTTTTTTGAAATTTTCGATACGCTATATGTATCTCGGAAACTGTAAGAGATATCGAAATCAAATATTTTACAAAAAGTAATTGGACAACAAAACCTACGCTTTGAAGTAAAAATTTTTTTGGTTGGGGGTGAATATGGGGTAGCTCCCATACAAATTCACAATTTTTGTAAAATTTTCGATACGCTATATCTTGGAAACTGTAACAGATATCGAAATAAAATGTTCTACAAAAAGTAATTGGACATCAAAAGCTACGCTTTGAAGTAAAAATTTTTTGGTGGGGGGTGAATATGGGGTAGCTCCCATACAAATTCACAATTTTTGTAAAATTTTCGATACGCTATATCTTGGAAACTGTAACAGATATCGAAATAAAATGTTCTACAAAAAGTAATTGGACAGCAAAAGCTACGCTTTGAAGTAAATTTTTTTTTGGTGGGGGGTGAATATGGGGTAGCTCCCACACAAATTCACAATTTTTGTAAAATTTTCGATACGCTATATCTTGGAAACTGTAACAGATATCGAAATAAAATGTTCTACAAAAAGTAATTGGACATCAAAAGCTACGCTTTGAAATAAAAATTTTTTTGGTGGGGGGTGAATATGGGGTAGCTCCCATACAAATTCACAATTTTTGTAAAATTTTCGATACGCTATATCTTGGAAACTGTAACAGATATCGAAATAAAATGTTCTACAAAAAGTAATTGGACATCAAAAGCTACGCTTTGAAGTAAAAATTTTTTGGTGGGGGGTGAATATGGGGTAGCTCCCATACAAATTCACAATTTTTGTAAAATTTTCGATACGCTATATCTTGGAAACTGTAACAGATATCGAAATAAAATGTTCTACAAAAAGTAATTGGACATCAAAAGCTACGCTTTGAAGTAAAAATTTTTTGGTGGGGGGTGAATATGGGGTAGCTCCCATACAAATTCACAATTTTTGTAAAATTTTCGATACGCTATATCTTGGAAACTGTAACAGATATCGAAATAAAATGTTCTACAAAAAGTAATTGGACATCAAAAGCTACGCTTTGAAGTAAAAATTTTTTGGTGGGGGGTGAATATGGGGTAGCTCCCATACAAATTCACAATTTTTGTAAAATTTTCGATACGCTATATCTTGGAAACTGTAACAGATATCGAAATAAAATGTTCTACAAAAAGTAATTGGACAGCAAAAGCTACGCTTTGAAGTAAATTTTTTTTTGGTGGGGGGTGAATATGGGGTAGCTCCCACACAAATTCACAATTTTTGTAAAATTTTCGATACGCTCTACCTCGGAAACGGTAATAGATATCAAAATTAAATATTCTACAAAAAGTAAATATACAGCAAAACCTACGCTTTGAATTACAATTTTTTTTGGTGGGGGGTGAATATGGGGTAGCTCCCATACAAATTCACAATTTTTATGAAATTTTCGATACGCTATATTTTGGAAACTGTAAGAGATATCGAAATTAAATATTCTACAAAAAGTAAATATACAGCAAAACCTACGCTTTGAATTACAAATTTTTTTGGTGGGGGGTGAATATGGGGTAGCTCCAATACAAATTAACAATTTTTTTGAAATTTTCGATACGCTATATGTATCTCGGAAACTGTAAGAGATATCGAAATCAAATATTTTACAAAAAGTAATTGGACAACAAAACCTACGCTTTGAAGTAAAAATTTTTTGGGTGGCTGGTGAACAAGGGGTAGCTTCCATACAAATTCACAATTTTTATGAAATTTTCGATAAGCTATGTATATCTCGAAAACTAACAATATATACTCGGCTGGGTATATTAAAAGACCAATGTGAAGGGTATAAAAGATTCGGCACAGCCGAATATAGCGCTCTTACTTGTTTTTATAGAACTCAATTTCAGAAACCTTTTAAAATCTATAGCTTAAAAAAGTTTACTACCTAAGCAGCCACTTATGAATTTTAAATGAATTAGTATAAGTAGTCCTCTTACGCAGATAGATTTGAATAACTTATACACTTATACATTAACATTTATACTCAAAGCTAAATCCTGTTTAGCAAAAAGTTTTAGCTAATAGAGATACTAAAACCACCAGTAAAATGTAAATAAGAACTTGAACAGCTTCACCAATGGACTAAATAAAACATGCAGCAGTTAAAGTATGGAATATAGCTTAAATGGATCCGATAATTCATTCCTTTTGTGTTACATGTCCAAAAAGGCAAAACAAGTAAGAATGTTATAGTCAGTCAAGTCTGGCCATGTTATACCCTACACCACATTTATATGGGGGCTATTTGAAAAAATTTATAGATAATTTTTGTATCCAATGTAATAATCCATATAAAAAATGTAACAAACGTAACTAACTGGCAGTGCTGTTAAGTATAAATATGGACGTGAATAAATACGCACTAAATTTCTGTATGTACATATGTTTGGACGTAGGTACGTATCAACATGTATTGTTGATTTCAGCACACGTAGGACAATTCAAACGAAAAAAGTTAAGACTGTTTTAATGAAAGGAGTTTGATAGTTATAGCTTACTATCGCTGTTATCAGAAGTCGCATGTATATTAGAAGACCTTAGTTAATCACATGCGTGACAGTATTTCGTTATTTAAATGTCAAAATTTGTTTATGTTTATGTAGTTTTTTTCTTGTTTACTAACAACAATTGTAGTATTCTAAGAAAAGCTCAAAGAGTGTTGGTGAAGAATTTGTGAGTTTTTGTTATCTGTCTTTGAGATTCGTATGACAATTTAGTTGTTTTTGTAGAACTAATCCCACCTGATATACATGCGCCTTTCTGTTAGCACTCTTGCAAAGACAATGGATGTACATCGTATCATACCTGAATATTGTTTTTGCCTAATTAGTTTTTTGTTTTTTTTTAAGAGCCATAGTGTGTCTGTGTTTATGGGATTGTTGTTATACCCTTTACGAGGGTACACATATATCAGGTAGCCTCAGATAAACAGCTTAGTAACGGTATTTCGTTATATTAATGTCAAATTTTGTTTATGTTTATGTATTTTCTTCCTTTTTAATGAACAACAACTGTAGTATTGTAAGAAAAATTCAAAAAGAAGAAGAAAGATTTTGTGAGTTTTTGTTATTTGTCTCTGACATTCTTTTGACGGTTTAGTTGTTTTTGTAGAATCACTCCTACCTGATATACGTGTACCCTGCCCTTTACATAGTGGTAAGGGCATATATTAGTTTGTAATATTTTTCATTATCCATTTGCGACCCAATAAAGTATATACATATATTTTGAATCCTTAAAAATTAGGAGGTCGATACAACTATTCAAATGTGAGCTTTCTGTTTCGAAAACTACGATAGCTATGTATGTAGTAAAAGCCCACCCCAAATAAATATAATTTTTACGCTTCGAAAACAACTTGCATAGATCAGGTGACTGGGTAAACAAAAATACTTCAGAATATTTTATTCTAAAGTGAAATTAGGAACAGGGCTAAATGTTTATTAAAAACCAAAACAATTATTTGGGTAAAAGATGGCCTAAGTTTCAATTTCTGAAATAATCAATAAAGTTTATTAACTTACGGGCAACTATAAGCGTACATAAATACATATCGTTACCTTTATAGAGCCCTGACCCGTATTTTTTATAAACACAGATTTTCAGTTATTTCAAAAAATTTTCTGCTCATATATCACAATTGGCAAAAAAATACGAGTCAGGGCCTTTCTATATTTTGGTAACGATATGTATGTAAGTATACATTATTTATTAAATTTTAATACTTTAAAAAAATTAAAATGCCGCCTTATCTTAATGACAAACAGTTATGAAATACTTATTGCACGATGTTATCAATAAGCGTTGTGGCAACATTTTAAAATTTGACTTATTTCAACCCGATTTACAAAACTCATGAAAGACAATACGGTTTTATTAATGGCGAAGTTACTCAAAATGCCTACATAAATTTGTACACTGTAAGTATACTATATGTATATACAGTTGCTCACAGATTTTTTTCAACCACTTGAGATTGGAATACTTTACTTAATATTTCTTTGACAGGAATTAAAGAAAGCCTGAATTTTTTTAAGATGTATTGTAGCTATTCTTACTAGGAAAAAAATATGCGAAATTTTAATTAAAACAAGTAATAGCGATATATTCGACTAAGCTGAATCTTACATATACCCTTCACATTGGCCATCTGATGTAGCCTAGTTATTTTGTAGTGCAAATATTGTAATGCAAAATAGAAATAGCCAAGTAGAAGGTTTAACGTCGAGAGTTTTAACAGTTTTCGACATTATCCGTATTAAAAGTTTAATAAAAGTTGTTTTTTGTATGCTCCTATTCAACAATTTTTTTTTCAAAATATAAGAATTATTGTATCATTACTTTTTGTAGAACATTCGATCGAAGTCGATAGCTGTTATAGTTTCGCAGATATAGCGTATCGAAAACTTGACAAAAACTGTTCATTTGTATCTGGGATACCCCTTCCCCTGTTCCCATCCAAATCATTTTGTTTTTATGCCCTTCACATAAGTGATAAGGGTATATAAAAGTTTGTCATTTCGTTTGTAATTTCTTTATTATCCATTTGGGACTCCATAAAGTATGGAATCTATAGATAGGGAAGCCGATTAAGCGATGTCCGTCTGTCCGTGTTATGGTTGAAATCAACTTTCTGAAGCCCCGCGATGTCGAAATTCAGCAAAATCGCCCGATAAATGACTGAGATATAAGCAAAAAACCAAGACTACCTCCTTTGTTTTAGTCTACAACAACATACATACTTATGTATGTAATAATAAAAAAACAAAAAAAAAAAACAACAGAAAAAGAAAAAAACAGAATCAGTCATGTTGATATTATTAAACCACACTCAAAACGAAAATTTTATTAGTATTAGTATTTCTACATATTAGAGACCTGCACCAAGTCCTATTCAAGCTAGTTCAAGAACCGCATAATTTTCTAATTCTTGTGTTATTGTGCGGTTAAACGGTTTAAGTGCTGAAATGTAGAGTAGCTAACACAGTTTTTGTGCTACAGTGTAGAGTAGTTAAGAATAAAGAGTGGTGTTAGGCACTTTGGTCGATAAAAAAAATTACTGTGCTTATGGTGTGGCAACAACAACAAAGACTTAAGAGTAATGTTGTTGTTATGTTAACAAATAATAATACACACAATGTTGAGTGGGTACATACACAAGCAAACATATACACAAGCAGGCAAATCAATATAAAACTCATGCCTAATTACATTACATTACATACATATGAACATTCAAAATCAACCCCCGTTTTTTATAACTAGGAACATCCCGCCAACAGTAAAGTTTCGAGATGAATTGAAATGGAAGTGTGCGATCATGATGAACTGTGAATATATTTTTCATTTAAGTTAAGTTAAGTAAACAAAAGAGATGGCGAACAATACAACGAAGTACTTATTTTTGTGTGTGCACACGTAAGGTATATGAAATGAATTAAAAATTCAAGATGATGCCTTATTTAGTGTCGTCTTGGGCTGGCCTCTAATACATATAACAGGGTTGCCATACAAAGCTTTTTTAAAAAATTTTTAAAATCGCTCCTGCGGCTTCCAGGGTTCTCCTACAAAGGTAAAATGTAAGACCGATCCGAATTATTTTATTCATTTAAACATTTTTGTGAAACATACTTACCCTCTATCTCCAGCCCCTTACATGGTTGCCATACAAAATTTTAAAAAATAAGGTAAAAACCGCTATAACTTCCCCGGAGTCGCCCCTAGAGGAAAAAAATGTATCACAGACCCCCATTAGTTTTTCCTCCCAAACGTATTCCTAGAGTATACTTACCCCCTATCTCCACGCCTTAAGGGGGTTGCCATACAAAATTTACAAAAATGATGTAAACATGCCCACAACTTCTTCAAAGTTGGCCTTAGAGCAATAAAGTGTACGATCGACCCCCATTGGTTTCTTCTCCCAAACATATTCCTAGAACATACTTATCCCCTTTCTCTACGCCCTAAGGGGGTTTCCATACAAAATTTACAAAAATGATGTCAAAATGCCCACAACTTCTTTAGAGTCGGCCTTAGAGCAATAAAGTGTACGACCGACCCCCTCCCAAACATATTCCTAGAATATATTTACACCCTATATCCACGCCCTAAGGGGGTTGCCATACAAAATTTGAAAAAATTTGGATAAAAACCCTACAACTTCCCTGTAGTCACCCGTGGAGCGTTAGAAAATTACATTGACCTCTATTTAAAAATAAAAATATTTCATAAGTAAAAAAATGGATAAAGATAAAAAAAGTTTGGGATTTCGAAAGGCCAATGTGAAGGGTATATAAGATTCGACACAGCCGAATATAGCGCTCTTGTTAAATGTAGGTCTTATTGTCCAATGTATTCTTGTAGAACATTTTAGTTCTATAATTTTTCAGATTTAGAGCATGAAATATTTCAAAAAATTTGTGCTATTGTAGGGGAAATACCATTTTTCCTGATCCTATTTGGAAAAAAATTTCCTTAATTTAGGTCCTATCTTCAAAGTATCCGTGTCAAGTTTTGTGGCAAGAGTTACTTAATAAACTAGATATACATATAGGGATATATGCACGGCCTTTGTCCTAAAAAAGTGAGTTATTTTGGGGTTTCCCTTAGGACAATTGTGAACCGAATTGCTGATTTTAAATAGCGGGGATGTCCTACAAACTTCAGGACGAATGCAGCGTTTTCCAGGCTGAGATTCTGGCGGTGAGAAGCGCCGCGGAATTGATAAAAGTGGACGCGGATGGAAGTTTGGACGTGGCAATCTACGTTGACAGTCAGGGCGCGCTCAGGGCTCTAGAAGGAGATTATGTCAGGTCTAGACTTGTGAGCAAATGATCAGGGCGATCATGGCGACACGCAGGGTTAGGCTCTGCTGGGTTCCAGGTCATTGTGACGTTTCCGGCAATAAGACTGCCGATTAACTTGCAAAAAGGGGATCGGCACGGGATATTGGACTTGGTTCTGAACCGGTGAAATGACCATTGGTGCTATATTATTGACTGATAGGGACTTGGTTAATGGACAAGGTGGGCCAAACCTGGATAGAAACGGCTGATTGCGGGATCTCCAGACTTCTGTGACGCTGGTGCTTAAGAAGAGCAGGGGGCTTCTGAGGTGCACTATTAGGACTCTCACAGGACACTGTGATGTGAGATATATGACGAGCAAATGCTACAAGAACTCTCCCGATTTCTGAAAATTATGCGCAGTTGAGGAGGAGGTAGAGACTGTAGAACACCTTGGCTGCATATCCGCCGACAGAAGAGTTTGGGGGGGAATGAATGAAACTATTGCATCCAACGACTTCAGACTTATCTGAAAATAATTTTATTTTAATAAGAAAACAATTAAGCTGGTTTAGATTACTCAGAAACACAAAATAAGAGTGTAAAGGGTAAACGGATTTTTTTTTTTTATATTTTTATTATTGAATCTTCGCTTTTGCGAACTAACAATAAGTTTTCAAATCTTAAAACTAAGTAATTTATGTTAGTCCAGTCAGTACCAGACCAAAATTTAAGTTCTCATAACAAAGTAAATTAATTTAAACAGTTTCATCTAAGTTCAATAGTGTCCCTTCTTTTCAGACGAGTGTATCCACTATGTTGCAAGATGTTTCGAGCGAGCGGATTTGGATGCGTTTCCAGCTTATTGAAATACTTGTCCACATAGTTCAGGATTTCGCATTTAACTAGTGGAACTTGTAGATCCTTATGGATGTTGCTGTTTTTAATATACCAAGGAGCACCAGTTATCATTCTTAGGATTTTGTTTTGACGGCGTTGAATTTTTTCTATGTTAGAGGCGGAAGCAGTGCCCCATAATTGTATACCCTAGCACCAAATTGGTTTCAAAATCGATTTGTAGAGTAGAAGTTTACAATCAAGACGAAGCACGGAGTTTCTGCCAATTAGCCAATGAAGTTGTGTAGCTTTAAGTTTCATTTGCGTCAACTTCGCATCTATATGCGTCTTCCATGTAAGGCGACGGTCCAGGTGAATGCCAAGGTATTTCGTCTCAAATCGTTGCGGCACCATATGGTTGTTAATAAGGATTGGAGAGCACGTTTCTTTGCGTAAAGTAAACGTTACGTGGGTACATTTTTGCTCATTAATTTTTATTCCCCATAATTTTGCCCATTTTTCAATTTGGGTTACGTGTTGTTGCAGCTGGTTTGAAGCCTCTTTAGGGTCTTTGTGAATACTAAGAAAAGCGGTATCGTCAGCAAATGTAGACGTGTGCGTAAAACTGTTTGTTGGCATATCTGCCGTGTAAAGCAAGTACAAAATTGGACCTAGGATACTCCCTTGAGGTACACCAGCCTCTATTGGTTGGTAACAACTTATTTGGTTTCCCTCTTTGATTTTAAATTGTCGACCGGTTATGTACTTTTCTAGTAGGTTGAAAATATTAGCTGGAATGTTTAGCTTTAGTTTGTTAAACAGGCCTTCGTGCCGTACTTTATCAAAAGCTTGAGAGACATCAATGAAAAGCGCGGAGCAGTACTTCCTTTCCTCAAAGGTTTTTATTATAACCTGCACCAGACTGTGAGTTTGTTCGATTGTGCTATGTTGACTTCTAAAGCCAAATTGGTGATCTGGAATGCAGTTGTTTTCATTCAGGATCGGAGTAAGCTTGTTTTTAAGCAGCTTTTCAGACAGTTTGGACAAAGTTGGTAACAAACTTATAGGCCTATACGACTCCACCTTCGAAGGATCTTTACCAAGCTTAGGAATCATCTTTACTAAGGCAACTTTCTGGTGGAAAATGTTCAAGCCGTATTATGGCATTAAAAATAAAAAGAATTATTCTTTTTGCTGTAACAGGTAGCTCAATGAGCATTTTGTTGCTTATTTTATCAACGCCAGGAGCTTTTTTATCATTAAGGTTAGCAATAGCTTCTACCACATCTGAATATCGGACACGTATTTCTATAGGACGTCTAGAAACAACAGGCGGTAATTCCCTTACGTCAGTGCATATATTAGGAGTGAACACATTTCTTAAATGGCTTGCGAGCAGATCGCATTTTTCTTCATCATTTCTAGCCCAGGATCCTCTTAGATTGCGCAGTGGTGGTTTTGCGATTACGGGTCTTTTGAGACGACTGGCTGATCGCCATAGAGAATAATTTGTTTGAGGAGTCGCGTCTAGACCTTCCAAATACTTCTTAATTGATGCAATTCTGTGTACCTCCAGCAAGTTTTTTAAGCGATTTGTACACTCTTTTAGCTTCGTTTTAAGTTGGGGCGATCTATGCTTTTGCCATTCTCTTCGGACTCTCCTTTTTTCAGATAAAAGCTCCTCAACATCGACAGAAAAAATTTTGTTGTATTTGACCTGACGGTATGTTGAAGAAGCATGTTCAACGGCTTCTTTAATGTTTTCATTTAGGATATTTAGGCAATCATCGATTTCTTGGGGAGTTTTTAGTGGTATGTGTTCCGAGCAGTGAGAGCTGATATATTTTTTATATTTTAACCAATTTACTCTTTTGGGTAAACGGATTTGGCACAAACGAATATACATATCTAGCTCTTACTTGTTTCTTTCTTATAAGTGGATATTATTTATTGTACGTTGAAAACTCTAAAAATATATGCAATAGCTTTTCAATTGTTTCCTTATTTTTTTGTTGCAGATTGTTCTAGTGCCCGTATATTTAATTGTAAACAATTGCGTTATGCTTGGAATTCACAAACGCAAACATTCGATAGATTACAAGGCTTAGATGTGGATGTATTGAATACGTATTTTCATCAGCAGAAAGGTTTAAATTCACAAGAACAGACTGCACGACGACTGGTGTATGGGCCAAATCAAATAACAGTTCCTTATAAAGATGTTAAGACTCTACTATTCTTAGAAGTACTTAATCCATTTTATATATTTCAAATATTTTCGGTGATTTTGTGGTTTGCCTACGACTACTATTACTATGCCTGTGTTATTGTACTGATGACGGTATTTGGTATAACAATGTCGATTGTTCAAACCAAAAAGGTTAGTCAGTTAAATAAAAACTTCCCAATAAAATAATAAAACATAAAATTTGTTTGAATTTAAAATTTTAAGAATCAAGATGCTTTACGTGAAACTGTATATAATACGGGTACGGCATTGATTCTCAATGAAAAGGGAGATGTGCAAGAATTACCCACACAATGTCTGGTGCCGGGCGATATAATCGAAATACCTTCCAGTGGCTGTACCTTGCAATGTGATGCTGTTCTTTTATCGGGAAATTGTATTCTCGATGAAGCAATGTTGACTGGTTAGTGAGAAATGATTATTGTATGTAAATGATATTTATGTAAGTTTGTTTCTGTGTCTCTTTTGTGTTTTAGGTGAAAGTGTTCCAATTACCAAGACTCCTTTGCCCATGAAACGTGATGTGATATTTAATAAGAAGGAACATGCGAGACATACCTTGTTCTGTGGCACTAAAGTGATACAAACACGTTTAATGGGCTCAGATAAAGTTTTGGCAATTGTAATTAATACTGGAAATATAACAGCTAAAGGAGGACTAATACGTTCAATTTTGTATCCACCGCCTGTTGATTATAAATTCGAACAAGATTCTTACAAATTTATTGAATTTTTGGGTCTAATTGCTTTGATTGGTTTCATCTATACGTTAGTGAGTAAGGTAAGTTGATGGAATTACTTAAATACAGGGTGTCCGCCGGCAAGGTATACGACTTTGTTTACAATTTTTGATTAAATGAAAGAGAATGGATCTTATATTGATAAATATTTTATTTAATGTCTGCAGTTATCTATGAAATTTAATATTAGATAAATGTCCGCCTCTGTTAGCCTCACAAATGCGAGCCCTTTTAAGCATATTTTTAATTACATTCTCACGCATTTCACGCGCTATTTCAATAATTTTATCACGAAATTTCTGGTTTGTTTGCATAAACTTTGCTTTTCAAACATCCCCACAAAAAGAAGTCCGGATCAGTCCAATCAGGCGACCGTGGAGGCCAATTAACATCACCATTTCTTGAAATAACTTGTTGTGGAAAGATATTTCGAAGTAATTCCATTGTAATCCTGCCTGTATGCGATGTGGCACCGTCTTGTTGATACCACATATAAACCAAGCCCAAAGCATGAAGTTGTGGCATTAAACATTTTTTTAATCATACTACAATATCGCTCTCCATTTACTGTTACGCCGTTTTCAGTTTAAAAAAAGTAAGGTCCAATGATTCCTCCTGACCAAATTTCGCACCAGACTGTCACTTTTGATGGATTCAAAGGTGACTGATGAATAATTTGAGGGTTTTCCATTGTCCAGAACCGACTATTCTGTTTATTCACATATCCATTCAAATGAAAATGTGCCTCGTCACTTATTATGATATATGATATGGGTTGCCATGTTTTAACGATTAAAACCCGGTGGTTTGCCAAATATTCTTCCATAATAAATTTGCCACGTCTTTACTTCACGCCTGCCAAATATGAAATGCTTACCAAAATGGCGGCAAAACAAAGTAGTATGCCTTGCCGTCGGACACCGTGTACATATAGACATACAGTAGGTTAAGATAATGTTTTTACAATAATTGTTTTCAAAATTTATTGTGAAAAAAAACAACAATTTTGTTTTTAATTTAGGAAAATTTTTTTATTTATATTTTTCATCGCATAATTGGAACGAGTTCCAAGAAAAAAAATATAATAATTGAATGATGTATCAGAAATACAACAACAAAAACAATATATACTCATTAAAATGCCTTACAAGAAAATATTTTTACAAAGGAATTGGTTTACCTAATTGACGCAATTTTTGGAATTTTTTAAATCTTTATTTGTAAGCTGTGCCTAAGATGTTGCTTACCATTATGCGAACCATTACAGTCTGCTCTTGTGAAGAAAAACCCAGTACTTCCGGCAAAGGAATTTCAACGTATGCGATTAAATGCGTTATGTTTAACTTCCAAATTAAAAGATTTAAATTAAGTTATGTAAATTTAATAACTAGAATTCTTTAGCTGCAAAAGCAATTGGTTAACAATTCATTTAATTATGATTAAACAAATTAAAAACTAAAGCCAGAAAGCTGTCTTTTAAATGGAATATTTAAAAGCAAAAACGTTTTATATTATGAAATATTAAGTGGAGAGATTTTATTACTGATTTATGACACAAAACGATAAAGAATGCCTCAAAAAATAAAAAAAAAGACAGCCAAGCGGTACCAGGTACAAGGAAAACAATGATCGTTTCGTTAAAATTTTTTAAAGCATTTTTACTTGATTGATGCTGATAAGCCCTTTTGCCACTGTAACGATGCTATATTTGATAATAAAACTAAAATTATATATGGGTTCTGAATATAGTGTGTCGGCTGCCTCTGAAAGCCTTAAAAACCCGTAGTGGTATTTCCACTGTTCGAACCAAACTTATGGGCAACACTGTATTTAATTATAGGTGACTTACCATTACGCCATAACCATAGAAACCAATTGAGTTTTTGTTTTTTTGGCAACGTATATGATTATGGCGTTATGGTAAGTCAAATATAATTGAATTTTTAGAGAGTTGCCATAAATGGTATGGCAGTATATCAGTTATAGGGATTAGCCATTTGAGATTTTTTGACAATATTATGGTCGTATGAGGATATATTAATATTTTGAGGACTTACTTTATGCAAATCGCAAGGAAGTTTTCATTCTAAGAGGGCAAAAAGTCAACATAAAAATTTTACATGTTATAGCCCAAAGCTCAAGGACTGCGCTGTGTGAAAGCGGTAATAATTTGTGTGACAAAAAGCACTACACAACCCAGATCTAAGCCCCAAAAACTGTCTCAAAATACCCAAAGAAGAAAAGGGGGGAAAATAATTAAAATAATGCAATAAAAAAATTGGATTTTACGAAAAATTACAAATTTTCAAGCGGAAACGGTTTTAATGGTTGATTTGTCCTATTAGAAAGAAGCTTAACATTATAATATATCGTCGTCGTTAAGTTATTGTTTTCTAAAAGTAAAGGATTTGTGTGTTCAATACGAGAGTTGACTTTTATGTTTCGGAATTCGCCAACACCAGTATTTCAATCTGACAACTGACAGCTCTATCGTAAAGTTTGACATTTTATAAGTTATACGTACTCAGAACATTTTGACATACGAGCGCTATTTGGGTTGTTTACAGTAACTTAAAAGGTTCAAATCGACCCAAAAATGAAATTAAATCATGAAATCATGAACGTTTTCGTGCGACTATTTTTTTACAACTTTCGACGTGGATTAACTCAGCAACAGTGCATGGATGAACTAAATTCTGTTTTTGGCAATGAAGCTCAATCAAGGACCAGTGTTAATCGATGGTATGGTGAATTCAATCGTGGTCGTAGTTCACTCCATGACGAATTTCGTGAAGGTCGTTCAAAATCAGTTGTTGTTCCGAAAACCATTGATGCTGTGTATGAACTGATATTGGAAGATCGTCATGTGACCTATCGTGAGATTGAGACAGCCTTAAGCATTAGTGGGACCAGCATGCATTCAATAATGCATAAACATTTGACTGTCAAAACAAGTTTTTCATGTTGGATCCCAAACAATTTGTCAATCGCTCAAAAAAAGGCTCGTGTCGATTGGTCGAAAGAAATGCTCAGAAAATACGATCGCGGCGCTTCGAATTACGTCTATGATATCGTGACAGGTGATAGATCCTCGATTTACGCGTATGAGCCCGAAAGTAAACAGCAGTCGACTGTATGGGTGTTACAAAATGTGTCAAATCCAACAAAAGCTGTTCGCGCACGAAGAACTTCTAAGCAAATGATTGCCAGTTTTTCCAGAAAAACTGGACATGTCGCAACCGTATCACTATAATTACGCAGAACAGTCAGTTCTGAGTAGTACACAACCATTTGTTTGTCGGTTGTCTTCCAAGAAATCAGGAAAACCAACCGCCGAAGATGAATCACTCTCCACCCCAACAATGCGAGCTCTCACACATTGGCTCAAACAGCTGCATTTTTAAGCACCCAAAACATCGATTTGATGAGTCATCCGCCGTATAGTCCTGACTTAGCATTGAATGACTTCTTTTTATTCCCGTTCGTAAAAAACAAACTTAAAGGTCAACGTTTTTCGATACCTTAAGAAGCGGTTGCTGTATTCAGAATGCATGTTTTGGAGATACCTCAATCACAGTGGCAAAAGTACTTGGACAATTTGTTTAAACGCATGCAAAAGTATATAGATCTTCATGGGAAATATTTTGAAAAACAATTAAGTGATTTTCGATGATTAATATTTGTTTTATTCTCTAATCCCGAAATATGAAATGCAACCCTCGTAGAACATAATAACTTAACAGCGATGCAAATGATGCGGAAATCGGCAAATGATCTTACGCGGAAAATACTAGAATACAACCCGCAAGGAAGCCGAAGGCCTGGGCGACCGCGAAATACCTGGAGAAGACAAGTCGAGTTTGAGCTTGGAAGATACGGAAAGAGTTGGAACGAAATCAAACAATTAGCACTAGACCGAACTCAATGGAATTTATTTGTTACAGCCCTATGTTCCTTCTAGGAATTTAATGGATTAAATATATGTATTTTGTATGTTTTAAAGGCAAACTCAAAAACAAAAAAAAATTCTTTTGTCTTAACAATATCTTGACATACTGTATGTACAAACATGCATACGTCCATATGTGACTCGTTTGTTTTAAAGGTGTTATAAATCAAAATTTTGCACGCTTAAAACTGTGCTCTTAAAAGAAGAGCACATAAACCTTTTCTAAAATTCCACATTTCTCTTATTTTTAAATATTCAAATAACTGATTTACACTTTAATTGTAGATAATGCGTAATGTAGATCCAGTAAAGATAGCTATTGAGTCTTTGGATTTGATAACAATTGTTGTGCCTCCTGCACTGCCGGCTGCCATGACTGTGGGTCGCTTTTATGCCCAAAAACGTTTGGAGAATAATAACATTTATTGTATATCACCACGTTCCATTAATGTGGCCGGCAGTATTGATTGTTGCTGTTTCGATAAGGTATGATTTTAATTTAACATATTGCCCGGCTTTATTAAATTTATGCGTTTATGTGTTTAACTTTACAGACCGGCACATTAACCGAAGATGGTTTGGATATGTGGGGCGTGGTGCCCAAGTCGGCCACTAATCAATTTCAAATACCCATTAAGCAAATCGATCGTCTACCCTGTGATAATTTTCTTTTTGGTATGGTGACATGTCATTCGATTACTATTATGAATGGTAAAATGATGGGTGATCCATTGGATTTAAAAATGTTCGAATCTACAGGTTGGATTTTGGAAGATACTCAAAACCAGCCAGACAGTTTATTGCAATCGACTGTGGTAAGACAACCAAAAAATCGCCAACTTGAAGAAGTAGGTCTTGAGGAGAATGCAAGCACTGGCTGCTGTGAAAAGAAGACACATAAAATTAGAGAAAGGCAATCATCAGTAGATGATTTGCTTTCAGATGTGGGCCTACTTAATGGCGAGGCTATTAATGATCATGGTGTGGTTCGAGAATTTCCATTTACCTCCAGTTTGCAAAGAATGTCTGTGATAACAAGGCGTCTGTGTGAGAAAAATTTCAATGTGTATTGCAAGGGTTCGCCTGAAATGCTGCAACAATTGTGCCTGGCCAACAGTTTGCCTGATAATTTTTCACAACAGTTGGCCATTTATGCTAAACAAGGCTATCGAGTCATAGCCCTGGCCTACAAGAAACTTAGTCCGAAAATTAACTTTACCAAAGTACAGCGTTTGGCTCGAGAAAATGTTGAATGTGACTTGGAATTTTTGGGTTTTGTGGTGCTGGAGAATCGCCTTAAACCCGATACGACAGAGGTCATAGGAGCGTTGACAAAAGCACAAATCCGTACAATTATGGTAACGGGTGATAATATATTGACAGCTTTAAGCGTGGCACGAGATTGTGGTATAGTTAGTTCAACGCAACCAGTGGTGACAGTTAATGTACGTCAAAAGCCAGTGGCGGAAGGTCAGGAACAACAAACTCATCGTGGCCATGGTCACGGTCACGGCCATGATCATGAGAATTATAATTATGAATTGTATTATACCTTAGATTTGGGCAGTGCCTCTTGTGCTTCCGCCTCCATAACAAATGGTAAAACTAATGGCACTTTAAACAATTCCAATACCACTGACACACTCTCCTATGCCAATGACAATAACTATCACAAGTTAAATGGCGATGTGGCCTCATTATCAAGTGCAGCTTCTCTCACCATACCTAATAGCAAGAATTGCGGCAGTGTAGAGACTATAGACACATGGACCAACAACGATGTAGAACTAGGTACTCCCACACCCATGGATGGAAAGCCACCGCCTTTATTGGCTCAAACGTTGCAGGACAAGAAATGGCGTGAAAACTATCGTTTTGCTATGGTCGGTAAAACTTGGCAAACTGTCAAAGATAATTTTCCCGATTTAATGCAGAACTTTTTAACACGAGGCGTTATTTATGCCCGCATGTCGCCTGAACAAAAACAAGCCCTAATTGTAGAGTTACAAAATCTGGACTACTGTGTGGCCATGTGTGGTGATGGTGCTAACGACTGTGGTGCCTTAAAAGTGGCCCACACTGGCATATCGTTAAGTGAAACTGAGTCGTCTATTGCTTCGCCGTTTACTTCAAGAAATCCTACTATAGCAGCGGTACCGAGTGTGATTAAGGAAGGCCGAGCCGCCCTGGTCACTTCGTTTGGTATCTTTAAGTATATGGCTGCATATTCCATGGTGCAATTCGTATCGGTTATGATTTTGTATTCCATCGACTCAAATTTAACTGATAAACAGTATTTGTACATAGATTTGGGTTTAATATCCATTTTTGCATTTTTCTTTGGCAAAACGGAATCTTTCCAAGGTCCTCTAGCCAAACAGGTGCCTTTATCCTCACTTATATCGTTAACGCCATTGGCTTCGATTGTTTTGCATTTGATTGTGGTTGTAACATTCCAAGTGGCAGGCTGGTATCATTTGCATCAGCAGGAGTGGTTTGTGCCCTTCGTGCACACCAGCGAAGATCATTTGGGCTGTTGGGAGAACTACACCATGTTTGCCATATCCAGTTTCCAATACATCATTTTGGCATTTGTTTTCTCCAAAGGTGCCCCCTATCGCCGTCCCATCTGGTCGAATTTACCCTTCTGTCTGACGCTCATAGCGAACTTATCAATTGTTATCTACCTCATTTTAATACCACCCGAATGGTTGACTGAATTTTTCCAGCTTATTTTGCCGCCTCAAATGAATTTTCGTTACTGGATGTTGATCTATGGTATTTGCAATTTTATAGCTCACATTGTCATTGAAACTTTGGTTGTGGAATATTTTCTCTTTAAGAAATTCCAAGCGCAACGTGATCGTGATTTGCGCACTTCCAAGCGCAAATATATGCAGGTCGAATATGATTTAAAATTCTATCAAAACTGGCCACAAATCACCGAAGAACCTGTTCATACAATGGAAACCGATCAGACTAGCGCCAATCCAGCTTATTATGAAATAAGTGCTGAACAAAACTGCGACGCTCCCGCTTCTGAAGATAATCCCCTAAATAATTTCTTTGACCTTGAGCCAAATACACCGACCACCACACCGGATCAACAACTTCAACATGGACCAGAGTCAATAACAGACACTTTTAAAACACCGCCATCAGCTTTAACACCCACAATTGAAGCGAACACAACCACAACACAGCCAACTCCGCCAGCACCTCACATAGCAAATAGTAATAATAAGGAGCGATAGCGAGTCGTGAGACAAATTTTTAAGTATTTTTTTCCTTTTAAAAGAAGACACGTTGAAATTCCTAAAGGCATAGTATGGAGAATGTTTACTTTTTTCCTGCTGTTTCTACATTAAAACAGAAGAGAATAGTTTTACTATTGCAATTGTGTTATCTGAGAACATTAATTCTGTTAGACGAAAAATGTACCAGACTTCTTCATTTAACATTTTATACTAGAAATTTGACATTATTTAGGCATAAACGTATTTATAATGGACCCAGGAGGTCTCGGATGTATCAGAGGGTGTGCCTCTTTTCATCACCCTTTGCAATGGCATAAACTTGCGTAAGTTATTTGAATTTTAAAGTAATTTATTTATTCTTTTGTACTTAAGTTAGACACAAATCTAAAATGTATTTATTTTGAAAGTGTTTGTGTTAAGCACAATTATTAGTTCAAAAACAAACTTAATCTTAAATTTACATAAATTCAATTTTTCTTAAGAACATTTTTCGTGGCGGCATCCTATTCTCGTAATGCACTATGGGAAAGAACTAAATTTTTTAAAGCTATGCTTTCAAGAAGCCATAGCCAACCTATTCTTTACACTTGCAATGGTATTTTTGCTGTTCAGGTTCACTCTAGAAAAAAAAGGCGCAGCATGTGCAATTGTGGCTAAAATAATCTGCAAAAACCAAGAGATTTACTATCATTTAAATAAGGTTGTTCAGTCGCACAAAAAAAATAACCCTGAATATTTATAACCATTTTTTTCTGAAAAGTGTGCGCCATTAACCAAGCATTAGCATATGAAACGTCAGCCGAGAAAATTACAAAACACTCACACTTTTTTACTGCCACATTCAAGTTTTTTTCACTTTCCACTGAGATCTCAACAAATTCATGGTGATGGTGAAATAAAGTACCAGGTGATTTCAATACGAAGTGACTCTCTTGACTATTAATTTTTCCCTTTTTTTGTAGATGGAGTTTGACACAAAAATAGAAATTCTTTTTCAATAGACGTGTCAAACTTCATATAAAAAAATAAAAAAGGTAAGAGAGTTAAAATGATTGTCCGGGATTGCAGCTAGCTGGTACATGATTTCACCACGTTCATAGTGAAATTATTTATCAGGTGTGCCAATGGGTAAATTACATAAAGAAACTGCTCTTCAGCTGATTCTTCCTTTTATAGCTTTTCATATTTGCTTTCTCTTTTAATTAAATTTACAATTGTCGAAATTCATATAAAATCAATTCCACTACAAAACTTTCCGAATATCAATTACCTAATTACCTATATAATTCCACCATGGGTGTGCTTGTGGTGAAAAAATGTATGAGGTCAAGGTGTATCTGCACAAGGTGATTGCAAAACGAAATGAAAAGAGTCATTCTCTTACTATTTTTTGTTTTTATATGGCGTTTGACACTAAAATGGAAATTTTCTTTTAATAGATGTGTCAAACTTCATATAAAAAAAAGCAAAAATTAAGAGAGTAAAAATTTCCGTCCGTTATTGCGAACACCTTTGTATAAGGTATACGCAACACAGGGAGAATGCTTGCCTCTATTGATTTTTTTATTTTTCATATATATAGAGTTGGGTGCCTCGGTAGATCAGTGATAAATGCACGAGTCTACCAGCCTGGGGGTTGGGGGTTCGATTCCCACCAGAGACCCTGGTAAGTCTGCTTTATTTTTCTGTTCTTTCTTTCTTTCTTGTTCTTCTCTAAAATTTCTTCTTTCCTTCCATCTCAACCTATTCTATCTGCCTCTCCAAGTAACACAAAGGTACCGAATTAAGCGGACCCAAGTGAGCTGTACAGGAATGGTGAACTAATTTAAACCATATTGTCAAACTAAAGATATAAAAAAAGTAAGAGAGTAAAAAATTATCCCTGGATTGCGCACACCTGAGAAATTATTTTACCATGGGCGCGCTCAATTCAGAGAGAATTATTGGCTCTCTTACTTTTTTCTTTTTTATATTTGGAGTATGACAATATGGTTCAAATTATTTTATAATGCCTGTGTGAAACTCCATACAATATAAAAAGGAAAAAAATTTAGAGGGTTAAAAAGTCTCTCCGAATTGCATACACCTGATAAATATTTTCACCATGAATAAATTTTTCAAGAAAGTGATTTTTGATTTTTGAAGATTAACACAGGCATGGTGAAGTAATTTAAACCATATTGGCAAACTAAAGATATAAAAAAAGATAGAGAGTAAAAAATTCTCTCTTAATTACGTTTACCTGATAAATTATTTCACCATGGGTGTGCGCAACTTAGAGAGAATTCTTGGCTCTCATATTTTTCATTTTTAGACATGGAGCTTAACACAGGCATGGTAAACTAATGTTAATCATATTGTCAAACTCAATATAAAAAAAGTAAGAGAGTAAAAAATTCTCCCTGAATTGCGCACACCTGAGAAATATTTTCACCATGAATTTTTTAAGAAAGTGATTTTTGAAGTTTTCAGAAAGTAAAATGACAAATATCTAAACAGGGTTGCCGTGAAAATTATTTTTCTTTTAATTTTTATTTGTAGTAAATATACAGATATTTCAAGAAAGTACTTTCTTTTCTGAGTGCTACGTAATAAACAGTTTTTACTAAAAAATGTTTGTGTTGAAATTTCGTTAATAATTTTGTATAAAAACGTTCAAAAATTCAAGCATGTTTGTTAAATTTTGTTGGAATTTAATGTTTTTAGTTTCAATTTTATTTATACATAAGTAGGTTTTTAAATAATTTTTAAATATGTGTAAGCAGGGCTGTATTCTAAACTCAGTTTGCATTGCATTACGGAATTTCAAACTAAGCTAAAGGTTTTGATAATGTCTTCTGCTCCCAAATAAGTGATTATAGTTATAATAATAAATTGGAAACAAAAAGCATTATGAGAATTGTAAAAGGGTAAAAGTTGAAGTTTCGTGATGCAAAGAGTTTAGAAAAATAGCCTAGTTCTAATGGAATTACTAGTACTTATTATAAAGAAAAAAAATGCAAATAAACATCTATGTCAAGGATTTTTTAATTTAAACAAAATTCCATCAATCCGTCTTAATATAAAAAAATATTTAAGTTACTTAAAAATCTTGTCTTACAATAACTTCTTACACTTAAACATATTTACAACTCTTAGAGTTTGCTTATATACATACATAGTTTTAAATGATAATTACTTTTACATTAAGTTCAAGGTGTTTCAGTTATATAAATATAACATAAATACTTGTTTTTGTTAAATTAATATTAATAATAAAACAAGGAAATAATTACGAAAAAGAAAATATAAAAAATTAACCCATAAAAATTATATCCTTAAATTAAGTCAAACTTTTTATATAGTAAAATTGTTATTACTCACTTATAAAATTAAAACAAAAGTAAATAATTTAAGTAACTTTTATAAAAATAATTGTTTTAATTTTTTCTCTTTATACCAAAAAAATGCATATTATTATATTATTTTTGTTACCCTTCCCTTGCCTTTCCAAAATTCATTTTCCATTTACTCTCATGAACAGTCATAACTTAAAAAAAAATTTTATTTAATTAAAATGTATTTGTATTGTACTGTATTAATTGATTATAAATAAAAACATTTACAATTAAAAACTTAACGTAAAACTATCAAATTATTTTTATTATTGTTGTAAAGTATGTATGTATTTCTTAATTATACAAAACTTATAAAAAACATTAATAAAGAAATAACATAATAAAAAATAATTTATTGATCTTTGCAATATTTTTGTATTGATTTTAAATAGAAACTGCCTGTCCCAATAAAAATAAAACGAAAGTTTGTTGGAAAATTTATAATCAAAGCAAAAACAAATTTTTGTATTTTGTTTAAGATATAAATACTAACAAATTTGTTTGATTTTTACTGGGCAGCCAGTTAATTTTTGAATAGCGTACCCTATCAGAACAGTGACAGTCATTTGACCGGTCATATGACCGACACAGGTGACCGGTCATTCGGTCATTATTTTCTATCATTTTCTTAACGGCGATGTGAAAAAATTTACCGAAACTTTGTGTACGTGTGATCTTGCATCTCCCTCGCACCTTGAAATTATAGAAATATTGGTCACAAATGACCGAAAAAAAAATGTTTTAGTGTTAGTTTCGGTCACAAATTTCTTGTAGGGGTAACTACAAAAATTTTCCCAGTTAGAACTTTATAAAACACAAACAAAAAAACAAATTTTTGTTTTTACTAAGAGAAAAAAAGACCAAAATAGGTAGAAGGAATAAAAAAACACAGAAGTAAAATAGCTCTGGAGAGATAAAGAGCTATCGCGTCGTTATTCATTATTTTTTAAGGACAACCAGGTCGTCCCTTTTTTATCGCACTTCCAGAATTTTGCGCCTCACTCTCGCATGTGGGGAATTGTTTGGCGTCACATAACTGTGACGTGATATATAATTGTCTGCATGAAAAAAAGATTTTGAAACACTAAACTCAATAATGAAAAAATATATTAAAATTAAAGATAACTTTGAGCAAAACAAACTGCAAATACAAATAATTTTCATATTAAAATAATTTTATTTGAAATAATAATACCAACGACCACTTATTATCTATATACAAATATTTTAACTCAAATCTTTTTTTAAAGTTTTATAAAAACAATGGTTTTTATATTTTAAAATATGTATTTTTTTTTTCTTAAATGAAAAAGTAATATATGCATCTTACTCTGCATCTGATTTTACTTTAAAAAAAGCCGCAAATCTTTAATTTTCAAAAATCTGCAAACTCAGAGCATAAATCGTCCAATCGGCATCAGCATATTTTTGTTACCAAAAACCGTTAAAATGACGATAAATCGTCAAATCTGGCAGCCATGCCCACAACCTTCAGACCAAAATATATTGAACAAGGTAGGAGTAACTGATCAGCTGATTTATCCACATTAGCTTGGCAATTTTTTGTGTAATACAATGATTCTGTATACAGTGTGTATGTGTGATTGCAGCATTTTTAACAACTAAGCTGTAATTTAGCAGCAACAAAATACATGCAAAATATTATTTGATATTCTTGTTGTAGGGTTGAGTTCACCTTTTTTTCCGCCATGCTTCAAACTGAGTCTATCACTTACCACTAATCCAACTGTTTAGATGTATATATTATCCAAAATAAAATAGTGTTTTTGCATGTAATTTTCTTGTCCAATTATTTTTTCCAATCCAGTTAAGTTTTGCCCGGAGTCTTTAAAAGTATATCAACATAGTTCCCCTACTGTACATATATAAATTGCTTGTAATTGTACCATTATGCTGCGAGAGCTTAAAAGTTGATAAAGGAGTGAGGTCACCTTTTTGATACACATTTCTTGTTCAATTTCGGTTTGTTTTCAATTCGCTTTCCAACTGCGGTATGATTGGATTAACCGAGTAAATACTTTATAAACAAAAATGTTAATAAATAAAAAGAAAAGTAATAAAAAAAAGTGCCAATTAGTCAAAATAACAATTATTAAAATCTAATATTTAAATTTATTAGTTAAAGTTAATTATAATTTACGTTATTTTTATATCAATTTGTGATGTTTTTATGCCTCTACACTTGAGGGCTGCCAAGTAATTTTATTTTTGCCGAAGGAATGTAAATGTATAATTTGCTGAATATATCTACTTTAAAAGTAAAATGTTTATTAAATAAGTTAAAAAAATGTTTTTCCTATCAATTATATTCGAAAATTTAATCATTCGATGAAATATTTAAAAAGCTTATTTTGTATGATGCTTAAAAGATATTTGAAATTTACTATAAGGAGTATCGCCAAATTGTTCCCTTTTACAAAAAAGAGAAACTAATTTTACAGTTAAGACAAAATAAAAAATCGTGGTTTTCTTTATAATTTTTCTTTACAGGTAGGTACCTACCTACATATTAATTTAATATAATTTGCTTTCTAATTCAAATTATTGTGCCATATTCATAAACCGATTCAGAAAAATGCAAAATATGTATATCCATATACAAAAAAAATTATTAAAAATATCTTTATTGTTGGCTATGTAAATATTGTAAATGAAAATACTACTAAGTATTAATACCTATACGAAAGTTCGATTTTATATGGGCACTCTAACCAAGTTACTTTTGTGTACATTTCCAAAAGTTGAAAGTAAATATTTACATATCCAAGGAAACAGGTAGACTTTTGCTGCTTTTTAGTGCATCCCTTAATAAAAAAGATGCTTACAAAATGCTTGTCCTTACACTTTCAAAATACTCAGAATTTTAAAATCACAATAATTTTGCTAAATTATTTTTTAGCATATTTTAAACATAAAATATCATTAAAAGTTGTATGCCAAGGTTTTTAAGTTTATGTGTCAGCTGAAATTAACTTTTTAGTTGTACTTTAGCAGATAACTCAAAACTACATAGCTCTGTATTGAATATTTTTTTTTAAATATATTTGATACTTTTAAAAATATATATTTTTATTGAGGAAAATAATTAAATAATAATTAACTTCAATTCAAAATTAAACATATAATTGTTTACAAAGAAAAACAATACATATAATGAGTTTATTAAGGTAACGAAATGTATGCTTCTGTTCATGCATGATTGTGTAGTATGTATCTATGCATCTAGTTTGCCATTAAGAATTCTTAAGAAACAAGATCAGCTGGGCTGTTGAGCAAACCTAGTGTGATTATGCCATATTTAAAGTTTAACGTCAAGTAAAATTCCGTTTTTCCGTGCCTGTGTATTAAAAATTAGTTATTTACATTGTGTATGGGTGTGTGTGAGTTAATTTTAATGGGGGGCTATTTGATTTTAACTTATAGTGTAGCATGCTGAGTTGAGTTGGAGCTGTATAACGCAAAACATCTATTTTGCTTGTATTCAAAAGTTTTAATTTAATCGCAAAGTGCTTTTCGCGTTTTTGTCGTTTAGTTAGTCAATGAGATTTTTAGTGAGCCAGTTTGTCAAAACTGCTAAAAATTTTATTTTTCTCTCGTTTTTCATGTAAAAATATTTTGTTGCTGCAAAATATCTTTTGGTTTTTTGGTTTAGAATTGAATGTTTATTTGTCTTTAATGTACAAAATATTTTTTTTTTCGCACAGAATTAAACGAACTCAACGAACGACCAGTTCAGTTAAGCAGTTTCAGTGTTTTCTGGGACCTACAGTAAGCATCACTACTGGATCGAAATTTGTGTTGTTTTAGTAACACATCATTTAAGTGCCAAAATAAAGTAATTTTTTTACGAAAATAAAATAAAGAAAAAATTTAAATAAAAAAATATATTAGAATTATTTAAGAAAAAACTAATTACATTGTGCATTTACTACGTATATAAAACAAATAATTTTATGTAAAATAAATTAACCACGAAAAGTGCAAATACATAGGTACATACAAAAATAACAAATATATATAAAAACAAAAATTGTGTCAAATAGTTAATGGCTGAAAATAAGGGAATCATGTTGGCGAAATCTGTACAAAAACACGCTGGACGTGCCAAAGAAAAGGTAAGTGTTGTTGATAAATAATTTCTAATTAATGTTTTTGTGAAAGAAATACTGAAGTGTATTTGAGCTAATGATATTTTTAATACAAAAAGGGTGTCACTTTGTAATTTTCTTGCAAAAAAAGTTTTTATTTACTTTTTAGCCTTTTATACTGAGTTAAGGCATATTTATAATCTGGTTTACAAAATCTCTTATTTATTACTTTAGTTACGACTCTCTGCTGTGGTTATTTACTCTCTTTTAGTGTACAGGGTTGGCAAATTGTCATTTATGTGTATATCGTAGGAAATATTTAAATAAGAAGAAAATGGATAAACAATTTTGAGTAAATTTAAAATATGTATGTAACTAAAACAATTTATTTCCAAGATTTATAAATGAAATTTTCATGCTGAATTTATTGTGTTAAAATAAATAAAAATTAATTCTCATATTCCTATTAATTAAATAATAATAATTTGAAAAGCTAAGACCTAAATTTTTTTAATTTTAATATGGATACTATTATAGTTTTTTTCAAATAAATATTAATAAACAATTTTAAAAATTAAAAAAGGTGTGAAATTAACCACTACGTTCTAAATTGTGTCCCATAAATTCACCTCCTATTAAGTCAGTGACCCTTGCAGGCATCATAAAATAACTCCCAAGTATATAACTTCCAAAAAAATTATTCCCAATTTTTGGTTATAAACACTACGAAAAATATCGATGTGATAAACTATTATATGGTTTTGCCAAAATACTTAAATTTAGTGAGGCTCGTACAAAGCATATCCATACAAGGTGAAGTTTGACACTAAAATTGAAAAATAATTTCAAGTTTAGTGTCACACTCCCAAGGCATATCCATACAAGGTGGCCGCAAGAAAAAAAATTAAGAGAGTCGTTCTTTTACTGGTTATTTTTTTATATGAAGTTTGACACTAAAATTGCAAAAATAATTTAAAGTTTAGTGTCAAACTTAATTTTTTTTTCGGCCACCTTGTATGAATATGCCCTGGGCTCGTATTTGAGAGCAGTAGAGCGTCAAGCCCTTGCGACCGACCAAAGTATACTGGCAAAACCGGTGGTTTAAATCCACTACAGTTTTAATTCCTTGCTTAAAGTCGAAGGCAGCCTATCCTCAGCACTTCCGTAAAAACCTAACATTTTTAATAATTCGTTACAGAAAGCCGGCTGCTAAAAACGCCCTTTCTAACGAAGTTTACTGACTCCCAGTAAAAAAAAAAAAATAACTCTAAAAAAAAACTCCCAATATAGTTAAAAAAACTCCTAAAAATACGAAAAAATAATTGACAAAAAAATTTGGTTAAGAGTTACAGCATTTGAAAGTTATTTCATAATAAAATAAATAGTGAAATAACTTTCAACACACTGCTAAAAATAAAAAAATCTTTTTATATTTTATTTTCTAGATTTCCTTTTTGTCTTCTTTTTAGACACACACTTATAGATTTCTTAAAATAAATTTAAAATTTTACGTGAAATTCCCATATGAAACACACTTGTTTTTCTACACTTAAAAAATATGCACTTTTTTAAGATTATCTTGTTTTAAGTTTATAACCAATTTAATTTCCTGTTAAAAAAAAATAAAATTTTAATATTTTTGAATTTTTATTTCTCTTAAGAAATCTTTCTTTTCTCTCTTTTTAAAAAAGTGTAAAAAAAATCACATGATAAAAATTATATGTGTGGGTTGGCTTTGGTGGTTTTTTACTTTGTTTTGGTTTTAATACTGAATCCGGTTGTTTTTAAGATTGTTGTTGTTTGTTGCTGTACCTGCTGCTACTCCACGTGTACATATGAATGTGCATTCATACCTTTGTATTTATGTGTATATGTTTAATCTAAAACTTTCTTTAGACCAGGGGTTGTCAAAATTCTCATTTAATGAAATGCGTCTGTATTGGATAAGAGAAAATTGCCCAGCAAACAAAAAACTAAGCATTGCAAATGTGATGAATTTTACTTTTTAAAGCAAAATGGAAATGAACTTAAAAAAAGTTATTAAAATTAAATAAAAAATATGCCTCAGTTATTACAGAATTAGACAATTTTTTTTCACACATATTCCATTGGGCGAGTTCAATTTACAGTTAAAACTTAAAAAATTAAGTGTATTTAGGTATTATAAATTAAGTTTTCCAAATTCAAGATTTTGTAACAATTTCTTATTAACAAAATATGTTTTAAATTTAAAGAAGTTAATTTATTTCTCTGCTTGGAACAAATAAATTTTAAGTCGGAAAAAATTTGTTCGCAGCAATATGTAGAGGGAAAAAGGGATAACAACTTCAAAGCATTTCTTTTTAACTCTGGAAAATCGAAATCATTTAGATTTTTCCAAAATTCTATTCCCATTTTTTTTGGAGCTTGGACTTCGGTTCGAAGAAATATAAGAAATATAATGTTTTCTTTGTTTTAAATGTTTGGTAACATAAAATGCATTGCATGTTACCAAAAGCATTTTTAATGACAAAACAAAAATTTTTGTCTTCCATTATACTATTTTGTTTGCTGGTTTATTTTGAAATTAAATCAAAGCTGAAAAAACAACAAAGCTGAAAAAAAAAACAGTAAGCATCCGCCCATGTGCACTCGTTAACACTCAATTAACGACTGAAATCAAACTGAAATAAAAGAGAACAAGCGTCGGTGTGAGTTTGTTTTTATTGTTTTTGTAGCACAATTGTGCACTAAAAATGAATTTTTGACAACCTCTGCTTTAGACATGTCATCTACATGCATACTTATGCACTTATGTATGCACATAGTGTCTTGCATTTTTGTTCAGTGCTGACGCAAGTGCAACTCAGCACCTGTTTTTCAACTTTATTCTATTATTAAAGTTGGAATTTTCTTAACTCTCAGCCTTTCAACTTAACTATTAATACGACAATATACATATGTACATACATACATAGATAACAACTAAAATCATAGTCTTACACCACGAACCATTAAGCTTCATTGGCCATATGGTTTAACAGGTTTATTAATGATTTTGATTTTAGGGAAACAACACAGTTTTTACCTGAAGATATTTATGCATAAGTATCAACTAGTGTTCTTGTTTTTGTATAAGTAAATTTGGAATTTGGTTTAATTTATTCATAAAAAAATTTTCTTTTTAAAATATATTCAATATTATCTTTAAAATGTCGTAAACTTACGATTGTGTTATATATTTTTTTGTTCAAACCTTAAATCTAAAGACAAGTTGAATACCTACTTATGGAATGTTTTGTAAGAAAATACAGTCATCTCGCGATACAGTGATTCACGTTTTATCTTAAACAAACTAAGAGCCCAACAATTTTTTTTTGCATTTAACAAACTTAAAACTTGGAATGTACCATTACTTATAAGCATTATTTATTTTTTAGGAACGCTTCAAAAATTTATCTGCTAATAATTTTTATTGAATTAAAATTTTGGATAGAAACTTTCTTAAATAGTGAAGATCAAATTGCATTCTTTTCTTGTTATTCGGTAATTTTTTAAGAGCAAAGTTAATGAGAGCTTACTCTGTTCTTTAAAAACTAACAATCAAAAAATCAAGCAACAAGTGAATGAGAAATTTAAAACTTGCAAGTACTAAATGAAGTGTGAACTAACACTAACTACTATCTATTCAAAACAAAACTTTTAAAAAGTTATTAAGAAAAAAATGATTTTTAAGTTTTTGAAAAATAAAAGTTTTTGCTTTTTATTTTGTCTTAAGTCTATATAATTTCTTTTTTATTAGAAGAAATTACTACGCAATTTCATCATCAGTACTCTTTGAACGGTAGTAGTGTCTTTTGGTTGTAAACCTCACCTATTTAACTTACATGTAACAGGGAAAGGGAAACGGCATGACTGTTTTTCTCCTGACTTACAAAATAAAAAAGAAAAACATCGATTCTGTTTTTTGATTAGGTTTATTTAAACTTTTATGTATATATTTTTATTGTTCAAGTCGAGTAGATGATATGTATCGTCCAAATGAGCGCCGTCACAATTGATTGCTCGTTGTGTAGCATTTTTTATCACTTCGGCGAGAAATTCGGGCGACAGATTCTCACATTTGTGTCAAATGTTGCCCTTGAGGGAGTCCAGGCTTGTTGACGTAAACAAGGGACTTCAAAAAAATTCCGCGGGCCAATGCAAGTCGCCAAAACGAGGGATGAGGCGACCCCGCAATGCCGCCTTCAAAATATCGCTTGTGGCTCTCGCAGTGTGTGCCGTTGCTCCGTTGGAACCACATGTCCTTTAGTTCTAATTTGTTTAATTGCGGCCGAAAAAACTCGGCTAACATGGGCCTATAGCGCGCATTGTCCACTGTTGTCGTTTGATCCGCGGCGTCCTCGAAGAAAATGGCCCGATGACTCCTCCAACGTAAACAGCGCACCATGCAGTCACTTTGAGCGGGTGTAATGGCTCCTCGTATATCACTCGTAGATTTTCGGTGCCCCAGAAGCGATAGTTTTGCTTGTTTACGTACCCGCTGGGGTGGTAATGAACCTCATCGCCTATTATGATTTTGGTCGAAAAGTCGTCCACTTCGGTCTCGAGATTGAGGATGGCCTTGGCGTAGGTTACACGTGTTTGGCGGTCGACAGGCAGGAGCTGATGCACGGCCTGAAGTTTGTACGGGAACATGCGCAGGTGTTTGACCAAAATTCACCTTAGCGATGACCGGCTGATGGCTACTTGCGAGGCACGGCGTCTGGTCAATGTTTCTGGCTACAGCTCGACATCCTCGGCAACAGTGGCGATATTCTCGGCAGAACAGGCGTTTCGGGGCCGACCACTCTTTAAGGTTGGTGGTCAAACGGCGTAGTGTTTGTGCAGTCGGTGCCGGACGACCGGGGACTTAGCGATAGAATTTTCGCTGCGCCAACACCACAACGAAAGTGCATCGCTTAATGGCTTGTTCCCTTGTATTCTACATCTGTCTAGTTCACAAATGCCAGATTTGACATTAGCCGCCATTTGCAAAAATAAGAGCAGCTTTCAATAGGGTAATTTCTTTTGGCCCACCTTGTACATCCAAAGGAAGATAAAATTTATGACCGGCTCTTACTTAACCTTTTCTGTGATTTTTTTTTGCAGACATACTTAGCCCTTATCTCTACCATTGAACTATTTGATCGAATTTGATTAGAATTATTGTTGAATTTAATCATTATTTTGAAATTTAATGATTGAGCTTTTAGAAAAATCTTACTAGTCATTAACAAAATTGTTTGACATTTGCCTTGTGCATCACTTCTTGCCAGTCAAATAAATTTAAAATTCTATTTTAAGCCTTTTAAATCGTTTCCGTATTTTGCCACAACATAGAAAGTACTGTTTATTTTAGAATTAATGTTGTTTAAATTACTGTAAAGGATAAATATTGAAAACACTTTAAATATCAGAGTTGAACGACCAAAAATTTTTCTAAACAAATAAAATACGTTTATACAAATTTAGGAAGATTTGAAAATTATTCTTATAAAATAGAACAAATTGTGAACAATTCAATTTTTAGCACAAAGGATTTTTTTTTTTAAATTCAAGTTTAAATTACATTTTTTAATTTAAAGTAGATTTCAAATACTGACTTTGTTAAATTTAGAAACTTTTTTTATATACCCCTCCTAAGCTGTTAAAAATTTAGACTTGAGTTAAAAAAAATTTTCTTTTTGTTGGTTACGTTTTCAAGAAATTAATCTGTTAAAACTTTTTGTTTTATACTTACAGACCGCAATAGTTTATATTAGTTTTTATATCCTTTAAAAAATATTCTAAAAAAAGATTGACTTTTTGCGGAGTTGCCCATATTATGTTACATTCTTTTCAAAGGATTTAGCTTAACATATTTACATACACACCTGTATATATTTATATATATTTTACACACTAATTTACATACCTGTTTTACTAAAAGTTATCATCATACAAATTGTAATTGCTGGGTTTGAGGTGTAAATATAAAAAAGGTTTATTTTGATTTAACCACTAATTAAATGTCAAAATATTTAAATAATATTCTGCCAGATTGCAAAAAGGTGCAAACGTAAAGCATTTTATTAATCGGCTTTAAGCTGTAGGGTACTTATGCACTTGACCTACATTATTGTAAATTATTCTTTTACATTTTGTTAACAGCAAAAAATATAATAAATTCAACAATAACTACCTCTTCAAAAAAGAAGAAAATGTTCAATGTTATATGGGCAATTCCACGCAAAACGGCTCAAAATGAGGAAAATAATTCTCTTCTATATAAAAATAAATTCATGAATTTACGTCTAAAAGAGAATGAGAATCATCGAAATATAAATATGTAGATTGATGCATATTTTGCTTTTATTCATTTGATTGACAAGAGTTTAAAATGATCATATACTAGAAAATCTTCTTTTCTTAATATTTTATTTATCACATTTTCTAAAAGGGGTTTAAAAAAATGTTTGCCTATTTTCAAGAACGATACTTGATTCAAAACTGTCTAAAATTCAAGCTCGTCAAGCCACATCCGTCACAGTTTCCTAGCGGTTCTTATGAGCAGAAATTTAGTTCTGCTATTGAAAAGCATACCGGTCTTTGAAAGCATGATCTTCTTTAAAAGTAAAATTTTATAATGTCTGTGTTAAAACGTGAGTAATATGGCCACAGCTGCAATTACGCATCTAATTGCTGGGTAAAGAGGCATAAAATTGGCGCTGTGGGGCCGTTAGTTAAACGCAAAAGTCAATCCAAGGCATATCTATTCAGAGTGATCGCAAGAAAAAAATTAAGAGAGTCGTTCTCATACCCTTTATTTTTTTTTATATGACGTTTGACACTAAAATTGAAAAGTTTAGTGTCAAACTCCATGTAAAAAAATAAATAATAAGAGAACGACTCTCTTAATCTTTTTCTTGCGGCAATCTTCTATGGATATGCCTTGAGTCAATCTTTCAGAAATATTTATTAGAAAAATTTTTTACGTCTACCTACTTAGAGGATTCACTTGTTCTATTATGTTCTATTGTCATAATGTTATAAAAT
Source organism: Melanophora roralis (assembly GCA_963583895.1). Lineage (NCBI taxonomy): Eukaryota > Metazoa > Arthropoda > Insecta > Diptera > Rhinophoridae > Melanophora > Melanophora roralis. The sequence goes on from OY757191.1 coordinate 56,281,697, forward strand.
TTTACAATGGTTTAAAAACCTTCCCCAACTATTGGACACTCGGCGCAGGTCTATGTGGAATTTTTATGATGATTTAATAAACATACCATACGACGTAGTATTTTTTAGAACTATTTTTGTATGAAAAACAACAACAATGTTTTTAAATCATTGTCAAATTTTATAACATTATGACATAAGGGAACACCTTGTGAATCCCCTAACTATGTTTCTACATTATATTGATGTAATTTACTTTACAGTTAAACTTACAAGTAAAATTTTACTATAAAATAAAAAATAAAATAGCATGCCTTAAGGCGCAATAAACATGGTCAAAAAATCAGCTGTAAAAACAAATACTAATATTTTTCTTAGCTCAATTTTAAAAAATTTTTCGTTAGTATTGTAAAAAGGTTTTTGTAATGCATCCCATACACGATTCAAGTGAATTGTCAATTTAGTTTTTTAATTGAATTTATTCTTGGCTACACACTTCATAAACTGAATTTAAAGATTTTCATTCTACTGTCAAATTTATATATTTTTATATGAATTTTAACCGCTGATTACAACTAAATTGGAAAACTCAAAATCTTTTGATTTTTATTTAACTAACTTAACAACTGCCAAACTAATCAATTGAAAGAGCAACATGTCCCAGTTAAATCTTATTGAAATTGTGTAATGGGGTCTCATTATATCATAGGTTACAAGGTAATAAGGCCCCCCTACTACAGAAAAATTACATTTTGGTAAGGGCGCGAATAATTACGTTTATAGTTATGAATGAAAAAGAATGATTACTGGAAAAGGCTTTGTATAACATTTTTGCTTAAAAAACCCTAAAATTGTTATGTTGTTGTCAGTTAATGCTTGGTAACTAGTTACTTGATTATTTTTTGTAAGCACACTTGTAAGCGAGGGTCGTGAATTTCTGGACAATTCAAACAAAATTAACTAGTTATTTAGTCAAAAGGTAACTGGTGTTTTTTCATCTCCAATATAACTTGCTAACTTACAAGGTAAACAAATGTTTTGCTGGGACATGTCTTGATTTGGACAACAACCGATTTGGTTGCCAATTTAGTTGAAACATGTATGGGATGCATTACCCACAAAAACGCTTAAATGAAATTCTTTAAACAATTTAAAACTTGTTTTAGTTTTAGAACTTTATTCTATAACAGTGTCAATCTCCTTAAAAAATAAGGCAGAAAAAAAATAAGATGTTAATTTTTAGCGCTTATATTTTTAAATGCAACCCTGGAAGTGAGACTTAATAGTAAAAATAAAATCAGAATCATTATATGTAATTTAAGGGTTTAAAAAAAGTGAAATTTGTTTTACACAAATCTGCAACACTGGTAAAATGTCAAGAAGTAGTAAGAGCGACCTAGTCTCAAACTAAACAATAATAATGCGCATGATCTACAAAATTGTTGGCGCCAAAAGTTATGCTATTGTCACATTTTAAACTGTTTTGTTTTTAAAACAAATTCACTACCTTATGGCTCAAAAAGAAAAAAAAGATAAGAATCACTTTAAAATATGTTGAAAAGGGGGTGGTGAGAGTAAGCCATGGTTAAATCTTTATCGTTATTTATTTGACCACAGAACGTTCTTGATAAGACAATGTAAAGTAGTTTTAGTTATGTGACAAAATTTTGTTGTACATTTGTAAACGGATGTTCTTAGAAAACTAAGAACAATTCGTTCCCAATTTGTTACCAGGCGTGCATGATTTTAAAGAAATCCTTTTTTTCTTTGTGCCTTTAATTCGATATGTTAAAAGTTACCAAAAAGTACAGCATACTTTGAGGTGCAACCGAAGTATTAAGCTTTGTTTTGAGCTTTTTTTAAAAGGGTTAGAAAACATTTTTTAAATAAAATTAAATAGTGACTATTCGCTCTGATTTTATTACTAATTTTTTATTTGGTGTACTGCTTACAAATGTGTGTACTGAATTGTACTGATGTTTGAAAAAAGTACTGAATGTACTGACACACATAGGGGTATTTTGCCAATCTAGCCAGACATAACTTAATTTTTTGGATTCCTAAAAGTTACTGAGTGCTCCCAGGTTGATGAAACTTTGCCAAAATATGTATTATGGTTATAGGCTGTTAAAGCTTTAAAACAAGAAAAAATCCGACCAAGGGGAAAAAGTTCCCTAATGCAACCTCTGAAAATTTTTTTTTAGCTTGCCCTACTTTCGCTAGGCAAACTAAAGTAATTGATAAAAAGTATACTAAAAATTTATATGACGAGTTTCGATAACTTCGTTTTTTCAACTTAAAGGACCATTTTGCAACTTTAAATAATCTTAGGTGTAGAAAATTTTGGTCATTAGTATTCAAAATTACTCGAGCTGTGCAAATAAATGATCTTCTTATACTTTGTTTTTGCTATTTTTTTTTGTATGTAAAATCAAATTTTTGAACAAAAAAACCGAAAAATTTTTTTCCCTTAAAATATGATTTTATTTTTGGCGAATGATGATTTTCCTTACAGAGCTTTTGGCAACGCTGCCGCGGTTCTAAATTCCTATTTAGAACAACTTTAAACAAAATCCACCACATAAATTTGCAAAAAAGTATTACAAAATAAAATATTATAACCTTTAACTTTTGCAAAAGAAATTTTTTTTTAACCAGCACACTGGTTTCGAGTCATAAGGTGACCCGATATAATCAAATATAGGATTCTTTCTCATAAAAGCTAAAAAAAAACTAGTTTCCAATATCTATAAAATGGATCAAAATTGTTGTGTATTTAATACCTAAATAATACCTGATAGTTTTCAAACTCGTAGTAATGTTGTATTAAGTAAATGGCTATTAAATATATTAGCTATTGTTGTTTAGGCCAGGTTTGACCAGATTTGATGTTTGTTATTATTTTTTTTTATTTTATGTTAAAAACCCAAAATGTATTGAGTGAACACTTATTGGAAAAAGTAAATAAACCAGAGCCAAGTTAAAAAAAAAACTTTCACTTAAACCAATAACCATCAGGCAACCGCACATCCACATGTTGTTGGCTGGTTTAATTGTCTAACACCAGACTCAACATAAAATCATGACTGTCTGATGTCTAAAATATTGCTTAAATCTCCTCTTTAAAAAAATTGAAAGAGGATGAAAGAGCGCAGCAAAGCAGTTAAAACTACAAAAAAAAAAATAATTTAAAATTAAAATATTTAGAAATTCAATAAAATCAAAAGCTAACCCTAATCAAGATTTGAATAAATCTTGAACAAAAAGTTGCATATTAAATAACGTTTTAAAAAACGATTAAAAAAGAAATTTAGAGAAATTTTTGTAACAAGTGTTTTTTTTAAACTTGTAAAGATTTGTTTAATTTGTGGTTGTTTTTTCTTAATGCATGTTTTAAATTGCTTGGATTTTTGCTGTTTACATAAATTTTTTTGTTATTTTAACAAATTTTTCATTATTTGCCTTTCAACATTTAATTTTTACACGATTTAAGAAAAGCATGATACATCTTAATCTTTCATTTTCAATAAAAAAGTCAGACAAACTAATTTTCGGCTATACTTTTTGGAATGTTGCGTTAAAAGTTGAAAGAGTCTAGAAGCTTCTAGCTACGTAACCCAGCAATGTAAAAATTTAATAAAACTCTTATCAATTAGTCCTGGGGGCAAATAATGGCATTCTATTCGAATAGAAATTTTAAAATTCTGATTAGAATTCCTATATTAAAAGCATTGACAACTCGATCGTTCGAGTAGAATTTCGATTCGAATCGAATGTTGTAATTTATCCCCCGGTATTGGTTAAAATTTAATTTGTTTTATCACATTTTTTTTTACTCCTCAGTCTTTATTTTTGGGAACTAAGAATAAATGTTTAAATCTTAAAACTTTATCAAAAAACTATGTCGTAAAAAGTTATTACAAACATGTACACAGAAAGAAAAAATACGATCTAAAATCAAGATTTTATTCTTAAATTTATTCAAAATCGTACTTGAAATTTTTAAGTACGATCCGGACTTGTGTTTTCTAAAATCAAGTCTATTCCATGAAACAAAGAACCAGGTAGTCTCGTCGGCCCAGCTGATAAGAGTTAAAAATTTCAAAATTATGTTCACCCTGTGAAAATAAAACAACAAAAATTATTACTCATTGTTTTTTTTTTCTATGAGCTGTTGTTTGGCACTTCTGTACTAATTTGTAGTTGTTGCAGGGACGAGATTACCTGATAAGTTGTATCATGGTTTAGTCGGGATTACTTAAAAAAATCAAGCAGAAAAAATTAGTTGTTTTTGTATATTTTTACATTCAGTGGCCTAGGTGATAGCGCGCGGGTGTTGCAGTTAGGAGAGTCCCAAGTTCGAATCCCAGCTATGGCAAGCACAGAAAACATGTTTTTGAATTAAATAATATAAACGGCCTTATTCATAAAAACTATTTTATGTTTTTTAAGAACTTATTTGGCAAATTTCTTTGAAATAATTCTGAAAAAAAGCTCTTAAAAAAATAAAATAGTTTGATGGATTAAATATGAATAATCATTAAAAAAAATATAAAACTCCTCTTCTTTAACAAAGTCCCGTAAGTAAGAAAAACGACTTTTAATTTTTAAATTAATCCCTTTTACGCTTAAATCAATCCTTTTAGGCTTACACCATACGGTTTCGAATTTAAATCAATAAAAATAAAAAATTGGTACTAGAAAAATCGTACTTGGTTTATGAAAATCCGAACTCACCGTACTTTTTAGACCGCTACAGCTTGATTAAAGAAAATATTACTTAGTTTATTATTTTGCAGTTTGCAGTTCTTTTTAATATTTATAAGGCCTTTTGCACCGTTGAACTTGGCGTTTAGTTTTATGCTGAACCCTGGTTTTGTTTTCTCTGTTAAGGGTTAAGTTTGGACAATATAACACGGCATTTAGACTATGTTACTTGTAACATGACTATTTTCTTTTTTCGTTTTAAAGTAACTTCCAAAAACTTCAAGAATTTGCATTATGTTACTACAAAGGTGTTTTTTTAGTTATTGTTTTGGTTTCGTTGTTTATTCTTCTTCTTGAACGTTTTGACCATGGTACAATTACCTTAATTGTAATGTGCAATTACCTTACTTATTAAACGGCATCAGTGCTTCGCTGTAAACAATATGTATTTAACTAACATGCTTTAAAAAAAAGGCAAACGGGATTGCTTTTTCTTTGTGAGTGAGAACGGAAAGTTGTAAAGATTTTTATTCTATTTTTTTAAAATTTTGTATGACAGTCCTGTAAGGGGCTGGAGATAGGGGGAAAGTATGCTCCCCAAAAATGTTTGAGATGAAAAATTTATCGGGGTCGGTCTTACATTTGACCTTTAAACAAGCATCCTGGGAGCTGTGAGAGCGATTAAAAAAAAAAAATAAAAAAAAATTAAACTTTGTATGACAAGTATGAGTGTAAGTATGTTCCATAAAAATATTCGTGAGAAAACTTGTTGGTAGTCGGTCTTACATTGCACAAGTGTGGGGGCAACTCCGGGGCAGTTATGTAAAAATTTTAGAGAAAAGGAGGCAGTCATGGTTTTTTGCTTATATTTCGGTCAGTTATAAGGCAATTTTGCTGGATTTGAATAATGATTTTCTTGCAGATATTTCTGATAGTTTGATGCCACAGATGGATATTAAAGAAATTACAAACGGAATGACAAACTTATATATACCCTTATCAGTTATGTGAAGGGTATACAACGTCATTGTTATAATAATACTTTTCTCTAAACGTTGCGTTAGATCTAATTAATTTTTTTTGTGTAAATAATTAATATAAGTCCAGCCAGTGACAGACTCTAATTTAAGTTCTCAAAAAAGTATACATTAATTCCAATGCTTTCATCTGAGGGAAACAGTATTACTCCTCTTCAAATGAGTGGATCCGTCATATTGTAAGATGTTTCGAGTGAGCGGATTTGGATGTATCTCCAGCTTATTCAAATACTAGTCCACATAGTTTAGGAATTTTAATTACATATTACAATTTTTAGTTTAAGGAACTACTGAACTCATTTAACTATTAATTATCTTAATTTAAACTATAAAACCAAAGCGGTTAATGTTTGAAAAAAATTAAATTCCAATCCATGTGTTGACTATTTAAGTAACACTTCCTAGATGCAAATCAATCGTCAAAATATATATTTTTTTAAATGCACTTAACACCATATTTCATTATATTTCACACACTTTTTTTAATAGTAAAAGCGTTTTCACTTTCGCCCTTAAATTAAAACAAGCAAAAAGCGAAACAAATTTATTTTTATAAAAATTTCATAATTTCCGCACATAATCATTAGAATAAAAAAAGAAAAACGACAAACCAAAAAAAAAAAAATTAAAAAAAAATTAAATGGAAATGAAAGAAAAACTTATTTTTATTCTTGAGCTTCTTAAAAAATTAAGAGAAATAAAGAAAATATTTAAACAAAATTTTTAAACATATAAATCATTATTTTTATACACAAAATTACGTACATAGATCTTTTAAAGTTATTTTTGTTTCAAAAAAATCTTTGCTGATGATGTTTTTATGCCATGAGACGACAAAAGACACACATAATTTTTTTTTTAATAAATATTTAAAGAAAAAAGTAGTTTTTTTAAAACACATTTATTTTTGCATTTTCATATTTGTACATAAAATCTATTATTTTTGTTTTGTTTTTTAATTTACTTGTAGATTGTTTTTCTAAAAGAATATTTAGAAAAAATTATAGATTTTTTTACTGACCTAATTAGAAAAAGAAAATAAGGAAAAAAATATGTTGGGGAAAAAGACCGAAAAAACATGTGGATTGTGAACAGTGTTACGCATTATATTACAGTCAAATCCCGATAATTCGTAATCGCAAGGGACCGGCCATTTCTTACGAATTATAGGGGTTTTCGATTTAGCGGGATTTCGATTTAACGGGATTAAAATAAAATAAATACGAATTAACAGGGTTTTTTAATTTATTTAATAAAACGATGAAAAAACATAAAAAACACTGATGTAACAAACTAATCTTAAGAAAATAAACACACACACAAGCAAAAGTAAAAACCTACGCAAAAAAATAGCGGTAAAAAAAATCATTCTTTTCATGTTTCTGTTGTTTTTATTACGAATTATAAGTGGTAGTTAGCAAACAAATACGATTTATAAGAGGTAAAGAAGATTTTATTTTCAAAAAAAATTACGAATTAGCGAGGGGACCAAAATGTATGGAAATTTTGCGAATTAACGAGATTTTTTCAAGGGACCGACAGTTTATTACGTATTATCGGGAATTACGATTTATCGGGGTACGAATTAACGGGATTTGACTGTATTCCATAAAAATATGTTTATTGTACAGAAAATCTTTTGCTTAAATTAAAAATTTTAAAACTTTTAGCAAAGATTAATTGACGATTTAAACTCGTTTTCATAATTATTACTAAACAGAAACAATGTTTTAATCTAAAAAAAATGTTTGCCAAAAAAAATTTTACAATAATACATATGGCAACACTGATAGTAAATAAAAATATTTTATGTTCTCGTCATTATACTGTGCATAAAGTTTTGGTTCTTTTAAGATAGATACGTTAGGGGTATAAAAAAGACATGAAAATATAAATTCTTAAAATAAAATTTATGCGTCTGATCACAAAGAATTTTTTAGTCACCGGCTAAAATGGTGTCCGAAAAAGAAAAATATCGTGCAAAAATGTACAAAAAAAAAAAAAAATAAAAAATCACATTAGAAAACTACATACATATGTGTGCGGCTTTGTATGGCAACTGCATAAAACCGAATACCCAGCTAGCATTATTAGTCAAAAAAAATTTTCCGCGATTGGAGAGGACCGTAAAACTGATCGTCTGCAATTTCGTAATCCGAACAAGCAGGCTCAGTGTGGCTGAGTAAACAAGGTGGGCCAAAAGAAATCACCCTTTTAGAAGATGCTGTTATTTTTGCAAATGGCGGCGAATGTCCAATCTGTTTTGACATTTGTGAACTAGGTAGATGTAGAATACAATTGAACAAGCCATGGAGCGATACACTACCCAAAAACGCGGAATAATTCTGTCTCTTTTTTTGGCGTAAGAATTTGTCTGTGGTGTTGGCGCAAAATCATAATGATTGATGAGGCTCATTTCCACTTCAGCGGGTACGTAAACAAGCAAAGCTATCGCTTCTGGGGCAACGAAAATCCACAAGTGATGTACGAGGAGCCATTACTTCCGCTCATGGTGACTGCATGGTGGCCTGTTCACGCTGGAGAAGTCATCGGGCCATTTTTTTCGAGGACGCCGCTGGTCAAATGACAACAGTGGACGGTGCGCGCTATAGGCCATGTTAGTAGAGTTTTTTCTGTCGCAATTGAACGAGTTAGGAACAGAGGACATGTGGTTCCAACAGGACGGAGCAACGGCGTTCCCGGGTCGCCTCATATCTCGTTTTGGCGATTGGCCCGCAGGATCGCCCTAATTAAACGTTACAGACTTTTTTGTGAGGTTTTGTAAAGTCCCGTGTTTACGTGAACAAACCCGAGACCCTCGAAGCCCTCAAGGACAACATTTGACACGAGTGCGAAAATCTGTCGCCCGAAGTTTTTGCCGAAATGATGAAAAACGTCATAAAACAAACCCGTATAGCAATCAATTGTAAAGTCGCGCATTTGGCCGATATCATCTTCTCGACTTGACCAATAAAATTCTAAAGGTTCAAATAAACATAATCAAAAAACAGAATCGAAGTTTTTCATCAAAAAAAAAAATAAGAGCCAAACAACATCGGATGACTTCTTTTGGCCCGCCTTGTACTAGGCCCAAATAGCGGCACTTCTTCATGAGTCGCATGCGATTCACTAAATAAATAGTAGAAGACTATTTTATGCCAACAATCGCGTTGATAAAACTTCTGCGATGCGCCAAATAGAGTCGCGAAACAGTCAAATGCCTAAAAGTATGGTAAAACAAAGGAACAATCCTTTTTTTGTGTTTTACTTATATTGTTTTTGTAGTGTAAATTAAATGAATTGAAGCAAATAATTAAATTGTGCCAAAAAATTTTGGTTTATGCGGGTGGAAAAAAAAGCGTTTTTATTTCTGCGTCGTCAGCTTTAGGAAATTTGAAATAACAATAAAAAAAATAATTACGATGTTTTATAAGCAGATTGCCTTTTTATAACTTTTGTTATGTCGAATTGTAGAATGCTGGGCTTAGTTTGGGTTAAGTTAGAATGCATGCAATGAAATTCAGAGGGACATCCACCACTACACCCAGAGTTATGTATGTCCTGAAAACAGAGAAAAGAAGATAATGAAAAATTAAATTATTTTGACTTAAGAGTAAGAGAGTAATAAAAATGAGTGGGTTGAGAATATTATGTTGAAAATGGCAAAATGCCACTCCGGCCCCAGATATCGGAAAAGTAGGTGTCCCATCATCTCAAACTTATCCGTGCTTTCACATAACTGGCAATAGTCAACAGCGTTTCGCTGTCAGTTTACCGTCGGTTGTTAAGTGTTTGAACACAAGTGCCTAAGTCTACCTCCTAGTGGTATCAAACGGGCAACTTTCGGAATAATTGTCGAAAGGCTAACAGACATGGCTAAGAGAAAACAGTCTGTCTTGGGTAAAGGAGTGATCAGTGATTCACTGGTCTGGCTTGAGGCAGGTTGCCCTTGTTGCGCTGTGCCATGTACATTACCGTCTGGTGGCACAGCAATACAGGGTTTAAAAGGTACCAATACCTTAACTGTGTAAATTATAAATTCGTAGGAATGAAGTGCAAGTAGATTTCCGAGGCTGACCAGAGTCCTATCTGGTACCACGGGAATCAGTTGGCCTCATGTGCTTACCAGTGCATGAACTGATTGATGGTGAGGTCTCCTTCGGGAGTTCACGTGGTGGCTGTGGTTATTCTCAAGCGGGGCAACTGTAAAACGAAAGTTGATATACTGGGGCCAAATCGTCGCATTCGATTCGAATCGAAATTTCACTCGATCGATCATGTTGTCAATGCTTTAAGTATAGGAATAATAAGAATAATAAGAATTTTAGAATTTCGATTCAAATCGAATGCGACGATTTGGCCCCTGGGGTCCGTCCTGTACGGGCCCCAGAGTGACCGTGCAAGCGGTCTTATTTGAACTAAAGGTTCAACAAGAAAAATTTTCTGGTTTTGGCGGATCTACCCAGGCACATGAGCAACTGTTGAAGTAGGCTATTAGCTGAAAAGGTGTAAGTGTGTTTGGAAGTAGGTGAATAGGGAAACCGGCTACAGACGGGGACCCTAGGATCTAAAATAAGATCCCGTCAAAGTAGTAGCAAAAAAATGAGAAGGCCGGCATTGGCACTTCGAAGCATGTGCGTGATTCGGTCCTGACTGCCGGTGAGAAGATTATGAAGCATTGATGATGTCGGATATATTTGATCCTAATTGGAATGAGTGAGATAATGGATCCTTTTAATAGAGCTGGGTGTCGCATCCGTGTTGGGTGCGACTGAAAATCATAATCTTTCTTGCTTAAGGTTGGGTGCTGTTTCACAAGTGTGTGGAGAGGTGTCTTGTCGGCGCGGATCTGTTTTGATGATGAAGAAGCGAGATCAAAATTAGAAACGCAATTCGGGCTTAGATAGCCTAACTCCTCACCAAGGGGTCTGTTGTGGCTACACAGAGTCATATCAGAGAATTGGTACCTGGGTGGTTTAGCCGAGCCATTCTGGGAGCGTTGGTGGACGCTTTGTATTCACCAGTAATGAGAGCACCGTGGATTATTGCCTACCGGCAGGTACCACGTAAAACCCTTAACGTCTGTCAGTTTGCCGCCAATGACTTAATGCAGCGACCAAAATCCGGTCCATACGACTTGACTTGATAAGGAAATTACATTTCAATAGACGAACAGACAAACATGGCTAAAGCAACTTTATATATACTTTATGGAGTCAGAAAAGAATATTGCCATTACTACTATGCAATGGGTATAATAAAAGTAAAATGTAGAAAACCTGCAAAATTTCTATTTTTTAAAACAAAAATTCCTTAAAATATAAAAACAAAACTTTTTTATAATAATGATGATAATGGCGACAGTCAATCTTTAAATAGATTTTTGCCATTTTCATTAAGTTTTCTTCACATTTGTTCTTCTTTTTTTATTTGTTCCATTAGATGTGCTGGCCGAAGCGGTTTAAGTATTTTAACACCCTTCACATAGTGATAAGGGTATATATCAGTTTGTCATTACGTTTGTAATTTCTTTATTATCTATTTGCGACCCTATAAAGTGTATATATTCTAGATCCTTATAAATAGGGAAGGCGATAAAGCCATGTCCGACTGTCCGTCTGTGTGTCTGTTGAAATCAAGTTTCCAAAGCCAATTTAAGTTACTACGGGGTCAAACTTTTAGAAATATCCCTGAGACAATAGCTATTTAAAATCAGCAATATCGGTTTACAATAGCGAAAACCCAAAATAACCCATTTTTTAGGACAAAATACGTGCATATATCCCTTTATATCTCAGTCACTTTTGCCACAAATTTGGCACGGCTACTTTGAAGATAGGGCCCAAAATTAGGGGAAAATTTTTGTCAGATGGGATCAGGGGAAACGGTATTTCCCCTACAATTGCACAAATTTTGTGAAATATTTCATGCGATAAATCTACAAGAAGTAATTCGACAATATGACCTACATTTTGGAAAATATTTTTGGATAGGAGCAGGGGAAGGGGTGGCCCCCTACCAATTTACAATTTTTATGAAATTTTCGATACGCTATATCTGGAAAACTATAACTGCTATCGACTTCAAGTGTTCTACAAGAATTAATTGGCCAATACGACCTGCACTTTGGGAAAAATTTTTTAGATGGGCCAGGGGGAGGGGTAGCCTCCATACAAATAAAAATTTTTATAAAATTTTCGATACGCTATATCTCGGAAACTATAACAGCTACCGACTTCAAATGTTCTACAAGAAGTAATTGGACAATAAGGCCTGCGTTTTGGGATTTTTTTTAAAGATAGAAGCAGGGGGAGGGGTAGCCCTATACAAATAAAGGAGTATATAAAATTTTCGATAAGCTACCGACTTCAAATGTTCAACAAAAAGTCATTGAACAATTAGACCTACATTTTGGGTAAAAAATTGGATCGGAGCAGGGGAAGGGGTGGCCCCAATACAAATTAACAATTTTTATGAAATTTTCGATACGTTATATTTCGAAAACTATAACAGCTATCGACTTCAAATGGTTTACAAAAAGTAATTGGAGAATAAGACCTGTATTTTGGGGAACAATTTTTTTTTAATAGGAGCAAGGGAAGAAGCAGATCCAATACAATTAAATAATGTTTATGAAATTTTTGATACGTTATATCGGAAAGCTATAACAGCTATGGACATCGAATGTTCCACAAAATGTAATGATACGAAAATTCTTACATTTTGGAAAAAATAATTGGATAGAAGCAGTGGGAGGGGAACCTCCTATACAAATAAGCAACTTTTATTAAACTTCTAATACGAATACTGTCGAAAACCGTAAAAACTCTCAACCTCAAACCTTCTACATCCCAGCAAAAACTCGGAAATGATTAGGCATTACAAATTTCTTACTCTTCAACTACTATTACATACCGCCTGCATTACTTAGCAGCTGTTAGATAATAAGTTATTTCTTATCTAAAATTTAGGCAGATAGAGGTAGTTTTAGAATATTATATTTTATTTGAGTTTAATATTTGAAACCAGTTTTAACCAAAACATCAAAGAAAAATACTTTACATGCAACAATGAGTTACTAGGGGCCCAAGGAAAAGATTATTTTAGTGCAAAAAAAGTAATAGCTCATGTAAGTCCCTACTTGTAAGCGAGCATGGTAAGTACATATTTAACTCCCTCTTTGTAAGCGAGCATGGTAAGTACTTGCCTCAAATGTCATCGCCATGTTAAAATAATGGGTTAAAACGCTAATGAGTAAGAGCTTTTGGATTTTAACTCATTACAAAGCAATGTGAGTTTTTGCTGGGATGGTATTTCTATTACACATACAAACGTTAAAATTTTGTAAAGTTTTCTATTTCAAAAACTAGGATTGCTATCGACTTCATTATAATATTTGCTGTACGAAATAGCTCGACTAGATCAGATGGCTGGGTATATTAAAAGACCAATGTGAAGGGTATATAAGATGCGGCACAGCCGAATATAGCGCTCTTACTTGGTTTTATTTTTCTAAAAGTGTATCTGTAAAAACTCTTTTGTTTTAAAAGTAGATTTGCTCTTATTTTTGAAAATGCTGAAATGTATGGGTTGTTTCAAATATTTTTTTTTATATTTTTTTTATTTATTTTTTTAATTTAATGGTTTAGGACGCATACACACAAACATACATATATTGTATTTTTAATTTTGTTTAAAAAAAACAGACCATATTGACCGGCCATTTCTTTTAAATAAATTTAAGCGCTGCAAGTTAAAAAAACGTGTAATTATTTTTCAATTTTTTTTTTGCCAAATGGTTGGTTGTTTTATTTTTAACTTGTAGTGCAAAAAATTAAAAAAAAATTTATATTTTTTATAAACAATTGACATTTTATTGCTTATTGGCAATGTGTTATTTGTTATTTTAATGCCATCATTCTCAACTTGCCTGTTGATTATTGAACTTTTATTTAGAGAAAAAAAAACTAAATAAATAAATGAAATAATATATAAATTGTATACATATGTATGTATAAGTATTTATTATCTTGTACAATTTAAAATGCCAAAAATATATGCATGTATTTATTGAATATATTAGTATTAACAGATGTATTATTTATTATATTTAGTTGATTATTCAAAATTTAAATACACTTTAACCGGTTTTCTATGTATAATCTAAACGATTTTAGATGCTTTTTTTTTGTTAGAATCAAGAAAGATTTTGTCTTGATCAAATTTTTTAGAGAAATTGTTAAACTTTCTTTTAGAAAAAAAGAAACACATGCGGAAGTTTTAAACTTAACATACATTTGAACATATTTATGTGAAGGGGTCATTTAACCTTTTTGTATATATTTTACCAAATTTGTTTATGATATGTAGTAGTTTAGGTGTTGATTTCTATAATCTTGATATTCTTTTAAGTGTTTCCACTAATTTGGGGAATTTATAATGTTCTAGACTTCTTAGTCGTGTGTGCCGTAACGTTTATTTTCATTGTCACAATTTTCAATAGCATTTTGACACGTCAAAATTTGTCAAAGAAGATATGTTCACATACAAGCTTACAGCCTCCTTCCCATATTGAAACTTTGCTCCAAAAGCTCCTTATTGAAGCGATTTTTTTTTGACTTAAGGAGCTTTATTAAAGAAGAAGAGTTTTATATTTTATTTTGATTTTATGCATTTTTAATACATATTATATGAAATTTTTTTGTACTTGCCGTAGCTGAATTTGAACCTGGGACTCATCGCACTGCAACACCAGCGCTCTATAATCTAGGCCACCCAGACATTTAGCCTTTAATTGTAAAAAAACAACAAGTTTTTTCTGCTTGAATTTTTTAAGTAATCCGGATAAACTTGACAGGTAGTCTTACGGCGGCAACACAAACACACCCATGCGTTTTGTTATTGCAATTATTCTTTTGCAGTGTCTAAAACAGTAATACAAGTCGACAGACTCAAAACCTATAGTTCACACGCTTAAATTAACTAAGGAGAACCGCCACTTTATTCGGCTTCAATCGATTCATAAATACAAAAATTAAAAGTGCCGTTATATTTTACCAATTTTTTTTCGTTTAAAACCCCCATAATTTTAGAACCACTGTTTTTATTTTGTTCAAGCCGCCGCCGCCTTTAAACTGTCCAGCCGCCGCCAATAGTTTTAAATCGACTTGTTTTACTTTTTGACAGTTCTGAAGCAGAGAAGCAAGCCGTAATGGCTTGACTGGCGGCTAGCCGCTTAGGCGATCTTTTAAATCAAGCCAAGCCGCCGCCAAAAAGCTCGGTGTTAATATTTTGGATTCTTTTAGATAAGGAAGTTGATATAGCCTTGTCCGTCTGTCCATCTATTGAAATAAAATTTCCGGTGCCGGCCAAATTTTACTGATCCAAGAAATCATAAACATTTCTAAGAAAACAGCTACTTAAAGGTTCAATTAAATAGGACTTACCATAACGCCATAACCATAACCGTTGCCATAAAAACCTAAACTCAATTGGTTTCTAAGGTTTCTATGGCGTAATGGTAAGTCACCTATAATCAAATACAGTGGTTGCCTATAAGTTTGGTTCGAACAGCTGTTTACTGTGGTATGGTTAAGTTACGTATAAATAAACCTTTAGATCTTTTAACTATGGACTTAAATACAGACATAACATTTTTGAGAACTAAACTAAACCTTTATATCTCTGTAACTACGGCTACGATTGTCATTAATTTTCTGAAGCCCCCCGATATCGCATAGACCCGTGAGTAGTATCAAACTATCAGAGATAGTCGCGTAAAATTCAGCAAAATGGCCCGATAAATGACCGAGATATAAGCAAAAAACCAAGACTAACTCTTTTTTTTCAGTCTACAACAAAAACAAAGAACATTCTTATGTATGTATGTAATAATAAAAAAACAACAAAAAAAGAAAAAACAGAATCAGTCATGTTGATATTATTGAACCACACCCAAAACGAAAATTTTATTAGTATTAGCATTCATACATGTAACAGGGTTGCATACAAAGCTTAATTTAAACATTTTAAAAATCGCTCCTACGGCTTCTAGGGTTCTCCTACAAAGGTAAAATGTAAAACCGAACCGAATTATTTTATTCATCCAAATATTTTTGTGGAACATACTTACCCTCTATCTCCAGCCCCTAACATGGTTGCCATACAAAACTTTAAAAAATGAGGTAAAAACCGCTTCAACTTCCCCGGAGTCGCCCCTAGAGGAAAAAAATGTATCACAGGCCCCCATTAGTTTTTCCTCCCAAAAGTATTCCTAGAGCATACTTACCTCCTATCTCTACGCCCTAAGGCGGTTGCCATACAAAATTTACAAAAATGATATGAAAATGCCCACAACTTTTTCAGAGTTGGCCTTAGAGCATTAAAGTGTATGACCGACCCCTATTAGTTTCTTCTTCCAAACATATTCCTAGAACATACTTAACCCCTATCTCCACACCCTAAGGGGGTTGCCATACAAAACTTACAAAAAATGATATAAAAATGTCCACAACTTCTTCAGAGTTGGCCTTAAAGCATTAAAGTGTACGACCGACCCCTATTAGTTTCTTCTCCCAAACATATTCCTAGAACATACTTAACCCCTATCTCCACGCCCTAAGAGGGTTGCCATACAAAACTTACAAAAATGATATGAAAATGCCCACAACTTTCTCAGAGTTGGCCTTAGAGCATTAAAGTGTACGACCGACCCCTATTAGTTTCTTCTCCCAAACATATTCCTAGAATATACTTACCTCCCATCTCCACGTCCTAAGGGGGTTGCCATACAAAACTTACAAAAAATGATATAAAAATGCCCACAACTTCTTCAGAGTTGGCCTTAGAGCATTAAAGTGTACGACCGACCCCTATTAGTTTCTTCTCCCAAACATATTCCTAGAACATACTTAACCCCTATCTCCACGCCCTAAGAGGGTTGCCATACAAAATTTACAAAAATGATATGAAAATGCCCACAACTTTCTCAGAGTTGGCCTTAAAGCAATAAAGTGTACGACCGACCCCCATTAGTATCTCCACCCTCTAAGTGGGTTGCCATACAAAATTTGTAAAAATTAGGAAAAAACCCCTACTACTTCCCCGTCACCCGTAGAGCGTTAAAAATTACACCGACCCCTATTTAAAAATTAGAAATATTCGATAAGTAAAAAAATTGATAAAAATAAAAAAAAAGTTTGGGATTTCGAAGGGTCAATGTGAAGGGTATATAAGATTCGGAACAGCCGAATATAGCGCTCTTGCTTGTTTTTAATTAGAGCAAGCGGAACGGAGAATTTAACTAAATTTTTAAATCGCTAGATCTCGAAACTATGACAAAATAGCAAAATTTTAACCATTTGAATAAAAAAATATTGTTAGATGAGAGCACAAGCTTATACAAACGGTCCAACCTTTTGAAATTTTTGACTAATTTTATAAAGTTTTTGATACGTTTTCTGTCAAAAGTTTAATAGTCATCAAATTTTAATTTGGGACAAAGCAGTTTTATTTTGATATAAGGCTTACTGAGAATTTTAAATACTAATTTAAAGGGTATATAAGATTCGGTACAACCGAATATAGCACCGATGTATAAAAATCTTTAGTAATTTAAAATCCATCTTCCATCTTGTTGCAATTAAAAGTTATAGTAATTTTTAAAGCTATATATCTAATTTCCTTTTATTTTCTTCAGATTTTCCAACCGAAAGATAAAAAATTGTTTTAATCCATTTTAACGGTTAGCAGTTGTGAAAAAATTTTGTTTTAAGGCAAAATAGGGCTGAATTCCAAAACGCAGTTTGCTTTGCATTACAAATTT
Organism: Melanophora roralis; assembly: GCA_963583895.1. NCBI lineage: Eukaryota > Metazoa > Arthropoda > Insecta > Diptera > Rhinophoridae > Melanophora > Melanophora roralis. The sequence continues at coordinate 56,299,244 of OY757191.1, forward strand.
TCAGCTTCTTCCCCTATACACTCCTAACAATTTTGACAACGTTTTTTGCTTTCAGGACATTAATATAGCTGTAAACGCTCATTTGGAAGTAGAAGATATTATCAAAAACCTTATCTTTGCTTTCAGGAAAAACTTGAAATTTTGTGATGCAAAGCAAACTGCGTTTTGGAATTAGCCTATCTGATGAAGGGGCCGACGAACCACAATTCTGCCTTTCTTTAAGTACAAAAAAACATTCCAGTAGTTCAAAAAATAAATTAAGTTCGTTTGAAAATATTTTTTCTAAGAAAATAGTTATTTTGTGCTAATGAAAAAAAATTCGGCGCGAAGCCGTTAAGCCGCAGCCGCCGAACATTTTTGCTCTTCACCCGCCGCCGATTTTTATTGATCGGCTTCTCTGTTCTAAAGTGTTAACAAAAACGACCAGCTAAACTCTCGAGAAAACCTAAGTGCGGATCGAACTTAAAAGTTTCAAGTACGATTTTGGTTAAATTTTTCTTTCTGTGTATAGATATGTTTATTTGATTTGTTTTAATTATTACATCATTGATCGTCATTTCATTTACAAATGGTCTGCAAAAGTGTTTTCTTTATTTACTTTTTACCTTGTTAAGCCATTTAGCAACAAAATGTGTAAATTAAATGTAATAAGCCTGCAGCACATAATTAACCCCTTTCCTAATATTAATGTTCACTCACTTTTTAGCTAAAATTCTAGCCATTTAAACGTATTGCACGTATTTAATCATTTTTTTCGGATCAAATTTTTTTTATAAATGTAAATATTTTGATGTCTTTTTTAAGAAGAGAAACGAAAAACAAATGGGTGAACTAAGCTTAAGGGTTAGTTTATATATTTTTAGCATTTTATTGTTAAAATGAATGCTTTCATCAAAATGATTTTTAGGCTCGAAATTGTTATTTATATTTGTTTTATTTTTAATGTGATTTTTGCTCTTTAACATTTATCATAATTTTGTATTTTTCTCTTTATTTCAGGTAACTTTTTTTCCAAACACTATTTGAATTTGTAGTAAAGACGTAAAATAAAATTGTTAGTTTGGTAAGTCATTAATCATAAAAAATTATAGTATAATGTGAATTATTTTAATTAATCTCAAAAGAAGAGAATAAACACTATTATTAAAATTTTTTAGCTCTCATTTAGTTTCTCTTTAGATTTCATTGTTATTTTAATTTTTAAAAATAACTTTGTTAATTTATCAGCGTTATAGAAAAAATTATCTAATTTTGATAACAAATATTTTTCTTTTAAATAATCTTATTGACTTTTATAATAAATTGCTCATTTACTTCATTAGTGCCAAAACTAAAATTTGACAAAAGTTTTTAAAGTTGGATTAAGACAAATTGGCCAAACACTGAACTATTCTCCTAATAAGTTAGCTGCTATATTGCCACAGATTAATATATTCGTTTAGTACTGTTTGAAGTTATTAGTTTTATTTTTAGATTTTTTTACTTAAGTTTTTCTCTTTTTTTTATTAATTTATAAACTAAACAATTAAACCTCACGTCATGGAGCAAGTGTCTAATTACTGCAACGCAGTTAATTGAAACCGAAACAACAAATAAACTCTCTCATAACGTATAATTATTTTTATAAATTTACAAACAACCTAACAGGGTGTAGCGTTTTATTGTGTAATTTATTCAACTTTACACTAAAAAAAAATTTTTTTGATAAAATTGTAATTAATTTCTAATTGTTTTTTAATAGTTTTATTAAACTTTTCTTTGAAACTTGTTTCTTACTGTTTAGAATTAATTAAAAGTCTGTTAAAATTTTTAATCACTCTGTAAAAGTGTATTAATAGCATTAAAATATTACAAATTAGAAGGAAGAGCTCCCTTGATTTTTGAAGAACACTGTAAACAGTTAACGTGTTTTTTAAATCATTGTTATTTTAAACAGTGATGCTCAAAAGTCCTTACATAAGTAGGTATTTTCTGCTAGCGACTGTAGGCCTTTGACGCGTTTTTGTGATTTCAAAGAAGCCTAAAAATGCCGAGAAATAGTCAACGAAGTAGCTGCCAAAGTGCCCACGTCATCTTCTGACTAGAGGCCAGTGTCAGCAGAGCAAATGCTTGATCGAACCTGCGTCCTTGTCCAAGCGACAGCAGTTAATTTTATTCAGTTGGCAACTTAAGAATACCGGTGATTAATTTTAGGTCTCGTTTAGCTAAAGATAGTAGAGTATTGGTTTTGCTTCTTGATTCTACCTGGTATATTAATTTTGGCACCCTTAAGAATCAAACAAATCCGCTCTTTACTTGAAATAACCTTCAATCTTCATAAAGAATTCTCATGAAAGTGTGTGGTTTCTAAAGGGCTTATTGCAATATCAGAGCTCTACCGACTTTACTAAGTTAAAGAAGTTTTGCTGCCCACATCCGTCATTTAGGTAAATGTTCTGTGCAATGAAATCCGCGGCTCGAATTGTTGGAAATATTTCCATAAAATACTGCAGTAATCGTATAGTCTAAATAAATACGATTCTTAAGGTTCAATTATATGTGACTTACCATAACGCCATAACCATAACCGTTGCCTTAACAACCAAAACTCAATTGGTTATGGTTATGGCGTAATGGTAAGTCACATATAATCAAATACAGTGTTTTCTATAAGTTTGGTACGAACAGCTGTTTACTGTGGTATGGTTAGGTCACGTATAAATGAACCTTTACGGACAAACTTAAACAACGGCAGGCGTTTTTTGGCTGTCAATAGAAAACGTATTTAAATACCGCGGCGGCAACGCTTTGCAATTGAAAAGTCCGATTTTGACACAGCGCTAAGAAGCGAAGTCAGCCGCAAAAGGAGAACACAATATGTAAACAAATAATAAATAGGGATGCCAGTTACATTCATAAAAGCCAACAATGGGAGTTTTTTACAAACTTAATTTCGGAACAAAATTTAATTCATGAATTTTTTTGTCATAATATCATTTTATGCATAATGAATTTTAATAAAAAAATTGCCATATTTTTCAAACAAAACGTATTTTGTTGTGGTAGCACTATTTAAAACATTGCCGCAATGGCTGCCGCTTTTGTTTAGGTACGCAAGTTAAAGCTTAAAGTCCACGGCACTTGTCAACGTCACAATTCGTTGTGGCTTTCTGAATATTTTGCACGTTGTTGCGTCTCAAGTCACATGCAATACTTTGACGCATACAGTTTTTTGTTTTTTACACTACAATAACAAAACAAAAAAAAAATTGCGCTCCAATAAAGTTTATCGAAAGCTTTTAAAATAATATAGAACTTGTCACCCCCATTAGTCAAAACAGCTGGTCTGTTGGTTTAACGCTTTATGACGCATGCAAAAGTATAAAGTAGCTCTACTTTTTGCGTGCGTCGCGTCAAATGACGTCAACGCGTCATGCTCTGTAACTTGCCATATTGAAATGCACGTATTCAACTTTCTTTGACAACCGTGTATAAAGCAAGAACGCATGAAAAGTGTGTTGTGGTTTTTCAGCTTTAGCGTTAGAGCTTTGCGGTAAAAAACCCAACGCCTTTCGCTCTTGTTTAGGTTTGTCTGTTAGTAATTGAATTTAAGCAAAAATATTACGGTGTAGACAACAACAATATATCACTGAATTTCAAAACTACATGAAGAAGAAGAAATCCAAAATCGATCAAAAAAGCTTAAGAATTTATAAAAATTATTTCCAAATGTTTTTCTGGATTTGATCCTTATTTTCCGAGTTTCTTTATAAGGTTAAGTTTGTATTTACGCATTTCATTCGTTATTATACAAAATCCTTAGTAGAATTCAACCTAATTCTTAAAAACCGTATGAATATATTTTGGCGCTTGCATAATAAATAAACTTATTGAGAATTAATAAAAACAAACCATTATACATTCGGATAACCAGTGGTTATCACTAAATGTATTTATTATAAGGGCTATCGCAAAAAAAAACTTTTTCGTATTATAACAATTTCCAAATGTTTTTCAGTATTTGATCCCAATTTTCTTAGTTTATTTATCAAATTAGCTAAAAGGGAAAAATAGTTTGTTAGGGTTTTCAAGGGAAACTCTTGAATGTTTTGGTTTGTTTATAGTAATTCTCAATAAGTTTATTGAACTAAGTATATAAAGGCAAAAAATGTTTATGAGGTTGATTGAAGTCTACTGATGATTTAGTGTACGAACCAATGAGATGCACATAGAAGAATTCAACCTACAACAAACCCCATAAACTCATAAGAATGTTTAAAAATTTTTTTTTTACAGTTTTTATTCTTCTGTTTAATTAAAAAAATGTGGTTACAAAAATTTTGTTTGCTCATGTTTCAGTCATAGATTTGGTAGAGTGATGGTATTTTTCGGGCCAATTAAACCTTAAGATGGCATCACAACTTCTACTCAAACGGGCATGACCTTACTCGACTTATGCTTTCATGTACGCTAACCTTATATAGTCGCATATAAATATGTAGAAATTCCAAATGGAATGGCATACATACTTATATACTAGTAATCAGCTATATGAAGTATACAAAAAAATCTATCACAAATCACGTGCTTATCATAAAATGCAAGTCTCATTTCCATAATCACATCTGTTTATTTTTTGTCAAAAGCAAAACAAACTGATATTATCAAAAAAATATCACCTCAAATTCATTTGATTTAATTTTTCCGCATGACTTTCATTTAATTCTAAGTATTTGTTATTATTTTTGTTTCTTTTCATTTATTTGTATTTATGGGATAAATGATAAAGTAAAATGTGTAAAAAAAACTAATTCAAATATCCATTATAAAAGCTTCCGTTTTCGTATTTAAGTAAAATTTTAAAGTCTTTAGAATTTGAAAAGGTCTATAGAAAAATACAAACGCTTTGAAAATCTAGCTTTAACTAGGTACTTGTATTTTACGACTACTTATCTAAGAATTTATTTTACAATATACTTTGACATAAAATTTTTAATAGTAAAATAAGGAAATTTTTTTTGTTCGTAATGTCGCATGCAATTCATTAGAGAACTTGTTAGTATGTGCTGAAGTGTGCTCAAAGTAAAATTGTAGGAAAAAGTTACTGTGTATATTATTTATATTTATTAATTGATATTTTCAAATTGTAAGTAAAAGCATCTGGCAGACTTAAGTGTTGGTTAGGAAAATTGCAGTGTACTTGCTTCTTATTATTGGTACATAATTGTAATTAAATTTTTCCAATGATTAATGTAAATTACGATTTGTGGTTGACATTCTGAAATTATAAATTTCAGTCACAAGTAGCTAGTTCTTGAGTTCCAGCTTCAGCTTCACCCTATTGAGTGTCAGGCTTCTTGAAGCCTGGGCCCTATACTTCGAGGTGAGGAAAAATAGTTTCGTTTTATTAAGATTTACGCCTAACCCGTTCCCTAATGCCCTCAAACAAGGTGCATACAACACCTATTCCAGTAACTCCCCAAACATTGAAAAAAACCTTTTTTCTTCCTTTAGCGTTGAACTCTCTCAATATACCGTTGACTAGAGATAAGCCATCCCGTGATTTTTTAAAAATATTGTAAATAGTGAACGTGATTTCTAAATCACTGTTATTTTAAACACTCACCCCAAATTGATATTAAATGTAAATAAAATATCAAATTTATAGTAACAACGAATGTTATTTATTTTGGTTTGGAGGCTAAATAAACGAGGTTGTTGCCAAAAATTAATCAAGTCCTAGTAACAACATCGCAGTTTATAATAACTTCACAGGAATGCTTAAAAATATTTCTTTTCATAATATATCAATGCAATACAACAATTTTTAAATATTATTCAGAACATGATCCCAATTTTTTTAGTTTATTTATAGGGTTTGTTATAGGATACGAGGGTTGCCTTTTATGTTTCGGGATTTGGCAGCACTAATGTATCCATCTGACAACTAACAACTCTATCGTAAAGTTTGACATTTTATAAGTTAAACGTACTCAGAACATTTTGGCATACGAGCGCTATTTAAGTTGTTTACAGTAACTTAAAAGATTCAACTCGACCCAAAAATGAAATTAAATCATGAACGTTTTTGTGCGATTTTTTTTTACAACTTTTGACGTGGATTAACTCAGCAACAGTACATGGATGAACTAAATTCTGTTTTTGGCGATGAACCTACATCAAGGATCAGTGTTAATCGATGGTATGGTGAGTTCTATCGTGGTTGTAGTTCAATCCAAAACGAATTTCGTGAGTGTCGTTCAAATTCAGTTGTTGTTCCGAAAACCATTGATGCTGTACGTGAACTAATATTGAGAGATCATCATGTGACCTATCGTGAGATTGAGACAACCTTAGGCATAAGTGGGACCAGCATGCATTCAATATTGCATGAACATTTGACTGTCAAAACACGTTGGATCCCAAACAATATGTCAATCGCTCAAAAAAAGGCTCGTGTCGATTGGTCGAAAGAAATGCTCAGAAAATACTATCGCAGTGCTTCGAAACACGTCTATTTTATCGTGACAGGTGATAGATCCTCGATTTACGCGTATGAGCCCGAAAGTAAAAAGCAGTCGACTGTATGGGTGTTTCAAGATGAGTCAAATCCAACTAAAGCTGTTCGCGCACGAAGAACTTCTAAGCAAATGATTGCCAGTTTTTCCAGAAAAACTGGACATGTCGCAACCGTATCACTATAATTACGCAGAACAGTCAATTCTGAATGGTACACAACCATTTGTTTGTCGGTTGTCTTCCAAGAAATCAGGAAAACCAATCGCCGAAGATGGATCACTCTCCACCCCAACAATGCGAGCTCTCTCACATCGGCTCAAACAACTGCATTTTTAAGCACCAAAAACATCGATTTGATGAGTCATCCGCCGTATAGTCCTGACTTAGCATTAAATGACTTCTTTTTTTTCCCGTTCGTAAAAAACAAACTTAGAGGTCAACGTTTTTTGACACCTGAAGAAGCGGTTGCTGTATTTAGAATGCATGTTTTGGAGATACCTCAAACAGAGTGGGCAAAAGTGCTTCGGCAATTGGTTCAAACGCATGCAAAAGTGTATAGATCTTCATGGGGAGTATTTTGAAAAACAATAAAGTGATTTTCGATGATTAGTATTCGTTTTTCTTCTCTAATCCCGAAATAAAAATGCAACCCTCGTATATGGATAAACTTAAGCAATAACAAACATTATAAATATCAAAATAATAAGACCGCGGGAACAGATACTTCTAATTCTATGCCAGTGTAGTTAACAATAATTGTCAAGTCACAGGTATGAAATTATAGGTACGAAAATACCGCTAATCTCTACCGTTGACCATTAGGAACCGCAGAAGAAGTTTTTAACTTTGCTCTTTTTGTACATCTAATTTTGTAAAATATTCAAATAAAATTTTTCAGAACACTGCATGCATTCTGTGAGAACAGTCAAGCTTTGTCTAGCCTGATGTTTAGAAGTCACAGATATTCACAGTAAACTTAAAAGTTATTATGCATTTTTTTCTCTTTGCATTTTAATAATGTTTGCTACTTAATTTGTAGATGTATGTGGTAGAAAAAAGTTTTAACGATAAAATAGTTGCATGCTTCTGCATAAAATTAATATTAATGAAATCCAGGTGACACAATTCACAATGAAGCTGTAAAACTTTACACGAATTAAACCTAAAAAATAGAGAATAGTAGAAACTTTCACACACATTGGTATTTTAAGTTAAAAAAAGGCACAAAATTATTTGCTTTTCTGTTTCTGTTTCTGTTACTGTTTTATTTAAGTTATTTAAAATGCCAGTGATTTATTTTTTAGCTCTTACTTACTTTAGACATGGTTTGTTAAATTAAAATGTATTAATGCCATGTCACATACATATTTTCATTACAAATAAACTTATTGCAATTAAAATTACTATTTTAAGTAAATAATTAATTGAAATTTAGTTGCACAGGTGTCAACCATTATTTTGGCTAAAAAACAAAATGTCAGATTAATGTCAACAAGAAACAAAAATGTAATTGGGTCAACATTATGTGCATGTGGTAAAATTTTGTTTTTAAAGTCGTCTACGTTTAGTTTTTAATTGGCAAAATAATAAAATAAATTATACAAACAAAAAATAGTGATAATAAAAACAAAATATTTTTAAATATTTGTTACAGAAAATGTTTCAAGTAAGCTTTTAGTTAGGTTGGGTTAGGTAAAACAGGCCGCTGCGGAAATGGTGACAGAATGAGTTGCATCGCATTTGGGTTCGTTTCTTCGGTCCCTTTATGATAGCTGAGGAAGAAAAAGCCATTTCATTAGATTACCTTTGACTAAAAAAATTCACATAAATATGTTTGGAAATAGGCGCCCTGTAGTGGTCCCTGTCCTTAACCCACCACCATCCATAATAAAGGATAATAGACTGGGTGGTGCTGTATACTCTCAATCTCCTCTGCGCGCTGACAGCTTCTTCAGAAGCCGTTGAAAGGCAATCCCAATCTATTTGCATGGGCACCAAATCGACAGTGACCGAAAATTGCGGCCCCGGCGCCGTTTCTTTTGTTTATCCAGATAAAGAAGAGACTTGTAACGTTTCGGATTTATCCTCGGCCAGGCTTACAGGAAGAGAGGGGAATGCCACAGAAGTGATCGATTGCCGCCCTATCATCCAATTTCACACCATTTCTAGCAAGTGTATGGGCAACATAAATTCCCGAATCGGTCCAGTGTCCTTTCACACACGCCAGGGTTATGTTAGAAATCAGCGCCATCTAGCTCAAGAATGCCCTGAATTCGCGTTGTAATGTAAAGTATACAACAATAATGGACCTGATGGCGGCACGGCCCATCGAATATCTTGTAGTACCGTAGCCAATTAGCCGCTTTGCCTATTGCCGACAGGTTAGTCAGCAGATCACTGCATTCATCCGGTAGTCTAAATGAAATCCGAACTTCAGTTTGTGCAATGATTATACCTTAACCAACAACAGCTCTTCCATTAAACCCATCCGTATATATTTCCAGATCGACAGATCCCAAAGAGATGATTTCATCCTTGTGCAGTAGTCAAGCATATCAGGAACAAAATCAACAGCTCCGATAATACTTGCGTGGCCTCGTTCCCTGTGTTTCCATCCACCCACAGTATAGAGTCCTATAACGGTGCTCAGATCCTCTAGGAGCCGGTTGAGTTGGGTCAAAAGTGACCCAGTTGGAGTTGTTTACATTGCGACTGTATCAGGATCGCCATGTTGCGCATCGTCCTTTTAATACGCAGGCGATTCGTGGTAGGGTCTTTAGATTTTTACAAGACTATAGGCACAGTAATAGCGATAGGAACCGGTGAGGACCTTTATATACTTCCTTCCAAGAGACATAACGCTTCTATATTTGCTTCAAGATAAAGTAAAGAATCTGTTGGCCTGTTATTGTTCCTGGTCCTCACTTCAGTGGGCAGCAAATTTAGCGTTCCTTAGAGCAGCAACTTTCCACAAGAGTAGCCCCGAGAAATACCGCAAAACGGCTTCGGACCAACAAGAGGCACTTTAGTTTCCAGATGACCCGGAACCCATATCAGCTTCACGACATTACGCGCACCAAGCCTATTTTGAGTCTTCACACTACTTTACCAGTGCGGATCCAATATCATAAGCCGTAAGGGCACTTTAGGCCGCCTGGCTATCCGAAAGAATTTATATTTGAGTAACCTCCCCCCCCCCCCCCCCCCCCCCCCAAAATCCTTCTAACACATTCATCAATGGGTATTTGCCCATCGCTGGGGCCTTGGGAAAACCGTGGCAAAATACTCCAGCGCCAGATGCTGTTCAGATGTTTCGACCGACTGGCATACCTCCTAAGGTTTCCAGAACCCATTGGTCCAAGTGGTATGCCCAAAGATCTCCACATTAAAGTGTCTAGCAAAGATCTGCACGCTCGGAATTTCGTCCCTGATTATAGAAATAGGATCATGAACCAGATCTTTCGCTACCCTCATACATATGTCCATTCAAGTCTCACTTTTTAGGAAGTTTATATCCTGAAGTCGTAGGATACCTGAGCGCGCACTGTTAATTAAAGACGGATTGGACTAGATCTACTGCCATCAGTAATACCAATACGTACAAGGCGCTTAATGCGCCTCAGAACGTTCCGAACCCCAACCTGCTTAACCTTCGACCACCACACAATAGCCGCGTAGTTGATCATCGGTCTTATAATTTCATTATTACCCTTTTTTAAACCCTATTTCTGAAAGCTCACAGTGCTCTTGATGATGAGGAAGAGTTGGCATCACTGCTTTATAAATATATTTCCTGAATAATAATTGAAAATTGTTATTTCACACCCACTTTAAGGCATTAAGTTTAAATATTTATTTTGTTGATTTTTATAAAAAAAAAACTTTTTGTGAATTCTGTATTGAAATTGAAATTTGTATATTTACTCGTGGCTATTGAAAGGCAAGTACTTTTGATTATATTTTATTTCTTCACTTGTCAAATTTCAAGTATGTGTAAAAATTATTGTTTTCATTTAAGTAATAAAACTGAATATTCAAAATCAATTTTACTTAACAAATTAAATGAAAAAAAAGATTCAAATTACAATAACAAAAAATGTATTACACTTTACAACAAAAAGTGAAAATTGATTTTAATTGAATTAATAACAAAAAAACGTATCGTGAAAGTTTTGACCCGGGTTTTAATGCCTTTCGTACTTAAACATTAATTGCCTTTTTCTTATTGCTTTAATTCAATTAAAGTTCAAAAACATTAATTGCCATTGAATTTTCTTCTTCTTCTATTTTTTGTGTTACAGAAATTGGCTTTAATATCTCTCTCTAGACAGGAATGCTTTTTGTCACTGAAAATTTGTTTTTTATGAATCTAATTGAAATATTGAAGATATTTTCTTTTAAAAAAAAAATTTATTTAAAAGATATTTTCCAGTGATAATGATTAAAGTGGTTCGTTTAGCCATCAGTAACGAACTATTTTATCAACAATTTTCAAGTGCTTGTCTTTGTTGTTTTTGTAAAATAATTCTACATAAATAGAACTATTGGCATATCTTCTTTTTTGTTTTGTTAAGTGTTTTAAAATTTGTTTTTGTTATTTTTGTTTAGTTTAGGTCTCTGTTTCTTTGATCGTTTAAAATAATAGACGTCTGAGCTTAAGTTCTTTTGTTGCAAAAAAACTCTGTTTGTATATTTTGAGTTTTATTCTTACAATAATATAAAAAATATGCATTCAAAATTGTTTGTTGTTGAAGCGTTTCAAATGGCTGGAAAGAAATTATAAAATTAAATTAACAATAAAACAATTAAATGGTATTGAAGTGACGGAAAAGTTCCAATTAAAAAATGACGATGGAATGCGGAGTAGAGTGAAAGTGATATAAACATTGCATCTGACCCTCGTAAATAGTAGAAATATCACGTGCAATGGAAGCGTATGCTTATTGGGGCTGGATAAAGCACTTGCGCCAAAGGAATATGAACACTAAATGGGTTCTTAAATTTTTTTCTGAAACTCAGCAAATATGCCTTAGAAAACAAGGGATGCTGATATGGGTTAAAGCTCACAAAAGCATAGCTGGATATAAGGGAGCAGGCGATCTTTAACGGTATGCAGTCCTCGATGCGGTAGTATACTTTGACATCTTCAAAATGATTTTTTCTTTTAAATCTAGACTTTTCAACTAAAATGTTTAACTAAATTTAGTTTTACTGTAAATTGTAAAATTAAATCATGACGATCCATCCATCCACTTTGTTCCTAGATACTTCACCAAAACTGCTTTACGCTTAAGATATTTTTCTAAAAAATTTGCTATTTTCTTTAACAAACGATACATTTTTTTGTATTATTGGTATCTTGTGCCTTTCGAAATCGAGTTGTTATGTTTATGGGAATAACATTTGCGGTTTCTTGTATTTTTTCAAAGTGTTTTAATCGTTTGGGGGAGGGGGAGGGGATTAACTTTCTCCCTCCACCCTCAAGCTGCGCCTGGATAATTGTATATATCACTTTGTCATTCCATTTGCAATTTATTTATTAAATATTTATTTGTGATTCATAAAGATTATATATAAATTATAAAACATTATACAGGGTGTCTGGTATCAGATTTATATTTTCAAACTTAGATTAAAAACGTTAAAATTAACACAAAGTTTTATTAAGAGCATTGAACGATAAAGTGGAAATGCGGACTTGATTTTTAAAGAGTATGTTATCCAGATGTCTTCTGTCAAGTAGAACAACTGTTCAAAATTGAGCCTTGTGTTCTGCGCCACGCCCTGCAGTTACCCTGGTTAAATTGAGCTGTTTTTCCTTAACAGCCACAAGAGATTGGGGATTGTCATTATAAACTTTCTCTTTAAGGTAGCCCCATAAAAAAAACCATGGGAGTTTGATCGGGCGACTTCGGTAGCCATGGGATGTCCCAAAGCGACTTATCAGTTTTTGGGCGAAATTTTCCCGAAGCAAATTTATTTTCATAAACATTTTGGAAAGTTTGTACCTTGCATATGAAACGATGTATGTGCATCTATTGTCTTTGCAAGAGTGTTAACAGCGATAGTAAGCTATAACTGTCAAACTCCTTTCATAAAATGCTTATTTATTCACATTCAGGGCGCACGTATGTAAGGTGGCCTTAGTTAATCAGCTGAGTAACGGCATTTCGTTATTTTAATGCCAAATTTTATTTATGTGTATGTATTTTTTCTTTTTTACAAACAACAACTGTATTATTGTAAGAAAAGCTCAAAAAGAAGAAGAACGATTTCGTGAGTTTTTGTTATCTGTCTTTGACATTCTTATGAAGGTTTAGTTGTTTTGGCAGAACTGATCCCACGTGATGCATGCGCCTTGTTCACGTCCATATGTATGCTTAGCATCATTGACAGTTGGTTACATTTGTTACATTTTTTTGTATGGACTTTGTTCTAACAAAAAAACTAGAAAACTGAGGCAATCGCAGTATTTTGCCAATATCTAGGTCCGTGGTGACCAAGTTTTAAGTACCAACACTGAATTTAACAGTTGATACTCAGGAACATTTTTTATATTTTCCACGAACCACAATGTAATTTATGTACATATATGGGGCTTAAAGATTAAATGAACAAGGTTGTTGGCAAAAATCAACTAAGTCTGAGAACAATATCGCAGTAAATAATTTATTTACAGGAAATTTAAAAAATATTTGTTTTCATAACACATCGCAGTAACAGTTACTTCACATTTTATGTCATTGAAGTTTCCAGTGATTTTCAAGTCACTGGTATGAAATCACAGTTACAGATATATCGCCCATCGCTAGTGTGTTCCCTTTTATAGTAAATTTATTTAATTTCATAATTTTGTTCTTATGTATGTATTAATTTTTTGATCTCTACTGAATTCTTATATTTTTCAAATAAAGAAATAAATATTTTTTTTGTTTTTCACTTTATTGGCGTTAGTTTTAGAACAAAAATTTTTATTGAAAAAGCAAGGGTGTATAGGAAGAATGAATGAATTTTCGAAAGCAGCTACGATTTTGTTAGTTATTTGGTTATAAACATCAGCTGTTTAACCCACTGGCCTATGAGGATTCAGCACGAAGTTTTTCCAACCAAACAAAGATTTTTCCTTTTTTCATTATTATACTAGCGCCATCTAGTGTGTGCAGCTACCATATTTTTATGTACAATTTTTAAAATTGTTATTACCATGCCGTGTATGTGCTTTTTTCAATTTCTTAATTAATTTAGAATTTTTTAATTTTTTATTCATGCTTTTTTCCTGTTTTAATTTGAATTTAAATGACCTAATTTTTATTTAGACAATTTTTATATTTATGTACGTTTCCCAGAAAATGCATTAAGTTTTTCTATATATTGCAAGTGTACATAAAACTGCTAAAAAAGAAATTTCATAGATAAAGAAAACACATGCAAATACATGTGTATTGTAGTAAAAACACGATTTTAAATTTGTGTAAAATTTTGCATAATAACGAATTTAATTGAAAAATGAATACACATTTGTATTTAACGCTTGGTTACATCGTAAAATCTTAAACAAAAAATCCAATACACTGACACCTTTAAATATAAAAACTATAAAAAATGTATCTATCAAACAGCGCAACAAATTTTTTAACATTAATAAGATGATGCAGAGAAAAAATTGCAACAGAAAAAACGATTTTTTTTGATATTTTCAATAAGCCCATGCAATTTTTATCAATTAAAAATGAAAAACAAAATAAAATCATTTTTTTATCAAAAATTTTATAATTTTTGTTGGAGGGAAGTACCACGAGATGCACATTTTGAAAAAATGGATTTACGAGCAAATACTTTATTTAATTTATTGTAAACAATTAGAAATTTTAACAAGACCCCATTGTTGTTCTTATTTATTTATTTACTTGCTTACCCTACCCGTCGTTGCATGGGAATAATCTTAAAAGGCAAAAATTGGAAGCAATTGTCTAATTCTTAGGGAAGACTGGCGTTGTGATTGTTGGGTGCGTCGAGTATTGGCCTGTTCTTCTGTCTCTGAAGCTCTTAAGGAAGACTGGCAAATTACTTGCCGCTGTAGTCGAATGATCCGATTTTCTTCAGATTTCAGAGACCTTAATAAGCATTGGCGCTGGACTTGACTGCTGGCGGGATCATATTGCTCCTGTGATGTTTCATTTTGCCTTGCATTTTGCTTGTGAACTTCTGAAAACTCTATCTAGAGAAGAATGGCTTCTTCCACGAATATTGTTATTTAGAGCAACAGTTGTTATTTTTAAAATTTGTAATTTTGTGAGCTTTATAAAAATCGGAACCGTAGAAGAACCAGTTTAAAGAGTTTAATTTTTGTGGGCGTGGCACCTCCCAAATGTTTTTGCCTTTACAATTTTAGATTTAGAGGTGTTGTAAATGCGTGCAAAGTTTCAAAAAAATCGCTGCAGTAAAAGTACCAGTATAGACAGTTTAAGTTTTGTGGGCGTGGCACTGCCCACTATTTTGCCTTCAAAATTTTTGACTTTGGAAGCCGTTAATATGCAATATAATAATAATTTCATAAAAATGGGTCTGGTAGAAGTACTTGCATAAGCGTGATCCCTCATACAAACATGAAATTTTATATTGGCTGAAAACCAAGGATTTGTCCCAGAAAAAACGATCTAGATTTCAGTGGAACTGTGACGTCATATAGGCGTTGAATATTGCCCTCTAAAAATAATATTTATTCATAAACAAAAGGCATGAAGTAAATTTGATTCCAAACGATTTGAAAAACTCTCTTTTAAAGTACATTGTAATCCAAGCTTCGGATGCCGCGATAGTGAAACGTATGTTTTGTCGAAGGAACAGTAAAGTGGTGTTTTATTGATTTATTTCCGACAAAAAATATCCTTATTTTTTTAAAAAAAAGAAAACTCCACAAAATTTTCCTGTTTGTGTGCTAATGTCCTTGCTCAAAATAAGAAAATCAAAACATAACTGGTTTTTTGCAGGTTTGAGGTGAAAAACTTTAACAGTTTTCAGGATATAGCTTATCAAACATTTTATTAAAAAGGATATTGGTATGAGGGCTAAAACTTCCACAGCTACTATCTAACTAATCCAAAATATATGTATTGTAATCTTAGTCCTTTCTAGTAAATTTGAAGTCAATAACCCTTATTGTGGTTGGCGTTAGCTTAGTCGTCTTTAGTTTTTTGGTACCGTCTAACATATACACCAGTGTTAAATGAATAGCACCCTTGCCATTTTTGTGTCTAATTCGACAACATTCGATCTGACAACGCCAAACACAATAAGGCTGAATAGCTGATGTAGTTTTCAAAATTAAGAGTTTTGAAATTTTCAAAAAAATGCTTCGTTTGTACGAGAACTACCCTACTCCCTGCTTCTATCAGACTAGTATTTTTTCCAAAATGTAGATATCGTAGAACAACTGCTTTGTAATAAATTTGAATTCTGCTCCTATTCAACTATTTTTTTTTGATGTGTTGTTAACTGTTTTCCTAGGTTATATATTTCCGGTAAGTTTGGGTTTAAGAGAACAGAACTTACTTAAAAAAAACTTTGAACTGAGAACTGAAAAAGGTCGCTATTTTAAAATAAAAAAAATATTAAAATTCTTTAGTAGCATTTTCATTCCTTTCAAAGCCTTTAAAAGTTTAACTTTGATCATTAATTTTTAAATAACTTCTAAACCGATATTTGTTTAATTAAAACTTTAAAAAAGTTCAGCAAATCTTATCTCAAGCAAAATAAAAATTGTACAAATAACTCTATCAGTTCGAAAGTAACGGGCCTTAAGCCGCACAGTGGGTTCGATGTCACCGAAAGTGACGATTAATTTATGGGAGCCGTAATTTAAATTTTTTTGAATTTTTTTTTCAAATCGTTAAATATGCATAAGAAGGCTTATTCTGAAAAAAAAGATACACAGAAAAAAATTTTATATACATTTTTATTTTTCGGAAAATTATAGTTTGTTTCAGAATTTTCGCCGTAATTTTAAAATGGAAAGTGATTTTTTAAAAAAATGAGAAACAAACAAAAGCTTATATTGTCTTCTTTCTAAAAAATAAATACATATTTTTCATAAATATGAATATAAGTTAAATTCAAAGCCTGAATTTGGTTGGGTTTTGAAGGATTTCGAGAATTTTACAACTTTTTTAAAAAAGTAACGAAATAAATTTTTATAATTTTTTTTGTTTATCAATAATTGTCATACACTTAAAAAGAAACCATCCTCACCTTTATCATCATAATTTTTGCTATCATTACTTTCACTTTCATGTATTTCTTAAAAAATAATAGGCGATAGCAAAAGCTGTAGTTCGGAATTTGCTAATTGTTGCTTTTCTTTCCGCTCATTTTGTTTATTAATACTAGATATGAATGGATTTGAACTGAGAAAAAATCTATTTAGAATATCTTCATTCGACATTTTTCGGCTGCATTTGCGAGCAAAGTGTTCCCTTTAATTTTTAAAATCCTTATTTCTGGCTTCCTGAGCTTCTTCTGAAAGTTCTCCAATCGGTAAAATGGCATATTTTATGATTTCGGGACCATGAAAAAAAAATTATGTATTGTAGGAGTCATACAAAACCATTTTAACACTCTCGTGAATAAAAATGACTGAAACTTGTTCACGCACCTATCTCCGACAACAAAAACAACAATAGTAAGCATTGAAAGAACGTTAGTTTAGGTAAATACATGATTTTGAAAAAACACGACTTCAACCAGATAAAGGTTAATAGCAACAAATGTAGCAATAAAACCCCAAATTTTCTTTTTTATAATATCAAGCTAAGATTTCATACTTTTGGAAAATATAAGATTCAAAACCCAACCTTAACTAACTTAGAAGTTATGGTTTACGAAACATCAAAAATAGGCCAAGTTTGGAAATTTTTTTAAAAAATCGTCAAAAATATTTTCACACATATTTTCAAAAACATTACATCATTTTTATACACTTTAATACCTTAAGTAAAAGGTTTCATACTTAAAATAACACTTTGTTAACCTTAAATTTGGAAATTACGGACTCGTTTAATGCAAAATTTTACTTTTTTCGCTTTTTAAAAAAATTGCAAAAAATTTTGTACTTTGACACGCCACTACGGAGTCAGCTGACAAGATAGATGCTTGAAAATTTACATAGTGATGTAGAATTTTTTCTAGTTTTATCCGGTACCAAATATTAATCCAAAAACTTAATTTTAAAAATTCAATTAAGCGTCACTTTCGAACCATTTCAACCCAACGTGAGCCGATGAAAAACGATTTTTAGCCGCTGTGGGACGAAAAACCAGCGCCGGGTACCGATGACGTATACGTAATATGTATTTTTTTTGTTTTATGACATTGCGTATAATACTTAATATGTCAACATAAACATAAATTGGAAAGCAATAAATCTCTATATTATAATGTATCACTTACATTGAGAAACCCTTAAGCTAAAAATTGTCCCAGTTTTGAAATTATGTTTTAATTTTTTATACATTAGTGTGTGTGTGTGTATTGTTCATGTGTATTACTTAGTTTCATTAAAAATTATGACCTTTACTCACATGTTCCTACATATACCATGTTTAAAATGTTGAAATACATTTTTCAAACATTTACATGCTCTCTTCTTTTCTAGACATAAAAACGGCAACATGTTTAATCGTTTTATTTTTATTTTATATCTAAAAAGATGCCTTTTGATTTTCTATCGTTGATTGGGTATGTAAATGCATCCATGCACATGCACCCAGCAAAAAATGTTTTAAAAAATAATCGAGTATGGGATTAAGCATTTTTTGGAGAATTACTTCCCAACTGGATTATCAACTTAATTATATTTACATGGCCTTCGTCTCAAATAATAAGTTCCTAATAATTGATTACTTTTTCTTTTGATAACACAGGTCAACAAAATGATTTTTTTGTCGTAAGATTGAAGGTTTCTTACCATATTCTCTAATTTTTTGCTGGGCATATATGCATGCAAATTTATTTTGTAGCTGTATGAGTGTGCTTTTCAATTTCTCTGTGAATTTCCAAAATTGTTTGTGAAAGTTGCCCTCATCATCATCGTCATGTGTATTACATAATCAACGTTCAACATCTAATCATTGTTGTTTTTTGTTGCCTTTATTGCAAATCTACTTAAATGTTTAGTTGTCTTGCAGTTGTACCCTCTTCAGTTTGTACTAAATTGGCACTTTAGTACGAACATATGTATATGTTCGTACATACAAACTTAAACTGCAAATTCGTTTGCAGTTTTATTGCTTAATAAATGATGCATATATTATTACATTTTGAGTAGAATTTTGAATAAATAATAAAGAAAAAATAAAAAGGCGAATTTTTGCGCTAACCAGAGGTTTAAAATATTTGTTCACAGATTAAGCATATACATAAATGTACCTGGGCCACTACTTAGCTCGAACTATCTTTTCTTGATACTGTTAAATATCCTTCCCATCAAATTTTTTCAATATTTAACCCCAAATAAAAGGAAATAACTTTTTTACTTAACTTTACATCGCTTTTGCAATCAGGGGTCGGTTTTAATTTGAAGAAGGTATAACGCCAGCTATTTCTGTCAGGGCATTGTGGTGTCAATTGAAGACGCCAAATGTGTTTAGATTTTGTTGCACCTAGCGATTAAAAATGGAGATTTGATATAGGGATGTATATCTTATGGAAATATTTTCTCTAAAACACGACCAGCAATGACTAGTTCACACATGGAACGTAATTGTGTAATTAGCACATTTATGCAATTAAGGCCTTAATTAAGCTCACTTAACCATACAATTTCAATTAATAAATTGAGCAATTAGTATTTGATTGCTTCACTAATTGAGTTAAACTCGAAGTGCAACCCTGCTGATTTGATAAGAACTGTGTTCAGTTAGCATATAAGCTTGAAAGTCTGAAAAACTGAAAATTTGTCGTGCATGATTGTAACACTCATTTTTTCGCTCTGTGTACATATTTACACACACAAGCAAATAAAATTGTACATTAGAGTTGGCAAGAATAAATATGTATAAAAATCCAATCTATCTATCTATATATATAAAGGAATAACGTTACTGACTGACTGACCCGAAGGGGCTCAAATATGAAAATATCCAAAAGTTAATATCTTCTAAACTACAAACGATAGAAACAAAATTTGAAAAGGATCGTATTTTACTCAAAAAATAAGCAGACCCGGGTCTGGCATTTTTTCAAAACTTTAGACCCTTAAGGCTAAAAAAGGGTAAAAACTAAATTTTGATAGTGCCTAGGTCCACTTTGTTACTTCTAAACGAGTAAAGGTACAGACATAGTTCAAAATACAATCGACAGATTGCCACTTTTTTGAAATTTGGACGTTGAGGGGTAAAAAAGGGTTCAAAAATGGGTAAAAATTCTATATTGGTACTTTTTGTAACTTTTGAACCAATAAAGATAAATACGTAATATAAAATGCGTTCGACAGGTATCGACAAAATAAGAATATGTTTTCGATACTTTTTAAAAATTTTGGACCCTTAGGCACAAAAAAGGGTACTTTGTAATTTTTAGGTGCTTTTTGTAACTTCTTAACTAATAAAGGTAAAAACATAGTTTAATTTGCGTTCAGGTCAGGGCAAAATATGAATATATTTTTTAAACTTTTTTAAAAATCTAGACCCTAAGGGGCAGACAAAAGAGTACAAATTTGTAAAGTGGTACTTTTTACGTACTTTTTGTAGCATCTGAACCAATAAAGATAGAACATAGAATATTTTTTTATACTTTGTAAAAACTTAAGACCCTAGGGGATAGAAGAAAGGGTACAAATTACATTTTGGTACTTTTTAGGTACCTTTTGTAACTTCTTAACCAAAAAAGGTAGAAACTTCATTTAAATTGCGTTTTGCAGGCCTCAAAAAATTAAAATATATTTTTGGTATTTTTTTAAAATATTGTTCCTTAAGGGGTAGAAAAAAAGAGTACAAAATATATAATGGTTTTGTGTTTATTTTGTTTGACATAAAAATCAAATTGCAATATCATTAGAATCTAATAAAATATTTACTGAAGAAATCTATTATTTTAAAAAACTATTTGTTTTAAAAAAAATTTTGGAGTTTTTCCGTGTACTGCTTATTTGGTAATAGTTTAAGAAACAAAGGCACAAAACATCACCTTCACTTAATAAATTTCTAAAACTGCGCTAACGAAGTAGCGGGTCACGTGCTAGTTTTATATATTTTTACACACAAAATATGAACCTTACTAGCCCGCTTAAAATGTAAGTACAGTTGTAAGGTGGTCTACTGATGAACGTCGCTTATTTTGTAAGCGAGAGCTCACCAATATTAAACGGCCTTTAACCCTTCTATGTTAAATCTAAGAGAAACGATAAGCAAGAGAATCAGCTGTGGTGCCTAGGAAATGTGGCTTACATCAGCGATTACGTCATGTGCATTTGTACCACTGGGATACTGCTTGTAAATAAAAATATTTAGCAGAAATTTAAAAAAAGGCACCAAAATTAATTATTGTGTTTCATTCTTTTTTACATCTGTTGGTCGCAAAGCACAACAGTCAACCAACATTTAACAATTAAATTGGTTTTCATTGTGATGCTCTTATGTACTTGTAAACCGGAATAGATTTACTAAATCAACCATTGTCATCATTATTATCATTTGATGACCGTAATAAACATTTGCTTTAAATTTCAATGTGTTGTACCACTGCTCTCATTTAATTTTACAAATTAGGAAATTTAATAAACTCTTATTCTAATCCATGGGTTGTCAAAAATTCATTTTTAGTGCACAATTGTGCTACAAAAACAATAAAAACAAACTCACACCGACGCTTGTTCTCTTTTATTTCAGTTTGATTTCAGTCGTTAATTGAGTGTTAACGAGTGCACATGGGCGGATGCTTACTGTTTTTTTTTCAGCTTTGTTGTTTTTTCAGCTTTGATTTAATTTCAAAATAAACCAGCAAACAAAATAGTACAATGGAAGACAAAAATTTTTGTTTTGTCATTAAAAATGCTTTTGGTAACATGCAATGCATTTTATGTTACCAAACATTTAAAACAAAGAAAACATTTTCAATTAAAAGGCATTATGACCTTTTTCACAAAGAAATAAATAAATTAAAGGAGGAAAAGAGGAAAATGTTTTATATTAAGCAAAAAAACCTTTATATTAAAAAAATTGTCGGTGTCTGCACAGACGGAGCAAATGTAATGGTAGGAAAAAACACAGGTTTAATAGGTTACATAAAAAATAGTGAAATGGCAATGCAAAACTTTCACTGCATTATCCATCAAGCCGCGCTTGCATCTAAATTTATTACTCAAGACTCTACTATGAAGACCGCAGAGCGCATAATAAATAAAATAAGAGGAGGACACAATGCCCGCACTCATCGAAAATTTGTAAAATTTTTAAAATCTAAAAACGCAGCTTTTAATGATCTTAAAATGTTCACTGAGGTACGTTGGCTCAGTCGTGGCGACTGTCTTAACCGGCTATATGATTTAAAAGGGGAAGTCTTAGAGTTTTTAGAAAAAGAAAATATCGATGAGTCAGCAAAAAATTTTTTAAAAGATACACAATTTATATCAGACCTAGCTTTTCTAGCTGATACAACTTCTTTGCTTAATGATTTCAACTTAGAGCTTCAAGGAAAAGATAATAATATATCTGATATTTGTAAAATTTTATTTAATTTTAAAACAAAACTTTTTCTTATACTTTGCCAAATTGAGTCAGATGACTTTTCCAGTTTTAAAAAAACATCTTTATTGCGCGAATCGCTGTGCGATGCTGCGAAAACCAAGCGAGTTGAGATTTTTAATACTCTGCTCAACAATTTTAAAGACAGGTTTGCAGATTTTAAGTGTATTCAACTGCAATTGGATTTATTGAATAACCCTTATAACTGTGATGTTACTCAATATGAGTTCAATATACAATCACAACTTATATTTCTTCGAACCGAAGTCCAAGCTCCAAAAAAAATGGGAATAGAATTTTGGAAAAATCTAAATGATTTCGATTTTCCAGAGTTAAAAAGAAATGCTTTGAAGTTGTTATCCCTTTTTCCCTCTACATATTGCTGCGAACAAATTTTTTCCAACTTAAAATTTATTTGTTCCAAGCAGAGAAATAAATTAACTTCTTCAAATTTAAAACATATTTTGTTAATAAGAAATTGTTACAAAATCTTGAATTTGGAAAACTTAATTTATAATACCTAAATACACTTAATTTTTTAAGTTTTAACTGTAAATTGAACTCGCCCAATGGAATATGTGTGAAAAAAAATTGTCTAATTCTGTAATAACTGAGGCATATTTTTTATTTAATTTTAATAACTTTTTTTAAGTTCATTTCCATTTTGCTTTAAAAAGTAAAATTCATCACATTTGCAATGCTTAGTTTTTTGTTTGCTGGGCAATTTTCTCTTATCCAATACAGACGCATTTCATTAAATGAGAATTTTGACAACCCCTGTTCTAATCTAATAGGTATTTAGTATTTACTAGGTAAATGCCAAAATAGTAACTATCCATTAGATCAAAAACTACTATGCATTTGTGGTATATTTAAATTGTTTTATGTAACAAAATTTTACTCAATTGACTTGACATTTGAAAATATGAGAGGGTGATTGTTTTTGTGTTTTTTTGTAATTTTACAATTAATATTTTCAATGTCGCTGCTAAAACATTGTTCACGTTTGCATTAAATCAAGTGGTATAGTAGTTGGATTTTTTTAAATGTAATAAAGAAAGAAAAAAAGCAGAAGAGTGTTTGGTAAAAATTTATGCACACTCCAAAAATTATTTAAGTATAATGCGCTGGAATTAATGTCATTTTGAAATAACTTGCAGAAATTTAAAAAAAAAAATTAAATTTTGACAAGTTTTGCTTTTAATTATTTTGGCTTTAGTTCATTTTTAATTAAGCTTTTTTTGCTAAGAATAAATGAATATTTTTAAACTATGTTAATTGAAATAAACTTATTTGAAAAGCCAATATTTCTTACCAACACTAGCTAAGTAGAATGCATTTTCGATACCAAAAACGGATTTTTATCATCGGCACCTTTTGGACGGTAGTAGTGTTTTTGACTGTTAACATCACCTGTGTAACTTACATGTTATCCAGAAATGCAAACGGAATTTCTTTTTTTAAAAGTAAGAACAAAGTTGTTTGAACTTATTGCCTTAAGGTAAAACGACCAAAAATTTAAAGCTGTTAAACATAAAGTTTCTGAAAAACTACTGACCAAGAAAAATGTTATTTTGTTGTTGTCGACCCATAATAGTCGTTTTACTTTTTCTTAAAAAATAACTGAGAAAAATAACTCCAACGGAAAATCAGTATTTTTTGTAGTCGTTTTTGGGCATAACTGTCAAAACTAGTCAAAAAATGTATTGTACCATATTTTATTTACTTAAAAATAACTTTACGGAATACTTCTTAAGTAATGCCAGACTAACCGATGAAATTTTTCATGAAATTGCTTCAACTAGATTTTTATTTGTAAGAAAAAAGGATAAAAAATAGCCTACATTTCAACACCTCTTGTCTATAAACATAAAAATTAATGAAAGTAGTTTTATTAAAAATTTATGCGTATAACAGTTTTTGTAATAATTTTCTGGGTGTAGAAAAATTAACAACAGATAGAGAATCGTGCAAAAAATAAAAAAAAATATTATAATTTGTAGCCTGATTTTATGTGAACAACAAAAATTCCTGTAGGTAAATTTAAATTTATCTAATTAAAATTTTTTCTTTTTTCTTTGCAGGTAATTTTTTGTTAATTTATCATAAGGTCCCTAACCTAATGGAACATGTGTATGCAAGTAAGTCGCTACAAATAAATATTTATCGAGTACATACATACATATTTTTATACCCTTCACATAGTGATAAGGGTATATATATTAGTTTGTCATTCCGTTTGTAATTTCTTTATTATCCATTTGCGACCCCATAAAGTATATATATTCTGGATCCTTATAGATAGGGAAGTTGATATAGCCATGTCCGCCTGTCCGTCTGTCTGTCTGTCTGCCTGTCTGTCCGTCTGTCCGTCTGTCCGTCTGTTGAAATCAAATTTCCGGAGTCAAATAAAAAGATACAGACCAGCTAATGGTGTCAAACGATTAGAAATATTCCGCTAACAATCGCTATTGAAAATCAGCAAAATCGGTTCACTATTGACCGAGATACAAGCGAAAAACCAAAGTAACCCATTTTTTTTAGGACAAAATCCGCGCATATATCCCTATATATCTCAGTAAGTATAGTCACTATTGCCACAAAACTTGGAACGGATACTCTTAAAGTAGGCACATAAATAATGAAAAATTTTTTTTCAGATAGGACCAGGGGAAGGGGTATTTTTCCTACAATTGCACAAATTTGGTGAAATATTTTATGCGCTATATCTCGAAAACTGTAACAGAAATCGAAATAAAATGTTCTACAAAAAGTAATTGGACAGCACAACCTACGCTTTGAAGTACAAATTTTTTTGGTGGGGGGTGAATATGGGGTAGCTCCCATACAAATTCACAATTTTTATGAAATTTTCGATACGCTATATCTCGGAAACTGTAAGAGATATCGAAATAAAATGTTCTACAAAAAGTAATTGGACAGCACAACCTACGCTTTAAAATAAAATTTTTTTTGGTGGGGGGTGAATATGGGGTAGCTCCCATACAAATTCACAATTTTTGTAAAATTTTCGATACGCTACATCTCGAAAACTGTAACAGATATCGAAATCAAATATTTCACAAAAAGTAATTGGACAACAAAACCTACGCTTTGAAGTAAAAATTTTTTGGGTGGCTGGTGAAGAAGGGGTAGCTTCCATACAAATTCACAATTTTTATGAAATTTTCGATAAGCTATATCTCGGAAACTATAACAAATATCGAAATCAAATGTTCTAAAAAAAGGAATAATCTAATAATTCATACATTTTGGAAAAAAAGTTGAAGAGGTGCAGAGGAACTAGAACATCCCATAAAAATTAACAACTTTTATTAACCTTTTATTATAAATAATGTCAAAAACTTTTATTACTGTCGACCTCAAACGTTCCTCATCTATTTCTATTATCCATACGAACGTTAACATTTTGTAAAGTTTTCTATGGGCTTAAAACTCACACAAGGTATGTTTATTATATTATTTGCAGTACAAAATAACTCGGCTGGGTATATTAAAAGACCAATGTGAAGGGTATATAAGATTCGGCACAGCCGAATATAGCGCTCTTACTTGTTTATTTTATATTGAAGATTATGTCAAACCTATAAATCTCAAAAAATAATTTACAATCGTTATACTTGTTAATTTAACGAAAATAATTTTTGAGTGTAAATTTTATTGACAAAAGTTAAGTCTTTGTTTTGGAATTACGTTTGACGTTTTTGCTCTTTTGAAATTTGTTTTACAACCAATTATTTTTTTAATAAAAAACATACAAAAATCAACTTGTCCAATATCGTTAAAAATTTCTTAGTGAATCGCATTACCCGCAGCTGCGATCGTCGAGTCGTTAAGTTACTGAATCGCACTACTTGTTTCTATAACTTGTAGAAAGTTTTCACATCCAGATATATTTTAAAACAATAATAGTGTACTTCATATAATTTTATTAAAATGTCAATTAAATCAAATAACAAATTATTTCCTTTCTCTGATACATTCTGTCTTTGACAGAGCAACTTTATATTTCTCGACTAAAAAACTTTTCACACACAATATAGACACAAGGCACAGGAGAGGTAAAAATGCTTTTCAAGTTCTACGCCATTTCTAATTGTATTTCAGAAATTTCTTATTGTAGTTCAGAAATTTCTTATTCAGTTTAAAAGTTTTTTAATTTAATTTCAGAAATTTCTAATTCATTTCAGAAATGTCTAATTAAATTTAAGGACTTTTTAATTCAGTTTTAGAATTTTTTAAAATTTTCCGTAATTGCATATCAAAACTTTGAATCTTTTAATTTTTTTCACTTATACACTTAATTTAATATTGATGTCTGCATCGGCATTTCCTTAAACTGTAAAAAATTATAAAGTGACACATTGGGTGCTTTGTTGAACCAATTTTATTTTTACTATTAGTGTGTTACAAAAATGTTATTTACATTCAATTTCTCTGATTTCTTGCCGAATATTTTCCTTTAAAGCCTTAAGTGATTGGGGATTGCCATTATAAACCCTCCTTGAGGTCGCCCCATAAAAAAATCAATGGGAGTGCCAAAAGCGACTGATCAGTTTTTGGAGAAAATTGTCCCAAAGCAAAGTTATCAAAGCTCTGGCTGTCTGTGTTAAACTAAGTGTGTGAAGAATACGATGGATGAGCTCGCAGGTTTGGGAAAGAGAATTCCGTAATATTGCGACGATAATTTTTATCGTTGATATCCGTCGCCTGGCCTCGAGAATTTTCGAAAAAAAATAGTTTAATTATCCCATGCGTAAATAAGGCACATCAAACAGTTACCCTGGGGCAGTGCAATGGTTTTCCATGTTTTAATCGAGGGTTTCGGGTTCTTGGAGACAAGTAACGGCAGTTTTGCTTGTTGACGTGACCGTTTAAGTGAAAATGAGCCTCGTTGCTCCAAAAAATGGGATTTACAGTGCGAAAACGCTTTCACATTATTTTAAAAATTTTTTTATGTAAATCCAAGTCACTTTCTTTCAGTTCTTAAACCATTTGAATTTTAAAAGGATGGAACTTCAGATCCTTTTTTAAAATTACATATTGAGGTTGCTCTTCTCTGTATTGAAAGTCGCGGGTCTTCACGTAAACAGGCCAATGTGTTCGAGAGCACTTGAAGATCGGCTGGGCCCTGTCCGTGGGACATTCATAGCCGAAGCTGTTGCTCGGAATCTCTGCACTCACGAACGAATTAAATTTACACTCGGTCCATCACGTATTCGCCGAATACCGAACTTTGAACAAAATTGTCGACAAGCAATTACGTAAAAATCATTACTCTTAAAAAATGTCTCTACAGCGAACGCGCAGTGCTCACTCGACCACTGCGACATTGTGACTGACAAATCCGCACAATCGATAATTCCAGCGTAGATAATCGTATTTAAAAATATACATTTTCCACCAGACACCCTGTTTTTAAAATATTTTTTTAATTAATAAACTGTGGTGTAGGGTAAAATAACGGTAGGATTTACCGACTATAACTTGTTTACTTGTTGTTCCCTTGGTAAAATAAATATTATTTGCTCAAGTCGGTCACAGAAAAAAAATTTACGTCACATGTTGTTAATTGCCTTAAACGTTTAACTGATAAAAAAACTCATTTACTCTAGTACGAAAATAAAAAAAATAAATAAATAAAAAACAAAAAGAAGCGCCTAGAAACTTTAACTGTTGTTCTAAATTTTAGAGTGCATAACAGATTGTAGATAGAGATATTAGGTTTTAATTTCTGGACAGTTCGAATATGTGGGCGGTCTACTCTGCAATTACAAATAAATCTTATCCGCATCTAAAACAGTGTTCCCAAATTATGTTTAGTGTTTAGGTCCGTTATTATATCTAGTATTTGGTTTTTGCACTTGTTTTGCCATACCTGAAACAAAATTTTTAATAAGAAAAGTTGTAAGTAATAACCAAAAAATTTTAACTTCATTTTTTTACTATTAAAGTTGGCTTTACATGGTAATACAAAGTATTTAGATTTTGTTTAATCAAAATATTATGAAATTCTCTCCGTGTTTAAGAAAAGAGAATAAAAATCTGTTCTAAGTATTTTTCATGTTTACACGGATGAGGTTGGTAAAATCAAAAGTGGTTGTTACCTTTTGGGGTAACGCCATATGGTTAAGGTTCTGCAATATTAACAAAAACAACAATTAAAAAATTCAGCTTTAATTTTGATTGTTTATGTATTGTTTCATTAAGTGTAGCCACCTTCATTAGATAGTGTAAGTGCTGCCAATCTATCACACCTCTGATGTGATGAGAATACACAAGTTTCTAAAATGGTTTAAAAAATAAACATTTACCGAACACTTGTCAAATTTTGTATCCGTATTTGCTCCCACTCATTACATTCTGCTTTTACATGATGGGATTTTGTATTATTCTACAACATATTTTGACAAGTCGTAATATATGTATTACCATGTAAAAGTACCTTAACATAAGCTAGGGTAAACTTAGGCTATAACAAACTTAAAAGCAACTTATAAAAATAACCCTTAGTGTCAATGTTTTTAAAACTCTAATCTTAAAAAATATTCCAGAAATTGCACTTCTGGCGATTGTTGTAAAATTTAAAAAGTGCTTTCGTTTTCTTGACAAAAATTGTAATTAAAAGATATCAATAGTCCATTAAAAATGTTGAAAATTTCACTTTTGTTCGTCATTCATTTGTGACCGATTCGTACCCTTTCATAAAGTTGACTTTTTGTACATCTAGTTACATACATACATACATACATACATACATACATACATACATACATGTATACATGCAGTTCAACGACTTTTAGTGTTTCTTCATTTCTTTTCAAATTTAATTTCAATTTCTATTGTGATTGCTTTTTGTTATTTTACTAATTCCCTATAAAATATACTTTACAAAATGCATGTGTATGTATGTTTGTAAGTATGTATGCACAAGTGCACATGTATATGTATATTGCCTGTCATCAATCGCTTAACAATGCGTAACATAATTTTGCCGGACCATACGTTTTCGCTTTCTGTAAGTTTAAAAATATGTGTAATTAGGAGTGCGAACGTAAAGACTGAAGCATGAAGAATATTTTTCTGTATTTGAAATTAATGCCAAACATAACCCAGGGGCCAAATCGTCGCATTCGATTCAAATCGAAATTTACTCGATCAATCAAGTTGTCAATGCTTTTAATATGGGAATTCTAATTAAAATTTTTCAATTTCGATTCGAATCGAATGCTGCGATTTTTAAGGACAAAATCCATGAATATGTTTATGTAAGTACATCTCAGTATCTTATGGCAATGTTACCACAAAACTTGTCATGGAAAGATTTTTTTGAGTAGAAGCAAGAGCCGTAGCAGTCCTCTTACAACTGCAAAAATTGTTTGAAGTTTTTTATACGTTATATATCGGAAACTTAAGCAATTATCGACTTTAAACTGTTTATCTTAACTCTGATAGAAAAGCTAGTCTGATAGGAGCACGATCAAAGTCATTCTAGTATAATAAAACATTAAAAAAAATTCTAGATACAGGGCGTCCGACGGAAAGGTATACTACTTTGCTTGTTTATAATTAATATTTAAATGAAAGAGAATGGATCTTATATTGATAAATGTTTTATTTAATGTCGGCAATAATGTATGAAATACCATATCAGATAAGTGTCCGCCTCTGTTAGCCTTAAAAATCCAAACCTTTTTGAGCACATTTTTCATTACATTTTCACACATTTCACGCGGTATTTCATTATTTAAATAACAAATATTTTTTTTGAGTTGTTCCAACGTTTCTGGTTTGTTGCATAAACCTTGCTTTTTAGATATTGCCACAAAAAAAGTCCGGGCGACCGTGGAGGCCAATCAATATCACTATTTCTTGAAATAACTTGCTGTGGAGAGAGGCTGTATGTTATGTGGCACCGTCTAGTTAATACCACATGTTAACAAAGCATGCAGTTGTAGCATTAAAAAGTTTTCAATCACATTACGATATCGCTCCCCATTGACAGTTACCGTTACGCCGTTTAAGTAAGGTCCAGTGATTCCTCCTGATCAAATTCCACACCAGACTGTCACTTTTAATGGATGCGAAGGTGACTGATGAATAATTTGAGCGGTTTCCATTGCCCAGAACCGACTATTCTGTTTTTTCACATATCCATTCAAATGAAAATGTGCCTCGTCACTTATTATGATTTTTTTCACGAAAATCTGAGTTGCAGAATATTTTTCCATAATAAATTTGGCACGTCTTTACTTCACGACTGGCATATATGAACTGTCAAGACTAATGTTTACCGCCTTGCCGGCGGGCACCCTGTATATATCAGAAAGTGTAACGAACAGTTATCGAATAAATTGAAATGCCCATAATTTAGTCTTAGGGCACAGTAATGAAGTTTAAATGTTTACTTGTAATTACGGGAATAAGTGCGCAACAAGTTGTTCGCGCGCATTCTTTATAACAACGATTTGTCCGCCGCTAGATCGACCAGACTGATATCAGTAAACAATTGTCTATTACAAAATAAAAAAATTAAATGAAATAAAATAAAATCGAAAGTAAATCATACTTCATATATGCATTTGAAATTGTTTACCCCAAGGCCTAGGTTTGCGGATACAATTTTTTTTAGAAAACTTTAAAAATAAAAGGATTATAAAAGAAAAAATTTTAAAACAAAATCTTTAGCTAATTCAGCTTTATTAGGAAGTTAAGACAAAATTACTTTTGTGGAAAATTTTTAAATTTAAAATTTTCTTTTAACGTATGTAAGTCTTAGAAATTCATTGTATAATAATATTTTATTCATGTTTTTTTAAATTATTTTGACAAAATTTATATAAGTATAAGTTATTAAATATAAATGCCTTGAAAGATATTGTTTGCTTTACGAAACATAATTTAAAAATTATCATAAATTTGAAAATTTATTTATGTATTTTAAATCGCCTTTAGAGGCTCTACTGTACTTAGTGTTTTAATTGCCATTTTTGGACTTCGTGCTTAAGCATAAATTATGTTAATTATCATTTTAATATAAGTAAGACTTAAGCGCTGTACAAGCGATTGCCAGATATTGCAATATTGTCAGCTTTCAATGCACTAACAATGGAGTGACAATGAATAAGTGCCACCATATGGAAAATTGCTAATGGAAAG
The DNA here is from genome assembly GCA_963583895.1 of Melanophora roralis. Classification (NCBI taxonomy): domain Eukaryota; kingdom Metazoa; phylum Arthropoda; class Insecta; order Diptera; family Rhinophoridae; genus Melanophora; species Melanophora roralis. The sequence goes on from OY757191.1 coordinate 56,330,659, forward strand.
CGGACAATTTCATTGTAAGACAAATTTTTGACAACAACTTTATTTGCCGATGTTGACAGACAAAAAGTTGTCAGTTCACATGATTGTCAGATTCAAGATATTGACAGATGTAGTTTTGTTTGGTTATTTTTATAAAATTAAGTTAATAAAAGAAAAAATAAAGGAAAACATAATATTCAACTAATTCAATAGCTTAAATCTTTGTTTCGCACATATTGAAAAGTAGCAAATATGACCAAGAATTGGTGGAGAAGATGCCAGATCATATTTTTCGTAATCCCAATTATTCCATTGCGGTGAAGTATAATACTTATATATAAAATTACTAAAAGCAATTAGGTGTTTCGTTTATTGTATTAGTTGAACTATTTGTTTTAAGACAATTTTATTTCCTTTATCAGGCTCAAGTTCAATACTTTACTAAATTCTCATTTTAATTGCAAATGAAGAAGTTAATATTTTTAGTTTTTACTACTTTATTAGCGTTAGTTAAGAAAGGAAAATTTATTGAAAAAACAAGATTTTTACCGATACTAGACCGAGTAGAATGCATTTTCGAAGAACAGCTACGATTTTCATCATCAGTACTCTTTGTTCGGTTGTTAGTTATTAATTTGGTTGTAAACATCAGCCATTAACCACTTATCCATGTGGCGAGGTGAGTCGGCACGAAGTTTTAAACCAACTAAACCAAAGCCTTTTCTTTTTTCCATTTCCTATTACTATACTAACGCCATCTATAACTTAGTTTCAACTTTACTAAATAAAGTATTGAACTTGAGCCTGATAAAGAAAATAAAATTAAATTAAAATTAAATTTTAAAGCTTAAAGTCGTTTTGATATAAAAACAAGTAAGACATTTTATAATCGGTCTATCCCGATCGTACTTTACTCTACCCAAAAATTTATTTATTATTAAATACCAACGCAAAATATGTACGCAGGTTAAAGTTACTTTTGTGAATGGAGTTAACATGATTTTCGGATTAACGGCTAATGCGGGAAGTATGGTCTATAGAACACCAATCATTACAAATTTTTGTTGGGCCATTTTAATTTCAAAAAAACTTGTACAGGTATTATTTTATATCGACAGAATTATTTATTTTATTTTTTGGGCATTATTAGCATCTGCACAAACTCATAACAACCCTACAACGTATGAAGTGAGTATATAATTACAATAAAAACTAGTTTAGAGGTTTAATAATGTTTATATATAGGCCTATAATTGTGCTTACCTTCTCATATACTTAAAAGTTTTATGAACATAGATTATCTCATTGCAATATTTTATTTTACTAAAAAACGGACTCTTGAAAAATCTCTCCTTTTTTATGCTCAATTTTTTTTTGATATGCTATTTAATAGAAAAAAAAATTTCGCAGACGTAGGGCATCACTTCGTGTTGCTGGCTAAAAAATATTTAAATAAAATAACAACAAAGGTTTTTAACAATGACGTCATTTTCAGATGCCGTAAAGTATGCACATCAGACCATACAAAATGGAGTGGCAATATCTAGCAATACCCTGCAAAAAATCTTGGACCACATGGTCCGTTTTAGCTTAAATGGACTAGTTACAACATGGTCCTTGTGTAATGCAGTCATGGACCATGTCATTGTCAAACAAGAACTTGTAGTTACTTAAGTGATATGCGTTCGTGTTTTAACAATTTCGTACCGAGTTGTCGTTGTTTGTAGGTAGGATAGAGTAGTTTTGAAACTACTCCGACGTAATGCAAATCTGGGATAAGTGGTCCGGCCCTAGGACATCATAATGTTAAAAAGACCATGTTTTTTACATGCATTTGGGTTAGTTTTGGAGTAATCCTACTCCTTTATGGACTAGTTCATACACGCATGTATGCGCTAGTCCTGTTTTCTTTCAGACAATGATATCAAAACGGTTTCACACTGTGGTGATACCTGACAACTTTGTCTGGCAATGACCTGGGGATGTTTTTTTTTGCCAATATTTCAGACAAAAATTGTCAGCTCACACAGCTGTAAGTTATTTTAAACGACATTTTCTGACCATCATCTGAACGGGGCTTTAAATACAGTTTCACTTTTTTAGTCATTAATTGATTAAGGTGTTCGTTCTCTATGAAAATGTGGCAACGTCACAAAATAGCAAATTATAATCGGAAATCCCCGCTTAAAAACAGCTGCAAAAGGGAAACAAACAATGAAAAACACGACAAACACAACCAAAATCATATGGTTATAATGTAAAACTTATTTTTATTTAAACCCCCAAAATTGGTCACTCAAGTTGTAATTAAGTTTTAACTGAAAAATTGAGTTTTGTATTCAAACAGATCTTAATTATAATTTTTTTATTAAAAAACTGGCTACAATTGTCGTATATGAAATTTAGGTTGAAACTTTTATGCAAACATGTGCATTTTAAGAACTTACACTCAAAAAAAAGAACCGACTACATTTAAGTTAGATATAAACTTAATTTTAGTTCATAGACTTTACTTAAACTTAGTTAAAATTAACTTAAAAATAACAATTTTAACTCAAAATAAAAAAAATTTACTTATTGAAAGTAAAGAGAATATGTTTGCTTACTTAAATATAATACAACATTTTACTTAATTAGTCTAACTAAAATAAAGTACATAAATATTAAAAAAAATTAAAAACTTTTACATATATATTAAAAAATTCTTAAGAACAAAGATTTTCTTTCCTTGAAATAAGTAATTTTAATTTTGTATGAAAAGTAAAAAATTTAGTTAACGCCTTCCTTAAAAACAGTTCAAAATTTTTTATATACTTAAAACAAGTACTAGTTGTCATTGTTTTTATGAAAAAATTTTAATAAAACCAAAGAAAATATACTGCTAATAAATACCGTTTACTTAATTAAAAAAAATTTGGCATGATGACTGGGTTATTATAATTAAAGAAATGTTTTTTTTAATTTTAGAACATTTGGTTCTTAGATATATTGTAGTAGAGTATTATATTAAAGCTAGATATGACGTTTAATGTATTTCAAGGGACTTATTTATACGAAGTCAGATTAACTAAAAACAATTAGCTCAAACAAACTTAAATTAAGTAAATTTTTTTTAAATAAAAAAATAACATAACATTGAATACAATCGGTGCTGCCGCAGTTATAAATTTTTTGGCAAAGAAAGTTACCAAAATTTTAAATCTATACACTTTTGATGTAGATTATGTGTATAAAAAATTTAGGCAATTCTTATATTTGCAATCTTTAAGATAAACAAAAATTAAATACACTAAATTTATTTTTGCTCAAATTCAATAACAATAAAAAAAACCCTAACAATTTTTTTAAGCTCACTTGCGATATCCAAAATTTATATATGCTCTCTCTACTTATCTCTGTTTATTTAGTTAAGAAATTTACTCATGTTTTAAAGCTGTTTAAAATTAAAGAACAGAAATTATTTTTACGATAAACTTCTTAATTCAAATTACGCTCACAATTTTATGTACACAAATAAGTACTTCCATATCTGTTATGACGTTTTCATATCTAACAAAAATATTCTATTTGTAGCACCATTTGATAGTGTTTGTGAATGTCGAAAAATGTAGAACTTAAATTAAAAAACGAGTTGTTTTCTAAGTTTTTCATTCAAAAAATTATAAAAATTTAACATGTTTCACTCTTTCTTAACAAAGCTAATGAATTTGTCATTGAAAGTCTCTTGGAATCATTACTGTCGTCTAACGAAAATGCAAACTCTTGCTAAATTTGGCTTTTTATTAAAATTTTAAACTTAACAAAATTTCTGACAGCATTTTTTTCAGAAAAGAAAAAACAATTGCATCACTAATACATACATATATCCAAAACTTAAAAAATTCCCAAAGTCGGCAACACCGAATGAGTGTGCACCTAAAAAATCAACAATGTGTTGTAATTGTAAGCATATGGACATCAGGGATGGAAAGTTTTGTTGGTACCAAATTTTTTTAATCTACATATTACATTTCTTTAACTAAAATTCTTAAAAAAATCTACATATTATACACATTTTTAAACAAAAAAAGTTATGAAAGATGATAAAAAAAATTTATATATGTATAAGAAAACTTGAAATGTGAAAGTGTGTTCACCACATTTCTGAATGTTTGTGACCAATTTTAGTATTATTAGGTTTAAAGTAGCTTAGGATAAATAGTATCTTTGCATAGTTAATTTAGCTTAGCCAAAAGCTTAAGTAAAAATTCAAAGTTTTATTCTGAGACTTCTCCTATTAGATTTTTTTGCATTTATATTTTCTTTGGCACTTTATAACCTTTTTATTCAGAGGCGTGCTATAGTAAGATAATATAAAAAAAGGTTAAACAAGTAAGAGCGCTAGATTTGGCTGTGCCGAATCTTTATACCCTTCACATAGGTCTTTTTGTATACCCAGTCATCTGATCAAGCCAAGTTGTTATATTACCGCGAAAACTTAGTTTAAAAAAATTCAACCTGGGGTTTGAAGTAAATAGCTATCCTAGTTTTTTAAAAAGAGAAAACCTTACAAAATTTTAACGTATAATAGAAATGCCATGTAGCGTGACGGGTGCTCCTGATTCTATCAAACTAAGCTTTTCCAAATTGTAGGCATTATTGTACAACTACTTCTTGTAGGACATTTAAAGTAGATTATTGTTATAGTTTCTAGGATATATCGCATCGAAAATTTTTCAAAGAATTTTAATTTGTATGGAGACTACCCCTACCCCAGCTCTTGATCAAATAATTTTTTTTCCAATGTAGGCGTTTTTGTAAAATTGCTTTTTGTAGCACATTTGAATTTTATAGCTGTTATAATATCTCAGATTTAGCGCATTATGTATTTCACAAAATTTGCGCAATTTTAGGAGAAGTAGCGCCTCCTATCCGGAAAATTATTGTCCTCAATTTAGGCCCCTATCTTCAAAGTATCTGTCTCAATCTTGGTAGATAGAGTGGCTGTATTTACCGAAATATATAGGGATATATGCATATGCGCCAATTTTCTGATTTGAAATAGTGATTGTTTAAGGGAGATTGATATGATTGTTTGATAATAAAACGTTTTTTGTGCGACTTTTTTTGGTTTCGGAAACTTGATTTCAGCAGACGGACATTGCTATACCGATTTTCCTATCTATAAGAATACAGAATATATATATTTTATGGGGTCGCAAATTGATAAAAAAGAAATTACACATGGAATGACAAGCTGATATAAATATTTCGTTATCACTATGTAAAGGGTATAAAAATCTAAATATCTATTCAAATTTAAAATGAAATATCATATTGAACAAATAAATAACTAATTTGGAAAAAAGACATTCTAGACATTCTAGATAAAAATCAGATATTTATGCCAAAAACTACTATTTATGTCAAAACTAAGAAAATTCAATTTATTATAAATAATTTTTTTTTTTAAAAAGTATTAATGATCTTAGAAAAAAACTTTTAAAAAAATAATACTTTAAATGCCAGAATACAAAATAATTTTCTTTTTTAAAGCGTTAACAATAAAGGAAGTAATTAAAAGTGTTTTCTTGTTTAGTTTTTTTCAAATTCAATTTGTAATTTGAAATTAACTATATATGTATTTTCCCAACTCTGAAGTTGTTTTGTTTTATTTTGCTCATAAGGAAACCCTTTGAAAGTTTTTTATTGCTGTGTGTGTCAAAAATAATTCTAAAAAATTTGTATGAGAAAAATTAAATTACGTATGTAAGAAATGACTAAAAAAGTGTTGAAAAAGTGAGAAAATTAAGAAAAGGTAAGTGCTAAATTACAATTATTATTAAAAACTTAAAAAATTAGAATAAGAATAGTGCATATGCGTGAGAAAATTTAAAATATAAAAAGTGAAATGTCATACACTCATATATGTACAGTGGCCGACAAAAGTCTACGTACGACCACAATTTTTGACTTTTTTTTAAACCAATAGTGTTGCATAAAAAACTAATGATGCAGTTTTGTTTTAAATGTGCAAAAAATTTGTATTTTCCAATGTAAAAATAAAAAATTGTGAAAAAAAAAACAATTTAAATACGTTGACAAACGTACGGCGGAATTCTTTTATTTTTAAAAAAAATATATTTCTTTTAATTCAATAGTTGTAATTAGATCCGAGGTAGTTGCTTAAACTTGTAGCTTTTTTGTTTTTTGTATCAAATATAAAAAAAAATGTTTAATAAGATGAGTTGTGATTCTTTTTATCATTAAAAATTTAATGCATATACAGTTTTATAGGGATTTTTATTTTAAAGTTGACACATAACAACGCTTTTGATTTTTACAAGTTTAAAAGTTAAAATTTTTGAGCTTCAGAAAATAATGTTGGTATGTTTTAATTTGGTACTGTTTGCTGTAAGATTCAGAATTTATACTAGGCCATTGAGTTATTGGTTTAAAGGATCGTAGATGCAGGTCAAAGTACAATTGCTCTTATCGATCCCCATTTATAATCTCGCATGAGAATAAACGAGTTTGTGTTTCAGTTCATGGGAAACTTTTTCTTATCAAATTGTTATTCTAAGCAGTTTGGCAAATCAAAGTCTCTTCCAGAACTAAATCTCATTCGCTTATTTCAATGAGCCAAGGTCACAAATGTGACTGGTAAATATATGGTAGCTCTTAACAGACCAAAACTAAGCTGGTTTCATTGACCCCAACTTATTTATCTGCAGGACATCCTAAGTACATCATTTTAAACTTTAAACTTGTAAAAAGCAAATGAAAAATTCCTGTTTTAACCTACAAAATCAATTATAGTTATTCGTAATTAAACTATTCACATCTAGGTTTATGCCTCAAAATTAATACCAATTTTTATATATTAAATGGAAATGAAACAATTCCATTAACTTATAAAAAAAAAAACAGAAATCCCTTATTTGCCAGAACAACGTCATTACGCAAAAAATTCATTTTTGGAGCTAACTACACAGAGTAATTGGTTATGCTGTGTTTTTACTGTGTTTAGATATTATCTTTGAACTGTTTCTAATTTTTTCGTTTAAAGAGAAAATGCTGGTTGTCTTTTGCAGTAAGTAAAAAAACATATTAAAACTTTAAATGCCTTTTTCGCAAAATATATTTTTTCAATTATGACGTTGTTCTGGCAAATAAGGGATATGTATGTACATAAGCAAAACATTAAACTTTAATGACATTTTTCTATTCTTATAATAATAAATAAACATTTTTCATATTTAAGATCTAAAACGGAAGAAACTTAACCCAAGTGTGTTAAAGGAGGAAAAGTTTCAAGAAGCTATTGAAGGTAAGTGTTTCCATTACATAGTCGTTGATCAATGAAAGTACGAGATATATTTCACGGCGGCAAAATTTTTGTACTTGTTGCAAAATTATATTTCTTTTAATTGAAAAGTTGAAATTATATATGAGGTAGTTGTTTAAACTTGTAGCTTTTTTAACTTTTGTATCAAATATTAAAAAAAGTTGTTTAATAAGATGAGTCGTGATTTTTGTTATCCATCTATATAATATATAATGAATATATATTTTAGTATATGTATAGGGATTTTCATTTTAAAGTTGATACCTAATAACGCTTTTGATTTTTTACAAGTTTAAATATTAATATTGTTGAGCTTCAGAAAATAATGTTGGTATGCTTTAATTTTGCACTGTTTGCTGTAAGATTCAGAATTTATACTAGGCCATTGAGTTATTGGTTTAAAGGATCGTAGATGCAGGTCAAAGTACAATTGCTCTTATCGATCCCCATTTATAATCTCGCATGAGGATAAACGAGTTTGTGTTTCAGTTCATGGGAAACTTTTTCTAATCAAATTGTTATTCTAAGCAGTTTGGCAAATCAAAGTCTCTTCTAGAACTAAATCTCATTCGCTTATTTCAATGAGCCAAGGTCACAAATGTGACTGGTAAATATATGGTAGCTCTTAACAGACCAAAACTAAGCTGGTTTTAATAACCCCAACTTATTTACCTGCAGGACATCCTAAGTACATCATTTTAAATTTTAAACTTGTAAAAAACAATAAAAAATTCCTGTTTGACCCAATAAATATAATAATAGTTATTCGCAATGAAATTATTTACATCTGGGTATGTGCCTCAAAATCAATTACAATTTTTATGTGTTGAAGAAATGCAACAATTCTAAAACTTATTCAGAAAACAGAAAAACTCCTGAAAGATTAGTAACTAATAAAGATAATTTATAAATAGAAAGAACTTTAAGATATTTAAAAAATATTACATACCTACATGTATGCATGTATTAGTTTTACACATTTTATTTAAAAACTGCAAATACTTTTTTTAAAAAAAGGCTTTTCTATTATTATAATAGATATATTTACCGCTTTGTTAATAAATACCTCCTCAATGATTTGAAATTTGCTTTATGATTTTTAAACAAAAATGAAGTTGTCTTTAAATGAGGTGGTGCTGCCTTATTATTATAAACTACATAATATAAGTTTTAATTACAAATAAATAATATACTTTAATATATATTTTCAGATTTAGGAAATATAATATTCTTGCACCTAAAAAATGGTACACTTCCACTGCCAAGTACCAGAAAATATGTCAATTAGGATTTAAGATAACAACTTTTGATGCGGAGCCCAAGAGTAAAGGAATCTTACTCTTAAACTAAGTAAATAATTGGAAACCTGTATATAAAAATACGTGCCATGTTAAATGATAAAGAAATTTTTAAAAATTTTTCACTATAAATTAGGATATCTTAACTTTTAAGATGATTTAAAACCTATATTAACACCTGTAATAATTAAGAAACTTGTATGTTCACATTTATTGTATACTGTATTTTCCGTAAAAAAATAAATAAATAAACGAAAAATACTAAATAAAAGAAATGATTTTATTTATAACTTTTTTACTTAAATTTGGTACTAATATTGAATAAAAGTAAGTACACAATTCTTGTTCTTAGGAAATCTTATACTTAAAATAAGTATAACACTTACTCAAATAAAGAAGAAAATTTACTTATTTTAAGTTTAAGCTTGTACCCTCTTTACAGGAAATGTTCTTGTTTCAAAGCAAATAATAATTAAATTAAGTTAGCGCTGAATACTCAAATTAAGAACTTTAGTTTGTTTTTTACGTAAATTTTAATTACGTTGAGTAAAATCATATACTTAAAACAAGAAAAATGGGATTTGTATTAAGTAAAAAATGTTTAATTATTACTGAAAACCAATATTTTTTTTCTTAAAACAAGTTAATAATTTTTTTAAAAGTTGAACAAATTAACTTAATGTTGGGCTCATTTTATTTAATTTGTGTAAAAAAATTGTCAGTTGCAGTTAAAGGTTTACTTATTTTAAGTATTTATTTCTCGCAAGATAGTACAAATCAACTGCGTTTCAGAAAAAATTTACTTAGTTTTAGTTTACGCATTAAGTTTTTTTGTACTAATTCTTAAGAAAATTTTAAACTAAATATAAGAAATATTTTCCTTGGAGCCAAATCATTACCGAATTTCTTTAAGTTAAGTAAAATTTCCTTAAATTTAGTAAACTTTTTTTTGAGTGTATTTGACATAAAAAGTTTATTAATTTCTTCGGCCAAAATATTAAAAAAATGTAAAAAAAAACTAATACCAGCTGAAAGTCTTCAGAAATGATCTACTCAATAACGCCTTTTAGAATTAAATGGTCGCTATTATTTTCCAAAAATGCTGTTTGACAGTGTTATTTTATTAATATTTGGCCTTTTAACTACAAGTTACATACATATTCATTAAATGTTATTTGTTATTCCAATTACGTACCTACTTTGCAATATAAAAAAAGGCCAAAAAACTTTTTTTCCCTTAATTCTAACTTGTAACATTTCACACCTTTAAATATAAATTTAGGGCCTAATACTCGCAAGCGTGAATACATAAGTAAATTTTAGAATAAAAAAATTAACAAATTTGAAAATTGCGGTCAAGTCATGAGTTATATTTTAGCACATTATTCACATTAGTAAGCAAAAAAGAAAAATAAAAAAAAAAAAAATTACTGCCCCTAGAAACTTCTAATACCATGTTCACACATACATAGACCTTAATGGAGTAATTAGCGCTTTTACGATTAATTGAGCTCGATTTATTATACAAGATTTTAATTAATAAATTGAGTAACTGATAGTAAATTGATTCACTAATTGAGTTAAACTCGAAGTGCAACCTTGCTGATTTAACAAGAACTGAGTTAAGTTAGTATAAAAACTTTTAACTGTTAATATGTATACCATGGTGAAATAATAGGGTGACCTCGTACCGACAACTTCCTGTTAAAATTTAGCATATTTTTGTTGCAGCTAAATTCTAGATAGGTTGCCAAAAATATTGCTATCATACATACGGTAAATACAACCATAATATAACATATAAAATTTGCTAAACTAATCTAGAAACATATGGCGTAAATAAAAGTCAGCTGATCAGTTGCGCCTGCCTTGTTCAATTTACCTTAAAAATGTAAATAATATTTATTTAGCTCAATTTACTTTAAATTGTCTCAATTTATAATGTATGTTTGAACATGGTATAGAATCGTTAGTCTCACAATTAATATTAAAAAAACATAAAAAAAAATAAAGAGATAAAAACAGGTTAATTTATATTAAAAATAATTATTTGTTAAGAGTTTTTTTTTTTTTTGCAAACAATTCGATTTTTTTGTTTGCTGTTCTACACAGCTAACAATTCACATTGAAATGGTAATTAATTGCGAAACCTAAAGCTACGAATAGAGACAAAAAGAGAGTGAAAAGTTATTAAGTTTTGTACTTTAACACCAACAAAAGTTTCGTAAGATTTAACAATTACAAAATTTTTGAGATTAGATGATAAATATAAAAAAAATTATTGTAATATTTAGGAATTACTCGATTGTGTTTTATAAATGTTTTACACCCTTCTCATAGTTAAAAGGGTATGATGGATCGGCATCTTTTAGTTTGTTATTTCTACAATAGCAACTTATTACATTTTTTGTATGGATTTTGTTTCAAAAAAAAAAAAAAAAACTGGGAAAGCACAAATAGCTGCTTCCAAAACGTAAAAAAATTAAATTGCTTAAATTATTATTTCCTAAAATCCCGCTAAAAAAACCGGAAAAGCGGGAAATATAAAAAATTGAAATCGAAAACGCTAATGGACATCCAGCCGGATGGACTGACAGACATGCTTAAATCAATTTAGGAAAATTTCCTGACTCGATCGGTTTGCTTAAAGGTGGGTCGTAGACCATTATTTTTTGACATTACACACATCTGCACAAACGCCCCCTACCACATAAGTGGTATGGCTGTAAGCATTAATAAAAATACCTTAAAGAACGTTTGAGGTCGACAGTTTCCAACACATTTCGTATCAAAAGTTCAATAAAAATTGTTCATTTGTATAGGGGCTTCCGCTTCCCCTGCTTTTATCCATGTAATTTGTGTCCAAAAACTTGGACCAATGGGTCCTGAGAAGGGGTCTAAGGTCTGGTATGCCGATGGAGTATTTGGGTTCGGCTTTCAAAAGGCCCTGGCAATGGGTAAATATTTCAGGTTTAGATTTACGCTATTTTCGTATGTGCCTATGAAAGAACGGGGGACTCGAATATACATTATTTCGGACAGCCAGGCGGCCTAAAGGGCCCTTAATGCTTATGACTTTGACTCCGCTCTGGTAAAGGAGTTCGTGGTCACACTAAATAGGCACGGTGCGCGCAATGACGTAAGCCACGAACAACTTTACTTTATCTAGAGGCAACTCTAGGGGGCTTTTGTCTCTTTAAAGGAAGGATCTAAGGTCCTCACAGGTTCTCTTACTGGGCACTGTTATCTCAGATACTATTTACACAATATCGGCTGGGCCGAAACATCGACTTGTCGTTTTGCTGCTGATGAGACCTCGGAGCATGTACTCTGCTTAGGGAGCAGCATTGCTATACTGGCAGGCATTTCAATTTCATTGCCGCTTAAGTTATTAGGCTTTACACAGATCACAGGATTGAGGTTACTCAAAATACCTATTCCTGGTAGCGGTGCACTGTGCAAATAATGTTTATAAGATTATTTTAAGTTTATACAACACGTGACACATGCTGGTCTTGAAACAAATTTCCCAGTGAAACCTTTTCGAATTTTCGTAAAAGGTTCTTATTATTATTTTGAAGCTTAAAACGTAAAAACGAAAACATTTTTGTTTTAAAAATTCTGAAATTTTAATGCCATTTTCATTTGATACTTGGTAACTAATAGGTCGACTTTCAAATTAACACAAGAGCCGTAACCATGCCATAAAGGATATAAACGGTCAACTAATTACCAACATAGAGGATCAAACTTGTCGATGGAAAGAACTTTTCGAAGGCATCAATAACATCGCTGAAGACAACAACGTAGAAAACCCCTCATCTCCTTTCGCAGTTACCACATTTGCTAACCAGAAAATATGTGACGTTGAGTCCACTCTTTGATGAAACTGCAGGAGCTATTTTAAAACCAGAGTTGGGCAAAATACATGCTTTGCTGTATTTGAAATACAAAATACTAAATACTTTCAAGTCGAGTATTTTAAATACAAAATGCAGTATTTTAGTATCTTTTATTTAAAATACAAAATATAACCATTAATCTGTAAAACAAGAGCAAAATCTATGCATATATCCCTATATACCTCAGTTGCCACAAAATTTGGTATGGAGACTTTAGAGGCGGGAAAATTAACTTTGGGATAGTAGCAATGTTTACAGTTTGGAAAAAAAATTAATCGGAGCAAGGGTAATGGTAGCCCAATGGCTAGGTTAGGTGAAACACCCGGCTGCGGATATAAGAAATGAGGGACAGCTTTGGGCAGTTTCTTTGGAGTCTTTTTACAATTATCCTATAGATGACTGTCAAAAAAGCCTTTAATGAAGCCATCATAAGTATTATGAATATGGGCATAAGTAATTTAATTAGAAAGCCCTATTGAAATAGGAAAATTATCGAAGTTAAAACTGTCTTATTTTCTCATAAATTGAATGGCAAAATAAACAAAAAGAAATTCAAAATTCTATTTATAGCTCGCATGAGCCTTGTGACATGATTTATACAACACGTACTCCTTTTCAGATTATTGGGTAATTTACAAATTAGCCAGAGACATACAAAAGTGATTAATAAAAACAAGAAAGAAAGCTTTGTTCGGCTATGCCGAATCTTATTTACCCTTCACATTTATCTTTTCGTAAATCCAGCCATCTAATCTTTTCAAGTTGTTTTCGTACCGCAAATATTATAATAAAAGTACTTTGTGCCGGCCCGGCCCGGCCCGGCCCGGCACGTCACTAATATTCAATTTTGTATGAAATTTTTAATTTTTCTGGCATTCCACCGTTTAAGAAAGAGAAAAGCAGAGGGCGAATTTTTTGAATTCGCCTTGCTGTTATCTTGTTTAGTGTACCCTGGGAAATTGTAACATTTTTCAATTTTGGTTATGACAAATTTTTGTAAAACAAAAAAATGTATTTTGCAAAACAGTATTTTGAAATCATGAGTATTTAAGATACAAAATACTTCAGTATTGGGTATTTGAAGTACAAAATACATTAGAAGGTGGTATTTCAAATACAAATACAAAATACGTATTTGTATTTCAAATACGAATTTCAAATACAAGTATTTCAAATACTGCCCAACCCTGTTTAAAACTAAAAAGAAACAAAGCACCCGGGGTAGATGGCACTCCACCAGAGCTTCTTCAGTTTCAGCGGACATTGCGCAACCATATATTCGTGATGCTTGGACAAATGAACAGTTTTCTGGAATATAGACAAAAGGAGCCATAATTAAGCTTCCAAAGAAAAACGATCTGACCTACTGTGATAACTGGAGGGGCATCACCCTGCTTAATACCATTTATAAAGTAATTGTCATAATAAAAAATAAAAAACTGCAGTGGGTTGAACAGAAACTGCAAGACGAGCAGGCAGGTTTTTTTAAATACCCTTCGTGTCATAATAGAACAGTCTGTAGAGTGGCGCACACCGCTTTATTTAGTCTTTGCCGAATTTAGAAGCGAATTCGACTCTATAAGACGTGCGCAATATGGGACGCGCAACAAAAAATGGTATTGGATTGGGTATTCGGAAACATCTGGAAGGCTTGGACAGATGATATCTGTCCTATTTCGCATAATTTTAACGGCATAGAAAGAAAAGTTAACGATTTAGAAAAGTTAGCAATGGCCGTTGGTTTAGAAATAAACACCGAAGGCACAATTAAAGTATAAAACCAGACTATTAAATTTGTAAAAAACTTTTGTTATCTAGGATGCATGATGCCAGTTAATTGGGGCATAGAAGAGGATGTGTCTGGACGGCTAATAAAGGCAAGGTCAGCATTTGGTCGCCTAAACAGTACGTGGCGGACCATTCAAATATCACAAAACACGAAGATGCCTGCGTAAATTCTTCACCGGTCGTGATTTTGCTTTTTTATTGCTTAAAGCGAACCAATGATTTTGCTTGTTCTCATGAAAAAACCGCAGTTGCAGTCAAAGTAACAGCAGAAAATAATTTTTAAAAATATTTGCAGCACATCGTTGCTTTTGCTTTTGAATAATAAAAAAATTCGGACACTTGTTTGTTTGCTTTTACGTTAAATTTTATTTGTATCTTATTAAGTTATTAAAGCATATGTATATAATTTTATATAAAATTATGGATCTTAAAAAAAATCCTAAATTCAACTGCTTATCAACATTTGATATAAAAAATTTCTAATAAAGTTCCCTCAAAAAAAAACTATTAAAATACAATTTAATTTATTTTTATTTTAACTGAATTTTTCTTAAAAATCATTAGAAAAATCTTCAACAACCAAGTTGTTATACACAAAACAAATAAAATCACAACTATTAAGCCAGCCAAGCAATCAATACCATGTTTCCTAATGTAGTCCATATTTTGGGCTGGACTTTGCAGATGTTTTGCACCATTATGACGTAACACATATTCCGTCCAATATACAGCCAAATCCATAGGTTTAAGGGGTTGATCATGATATCTCAAAGAAATCTCCTTGGCCTTTTGTGTATACGAAGGGTTGTTAAGCATTTCCAAAATAAATCTTTTTAGCTGCCTTTGAGTTAATGTGCTTAAATCTAGCTTAAGAGCATATCCCTGGCGTTCAGCTTTGTTAACATTCATATGCTGGTCGAAAAACATGGGTAAACCTAATATGGGTTTACCATGATATATAGACTCAAAAGTAGATAAAAGGCCACCATGTGAAATGAAAAGTCTTACTTTGGGATGGGCCAAAATATCGCTCTGAGGAAACCAAGGTGATATTAAAACATTTGATGGTTTTCCCTTCAAATTAGGATCTTCAAACTTCCATAGTATATTGTAAGGCAATTCGGAAAAGACCTTATTGAATGTTTGTAAAGTTTTCAATGGAAAATTCTTACTTTTCATATTTGAACCCATGGAAAAGTAAATGACATCATTAGTAGAATTTACAAGGAAATTACTAATTTTAGCTGGTAGAGGTTTCGGCCGATGTTGTATTTGAATACCTCCGACTTCTATCATATTTGTAGCATAAGTGCGCGGAAAACTCAAAGAAAAATGTTGATTCATTAAAAACAGTGATATATTTTGGCGTAGAGTGCTAATATCTTCTTTAATATGAGGCATATACTGATTCTTAATCAGTTCATGTTTTGGCAAATGCACAACCTGATTGTGAAATAATAATAAAAGTTTCAGCAATAAATTCTGAAAACGTTGCATGTAAGTCATTTTCTCGCTGAATCCAGTTGAAATTAAAGGTACATACGTAAATGGAGAAATATTACTGAGGGCTTCATCTATTATAGGATCAGTGCCATATGAAGAAAACAATATAATCGGAGCTCTGAAGTTTGCACCAAAACTTGACAAGGCAGCACAGTTTAATGACTCCAAAATAATTAAATCAAATGTTCCGGTTTTAAGTAGGTTTTGAACTTGGGGATTCTTCATAACGATGGAAGTAACGTTTGTATAATAATTTGAATAAAAATTCATATCATTCCACCAATTACGTTTCACTTGAGCCCCGCTAACAAAACCTATAAATTTAGTTTTTTAAATAAAAATGCAAAACAAAAGGAAGTGAATATTCTTAAAAGACCCCTTTTTACCTTCGTGTATACTATGAACTTCCAAAACGGCCACGTCTGTGTAATTTTTTAAATTCTCTTTGCTGGGGAAAGCATTAATAACGGTCAATTGATGACCCCTTTGCGCCAGTGTTTTTAAAAACGGCTGCACTAACATATATTGAGATCTACCGGGAAAAGGAAAAACTGCCAAAATTCTGGCTGCTTCATTTAAATTCACAAAATTCATAGAAATTTGAATAAAGATTATGAAAAACTTTTCATATAATTTCATGACTTATATTTTGTATTTTTAATATTCAGTTTTAAAAACGTTGTTAATCCACCAAGTATTTAATTAAAACTAAACAGATAATCGTGGCAAAGAGAGTCATTTGTGAAGTCATTTCTTATATTATCTGTATTTAAACTGATATGTATTTTATTTGTATATAAAACTTCTACGAAAAACTAATGATGACCTTTTACAAATACATATTTATGATTTCGAATGCATTTTTTTGAAAAGACAAAATTTTTCTAAATAACGTGACTCGACTGTGTAGCATAAGTGTGTTCTCGAATGCGAACGTATTCTAACATTACAGGTAATAGGAAAGTGATGATATTGAATATGATTTAAAAAAGAAAAAAGGATAAAATTAAAACCTTTTAAAAGGCAATAATAAATAATTATATCGAAACAACCTATTTCGCTACCTTATTTACCTGAGCCAACAGATTTTTTTAAGCAGGTGTCGCATTTTAACAAGAATAAAATGTATTTTAGTTGCCTACTTTCGGATAATGGAAAGAGAGAAAAAGACATATTTTTATGACTCTATTAGCTTAATGAAATTATTTTCAATCTTATAACAATTAGTAGAGCTCGACCGAACGTGCATTTTTTAATACAAACCGAACCCGAATCCAAATTTTGTAAAATTTCTATTGTTCGGCTAAATCCAAATTAAACTGAATTAAATCATTTTACTAAACAAAAAATATCAATTAATTATACCCTTCACATAAGTGATAAGGGTAAGGGATAAGTGATAAGTTTGTCATTCCGTTTGCAATTCTTTCAATATCTATCTGCGACCCCATAAAGTATACATTTTCTTGGCCCTTATAGATAGGGAAGTCCATGTCCGTCTGCTCATCTCTCCGTCTGTCCGTGTTATGGTTGAAATCAACTTTTTGAAGTCCCAAGATGTCGCATAGTCAAGTAGGAAGTATTAAAGTATCAAAAAAATCTGCGAGAAAATCGCTATTGAAATCTCTAAAAATCGCCCGATAACTGACCGAGATATATGTATGTAAGTGAAAAACCAAGACTACCTCTGTTAATTTCTCTAAAATTTGTGCATAAAAACCGCTACAACTGCTCCGGAGTTTCCATTAGTTTTTTTCCCAAACATTTTTGTGAAACATATTTACCCCCTATCTTCAGCCCTTAACAAGGTTGCCATACAAAGTTGAAGATTAAAATTTGTTTTTTTCAAATCTTTCCCACAGCTTTCAGGGTGCTCCTACAAAAGTCAAATGTAAGACCGACCCGAATTAATTTTTTCTCCCCGACATTTTTGTGGAGCATACTTGTCCCCTGTCTCCAGCCTCTTACAGGATTGCCATACAAAATTTAAAAAAAGTTAGATTAGAAACCCTACAACTGCCCGGAGTCGTACTTTAGAGGAATAAAATGTATCACAGACCCCTATTAGTTTTTTCTTCCAAACATATTCCTAGAACATACCCCCTATCTCCATCACTTAAGGGGGTTGTTATACAAAATTTGCAAAAATTATGTAAAAACGCCAATAAATTCCCCAAAGTAGACCTTAGAGAAATACAGTGTAGGACCAACCCCTATTAGGTTTCCCTCTCCCTCCCAAACATATTTCTGGAACATACTTGCTTCATATCTCCATCGCCTAAGGGGGCTTCTATTTTGGTAGTAAACCGATCTTGCTGATTTTAAAGAGTTCTGTTATGGAATAGTATTTGATAGTTTGACACCAAAATGTGGCTCTTCGGATTTGACTCGAGTCTTAAAAACTTGATTTCTATAGATGCACAGAGGAAAAGGCGGACATGGCTAAATCGACTTTCACATATGTATATACTTTATGAAGTTGAAAATTAATATTGTAAAAACTACAAACCGAATAACAAACTAATATATATCCTTATCACTATGTAAAGGGTATAACTATTATTACTTAATTACTGTTTTTAAACAATCTTATCTTTTAAAAATTTTTTTTATTAAATCGTTTTACAATGTCTTGTAATATAGCGGGCCTTATTTAACTTTTGATTTTTACTAATATGTATTAAATAAATTTTTCGTTTGAATTCTACCTGCAAGATCTCGTGTAATAAAACGTATGTGCATATCGTAAGATGAAATGCTATATGCCTTTTGAATTTTTAAAAGTTAAAGTCAGTGATGAAAATGCTAGCTGTCAAATAGCAAAAGCACAGAAAATTATCGTGCTATGCTTTAAATTTTTCAATCATAGTGCTGTTGTTATGCTGTTGAAACTTTTTTTACAACACATCAAACAGAAAAATTAAAAAATAAAAAAAATTGTTTTTACAAAATAGCATTTTTTACTTCTTTATAATTTTGCTGTTGCTTTGAAAAACTTAAAACCAACAGCAGATATTTTACTACAAACACATTAACAGCACTGAAAAAATGTACATAAATCAATATTAAAAATAATTTTTTTTTGCTTTTGATATTGGTATTTTATATATTAAAAATTTTGTTTGGAAAAACAATTACAGCAATGAACAGCAAAGCAATTGCTTTTGTATTTTAGCTGTTTCTATTGCTGTTGATGTAGAATTTTCAATACAACCTAGGTATAAAGCAACACAAAAAGCAATAATTGTGTAGACTTTTTTTGAAACCCTGGTTATAGTAAATTTTTTTAATGATATAAGATAAATAAATAAATAAATTTTTTTCCAAAAAGCTAATTGTTTTGTGATTGCCTTGTTTGCAATAGTTTTACAGCCTAAAACCTAATCTCAGCAGACGTACAGACAGGCTGGCTGAATTAACTTCCTTTTTTATAAATATCAAGAATATATGTATATACATTCTGACGACGCCAATGAATGTTGTATAAGTTACAAACGGTATGATAAACTAATAAAAACCTCTGTCACCAGCGTTGTAAACTTTTTGAAATGAATGCGCGCAGTTCATTCATTTTCTTCTTCGTTTTTTCATAGTGTGCAAGTTTTTACATGGGTGGGCTACTAACCCGACGCCTCAACCAAATTTTATTGCTCTTATGGGTGAAGGAGCGGCACTTTTTAGCTTACTACCTTTAATGGGTATTAAAGGCAGCTATCCTAAGTGACACCACAGGGAGGTAAGTTTCCACAGTTGAGATGAAAGAGGGACCAAGATTGGTCAGGGCTTTGCCAGGTTAAAACCAATCAGAGCCGTTACTTTGTAATCTACTTCTCCTACCTCACATAACTTAAAGCGCCAAAAAGCGCTAAAAATTTTTTTCTGAAGCTATTTAAAGTGAACAAAATTAAAAGCGCTAAAAGGCAAAATCAATATGCAACTAAAATGTTATCCTCAAAATCATTTTTTGTGCAAAAATTTTTATAAGTGTGCATATTTACATATTTTTAAGCATTTCAAGATATGTTTTGGTTAGGAATTCACGAAGAAATGACACATTTTAAGGAAAAACATAACAAATACCAATTTTTTCCAAACATTTTTATGAAACATATTTACCACCTATCGCCAGCCCCTAACAGGGTTTTCATACGAAATTTGAAAAAAATTAGGATAAAAACCCCTACAATTTCCCCGATGTCGCTCTTAGAGAAATAAAATCTATCACAGAACCCCATTAGTTTTCCTTTCCAAAGATATTCATAGAACATACTTACCCCCTAACTCCATCACTTAGGGCGCTCAAGAAAAACAATGCGCCTTTTGGGTAGTTAAAAAGCGCTAAATCTAGCGAGAAAAGCGCTAAATTGGTACCACCGTCTATCACTATATCCTAAGGAGCATGTATGTAAATTACGAGCTTTTTTAACGTAGGTTTTTCAAAAAATAGTTTGTAAACATAAATAAGTGTATCATAGTATCTAAACGTAATTGATCCGTTGTGCTTTCGATCATTAATTAAAAATGTCTTTTTATTTAGATTGTAAGGAATTGCGTTTGATAACATTTTTATAGTGTTGACAAATACTTATGTTGTTAATCTGTTTTTTAATCTTTATTTTCAATTTTGAACGATAGTCTACTTCAAATTAAAGTTTTTTTATCTTTTGTTTTTTGTAATTAAACAGACGATTGCGAAATGTAACTATTATTGCAAGTGTTGGCGTGTTTTGTTTTACAAGTCATAATGGTAATAGGAAAAATCCTATCCGTGATTGTCATATATACATACCTATGTATGTATATCCAAGATAAAAATAGAAAAAATTAGTCGACTGTGGAATTAAGCAGTTATACGTGAATCTCTTCCCAACTAGATTACCAACTAAATATTATTTACAAGGCGTGAGACTGAAATAATTAGTTTTTAGTAAATAATTCTGATAATGAGTTACTTTTTTTATTAAATAAAGTTTTTATAAATATTTTAATGTTAATATGTATATTTTCAATAATAAACTGATAATTTATTTATGTATTTCTTACAAAACTTTACTTGACAAATAATTAAACTTGATGTAATGAAATCCAGGGTGCTCCAAATTTTTTTTGGCAAAAGCCAGCAGCTTTATCTTACCAACTCCAAATATTCTCTCTAGACCTCGGAACAAAAAAGATCATAGACAGTTTTTTCTGGGGCACACGAGCGCTGGGCAATGACACAGAATATGCTTAAAAATTTCCCTATCCCCCGGTACCCAACTGAACCTGCAGTCATCGCTTGCTAGTCGCCCTGCTCTTTTGGCATGATCCGCTGTCCAACAAGGACCTGTTGTGATGCCTACTAGGAGTCTACAAGCACTTTTTTGCATAGACAGATCTCCGTCGCTCGAACGTTTATTGCTCTTTTGATAGGCAGATTAACATCTTGCTTTGCCAGCTAGTCTGGCATCTTATTCTTCTCAATCCGCCTGTGCCCACGAATCCAGTAGATGTGCACTTGTGTTGTGGCACACAGTCATTCAATTTTGAGGAATAGGTAAGGCTTGCGGAGATTGCCTTAATCGCCGCCTGACTATCAATAAAGGTGCCTTTACATGATAATAATGTATTACGATACATTAAAAAAATGTTGTGGAATAATACAAAGTCTCATCATGTAAAAGCATAATATATTAAGTATTAGAGAATACAATTACAAAATTTGACAAGTGTTTGGTTAATGTTTATATTGTAAACCATTTAAAAACTTACGGCAGCACTAACAACATCTAATAAAGGTGGCTACATTTTATAAAACCAAACACAAACCATCAACATCAATGCAGAAGTTTTTCATGTTGTTTATCTTAATATTGTAGAACTTAAACCAGGTCCCATTGCCACAAAAGAAAACAAAGTTTTAATTTTACCAACACCTTCCGTGTAACCATGAAAAATACTTAAAACAGACTTGCATTCTCTTTCTTTAAACACGGAGATAATTTTATAATATTTTGATTCTACAAAGTCTAAATACTTTGTTTTACCATGTAAAGCATATATGTATGCATATTCCCCTGAGAATTCTCAGTTTTCTAAATATGTTAAAATAAGAAAATATATAATATTAGTTGTATTCAATTACTTTCCCAGTTAAGTTGACTTTACATGGTAATACAAAGTATTTAGATTTTGTATAATTAAAATATTATGAAATTCTTTCCGTGTTTAAGAAAAGATAATAAAAATTTGTTCTAAGTATTTTTCATGTTTACACGGATGAGGTTGGTAAAATCAAAATTGGTTGTTACCTTGCCAGTTCCCTTTTGGGGTAATGCCATATGGGTAAGGTTCTACAATATTAACAAAAACAACAATTAAAAAATTCTGCTTTAATTTTGATTGTTTGTGTATTGTTTCATTAAGTGTAGCCACCTTCATTAGATAGTGTAAGTGCTGCCAATCTTTCAGACCTCTGATTTGATGAGAATACACAAGTTTCTAAAGTGGTTACCGAACACTTGTCAAATTTTGTATCCGTATTTGCTCCCACTCAATACATTGTGCTTTTACATGATGAGATTTTGTATTATTCTACAACATATTTTGACAAGTCGTAATATATGTATTACCATGTAAAAGTACCTTTAATACTTGCAACAAAAGCGTAAAACGAAGTTTTTTCGAAACGTAAAAATTAGTTTGCGGAACATCAATTATTTAAACAAAAACGATTTTAAACTTAAGTTGAAATTAAGAAAATGCCTGATAATATTAACTAAAATTTTATTTTAGCTAACGATATATGTATGTATATATATCGCACATTTATTCAAACAATGTCATATATTTAAAACTTACCAGTTAGAATACCCTGTTAACATAATAGGTTAATTATTAAAATACATTTTAGTATATGTTTAGAAAATTATCTTTTTTAAATTGTTTATATTTTTAATAAACAAAATTTAAATTGTATCTATCTATATGAATGTTAGTATGTATGTGCTTATTTCACATAACTTTAAAATGAAATCATAAGATTTTGAAATGACAAAAGATAAGATTATTTTTTGTTTTTGAAAGAAACCATTACTTGATAATGACCTTTAGATAATAATAAAAAAAATGTTAAACAGCTTAAATTATTTAGGCAAATTTATATATAACATTAACACATATCAGTTTTGTATTTTATCAGTGAAAAAGGAACAATAATGTATTTTGTTATACCGAATTTTAGACACCCACCATCCCACCTATTTTGCTACAATGTGATGTCGTTTTTCTACACCTTTTTTTAAATAACTGCGTTTTTGGTGCAATTTAGTGTTTTCTTGTTGCCCACACTTATGGTATTAAAAATAAAAAGAAATAATAAATTTTGTCTTTGACTTTGTAACATGTTGAAACATAAAATATATAATTAGGGTATTCACAAGGTAGTCATAAAGTCATATGTCTTAAAAAATAAAACGAAAAAATACTACTGTTGTGAGCATCCGCTCATAATTAAGTGTGCTATTTTAAATTTGAATCAGCGGCTGGAGAAAACAGAAAAATAAGTAATTTCAAAAATATTTTAAAATTAATGACTGCGACTTGTTAATTATGTATATCAACAGCTTCATTAAAGAGTTTTGGCCGCCCGGCTCAGATTTCTACTGTTTATGACAAAACAATAAACACAGTTCAAAAAGTCTTATTATTATAGAACTTTTCTCTTTTAAACACAACAACAATTTTTTTAAACTATTGTAAAATATTAAAACTTTAAGACAATATGACTTGATAGCATACCGTTTGAATCCCCCAAACATTAAAGTATAATATGATACAGGGTGAGGCAATAAGTATTTATATTTTGTTAAGAGGTTTTATTATAGTCTAACAGAGTGATGCCAATTCATTTCTTTATAATATATGTTTGTGACACCATAAATTATTTATATTCTGGATCCTTATAGATAGTGAAGTCGATTCAGCCATGTCCGTTTGTCGAAATCAAGTCTCTGGATCTAACAAGTTCTTCAAAGCCGATTTTAGTGTCAAATTTTTTAGAAATATTTTTGAAGTAACCACTGCTTAAAATTAGCAAGACTGGTTTAATTACTGACCAAGATGCAAGCAAAACCCTGAGATAAGCTATTTTTTAGAAAATTTGTTAGAATAGAAGCGGTAGCCCCCTGCCAAATGCAAACCTTTTAGGAAATTTTTTATGCGCAATATTTCGGAGGCT
Source organism: Melanophora roralis (assembly GCA_963583895.1). Lineage (NCBI taxonomy): Eukaryota > Metazoa > Arthropoda > Insecta > Diptera > Rhinophoridae > Melanophora > Melanophora roralis. The sequence goes on from OY757191.1 coordinate 56,354,674, forward strand.
TTTATATCTTTCAGCTTAAAACGTGCTAAAAAGTAACTCCAAAGCAATATTGGCTCCTATTCTGCATTTTGATTTAAGTCAAATTTTCTTCACCGCTCTTTTTTGCTGTGAAATAATTTAGTATTTTTGATTTTTGATTTTTCAGATAAAATATGACACAAAATAACTTATGACTAAACTATTCCACATTAAAAAAAAAAACCGTTTGAACCGAAATACTGAGAAGGGAATATTTTATTCTATAAGAGCAAGAGGAGCGTTATCCTTCATACAAATGCCGGAGAAAACTCGATTTGAATCGAAATACCGATTAAAAAAATTTGGATAAAAGCAAGGGACCGGTAGCCTGAATACAAATAAACGATTTGTTTAATACGCTTTATTTTGGAAAGTGTAACAACCCAGCAAAAACTGCTGCTTCGCCGTAGGTAGGTTTGTAAGGGAATATCAAGACAGCAAAGCTTACAAACCTGCTTACGTATGGCATGATATTTGTTCGCGATGTCCCACTTAGTTGCATTTCATGTTAAGTGCTTATTTCGGCGCTATGAATATCCAGTGAATTCATGTAGTTTTGGTGCTTCTTTAGTTGTTTAAATTTATTGCGTCATCGAAATAAATGTTTTGCCGTGTTATTATGTTCGTTACTTGACGAAACGCGAATGTTTTTTTTACTCACTGCCTTACAGTAGTGCTTCCTAGTATGCACTTGAGTAAGCGAGTGTGTATAACAGTAAAAATTTTACATTTACTGCCATACAATATTGCATTTATTAAGGGAATAGATAAGTGCTTGCTGCAAAGCGCATTAGTATACTAGAAAAAGTATTTATTGCTTACAAAATCTTGATTATTTTTTTGCTGGGAACTGTCGTATTCAAATTTACCACAAAGTAATTTTTCAACGTCTAAATTTTTTTAAACAAATTAGTTGGATAGGAGTAGGGGAAGTAATAGCCCCCATACAAAAAAAAAACATTTTTATAAAATTTTTGATACAAAATATCTAGGAACCTGTTAAAATTTTTGACCTACTACAGGGTGTTTCGCATATACATTATAAAATCCGATCGAATGTGCATTTTTTAACCAATTCCGAACTTTGAACTTGAAACGAAGAATTTTTATAATTTAGTTAATAGCTGTATTTCAAAAATATTTGAACCATAATGGATTTCGGTTAGTGTTCGGTACAGTTTGGCGAAAACACCGAACGTCAAACATAGGCCGATTACTGAATTCCGAACGTTCGATCGGGCTCTAATGATTTTTTTTCTCAAAAGACAAATATAAATGGTACTTTTTTCCCCCTGTACTTCTGCTCTTTTACTAATTACAACTGCCAAATTGCGAAACTGTTTAAAAGGAGTTGTCAACGCATTACTTTTAATATTACCATTTTGGGTATGGTAGCCCCCATAGGCGATGGAGATATTCTATATATATTCTAAAAACATGTTTGAAAGGTGAAACTAATGGGATTCGGTCGTACACTTAATTTCTCTAAGGCCGACTCTGGGGAAGTTATGAGCGTTTTTACATCGTTTTTATTAATTTTGTATGGTCACCCCCTTAAATGATTAAAATAGTTGGTAAGTATGTTCTAGGAATATGTATGGGAGGGAAAGCTAGTGGTTGTCTGTGATAAATTTTATTCCTCTAAAGGCGACTCAGTAGAAGTTGTAGGGATATTTACCCTATTTTTTCAAATTTTGTATTGCAACCATGTTAGGGGCTGTAGATAGGGGGTAAGTATGTTCCACAAAAATGTTTGTGAGGAAAAATTAATCAGGGTCGGTCTTAGATTATACCTTTGTAGGAGCACCCTGGAAGCTGTGGGAGTGATTTAAAAAAATTTAACTTTGTATGGCAACCCTGTTAGGGGGCGGAAATAGAGTTTTAGTATGTGCCACAAAAATGTTGGAGGAAATAATTAATGGGCTGGATTTCAATAGCGATTGGCTCGCAGATATTTCTGATAGTTTGGAACCACTAACGGGTCTATGCGAAATCGGGGGGCTTCAAAAAAGTTGATTTGAAACATAACAAGGACAGACGAACAGACGGACGTCGCCTAATCGGCTTACTATTTATAAGGACCAAAAAAATGTTATACTTTATGGGGTCGCAGATAGTTATTAAAGAAATTACAAACGGAATGACAAACTTATATTTACCCTTATCACTTATGTGAAGGGTAAAAAAAACATTAAATGGGCCTGTTCGGATATGCATCACTGTGCTTCATCACGAGTGCAAACTTTTACAAAAACGGAGGAAAATGCTTTAAAAAAGGTAAATAATGCTACAGTGGCAGCCATTTAAAAAAACGTTTTTGAGGTAAATCAGTGCATTAAAATATGCTTTTCGCTACCTTAAAATTTATGATGCAGCGCAGTGGTGCATTTCCGAACAGGCCCAATGTATTGACTACATATATTACCAATTGTGTAATCCATATCAAAATAATTTTTAATTACAATTTTCAAATTAATTTTAATATATTTTTCTTTATTTGATTTATTTTAAAGTCATTTTTGATCGAACCATGAAATAAGTTATACAGAAACAAAAAAGGTTTTTTACTTGAAACAAAAACATTAATTTTGAATTCTAATTTAATAATATTCTTTTATAATAAAATATTGGCTACAGTTTGGGCTTTTTAAAATGTATTAACTTTTTTTATATTTTTTTTCTTTTCAGGTAAAATTCCATTTTAAATTTTCAAACTAGTGATAGCGAATCAATTTGGCTAACTGGTAATATAAATAATTTTTGTGTTGTTTATTAATAGAAAAATAATACATTGAATTCAAGTATTAAACTCATGTTTAGTTTATTAATGAACATTTATTGAATTCCATTACGAATATATTCACTCACAAATACTCAATTTCAATTATAACGTTTAATAACACACAAGTGTCTTTAACTTTAACACTTTAAACCCGATTTAAAAATTTAAACCAGTTTTAGAAAGACAAAAAATTAGGCTTTTGTAAAATGTATGCAGTATTTACATTTAATTTAATTTTTTCAGATTCGGCAACAGTTTTTTTTCTTTGAAAGCCAATATTTTTCTGCAAACTCGCTTAAAGAAAATTTTATATAAAAAACAACAATTGTTAAAATCGGTTATTACAGGGTGTCTGGTGGCAGATTTATATTTTCAAACGTAATAATTTGCACAAAGTTACAATAAAATCAAAATGCGGATTTTGTTTTTAAGGAATATGCCATCCAGATGTCTTACGTCGAGTTGAGCACACTGCTCAAAACGGAGCCTTGTGCTCTGCGCCACACGATGCAGTAAACGTGGTTCAATTGAGCTGATTTCTGGACGAATATTTTCCTTTAAAGCCACAGGAGATTGGGCATTGTCATTATAAACCCTCTCTTATCCCTATAAAAACATGGGAACTAGATTGGGCGACCTCGATGGTAATGGGATGTTCCCAAAGCGACTGTTCAGTTTTTGGGGGAAATTTTCCTGACACAAATTCATCGAAGCTCCGGCTGTGTGTTGAAACCACGTCTGTGAAGAGTACAATGGATGAGCTCATAGGTTTGGCAAAAAGAGTTCCGTAATCATGCGTTGACAATTTTAACCGTTGACATTCCTCGCCTGGCCTCGGGAATTGAAAAAAAAAAAACGGGCCAATTATCTTATGACAGGATAAGGCAAACCAAACCGTTACCCTGGGGCAATGCAATGGTTTTTGGTGTTTCAATCAAAGTTTGCGGGTTCTTGGAGACCAATAACGGCAATATTGCTTGTTGGCGTGCTGTTTAAGTGAGAATGAGCCTCGTCGCTCTAAAAAAAAATGGAATTTACAGCGCGAAAACGCTCAAAAATCGTTTCATAAAAATTTTTTTGTAACTCAAAGACTTTTTCTTTCAGTTCTTGAACGATTTTAATTTAAAAAAGGATGGAACTTCAGATCCTTTTTTAAAATGTCATGAATAACCGCTAATGGAAGTATCGCATTGAAAGTCCTTGTATTTCACGTAAACACCACGAATAAATAAAACTTACACTCGGTCCATCACGAATGCGCCGAATACCAAACTTTAGACAAAATTTTCGACGAGCAATTACGTTAGAATCATTACTCTTAAAAAGTGTCTCCACAGCGAATGTGCAATACTCACCCGACCACTGCGACATCATGGCTGACAAATTCGCATAATCGATAATTCCAACGGTGTTACCCTCCCTTCGCACCATTTATTACTTTTTGAAATAATTGTATTTAAAAATATAAATATGCCAACAGACACCCTATGTTTGAAAAAGTTATTTAACTTTCTCTATTGTAAAAATTTTAAAATTGCAGGCTCTTACTACACTGAAACCAATCAATGACACAATATACGAAAAAACTTTTGCAGTTTTTTCCGATGATGTTTTCGAACATATGACAAAAAAAAAAATAGTCTTTAATTTGAAAATTTTACAAAAGTAATTAAAACCTTTTGTACTTTTTATTTTTGTTATATATACGAAACTTTCGTAGTAAAAGCGAAAAAGTTTAGAAATAAAATTTTTTAATTTTATAAAAGTAACAAAAACCCCTCGTTTTTGCTTATTTGCGAAATTAAGTGTTTTGTGCAAATGGTCTTGCGAAAGTGCGAATGCGGAATATTCTAGTATTTGTAAGAAATCTAAGAGATCATTTTTGCATTTTTACGATTGTTAGAATTGTAAAAATATTTTCCAATTGTTTAGCGAGTATTTCGCATACTGGATATTGTAAGCTGGTAGCCTTCATACTTTAAATTAAACTGTTGTTTATTTGAATTTTTTTTATCTCTATTTTAATAATTTGAACTCTCGTTATTATAAAATCTAAATTACTTGCACTTTAAACCTTGTCCCTTGAATTTTAAATTATCGAGATTCTACTGTAAATAGAACGTCAGAAGCAATAGCAAGAGCGAATCTAGTCCCATATTGCATTTGTTTTACTTTTTTCATAATGCTATCATTTATGGTTTAAGAAAAAAAAATTATTTAAAAATTTAGTAAAATTATACCGAAAAATATTAAAAATTTCAGTCAATAAAAAAATTAGTAAAATAGTTTATTTGTTATAATAAAATTTTATCCCTTTCACCTAATCAAAAATTTTAAAGTTGTTTTTAACACAATTAATAAAGAAAATTTTAACCAAATTAATAAATTCTCATATCAGTTTTAACAGATTTTTACAGTTTCTTTTATTAGACATTTCGTTTAAACTGAATATTTGCATAACTAATTCTCTAAAATTGTTATCGCTGTAATTTAAATATGAAAAAACATTTGTGTTTTGTTTGGAATTTAGTTCCATTAAAAACTCAATAATATTGGAAAAAAAAATTTTAATGGTATTAATAAATTTTGGCTTAAGAGTAAGCAAGAGAATTAAAGAAAATAGTTGTGCTGATGGTAAAGAAATGTTTAAGAAGTGAAACTAAATATAAAATTATTAAACAAAAAATTTCACTTTCATTGGATGGGCGTTTTATGTGAATAAACTTTCAGTATTTACATACATATGTTATTAAGTTTATAAATTTTTTATTTCATTTACTAATGTTGGGTAAAAAAGAGTTTTTTCCTTTATGTGTACTTAAGAATACATTTAAGCTTTTACTGCCCAAACATAAAGTTATAATTGCAGAATTGCAAAACATTTGCAATTTTTTTAGTTTATAGTAATTCAACTAATACTTTTAGTTAACCCTTAAATGCCCCTGGTATCTTTAAAGATACAACCAATGAAAAAATTCCTGTAATTTTAGGTTTGGTTAAAATATTTCCAAAACCAGTTTAGATGGTTCCAAATATAGTGGGCCGTAACAACAAATTTTTTTTTTCGTCCTATCTACATTAGTTACCAACAAAAAAATATAGAAAAGTTAAAAATTAAAAAAACAAGATATTATAAATATGCCTGAGATTTATGGGCGAACAACGGAACAATCAGTAAATATTTTGCAATAAAAAAAATACTTGCTAAGACAAGAACTACTCCTTAGTTGATATTTAATTATTCAAAAGAGTAACTGACCCTTGGTTATTCCCAATCCATCATTAATCGGTTGTATCTTATAAGATACACTGGGCACTAATAGCAAGACCTTAAATGTCGTTACTTATTTCATTTGGGCTGACCTCTGACCTTGTTTTATTTATTTATATTTTTGAATTTGAAAATAAGGTGGGTTTGCTTTGGCTAAGCGCATATTCGACTGATTTATATTATTTATGTAATAAATTTTGACTTAAATTGTTGACTTATTTACAATTTTATAAAAAAAACTATGGCACATTTTGTAAAAGTTGGTAGAAAAAAGTTGGCTGATGAAGAAGTTTGTGATATACTTTGCAATGGCAAAAATATAGGAGATTTCAGTATAGATAACCTAGATGATGAAAGAGATAGTTATGAGGAAGAAATGGGGATGCAGGTTGAACCTCGAAAAGAGGGCACTGTGCAGCTGATTACGAATGAGGAGAAAGAAATGCATCAGAATGATATTGATCTTAATTTATCCGTTCAAGACTATTTTCTTGATATGATTAATGATGACACAAATACCGGGGATCTGATTGACGCAGAACCTAGTTACTTAGAATCTCTTAAAGCTGCATTAATTAGTCCCACCGTCCCCAAAAATTTTCTTTCTACTCCACTTACAAAAGCTTGGGAGGCATTTTCCTATGAATATTCTAATGTAGAAATTAATTGCAAGTCTTCTGAGTTTGAAAGAGTCATATGGAAAAAAGGACATTTACAGTTTAATGATCAACGGCTTAAATTTAGAGGTGACAGTAGCTTACCAGAAAATGTAAAAAATTTGTCAACACCATATCAAGTTTGGAGCTATGTATATGTTTCCCGAAACTTTAGAACAACATATAGTCGACAAAACAGTCAAATAAGCTGGCATTGAAACATTTAGTTTCGATAAGTTTGATTTAAGAAAATATATTGGAATACTTTTCTTTATGACGTATATAAATCTTCCAAGCGTAAGAGATTACTGGTGTAATAAGTACGCTGTGCTTACAAGTAATAAAAAAACAAATGTCACGGAATCGTTTTGAGAAATTTCGAGAAATGATTTATTTTAATGACAAAAATAACCAGCCTTCTCGTAACGAATCTAATCGTGACAGGCTTTACTTAATAAGACCTATAATTGCCGCATTAAACAAAACTTTTGGAAGCATTCCTAAAATGAATAGACTATGTGTCGATGAGAAAATGTGCTCAACGAAAATTGGGAGCTACCTCAAACAATATTTGCCCAACAAACCAAAAAAATGCGGATTTAAATTATTAGTTTTGTGCGATACTTCAGGATATGCGTACAAATTTGAAGTATACGATGGCAGTCCCGTGGTCCCAGCTCAAGGTGAACCAGAACTTCAGTCATCCGCAAATATAGTCGTAAGACTACTACGAGAAATAACCCGATATCAAAATTTTATAGTTTACTTTGACAACTACTATACCACTATACCATTAGTAGTGTTCTTACGTACTCAGGGAATATTATCAGTTGGTACTATTCGCCGAAATAGAATAAAAAATTGCAAACTTCCTGATGAAAAAGTAATGCTGAAATTTGATCGTGGAACCAGTGAAGAATATGTTGCAAATATTTACGGAATTGATATATGTTCGCTGTCATGGAAAGATAATAGAATTGTAAATTTAATATCAAGCTATGTTGGCGTAAAACCTATATTAGACGGTGTTCAAAACTATGAAATGCCGTTACCAACTGTCAACAGATTTGATAAAAAGGACAAAACTCTTAAGACGATTCCTTGTCCTCAAATTATAAAGGACTACAACCGCCACATGGGTGGGGTCGATTTAATGGACAGCTCCATGAGTTGACATAAAATCCATATGAAAAGTCGAAAATGGACAAACAGGATATTTTACCATCTTTTGGATATGACAGTTGTTAACTCCTGGCTATTATACAAAAGAATTAACAAAAACAAACCAGGATTTAAGGCAATGCGCTTAATAAATTTTAAACTGCAAATAGCGGATGCACTATTTTCATTCAATACACAACAACCACCTCAAAGGGGTCGACCTCGAATAGAAACAGGCATTCAAGAAAAACGCAAAAGACCTAATACTCACATTGCCCCACCGCAGGATACTAGATTAGATAAAACTGATCACTGGCCAAAAATGGATAAGAAGGGAAGATGCAAGTTTCCTAACTGCGCAGGACAAACTCGAATGTTTTGTACGAAATGTAAGATAAACCTATGCTTAACTGTGGAAAAAATTTGTTTTTTTAATTACCATAACTTTTAATTTTGTATCCCAAAAAATGCATATATAAACACAAATTTGCTAATGGATATCATATAAATTAATTTTCTAGTCGCGCTATCACATTAATAAAACATATTTATAAATATTTTGTATTATCTATTATTTTTCATAATAAAATTTATTTAATTAGCATTAAAAAAACATTTTTTTATTCAAAAATTTAGTATTTAGTTTTAACTATTCTTAGACATTTTTGATATGGAGTAGTGCCTAATGTATCTTTTAAGATACAACCACTTTTTTTTACATAAATCTATAAAAAAAATTTTTTTTTAAAAATTGAAAATTATGTAATTTTTACTTTGTTTTTTTACATAAACTGTATTTTTTTCAACAAAAATGGAGACCTTGGGCATTTAAGGGTTAAATTAATAAAAAAATATTTTTTCTTGCTTTTTAATTAAATTTCTCAATTGAATCTAAAATAGGAGCAAACTTTAAACTTACAAATTCATTAATTGATACTATTAATTTGTTTGTAGGTTGAGATTCAATAAAAATTTAATTGGAATTACAAATTTCTTAATTGAAAATAGTTTTGTACTTTTTTTGTGCAGCGACAGATTTTCTCACAGCACTCTTTTAACGGTAGTAGTGCTTAGCTTTAAACGGCTTCAATTTACCCACATGTTTTTCAAAAAGGCAAACGGTGTTGCCTTTTCTTTGTGAGTTAGAACAAAGTTTACCATTTTTGAAGAACTTAACTTAATCCTTAGAACGTTTTGTTTGTCTTAAAAGCAACTTAGTTCGTTTAGTCAGATGTTTTTTGGGTTTTCAACAGTTGAAAACTTCACAGTAAAATACAAAGTGGGCCTGAAGAAGTCATCCGTTGTTGTTTGGCTCTAATTTTTTCAAAATGAAAACCTTCGATTCTGTTTTTTGATTATGTTTATTGGTCAAGTTGAGTAGATAATATCGGCCAAATGGGCGCCGTAACAATTGATTGCTATACGAGTTCCTTTTATGGCGACAGATTTTTGCACTCGTGTCAAATGTTGTCCTTGAGGGCTTCCAGGGTCTCGGGCTTGTTCACGTAAACACGGGACTTTTAAAAACCCCACAAAAAAAGTCAATAACGGTTCAATCAGGCGAACTTCCGGGCCAATGTTATTCGTCAAAACGAGAGATCAGCGACCCGGAAACGCCGCCTTCAGAAAATCGGCTGTGGCTCGCGCAGTGTGTGCCGTTGCATCGTCCCGTTGGAACCACATGTTCTCTAATCCTCATTCGTTCTTTGGCGGCAGAAAAAACTCCTGTATCATGGGCCTATAGAGCGCACCATCCACCATTGTCGTTTGATCAGCGGCGTCCTCGAAAAAAAAGCCCGATGACTTCTTCAGAGTGAATAGCGTACCATGCAGTCACTTTGAACGGGTGTAATGGCTCCTCGTGCATCACTCGTGGATTTTCAGTGCCCCCGGAGCGATAGTTTTGTTTCTTCACTTACCCGTTGGTGGTCATGAGCCTCATTGTTCATTATAATTTTGGTCAAAAAGTCGTCCACTTCGGCCTCGAGATTGAGGATGGCTGGGGCGTAGGTTACACGCGTTTGGCGGTCGACAGTCAGCAGCTGATGCACGGACTAAACTTTGTACGGGAACATGGTCATGCACGAATTGTTATCCAAAAAAATAGTTCACAAATGTCAAAAGAGATTTGACATTGGCCGCCACTTTCAAAAATAAGAGCATCTTCCAATAGGGTGATTTCTTTTTCCCAACCTTGTACTAAGCGTGACTTTGAATCGAACATTTTGAATTAAACCTTAAAGGAATAACGTAAACGTAAATACGGGCATTCAGTATTAGTTTTTCAAAATGTTACATGCAATTAAATGAAATTTTTCTGTGTACCAAAAGGTCATTATTCTGTGGCTTAAAGTCATGATATTCGTAACGTTGCTTCATAATTTTGTAACCAATTAGGTCTGTTACCAAAAATTTTCGGTTTGATCAAGATAACAAAGCCACCATGAAACCATTTCTAGGATTTTTGTATCGTCAGAAATATAACCACTTATTTTTAAGGTGGCTCTGGATGTCATAATATTTTTTTTTAAATTAATATTTTTAAATTAAGTTGACATGATATTATTTGTTGTAGTAATGAAGAAGCTTTTCCTTGTAAATAATGCATTACAACTTCGAACATGTGCGCAAATTAATTTTGTTTTAACTCCTAATTTTCATCCTTAATGTACATATGTATACAAAATATTATATTTTTTTAAATTTGGTCAACTGGGTTAAATGCTTAGTTGCATTAGCCGCACATTAATATTCACTAAACAAATAAAGGCAGAAACAATAAATATTTCATTAAATGTTTAAAAAAATATTTATCTTACCAAATGCATATGCATGCATATATGTATGTAAGTAAGTAACTTATTCCCAGCATACCATATGCGCTCTAAATGAGCTCATAAAGACTCTTTTGTCGGAACGCTGACGCTCATAAAGAGTTTATAAAATCATCATAAACAGTCATAAAACGCTCATTTTTGAGTGGCTTTTTCCACTAAACTGGTCACTCATGAAAGAGCTCTAATTTTTATGCATAAAAGTGTATTTTATGACTCTTTTTTTAAAACGCATTTTGAGCTCTTATTCCAGTTTTCGTTTACACTCTCTTTTTCTAAAATACCTTCACTCTCACTATTTTCTTCAACAACACTATTATTTTTAATACTACATGCTGGATTTTCGTCTTTTAATTTGTTTGAACGAAGTTCACTTATTATTAATTATCTTTTTTTTAGTTTGCTCTTTTCATTATTTCAATTATGTAATATTTTTGTATTTATTATAAGATAACTCACAATTTTGTCTTTACGCTTCCAAAAATATTCACAAATGAATCAATTTGAGCAACTTCTTTCTTCTGCTTAGCTGGAATTCACCGTTATCTGTCAGAGTGCAGAAATTACTCATAAAAAGCACATAAAATCGATCGTTTATGAGCTGAGAAATATACACGCAGGAAACACTCACAGAGGCTCATAAAATCGCTCATATATGAGCTCATATATAAGAGCGCTCCGATAATGGTATGCTGGGTTGGTTTAACTAACTTAAACAAACGCATAACATGTGCTTCATTTAACACGTCCTGCCGTCTCATTCAGTGTTTTGATGTAAGTTTTAGCTTTTAGTTTTCAAATCATGTTCTACTTATATGTATGTAATTTTATTTTTTCAGGTTTATATATAATTTATTCTATTGCTTAAAGCAATTATGTGATTAAAAAAATCTTTTTTATATTTTAGCCACTAAAAAATATTCAAAAATTAAAAAAAAAATCGAAAGAAAAACAACACTTGCATGTGTATGAAAACACGAACAAAACTAAAAGCAGATCTTGGAATTTCTTAACAAGAATGCGAAAATTTATTTATAGATAGTTTATTTTACAGTTGGTGAGAAAAGTGAACAGCAAAGATTATATTCTTAAAACAAACAATATGTCCATATTTTTTACATAATCAATAATTTTCATTAAATGAAATCGTTTTTAATTAAAAATTAAAAAAAAATAGGTACTTCTAGAATATTTTAAGTTATTATTAAAAACTCAAAAGGATTTATTTTTTTTTCAAAAAAATTCTGCATTTTGATATAATATTTTTTTTCTTTAATTTCTTGTTTTATATTTCCTGCTTAGACTTTCATTAATAATTAGCAGTTAGCCTGCTTATTCAAAGTACTAAATGCAAAAGTGTTATATTAGCATAACAATGTGAAATTTGCACGTTTCTTATACAATTTGATTTTAGGATCTCTAATGTAATAATGTATCAAAATAATAGTGCTTCAAAATAATGCGAATGTTCTATTTATTTACGTTAATTTCATATCTCAAAAATTCAAAAACCACTACTAAAAAGGGGAAAAGTACTTTTTGTCTACTTAGTTGGCTTCTGGTCACAATTGGAGTCAATAGAACTTGTATTCATATTTCTAGACTCATAACCTCAAATATGAAAAAAGTACCAACTAATTGACTTTCGTACTCAATTTGGATTAGTAGCCCTTAATTTTTATATATTAATACCCGTAAGAACTACTTTTTGTCCACTTAGTTAGGTTTCAGGTCCATAGACCTTCCTTTAATATTGCTATACCTATAATCTCAAAAATGCAAAAAAGTACTTTCTGTCCACTTTATTGAGTTCCGACTTCAACCTGGGTTAATAGTTAACAAATAATATTTCTTATTTTTAGAACCAAAATCTCCAAAGGATCAAAAATTAAAAAAAAGGTATTATCTTTCTACATTGCTGACTTCTGACCTCAATCTAAATCAAAAGCCTTTAATTTTATATATTTCTACAGTTATAAAGTCAGAAAATGCAAAAAAGTACCAAACATGTTAAAGGTACTTTTGGACCATTAAATTGAATTTTTACGTTAATCTTGGTCAAAGTCGTTAATTTTATATTTGTAGACCCTATAGCCCAAAAAATTGGAAAAGTACCAAATATGTGAAACACTTTCTTTTTGTCCACTTAGTTGACTTCCAGCATTAATCGTAATCCATAGCCCTTTCTTTCATACTTTCATACTCAAATGCAAAGAGTACATAAAAAGTACAACATACAGTATTTACCCTTAACCTGAGTAATAAAAAAATTTTAAAAAAATCGCCAAAAACCTGTTCACATATTTTCAAGAACAGACGAACATTATTTGAATGATGTTTCTATCTTTATTGGTTCAGAAGCAACAAAAAGTACCTAAAAGCAAATATTAACCCTTTTTTACCCCTTAAGGTTAAAATTTCCAAAAAGTGGCACAAAATATTTTCATATTTTTTGAGAATTGTTGATTGTAATTTGAATTATATTGCTATCTTTATCGGTTTAGAATTCACAATACGTATCAAAATTTTATTTTTCCCTATTAAACCCCTTAAGTTCCCAAATTTTAAAAAAAGGGGCAGACACGGATCAATTTGTTTTTTAAATAAAATATAAAATTTATAGATTATTATTACTGACAATTCCTTTTTCTTGTAGCATTTTTTTGCCCATTTTCTTTGGTCACACACTGTTATCATGTTCGGCTATAAATATGTAACTTTTGTGACGCTAACATGTTGGCACAGAGTATGTTAAAGACCCAGCAAAGTGTTTTTATTTGTAGTTTTAAAAAGACAAGCACGGGACAATATTTTTTTCTTAATTTACAAATGAAACGAGTTTATTTTTTTTAAATTAAAAAAAAATGTTTGAATATATTTAAACTTTTGTAAAATGTTTTCTGTTACAACATAACCTACATTTGCAGATACTAGGGTACCACAAGTAGTGATTCGGTTCCATAGTCATTTTATTTTTAGCACTTAAGTGGCATATCGGATAAAAATCGAAACTCCACTTTTAAGGTTTTTTTTGGCTTCAGTTCATAAGGCACCTAGATCCCATTTTTTTAAATGACATCTGATGCTCGCAAGCGAAATTGCAATTATGACGTTTTATTATCACAAAATTAAAAAAATTTTGAGTCAGACAACATGTTTTTTCACCTTTTATTAAACATTGAGAAAAGTATTGCCTTTCTTTGGATTCATTATTGTTTTTTGATTACAAGCAAAAATAAAAAAAATCATAGTCACACCCATTAAAATTATACTACTAATTTACACTTAAATTAAAATGTTCAAATTTTTTAATTTAAATAATTCTCAGCACCTCAATACAGTTCTTGTTAATATGTTAAGTAAATTTGATTTATACGATTAAGTTTATCAATAAAATTTTTAAAAATTATCTTTTACTGTCCGCAACAATTCATTAATTTTTTTCAAATTAATGTTTTGGTTATGTTTTTTTTCTCACCTTTGAACTTTTTCATGTTCCCTATAAGTTAAAATTTTGTGGGCGTAGAACCGCCTTCTTTTTATTTTCAAGATTTTGAGGAAGGCTTATATGTATGCATATGCGTACAAAGTTTTATCGAATTGGAGCAGTAGAAGTTCTCTATAAAGAGTTAAATTTTTTGAGAGCGTGGAACTGCGCTCTTAGTTGGCCTAAAAAGGTCGATATTAGATACAAAATTTAATTAGAATCGGCAAATTCTATTCAGGCGTAAATTTCTACCGGCAGTTTAGACTCCGGCGCTGGCAAACTTGCCGCGGCCTTCCAGACTCCGGAACCAGTGAATCCAACGCCAGTGGAAACTCTTTCTGGCGGCAAACTTATTACGACATTCCAGATTCGGACGTTGGTATATGTAAACAATACTTTTAGTTCTTTAAAATTTTAAATTTTTCATATATTTTTTTTGGCGTAACAACATCCAACAAACATTTTGCCAAAAAATGTAAGCAAAATCGATTCAGCCGTTCTCAGATGATACGCTTAATAACACTCGCCATTTCATTTTTATAAATATAAATAGAATATATTAGGATATATAATTTAAAAAAAGGCAAAAATTGTTAGTGCCGCATTTGATCATTTATAACCCTAATATTATTAATTTGCTTTGAAGTGCAGCAAATCAATATAGTAGTTTTATTGCATTTTTGTATTGTTTTACGTTTTTTAAATGCAAAATCGAAAAAAATTAAATAAAATGAAGCTGAAAAAAATGTTTAGTAAACTATGAAATTTTGGATATACAAAAGGTTAAAGCCTGATTTACATCAAAATATTCTAGATACCGAATAATAAAAAAAGGTCACATTAATCATATTTAACATATGTAGTGTATATTATAGTCTAATTAAATTAATTCAAACTTCTTTACTTAACTTTTTTCTTTGTTTGGCAAAACCGTAAAAAAAATATTTAAATAGAAATAACTGCAATAGACTTAAACAGCGACGTCATGGCTGACTGACTGACTGCTTTAATGTTTGGCAATTTTTTTAAATCTATTTTAACGTTTAGAATGTATGTGCAAACAGTTATGAAAAATTTAAATTAGGAAAAGCAAAACTTTATTTCATTTTTAAAAATTTGGACTGTGGGAAAGTCGGAGCCGAAGGGGGTAAAAATAAGTCAGATAAGAAAAAATCAGTAAGAAAATAACTCCAAAGCTATTCACGGCTAGAAAAAAAAAACATAAAGAGCATCCTTTTTTATTAAAAATATAAGCGGACCCAGGTCCATTTTGCAACTCTAAACCCATTAAAGATAAAAACAAAATATGTATAAATTTTGGTCGACAGGTTTGAAAAGACGTAAACGTATTCATGTTTTCGATCCCTTTTTGAAATTTCGGACCCTACGGGTCAAGAAAAAGTAAAAACTATATTTTGATACTGCTTAAGTAAAATAGGTTGAACATTACATAATGCAGCTCTTTGTAACTTTAAGCCAATAAAAATAAAAGCAAAGTTCGAAATGCGATTGACTGGTCTTGGAAAAATTTTAGTATTGAAATATGGTTTACGACTAAGACCGGAAGTCAACTAAGTGGGTCATAAGTACTTTTTATATTTTTGGTTCTATTTTCTTATTTTTTCTTTTGGATTATTACTCCAGAAATATACAATTAAAACATATACCCCTATACAGAAAAAACTAATTTTTAGTTAAAACAAACATTTTTTTAAAATTTTAATTTTTTCCAGGCAGTATTTAATTAGATCCAGGGTACACTAATACAGATAGTGTTAAGAACCCAGCTGAATATGAATTCGCCTTGAAATTTTGTAAAAGTGTTTGTCAGATTTAATATTTTGTTTTAAATTTAAAATTTTTTTGACATTCACTCTATCAAACACACAAAGGAAATGCTAAGGAGGAGTTTTTTGAATTCGCTTTGATACTACCTGTATTAGTGTACCTTGGTTAGATCCTAATAACTTTTTTTAATAAACGAAAAATAAAATTTTTTTTTGCTTAATAGCGACAATTTTTTACTGAAAATACTCGTAGTAGGCATTTTTTTCAAATAAATTTTTTTAGAAATCTTAATATACACAATTTATTAAGATTTCTAAAAGAAACTGTTTTTACAATTTTTTTATAGAACCGATTTTAGACAAACAAATTATATTGACTCAGTTAAATGCTTTACTGATTTCCCTTAACAAATTGGTTCTAAAGTTTTGAGAAAATTTTAAAAAGGATGATAAGAAGAATTGGTTTCGCTTTAAAATAAATAATGAAATGAAAAAACCAAACGGTTTTATAAAAAATATAAGGAAAAATATGTCAAAATATGCTGTTATATGCAAAATATGAAAAAGTATGCTCTAACAAATTGATGGCAAAATTTTGCAAAAGTTCTGAAACATATGAAAAGCAGCCGGCACTATAAGTTAATGCAAAGCATAAGAAAAAAAATATGATTTTTCATATTTTTTTGTTGCCCTGCTTATCACTTATGTAAAGGGTATAAAAACGAGAGAAAAAATCTGCATATTTTTTATTGCCAAAATAATAAAAAAAAAAAATTACATAAAATTTTTTGAAAATAAACCATTTATTCAAATTAATATTTCTTGTCCAAAAATTAATATTAACTAATGACAAGTTTAAATTTTTTCTTTAGGTGTTTTTTTGTGTTAAAAAGTTGCTCATTTATGAAAAAGTTTCTTTTAGTTTATTGACATTATTATTGTAGTATTGACACTTATGTATACTGCGTGGTAAGTCTTTTATAAATTTTCGACATTTTTGGTATTTTTTCTTTGCATATTAGTTTTTTTTATTCATTAAAAAAATAATAACAAAAACCAAAACATAACTAACATTCATCGCATATCCATATTTGGCGGCTGCTAAATAAGAGGCGTATAATTTGCATAATAATGTTGCAAAGTTGCTGAAATTTTAGAATTTATATCAGGGACCGTAATAGTTATTCAAAACAATAAATAAATAAATAAATAAAGCAATTTAAAAAAAAAATAACGATTATTTGGTTTTTTATATTTTCGGCAAAAATAATTATTTTTTTAGATAATTTTTTTTGGAAAAAAAAAATATTTTTTTTTTAAATTAAAAACAAATAATTATATAAAATCATCGAATTTTTATTTTTATTTCAATTGAAAGCATAACAATAATTTGTAATAAAAAAAATAATTATTTTTGACCAAAAATAAAAAAAAATTATTATTTTTCCAAGAAAAAAGAAAAGTTAAAAATTTAAAAACAGCTTGATTTGTAAAAAATCTGGTTTATAGTATAATAATAGTTTCCAATGTTTCTTTGTGTTTGAAAAATCGAAAATTATTAATTTCCGTCCCCGGCTTATATTTATCTATAATCCTCAATACTATTCTGTATTAATATTCAATAAAAATTAAACGATTAAAAAAATTAAAAAAATGCAAAAAAGTTTGTTATGTTCTTTTCTGTAAACAATTAGTGTTTATTTAATTTAAAAAAGTAGTACCAGACTTACACGATGCAATTTTTCATAAAATTATTGTAACGAAATGTTTGTTTGTAGAACAAAAAAAGAGTGAAGTCGAGGTTACTTTTCTACACCCCTCGCCTAGCAACATAAAATTACATTGAAGTAATTTGATTATTATCATTATTTTAAATTATCTTCGGTAAATTTTAAATTAACGTTTTTTTTTTTAAATTACTTTTAAACAAGTAAACATTTTTAAAACAATAAATTAAAACAAATTCTAAGACATGACGTTAAATTATTTTCGTTTAATTTTTGTAATAAATTTCTTGCAGTATTAAGAATGTAATTCTCCTTTACATTTGTAGTTAGTCACTGTCTTAAAAAAAAGTAAAAACGTTTCATTTAAGAATATTACAAAAAATTAATATACTACAAATTGCGTTTTTGTTTACACAGCCAAGTTAAAATAATTTAGTATACATATGTATATGCTCCTGCATTAATATTAATGTTAAATTTTGAGTACTATTTTATCGTTTAAGCTTTAAAACTTTACTAATTATATCACACAACAAAAATAAGGTAAACTTTTTCAATTTCACCATATACAAAAGTGATTATATGGTATTGTTATATGTAAGCAACGCAAAAGGGTAAATTAAAAAAACGGCAAAGATAAATTCATTTTTAGGAAGTCATGTGTTTTGTGCGTTTGTGTCGGTTTTTTTTCTTGGGCATAAAAAAAACACTTAAAGAAATCTCTATAAATAATTGATTTAATATTGAATAATTTTACTAAACAAAAACTTTGCCTAAAAAATATTTTTTATTATATCATTCACATAATAATAAGGGTATACGTTAGTCTGTCATTTCATTTATTATTTCTAGAACCTTTATTTGCGACTCTTTAAAGTACATATACTTATTCTGTGTTGCTGTTTTTTTGTGTGTTTTGCTCTCTTTGTTTGGCTTTTTTGTTGGTGCTCGTGTAGTGTACATTTAAAACCCGATTTGTGTTTGGTCCTTAGAGACAAACTTGGCTGACATTGGCTACAAGCAACGACAGCTAAGTTGGTCTCCGAAGCCAAACCTCCACTACTAAGTGTTTCCATCGATATAGAACGCTGTGTCTGTGATACACTTTTCCTTAAAACAGAGTATCCATTATTGACTTGATTTGTTCTTGGCCTCTAAATACGAACAGTTAATTAAATTACTTCCCCTATTTTTAGTTTAGCTGCAGAAAAAAATAACATAAAATTTAAAAGCATTAAAGGTTGTAAAACCAAATTAAAAAAAAATTTTTTCAGTGTATTATAAAAACAATACACTTGCATGTCTTTGAACTGCAATTGTTTGGCAGCCTTTATATTGTGTAGGGAATCTACAATGTATATTTTATTTCTGTGTATTTGTACGTGTCTATCTTGAACCATTGACTTAATGACAGGCCTACTGACTCACTGTTACACGGTACTGACTAAAAGACCTACTTAATGACTGACACTATGTGCAAGTTTGCCTTCATTCATTCATAAAACATTTTTATTTTAGACAAAAGCAAAAGAACTACATATTTTGCCAAACCATCTTTTTAATCCACCAACATCAGTGAGAAGATTTTAAGCCGGTTAAACTCAAAACAATATTAAACAACTCAAACAAACTACACATCTGCAGATAGTAATAAAAACACCTACATTTGTTTAATTTAAGAAATTAAAACAAAACAAATTTTATTTTATAAAAAATAGAGGAAACTGTTAGGTTTTATTTTTAGCAACTAAAAAACACATACGATTTTTTTTGGCGAGTTCTAATTGCATGTATATATATATATATTTTGTTTAAAAAATAATAAATAAAGTGTTGGGATATTTAAAAATATCTTTTAAAGCACGTTGTTTTTTATGAGTTTTTTTAAATTACTTTTTTGGTTATTAATGTTGTTAATCAATAAGCGGTTCAAAAGCCAACGCAGACTTATTTTCGTTTTAAGTTTGAACAAAATAAAACCAGTAAATTTTAAATACGGCACAAAACCGTACGCAGAAAGAAAAAACACTTTCTAAAATCAAGAATTTTATTCTCTAATTTATCCAAAATTGTACTTAAAATTTTTAAGTACGACCCGTACTTAAGTTTTCTTAAATCAAGCCTTGCCGGGATTACTTAAAAAAATCAAGTAGAAAAAAACAAGGCGCCTCGGTGGTCTAGATAGTAGCGCGCTGCACAGTGGGGCCAAATGCATGAAAAGTGGCGATTAATTCATAGAAGTCGTAATTTAAAAAAGAAAAATATTTTTTATTAATGGATATTTATAAATACATAAAAAACCAACACTTAAAAAAAACAGAGTGAAAAAACACATTTTTTAACCCTTTATGGGCCATTTTGTGTTCTGTAAAAAATCCTCTTTTTTCACATTTTTGGCTGTAACTTTGGAACGGTGCGCTATAAATTATTCAATTAAATTGCAAATTAAAGCATACTAAATGTACTTTAAGAAAAATAAGTAATATTTTTAAAATTAATAAGGAATAAATATTTTATATGTATTTCTATTAGAAAATTTTTAAATTAAAATCATACATTTTTTCTCGAAATTTTAAAATTTTGCTCAAAAATGAAACATTTGAAAATCTAATTGTTTTTTTTATTGATAAATAACCATAAACACACTATTTAAAAAAAATTTAATTAAATTCGATTATTCTATTTTTTTTTTTTTTTTTTGAAAACAACAATTTTTTATTATAATCATTATTACCTTCAATGTTAGCATTTACTTCACATTCAATTTCATAATCATAAATTAATTCGTTACAATAATCTTAATCTTCATCTCCATCTTCATCTCCATCTTCATCTCCATCTTCATCATTGCTATTTTGATTGCTGGGAAGTACAAGCAACTCCAATGCAGATTGTGGCATTAGCTCTTTTTTCTTTTTAGAACTATTGTTCATGCTTGTTATAAACGGATCTGAACTTAAGAGAAATCTATTAAAGATATCTTCCATTGTTTTTTCTCGACTGCATTTACGGGCAAAATTCTCCCTATAACTTTTAAAATCTTCATTTCTGGCTTCCTGAGACTCTTCGGTTAGCTGACCAATTGGCAATGGCGATAATGATATAATTTCAGGCCCATGAGTAAAATATTTGTGAAGAGTAGGAGGCATATAGTACCATGGATATTTTTTCACAAATAGCCTGGCAGTGTTATTAGCGAAGTTTGTAAATTTTTCAATGTTGACCTCAATACCACTAGAAACTACAATTAATATTGTGTGCATATTTTTGATCAACTCTAAATCAATATTAGTAATTTCAGCAGATACTTCTGCATTCTTAAAAAAACGTCTTGCAGTATTCCCGCCATTAGAGTTACCAAAACCAGGTTTTGGTTGATCAATGATCAATCCCGTTCTCTTTTTAAATTCGCGTTGAATACGACTTTTAGATTCAGTAATAATTTTTTTCTTCGTCACTTCTTGCCTGCCATTTTTGAATTGGAAATTTATATGCCAAGTGAATAAGACATTCAAAAAATCTTATCCAGCCATGTAGGACAGACAAACCGAACTCCATGAAGTCTACGTTGGAATCTCTAGAAATCATTTGTTCAATATTGTTGAACTCCTTGCTGGTAGCGCCACATATGTAGCACTTTTGTGTGGACTTTGTGTCTGTAATCGCGTTACACACTTTACCGTCAATCATAACGAGAATTAGTTTGTGGTTCACTTTTATCTTTCTTTCTCGAACTGATATCACTGTATCGATAAGAGCATTTTTTTCTGTCTCCACTCTTTCTCTTTCTGTTTTAATACTGTTGACCGTTTCTTTCATAAATTAAATTTTTAATGGCCTGCAAAACCTAGTTGAAGACGGTCGAGGATTATGCCAAATGATTTTGTTTTTACAAACTAATTTTAATGGTACAATTGACGTAATAAATACAGAAGAATCAGATGCATTACTGTCATGAAAGGCTTGTTTGTAAGAACTATGCCATGAACTTCCGTCAAAGCCCCACTTAATGTATAAAGTAATTTTTTTGATTTCTTCGTTGTCTAACGAATTTAAATCTGCATTTTTAACCGACAAAAGGCGTTCAGTGGTATGATCCAATATTCCTTGTAGGCTAACTTGCGCTGATGATTCAGAAATTTTCATTTGTTCTCCCTTTGGGTAACATTTTTTCTTAGCTCTTTGGACCAATTTATATGATGGAAATTTCTCAGGTGCAACCTTTCTAATAACATTATATTGGTGGCGACTTAGCTTCGCTTCTACCAAAACGGACAGAGCTTCATCCGGAGTTAACTGCTGTGGTGGTACCTGTTCTATACTTTTTCGGTATTTTTTGGCTTTTGTTGGAGATGATATTATTTCCTTAACAATTTTCGACTCATCTATTTTTCCAGCAGCTCTCAAGCTCATTTGTGTGGCGTAAGCCGAAACAGGCAAAGAAATTTGATCTCTTATGTCTTTACATTTCTTAACTTTTGTTTTTTCTTTGCACTCTTCAAATGAGAGATCATTGCGACCTCTTTTTTGTTGTGGTTCTGGTGGTGGACTGAATGAGATTGAGGCATCCAGCGAATTCTTATTATTTTTTACAAAAATTTCATTCTTTCTATGACATTTTTGCCACCGAATCTCATAGCTAGAGCAAAAATTATGAAACCTTGTCATAAAATCTACCATATCCGAAGGGTCGACACGTTTTATTACTTCCCATCTCAAAAGTTTAAATTTATCCTGAAGTGATTTAGGTTCTGCACTCCTCATAAAATTATGCAACTCATGACGAGGAATGAAAATTGTTTTGGGACATGTTCCTAAAATTAATAAGATTTCTATTCGTTTAAAATTTGCAAAAAGTAATTCCTTTAACCCTGTACCGAATAATTTACACTTTCACAACACTTTAAATATGTAACATCACATCACAAAACATTGACAGCTAAAACAATAAATAAACGTGTCAGTACCGAATCAATAATACCCTACGGATGGATAGAAACTCTTAAAAATGTATTATCATTATATTAGTAGATTGATATCACCAGCTTAAAACAAAATTAAAACTTTACTCGTATGATGCATGTATATGACCAACAGTTATTATGTAGGACTCAAATAAATGACAATAATAAATAGGGATGGGAGCGTGACCTCCTTCAATTTTTCAAAATAGTGCACTTGTGCCATATACAATTTTCTAATAATTTAAAATTAACAAATGTTTAAGTAAAATTCATTGAAATATCATAAACACATGTAAAATAATTTAATTAGTTTTATTCAAAGTAAATAAACCAAACATACGCAATCACGTGAGCATGCGTGAATTAAAGTTACTCACGCCCCCATCTCTAATTAACAACACATTTTTTAGCTACAATAACAACTACTCGTTATAGTATAGTGACAAAACAAAGTAAAAACCACTTGATGTTTTGTTTTGTTTTTTTTTTCATATTTGTGGATTTTAAGCATCTTGAGTTATTTCACAAAAACAAGCATAACTCAAAAATCGCAAAAAATCGCAAAAAAATATTTTGGGGTTTATTAGTTGAGATCTGATATTATAACACTATATAGACGATTTTACGCAAGCTGACGAACAAAGTTGTTGAAACTCCATATATAAATCAAAAATAGCCCATTTTTGGGCTAATTTTATTTTATTAACATTTAATGTTTTTAAAACATTTATTTAAACAAAAAAACATGAACTATATAGTAAACTACCTGAAGTTGACGGTTCCATTATAAAAATTTAACTTTTAGAAGTATTAATAGAAAAAATTATCAATTGAAATATCAAAATTTTCACTTTTTTTTTAATATGCACAAAAAAAAATAACAATTATTCAACTTTAAGTGCTCACTTCAACTAAAGCAAACAACTTAAAAGTATAATTTTTGCAATTAGTGATGCAGAATTTTATCCACTTTCACCCGGTACCAAACACGATCATGAATTTTAAAGTTCATATTTTGAATTAATCGCCACTTTTCATTCATTTGGCCCCAATGTGCGCTGGTGTTAAAGTTCGGAGAGTTCCAGGTTTAAATCCCAGCTACGACAAGTACAGACAAAAATAATAATATATATTAAGTACGCTCTAAATAAAGATAAAATAAAAAAAATCTTCTTCTTTAATGAACTTCCGTATGTAAAAAAAAGAAAAAACAAGTAAGAGCGCTATATTCGGCTGTGCCGAATCTTATATACCCTTCACATTAGCCTTTCGAAACCAAGAACTTTTTTCTAATTTTATCCATTTTTTTTGTTTATGAAATATTTTTTATTTTTGTCTTTTAACCCTTCCTAGGGTGACTAGGGAAATTATCAGGGTTTTTACACTATTTTTTTAAATTTTGTATCGCAACCCCCCTAGGGGGTGGTGATAAGCGGCTAGTATGTTGTAGGAAAATGTTTGCAAGAAAAAATGAGTTGGGGCCAGTCCTATATTTGACCTACCCACGGGCACCCTAGAAACTGTTGGGGGGATTTATTACCATTTCCAAAATTGTGTATGGGAGCCCCCTTGTTAATGGTAATCTCTCCCTAGAAATTATTCATCAAATATGCATATTGGGATTGAATTTATTTTATAAAATTTTACCAACAACAAGCTTACAAAATTAAATAAAAAAATGCCCAAACAAAATCGATTAACGGTAAATTTTATCTTTTCCCTGTTTATATATAAATGTCACGTTCTTTTCGTTTTTGGTTATTTCTTATCAATACGCCGCGATTCTTCTCATGAGATTGCTAAAAATATTTATCTAAATTAAAAATATTGTCTATTTAACTAAAATAAAAAATAATTTGTAAAACTATGACATTATATATTTTATTCTTCTTGCTAAATTGTGTCACGTTCTCCATTTAAATTTTATTTTTATAGTGATTTCTCGGTTGAATTCGATTGCAACAAAATTTAAAATAACTTTTTGGCGACTTTGTGTAAAGATAGTGTTGGAGTGGTTAATAAAAGGATAAAAGAAAAGAAATCAAAAAATTACGTTGTCTCTTGTAAAATAAATAATTGAAATCATGAGCAGCTTAAACAGCGAATGCAATATTTTATATCATTTGATATACTATGGTAAATTTCTAAATATGTATACATAAATATACATACATATAAAATTAAATTAAATATTTGTTATTAAATGTATTTTTAAATAAAAATTTAAATTAATAATAATTGAAAATTATGTCGCGTGCCCAATTATAGACTGCTTCAACATTTTTTATTATTATTTTTTTTAAATTAGTTCCTATTTGCCAAAAAAGCACCAAAAAATTTCGAAATGCACGTTTAGTTAACTTCCGGCTTTAATCTAGGTGCAATAGGTTTTTGACTTTAAGTTTAAAGTGCTTTATGTCCTATTAGATAACTGCGGACTTCGATCTGGCTAAATGGGACCCCAATGCAACTGAAAAATATTTAAAAAAATATAATCTCAACAATGAAAGTTACGGTATTGGACTAAGTTTGATCCGCTTTAATATCAATTGACAGATATTAATCAGGATGAGGTAAGGAGGCGTGGCAACTTCCTTTCAGCACAATACATTTTATGGCAAATCTTGAGAGTTGTCATAACTATAGTTTTACATTTTTATAAAATTAATTCAGATGATATTTTTCAAACCAATAAGGATAGTAAGGGAAACCCTACATTTACTCACAATAAATATTTTATAAATAATGTTTAAACTCAACAAGGCACTCCTTTAAAACTGTACCATTTAGCACAAAAAAAGGAGGTGTGAATCGCCCAATAAACAAATTAGATTTTTGAATAAAAAGTACTATGGACCGACAAATCTTTCTGTGGAAATGCCCAAGTGGGTCGTAAAAAAACGAATTGTATTAAGACGTTTTATTCCTAATTCCTAAAATTTAAGTTTTAAAGTTAAGGTCACTTTAACGTTATGCTCTACGATGTTAGTACGTATGTATTTCTCTTCTAATAAAGTAGTTGACTCAAAATGTTAACGACCTACTAATAAAGATGGTAAGATGGAAAATAAAAAATCTGTATTAATTGTAATATGAACTTTTTATTAGAAAAAAAAAAAAAACAATGGGAAAAAGGAAAAAAATTAGATAATATATGTATTTAATATGTGAGTATATAAATGTATACATTTGTATGTACATCTTGTGTACATATGATTCATATGTTGCAAATTAAAAGTCAAATTTTGCATGTTAATTTTAATTTAATTTTCTCTTTTCTTAATTTATTTATGTTTGTTCTTCTTTAAACCCCTTTTTTGCATAGTTTAGGTAAATTTAAACAACTAACCTATTTAACTTTAACCTAAAAAGCCATTAACTATAAAAATATAAATTTTATTAAATACAGAAAAAAAAGACTTAAAATAGCTGACCTTGACAGTAAATGCATGGGCTTAATTTAGATTTAATTTTTTTAAGAACTAACCAAAAACTAAAACCAAGAAAAAAAATAAATATAAATAATCAAATTGCTTTGTTATGCAGTTTATGTTATAAACAATAAAAAAGTAATTTTTTGAATTGAATGTTTAAACTTGTTAATACGCCTTCGATTTAGCAGCTTATTTGTTTATGCTGTCATTAGTATTATGCATTATTGTACTTACTCGATTTCAATTTGACACTCACGCATCCACCAATTTTGTTAAATATATTTTTGTTTCAAATGAATGTAAAATGATCTAAACACAACTGGGACAAACGACGAATTTCGCACTACAGGACGAACTCATCTGTTGAAATTCGTTGCGTTAATTCGTCAACTAAAACACATTCAAAACGAATAAAACAGCTGTGGTAGAGTGACCATATTTCTTAAAAAAAAGTACAAATTGAAAAAAAGAATTAATTAAAAAAAATAATTAAACATATAAATATGACATTAAAAATTCATTAAGTGTATAATATGTAACAAATAAAAAGTGAAAATAATTCTTAAAGTATAAAGTAACATTATTTTCTAAAACGAATACTCGCAACAAAAAATTCGTCGTTTGTCCCAGTTGTGTTTAGAGCATAACACATACACTTCTGTTTCGTTAAGCTCATGGTGAAATCATGTACCAGGTGGCCGCAATTCCGGACGGGCATTTTGACTCTATCACTTGTTTTTTTTTTTAAATAAAGTTGGATCATCTATTGAATAAAAATTTCTTTTTTAACGTCGAGCCCCATAGGTAAAAAAAGTAAAGAGAGACAAGCGAATGAATTCGTATTCCAATAACCTGGCACATTATTTCATCATGGTTAAGCCAGTAAACACTTATAGGGGACGCAAAACAACTGTACAAAATATATTCAGAAGGGAAGAGCGGCTTATGGGAGCCATAGCAAATAATGGACCAATTTTTGGGAAATTAAGTACAAAAATTTTCTTACATATAAAGAATTATCAGAGCTTTATTTAGCTTTGATACCGAAATGCATAGAGTTTGTGTGGAGGCTGACAAAGTTGCCGGGTAAAGGCCTGGGATTTAAGGTTTATTTTTTGTTTAAAAAAATATACTTTTGAATTTGTAATAACAACTTGATACCGTTGGACCGGTCAAGATAAAATTTAGTACAACTATTGGTCTTATAAAACTTTGAACTTGTTGTGAGGTTAGAGTAATATAAAGGGCAAAGTAGGCAAAGCTTTTTCTGGGAAAAATTTTGTATTGACTTAATTGTAATAATAAACCGATCCTACACAGAAAAAATTAAAAAAATGGTTTTAATTGCCAAAATGATTGAATCAATTATTAAAATGTTTAAATTTACACATCTCACCAAAATGATAATATTAATTATGTACTTAAATTTTAAAAATTAAAATTATTTCTTCCTCCCAAACATATTCCTAAAACATACCACCTATCTCCTAGCTAAGGGGGTTGCCTAACAAAATTTTAAAAAATAGGGTAAAAATCCCTACAACTTCCCCGGAGTCGGCCTAAGAGAAACAAAATGTAACACTGACCCCAAATTTGTTTGTCCTTCTTAACATTTTTGTGGAACATACTTACCCTCTATCTTCAGCCCCTTACATGGTTGCCATACAAAAGTTGAAAAAAAATAGGATAAAAACCCCTACAAGTTCCCCGCAGTTGCCTTTAGAGAAATAATATGTATCACAGACCCTCATTAGTTTTTCCTTCCAAACATACTCCTAGAGTGTACTTACCCTTTATCTCCATTAGCTAAGGAGGTTGCTATAAAAAACTTAAAGAAATAAAGTGTACGACCGACCTCCATTAGTTTCCCCTCCCAAACATATTCCTAAAGCATATTCACCCCTATCTCCAACCGCTTAAAGAGTTGCCATACAAAATTTAAAAAAAATTTTTGTAAAAACCCCTACATCTGCCCTAATCACCCTAAGAGGGTTAAAATATGACTCCGAACACTATTTCAAAAACAAGAAATATATCATAAATAAAAAAAAATCGATAAAAATATAAAAAAAGTTTGAGGTTTCGAAAGACCAATGTGAAGGGTATCTAAGTTTCGGCACAGCCGAATATAGCGCTCTTACTTGTTTTAATTAAAATTTTGAAATGTTTGAGTTAGAACTAAAAACGTAAGTATTGTGGTCACAGCCGACACAATAAAATTACCCACTTTAATTACATTGCAAAATCGTGTACATAAGATTGAATTCATTATTTATTTAACACTTTTATCAAAACACTGTTTGTTCCTTATTTATAAGAACTTTTTGTTTAACTCTTATAAACTAAATAATAATGCACTAATGATTTGTTAACTCTCGTTGACATTTGAAGTATAAATATCATCAAGTAATAACTTTTAACACAATTTTATATTTTTGGTTTATTTATTTATAAAATTTAGAACAATCAAAGAATAGTTGATAATATTTTTGCTCATGAGCATTTGCATTTATTATGCAAAATAAAGCTAAATAACAAATTTTGTTAAATTTACATATCACACACCTAATCAAAACAACTTAAGATTCATCAAAAACATTTCTTTTTTCTTAACCCAGTTCCCAGTTTAAATGTATAGCGAGCACAAACATTTAAAATGCTTATGAGTAAACTTGTTCTAAGACGGTTGTCTACATGTTGAACCCAATTTGGTTACACAATTAGAACCATGATTTTATCAAAGATTTATGAAAAATAAATATTTTGAGTTGTGACTGTTTTTGATTTAGTGTGCGATATGTATGTACAAGGTGGTCTCAAAAGAAATCACCCTATTGGAAGATGCTCTTATTTTTGCAAATGGCGGCCAATATCAAATCTGTTTTGACATTTTTAAACTAGACAGATGTAGAATACAAGTGAACAAGCAATGGAGCGATACACTTCCCAAGAACGCGGAATAATCGTGTCGATTTTTTTTTGCGTAACTATTCGTCTGTGGTATTGGCGCAGCGCGAATTCCGTCGACGATTCCCCGGTCGTCCGACACCGACTGCGCAAACGCTGTGATGTTTGGCCACCAACCTTAAAAATAATGGGACCACACTAAACGCTGCCAACAGTAGCCGGCCCCGGACCGCCCGTTCTGCTGAGAATATCGCCGCTGTTTGCGATGATATCAAGCTGTCGCCAAAAACATCGACGAGACGCCGTGCCTCGCAATTAGCCATAAGTCGGTCGTCCCTAAGGTGAATTTTGGTCAAAGACCTGCGCATGTTCCCGTAAAGAGTCCATTCCGTGCATCAGCTGCTGCCTGTCGACCACCAAACGCGTGTAACATACGCCTAAGCCATCTTCAACCTCGAAGCCAAATTGGACGATTTTTCGGCCAAAATCATAATGAGCGATGAGGCTCATTTCCACCTCAGCAGGTGGGTGCGTGAACAAGCAAAACTAACTCTTCTAGGGCACCGAAAATCCACGAGTGATGCACTAGAATCCATTACACCCGCTCAAAGTGACTGCATAGTGCGCTGTTCACGCTGGAGGAATCATCGGGCCACTTTTTCGAGCACACTTCTGATCAAACGACAACAGTAAACGGTGTGCGCTATAGGGCCACGTTAGCCGAGTTTTTTTTCGCAATTGAACGAGTCAGGACTGGATGACATGTGGTTCCAACAGGACAGAGCAATGGCATACACTACGCGAGCCACAACCAATATTTTGAAGGCGGCGTTCCCGGGTCGCCTTATCTCTCGTTTTGGCGATTTACATTGGCCCGCCAGATCGCCTGATTTAACCGTTCCAAAAATTTTTTTAGCGGGTTTTTGAAGTTCCGTGCTTACGTGAACAAGCCCAAGACCTTGGAAGCCCTCAAGGACAACATTCGAGTGCGAGAATCTTTCACCCGAAACTCTCGCCAAAGTAATGAAAAATGCCATTAAACGAGCCCGTATAGCAATCAATTGGGACGGTGCCCTTTTTGGCCGATGTCCTCTTCTCGACTTGACCAATAAAATTCTAACGGTTCAAATAAAAATAATCAAAAATCAGAATTAAAGTTTTTCATTTGGAAAAAAAATGAGAATCAAACAACATCGGATGACTTATTTTGGCCCACCTTGTATGTATGTTTTTACAAAAAAATAAAAATCATTAACTATTACAACATTTTCTTTATAGTTTTTAAAGTTTTTTTTTACAATGCAATGCAACGCACACACACTTTTTGGTTTCGTTTGGTGACGTTTTTTCAGTTTTTTATGACCCAAATTCGCCCACATTTATTTGTTCGAAATTCATTTCATAGATACTTATGTTATTTTCGAGCAATGGAGAACTACTCAAGTAAAAATTTCTTTTCTTTTACTTTATTTATTTATTTACAATTTTTTTTTTTTTTTGATAATGATGGAAATGTTAAAAATATAAATGATTTTCCTTTTATTTTTTTATATAAAATCTGTAAGAGTCCTTTGTTTAAGTGGTGTTATTTGGTATTAAAACACATATGTAATATTAAAGGAAATTTATTTTAGTTGGCCCAACGTTTTAAAAATACAATGTTATTGAACTATTCTTTTCCCCTCCAATAGGAAAGTAACAAAAAACAATTTAACAAAACTCAAAAAATTTAATAAAATTTAGAAAATTTAAAGATTATTTTTTATTTTATTTTTGAATCTTCACTTCCGTACTCAAATTTTTAAAAATGAATTAAAATCGATATACATACATACATATATAGGTACATATGTAACTTAAAAGACTTTGTATTACCTCACTGTCTTTTGAGGCAAAAACAGTAAGATAAAAAAGAAATTCTTTATTAATAGCCAACATAAAACGGTAAAGGGCTCATTTGTTCCTTTAGTCAAGCTTAGGCACAACAAAAAAAATATTTACTGCAGCAGCCAATGTTACACATTTATAGCCTTGTAACACATATTTATGTACATTCAGAGTTAATTATGTGTTCTTTACAGAATCGTATTAGTTGTGTTCCAGATGCTTAACGAAATAGTCCGAAATAACACAAAGTTACCAAAACTTACCCAAAAGCATTCCAGGTAACAATTTTTGTGCAAAAAAGAGAGCGTATGAGAGAGCAAATATTTTTAATTTCCTCTACAAATTAACACGAATTTTTTTCTTTGGGTTGGTTCGGACAGGTACTTTGAAATCAGCTTATTTTTGTTTACTTTTAACTAGTTCTGGGCATTTTGCAAAAGAAATAAAGTTTGATTTTAACATATTACTTAAAAAAATTAAGTTGTAGGTAAAAATACACATCATTTGGTAAATATTTGCTCCTTTCTTTATTATAAAAATTAGCTTAAACAGATTTTTATTTACTTTTTTCAGCTATTGCCAATGATGTTAATGTTGTTTTTTTAAAATGTTTTGCGTTTTAGGCATCTAAAATCACTAAAATAGATTTTTATCAGTGTTTTAAAATGTACATAATTTGGTTTTTGTGTTCCAGGTAATTTGGGTAATTTTGGCAAATTTAGAGAGCAATTTTCGTTTTACTCTCATTTGTCCGAACAAGAAGGAAATCTTCTGGAACACACCTATTATACCATTTTTATTAATTTTCTGTTCAAGCAGGTCATATGTGTATGATTTTCTTAATGGCATTTCCATCTTTAAATGAATGAATGAATAAAGAAAAGGCCTTTTCTATCAATGGGTTATCTTATGTTTCTTTTTTATAAAAAAAAATTTCCCTTTTCAAAGTACTGGCCTACAAATACAGTAAACTTTGGCAACAAATTAAAAGTCTTTCAAAGATATTTCCCAGTAAAAACTTAATAAAACAATTATCAAAGAACATATAAGGGTAATCAACAAAGGGTTTTCACCGGTCAAGAAACCGGTTTTTGATTTTCTGCTGTCGGGGGTTTTTTGACATTTTTTTTTGAATGTCAAATAAACCGAATTTTTTTAAATAAAAAAAGGAACCGGTTTTTTTAACTTTCAACAATTTGAAACCCGGTTATTGGGAAAAGTCAAATAATATAAGAAAACATTAACATGTTTCACAATTTGAAAAGTAAAAAATTTTCTTTCTTAGATTTAGAGTTCAAAACTTATCAAATGCTGTTAATTGAAGAAAAAAATGTTTATATTTGGTGGACCAGTTAGGCAAAATCAATCCAAATACCAGCATGCATTGAAGTTACAGGCGCATTACGTTCTAGTTATTGGGAGACACTAACAACAATTAATTGTTTGTTTTTGTATCTGATTTTAATTTATGCCATAATATCATAGAAAGATTTACTTAATAAAATAAGAAAAAATTGTTAATACACACTTGCATCTACATATATACTTATATTTTTTAAAATTAATCATTATTTTGTGGAAACTTTTTATAAAATCATTCTTATGTATATTTCAACTAATTTTTATTTGCAGATTTTACAAAATTTGGGTAAAGTTGATCGGACTGCAGATGAAATTTTTGATGATCATTTAAACAATTTCAATCGACAACAACACAATGCCAATAGATTACAAAAAGAATTCAATAACTACATTAGATGTATAAGAGGTAAAATTTTTAAAATGCAAACTTTCATTTTTTTATTTAATTTAAATACTTTTATTGGTTTATTTTTTTGTTTAGCTGCACAAAGTGCATCCAAATCATTAATGGATGCCATAGCGGAAATATATGAGCCCCAATGGAGTGGCTTTGATGCACTGCAAGCCCAGGCCCAATCATCGGAATCACTGTGGCAAGATTTTTCACACAAACTGGCTGATCAAGTATTGATACCACTTAACACCTATACGGGACAATTTCCAGAAATGAAGGTAAAAAGGATTAAAATCGTTAAAAAAACGAATTTATAAGGGTGATTGTTAAATTTTAGTTTAAATTTAAGTTTGAATTTTAATTTAACAAGAGCGCTATGTTCGGCTGTGCCGAATCTTCAATACCCTTCACAACGTGTACGGATTTTTACCCTAAATTTTTTAATTTTGTATGGCAACCCCTTTAGGGGGGAAAGATAAGGGGTAAGTATGTTTTAGAAAATTGTTTGAAGGAAAAAATGAGTTGGGTTGGGGGGATTTATTTTTAATTTCCCAAACTTTGTATGGGAGTCCCCTTGAGCGATGCCGATAGGGGGTTAGTATATTCTAGGAATATGTTTGGAAGGGGAAACTAATGGTCTCTGATAAATTTATTTCCTTTAAGGGTGACTCTGGGAAAGTTATGCGCATTTTTACATAATTTTTGTATGGCAACCCCTTTAGGTGATGGTGATAGGGGGTATGTTCTAGGAATATGTTTGTGGGGATAAATAATAAGGGTCTGTTAAACATTTCATTACTGCAATTTTTTCAAATAATGTATGGCAACCCTGTTAGGGGCTGGAAATAGGGGGTAAGTATGTTTTACAAAAATGTTCATAAGGAAAAATTTATTGGAGTTGGTCTTCATTAAACCTGTTTAGGGGGCAGGTGTAGAGGGCTTAAGGTGACCTTAAGCCGTAACAAACCATCCCTACATATGAACTATCTAGGTCCAAATAATAACTAATTTATCAACAGAAATTAGTGATTATTTACTCACCCGCTTTAAAAAGTTAACCTTTTGGTTAAAATATTTGCAGTCAATTGACGTTTGCCAGAAAGCAACCAACCACTGTCCGATTTGAAAAAAAGTCGGGACTATGCCAAACATATGTATTCGAGCACGTGCAGTTAAAAAGGTTTCAACGGTTCTTCATACAAGTAAGTTTTCTTCGCCTAGATACAGTATCATTACTGGCAAATTTTTTACTGATCCGCTGAAAAAAGCTTACTTTTGGGCTAAACTATTTACAGGCAAAGCACATTTGTCGAAACGTAACCAACTACTGCCCGAACTTGAAAGAGTTATTACGTATTTTAGTCGTTGGCCGTGAAGCTAGATTTCGAGGCATGTTATTTTGTCTTCCGGCTATCTTCAGTCTGGGGTGGTTCTTTAATCCTGCTTCACAGCGTACGCAATAAAAGAAAAAAAATGTCTATGCCTCTTATAAATGTACCAGATGTGTAAATAAACAAATTTTGAATTTTTTTGTTTGAACGCAAGCTACTTATAATAGAGTCAGGTGTGTTGACTCCTGGAGCACAATTTTTCCCTCCCAAAGACCAATGTCTAAACGCCTATGGCAATTCTAATGCTCGGACTTTATTGTAAATTGCCCCTTTAAAAAGCCTTTAAGTTAAATTATTCATTTGATTTGTAAATTAACATTCCTCTTTTATTAGTTTTAGCAATTCATATTTAAGATTAATTATATATTAAAAAACATTGTAAATAGTTATTTCATGGGTAACTTTAAGGGTAGTTAGGGTTTTGCTTATAGTAAGGTTTGTATTAAATAATAAAAGTATTTCATTTTTACCAAGTTTAGCAAATTCTGTGATAATGGAGGCTTAGGTATAAAAGTGAGTATATACCAAATTTAGATGTTCTTTATATAGTCATTGAACTTGTAAATATAATATGCGAAAGTAAATAGCAAAGTAAAATGAAAAAAGTAATTTCGTTTGGCTGAATTCGCCGCAATTACAAAAAGTTACGGGATTTTAAAATAATTTTTATATAAATTTATATAATACTATACATTTTGAAATATTTTGGTTTTAACTTACAATTGGTTTGTTTCCATCGTTGTTGACATGAAAGGCCTTTTATGCAACTGATGATTTCTGCTTTTTCTATGTGCTATTAACTATGATATGTACCTGTGGTTTCTGTTGTTATATGTTAATATGTTGTAATTTTTTTAAATCCTCTTTATATATAATACATTTGATATATTTACTTTATAATATTATGGAATTTAATGAGAAGCACTTTTTCACAATTATCACTACAATTTAGAATTTTAAAATACAATAATTAAATGTTCAAAATATCACTTTTGGACGGACAAACGATGATCAAAGCAGACCGACGATTACTGATTGATTATTGCTTTACATATTCTTTAAGCGGCATGTAACTTTGCAAATATTTTAATTAAGCAATAAGCAACCTATGTTAAAGAGTAAGACGGGTATATGTTCAAAAGTGAGAGAGCTAATTATATATGAAAATAAGTATGAAATGAAATAAAAAAACATGGTAAAGTAATAAACTTATGAATGAAGTTTCATATAATTGATTAATACATTATTTATACATAATATACTGTATAATATGAAAATTTGTTTACAAAATTACTTTAGTACTAATAGTAGTTTATTTTTTGTTGTAGTTTATTTTAGATTTAATTAGTGATACCTGTTTTTATTGTAAAATAACCGATTAAGTTGGGGTAAATAATTTTAGGAAGTTATATATTATTAACTGTGATATCTGGAATAATTATTAGGTTAATTTTAGATAATTATATAAAATGTGATAGTTATAAGTGTGATATTTTGGATATTTTTAAGGTTAGTTTTAGACAAATCGTTTTGGTTTATTAAAATACTTGACTGTGATAAAAGGGCTCTGTTTTAGAGACGTATTGTAGGTACAAACTGAATTTTCTTGGAGTTTAAATGGATGGGGAGTTGATTTTCTTGTTTAGCTGTATTTACGGTGCACGTTCTCTGTCCTACATATATTTAACAATCTGTTAGGGACAGCTACAAGTTTCGTTGTTGCTGCTTTCTTACCAAAATCCAGATATTAAAACTTTAAAAATATTTAAATGAAATAAGGTGGCAAAATGATTAATTGGATCGATGTATTTGCACTCCAATCATTTTGAGTTGCACATGCAACTAAAAAAAATAGATTTTTAAAGAAGTCACGTGTTTTAATATTATCTATATTTCTAAGAAAAGCTACGAAAACTTACCTCAAAATAATAACTTAATTGTTTACGACTTGAACGTTATTTGGGTTTTCACTGGGAGTTTAAACTATAGATAAAATGATTATTTTAATTTTAAAAGATTTTTCACAATTATTTCTTTTAAATAGAGATCACACTATGCTGGTCTATCCACGTTAAGGTAGAAGTTAAAAAGGAAGTAAAATGTAAAGATAAACTTCTCTTATTAGGTGTGTAACTTACAGCATAAAACCAAGTAATGAATAACGAGTAACCATTGTAGGGGTCACATCATTTAAACTCAAAATAGATAGCAGTGATGGGCGTGAAAAGAAAATATGTATATAATTAATGATGAAGAAATTTAGCTGTTTGAAAAAAAATGCACTTGAAAAAAAAAATCGTAACAAACCTGCTTCGCTACAACATGAAATTAAGGAGCGAACAGGAAAACTTTAAGCAATTTTCTCACTTAGCGTTCAAAGTGTGGCACGACCCACAAAGCCGGGCATCTAGGGGCGAATATCAGAAGCGTGAAAAATCCCAACTATCTTACCCTTCATATCTTCCAGTTCGTAGAGAGAATTCCCTACCTTTCCTCTAATTTTGCATTTAAGAAACTTCGGTAAGAATTTTGAATTTATGGCTTTAATTGCATTACTTTGGGCGAAATTTTTCTTAAAAACAATTTGACCTGGTTCATAATTAATATGCCGTGCACGTAAGTTATATGATTTTGTTGCTTTCTGGTGGGCTTTATCAATATTCTGCGATAGTTTTGTCCGTATGCTGTTCAGTTTATCAGATCTATCGGAAAAAGTTATTGTATCATCACGCAGGCATCCCAGTTTCTCCAATATATGATACGAAGAGCCGTGCTGAATCATGTTCTGACCGAACACTGCGTAATATGGCGTACATCCTATAGATGTATGGTAGTCGCTTCGGAGTGCAGATAAAATAGTAGGTATTTCACGATCCCAGTTCTTATGGTGGATCTCATTTCCTACAAAATAACGAATTTTAGATACAATTTCTCTATTCGAGCGCTCTGAGGCATTTGCTTGTGGAGAGTAAAGACCAGTTTTAATATGTTGAATGCCAAGTTTTGATAAAAAGTTTTGAAAATCTTTAGAAACGAACTGTTTCCCGTTATCACTGTGGATAAATTGTGGCACTCCATATGTGGGAAAAAAAATCATTTTGAAAAAAATTAATTATACTCAATGCATTTGCAGCACGCAAGGGTTTTAAAAACAGGAATTTCGTCATGTGATCAAGGACTATAAAAAGCATTGTATTCTGAGATTTTGAGCGGGGATAGGGACCTAGAAAATCACAGTAAATTCTTTGAAATGGTCTGGAGGTTTGAAAAGCAGTACCCATGAAAGGCCTTGAAGAAATATTTTGCGGTTTTATTGCCTTACATACATCACATTGGTCAACATATGTCTTTATGTCTTTTGCCATTGAAGGCCAGTAAAATTGTTGACGCACTCGCTTAAGGGTCTTCATAAAGCCACCGTGACATGAATCAAACTCATGGGATTTTCTAATTGCATCATTTGCTAAGCTATGCGGTAGCCAAAGTCTCCAAAGAGATTCTTCCTCATTCTCTACACCATTTCTGAACTTAACGCGTTTGTAAATTTTGTTACCTTCAACGAAAATATCTGGCAACAACCTTG
Organism: Melanophora roralis; assembly: GCA_963583895.1. Classification (NCBI taxonomy): domain Eukaryota; kingdom Metazoa; phylum Arthropoda; class Insecta; order Diptera; family Rhinophoridae; genus Melanophora; species Melanophora roralis. The sequence continues at coordinate 56,392,319 of OY757191.1, forward strand.
AGTTCTGTGAAACCGTCGTTAATATCTTCCTATACTCGTCCGAGTCAAATTCTAGGCTATTCAAATCAATATCACACGCCTCAACAGGAAAACATAAGGAGTCAACATCGAACCTAGATAGCGCATCTGGGACCACGTTTAAAGATCCTTTTCGATGCTCGATCTTAAAATCAAACCCCTGCAGCTTAAGGCTCCATCTGGCTAACCTACCGTTAAGGTCTTTTTGGTTCATAAGCCAACGGAGGCTTGAGTGATCCGTTATCACCGTAAAAGGAAGGCCTTCAATATAGGGTCGAAATTTTTTTATACAAACAACAGCTGCCATGCACTCTAGCTCGGTCACTGTGTAGTTCTTCTGACATCTGTTAAGCTTTTGTGACACAAAAGCAATCGGGTGCTCCTGTCCGTCATTATCTTTTTGATACAAAACTCCACCTATACCAATTTTGGAAGCGTCACACTGAATTATAAACTCACGAGAAAAATCTGGCTGTGCCAAAACCGGTGCCGTCGATAAGGCTTCTTTTAATTTATCGAAAGAGGCTACAGCCTCCGGGGACAATTTAAATGGCTTAGAAGATTTCTTTAGAGAGTCTGTTAAAGGGCCTGATAAATCGGCAAAATTTCTAATAAAACATCTATACCAGTTGCACATTCCTATGAAGCGTCGTATTTGTCTGGGCGTTTTCGATATTGGGAAATCCCTGATTGCACTTACCTTTTCTTCATTAACTTTCAGGCAACCGTTACCGACTATGTACCCAAGATATTTTATTTCCCGTTGACAAAATTTACTTTTCTCTACATTTATAGACAGATTGGCTTTTCTCAAGCAATTAGCAACTTCACGTAATGTACTAATGTGGGTTTCAAAATCGGAACTACATACCAACAAATCATCAAGATAGATAAAAACATTTTCCCTAAGACGAGACGGTATTACCTTATCCATCAGTCGACTCATCGTTTGTGGTCCATTACAGAGGCCGAAAGGCATTACGCGGTACTGATATAAAGGTTTACCAGGAACTGCAAAAGCAGTTTTTTCCTTGGAGTCCTCTGAAAGTTCTATTTGAAAAAAAGCGTCCTTAAGGTCTATGCCGCTGATGAAATGAGTGTCCTTTAAACGAGATAATAAACCTCCAATATGAGGCAAGGGGTATGAGTCTTTCTTGGTTACGGCATTCAGTTTACGTGAATCCAAGCAAAGTCTAACTTTATTGCCGGGTTTTCTTACCAAAACTACTGGACTACACCATGGAGAATTTGATTCTTCTATAACATTTAAACTTAGGAGTCTATCAATTTCACCGTAGGCTTCTGCTTGTCGTGGTGGGGACAATGGAAAATGCCTTGATTTTATAGGAACAGCGTCTCCGGTTTCTATGTAGTGTTTTAGCAAAGGCGTACAACCCAATCCTATTTTAGAAAAGGATGGAAACGAAAGAACAACTTTATCAAGTTTCAGTTGCTGCTCCGGAGAGAGTAAATGAAAATTTTCAGTGTCGGTGACTAGTTCGTCAATACTGGGTATAATATCAGGTGCCAAAGCAAAGGTTCTCCAGAAATTAACACCGAGATAAGCAGTTTGCCTAAGAGAAGGAACAATATAAAAAATAACGTTTTTGGTAACGTTTTTGTAAAAAACAGGTAAAGAACAATATCCTAGAATAGATTGCTGCGAACCGTCAGCAGTGGAAATTTTATAATTAAAAGGTTGAATTTGAACTGAATGTCTGCTAAGAAATTCCTTACAATTTCGGCCCAAAACGGAAATACTAGCGCCAGAGTCTAGTAAACCGAGAACACTTTCATCAAAAATACTTATTTTAGCAAAAGGCCTATCATCATTCTTATCACATAAGCGCACGGATTCGACTACCTTACGAAATTGCTTTCGCATCTGAAATCTTAGCCTACATTTAGCAATTCTCTTGGATATGGGTTTTATTTGTAATTCTTGGGAAGTAAAACAGTTAATTTCGGGACTTAACGACCTGAACGAGGATCCCCGATCGTAAACTCGCTCGGTTTGGAGTTTTCCATATGTTTATTAGGACATTTAGGAGTGGTGACACCCTTTTGTCCACATTTAAAGCAGAATAAATTACGATTTTCATCTGGACAATAGATGTAGGAATGTCCATAAAAAGAGCAATTCCAGCAAAGTATTTTGGAGAAGTCAGCCCTACGTTTTATATGTAAAGCTTCAATTTGCGGATCACTTTCAATTTCATTGTCGTCCTGTTCTACCTCAATTTCACTAACATGACGCTGATTAGACAATAAGGGAAATTGATTCTTATTTTCCCACAAAAGTTTTTCAGCCTTACGAGCAGCTTCACGAAAATCTTCCAAATTTGTGTGATTTGAATTGAACAAAATGTAACGTAGTCCTGGATTCAGGTTCTTTTTTAAAATGTCGATTAACTGAGTGTCAGACATTGGGTCGCCTAAACGAGCATTCATGGCTATAATTGAAGAGTGAAACTCATCATATGACTCTCGTGAGCCTTGCTTCTTCAATGAGATCTTTATAACAATGTCATGATCCTTTTCGAGGGTACCAAATTCTTTGGTAATGGAAAATTTTAGAAAAGCATACGTTGCAGAGGGATTCTGTTTAATAAAAAGCCAATACCAAGTTTCCGCTCTACCCGAAAGAAAAATATGAAAATTGTCCATCAATTGTTGATGAGAACATTTATTTCTAGTGCATAAAGTGTCAAGTTTAAACAGGAAGTCGGAAACACTGCCTATACCATCAAATATAACTTTCCACTCCTTAAAGTGAACAGATGGGCTTGCATTAGTATTAGAATTAGGACCACGGTTCAGATTGCTCTCGGATTGCAATACTATATGTTCAGGGTTACTTGGGGATGGTTCAGCGCACATAGTATCTATGGTACCTTTAATTGACGTTAGTTCACGCCGAAATTCTTCTTGGGTGGATAGTATTGTCTGCTGTAACAAATTAATAATTTGATCAATATCAGGTTGCATGATTGCACTCTGGGAGGTTGAAGGTTGAGAATGAGGATGAGCCGGTGGTTGGGGGAGATTAAAGTTTGTAGTTGCCAATAGAGGTGGTTGTGGCAGAGATAGGGATTGTGGTTCAGCTGGGGTCGACATTGTTTGGGACAGATTCTCGTTAGGATTCATATTTCGGGAAAGTGTATCCGGCAGGGAATCACACTCAAACTGTAAATCAGTGAAAGAAAAATCTAGGAGATTGCGATCAGAAGTATCTGAGGTCGACTGGCTACGATTATTGGCTATTTTGTTATTCTTATTAGTGGGACTTGAAATTCTAGGCGGTGTTCGTGCTAAACTTAATCTGGGTTTGAATGGGGAATTAATAGATTCGCTAGAAAGCGTTTTACCGCGTCCGCGAACAGAATATGACTTACTGGATGATTTTGTGTTTTGTTTTGAGGATCTAGTTATCATATTTTTATATAAAACAAGTGAAAAAAAATTAGTGTTGGCCTAACGTATAACTTAGTTAGGGTTAAAACAAAAGTTAATATAAGTATATATTTGTATAGGAATATAATTTGAGGAATGTTAAATTAATTGAATCTCATGTTAAAAATAAGTTTAAGACCTTTGTTCTAATAAAACGGGCAAAGTTTACATTTTATGAGATGCACATAATACTGGCAACCGTTTATTAGATATTAAAATAGTTAAATTAACTTCAAAATCCAAATAAAGTTTTTAAACTATAATAGTGATATGTTTAATTTTCGTGTTAAGAAAAGCTTATAATTGAGTTCCCACAATTTCTTTGACAAAATACAACAAAAATAGATTTAACTTAAATATCATATTTTAGGACATTTTATAAAAGAAAGAGATAATTTCTTTGAACTATCAAAACATTGCAACAGATTTAACAAATATGCGTCATATTAAATCTGGACTAATGCCTTAAATAATTCTTTGTATGTTTTGTGTAGATGGAATAGATAGAACTATTAAGAGCTTGTATACTTTTCAATTTAAGCAATTTTGACAAAATACCGCGCATGCAGATCAAAAACTTATAGTTTACTGAAATGAGACTTCGATGTTTAGTCAAAATACTTGGTGGTAAATTTTTTTTTGAAATGTTCAGTATACGAAACAAAAAAAATTATAATGTAACTTAGCGTTCATTTGACCAGTTTGGCCAAGTCGTTGGGCGCCATCTTTATTACGTATTTTAGTCGTTGGCCGTGAAGCTAGATTTCGAGGCATGTTATTTTGTCTTCCGGCTATCTTCAGTCTGGGGTGGTTCTTTAATCCTGCTTCACAGCGTACGCAATAAAAGAAAAAAAAATGTCTATGCCTCTTATAAATGTACCAGATGTGTAAATAAACAAATTTTGAATTTTTTTGTTTGAACGCAAGCTACTTATAATAGAGTCAGGTGTGTTGACTCCTGGAGCACAATTTTTCCCTCCCAAAGACCAATGTCTAAACGCCTATGGCAATTCTAATGCTCGGACTTTATTGTAAATTGCCCCTTTAAAAAGCCTTTAAGTTAAATTATTCATTTGATTTGTAAATTAACATTCCTCTTTTATTAGTTTTAGCAATTCATATTTAAGATTAATTATATATTAAAAAACATTGTAAATAGTTATTTCATGGGTAACTTTAAGGGTAGTTAGGGTTTTGCTTATAGTAAGGTTTGTATTAAATAATAAAAGTATTTCATTTTTACCAAGTTTAGCAAATTCTGTGATAATGGAGGCTTAGGTGTAAAAGTGAGTATATACCAAATTTAGATGTTCTTTATATAGTCATTGAACTTGTAAATATAATATGCGAAAGTAAATAGCAAAGTAAAATGAAAAAAGTAATTTCGTTTGGCTGAATTCGCCGCAATTACAAAAAGTTACGGGATTTTAAAATAATTTTTATATAAATTTATATAATACTATACATTTTGAAATATTTTGGTTTTAACTTACAATTGGTTTGTTTCCATCGTTGTTGACATGAAAGGCCTTTTATGCAACTGATGATTTCTGCTTTTTCTATGTGCTATTAACTATGATATGTACCTGTGGTTTCTGTTGTTATATGTTAATATGTTGTAATTTTTTTAAATCCTCTTTATATATAATACATTTGATATATTTACTTTATAATATTATGGAATTTAATGAGAAGCACTTTTTCACAATTATCACTACAATTTAGAATTTTAAAATACAATAATTAAATGTTCAAAATATCACTTTTGGACGGACAAACGATGATCAAAGCAGACCGACGATTACTGATTGATTATTGCTTTACATATTCTTTAAGCGGCATGTAACTTTGCAAATATTTTAATTAAGCAATAAGCAACCTATGTTAAAGAGTAAGACGGGTATATGTTCAAAAGTGAGAGAGCTAATTATATATGAAAATAAGTATGAAATGAAATAAAAAAACATGGTAAAGTAATAAACTTATGAATGAAGTTTCATATAATTGATTAATACATTATTTATACATAATATACTGTATAATATGAAAATTTGTTTACAAAATTACTTTAGTACTAATAGTAGTTTATTTTTTGTTGTAGTTTATTTTAGATTTAATTAGTGATACCTGTTTTTATTGTAAAATAACCGATTAAGTTGGGGTAAATAATTTTAGGAAGTTATATATTATTAACTGTGATATCTGGAATAATTATTAGGTTAATTTTAGATAATTATATAAAATGTGATAGTTATAAGTGTGATATTTTGGATATTTTTAAGGTTAGTTTTAGACAAATCGTTTTGGTTTATTAAAATACTTGACTGTGATAAAAGGGCTCTGTTTTAGAGACGTATTGTAGGTACAAACTGAATTTTCTTGGAGTTTAAATGGATGGGGAGTTGATTTTCTTGTTTAGCTGTATTTACGGTGCACGTTCTCTGTCCTACATATATTTAACAATCTGTTAGGGACAGCTACAAGTTTCGTTGTTGCTGCTTTCTTACCAAAATCCAGATATTAAAACTTTAAAAATATTTAAATGAAATAAGGTGGCAAAATGATTAATTGGATCGATGTATTTGCACTCCAATCATTTTGAGTTGCACATGCAACTAAAAAAAATAGATTTTTAAAGAAGTCACGTGTTTTAATATTATCTATATTTCTAAGAAAAGCTACGAAAACTTACCTCAAAATAATAACTTAATTGTTTACGACTTGAACGTTATTTGGGTTTTCACTGGGAGTTTAAACTATAGATAAAATGATTATTTTAATTTTAAAAGATTTTTCACAATTATTTCTTTTAAATAGAGATCACACTATGCTGGTCTATCCACGTTAAGGTAGAAGTTAAAAAGGAAGTAAAATGTAAAGATAAACTTCTCTTATTAGGTGTGTAACTTACAGCATAAAACCAAGTAATGAATAACGAGTAACCATTGTAGGGGTCACATCATTTAAACTCAAAATAGATAGCAGTGATGGGCGTGAAAAGAAAATATGTATATAATTAATGATGAAGAAATTTAGCTGTTTGAAAAAAAATGCACTTGAAAAAAAAAATCGTAACAGAGTGTCTGGGACTATACCACACATATTCCTTTTAGCTTTTATAGTTTAAAGGGGCTTAAGGGAACTCAATACTAGTTTTAAAACAATGCTCTTCGACGCTGGCGATTCTATTAGCTAATCTTTCTAAAATGTTAAAAATATTTCAATAAAGTATCTTTTTGTGTTGTTTTGTCGTTGTGTTTTACAAGCTTCAGAATAATTTCAAAAAAAATATGACTTATATTAACAAACAAAATAAAATTGAAATAAAAATATTTGCATATTTTTATCATTTTCCATTTTAGAAAAAAGTTGAAAAACGTAATAGAAAATTAATCGATTACGATGGACAACGTCACTCGTTCCAAAGTCTACAAGCCAATGCCAATAAACGTAAAGATGATGTTAAACTAACCAAAGGTCGTGAACAATTGGAAGAAGCGCGTCGTACGTACGAACTATTAAATACAGAATTACACGATGAACTTCCAGCTCTGTATGAGTCAAGAATATTGTTTTTGGTAACCAATTTGCAAACTCTATTCGCAACAGAACAAGTTTTTCACAACGAAACCGCCAAGGTAAAGTTCTTACATAAAAAACTTGAAAAAAATCTAAATTTTTCTTAATAAATAACTCAAACAGATCTACTCGGAATTAGAGGCTATTGTTGATAAATTGGCTACAGAATCACAACGCGGCTCAAATACTCTTAGAAAAGCCACAGGTAACATTGGGAAAAATATTTAAATATATTCAACTGTTTAATATTTTTTATTTTGTTTTAGTAAATGCCATTAAATCTTCCAGTCCTATACAGTCACCAGTTAAACAAATGAACAATATTAACAACAGCAACAATCAATATCAAAATACTAATGGTTCCGCTAATCGTAAGTAGCCACTCACCTATCAACCAACACCAGTTTTTTAATTTTTTTACAAAACAAAAACAATAATATTTTTTTGTTGTTTCTTTAGTTAAATTTTACTTGAAAAAAATAACCTATTTTTTTTTAAATATTTAAAATTTGATTTTGTTTTCTTTACATATTTTTTCGCTTTTTTTCTTCATTCTTTTAATTTATTTTTAAATTGCTCAAAACTGTTAAATAGAAGATGCATAATCATGATAGTTTTAATTTAATGTCATACTATATATGTACATGCATATGTATAGTAAATACATATATAATAAATTATTTAAATACGTAGATACATACTTATATAAATATAATCAAAAACAGAGACGATTTTAAATTTCTTATAGTCAAGTAAGTACATATTTTTTTTAAAAACTTAATACCAAAGACAAATAGATATATCGTTACCTTAAAACAGGAAAAAACGTATTTTCAATCTTAAAAATTTACCACAAAAGGAGACAAATGTGACTTGAGAATTTCCCAAATTTTATTGGTTCTGAAATTATGTATAAAAGAAAAGCGTTTTATGCGCATAAAATACGTTTTAACAAATTAAAAATATATGCTTTAAAAATATGAACGATAGGAACTTCGACTAAAGAATCCGAAAACGCAAAAATTTAGCAACAAAATTAAAAAGTGGATGCCAAAAATATGTTAAATAATGTTTAGTTAAAGAATCTTAAAACTAGTCGGGCATCGATTTTTTAGTCAAATCAAAACAAACAATAATGGGTTTCGCTTTAAACACAAGGTTGCAATGAACACTCGAAGCACCTTTTTTAGGTTTTTTTTTTTTAATTTAATATAACAAAATTAAAACAATGCTTTAAAAACGGGTTATACAAAAAATATGCTCTTAAAGCAAAATATGCCAAAATATGCTGTTGTAATTAAAATATGAAATAATATGCCCTAACAACTTTATAAACAAATTTTGCCAAAGTTTTAAAACGGGTGATAATAATAATGGGTTTCGCTTCAAAATAACTAATTAAATAAAAAAAAACAAAAGTTTACCAAAGGTGACAATGAATACTCGAGAGATTTTTTGTTAGGGTTTTCAAAATAAATATAGGTTAGGTAGAACAGACGGCTGCGGACATTAAATTAGTATGATTAAAAAAATTCTTATAGAAATAGAAATACAGAATTGTCGTGTATGGTCAGCGGGTTCGCCCCGTAGTGGCTCATGTCCTCGAACCAACCGCTATACCCGATAAAGGACGATAGGTTGGTTAGACCAATGTTGGCCACGTCCGACAGGCTGTCCAGTCTGCCGGTACCGAATGTCCTCCAGTGCCGGACAAAAGCACAAAAAGTGCTCTATACTCTCAGTCTGCTTGACAGCTTCTACAGAAGTCATTGCAAGTCAATCCAACTCTACTGGCATAGGTACCAAATCGACAGTGGTAAGCAATTGAGGCCACGGTGTCCCTTATCCTTCGTTTACCCCTTTCAAAAAAAATCTAAACTATCTGAATTAAAAAAAAATCTTTAAAAATATATATCTGATCACATAGATGCTTCTACAGATCTGTCAAAAACTTGTCCCATAAATACACTTTTAAACTAAGAAGCGAATAAGTATGGTAGTTAATTCCTAGCTCTTAGCTCCAGCTTCTGTATAACAATTTAAGAAGTTAAGAAATTTTTTAAAATGTAAAAAAATTTCAATGTACATATATGTATGTATTTGGTTGATATTTCCTTGCATCTATCTCTCTTTTTTCTATTTCTCTCTATGTGTATGTCTATCTCTCTTATATAAAATCTTTCTCTTAATAAATTGATCTTTTTTTTAGTTTTTAGCAATTTAAAAATTCATAAAAATAAAAATGTATCAGTATATTATAATTTTTTAATGGCTTAATAATAGGCGATTTAAAATACATTCCAAATATTTAAACCACTTACTCATACACACATACATGCCGGGGTGTTAGCGGAATTTACTCTGTATGCGGTACTTGTCACTAACTATACGCTTACACATGCAAGTATGTACCTTCATAAAACTTTTCCACACGTATTTTCATGTAAAAGTTTACGTTTGAGTTAATAAAAAAAATTAAGGAAAATATGAGTGTATTCGATTTTTTTTAACTGTTACTTGCATGTGTAAACTCATAGGAAGAAAAAAGATATTTGGCGAATTCACAAGGTACGATACGATAGCATATTGTATTATTGTCATATAATTTCACAATAGCATAAACATTTTGTTGTTGCTTTTCATACGAAACTTGTTGTGAAACAATACAACTTTGTTTGATATGTTTATTGTGATGTCGTATTATATACAAAGTCATGCGCCAAGCGCCTAAAACGAAACGGCGAGTTTTTTAATTTATTTTTAGAGCCGCTAGCACTCGCATCCGTTAAAAACGTCTATACTAAAAACTTAGGCAAAACCGCCAAAGAAGATTCCTTAAGCCGCCTCCGCCGGCAAAAATAGCCGGCACTGCTCTCTGACACATCAGCTGTTTTTTGTTTACGTAAAAAATAACAAAATTCTTGTGATTTTTTACTAAAACTTTGCTTATTTTAATGGATTTTAGAGATTCTAACCAGGTTAGATATAGACTATTTTGTGTTTTCATGGGTCTAATTTCTACAAATTATTAAGTTAAGCCAAGAGCAGCACCAGATTTATGTACATAAATATGTGTTTGTTTTTCTATCGTTTGGTCGTATCAGCTGATTTAGATTTTAAATACGACACCTACAAATATACGAAGAGTTGTTCACAACGGTCATATTTTTTGGTTGTATTATTTTACAATATATGATTTCACAAGACCTTGTGAATTCACCAATTGTTAAAATTGTTACAAACTTTAAGAGAATTTATTAAGTACCAAGTACCAAATGCATTACTATAACAAATAAAAAGTTATTTATATGATAGTAATATTGGTGTCGTAAACTTGTAAACATACTCATATGTAAATTTACTTACATTAATATATTTACATATAGTCTTTTAGAGATTCAACGCTTATTAAACTTTAAACTTTGTAGTGAAATGGTTTTCGGGGAAAGTTTTTTTTTGCAAAATAATTTTAGGGTATTAACTGTAAAGCATGGCTGCCAGATTTGACAAGTTTTGGTTCTGTAAATAGCAAAGTTCCGGTTTGACGATTTTTTCTCTAAAACGTGACGAGTTTCTTGATCTTTAAAATATTACAACCTAAATTCGTTTTAAAATTATAACAAGACACATTTGCTATGACTTTATTTAAAAAATATTAAAAAATGCCAAAAAACTCATAATATAATTGGTTTGACGCATAAATATCTGAAAATACATTATATAGCAGCGAACCTATAATAAGCTGAGGAAAAGTTAATGTTTTATAAGCCATCAACCACAACAACCTCTACAACTGGACTTGTCCCTACACGGGTGCAATGTAAGACCGACTTCCATAAATTTTTTTGGAACATCCTTAGGGTTGTCAAAGTTTATTTTTTTTTATCGCTCCCATAACTTTCAGGATGCTCCCACAAAGGTCAAATGTAAGACCGACTAATTAAGTTTTCCTTCCAAACACTTTTGTGGAACATACTTACCCCCAATTACCAGCCCCTAAGGGGGTTGCCATACAAAATTTTAAAAAATAGGGTAAACACCCCCAACAACTTCCCCGGAGTCGACCTTAGAGGAATAAAATGTGTAAAGGACCCCTATTAGTTTTTCCTCCCAAACATATTCCTAGAATATATTCACCTCCTATCTCTATCGCCTAAGGGAGCTTCCATACAAAGTTTGGGAAATTGTAATTAATTCTTCTCTACAGCTTCCAGGGTGACCGTAAATAGGTCAAATTAAGGACTGACCTTAACTCATTTTTCCTCGCAAACATTTTCCTAGAACATACTTGCCTCCTATTTTCACCCGCTAAGGGGGTTGCCATACAAAAATTAAAAAAATTATGGTAAAAACCCCTACAACCTTCCCGTAGTCAGCCTAAGAGAGTAAAATATGACACCGACCCCTATTTAAAAATTAGAAATATTTCATAAAAAAATGTTTATAAAAATAAAAAAAGTTCGGGTTTTAAAAGGCCAATGTGAAGGGTATATAAGATTCGACACAGGCGAATATAGCGCTGTTATTTGTTGTTTTTAATTAGTTTAATAAAACAAAAATGAAAAAATAACATTAAAAAGTTACATTTTTTAATTTTAGATCTTTTTGACGAATTTTAAATCGAAAAAGACGACTTTCAATATTTGCTAAAGAAATTGACGATTTTTTAACACATTTATCTGGCAGCCCTGCTGTCATGTAATAGCATCTTAAAGCTTATTGATATTTATATACAGTTTATTTAGATTATGTTTAAAAAACTAATAAGGTTTTTTATTATAACCAAACGGTAGAAGTTATAAATTCTTCTCTAGTTTTTAAAGCAATTTCATGATAAGTTTTTATGGTAAATCTATTTTTTTACAGGTTCCTTTAAAAAAAACATTGACCTATTTCGCTTCTTTTTTATTACTTCTATTTTGCGCTCTTTTTTTTATAGAAAATTATCAGAGCTTTCATGGAGTCCAATAGCTGTCGGAATCGGCGTTGAAAATGAATAATAGAGATTTCAGTGTAATGTTTTCATTACTCAATTGAAATGCTGACTTTATTTCGACTTCCAAACTCATTATTCAAAAATTCCTTACACAGAAGTATTTATTTGTCGCCTTTAATCCGATTCCGAAAGCTATCAATTTCCATGGCAAACCCGTATATTTGGATTGTATTTTAATTTAATTTAATTTAATTTGCAAAATGCATGAACACAAAATCAAATTTTAATTTATTTTTAAAACTTTTTGTTTAATACTGCATGAGAGTTGAGTTAAAATATTTTTGTTCTTTCTCTTTTCACCCCCCTTTTTTTAAACCAAAATCCGTGTTGTTTTTTGGTAAAATATTTAATGTTTTCTTTGTAAATTTGTTTGTTGCCTTATGTTTTCAAATGATGATTTCTTTTCAATGAATATTGGCATGATTAAACACTAAAATAATAATATTATTTAACCAATATAACAATTTGAACGAAACTATAAAAATTATTAAACACATAACAAAACAAAACATAATATGCATTATCATGACAAAATTACCAAAAAAAACATAACAACAACAAAAAAAACAACAATAGCAACATCACCTAGCTCTTCTCCCACACAAGAATCCACACCTGATAATGTTTCTCCAACACCAGAAATGTCCGCTGCAACCGTAAGTGGTATAAGCAAAATGGAAACGAGTAGCACAACATCCGGTACTATGATAAATGATGCAACCAGCACAAAAACTACAAACACTACAAAGGAAATGGAAATAGAAAAATCAACAGCACAAATAAATAGTTTAAATGCCTGTACAACGTTGCCAACTAAAAGCGAGGCTGCAGAAACTTCTGCCGAGAACGCGCCGCCGGCTGCTATAGAAAAGATCAGTGTGGAAACAACAACGACGACAACAAGTACAGCAAGTGCAGCTGCAGCTAAAGAGGATGTGGATGCAAATAATGAAACGGAAGCTGCAGTTACTAAGGTAACAAAATTCGAACAAATAACGAAAGTAAACAATGTTCAACTGTTAAATGAAAACGACAAGGCAAATGGTAATGCCAACCACAACACTGCTACTAATGTCAAAACTTTAGCAAACTCCTCAACAATAACGACGACGACATCCAATGGCAACACTACAACATCGGCCGCAGAGGAAGAACAGTCAAATGAAACAAAATTAGGTAAAGATCATTTTATCGATGATAAAAATCTAAATAGCACTACTAGCACTAGAAAAAAATTATTTAAACCAAGTAAAAATCCATTTGGTGACCATGACGACGACGTTAATAACGGCGACCGTAAAAATGAAGCAATCTACGATATGCCCAAGGGTGAGTAAATATGTTTTAATGGCCCTCTCTCTCTCTTTCTTTCTCACTAATTTGCGAAGAACTGAAATCGGGTTTCGGCCTGCATTGAAATCTTTGGAAATCTAGCTGAGAAGTCGCTAAACGGTCTGCTATATAACGGGGATCTGTTTTACTTGTATGTATGCACAACTATGCATACATATGTATGTACATTTGTTAATGTGTATAAGTGTACATAAGTAGATATGTAGTTAGATGTACATATATGGAATGAAAAGAGTTAAAATGTTAAAAGTTTGTTAGGAAAAAAGCAACATTTTGACAAACTTTTTTTCAGATGTCTTAATACAGAATATTATATCCTACGTAGGGTGACCATTTGTACTGATTTCATTGGTACATGTACTGATTTTTTATTTGGTGTACTGACTAAAATGTATGTACTGAAATGTACTGATTTTTTTTAAATGTACTGATTGTATTGATTTTTCAAGATAAATTGAAATTTTATTTTTTTTTTCTCAAAAAATTTTGTTAAATTATAGCAGAACGAGATAATTAGGTGTTTTCATAACATCAAAAATAAATAAAAATTTTTTGAGAATTTATTTTCTGAATCAAATATTTTCTTTACAAGGGTACATAAACACCCAGACGGACGGAAAGGCTTTAATCGACTCAGGAAGTGATTTTGACTTGATCGCTCTAATTAAAGGTGATTCTTAGGACTATAAAACTGAAAAGCGTACAGATTTCGAACCTGAAATAAATGGTCACCCTAACCCTACACCATCTTAACATTATTGTTTGTATTTATATCACTTTTTAGTAGGTTTATTAAAGGCTTATATGACGGATATCTTTAGCATTATTAAAACTACTAAAATGACAAGTGTTATGAAACACAAATTTATTTTTTTTTCAATTAAAACTTAATAACAACTAAAGTGGCCAACCTTGTACATTTAAATAAAAATAAAGTCTCATATTAAAAAAATATGTTTTTGACAGTTTCTTTATGTTTTCAGAACGAAAAAACATGTGTTTGCCCGCGTTTTTAGTTATTTTGCTTTTACAGCTGTTTCTAGGAGAACATTTCTGATTATGCTTTGCTTTTTTAACGTTGCCACATTTTTACAGGGATCAAACACTTTGATTAAAAATTACAAAAAAATTTAAATGTAAATACAGTAATTTTTTATTCAATAAAAAATTTAACTATATTCGTGTTCAAACACGATGTCAAGAAATCTCCAAAGGTATCATGAATTTAGGCATAAGATTATTATTAATGTTGGCAAGGTATTGAGTAGTGGCTATCGAGTATTTGCTCTTCTTCTTGGGTACTTAATTCTCAATAGTAGTTACCTCGATACTTTTAGAGCTGTATTTGAGCTTAATTAAAAAAATTTAGCGGCTAAAGTACTTACAGCCCTTTATAAAATACATCTGTGTGTAAAAAGCATATAAGTTTCACTCTTGGAATCCATATTAAAAAGCTGCAACTGCGTGTCAAAAATGCTATCGACTTATACTTACAGGCGCATTAGTTTTTTTTTTATAGAAAAAGTCATACTTAATACTAGGGTCCTCATCTAATAATCATTTAAGCCCCATAAAATCATGTAATACCTTATCCGTATCGATATTAGAACCAAACTTGGCTCCAATAATTTTCATAAAAAAAGTTTGATTAAATTTTTAAACTATACATAGGTTCATATAAGCCCCTCTTTTAAAGATCACCTTAAAAGTGGTTTTATGTATTTTATATATTACTTGCCAGGGTACACGTATATCAGTTAGGAGCGATTCTACAAAAACAACTTAACCGTCATAAGAAAGTCAAAGACAATTAACAAAAACTCACAAAATCTTTTTTCTTCTTCTTTTTGAGCTTTTCTTACAATAATACAGTTGTTGTTTGTAAAAAAGGAAGAAAATACATAAACATAAATAAAATTTGACATTAAAATAACGAAATACCGTTACTCAGCTGTTTATCTGAGGCTACCTGATATACGTGTACCCTGTTACTTGCCGAATTTCCCACTGCAAAGTTGCTTGTGTGAAATACATCATACCCTGGTTTGGAGGTTATGTTAGACGTAATTGCATATGTACGTATAAAGACAAAAATTTAAACCATCTGTAAAATGGCATACATTTATGTCCTACAGATGCTGATAGGAAGAAATTATATAAATTGTGGTGTCGGATATAATATGGTCGGGCTCCTCCGATTATAAATTTCTTACTTTTTTTGAAATGGTTTGGTATGGTTAATTATTCTATTCCTAAAAACAAATTGTTATTCAATACTATTTAAATACACAAATAAATAAAAACGACAGGAAAATACTAAAAGTTAAAAGAAAAAACTAATAAGCAATCTTTGAGCTTAAATAACAACTAACCAGACTAAATGCGGCCAAAAAGTCACCAGCATGTGTGTAACTTTAATACACATTTTCGATTCGTTACAAACTAACAAAAAAAATACTTTTTTAATTATTTTAAATGGAAAAACATTACAAACATTTTATAAAAAAAATTAATAAAGTTTACGCTTGTAAAAAAATACTTCTCGTTTAAAATTTCTTGTTTGTATGTTTAAATAATAAAATCTTGCATTAGTTTTGATAATTAACCTGATTTATAAAAATTAAATAAAACATTT
Source organism: Melanophora roralis (assembly GCA_963583895.1). NCBI lineage: Eukaryota > Metazoa > Arthropoda > Insecta > Diptera > Rhinophoridae > Melanophora > Melanophora roralis. The sequence continues at coordinate 56,408,353 of OY757191.1, forward strand.
ATTTTTGGTTTGTTTTGTTTTCCCCCTTTTTTTTAATTTCAATGCAGATGCCACTACCACGGATTTGCCACCAGGTGTTCTTTATCGTGTTAAGGCAACTTATGGCTATGTCAAGGAAGACGTTGATGAACTAAGCTTTGAAGTTGGTGATATTATACGTGTTATTGAATATGACGATCCTGAAGATCAGGTAAAAAGATTTTTACTTTTAATGATTAGGAAATATTGCTTTTATTAATGTGTAATATATTCTGTTAAAAACAAATATTTCTGTGCATTTGAAAACGTTTAATACAGGGTGTCTGGTGGCAAATTTTAAATACGTCTTTAAAAACGATTATTTCAAAAAGTAATAAGCGGTGCGGAGGGAGAACGGTGCCGTTGGATTTATCGATTGTGCGGATTTGTCAGTCATGATGTCGCAGTGGTCGAGTAATCATCTCGAGCTCGCTGTGGGGACATTTTTTTAAAATAATAATTCTTATGTAATTGATCGTTGACAATTTTGTTCAAAGTTCGGCATTCGGCGAATACGTGATAGATCGAGTGAAAATTTAATTCGTTTGTGGGTGCAGAAATTCCGCGCAACTGCTTGGACTATGAATGTCCCATGGCCAAGGCCCAGTCGATTTTCAAGGACTCCCAAAAACATTAAACTTGTTGAAAGAAGTTTACGTGAAAATACACGACTTCCAATACGGAAAAGAGCAGCATCACTGAGACTTCCAGGAGTGATTAATCATAATATTTTAAAACGGGACTTGGAGTTTCATCCTTTTAAAATTCATATCGTTCAAGTATTGAAAGAAAGTGAGTAATTTACGCAAAAATTTTTGGGAAACGATGTTGAAACGTTTTTGCACCGGAAATTCCCTTTTTTTTGGAGCGACGAGGCTCATTTTTACTTAAACGGCTACGTCAACAAACGAAACTGCCGTAACTGGTCTATAAGAACCCGTAACCCTCGATTGAAAGCCCAAAAACCATTACATTGCCCCAGGGTAACTGTCTGGTTTGATTTATATAAGCATGGGATAATTGGACCATTTTTTTCAAAAACTTTCGAAGCCAGGCGACGAATGTCATAATAGACGGATGGTTACCGAATTATTTTTGCCAAACCTGCGAGCTCATCCATCGTACTTCTCACGCACGTGGTCTCAACAGGATGGGGCGCCTGCACACACAGCCAGAACTTCCATTCATTTGCTTCGGGAAAATTTCCCCAAGAACTGATCATTCGCTTTTGGGACATCCAATGATCATCGAGGTCGCCCGATCTAACTCCAATGGAATTTTTTATCGGGCTACCTTAAAGAGAGGGTTCATAATGACAATCTCCAATCACTTGTGGCTTTAATGGAAAATATTCGTCTAGAAATCAGCTCAATTAAACCAAGTTTACTGCAGCGTGTGGCGCAGAACACAAGGCTCCGTTTTGAACAGTGTGCTCAACGCAATGGAAGATATTTATCTATCTAATTCAATCGTTCAATGCTCTTAATAAAACTTTGTGTCAATTATTACGTTTTATATTTAAATTTGAAAATATAAATCTGCCACCAGACACCCTATATATTTAGTGTTTCACTAATATACAGTACCGTGCAATTTACCTATATTTTAACTAATAATTTTTGACTTGCACACTTATGTATGCATTTATAAACATACAAAGACGGTTTTGTTAATTTTTAAAAATTTTTGACTGTGATAATCGTTCCATTATTTCACAGGGGCTCTATGCAAATGGCGTTTTTGTTTATGCATAAGTGTGTTATTAATGTATAAATATAAATTATTTCCGCTTGTACCCGTTGCATGGTCCCTACTGTATCTATTACCCACCAACTATACATATTCATATTTTTCTAATATAGTTCTTTAATTCTAACTTACAGGAGGAAGGATGGTTGATGGGCGAAAAAGAAGGCACAACTGAAAAGGGTCTTTTCCCAGCTAATTTTACAAGACCGATTTAAATTGATTTGTTTGAAAGGAAAAAAAAAACAAAAATAATTGCAATTAATAATACTTTAAGAAGAACAAAAAAAAAAAAATATTTAAACAACCCAACCAACCAGCAGCAAATTAAAGCAACCAGCACAGAATAGAATCTTATACGTATATTTATTACATACATACATATATTAAATTTTACATTATTAAAAAAAAAAAAAAAAAACAAAACAAAAAATTTATACAAACAAAAACCCAGTTGAAACAACATTTATTTTACATAATACATATACAAAAATTAAACTAAATCCATATACATTAAAATATTTATTATACATACATACATACGTACGTACATATACAGCTACAACAAATTATTAATATAAAATTGTTATTATTGTTATAATAAAAGTAAAGAAACAACAAAAAAATATTAAAATAATAATAATTTACCACAAACCAGCAATCGCAACAAGAACCAAAACAGCTTTTAAATTTTGTAGAAAGAAATGTTAAACAAGAATTAAGTAAAAAAAAGTCAAAACATTTTTTTATTAATTGACCCTTATTAAACATTATTAATAAATTCTATTAAATTTTAATGCTTTTATTTCTTATGCTTTTTTTATTATATAACTTGTTTGATTAGTTTTTAATATTAATTTATTATTATTTTTTGTTCATTAATTTTTTTGTCTTTTGTTTTAACTATTACTATTATTATGTACTAAATTTCAAGAAACTATTTTTAAAAACAACTACTTTAGAAAAATGATTAAATTAAAATAAAGAAACCAAACTAAAAATTGTTGAATTTTTTATATTTCATATGATTTATTGGAACTTTTTTGCAATTATGCCAGAGTTTATTAGTAAATATGCCACTGAGAAAGCTTTTAATTATATATCGATGAGGCCAGTGGGAACGAACTAAGAGGACGGGGAGTTGCCATAAAAGCAGAGGGGTTATTATTTAATTCGATTCGAACAGAAAAGGCTTTCGAAAGAAATTTTCAATTCGAAAGGCAAATCGTATTGTCTAATACGTTTAAAAGATTTAAAGTTTTATGGAATAGTTTAAGGTAGATATCAATTGATACTGAAAATAAACATGTTAAAAAACCCAGGGGTACTTTAAGTTTTGAGTAATAATTCTAAAAATGTGAATTTTCATTTAAAAATTAAAGTTAATTTCCGAACGTTCGTAAATAAATTTTCGAAAATCGTATTGTGTAACTCAATTTGTACGAATTCGAAAGATTTTTGATTCGAAACGAATTACATAACAATCCCCCATAATTGTCAACTATTGTAAAAGGCAACCTGAGAAGTGCAGTCAGGAAAAACCACTGAAAAAGATTTTGTCACCACTTATGTAGACCTAATAGTAAACGGAATATTGATCCAGTTTTACTCAAAGGGCAAAAGAAACATAGTAGCTTATGCAAAAGACATCGAGATATTGGCCCTGATATGTGAAGAATGCAACTATTTTCTTGAGCCAGGGGCAGTGGACTGATTGTAAACTCAGGTAAAACGAAATTATTATACTTCACCAGAAGGTGGCAAACTTCAAGCTACTAGTGCTAGATGGACTTGAGCTACGACATTAACGGAAAAATATTAATTTCTTCTAATAAAAAAAAATTATATAAACTTAAGCCAAACTAAAAAGCAAAAATTTGTATTAAAAACAACAAGTTCAACAATAAATAAAAATTATCATTTTTATTAATATATATAAAAAATTGCATGAATTATTATTATTTTTTGCGATTCATTCACTCTATTTTGTTTGTTTTTTATTGCGAAGTTTTTCGCTTTTTACTTAAAAAGAAATACATATTTGCAATCTTTCCTGCATTGGCTAAGCCACAAGTTTTAGTTAAATTATGCTATTATTATATGAAATTTTTAACTAAAGCTAATATAAAATCTATATAAATAAATTTATTTCGAACACTGGGTTTTGATATGTTAAGAAAATCAGAAGTTCAACTCTGAAAACCGCTATTACCGACATACAACGAAAATGACACAACAAAGTTGATAAGTACTACGTCGACAACGAACATGAAATGTCAAAAAACGCCGTCAAGCTTAGAAAATTAACTAGCCTGTAACTCTGTTTGTACGTTGTTTTTTGTGTGGTAATAAAAAAGGAAATTTTTATATTGAAAAATAATATAGAGATTTGCAAATAATTTAAATATTAAGAGTAAAAACGAAAGCAATGACGAGCTGTGTATATATTTTGAAATGTTACAAATATTTGCATTGCATTCAATAAAAATCTTTAGAAAGAAGCATGTGGAAAAATTTTTTGTAGTAAATTTTCATTGGGGCTCGTCATTTTTCGCCATCAGAGCTGCTGTAAAAAATTGATAAAAGAAGAGAATAGGAGATAATGAGAGCCATAAGATAATAATAAGAAAAGTAAAATAAAAAGAAAACCAGTGCTCCAATAAAAAGATCTTAATGTGAATTAATAAAAAGTAATTGTGTATATTAATATTATTAAGTAACAAAAGGACAATTTAAATTGAACAAAAGATTCACTTAAATCATGATATAAAAAATTGAATAAATGTTTAAACCTTTTCCAAACTGGTCGGCCATACATACATGTATGTATGCATGTACATATTTGAAAACGCATGACGAAAACACTACAAAAGTCATCAGCCGGGGCGATGATTTTTTTTAATGATTTCTTGGAAGTCAAAAGGATAATTTTTAGGTGGCGACCTTTTTGTTTGTGTTCAAAGCAAAGTGCCGGTTAAATCTAGCAAAGAAATGCGAATTTATCAGCTTGTTAATAACAAATTTAAGTCAATATAATAATATTCTAACCAATATAACCTTAAAAAGAAAATGAGAGAAAACTTGCAAGTATTAAATACATAAATCATTTTATGAAGTTGCTTATAATTATGGTGTTAGTTTAGTTTAATTAGTTGTTTTTAAAAGTTTGCATTGTCATACAATCTTGTGATATAAATATTGTTTTCATTTGTACAAAAAACAAAAAAATTGTTATACTTGTCGTTTGGGGAACCTCGCCCTGCAATATGTATGTTCGTGCGCAATGTTAAGAATAACAGGAGAGAGTACAAAAAAAGGAAACCCTAAGTACCCCTTTTCGTATATACACGAAAAGTGTTATTGAATGAATGAATTGTATATAATGTCATTTTATTGTTTACTTTATTTGTAGTCGATAGTGCGGTGTAGACTAAGCTCTTGTTTACATACATACATGCATTGTAGTGTCATTCCTGTAATAATTTTTCTTTAGCAGATTTGATTTAATTCTTTAGTTTTAACAAAACAGTTATTTACCTTATTTTTAAAGTCCTGTTATGCAAGAGTTTAGTAGTTTTTTTAAAATACTACTGATCAATTTTGTTTATATTATACATATATACATATGTACATACATATGTATGTCTGCAGGAAATGTCAGCAGTAGAATTGAAGCACTACTTACTAACTATGCTAACTGCTCCTTCAGAAACACGCATACGTATATATTTAGAGGATTATGCATAAACAAGTTTTAAATTTAAAAAAGATTTGTAATACTGATTTTTTATGAAAATTTTGTTTAAAACCCCTATTTAAAAAAAAATTATTTTTAAATATGCCCCTTACTATGTACATACTATTAAAGATATTACAGTTATATTAATGCGTTAGAACAAAAAAACATTGTCAGAACTGTAAGGGTTATAAAAGCGAAGGAGATGAAATTTCGTGATGCAAAGCAAACTGTGTTTAGTAAAACATCCTATCAGTCAAGAGAAATGTTTTATTTCCTTGTTATATGTACATAACATAAAAGAACATCTTAAAAAGATTCCTTTCGATATAAGTATATATGTATGTATGTAGTATATGTATATATGTACATATTTACCTACCTATGTATGTATATGCTTTTTTTAAATAGAGCTTTACTGTCCTATTAAAGGCGTACATCCCCAGTGGATTTTTTATTAGACACTTCTTTTTTCTAAGACATCCTAAATCTGTGTGTAATTACCACTTTAATTAACAAAGTGGTAGCCTAGGCTATCAGATGACCTTGGGGTTGTTACCCTTCCTGGAAAAAATCTGCGACCAGGAAAATCGTACATAATCTAACAAACGCTTATTCTGTTTGCGCATATGTTTATCTCTATGCCACCAACTATTATACTAAATACAAATATTATCGGTCTATTATTTTTAAAGCCCACATACAAATGTGGTGTAGGGTATAAAATGGTCGGGCTTGATCGACTATAACTTTCTTGGTTGTTTTATATGGCATTCGCAGTCGCCCAGCTGCTGAAGTATTTAGAAACTCTCTATTTTTATTTATATTTTTTTTTAATTTAACCTAAGGTGTGAGTCATTTTGTTATTCGGTAGTTCAACAATTTATGCATTTAGGGTTTTCCCTGGTATCTTTTTCCAATTTCCTTTAATAGAGTAAACTCATATTAAGTTTGGAAAACTTATTAAAAAAATGTTTAAAAAATAATGATAATTTCTTTTAAATAAAATTGAACTACAATAGAAATTTTATAAGAATTTTATATTGTTTCAATCAACCATTAAATACACAGAAAAGTTAAAAACATGATTTAACATCATTAGTTAAATTTTAAATACCGAATAATTGTCATTAACGATAAAAGTAACTAAAAAAAGGAGCAACAACACAGCAATATAAATAATTATAAATGAAAATATAATCCAAAATATCCTATAGTTATAGAAGTAGCAACAATAAAAACAAAGAAAAAAAAACACGAAATTTTTTATACCAATTTTTATATATTTTAATTAAAAAAGTAAATCCATGAATAACTTAAATTCGTAAATGAATAAATAAACAATAAATTATCTTCGTTTATAACGGTAAGTATGGTGGAACTGTGTTTTGATTATTTTATTGTTATATTTTTTTTTATTTAATAAATTCTAGTTCTTAACGAGTGGTTCTTGTATTGTATTATAGATTTGTTAAGCCCGTTTATGCACGTTTGGATTTTTAAAACCGAACCTTACCCGAACCTGAACTTCGGTAATATTTTTATTGTTTAGCAAAAACTAAACGCAAACCGATGGCAAAAGATCTTTTTTATTAAATTAACATACAGACGTTTATTTTTACTATAAAATAGGATAATTACACTAATAGGTATATGTACATATATCGAAACTTTGCTGCAAGAGAGTTATAACAAAAAATCGAAAACATAACCTAACTAAAATAATTTACAATCTACGATTTTCGAAAAACATAGAATATAATGTTGTACAAGTTGTAGTAATTATTTTTTTATATAAAACACTAACAAAATTTGCAGAATTGTTATAGTGTCCGACGACCTACGACATGCACAAAAGGTTGTGAATTGAACAACTAAAAATATTTTTACAACCCTGACGATTAAAAACACGTATAATAGGTTGTCAATTGAACAAATACAAAAAGATTGCATTAAGTATTTTTGTTACACTGCCGCTCACATAAATAGATTCACCAACTTTTCTTTCCAGCTCACAGGAAAAATATTTCCTAAAATATGATTAATGTTGGTTTTATTTGAAAATTTATTCATTATGTGAATTCTGCGTAAAAAAATCAAATAAAATCAACGTTAATAAAATTTAAGGCAATATTTTTTCAATGAGATTAAAAGAAAAACTAGTGAAATAGTGAACCTATTCATGTGAGCTGCAATGTACATGTTTCATACAACTGTATGCTATTCAAAAGCACTCCAGGCTTCCACATGTAGGCATCGTTGCCAGAAGCTTTGTGAAGAAAAACATCATGTGGTAAAAATAAAATCATATTTTAAGAAAAAAATCGTCACACATTCTTTGTATTTGAGAAAATGTGCTTTGAAAAATACTGTGGATGTTGTTTTTACAGGGTGTCCGCCGGCAAGGTATACTACTTTGTTTTGCCGCTATTTTGGTAAACATTGGTCTTGACAGTTCATATTTGGCGGTTGTGAAGTAGAGACATGGCAAATTCATTGTGAAAAAATATTCGGTAAACGAACGTGGTTTAATCGTTAAAATATTTTATCAAAATCAATCATAGATTTTCATGAACAAATCGTAATGAGTGACGACGCACATTTTCATTTGAAAAGATATGTGAATAAACAGAATAGATTTTGGGAAAAAGAAAACCCTCAAATTATTCATCAGTCACCTTAACCATTTAAAGTGATAGTTTGGTGTGCAATTTGGTCAGGAAGAATCATTAGACCTTAATTTTTTGAAACCAAAAACGACGTAAAGTAACTGTCAATGCGGAGCGATATCGTGATATGATTGAAAATTTTTTAATGCCACAACTGCATGCTTTGGGCTTGGTTAACATGTATTAACAAGACGGTGCCACATCGCATACAGCCAGGATTACAATGGAATTACTGAGAGACCTCTTGCCACAACAAGTTATTTTAAGAAATGGTGATGTTGTTTGGCCTTCACGGTCGCCTGATTGGACTGATCCGGACTTTTTTTGTGGGTATATCTGTAAAGCAAGGATTATGCAAACAAACCAGAAACGCTGAAGCAACTCAAACAAAATATTCTTGAAGATATTAATAAAAATTGTGCTCAAAAGGGCTCGCATTTGTGAGGCTAACAGAGGCGGACATTTATATGATATTGTATATCATTAAAAAAACATTTCTAAATATAAGATCCATTCTCTTTCATTGATCAAAAATTGTAAACAAACAAAGTAGTATACGTTGCCGGCGGACACCCTGTATTATACAATCCTTTTCAAATAGCAATACTTTTTAAAAAATAACCGCTATTCAAACATGGGCTTTAAGATTTTTTCATGATCAGACCAATTATCAAAATAAACGAAACCCTGGGTCTTTCTATATTAAGGTAACGACACATAAAGTGTATTTAGGCAATAAACAACAAGCCGACACAAACCTTTATTGTTTTAAAAATTTACTGCTGATAAAATTTGTGCAAAATTATGTCTGTCAAGCCCGACCATATTATACCATACACCACATTTGTATGGTATACGATAATTTTTTTATTCAGTATAATAGTTGGTGGCATAAAAAAATATTCGAGCCATTTATATCCCAAAATGCTTATTCCGGGAGGACATTACTATATGGGCTAAATCAAAAAATTAACAAACCATATTTTTGTGCAGTTAAGAACATACAAGTTAGACACATATGCAAAATTTTGTCAAAATAGTGAAATGTTCAAACCATTTATAGCCCAAAATGCTTATACCGGGAGGACATTTTAATGGAGACTATGTCAAAAAATGGACCAATTATATTTTTGTTTGTTCAGCATACTAGCATTAAGTAAGACACATATGCAAAATTTTGTCAAAATAGAGTTATTTTTGTGTTAGTTATAACCCAAAATTCTTATTCCGGGACGACATTTGTATGGGGTCTATATCAAAAAAGCACCGATAGTATTTTTCTTCAGTATGCCAGTTAGGGGCATAAAATAAGACGCATATTAAAAAATTTGTCAAAATAGAATATTTAATTTAGTTAAGCCTAAAGTACTTATTACGAAAGGACCAATCATTACCACAAACAATAGGCTTCGTGCCATTACCCAAAAACTTATCTGTGTCAAAATATCTTTGGAATTGTGATCTGTACTTTGATCACAAGAATACATGGACACCTACCCAGACGGACGGACGGTCCAACATGCTTAAATCGACTCGGGAAATGATTCTGAGTCGATCGGTATACTTAAAGATGGGTGCCAGATCATTATTTTTTGGGCGTTACAAGCATGTGCACAAAGGAAAATACCCTTACCACGTGCATATGTGGTGTGGGTATAAAAAGCATAATTGCTAAAAATTAAAATTTATCATTTAAAAAATAAATCATCAAATTTTATTTTGGCCGAAAAATCATTAATAATATGATAAAATCATCATTCTGGCAACGCCTGTATGCAAAAAATTGAGTAAATCCAACGTGCAAAAACTTCCCAGCCAACAAAATTGTCCGATAGGTGGAAAAGATGTCGCCCAAATTTAACGATATTTACGAATTCTTTCAGACTTTTTATCTTAAAATATTTGAAGTGGTGGACACTAATTTAGACCAGTATGCAGCACGAGGGCAAACTTTACGAAAAACTAAAAAAATAGTAAAAAATTTAAAAATGCAACACATAAAAATGTTTGAGCTTAACTTTAAAGTTAAATATGCTTTTTTCAACCCAAAACTTCACAACGCAGTGCATTGTTTTTTTTTTCAGAACAGGCCCCTTCATAACCCATCCTTAATATAATTTTTAACATTTCTGACCGAAATTTATACGATCAAGTCAAATATTTGTCAGGCTTGTCTGGTATAAAAATTAAAAGATTCTATACACAGAAAAAATAAATTAGTAAAAACTTTTATAAACATTTATGTGCTGTTTTGGGAAGCCGAGCAGTGATCGTCTTGAAACGAATAATATGTATTTTGTTATTGTAAACAAAAACAATATACACATAATTCGTTGCCAGACCATCACTACTCGGCGTCCAAAAACAGCACATTAGATTTTCTAAATATATTTTATTAGGTTTTTGCATCGAAACGCTTGTACGATGACCATAGTTTTTATAGGGAAAAATACGTTCAAAATGAAATAAAAATTGTTGGTAATAATTGGTTTTTAAAATTTATTTTAATCATATAAAATTACAATATTGTTAAAGTAAAGTTATATAAGTACAAGAAACATATATATTTTATTCTTTTATAAAAGAAACAAAATAGGCGCAGAAGTTTACATGACTTTAAAACAAAAAAAATAAATTATTAAAAAATAACTAAAAACAATTAAATAGTCCTTAAACTATTATTGATAGTTTTCTGCAAAATGTATGTTTTAAGTACATATGTATATCAGTGTTTTTTAATAAAAATCAATTTAATTCTGCACAGTCAATTTGAAAACTGCACTTTGCTTTTAAAAGTGATTTTCAAGTAGCCATTTCCAGTTAAAACTTTTCCGATGTCAAAAAATTATTTCCAATTGAAAATGTTCCTTCTTTTGGCACATAAGAAGCCGGCAGACGCAAAAAGGGTTGCCACACAAAGTTTAATTTAAACATTTTTTTAAATCGCTCCCACAGCTTCCAGGGTCCCTTTACAAAGGTCAAATGTAAGACTGACCCCAATTAATTTTGCCTTCTAAACATGTTTGTGAAACATACCACCTTTTTTCAGCCTCTAACAGAGTTACCATACAAAATTAAAAAAAAATAAGGTAAAACATCTTACTAATTCCCCGAAGTCGCCCTAAGAGGAATAACATTTATTACAGACCCCCATTAGTTTTCCCTCCCACACATATTCCTAGAATATACTTACCCTCTATCTGCATCTTCTAAGAGGGTTGACATACAGAATTGAAAAAAATAATGGTAAAAATATATATAATAAATTAACAACAAATGGTTACAAATAAAAAAAGTTCGGGGTTTCGAAAGGCCAATGTGAAGGGCATATAAGTAGCGCTCTTACTTGATTGCATGTGATATTTATTTGGTCTAAATCATTTCAGGTTTAAATTATACATACATACGTTGAAACATATATCATATTTTGTAACCGCTGGCCTCATATTACCTCCCAGCTTTGTTACCATTACAGCAATTCTTTCTTCATCTTTTAATTTATGGCAGTTTTTTCATAATGAAGTAGCTTCCAATCAATAATAATGTAATAAGTCTCAAAGCACTAGGAATTATTTCATTATAAAATAACTCCCAATTTGTATTAAAAAAAGTTCTTGTTAGTTTGTTCGTTGGGAGTTATTTCATAGAACCGTAAAATGTTACCTAACTTGTAACTGGGCTAGTACTAAAAAAGTGAAATATCTTGCAGTCAGGCCTAGTCGCATAAGTAATCTATTTTTTTAATACATATACATACTTGTATTAACACCACACCAATAAATAAGGTTTACCTAAAGATGAAGCTTTTCAATAATAAATGCTACTTACTTTTACTCACTTTCAGAATAACAGTAAAGAGCATATGACAAGTAAATTCCTAAAAATATATTTGCCATATTTTTGAAACACAATACTATACTGTAAAAGACTTAACAGACTTAATTGACAATATATGTATGTTGAATTACCCATACAACTTTTTCACAATGTTTTGAATATTTTCTAATATTTTGCATACTCACAAAAAACTTTCAGCTTTAATTAGCCGTAACTTTAAAAAAAAAACATATTAAAACAATTCTTTCTGTGTATTATAAAATAAAGTCTACACAACAAAGCTGCTTCAAAAAAGGATTAAGGCTCAAACATTTACTTTTTTTTTTATCAATTTTAATCACCTTCAACTAGCTATTCGATTTCAATACCCAGAAAATATAATTAACCCATTTTGTAGACTCTTATTTCTTTGAGATCTTGTTCAAACTCAATTTACTTTTTGGCTCGCACTTGAACGAAGAGTGCAATGAACAAATAAATTTTTTGCAGTGTATTAACTATAGGCTCTACTTCATCTTTCGACTTGAGCCTACATATCCTGCATTATTGTCTATAAATCAGGGACCGTAACAGTTATGACTTTTTTCAAAAAAGTCAAAATATAATAGTTATTTTTTGACTTCTATTTTTTAAGTCAAAAATAAAAGTTAAAATTTGACTTTTATTTTTTCGGTCAAAAATAAAAGTTATAATTTGACTTTTATTTTTTAAGTCAAAAATAAAAGTTAAATGTAATTTGTATTTTCAGAGCAAAATATGCAAAACACCAACTCCTTAACTTTCTAGCCAATAACCGTTTTTATATACATACTAGCTAAGCCCCGGTGTGCTTCGCTACCCCAATCATAGTAAAATTATTAAAATATGTAAACGAAAGAATTTACATATTTTTTAATTTATTGGTTGCCCCACATAAGTTGCAATAAATAATAAGTCAGCCCTACTATTTACTAAGTACATAAAAATTGGAAATTTACCAGGCTTACAGTTTTGGAGATATTCAGAAAGCTTTAATAAGCAAAAATTATTTATAAACTTCTATATATAATCTCAGCCCTTTATTAACATTTTTTGGTAACCTGACGAATGCAATTTAAATTATGTTTCTACCTTCATTGGTTTTAAAGTTACAAAAAGTACTAAAACATAATTTTAACCTTTTTTCCCCCTAAGAGTCCAATTATTCAAAAAAGACGCAAAAACGTACTCATATTTTTTAGGCCTGATACCTGTCTGTTTGTTTCTTAAGGAAAACGCAAAACTTTTTAAATTTTGTTTCTATCTTATATACATCAAGAGATAGTAGGTTACCGATTTTTCCCTTTTTGTCCCCTTTTTATCCCTTTACGGACCCAATGTTTAAAAACTCATGTGCATTTAAACAAACATGTAAAGCTTAACAAGTGTTGTAAATTTCAGGTATTTAGCTCTACGCGTTTGAGCAGTATGGCTCTGGGTAATTTTGTTACTTGACCTTCCCACACAAATGGGCGTAGTGTGGGCGTGGAAGCAATAATTTCCAAAAAAAAGTAGCCTATTGTTCCTTTCAGACTTGAAGTAGCACTCTGTAAAAATTTCACAAAAATCGATCCACTGGTGTGGCCAGCTATAAAATACAAACATACATACATACACCCCTTCTTTATATAATAGATGTACTCTATTATATTTTTTTTTCTTTTTGTTTTAATATAAATACAACATGTACTTATAATTCTAAAAATAAAAACTGTGTTAATATTCAATTAATATTTTATTTAACTTTTTTAGCATCTGCTTTCAATAGGAACAAAAGTCAAATTTTAACTTTAATTTTTGACTTAAAAAATAAAAGTCAAATTTTTACTTTTATTTCTGACCGAAAGAATAAAAGTCAAAAAATAACTATTATATATTGACTTTTTTGAAAAAAGTCAAAAAAATTAAAGTCTTTTAAGTTTATTATTCCTTAGCATGACAGCATCAATATGCTGTATTCAAATATCTGATAGACAAATTATATCCACCTGACTTTTTGATTTCAAATTTTAAAAATAACTGTTATTTTCGGTCCCTGCTATAAATATATTTCTTTCTAAATGGACTGTACATACTTGCAACAATGTTAAAAGCACTTAAAGCAAATATTTTCGTTTCTGTAATTTGAATGTAATCCTTACTCAGATTTATTTTCTCAATCATGCTTTTAACTAAAATTTTGCATCAGCACGCATCAATTGGAAACTATATTTGATTGCTTCTTTTTGCACCTTCACGTTCAATCCTTTTTTATGTATAAGTTATATAATACCCTGTTTAATTGTTAAAAGGTTTTGTTGTTTATTATAGACGATTTATGCCAATGGTGTTCAAAAGTATAAAAATGTTTGTTTTAGGAAGAAGAAAAAAGTTGCAGCTTGTTATTATTAAGAACATTAAGGAATATAAAAAATTCTACAAGTTTAGATAAAATAAATTTCTTATTTATCCTTTAAAACAATTTGTAAACCTTAAACATAATTACTTTATTGATATTTATTATATTGTTCACATTTGAAGCTCTATTTGGTGTAAAATTTTAGGGAACTTTTCTAAATTTTAAAAAATGCATCAGAGATTAAATATAAAGCTGTTCTATCTTCACATCGTTAGCACGTTTATCCTCACTTCATTAAACGAATAATGACGTATTTAGCGCATAGTTTACATAGTATTTTATCAAGATAACATTTTCAAGATAACTTTATAACGACACTGTGATACAAAAGTAAAAAAAAAAATTTCAAAATGTTATCATATACTCATGCTTTGTTATAAGAGCCCTATTTTAACCAAGCTGCCTTGTTTTAAAGAAACATATTTGTTTTTTTTTTTAATAAAAGTCATTGACCAAGAATAATTTTTCGCAACACTTACTGTTATTATATTACTTTATGAAGGGAATTAAAAAAAAATAAAGGAGTTTTAGGGTTTAATAGGCTCCAGTAAAACTGGTTCAATACAATTGAACTTTTTAATAATTTCTTTGTACCGCGGTGTAAATATTATCTTTTAAGCAAAAAACAAACAAACAGTTATGCATTTTAGAAAGCAAATAAGGTGAATTTATGTGAATACCTAATGTACATACTAGAGGCCAGCTCAAAATGTCACTCAATTAAGTATCATCTTGATTTTTCAGTTCATTTCATATACCTTACGTGTGCACACACAACAATAAGTGCTGTGCTGTATTGTTCGCCATTTCTTTTGTTTACTTATTTTAAGTTAAATGAGAAAAATATTCACACTTAAGCAGACTAAAGTTAACAACAACGACACATCAATTCATCATGATCACACACTTCAATTTCACTGTTAACGAGATATTCCTGGTGTGATAGTTTTAAAAACGGGGGTTGATTTTTAATATGTGTATGTAATGTAATGTAATTGCGTATGAATTTAATATTGATTTGCCTGCTTGTATATATGTTTGTGTATGTATCCACAACAGCACAAGAATTAGAAAATCATCCGGGTCTTGAATTAGCTTGAAATAGGATTTGATGCAGGCCTCTAGTACATAAGTACATACCATTCGTTAGGGTATCCGTTCTTTGTATGGCTAATTTTGTTCTTTTAAAAATGTTTAAACCACTTCCGTTGCTTCTATTAAAAAAAAAATTATTTTCCTAATTAGCTTGTCATCCATGCGTGTATGTGCACACAAAAAATAATCCAAGTAATTCTTACTTATCAAGCCGTAGCGATGTCAAAAGTACGGCGAGTACGGATTTTCTTAAACCAAGTATGAATTTCTTACTTTAAGCCACATTTAATTTATTTTTTTTTGGCTTACCAAGCGTTTTAAGAGAAAGGTACTTTAATATTTTATTTTATACATATGAAATATATATTAGTTGTGTTCAATTACTTTCCAGTTATTACTAGCAACGAGAGAGTAGAAATAAATTCAAAATTGCGATCAAAAACATTTAAAAGTAAATGAACACTTTTACAGTCAAAACTTGCAAGCAAATGTATTTTGTTATTGTAAACTTATAAAAATTTAAAACTTAAATTTTTTTTCATAGCATAATGACAGAAAGACTGTTTGAATCATTTCAGATAGTAAAATTTTTACTTGTGGAAATTATCAGAAATATTTTTGTTTCTAAACATATTACGCTCTTTTTTGGCTCTCTAGCTGCTAATTTTTTGTGTACGTGAACACTTACTAGTAATAATTATCAATAATTATTGATAATTTTCTGTAAATGAACACACCTATTATTTGAAACATTTTTTCTGTACCTGCCGTAGCTGGGATTTGAACCTGGGACTTTTTGAACTGCAAGACCAGCTCGCTACATCCAGACCACCGGGGCACTATGTTTTTTAAATGTTAAAATATATATAAAAACCACAAGTTTTTTCTGGTTTAAAAAAACCTAAAAACCAATTGTACTTAAAAATTTCAAATACAATACAAATTCAAGAATAAAATTCCTGATTTTTAATTATGTTTTTTTCTTTCTGTGTGGTTATAGTGGCTATAGTTACTGAGATATTTTGGTTTATATATGAAAGGATTTTGTTTGAAAACAAATGGGTTTTCCCAAGTTTTTGCTTATACCTTAGTTCATAGGTAACACATATTGGTGAGTTTAAATCGGCGTCTGTTTGATGTTTCTCATAGTTTTAAACCAAATCGTGTCCCGTAGGATTTGACATGCTTCCATAAACGGGATTTTAATAAACGGGTATGACTAAATCGACTTCCCTTTCTCTAAAAATCCAAAATATACTATATAACATAATACTATATCTGCCGTATTAATTTTTCTTGACATTTATGTATTAAAACAAAAAAAAACAGATTTTGCAAAAAAAGCTAAGCAATTGGTTGCATGGGGTCATAGCCTAAAAAAGTAGCGCTGTAGTCTTTTCTTACTGCCACTTGATACTTATTCAGATGTAACGGTGACATTATTCACCATTTTTAAAACTTTTTTTCAGTTTTTGTAAAAGTTTGCTTTCCTAGTGAAGCGCAGTAATGCATTCACGAAAAAGGCCCTAGCTCTACATTTTATATGCATCGCGTTGAATGGCGTCATGCACTGTAACTTTCTATATTGAAATACTCGTGTTTAATTTTTCTAACCACCGCGTATAACGGGAGAACGCAATAAACGCGTGTTATGGTGTTTAGGCAGCGAAATTTCAATATAACCGTACTTACACACGATGCTTCTATGCACATTTGTTTTTAAAAAGGTGCAAATGAATTGATACCCAAAAGAACAAGCATACCTACACACACAAAATTAACTAAGTAAACTTAACTTACATAAATCAAGCCATAGCAGTGTCAAAAGTACGATGAGTACGGTTTTTCTTAAACCAAGTACGAAATTTCTTACTCCAAGTACGATTTTTCTAGTACGAATTTTTTACTTTTAGCCACAATTAAGCCAAAAACGGATTGATTTCAGTCCGGAACCGTACTTGATGTAAGCCAAAACAAAATTTATTTAAACCGTAAATGGGATTAACTTGAAAATTAAATGTCATTTTTTTGACTTATGGAGCCTTTATTAAAGAAGAAAAGTTTTAATATTTTATTTTTATTTTATAGACACTTAAAACTTACAATTTAAAAATTTCATTTTTTGTACTTATCGAAGCTGAAATTCTAATCAGGGACTTTCTGCACTGCATCACAAGCGCGCTGCCTCTAGGCCACCGGGACACTTTGTTTTCAAATGTAAAATAATATATTTAAGCAACAAGTTTTTTTCTGCTTGATTTGTTGAAGTACGGATCGTACTTGAAAATTTCAAGAAAGATTTCGGATAAATTCAAGAATTAAATTCTTGATTTTAGAAAGCGATTTTTCTTTCTGTGTACTTATGTTTTTTGATACGTGCATCCGTATTAAATATAACATAAATAATTTTGCCGTATCCTCATGACCATTGCTATGGATATCAACCACACTGCCATTTTTCTTACTTTTATACACAAACAAATTTGAAAAATTTTCCCTTAATTAATTTTTCAGCTGAAACTTTTTTTTAGTTGTACCTAAGCAAATACAAAACTAAACAAATCATGAGGAGCCTTAGCTACAACTAAAAATAAATCAAGCTTCAATTAAAAATATGTATGTATATGCGTCAATGTGTTTCGTTTTTCAAACAAACTCAAAATAAAAAAGGTAAATTACCAGGTAAGTTACCAGGTAAATTACCTTGCTTAGTCGCACACTGGCTCGAAATCAATTTTTTTGGTATAAACTCCAAGAATAATAAAGGAGCCTTTCATACAATTGTCCTCCCGGAATAAGAATTTTTGCACATGTGTCTTACTTTATGCCACTAACTAGTAAACTGAGCAAAAAAATATGTTTGGCCCCTTTTTTGATATAGCCCCCATTCAAATGCCCTCCCGGAATAAGCATTTCGGGCTTTTAATAAAAAGAATGTTGCTTCACATTTCCAAAATTTCGCACACACAAGTATTATCGGTCTATTTTTTAAGGCTCCTATACAAATGCAGCGTAGGATATAATATCGTCGGGTTTGAGCGACTATAACTTTTTTTACTTGTTTTTCTTGTGCTATTTATAAACACGTATCTCAGTTATCATATATAAGTTTTTTTTTTTAATTTTGATTACAGTCTTGCCGGCAAGTAAATATTTTTACTACCTACATTTTCGGACATTCTAGTTTTTTAATTTTTGTTTGAGAATTTATTTGGGACCAGTGTGCGCCGGTAAAAATATGAAGCAATTTTTTTTAGGTTCAAGGTAAAAGGATTGTTATCCACAATTAGTATGCTGCATGCCACCTTCAAAGAGCGAGAAAAAAACCAAAATTACAATAACATTCAAATATATGGCATACATTAATGAGAAAAGCAAACGAATTTTTCTCAGTAATAAACTTAAAATAAATACACTACTATTTCGCACTTAAAAGTGTGGAAAATATATTATTGTTAAAAATGATAAATGTGGCACAAACATTTTTTGTCCTTATTCGATAAAATATGTATTAATGGTCAGCGATGCCAACTTAGCTACTTTAGAGCTAAATTTGGCTCTTTTAACTGCTTCTAACTCGAAAATTTTCCCATTAGCTCTTTTTTAAAAAAAGGAGCTAACACAGCTCTTTTCAACTGTGGAAACGGCACGTTTGGCACTTTTTGAATTTTATAGTAAATTCTTCCGTTTTTACCCTATTGTTTTGCCTTTGTGGCATTTACGGAACATACAAAGCTATTCACTGATTTATTTCATTTATTATAGAGCCTGACAAATAAAATCATTATACCGACAGATGACTTCGATTACATAGCTAGAGAATTTGAATCTAAAATAAATAACAACTGTTATCTAGGATATAACTTTAAGAAGGCATGCGAAAATTTTAATATATGTAACTGTATCAGATAAACATATCGTTAAACGCAATTTAATACAGTTCATAAAAACTCTAATTTATGAAATTATTTCTCTAAATTATTTTCAACTAATTTAAAGATTTTGGAATAAATCTCGGCATTTAGCGTAACAAATGTTTTTTTGCAGGATTTAGAAAATACTGTAAGTGTTATAAAAGAATTTGAAGATGATTTAAAAGAAATTAAAGAGCTGTAAAATTGCTTAAAAAATTTAAAATTGTACCAGTGGAAAAATTAAGATGGAACTGACTAATTTTGGATTGAAGTGCATCATTGCTTGTTTTAAAAATATTATCGTATCGAATTAAATAAGAAACCGCATGGCTTTGAATACGGTTAATAGTTTAATTCATATAAAATATGGTTTACAAAAGTGTAGCACCTGCTGTTTAAACTACGAGTTACCAGCAAGCGTATTTGTAAAAATAAATTCAATTGAAACATATAACAAATAAAAATATTTTTTTTTACTTATTTGTGTATGTGTATGGTCATATTGTTAATGTTGATAAACATTTGTATCAATTGCTGCTGTGAAATATTTTTTTTTATATATTTTCTATTTTTTTTTCTATTATTTTTATTTTGGAATAAAATCTTAAACTACAAAATAAATAAAAAATACATTCATAGATTTAAAACGGAAAAATCCTTAATTTTCAAATTTAGCTCCTTTTAGCTCTTTTTGACTACTCGGTAGGCTCTTTTTGCCTCTGAAATGTTGGCATCACTGTTAATGGTTTGTTTTGAAAAAATTTTGAAAGCTCTGAAGTTTTATTCCAAACAAATGTCGGTATCGATGTTCTTATTGAAAAAAAAATTCGACGATATGGGTGAGTTCCAAAACGTCATTTGCAATGCAACTTGACAAAGTCATGCATTCCTAAACGCAACCATGTAAACATTGACAATGTTACACATCCCTAAATGTATAAAATAGTTACCGATACGCAAACAAAAAAAATATGTAAAGTAAATTACAAACACATCAATCATGGCGGAAAAAAGTAAGAAAATTTTATTTTAAATTTAATTATTATATATTAAGATTTTTTTTATATCTTCAGTGGAGATTGCAAAGTGTTTCTAAATGTTAAAAATTTGCAAAGTTTTTTTTACAAAGTAAACAACATAAATAGTAGGTTTCTTTGTATTAAAACAGTAGCAAAACCGCATCACTGCAAGTGACAAGACATATGTATGTAAAATATAGCGTGTGAAAGAAAACACTTTAAGCTGTAGCCAAATTTCTTTGTCATAACGCTTAACTGCCTCATTTAAGGCAATATGGTTGTGCACTTGTAAGCATAGACCTTTGACTGCAAATTGCCCCACAGAAACAAATCTAATATTTATTTACAGTCATTGATTATTAGAATAATGTACTCACACTTCTTGTATCATAGTATGTTCCATATTTAAGTTTTATTTAACTTTTTATTTTGTTAATGGCGCTTCTAATGCTCATTACAATTGATCCTTTTGCCGCATTTTTATTGTCGGGGATATGAATTTGATTCCATTATTATAAAACCATATTTTTAAATGTTTGTATACTTTTCATTCATAATTGTTAATGCATATTTTGTTATGCATGTGTGCGTAAAATGTTTGCAAATAAAATGTATAAGTATAAAGTTGGAAGACCTGTGAGTAGCTCTAGCTACAACTAAAAATAAATATAACTTTATTTGAAAGTAAATGCGACTATGAGCATGCGTTTATTTCGTTTATTTTATAATTTTTTTTAACAAATTCAAAATAAATAAAGCCCACCCCAGGAAAACTACTTCGCAACGACGGTAGCGATACGAAGCATGTTTTCAAGTTCAAGGTGAAAGTATTGTTATCCGCAATTAGTATGCTGCATGTCACTTTCAAAGGATGCAAATAAAAGAAAATTATAGTAACATTGCGATATGGGCAGTTCCGGCAGAAAGTAACGTAATGCCATAACGAATTATTCTATTTTATTATCGAAAGACTTGAATTTTCTCATATATTTACAAACAGTTTTTAAGAAATTTCGCTTCTAGGCAATTCAATTGTGATGGGTATGACCATTTAACTCATATTTTTGCTATGAACTCAAATAATTCAAAATTCTATTAAAAATAATTTTCAGGAAGGGTATGTTTTTGAACGTTTAATAGTAAGTAGTCAAAGAAAGAACATGATTTCTGTTCATAATGATCACTGGAAGACTTTGAAGAGTGTAACCTTACAAAATAGAGTTAAAAAGAAACCAAATTTTTTTGTAATATTTCGCGGAAACCATTCATGAAATTTTAATGAAAAGATATATATGGATTCAAAAATAAAGCTGTTTAAATTTTAAATCTTTATTATACTCTTTGTATGTTAACTTATTTCTACAGCTTATCCAGCAAAAACTTACGTTGCTTTGTAATGAGCTAAAGGTTCATTTATACGTGACTTAACCATACCACAGTTAACAGCTGTTCGAATCATAACCTTAGAAACCAATTGAGTTTTGGTTTTTATGTCAACGGCTATGGTTATGGCGTTATATAATCGAACCTTAAAAACCGTTTTGGTACTGCTTACTCATTCGCATTTTAACATGACGATGACATTTGAAACAAGTAATTACCATGTTCGCTTACTAATAGGGAGTTAAACAAGTACTTACCATGCTCGCTTACAAAGAGGTACTTAAATAAGGTAATATACATTATGGTGGATATGGTTGGAAAAAAACCCCTTTTTGTATTATAACAATTTTAAAATATTCACGAAACTTATTGTGAATTACTATAATTAAACCAAAAACACTTAAGACTTTTTTTTAAACAACTAATATCAAAAAATGGTTTGTTTGTTTTTTGAAAGAACTTTTGAGTATTTCTGGTTTGTTTATAGTAATTCAGAATAAGTTTGTTAAAGTTATTGAATGAAGGCAGGGAATAATCATGAGGGTTTTCAAGAATTTGGTTGAAGTCTACAGACGATTTGGTGTAAGATCTAATGAAGTGTGTATATACGCTAACTTAACCTACGCCAAACCCTATAAATAAACTAAGACGATAGGAATCAAATCCTTAATAGTATTTGAAACTTTTTAGAAAAATAATATTAAAAAACATTGCCGAAGCTAAGTAGTATAATTTTTGATAAAACTACACAGACTTTTACAAAAAAAGCAAAATTTATTTAACTTTAAGTTTTACTGGATTTGTGGGCGCTTTTAAAGAGGCTGCAAAGAATATTTTGGGCAATAATGAACTGTGAATTAATTAGTTCAAACACGCTTCCTACTATCGTGATCAAAGCTTCACCAAGTTTTGGTTTAAACTTAAAAATTGCGTGGGAATTGGAACAGGCTGGTGCTCTTTAATGTTGGCTGAAAATGGGGCTGTTAAGAAAACTTAATAATTCCGTTTCCAAAAGCAAAAAAAGTGCCAATAATTGAAGAAGTTGTTTCTTTTGTAAAAGAAGGTTCTTTCAAGAGCCAAATTGCTTTAAGACTGTTTTTATTATCACAAACAAGATGGGTTGATTCACAACTTAATGAGTCCAGAGCGAATAGGAAAGGCTTTGCAAAATATATCAAATGAACAGATAGAGATACGTTTTTAATGCCAAGTTTTCAATAAAAAAACATCCTATTCAAAACATCGAAGGGTGGTACCGCACTGTTGGCGATATTTCTTTAATTGAATTTATTTAAAAAGGTTTAAAAACACAAAATATAACATCTCAATTAACAATTATAAGTACTTTGCTTAAAAAAAACTAAATTCAGAAATATTAAATTAGAAATAAATGTGTAAAAATTGTACAAATGCCACCGAAAATGAATAGTGGTTCGAATATATTTTAAAGTATTCACTAGAACAATAATCGCTCGACTAATCGAGCAATTTTCAGTAAATTAATCGGACGAGTAAAAAAATTGCAAATTTCGATTGAAATTTCTGTCGATTAATCGACTATTCGAATAATATAAATTTGACTTTAAATTCTTCCTGTTTTTACTAATTTCTTTACTAGTTATTAAACCCCTTGCTGCCTCTCGTTAATAAGTTTAAAAAAGCGAGTTTAGTGATCATAAGTATATAAAAATCTTGCTTTTGAACTAATTTTTTGGTGAAATTTTAAGAAGCCATTAGAAACCCCACAAAGTAAATATATTGAATATTTTGGATTGTTATTAATAAGGATGTCAAATTGGCCTAGCTAGTATGTCTTACTGTTAAAATTACTTTTCAAAGACCAATAAAGTTTTTCGAACGATTTTACACATAATACATAAATGCAAACCAATCAGATATATTCTTGACAAAATGCCAAATGCAACAAAAGCTTGCAGAATCGTATGATGAGAAGCCAAAAGATCTTGATAAAAAATTGTTGTCGGTGGAATGCTATAAAAAAATAATTTTTTTCACCGAATCATAACTAGCAAAAAAGTGGATAAATAACGAGAAACCCAGTGATCGAACTTATGCGAAGCCTAGATAGCAAGATGAATCAATATCAAATTCAAATATATATGGCGCTAATGTTACAACCTGCACTTGCTGAGACTTAGAGGGTACTATCTCTTATAAGCTTCTAAAATATTTTCACACCGTCACAGGTAACCTGTAATAAATGCAACTGATTTCTTCGAAGCTAACATTGACTGAAAACCGCCCGAAATGTAGCCGTAATAATGTGTCATGACAATGCTCGGCAAAAACTTGCCATACCTGTTTAACACAACTAAGAAAAAAGTTATTGGGAAGTTTCACCATGACCTACTAGTCGTTTTATTTGATGCAGAATTTTCTCCCTTGGATACGCTTCACTTGAGATAAGAAGTTCTGTTAAATACATATGTAGTCATTACCTTAAATAAATTTATTTTGTATAAGTGTTTTAAACTAAAGCCTACAATTTAAAAAAAATCGCCCCTTAAGCAATACAACCAATAAATTTGAAAAATTGTAGTAGTTGCACGAATAATTTGAATTGTTCGAGTTAATCGAGTAAACCGAATTGGTGAAAGAACCTTATTCGATTATTTGCTCAAACAAAATCAAAACCCGTTTAAAAAAACGACAGAATTTGTTTGCAATTATAGACCTCAAAGAAAAAAACTTTTTTGCTGCACTTGAAAAAATTGAAGATGTATGAGTTTTAAAAAATTATAAATGCGACTAAAATCTTAACAACTTTTAGAAATTTATTCAAAAATTTATAAAACCCAAAAAACTTATTCCAACAAATGTCTGTCTGAATGAACGTTTTTATTTGAAACACAGAAAAAAATGGCAACAGATATCAAGTAATCACAAAAAAATATTTGCTTTTTAGCTAAAACTGTTAACAAATGTAACGTACATGCGTATGTATGTATGTATGTCAAAAAGTTAAACCAAATTTTATTTATCGTATTGCTGGCCCGACGAAATTTAAAAACAAAACAGTTTAAGTCATAAATCTTCATTATGTATGAAATCTTTTTTCTACAGTACCACCTAAGTACAATAAAATTATTATTATATTCTTGTATCATAACTCTATTTAGCATTTACATAAGTTTTATTAAACTTGTTATTGTGCAAAAATAAAAATGCATTGAAACTACTTAATTAACGGTCTATATTACAGAAAACAAACGCTTTTAATGCTCATTACAATTGACCTTATGCCGTATTTTCTTGGTCAAGGAAATGAATCTAATTCCATTATCATAAAACCATACCTTTTAATGCTTGTATACTTCCCATTCATAATTGTTTAAATATACATACGTTTGTATGCACGTGTGCATAAAATGCTTGCCATTGAGACCTTTTAGTATGAAGTTGAAAGACAATTGGATTAACGTTTTATATCTATGTATGTTTCAAACGTTGTTGTCATGACACATTAGGTGGGTAACTTTTTTATAAGAAAAATGTATATGAATGGCACCGCATTTTAAACGATATGTTCCTGAAATAAAATAAACTAGACTTTTAAATAAATTACTAATCTGTTCACAAAAAAAAAAGAATCATATGACTTAACATTCCTTATTGTGATTAAATTTATTCAAATAAAAATAATAATTATAAGAATATCAATGTATAGCTTTGGCAATTGATCGGAGTGCTTCACTTGACTCCAAAATATAGGGCCTGTTCGTAAACGCATCACTGTACTGCATCACGAGTGTAAACTTTTACAAAAACGAATAAAATAATACAAAATTGAAATAATGCAACAGATAAAAACATTTTTCCATAAAAAAAAAACTTTTTTTAAACTGTGCAGTTTTAACCCTTTTAAGTCCAAAAAATAAAAAAAGTACCAGAAAAGTTTAGTAGATAGCAAAATACAATTTTTTCCTATTTGGCTTATTTTTACCCTCTAAAGGTACGACTTACACGAAATTTTTTGTAAGTGGGCTTAAACATCGGAAGTACTACACGCATTCCAAATTTCAAGTCTAACTTTACTTGTAAATTAATAAGTCCGTAACGTCATTCCCTAATATATAAGTAGTATTTTAATATAAAACATACTACACCCTAATGAAACAGTGTAGGAAAACGTTAAAAATTTTCTAATAAACATACTACTTGAACACATTGACCACATAAACAACCAAATTGTTCAATCATTCAAGAGTAGAAGGCGAAAGTCAAGGTATACAGAATACAGTAGTACAAAGTGATACGATTGGGAAGCCTTAGATTTGTACTTTGTTGTCTGGAAACTAATGGCTGATACGGAACCTAAGTGTAGCCAAAAACTAGGAGAAATGATTAGCATTAACCGAATGTTTGAAAAACTAAAAATATATTTATTTTATGCTTTTTGGTGGATGGATGGTCGTTAGGCATTTATTGGAAAAGCAGGAAAGTCTAAGAACATTTACTACCAAATACGCGAACAGTATTAGAAAACATCATCAGTCAATATCGTTGTGCTGATACGGAAAGCTGTGGTCGTGATTTATTTTCTTAATTTGGAAAACTAAATATCAAGCTAGTGAAAATATTTTAACTTAAAAATTAATATAAATAAAAGGTGAATTTGGTTAAAAATTAATTTTTTTTTAAATTGCAAATAATTTGTGTTTAAATATATAATTAAAAAATATTGAATTTTTAAGTGATAATTAATTAAAAAAAATATATTTTTATAAAAATACTTTTTTCATAAAAAAAAAACAATTATTAATGTGGGGTTAAAGAATTTCAAAAAAAATTTGTCGCTTTTTGTTTTCGCCTTTCGATTTATAATTATTAAAATTTTTACAAAACATTTAAGTTTAATTTTTAAGTTATCGTTAAAAATCGTTTAAATGTTTTTTTTAAATAAATAACAGCAAAAAATATTAAAATTAAAGAATTTTTTTTATATATTTTTAAACAAACCTAACGTTGTTTACTATTCAAATTAAATCTTTTTGAATTTATAAAATAAGAAAGAAATGTTTCGTTAATTAAATTAAGTTAACAAAACTATATTTTAATCCGTGTAGTTATTTGTTTTGTTTGCATATCATATCGTTAGACAATTTTTATGCTCTAAACTCTGAATAGACAGAAATATCTCGCACAATAAATGAAAAACGGTTACAACTTAAAAATCATAAAAATTGTTTCAGTTTTTTTTTAAAAATTTCTTAAATCCAATCTCAAATAAAAACAAAAATACCCAAATAAAACTTTATTCTAAATTGGAAATTTTTACTGTTTGATTTGCGAAAAACAAATAGGTTTAAAAAAAATTTAAAACAATCCTAAAATTTAACGATATTGAGTTGAGACTTTATTTTTTAATGTGTGCATTATGTAAAAAATCGCACGATAATATTCATAAAATATTAATTAATAAAAAATATTTTTTTTATTTTATTTTTTTTTGCAAAAATAAGGATTGTTATTTTCATAATTGAGCTTTTCTTTTTAAATATTATATATGATAAAATAAAAAAAGTATTTATTATTTTCTGTCAAAAAATAAATAAATAAAAATAAAAAAAATTTATTAATTATTATTTTTCATAGTGGCAAAACAAAACACAGATTTCCGCTACCGCATCAGAATTGGACTGCGGCTGCTGTTGACAATTTTTCTATGGATTGCTTTTTATGTATATAAAAGCTTTTTATGTGCTTATATTGTAAATCAGGGACCGTAATAGTTATGCAAAAAAATAACTAAATAAATCAAAAAAAAAAAAAAAAAAAATATTATTTTTTGATTTTTATAGTTTTTGTCAAAAATAATATTTCAGAAATATTTATTTATAATAACAAAAATTTTTAGTATTTTTTGTTTGTATATTAATTTAAAATAAAACAATTATTTCTTCAATAAAAAATAAAAATCAAAACATTATTACTTTTTGACTAAAAATTCAAATTATGAGAAATAATTTAAAAATCAAAAGTTTAAGAAGCACTTGATTAAAAAAAATCTAGTTTAATACAATTTAGATTCTGTACTTCCGATGCTTCCTTGTTCATAATTTTTTTTTAGTGAAAAGTTTCTGGATTAAATAGGAAATACATTAATCGAAATTCAGATTTCCATTAAGTTTAACCTTAATTTTTTTTTAACAAAAAAATAAAAGTAAAAAGTTATAGTCGGTCAAACCTGATTATATCACACCCTATTTATTTTTTTTATTAAGTACAGCCGTATGCAAAAAATAGATGCAAGTTAAAGTGACTTTCGTGGGTGGGGTAACGTGATTTTTGGACCAACGCCGACTATAGGTGGCACAGTCAATAATGGATTACCTTATGAACAATTTTTTAGGGTGATTTCTATTTATAAGGACTTGTGAACGTTTTCTTCCTATAGCACCATTTTTTCGCATTATTAGGGTTAAATGTAGTTTGCGGGTGTTAGGCCTATGGTAATTAATGGTCTGAATATTATAGAATTATGTTTAACAATTATTGGATAAGCTTCCAAAGATGCGCAGAGGTTTGTTGGGGTAGAGTATTATTTAAAGAAGTTATTGCTCAAAATGTATATATAGCCTGGTAAGACAATTGCATTGGGGCTATGTGAAAAATAGACCAATCATTTTTTTATTTAGTGTAAAAATTAATGGCGTTCGTGATATAAACAAAGATTTGTTTAGAAGGAGTAATTTTTAAAGCAGGCTTAGACCAGAAAGATTATTCCAAGACCGATCATTCTCACTTTCAATAGGCTTGATCCCAATACCAATAACCTTTTTTTAAACCAAATTTGATTAAAATGTCTTTTTAATGCGACCTTCACTTTGATTACAAGAATACCTTAACACCTAGTCGGGCCGATGCACAGACGGCCATGATTTAATCGACTCAAGAATCGTACAACTAAAGTTGGGTCTCATAATATTATATTTGTCCGCTTAAAGCATCTGCACAAACGTATAACACCCCTAGCACGTTTGTGGTGTAGGTGTAATGACAATCACAATATCTTTTATTCTTTCCGCTTTTGTATGACAAGTCTACACTAACCAAACGTATGTGCCACTACATAAGTTTAGTTCAACATTCATGCCAAGTTCATGGCTAATGAAGGCGTACTGTGACATTGCATCTGTCTACAACATTGTCTGTGCATTTGCCGGTTAGAAAAAATATTTAACGTGGTTATTCAGGTTGCTAGCTATGCGTTTAATTTCATTTTAAAGCGCTCTACATTTAATGCCTGCTTGAGTAACAATCACTTAAATATACATACCTACATACGAACTTTCACTTTTGTAATGTGTGTAGGATAAAAGGATGTCAAGTTCCATAAACTTAGCTCTTAAATTAATATTTTCTTGTTTGAAATATATTTATGGGAATTGTCATTTTCTTATGTGTAAGAAAGTCCAAAAGAATGAAATAATATTTGAATTAAAATTTTTATTTTTTTTTTTAATTTTGCAAAATGATTCAGCAAATCCTTTGATTTATTTTGTATTTTTAATTACCAAATTTTTACTTACAAACAAATAAATTTGAAGGAGCTAACATCTTTAAAAATTATTTAAAAACTATCTATGTATGTTGATGCTTGTAAAGTATGTGTTTTAATTATGTCAAACGTAATATACTTCAGCCTTTTTTGTTATTATTATTTTTATATTGGAGCTGCTTAACAAACCAAAGTCCTTAACAATATCTTACTTTCCTTATTTTTTTTAGGAGTTTACAAAACTAAATCATTAAGCAAAAAGCGAAGAAAGGACGGAGTTAAAAAAATCGTTTTTTATATTAATAAACTTCAGATTCATCCCAGTCATCAACACGCAGTCATTGATGAATCGACTGAACGGATGAGATGTAACGTTTTGTATGATTTTTCAATATTTTGATACAGAACAACAAATTTTTACCCCACAAAACTTCTAGTGGCATTTATAATCATTTCCAGCTAATAGATTAGTTTCTAAGATATCAATCTCAACAAGAGAAAAGTTATATAATAATAGCACCAAATAAAACTACAAAGCACCAACATCATATACGACCACGGAAACTCCAACTTTTGCATAAAACGACTAAATGAATCTCTTCTATAACCGAAGTAATATTGAAGATAAGACAAGAATTTTGTTAAACGAAAAACCACTCCAACTAGAAAGGAAAATGTTGGTAGAACTAAACTAACTAGCAACAAAATAAACGACTTGTTTAAGCGTTTTTTAGAAAAAAAAAAACTTCCAAAGACTTCTTCTTCAATTTCCTTAGAATATTGCCAAATACAAAGAACATTCTTTCCATCCATAAGACAAAATAAAAAGTTTAATTAAAGCTACCATTTTATTTTGTTTCTAGCAATAATTGTTTATTGTATTACTTTGATAACATAAAAAAAGCAACAATAACTTAAGGAGAGACGTTTAAGCAGCGTTACAGCTTTTAATCTAGTTAGCATGGAGTGCTGTTTATCAGAGGAGGCTAAGGAACAGAAGCGTATTAACCAGGAAATTGAACGACAATTACGTCGGGATAAGAGAGATGCGCGAAGGGAATTGAAATTATTACTGCTAGGTAATTAATTATTTAATTCTCATATTATTTTAATTTAGAAGAGGCAAAACTCTTATTTAAGTTTTTACATATTTGTGATGAAAAATAAGTAAAAAAAATTGGTTTAAAAAATTTTTAAATGAAAGTTTAGATTAGTTAACTTAACAGCTTTACTTAAAAACAAAAATTTTTTTTTAATAATTTTTGTTTTCAGATAAGTTAATGCTGATTTTGGCAGACATACCATTTAACTTACACTTTTGCTTATAACTTACTGTCTGTTTTTGTAAAAAATAATCAAATTTGTAAGTAAATATTTATGTTTATTTGAAACAAAAACAAGAAACGAAAATTTGTTTTTGTTTAAATATAGATAGATACCCGCTCACAAATTCGATTATTTTTTATAAATCAAAATTTTTGTTAAAAAAATTAAAGAAAAAAAAACTTTTTTAAAAACAAGATTTTATTATTTGTTAATAAAGTTAACTAAAAACTACAAAATAAAAAATTTCATTGTAACCCTTAACGATAATTGAACACCTTCGTTTACAACAAAATAATTCTATATCGTACATTATTATATATTTTTAACACTCAAATTAAACCTTAATTAATAAATTTTCCTGTTTTTTATCACAGTCCCAACTTTATGGACGAAGGTGCTTAATTATCGTTAAAGGTTACAATGAACTTACCAAGTGTTATATTTCTTATTAGAGTTAATTTTTATTTTTACCTTCATTAACAAAAAATTAAAGCTTTTCTTACAATTAAATTATATTTGTAGCTGTGTAAAATAATTTGGGCGTGGCACCGCCCACTTTTTTTGCCTTAAAGATAATTGCTTTATAGTGTTTGTACACCCTCAAAATATTGTACAAATTGGTCTGGCAGTAGCAGCTCTATTGAAATTTGATTTTTGTGGGCGTGACACCTCCCACTTTTTGACCTTAAAAATACTTTCTTTAGTAGGCTTAGTGTACCCTAAAAATAAATAAAATAAAATAAATAAATAAAAATCGGTTAGGTAAAACCAGCTTTATTTAGATTTGATTATTTGTGGGCGTGGCACTTTTTTAATCTTAACGTTTTTTGCTTTTAGTGTTTTTATACCCTCAAAATATTATACAAATCGGTCTGTTAAAAGCAGCTATATCGAGATTTGATTTTTTGTTGACGTGGCGCCGCCCAATTTTTTAGCCATAAAAATTTTGTTTAAGAATGTTCGTATACTCTTAAGATTTAGTAAAAATCTGTCTGATACAAGCAGCTCTATTTGGATTTAATTTTTTGTTGGCGTGGCACCGCTCACTTTTTTGGCCTTAAAAATTTTTTCTTTAGTAGTCTTATTGTACCCTTAAAATTTGTACAAATTAGATTTGATTTTTCGAATAATTAAATTGTATTGTCACGGAAACCCAATGTGTGTGCAAATTTTAAACCAAATCGGAAACCGGGAAGTGGATAAAAATTAACTTGCAAGATTTGATTACAGACAACGGGAGAGGTGAAACAAAATAAAAGCTTTTAAAAAGACTATGATTTTCAAGAATGGTATGATTTAAAACGTCCAATACTAAGTAGAAAGGACATGATTTCTGTTAATAAAGGTCATTGGAAGACTGTGACGGATGCGACCTAACAAGTTTGAGGTTTAGAGAATGTTTGGCTTACAAACAAATATTTTTTTCTTTATAAACCTTATATAAAATGTGACGAGTGTGACAATGTATCAAAACGTAAAAAAGAGGATGCGATTTTTCATAACATGGCCATTTCTAACTCTTGCGAAATAAATAAAAAATAAATTATAAATTATTTTAATTATATATCGATAATTTTTATTCTCTTTTCGACGTAAATACATCAAATAAAAAAAGATAAACGAGGTTTTCCCATTTTAGGTCGTTTTACGTGGAATTGACCATTGATTACTTTGGGGGGTTATTTTTGAGAAAAAAAATTAAAATAAATTAAATAGATCAGTTTAGCACAAATGTCTCTTGTTTTTTTTTAATTTTAAAGGGACTGGTGAATCCGGTAAATCAACATTTATTAAACAGATGCGTATTATTCACGGTAGTGGTTACTCAGACGATGATAAACGTGGATATATTAAATTGGTGTTTCAAAATATTTTCATGGCTATGCAGTCTATGATTAAAGCTATGGATATGTTAAGAATTTCATATGGTGCAGCTGATCATGCGGTTAGTATAAATTTAAAAAATATATAGTTTTTGAGGTGTGTTTTTCTATGCCATTATTTTGTTTGTAGGAACTGGCCGAACTTGTTATGAGTATAGATTATGAAACAGTAACATCGTTTGAAGATCCATATTTGTCAGCCATAAAAACTCTATGGGCCGATACTGGCATACAAGAATGTTACGATCGGCGAAGAGAATATCAACTTACAGATTCAGCTAAATAGTAAGTATAAGGCACTTTATTAAATAATTTAACACCAATCTGATGTGAAAACTTTGACCAAAGGACTGAAGATTTGTAATTATAATACTACATTAATATGTATGAACTCTAAACATTAGGTGAATTTACTTCTTAATGCAGTCAGCAACAAAATCTTTGTTTGCATTAAAGAGTGATTTTACCTAGTATGTAGTTAAAAATAAAAAAAAAAAAAAACCAATAACAATAGAACATAAATAAAAATCTACTATTACTTATTAGTTATCTTATGGATCTTGATCGTGTGGCCCAACCTGATTATTTACCAAGTGTACAGGATATTTTACGTGTTCGTGTACCGACAACGGGGATTATTGAATATCCTTTTGATTTAGAAGAAATACGTTTTAGGTATTTATTTTACGTCTCCCCATTTGTTTTGAAAAATTTTATTTGTTTTTAATGCATGTTTTAACTAAAAATTTAAACTTACATCTGTAAATATTTGTCTTTTATGATAAAATATATAAAAATGTATGCACTAACGTTTGTATACATGTATAAAGGGTGTCCCAACAAGTTCGCCAGATTTAATTAAAAAAAACATTTATTTTTTGAAATGAGGAAACATTTTTATAAAATGTTTAATAAAAATGCAAAAAGAACATTAGACAAATGGCCACTACGAAATCTCTGACTAACCGCGTGTCTTTGGTTTAAACTTAAAAAACGTTTTCGCATTAATTTTACTGTACTTCACAAATAACGTGCCGTATTTCTTTTTTAACATGCAATTCTGAGGAGTAAACGCCGGAACAAGAAGAAACGCAACCCAAAAGCTTAGTCTGAAGAAACGTTATTGCTTCAAATGGTGTCTTTCAGGCTACAATTGTTTTCTGATCCATTAGCGTAAATTTGGTCTCAATTTTGTAATAAAATGTAAATTCATTTAACGTATAACTACAAGTAAAATCTTGACGTAGTTGGCGAACTGTTTTGTCAAAACCTATAAACTTTTTTTTAAATGTTTTTACAAAAACTAAAGGCTTCCAAAGGCATCAATAGTTTCTGTTTATTTGTAGCGGATTCCCCATATGTCTGAAAGTAGCTAATGTCACGTCGATTTTAAAAAAGGGAAATGTGGAAAACTCCGAAAACTACCTCCTAATAGCTATTTGTTCAGGGCACTTCAAGGTAATTAAAAGTAGGGTTAATAATCATCTCGTCAACTTTCTCGAGTCCAACGATTTTTAAGCGACTGTAAGTACGGCTTTCGTAGAGGACGTTCTACGGGTGACCTACTGGCCTTTCTAAGAGAAAAATGGTGTACCTCCATTAATCATTTCGGCGAAAGTAAAGTAGTGGCTCTAGATTTTTCTAAGGCGTTTGATAGAGTCTGGCTTCTATCTGAACTTGCTGCTTTTAGCGTCGGTGAACGAATTTTCTGATTTATATTAAGTTTTTTTACAGAGATCGCACTATTTGTTTTCTTATAGATGGGATCTCCTCCAATTGGTGCAAAACCCATTCAGGGTTACCGCAAGGCTCCAACCTATCTCCTAATCGATTTCTTATCTTTCTTAATGACCTTTTTATGTCAGATTTCGAATCCTATCTATTTCTTTGCTGATGACAGCAGCATATGAAATTCATGCTAATTTGACTAAAGACTACAGACACACCTAACCATAAACTGATGCTTCTCTCCGATTGGAGACTTGCGAATGGGGTTGATTTTAATGTCCGTAAGATTGAATGGTTTTACTTTTTTTTAAACATAAACTCATCGTCTGTAATGAAGAATGGTATAAATGTTGGTGAGACAGAAACTCTTCATGTCCTGAGCATGAAAATCCAGTGCGTTGCCTGTTGAACGGACAACGTTTTTCTTGTGTCGAAAGAAGCATCCAAGTGTTAGTTTTTTGAAGCGGTGTGCTTATTTCTTTACGCCATCTGGGGGCAAATTTCGGCATTCGATTCAAATCGAAACTATACTCGATCGATCGAGTTGTCAATACTTTTATTATTTGAATTCTAATACGAATTTTTGAATTTCGACTCGAATCGAATGCCGTAATTTGCCTCCTGATCTTCTCAACTTATGTACCACCTGTATCCGGCCCAAAATAGAATATAACTGTCAGGTATGAGCTAGTGCTTCAAAGTCTTTTTTGGAGCTACTTGACTTTGACCGCGTATAAAAACGGTGCTCAACGGTGACGTTAAAGTATCTTACTGTCTTGATTTACTCGAGCACCGTCTTTATGTTGTATGTGCAACACACAACATAACGATACTATAATTGAATGTGCCCTAAAGAAATCAAGGAACTTGTTCCTGAAACCCGGTACTTTGAGCAAGAAACGCATCTTTCAAGAAGAGCATTCCCATTTTTGACATTATCCAGGGCAAATTAAAATCCGGCGCACTTGTTGAGATACCCAAACTATGTACATATTTCTAATTATACATAATTAAATTATTATTTTCTTTGTTGATGTGGTGTCGGTGAAGTTGTTCTTTTAATCCGTAACTAATTTGTTTTCAACATATGTATATTATAAAATAATTTTATTAAAAAATATTAAGTTATATTTAGGGATAAACTTTCAAAACCCCTCGTTTAATATAAATTTTAATTTATATGAACCACTGATAAAGTTAGCCATTTTGGTTTTAATCATAATGATTTTATCTTTTTAATTTTTAAAATTTTTAATTTCTTAAAAATTTGAATTGGAATACAGTTGCTTGACGGAATGGCAAGGAAAATGCTAAACGCATAAAACACTTCTTAAAAAAAACGATATTTTAATATTAAAAAATATGTACAAATATGTACTTGAGTCTTCTTCTTAGATATAAATGTAATGACTGAACTGAACGTAAAAAAGTTGTGCAGGATTTTATATAAAAAAATTCGTATTAATTTTGTTTATTAATATTATTTAGTTATTTAAGCGATCTTGAACGTATAGAAAAACCTGACTTTTTACCAACTGAGCAAGATATTTTACGTGCTCGTGTGCCAACAACTGGTATATTGGAGTATCCATTTGATTTGGATGGCATTGTATTTAGGTATTAACACTCCAATACAATAAAAAACGATGTTATTGCTAAGTTCAGTTTGTACAGTGTATATAGCAGGCTTGTAGCTAATAAATGCTTTTTTTTATTTATTGTATTATTTTTGTAACTTATTTATTTAGTAAAACATTTAACTAACATTTAAAATAATGCTTATCAATTTTAATTTGCGTATTATGCTATCATTTACAATATTTTCAAATATAAAACTTAATTCAAATTTTTTTTACTACGATATGCACACAGAATGGTAGATGTCGGTGGCCAACGTTCGGAAAGAAGAAAATGGATTCATTGTTTTGAAAATGTAACATCCATTATATTTTTAGTGGCCCTTTCGGAATACGATCAAATTTTATTTGAGTCTGATAATGAGGTAACACAAATGTTCTATTAATTGAAATATTTTATATCGATTGAATTTACATTTTTTTTTTTAGAATCGTATGGAAGAATCAAAAGCTTTATTTAGAACTATTATTACGTACCCATGGTTCCAGAATTCATCAGTAATTCTTTTCTTAAATAAGAAAGACTTGTTAGAAGAAAAAATTATGTATTCGCATTTGGTAGATTATTTTCCTGAATATGATGGTAAGTAAAGTTTTTTAAAATGGTATTATTATTGTTAGAATTTTACATAAGTATACTTATCTTTTACACCTTTATCTCTAACCAATGACAGTATACAAAAAGGGAAATAAAAAATACTCAAATATTCAAAAAATATATTGAATAGAAAATAAAAATGTTTAATAAATATTCATGTAATGTTTATTTATATATATCGCTCATTGAATCAAAATCAGTTACAACTTACAATTTTCTTTAGTCATCACTGCCAGCTTTAGGATCGTATCCAAAAAAACTAAGTTTTAAGTTAACATAGCTTTTTTAAACGAAATTTTTATGCGAAAGCAGTATTTGAAGTCGAGTTAAATTGATTTTTTTTTGATACGGCCCTAACCTACATATAACGAGAACAAGAATTTCGTTTGCATTAAAATAAACTTTATTTGAACACGATTTCGTTACTGTTAAATTTATTGTGGTTATAAAATTACAATCATGTTTTTGAAAGCAACAAAAAAGACTCGTAAAAGTTGGTTATTTTGAGTTGTGACTCTTTTTGATTTAGTGCTCGATATTTCATTTAGTTTTTTTTCTGCAGTGGTGCCATATTAAACTAAAAAGAGTAAACTTGTAAACAAAAGATTATTTTTTTATTATAATGACCATTTAACTCAATTTTTGTCTAAAAAATACTTATGCATCAAATCAAATGCCGTTGTTTGCCCTGTGCTTTTCGCAAGCTATGGTAAATTATGTACCGATCACAATGAAATAAAATGTAAGAAAAGCGTACATACCTTAATTCTTTAAAGACTGAGGATCAAATGGATCTTATTTTGTTTTTATTTTAGTTTCATTCACTATGTTTTATTGAATGTGAGTGTAAACTTCTTTTTTTAGTTTGTTTTTACTTTCAATATATTAATTTAGTTTCCTTTATTGTCCAAATTTTTGGGAACTTCAGCTTTTATTAACTTCGTCAACTTCCGACCTCAATCCGGGCCAATAAGCCGTCATTTTATATTTTTAGCTTGCCGGCGGACACCCTGTACTTAAGTACAGATTGTTTTTTTTGCCCTTTAAGGTTCTCTTAAGGTTCGAATTTTTAAAACCTCTGTAGATCTTCTCA
The DNA here is from genome assembly GCA_963583895.1 of Melanophora roralis. Lineage (NCBI taxonomy): Eukaryota > Metazoa > Arthropoda > Insecta > Diptera > Rhinophoridae > Melanophora > Melanophora roralis. Next base: position 56,445,973 of record OY757191.1, read on the forward strand.
ATAGGAGAGGTATCTAAAGTCTAAACTTTAATGATCTATAGCCAAAGGCGTTTAAGCTTTCCGATGGCAAATCGGTCAGTCAGTCAGTAACGTTATTCTTTGATATAGAGATTTTGGATTTTGGGGAATTCGGACCCGAAGGGGCTTAAAATGGGCCAAATATGGAAATATCCGAAAGTTAATATCTCCTAAACTACAAACGATAGAAACAAAATTTAAAAAAGATCGTATTTAACTCAAAAAATAAGCAGACCCGTTTCTAGCATTTTTTCAAAACTTTAGACCCTTAAGGCTAAAAAAGGGTAAAAACTAAATTTTGATAGTGACTAGGTCCACTTTGTAACTTCTAAACGAGTAAAGGTACAGATATAGTTTAAAGTGCAATCGACAGATAATAAAAAAATATGAATACGTTTTTGCCACTTTTTTGAAATTTGGACGTTGAGGGGTAAAAAAGGGTTTAAAAATGGGTAAAAATTCTATATTGGTACTTTTTGTAACTTTTGAACCAATAGAGATAAATACGTAATAAAAATTGTGTTCGACAGGTATCGACAAAATAAGAATATGTTTTCGATAATTTTTTAAAATTTTGGACCCTTAGGCACAAAAAAAGGTACAAATTACATATTTGTAATTTTTAGGTACTTTTTGTAACTTCTTAACTAATAAAGGTAAAAACATAGTTTAATTTGCGTTCGACAGGTCAGGACAAAATATGAATATATTTTTTAAACCTTTTTAAAAATCTAGACAAAAGAGTACAAATTTGTAAAGTGGTACTTTTTACGTACTTTTTGTAGCATCTGAACCAATGAAGATAGAAACATAATTCAAACTGCGTTCGACAAGTCATGACAAAATATGAATATTTTTTTATACTTTTTAAAAACTTAAGACCCTAGGGAGTAGAAGAAAGGGTACAAATTACATTTTGTTACTTTTTAGGTACTTTTTGCAATTTCTTAACCAATAAAGGTAGAAACTTCATTTAAATTGCGTTTTGCAGGTCTCAAAAAATTAAAAATATATTTTTGCTACTTTTTTAAAATATTGTTCCTTAAGGGGTAGAAAAAAAGAGTACAAAATATATAATGGTTTTGTGTTTATTTTGTTTGACATAAAAATCAAATAGCAATATCATTAGAATCTAATAAAATATTTACTGAAGAAAACTATTATTTTAAAAAACTATTTGTTTTAAAAAAAATTCTGGAGTTTTTTCTGTGTACTGCTTATTTGGTAATAGTTTAGGAATAAAGGCACAAAACATTGCCTTTACCTAATAAATTTTTAAAACTGCGCTTACGAAGTAGCGGGCCAAGTGCTAGTTGTATATATTTTTGTCAGCCAATATTTGATTCAAATACGTAAACAAAAAATATAAATATATAAATAAAGCAATGGTATTCAATTGAATCGCACAATAAAAACTTCGCTAATGCTGTCAGCTAAATGAACAAATTTGGTGTTCGTTGGCCCTGAAACAACAAACGTTAAAAGCAGCTTATTTATAATGAGGTCCAATTTTTACAGTATATTTTTTGGTTTTTGATCTTTTTTTATTGAATAATGTGGCACCACGACACACACTTCGCTGTAATTTGTTGTAAATAGAGTTTTAATATTTCCTGATTTGACAATTGTACGATCTCCGCTAAGTCTTTAAAGTCTATTGGTGTGTGAGATAAACTAACTAAGAGTTTAGGTTTAATTAGTTATTTTTAACAAACAAATATTTCCTATAATTTTATATAATATATAATTTATAAAATTTTTATTTTAATTTTTATTTAAATTAACAAACGACCTTTAAAGGTCCGAAATGTGATCATGCAGCTGCAAAGCAATTTGTTTTGAAAAAATATTTAGCAGCAAATCCTGATCCCGAACGTCAATGTTATTCTCATTTCACTACAGCCACAGGTTGTATTAAACGAAAATATTATTATTTTTTTTGTTTTAATGCTAAATTATCAGATTTTTAAATTTTAGAATTCACAACATATGTATGTAAATGTTTGTTTGTACTACACAAATACATTTGTCCAATATAACATCTTAAGAGTATTTTATATGCTAGATTAGTATGTATTACATTTATAAATGTATGTTTATAATAGAATAATGCTAGTGTATTGCTAGGCATAAAAATATGCTTTAAATGTTTTGCTATATCATCCTTATTTAGGACCACAAAGAGATGCCATTGCCGCCCGTGAATTTATTTTACGTATGTTTGTCGATTTAAATCCGGACTCTGAGAAAATTATTTATTCTCATTTCACATGTGCTACAGGTAAGTTTATTCTCATTATCACTATGCATAAAGAATAAAAAATATTGGAGCTTTTTTTAGAGTTTCGGGGTTCGGCATTTTTACCGAACACTGTTCGAACTTTTACAAAAAAGAAAGATTGTTTTGTTATTAAATTATGGGAACTCATAGTTTTGACTACTAGTGCATAAACTTTTTTTTGCGCCAAATGTATTTTCCTACAAATTTATCGATTCATTTTATTTTTTCAAGTTTAAATAAATGCATTTATAGGCTCCTTGAAAAATGATCCCAAAACACTAAACAAAAAATGGCCCTAATTTTAGAAATGAAAAAAAAACACCGCTATTTCAGAAATTAAAAGTGGCCCAAAAAAAAAACAGGAAAAATTGCCCCCAAAAATATCAATGATTTTTAAAGAGCAGGAAGATGGCAAATTTATATTTTCAAAAAACAATTATTGCAAAAAGTAATAAACAGTGCAGAGGAAAGGTGGCGCCGTTAGAACTATCGATTGTGCGCATTTTCAGTCACGATGTCCCAGTGGTCGAGTACGCATCGCGCGCTCGCTGCGAATAAAATTTTTAAGAGTAATTAATGATTCTTGCGTGATTACTCGTCGACAATTGTGTTCAAAGTTCGGTATTCGGCGAATACGTGATGTACCGAGTATAAATTTAATTCGTTCGTGGGTGCAAAGATTCCACGCAACTGCTTTGGCTGTAAATGTCCATCTTCAAGAACTCCTTAAAACATTGAACTGGTTGAAAGCAGTTTACGTGAAAATCCGCGACCTTCAATACGAAAAAGAGCAGCCTTACTGGGACTTCCAAGATCGATTATTCATGAAATTTAAAAAAAGGATCTTAAGTTCCATTCTTTTAAAATTCAAATCGTTCAAGAACTGAAAGAAAGGGACTGATTTACGCAAAATTTTTGTTAATTGATGTTGCAGCGTTTTCGCACTGTAAAATTCATTTTTTGGAGCAACGAAGCTCATTTGCATTTAAACGGCCACGTCAACAAGCAAAACTGCCATTACTGGTCTTCAAGAACCCGCAATTAAAGCATAAAAAACCGTTACATTGCCCCAGGGTAACTGTTTGGGGTGCCTTATCCACGCATGAGATAGTTGGACCATTTTTTTTAGAAAATTCTTAAGGCCAGGGGACGAATGTCAACGGTGAAAATTATTGACGCATGATTAAAGAATTCTTTTTGCCAAACCTGCAAGCTCATCCATTGTACTCTTCACACACGTGGTTTCAACAAGATTGGGCAACTGCACACACAGCCATAGCTTCGATTAATATGCTTCGAAAAATTTTCCCCAAAACTGATCAGTCGCTTTGGGGACATCCATGGATTTTTTTATGGGGCAACCTCAAAGAGAGGGTTTATATTGACAATCCCCAATCTTTTGTGGCTTTAAAGGAAAATATTCGTCCAGAAATCAGTTCAATTGAACCACGTTTACTGCAGCGTGTGGCGCAAAGCACAAGGCTCCGTTTTAAGCAGTGTGTTCAACTAGACGGAAGATATCTGGATGACACACTTTTTTTTTTTTAAATAAAATCCTCATTTCCATTCTATCTTTAAATGCTCTTAATAAAACTTTGTGTTAATAACTACGCTTTTTATTGAAGTTTGAAAATAAAAATCTGCCACCAATCACCCTGTTTATCCAACTAACAATTCGATTTCCAAATTAACGTTAAAATAATTATCTCCCAGTGCAACTTAACCGAGTGGCGCAATATTGAAAATAAAATAGAAAAAAAGTTTTACAGCTTCCAAAATTTTTACCAGAAAATTTTTTTGCTGAAAAAAAAACTTTGAAATATAAATTTGATACATTTATATAGTCAAAGCAGATTTTTATAAAAATCGAATTACACAAAACCGCAGCTGGTTGTTTTAATGTTACTAAAGTTTAAGATTATTTTTATATGGTTTTAAAGAATTAAATATTTAACAATAAATAGTATATGAAACAGTATTAAAAAGTTCTCGTTGAATTCGTTTCTAAGCAATAAACATTTGAAAAATCTAGAACTATAATGTGTGTATGTTTCTGGCATGTAAAGTTAGTTGCACAAAGTTTGCATTCTGCTACAATTTAATTAAAGTTTCCTGGAAACTATTTTTTTTTTTAATAAACGTGTGTTTGAATGGCAAATACATATTTATGAGGGTGGTTGGTTGAGTGTGTGATGTGATTAAAAAAAAATCAATAATTTTATTTTAATTTTTATTGTCTGCTATTAAATCCAATTAGCTTTATATGAAAGCATTGGTAACAACAACTTCAGGTATTCTTTTTTCAATTTTTTTAAGTATGTACTTTGTTTATCATGAATTTTCATTTGTATTGCTATTTTTGTAGTAAAGTTCTTAGGCCAAATGCTTTTAATTTTCAATATTTTCTTGAAATATTTCTAATATTTTTTAATATATTTTCTTTTTTCATTTTTCCTTTCTTTTAAACTTTACAAATGTTTATTTAAAACATCTTTAAACAGATACTGAAAACATTAAACTTGTATTTTGCGCCGTAAAAGATACAATTATGCAAAATGCTCTTAAAGAGTTTAATTTGGGTTAAGTATACAAATTGGTCATTAGCTTTTTCGTTTAATTTTACTCATTTTCTAATACACCTTTCTACAAGACAACTTGCTTGCCAGAATCTAATTGGGAAATTTTCGAAAAAGACGAAAATTTTATCAAATACAAAAACAAAAGTTCAACACAAAATAAAAAATCTTTAATGTTATTTATTAGTTTATTTTCTATTTTAATTGCAATTAAATTCCTTGTCTTATAATCATATAAATAAATAATAAAATTAATTGATGTGTTTGTGTGTATGTTTTTTAAATATTTTTAAATAAATTTAACAGCAATGGTTTGATTTTTTTTCTAAATTTGTTTAATGAAAACTTATATGTATATACAAGGTGTTCCAAAATCACCCTTTTGAAAGATGCTCTTATTTTGCAAATAGCGGCCAATGTCAAATCTGTTTTGACATTTGTGAACTATACAGAAGTAGAATACAAGTGAATAAGCCATGAAGCGATACATTCCCCAAGAACGCGGAATAGTCTGTGGTGTTGTGATTCCGTCGCCGATTCCTCGGTCGTCCGATACCGACTGCGCAAACACTGCGCCGTTTAGCCATCAACCTTCGCTGCCAAGAGTAACCGCGGCTGTTGGCAAGAACGTCGAGCTGTCGCCAGAAATATCGACCAGACGCCGTGCCTTGCAATTAGCCTTCAGCCGGTTGTCCCCATAATGAGCGATGAGGCTTATTTCCACCTCAGCAGGTACGTGAACATGAAAAAATATCGCTTCTGGGACACCGAAAATCCACGAGGAGCCAATACACCCGCTCAAAGTGACTACATGGTGCGCTGTTCACGCTGGAGGAGTCATGTGACCATTTTTTTTGAAGGCGCCACTGGCCAAACGACAATAGTGAACGATGCGCGCTTTAGGGCCATGTTAGCAGTTTTTTCTGCCGCAGTTGAACGAATTAGGACTGAAGGACATGTGGTTCTAACAGGACGGAGCAAAGGCACACACTACGCGAGCCATAACCGATATTCTGAAGGCGGCGTTCCTGGGTCGCCTCATCTCTTGTTTAAGCGATCTACATTTGCCCGCAAGATTCCAGATTTAGCCGTTCCAGACTTTTTTGGGCTTTTTGAAGTCCCGTGTTTTCGTGAACAAGCCCGAGACCCTAGAAGCCCTCAAGGACAACATTCGACACGAGTGCGAGAATTTATCGCCCGAAGTGATGAAAAATGCCATAAAACGAGTTCGTATAGCAATCAATTGTGACCATTTGGCCGATATAATCTTCTTCACTTGACCAATAAAAAAGCAGAATCGAAGTTTTTTATTTAGAAAAAAATTTAGAGAGACAAACAACATCGGGTGACTTCTATTGGCCCACCTTGTACAATTACTGCCTTTGTATTAAAAAAACGTTTTTGCTTCTCCTTTAACATTTTGAAAAATGTAGTTACGTGGTTTTGCCTCTAAACTAATGATTTATGAATTTCTGAAATAAAGGAAGTGTTCATGGTGAAATAACAATTAGGTCGTATCGTTAAGAAAATATTGTTTTAGCCACTTTTATTTTTTTTTTATATATATACATATATGGAATTTTTTTATATATAGTACATATGTATATGGAATTTGAAACTTTCCTGGTCAAACGTTTTTTTTTTTGGCAAACTCCACATAAAAATTGTTGATTATGTTATGATTTACGCTAAACATAAAAATCGTCTTTAAATTGTTTTTACTTTTTACTTCCGAAGCAAATGAGCGATATGTATATAAGTTCCCGTAGTTTCTACTAGGAAGATAGGGTGGGCGGGTCTGTTTGACCTGCTTGTGCACTTTGCCAATTAAACATTTCACGATTGTTTGGATCTCTGCTTGTTGGAATGCGTTGTGGTTTGAGAGGCGGAAGTATATCTCGCGTTTTGAAGAGGCCCAAACCCGTTCTTCTCTCGTGTAGCAAAACGTCTTTTAGATCATCTGCCTAAGAGTCCCATTCAATCAGGTCCGTTAGCCTTGACCTATACTTAAGGTATATGGTCAGATAATAGGCTCCAATGTGTTTATGGGAGTTTTCTTATTCCGAGACAGCATTTACGTTGACTTTATTTGCCACATGATCCCTATTTTCTAGTACCGAATTTTATATTTTAACCATTGGATTTAGGGTAAACCAGGTCAGTTTTGTTTTAGTTTAGATTTAAATAATAGTGCAGGAGTAAAGTTATTTAGATAAACCAGTTTGCAACGAAGATATAAAGATCTAATCAAATAACCACATTGTGTACATACATATCGTTTCCTTAAAATATAAAGACCCTAACTCGAGTATTTTTTTGGCTAATTGTGATATATGAGCAGACCATTTATCGAAATAAACAAAAATCTGGGATTATAAAAATACGAGTTAGGGCCTTTCTATATTAAGGTTAGGTAATATTTTTTTATTCAAATCTTTGGAATTGATATTAATTTCTTACGAAAATGGAATCAAACCTCCATCATATGTTAATATGTTGTGGGGTAAGAATGATGTGTGATGTTGGTTTGCCAAAATTATTTTGATATTAAAACTTTTATTTAATTTATTTATGTTTTTTATCTTCTTCTCTCTTCAACTAGATACGGAGAATATAAGATTTGTGTTTGCAGCTGTTAAGGATACAATTCTCCAATCAAACCTTAAGGAATATAATTTAGTCTAAACCGGCTTTAGGCTACAACAAAAATATTTTTGTGATTTAATTAATTATGAATAAATTCCTTCTTTTTTCACTTACAAAAAAGAGAAAACAAGTCAAAAATAATATTAAATAAAAAAAAAATAAACATTAAAAGATTTAATATAAAATTTCCTTACATTTATTAAAAGGGGAAGAAATATTGAATATGATAAAAAAAAATATAAAAAAATATATACTAATTTATATAATAAATAAAAAACTAAAAAAAACAACAACAATTTTATAACGCTAATTGTAACAAATTATATACCTTATATATACAAATATATATATAAAAAAAGAAACAAAAATAATGAAAAAGAAAAATATTAAAATAAAAAGCTACAATTGGCTAAAAACTGCAAGAAAACAACAACAAAACACTATTTTAAAGGGATTTAAATGAAATGAATGTAATAAAAATTATAAATCCCGTAGGAAAAAAATTTTCTTTTTTTTATATACTATTTATATAAAACCACATTTTTATGAAGATCTTAATTGGTGGAACTACTACGCCTAATTATATATATATTTTAAATTTATATTCATATATAAATATATGTATAAACAACAAAACACCGCATACGCATAATTAAATACATATAAAAACACGGACACAAAACAACATTTATTTATAAATGTATGTATAACTAATTTAAATAAAATAACTAAAACCCCACAAAAAAAAAGGAATAAATGAAACAAAAATTTAGAAATAATTCTACCACATACATTAAATGTAAAATTTTATAAAAACAAATTAAACAATTTGAATTGAATGAACTAACTGTAAAAGAAAAAAAATCCCTTTTTCATACAACCAAATTTCAACTAAATTTATTAAAATAATTATTTAAAAAAATCCCCCTATTAAAAAATGTAATGTAAAATAAAATTATAAAAAATTAATAAAAAAAACCAACAGCTGTCTTTTTATTTATAAAAAAAAAAATTAAACTTTAAACCAGTCCACAACACCAAAGATGTCTTAGCTAAACAAGATAGCCAAGTCATGCATGTGTTTTCGAATTCTTTTTAATATGCATTATAATAAAATCAGATTTGTTGAATTTTCAATATCACCATGCAATAAGAAAAATTACTATTAATTTCACAATTTTTTAAGGTGTCATGGTCGTCTTAATATAAAAACAATAAAAGTTCAAAATCCTATAGACACGTTTTTTTAAATAATTTTTTTATCATATTACTTTGAAAAGGGTTGGTCTTTAATTTGGTTCTATTAACAAATTTAAAATCAAATTTTTTTAAGGGCTTTCAATATTATTTTTACCCCCTTATTTCCTAAAACGCAACGCCCTAGAACAAAAACAAAATGTATGGAAAAGTTTTTTAAATTTTAATTTTTTCCATACAATTGTTTGCGTTATAATGCGTTGCTTTTTACGTAATTAGGCCCTTAATTTATAACTGGTTTAAAATTGTTCAGACCATAATTTGGAAAACATATTTTTTTGGGCAAAAATTGGGAACTTTTATTTTTTGAAAATTTATAAAAATTTTTAAAATGACAAAAATTTAGTATTTTTCATTTGATTGTACAACTACATATCGTTACCTTAATATTAAAAGGCTCTTACTCTTTTTTTTATGAGCCCAAATTTTTTTTTTAATTTCGATTATTGTTCTGATCACATATGAGGCTATGAGTGCAACAGTGGCCTTAACCACCAGCTTACCTATTGCAAATAATACAATTTTTTTTTTCTGTAATATTTTATACAAATGATTCTCAGTTATTACAGGTAATGAACAATGTGCTGCCATCTATCAGCAATAACTAAAACTATTTGTTTAATAATTCTAATGACATTAGAATGGGCTTTAGATACTTGAACTATCTTATTTTCAGTTTTTATGGTTTTGTGGGTTAGACCTCTGTTACACTCATTGCCTCATATCACAGATAGCAAAAAAGATCGACTTAAAAAGTACGGGTTAGAGCCTTTATATATTAAGTTAACAGTAACTACTGTGACATTATCAAATCAAAACTTAATTTTTAATTATTTAGTTGTTAGGCGCTTTGGCATTTTAGGGAACAATATGTATATGCTTATTTACTTATTTTCCAAACAGTTATATGTTTTTTTGAAAATCGATTGGTATAAAAATTTGAGTCTCAAATATTTGTTTAGTTAAGCCGCTTTATATAAATTAATCTTAAAAACTTTTAATAAATAATATATGATTACGACCCATTCTCATCAGCAAGGTATTGAAACAAATTTTCTTCCAGCAACCTTTTTTGTAAACCGAATCCGAGTAAACTTATCCAATTAACAATTTTTCTCGATTTCAAATCGGGTAAACGAAGCTATTTACATTCAGGAAATCGATTAACACCATTCAAATCAAAATCCACTTAGTTTACAGAACAGGCAGGACATATTTGTACGCTTTAAATTATGCCTGAAAAACAGATTTTATTTTACTTCATAATTTTACTTTGTCCTTGTTTTAAGGTACATCGCGAATAATTTTTTTATAGTTTTAGCTTTGTTTTATTTCTTAAAAGTTAAAAACAATTAATATAAGACATATGCTGCCTTCCATTCGGACGATAATAACGTTTTTAGATTGTTGGATCACCAAGAAGGTCTTCAGAAATTTTTGACGCAAAAATAATTTTAATCTAATTATTATACACAATCTACGCCAATTCTAATTGTATTTTAGAACTTTCTAATTGTATTTCAAAAATTTTTAATTCGGTTTCTAAATTTACCTAGTTGGTTTTAAAAATTTTCTATTTGCATTTAGGATTTCTTTTTGTTTTTAAAAATAATTATTTTTCTCGATGTGTATTTTTTTGCAGAAATATTTATTATTTTTAAATTTATAAGAAAATTGCCTTCTCTAACAATGTATTTTTAATTTTGTAACAAAAATAAAAATTTAGTCTGCAAAATTTAGGATAAAAGTAAAAAAATAGATTTTTTTGCATGAAAAAACAAGGATAATAAAAATTTTAAAAGCACTTGATTTTCTAGTCTAGGTTTTTTACCATTAGGATGGTGTGATTGTCTTGATTCTCCGATGTTTGCTTGAGCCTTTTTTCACTTGGAAATATTTATTATTTTTAAAAGCCGGCCTTTTATTAAAATTAAAATAAATAAAAAATATATATGCACATATGTGTAAATAAGCAAGTAATAGTAACAAAAAAAATATTTTAAATAATAGTTAAAAAATTATAAACCTAACTGATACAGCCTCACTAACGAATCTTCACCACAGCTGGCCAATTGAAATTGATTGTTTGCACTGGAACAGGGTCTAAATTGTAAACGTTTTACGGTTAAATGATGAGATTGTCTAAAATGAACAATAAAGAGTTCGTATTAAGTTTTTGAATTAATAACAGTTAACACTACTTACGATTTATTTAGCGAAATTAATAAAGTAAATTTTCGATTGAACTGATAGACGTGTATTGAACCACTTTCACAACCTAATGCTAAAATATATGAACCGTTAGTATGCAAAGTGTAAGCAAATGTGACTGCAGTTATGGACTCATTTTTTAATTCTAATACATCTAAGGCCTTCCAACCATTTAAAGAGGACTTATTGTTAATATCTAAACTCTCGGCTTCTATCGTTTTAGACCATACAACAACCTTGCCTTCTCTAGAGGATGTAGCAAAATATTTACTATCGTGAGACCAATCACAGGACCAAATAATACGAGTGTGAACGCCATTGGTTTTATCTGTGCTGGCAACTAAAGCAAATGTTGCCATATTGCCACTTTTATTTTCCGGTGATTGGCATTTGAACAGCGTCCATCTTCGATCACGTGAAACGGATAAAAGATATTGGCCATTGGGCGAAAAGCGCATTTGTGTTACAGTCAGTTGATGGCTAGGCAATTTTTGGATTTGCTTCCATGTTGTCGTATTCCACAGAATAATTTGTGCATGTTCGGCATTTGTAGATTTGCAGGACGAAGCTAGCAGTGTTGCATCAGGCGAAGAGGCCAAAGCATAGATTTCATAGCCATGCCCATATAATTTCTGAACTTCTGGCCATAAAGTATTTTGCATTAAGGTCTCCTCTTGTGGTGGAGCATTTAAGGTAATGGGGCAAAAGTAATTTTCAGGATATTCATCTTTAACGTGGCGCTGTTCAGTAGATGGGGTTTCAACAGTGAAAACTGCTTTGTTCGATAAGCCGAGTGAAGGTACTGAAGCTCCTTTAGGCAATGCTATTATAAAAATACAAAGAGAAATAAAAGAAAAATGTTAAATCTATTTTGAAAATTTTCAATTAATTTTTTAAATAAAACCTTAAACATCGTTTTAACAAACACCTTCATTTTTTTAAATACATAAGCATATGTAAGTTAAGAACATTGTTACTGTTTTGTATAAATTTTAACTTTCAGCGGTTCTTTCGCTGCAACTTTTGTTGCAAAATATAGAATTTTTTGATTAAAAAGAAAAAACAGAGTTAAAACAAGTAAGAATATAACCCATAAAATTTGACTTACACTCTAATAACTTATCACCTTCCTTGTCATTTTTTGCTTTCGTAATACGTCTAAAATTTTCAATAAAATTGGCAGAAGCTTGAAAAGTTCTCACAATTTTCTCTTCAGCTCCACTGGCAAATTTGTAGCGTGATAATAAGGCCAAAGCTTGCATATCATAGCCATGAACCTGTGGACGTGCCAATTCGTGCCATGTTTCCGAATCTTGACGCCAGGGCGCATGTATACGTGTTGTCTGATCAGCCGATACACTTATTATATAATCGCCTTTATGATCCCAGGCTAAATCACGAACTTCTCCAAAGTGACCTCCTACAATAACTTGTGGCAACCAAATTGACGAATTGTCTTCAGATTCTTTCCATATATGAAAACCCCCCTGATAGCTGTGACCAAGTATTGATTTGCCGTTTCCAGAAAATTTACCACCAAAGAAACCCAAAGAATTTCCACCGACTTCTCCCAAGCGCAGTTTTTCCATCCATATGCCTCCCTCCGTAGATTGCTGCCAAACAATAAGAGTTTTATCAATGGATGCGGAGAGTAAACTTAAAGGCTGTCCTATGGATGTTGACCAATGGACACCGTAAACCCAATTATCATGGCCATACAATACAGACTCCAAGCTGATAGCATAATACGAATCAGCAGCTAAATGCAAAATCTTTTCTTCAACGCGTATTTCTCCGGTAGTTTCATCTAGTAAATTAAATATATCTATTTTGTTGTTTAGAACTTGTTCAGCCGTTCTTGGGGCAATGCGCCACAAACGTATAAAATTATCTTGCGACGAGCTGGCTAAAAGCAAGTCGTCTGCTTCGCACACAAAATCTAAACCACGTACCCAATCTTCATGGCCCAATAGTTTATGAACAGGTTGAAACTTTATTTCATCAATTTGATGCTGTTTATCATCTTCTGCCCATAGTGATATACTTTCATCATCTTCTGTAAAGGCTAGCAGAGCTTGTTCGGACTTTGGTAGTATGGTCAGCCTTAGAGTGAAACAGAATCCAGTATTTAATAACAGGGTTTGTTGGCAAACTGGATCTTCTTTATCTTGATGAAAAGACCACAATTTAATGGTAGAATCAGCGGCAGCTGTAGCCAATAACCATTTGCCATTTGAACGGTGTAAGCCGTCAACTGCATTAATGCCACTTTCGTGTCCTTTTAGCTCAAAACTTTTGACATTATTACAATCTTCTATATTCCATAAAATTGCCAATTTGTCATCGGATCCGGATAAACAGTAAATTTCTTTATCCTGTTGAAAAGACTTGAGCCATCTTACAGTGTTAACTTTTTTGGTGTGACGTACAAAAGTATGGGTTATTTTTGGTGAATAGCCTTTGAACTAAAAAAATAAATAATTAGTGTGCCTGTAATAGGAGCAATTATAATAATATACCACCTCCTAAAGAATTACCTGTGGATCGTAAATGGCGATTGCATTAGATGCTCCAAACACGATAAGATTATTTTTTCCCCAGTCAGCACTTTCTGTGGTGCGGTTGCAGCCGATAGAAGTGTACATATTTTCAACACTCATGTTTAAACAAATATTTTAATTACAGAGCTAGTTTCTCCAGAATAAATAAATTTCTTGAGAGCCCTTGCAATACACGTGCATTAACAAAACAAATTGTGTGGAGTCAGCTGTTTCGTTATACTTTTGAAATTTCCAAGCAATGCTAGCGTAGCGATTTTCGTATTATTTCGTTTACGATGATCGATCCGCATTTAATAGCTTAATTAAAGAAACTCATACAGTCATACTGATATACGATTAAATTTATTTGAATTATTGTTGTTAAATAATATAAGTATATATTATATTATAATATAGTAATAGTGCCTACTCAAGTTTGTATTTTGCATATATAGGTTACATCCGCATTATGATATAGATATGTACATTTATATCACAAAGTAGCACATATACATAAAATATATTACAAAGCAACACATATACATTTTGTTGGGCTTTGAATTTAATGGCTGAGTCAATGTTATTCACCCTTATTGTGGTTGGCGTAGTCGTTTTCAGTTTTTTGGTACCATCTAACAAATACGCCAATGTTAAACTAATGGCACTTTTGTCGTTTTTGTGTCGAATTCGACAACATTCGACACGACAACGCCAAACACAATAAGGCTGAATACTATTTTGTAGAATGCCCTTAATGTTGACACCACTGGAAAGTCTAAACTGTCTCCATGGTACAAGGTAATTGTACCATCTTTTATTGCAAAAAGTTTTTTCACCGCTAAGCATTAAATACATTCCTCGCTACAGGCTACCGAACACAACCAGCCAAAAATAGAATACACGTGTGCTTATGAGAATAATTTTTTAATTGCTACAATGCAACACAACTACGGGTTGCTGTCAATGCTAATTTTGTGGCGTGGTCGAAATTAAACTAATATCTATTTTTTTACGCGACAGATAACAGATTAGTGCTGCCAATACGGTAAGATGCAAAAAATATAGCTTAAACAGTACAAAAAGACTTTAGGTGGCACCACAGAAAGTCATATTGCTTATATGTTTATTTTGTAGTGGTAGTCTAGTAAATATTTCAGTAGCAGCCAGTCGGACACAAATTTAGCAAGAAACTTTTGTGTTCGTGTGTTCCTGTGTTCTTGTTGCTTGAATGTGTTTAATGCACTAATCGAACTAATTTTTGATTGAATATATTTGGTTTGTTGCATAAAATGGCTCATAAAAGTAATACCGCTGTAAATATATTTAAAAGTATATATCACAATGAATTCCAGTGGTAAGTTCAACAAAATGACAATTTTGCAATTTCAAAAATAACCTAATTTTGTGTTCTTGGTACTACATACAGGTCGGTGGTAAAAAGTTTTGGCCTATTCTTTTTGGGAGTTCGCATTGCTAAAGAATTTGTGGGTGTTGAAATAATGCCAGCTATTCATCATTAATTTAATTTTGAATTATTTGTTTCTTAGTTTAAGAATGAAGCATTAAAAAGTTTATGCTTTTAAAAATTTTAAAGTACAGCTTTGCATTTAAATTCGTTTTAGTTAACTAAATGTCTATTTAACTGGTATATCTTCTCCAATCATATCCTTAATTTTATCATTATTAACATCAATTTCGTGTATTAAGCTCTGTGCCAAGTTTTGTGCCGTAAGATCACGTTTAAGGAAATTAGCTACAAGTTGACGTGAAGGTACGCCACCGCCATGAGCCAAAACTTCCTGACGATATTTTTCACCAGCTTCACGATTAAATGGATTATTTTCGAAATATTTTTGCCATATCCATGAGGCTATAGTTTTCGATATTAAATAAGAGTAATATTTTGCTCCATATCCCACCAAATGGGAAAATCTTAGTTGCCAAGCCTGCATTTAAAAAGTAACTGATGTTTATTTCAGAACATTTTAACTGATACAGTTACAAATACTTACGGTATGCTCCACATATGGCAAACTATAGTAATCTTTTTGTACACTTTGCAATGTTTCCGTTGTATTTGAACCCTGTTTTAAGGGATCACCATGAAATATTTGATCTAGCGCAGAGTAAAACACTTGCAGCTGTGTTTCGCTTGCAGAAAATAAGTTTTTCGATGCACACAATCTTTGCAACATATCCTCATTCATTGGCTTGTGAGTTTGAAAATGTTTGGCAAAAGTTCGCAAAACCCGAGGATCACTTGCGAAGTATTCCATTAAGACAGAGGGCACTTCGGCGAAATCGGTGGAACATCTGGTGCCAGTAACATGTTGGTATTCGGTGCGAGCTAACATTGAATGCATGGCATGACCCATTTCGTGAAAAAGATTGTCGACACGGGATGGTGAGAGTAAAGTTGGACCTGTCCAGCGGGGTTGTGACAGATTAAGCATTACTACAACAATGGGCAGCTGATACGAATCGTCTGACAATCGTTTACCACCTTGTATGGTAAAATGACAATCCTGATTTGGTTTTCCATTGCGTTCGAAAAAATCACAGTATATATATCCCAATAATCCTTCTTGCTCATGCATCACGGATAGCTTATATATATCATTGTGCCAAGACTCTCCAGGCTCCATTTCGGTATTTTGCAGAGAGATCCCATATAGTGATTGCATTAGATTATTCAAACCCTGCATGCAGCCTCCTAGGCTAAAATAGGGCAAAAATTCATTTGCGCTGGCATTTAGCGTATTACGTTTCATTAGCGAGGTAAAATATGGAGTATCCCAAGCGGCCAAAATAGCCTGGGGATTGCCACATTCTTTGCGTTTCATTTGTTCCATTTGACGAAAATCAGCCTCTGCCCTAGGCCTTAACTCGCAAGTCAATTCGTCAATAAACTGCCTAACCATTTCTGGGTTTTCTACAGTGCTGGAATTGAGTGCACGATGAGCATAAGTATCAAAACCACAAGTTTTAGCTAGAGAATGTCGGCATTTTAGCATATTGCTTAGTAAATCCTCTTGGCGTTCAGAAGGATATAAAAAAAGTCGGTAGGCGGCTTCACGGGCCTTATGATTTGAGGAATTCGTATAAAGGCCAGACACTAAAATATGTTCACCCTCAGAGGGAAAATAAGTTTTTATTGATTCGGGAACCTGTCCCCTTGGAAAGGCAGTAGGCTGAACTGCACCATGCATAAATTTCTGGCCCAATTGCAAAATATTGTCATTTAATCGTACCACTTTCTCCCGTTCTTCCTCTGGCAGATGTATACCAGACTGTTCAAAATCAAACAGAAATAATTTAGCTACATGATCATCCACCTCATTTGTATCGACGAGATCGCCATTCATAACAACTTTATGTAAGGCCATATAGAGGTTCTTGTGCGTATTTAAATGTTCCACAATGCCACTTATGCTAATGCAGGCGTCTTCAGCCGCCTGTGCATATTTACTTAGAGGATGAGCTATACGTATAAATTCTGACAGATCAGCTACCTTACACAAAGAGTCTGAAAGTTCATCAAAAATTTGTACAATTTTTCTTTTACGTTTATCTGAAATTGCTTCTTGTATAAGTTCTTCAGTTTTGCTGGCCACATTTTCTTTAAGCAAATAGAAGCCTTCATGGTGACGAAGTTGAGGCATGCAAAATAATCCCTAAATTTGGAATGTTTTAAATGCATATAGACATTAACATTTGTACAATAAAAATAAATAATTTTAAAGTTAAGATTTCATACCGCTTCATTTCGAGTAAAGTTAATTTTTTTATATGGTGGTGAATTGAAGACAGTTGCCAAAGGCGTCCACGTTGAAACAGATTTCCTTAAATAACTACATTTATTTCCCAGCCGGTGTACATTTTTCCACAGTACAATCATTTTATAAAAAAATAACTATTCTCTAGCTTAAAAAACATTTTAACTGTCAGCTGCATTAGTAAATAAAACTGCATTATCATAATACAATTTCGGATGGCGAAGCTTTTGTATATAAAAAAACTCTAAATCAATAAAAATATTTAAAAACATCGAGGTCCGATTCTCGTTTGGATTGTGTTACGATACCTCTGCTGCCATTCTCCATTTCGTTCCTTACAGTGTGATGCCGCCTCGACTAGCTCATTCCATCGGCGTGGGAACCCAACCCGCATACACACACGTACAGCATCGTTCCAATAAAAATATTTATAAATATAAACAAATAAAAAAAAACTATCAAACACTTCGATCTTCTATGGAACACCGCAACATTTTATGTAGGAAAGGTCTCACTCCTACTACGTCACCCACCCTACCATAGTCATTTTTCCATATTTTCAAAAATGACCCTTAAATTATACCATCAACCCCTCACCAAACAATTTTATTTCCTATTCACATTTTACCCTCATGGAACCACTGTGCGTAACTCCTTCAAACAAACAATTTAGCCACACATACTGTTACACATATTTTCAAGACATTTATTACAACAAAATTTCTTACAAAACTAACAAAAATCAAAACTTAATAGAGTGGCTTTTTAAATCTGTATTCGTAATAAATAAATGTAAATAAGATATTAATGTATTTCTTAAAACTACAAGTCAATAAATAACAAATAATAACTCTTAACTTTACTATATAAAAAAAATTTTATTGTTAAAATTATTAAAATTCTATTTTTTTTCAAATCTTTTTCTTTTCTTTATCTTCAAACATTAAACGAACGGTTTATATAACCAAATACGCGCCAGGTTTTGTTAATCTCTTTCTTTAATAAAATTTGAATTTCTTTCTGTCAACTTTTTATTTTTCCTTTCTGGTATTTACACCAGCCCTAACAAATATTGATCATACTTTTCCCTGGCGAAAAGTTGAGAATATTTGCTAGTGAATTTAATATAATAGTTATTTTCAAATATTAAAAAAAAAACTTAATTCTCTGTCAATTTATTTATAACAAAAAAAAAACAAACAACAAAAACACACAATTAACCTATCTAAGGATCACTAATATTTTCTTTTGGGGCCTTTCAATTTGCTCCGCAAATAAAGATTCTTTATCTTTTCTAACTATCCCTAAAAGAGCTCTCTGAAGGATATCAATTTAACGTATAACTTTCTCTTGTCTTTCACTTTTATTTCTCTTAATATTTAAACTATTAGTTGGACCCTTTCACAAAACTTCACATAAAACATATAACACAATTCACACAAAAAAACTTTTTCACGATTTCTTAACCTATAGTTTTTAACACTACCCTAATGCCACTTTATTACATTCAGTTGTTTTATCTAACTTTTATCTAACTTTTATCTATCTTTTGTATCCTATTTGTGGTTGTTGAATGCACTCTCGCCTAGTGTGGAATCTAAGCTCTTGATGTCGGTCGTTCAACTCTAACCGGATTTTAGCACCACTGACTATTCCTAGCCTTGCCAACTTTAATATATTTAGTTACCTTGTTTTATTTCCTGTATATTCGGTTTTATTTACCCACAATTACTCTCAGGATCAAAGAAACTACTTGTGATCTGTCCCTTTTGCAGAGGTTCTTTTTGCCCTGTTGTCCCTCTTTGGGTCCACTGCAGGAACACCTCGTACCACTACACATACAAAAATTTTCCTTTTAGCATCAAAGTACATATATTTATTTCTGTTGAAGATTGTTTGTTTTAACAACCAAAAATTACTCTAAACTTACGGAATTTGTTTTTCCCGCAATATTTCCTTAAGTATAGGAACTTAAGCACAACTAGGTGTTCCTTTTAATAGCCGTATTGATCCTTTTTTCTTCCGTAAGGTAGGCTTTTATCGTTTCATACAAAGTTTATACTAAAACTTAATCAGGAATTTTTCTTTTTGGCAACTTTTATATATATTCTTTCCTTATTGGCATGGACTGTACTTTTAGTTTTTTTTCTTTCTTTTCTTTTTTAAATAAATTATTCACTGAGCTTCACCACTTTATTCGTCGAGAGTAACTATTAAACTGTATCGAAAATTAATTTTAAAAAATGGAACTTTCCTCAAAATTCGGCGTTAATCTAACTGAATTTTTCTACTAACAAAAACTAAACATAAAAAAAACTTTGCGGTACCCAAGTAAAACTTAATTAAGCCAAAGTGCGTAATAATTACCAATTTGAACTCTAATTGTTGTTTTACCAATTTAAATTATCTTACCCTTAATAGTACGTTTCCATTATAAGCAAATTAAGTAATTTTGAGGAAATCATTTCGAAGTGTTTCCATTACGTTGTAAGTAATTTTATGTTCGAATTCAATCTGACACATATATCAGATGGCCTCGGTTATTCAGCTGAAACCGGTGTTTCGATATTAAAATATCAAATTTTGTTTATGTTTATGTATTTGATTCTTTTTTACAAACAACAACTGTAGTTTTCTAAAAAAAGCTTAAAAGAAGGAAAAAGATTTTGTGAGTTTTTGATATCTGTCTTGACATTCTTATGACAAATTAAGTTGTTTTAGTAGAACAGCTCCCACCTGATGCATGCTCCTTGCAATCAGCTGTCATTTTTTCGCATTTGCTACTCACCAATAATGGATTCCCCAAAGTTGCATTTGTAAAAATAGCCTCCGCGCAGTGTTGCATAGACAAATTTCGAAATAATCTTGAGCAAATCAAGTCATTTGAGATGATTTGCTCATATGAAAAATATATGGGAAATCATGTAGCAAATTACTTAATTTGAGCAAATTAAATGATTTGGCGCAAATCACGTAGATGGAAACGTAGTATAAGAGAAATTTTACCGGTTTTTCTTTTGCTCACGGACACGGCACTACCACCCTGCTGTAACCTTGCCACTTTTACTAAATAAAAACTGTTTTACCATATAAGACATTTGACATTTAACTTACTACTTACTGGCAACATCTATATCACATTTATCTAATTTTCAACCATCAAACAGGCACAACACAAAGTTTACAAATTAAAATTAAAATTATTTAATTAAAAATACATTAGTTAAACTATAAAGCAACAGACCATTCGGGAGAGCACCATTTACAGTCAATAATACTCGTTACACAAACTAGAATACGGATACAGCATAAAACAGATACTGTTCAACAAGGACGACATTCATTCCCAGCACAAAGGTGAGGACAAAGAAGTAGAAAAAATCCAGAACCAGCCCACCCAAACTTAGGTGTAAAACCCATGAATTTTACATAGGGTCGTCATTGGAGGGATGCTATTCATTCTTGCAGAATTCAAACCGCATATAATCAACAATTTCGATGCTAAAAAAAATCCATACAAAATGTTGTTTACCTTTTTATTTTTCTGCATTCAGGATGTGAGAAAAAATCACTTTTATTAAAGGAAGAATTTTTGGATCTATGAAAAAGTAAATCTACACCATGGTTTTTTTGTTAGTTTTAATATCAACGCTTAAATTACTATTAAAAACCTGAAAAACATTTACAGCATTTTGGATGTGATTAAAATGTGGTTTCAAAAGAATCACTATATTGGTACCCATACCAAATATGATGGTATAAAACAAAACAACTTTAACCTTTCAAATATTTATTTGCCTGGGAATCTCAACAAAACTCTGGGTTCCCTAGACAAGTCGCTGGGAAGACAGTGTGAGATATAAGACCATGGGCAAAAAATATCAACAAGCATTATTCTTCCATAAAGCTAATGTTTCTCTCAGCGCCCAACGTAGGTCACACCCACGACACCACTACCAACTGCGTTCTTGACAGAGTTAGCCGGGCATTAAAATTTATTACCAGAATAATTAGGGAAGTACATAAAACTATTACTATTATCATGTCAGGTACTTTGTTCCTATTTAATCTACTTTCAGGTACTAATGAGTGTAATAATTGGTAAAATAATCAACATACATAGATGACAACACAAAAACTTAACCTAATATTGCACATACAGTATTTATTGCACTACAAGGATAACTTTGTTTATATCATCATATGAATATTGCACTACTTCCCAATCATTTTTTCTTAATTTTACGGACAAACAACGGATAAACCACACCTTGCGGTAAGATTTCAAAATTTAATGTCACACTTTTGCAAATCGGAAAAACGTAAAAAAAAACTATTCGGACTAGACTTTTATAACCTTTTGTTACCCCCTTATTGTTTCAAATCCTTTGCATGGTATATCCCCATTGGTGTACCAGCAAGATTTTCTATTTCATACATATTGTTCCCAATGACGCGCCGTATTCTACATTTACTGAACTTTTTACAAAACTTGGCATTAATATTGTTTTTAAAATCGCTTAAAATGAAATTTCTTTTAAAAACTTCTTGTCCTGGGACGAAACGTACTACTCTAGCTTTTCTATTAAATCTTAGTGAACTTTTCTCATATGCTTTATGTAGGTTCTCTTTTATCTTCTCTCTGATAAGCCTTAGTTTATCTGACCTTTCCATTTGTATTTCATTATCGTCCAACGCTTTCAGTTGTTTAGCTAATTTATAATCAGACCCACAAGTAAAAATATTATACCCATAGAGAGCAAAAAATGGACTTACTCCTGTGGCTGTATGTATCGCAGAACGTAACGCGGTTTCGATCGAAGGTAAATTTAGGTCCCAATCCCGGTGGTCGTTTTCCATATACGCTCTAATTGCTGCTAATACACTCTGATTAACCCTTTCAGAGGCGTTTGACTGCGGAGCGTGAACAGCAGTCCTCATGTGGTTGATTTCATACATTCCTATCATTTTCTGAAATTCCTTCGAAGTGAATTGTTTGCCATTATCGGAATGTATGATTTCAGGCACTCCGAATTCGTGAAAAACGTGATTAACTAGAAATTCAACCACCTTGGATGCAGTCGCCTCCTTCATTGCCTTAAGAAACACAAATTTAGTCATGTGATCCATGACTATAAATATATACGTGTTACCTTTCTTTGATCGGGGATATTTCCCCAAAAAGTCGATATATAACTTTTGAAACGGTCTAAAAGAGACAACTTCAGCGCCAATTTGAGGCATAAGGTTCACATTTACAGATTTAGTTTCCTTACAAACCACACAGTTTCTAACAAAGTTTCGGACCTGTATCAACATGTTTGGCCAGTAATATTTTACTCGTAAACGATGTAAGGTTTTGTTTACCCCCCCATGAGCTTTATCTTCAGGGTCATGCGCATCCCTAATTAAGGCATCTGTGAGAGAACTGGGAACCCATAGTTTCCATACAAATTCATCACAATGGTCTACTTCTGAAGCAAAATTATTTCTTTTATAAACAATACCATTAATTACTTTAATATCAATTAGTTTGTTAGAATTTTTGTTGACTGTTTCCACTAATTCCTTGTATTCGTCGGACTCGAATTCTAACGTATCAAATCCCAATAAGTTCTGTATATCTGGCTGAATTTCCTCTACGGCTCTTGATAGGGTGTCGGCTACTATATTTTCCGAGCCTTTTCGGTGTTCAATTTCGAAGTCAAAAGATTGCAGTTTAAGAGCCCATCTAGCTAATCGTCCATCCAAATCTTTCAATGACATTATCCACTTCAAGCTGGCGTGGTCAGTAATCACTGTGAATGGCATAAGTTCCACATATGGCCTGAACCTTTTTATGGCCATCACCGCGGCCAAACATTCCTTTTCAGTGACACTGTATTTTCTCTGTGCTGGGTTCAACTTTTGCGAATAAAATGAAATAGGTCTTTCATTCCCATCATCATCCTTCTGGTACAATACTGCGCCTACGCCATAACTAGATGCATCGCACTGAATATAAAAACGTTTCCTAAAATTTGGATGGGCTAGAACAGGAGCTGTGGTTAATGCTCGTTTGAGCATATTAAAGCTATCTATTGCCTCCTGATTTAAAACAAATTTTACACCTTTTTTTATTAGGTCAGTTAACGGGGTAGTTAGTGCTGAAAAGTTCTTTATAAAGCGGCGATACCAGCCTGCCGTGCCTAAAAAACTTCTCACCTCTCTAACGGACCTAGGCAGGGGTATCGCTTTTATTGCTTCAATTTTCTTTGGGTCTGTTTTCATGCACCCACCTCCTACAATAAAACCTAAATACTGCAGTTCTTTAAAACAAAATTTTGATTTATTCAAGCCAATTGTTAGATTCGCCTTACTAAGACAATCAGCAACTTTTTCTAAAACGCTCATATGTGTTTCAAAATCCGATGAAATAACAAGCAGATCGTCTAAGTAAACGAAGACATTTGCTTTTAACTCTTGTGGAATCACTTTGTCCATCAGTCTGCATAATCTTTGAGCAGCGTTGCATAAGCCAAAAGGCATTACCACGTATTGGTACAGTGGACGCCCTGGTATTGTAAAAGCAGTATAGCTGCGCGACTTTTCTTCCAATTCAATTTGCCAGAAGGCGTATTTTAAGTCCACACTACTGATGAAATATGTTTCCTCTAATCTGCTCAGTATTCCTTCAATGTTTTGAATGGGGTACGCATCCTTTACTGTTCTTTTATTTAAATTTCGTGCATCCAAACACAGTCGGTTCTTTTCTGGTTTTCTGACGAGCGTGCTACGGTTACTCCATGGACTTTGGCTTTCTTCGATTACGCCCAGTTTTAACATTTGGTCTACCTCCGCGTATATTAACTGTTGCACCGCTGGAGACACAGGGTAGTGCCTGTCTTTAACTGGTTCTACGCCTTCGAATAAATCTATTTTGTGTACTTCCAATTGTGTCCGGCCTAAACCATGTTCTTCAAAAGTTCGGAATCGTCTTTTTACCTTCTCCAATTCCTTTTTCTGCTCATCTGTCAGTTCGTGTCTCTTTACTTCCTCTAATTTTAACGGAAACTTTTCTGATAGGATTTCTGGCGATATCTCCTCCATGTCAAAAATATTCGGCGGTATTTTAAACTTTTTCCAAAAATCTACGCCCAAATATGCCTGCTGACAAAGATCTGGACACACAAAAAATTCTATAATTTCCTCTTGATCATTATATTTTACTAAAATCTTGAATTTTCCCAATACATCAAAACCTTTTCCTCCGGCTGTTTTAACCTTGGTAAAAACGGACTCTAACTCTACACCCAAATTATTTATTAATTCAATCGAATCTTTGCCTAATAAACTTATCGAGGCTCCACTGTCTAAAAGTCCTTCCACCTCTGTATCCCCTAATTTGATTCTAGCATAAGCCCTAGGATCTGTTTTTAAAATCTCCTCAATTGCACTGCATCTTACTACTGACTTTCGTAATGTCTTATATATTTCCTTTTTGCTTTTAAATCTGCCTCTAGTCTTTTTAACTTTAGCTAATCTACTAACTCCACTGTTCTGTCCAAATATTCTCGATCTTATTTTCCGGTAATCAATTAGTTTTTTCCTATATCTTTCATCTAACTTTCTAACACATTCTTCTCTATTTTCATTAGAATTCCCGTCGACGTTTTCAACTACTGTCTTTCTTAATATACTAGCATTATTCTGAAAGCTTGTCTGATTAAAATTTTCATTATCTGTCTGTACGCTTATGTCTACTGTCCGGCGTTGGTTTGCGTGGAGCGTGATTCCGCCGTCATTGACACACTCCGCATCGCGTTTTCCGCACATTTTGGGCACGAAGGTGTTACGACTCCAGGCAGTCCACATTTGTAACAAAATATGCTCCTTTGCAATATAGAACATTCCATGAAAGTATGTCCAGGCGCACGACAATTCCAGCACGTTATTTTGTTCATGTTCATGTTGGCTTTTTGTTTGTCGCTCTTCTTGGGGTAAATTTCTTCCACTTGAGCTTCATCCACCTCCAGAGATATTTCTTCGATTCGCCTTCTCGGGTAATTATATTTAGGTGGTTCTGGTCTAGCTGTTGCTGCATGAGGTTTTATATAATCGCGCTCGATATTTTTACATTCATCTCTCAAATGTTCAACAGTAAAAATTTGCATTGGATATATAATTTGTGAGATGTTCATCCGCAAATTTCTTTTCATGATACGTATGACTTCATACTCCGGTAATGGTACCTTTAACCGAGATCTGAGTTTCCTCATAGTCTGGAAATACTCGTCAATTGACTCTCCAGGTTTCTGCCGACGTTCCTCGAAGTCTCGCATCAGCTCATACTCGCTACGATTCGACCCATATTGCAGTCTTAAAACTGTCTTCAATTCTTCCCAAGATTCTACTGGTTTGCTTTGGACCATAACCCAAAACCAATCTTTAGCTTCTCCTTTAAGTAGCTTATGAAACTCTCCTTTTAACTCCCTCCATGAACATGAGTGATACTTTTGCAAATATTCTAAACGAAAAATGAAATCTTCCACGTAAAGATGCTCATTGTTCCCATCAAAACTCACGTCCCATTTATCCACTCTTAACTGTCCATTATACGGGTAATGCCTTTCGCTTGCAGGTGGATTGTCTGGTGTTCTTTGTGGTAAATTTCTATTTGGAAAATCTCTCTCTTCATTTAGACCACTCATTAACGATCGATTATCAAAATCTAACTTCTTTCGCGCGTTATTTGTTAAACTTTCATTTACCTTCTTCCTCGGAGCTTTTGTAAGGTCTACGTTCTCAAAATTTTCCTCGCTAGTCACCGAACTTGCTTCCCTTGACTTATCATCCTCAATATTAATTTTTCTAATCTCCCTAACCAATTCTGAAAAACCCTCTTTCAAACAATTATGAATTTTCCTATCTAAGCGACTTTCAAGATCAGCTCTATAATCTTTGTTCGACTCGGATATCAGATCGCGAATCAATCCGGCATAAGCTCTTGGACTACGACCTATGGCAAAACCTCTAGTAGATGGTGGTGGAACATTAAGATTAATGCCAAGTATGGGATTTGTCGACTTAGGTATGGCCCCTGTATTATGCCCTGGAATAATCCGACTGGCTTGGGTAGGACCTATTGTCGATGAATTATTAGGTAAGTTAATAGTCTCAGACATATCAACTATTCCATCTAAAGTACTATTATCTTCCCTAGGTGGTGTTCTTTCTACCGGCATTGTAAAAATCTTTATCTACTAATTTTAAAATAAACAAAATATAACGCTCAAAACAAAAAAATAATAACTGTAAAATATTTGTTTAAATGCAAAATACAAAAATATATAAAAAATATAAAATATGTAGGTAAAACAAAAATTTCAAAAATAATATAAATTAAATTACACTTAAATATAACGATTATTTATCATGCAAAAAAAAGACAAACATACATATAATCAAATCAACTACACTTAACATAAACAAACAAAACATGCATAAAAATAACTTAACACAAATTACTCACTTATACTACTACACAGTTACTACAAAAAGAAATATTTATTATAATTGATTATTATTTTTAAAGATTTTTTTTTTTTTTTTTTTTTTTTTTTTTTTTTATGTATTTTTAATTAATTTTTTTTTTTTTTTATATTATAATACAAAATTTTACAAACAAAAATTATATATTTCTATTTATAAAATTTCATACAAAAAAAATTTTTAACGCTAAAATAAATTTTCTTTTTGATATTATAAAAGATTTTAATTAATTATTAATTTGTTTTTATTTATTTTTCTCAAATTAGCAAATCAAAATAATATTCAAATATTCAAAACAAAACAGTATAACAAATACATAAAATATAAACTCCAAACACACAAACAATACAAAAATACATAAATGAAGGTTTACGCTACAGTGTTTTCGTTCTGAGGTACGATATGCTGGCGAGTGTTGATGATTATTGACGTCGTTCCGTTCGTTGTTATGTTCCCAAAAAAAAAATTAACTTTCCCAGTGTTGTCTTAATCACAATATGCAACTAACTATTTCCAATCATTGTTAGGACAATTGCAATTAAGGCGACGTAATTTCCCCCATATCCCAATTCAATTGTAGCACGCAAACTAATCATATTAACATTATGTTAGGACGACTACAATCTCTATGTGATACGCAAACTAACTTTCATAAATTTGTTAGGACGATCACAGGCCCCCCTTTTTAACTTTGAATCATTTCATTATGTTTTTATAGTTTTATCAAGTAAGACGCAAACTAACTAAGCAATTCACTGTCTTGTTAGGACGCTTACCACCACTACAAAAAAAAATAATTTCCAATTCGAATTTCCCTATGGACGTCATTTTACTGACGATAATCCTAACGGTTTCATTTTGGGCGCCATTTTATTGTTACGATACCTCTGCTGCCATTCTCCATTTCGTTCCTTACAGTGTGATGCCGCCTCGACTAGCTCATTCCATCGGCGTGGGAACCCAACCCGCATACACACACGTACAGCATCGTTCCAATAAAAATATTTATAAATATAAACAAATAAAAAAAACTATCAAACACTTCGATCTTCTATGGAACACCGCAACATTTTATGTAGGAAAGGTCTCACTCCTACTACGTCACCCACCCTACCATAGTCATTTTTCCATATTTTCAAAAATGACCCTTAAATTATACCATCAACCCCTCACCAAACAATTTTATTTCCTATTCACATTTTACCCTCATGGAACCACTGTGCGTAACTCCTTCAAACAAACAATTTAGCCACACATACTGTTACACATATTTTCAAGACATTTATTACAACAAAATTTCTTACAAAACTAACAAAAATCAAAACTTAATAGAGTGGCTTTTTAAATCTGTATTCGTAATAAATAAATGTAAATAAGATATTAATGTATTTCTTAAAACTACAAGTCAATAAATAACAAATAATAACTCTTAACTTTACTATATAAAAAAAATTTTATTGTTAAAATTATTAAAATTCTATTTTTTTTCAAATCTTTTTCTTTTCTTTATCTTCAAACATTAAACGAACGGTTTATATAACCAAATACGCGCCAGGTTTTGTTAATCTCTTTCTTTAATAAAATTTGAATTTCTTTCTGTCAACTTTTTATTTTTCCTTTCTGGTATTTACACCAGCCCTAACAAATATTGATCATACTTTTCCCTGGCGAAAAGTTGAGAATATTTGCTAGTGAATTTAATATAATAGTTATTTTCAAATATTAAAAAAAAAACTTAATTCTCTGTCAATTTATTTATAACAAAAAAAAAACAAACAACAAAAACACACAATTAACCTATCTAAGGATCACTAATATTTTCTTTTGGGGCCTTTCAATTTGCTCCGCAAATAAAGATTCTTTATCTTTTCTAACTATCCCTAAAAGAGCTCTCTGAAGGATATCAATTTAACGTATAACTTTCTCTTGTCTTTCACTTTTATTTCTCTTAATATTTAAACTATTAGTTGGACCCTTTCACAAAACTTCACATAAAACATATAACACAATTCACACAAAAAAAACTTTTTCACGATTTCTTAACCTATAGTTTTTAACACTACCCTAATGCCACTTTATTACATTCAGTTGTTTTATCTAACTTTTATCTAACTTTTATCTATCTTTTGTATCCTATTTGTGGTTGTTGAATGCACTCTCGCCTAGTGTGGAATCTAAGCTCTTGATGTCGGTCGTTCAACTCTAACCGGATTTTAGCACCACTGACTATTCCTAGCCTTGCCAACTTTAATATATTTAGTTACCTTGTTTTATTTCCTGTATATTCGGTTTTATTTACCCACAATTACTCTCAGGATCAAAGAAACTACTTGTGATCTGTCCCTTTTGCAGAGGTTCTTTTTGCCCTGTTGTCCCTCTTTGGGTCCACTGCAGGAACACCTCGTACCACTACACATACAAAAATTTTCCTTTTAGCATCAAAGTACATATATTTATTTCTGTTGAAGATTGTTTGTTTTAACAACCAAAAATTACTCTAAACTTACGGAATTTGTTTTTCCCGCAATATTTCCTTAAGTATAGGAACTTAAGCACAACTAGGTGTTCCTTTTAATAGCCGTATTGATCCTTTTTTCTTCCGTAAGGTAGGCTTTTATCGTTTCATACAAAGTTTATACTAAAACTTAATCAGGAATTTTTCTTTTTGGCAACTTTTATATATATTCTTTCCTTATTGGCATGGACTGTACTTTTAGTTTTTTTTCTTTCTTTTCTTTTTTAAATAAATTATTCACTGAGCTTCACCACTTTATTCGTCGAGAGTAACTATTAAACTGTATCGAAAATTAATTTTAAAAAATGGAACTTTCCTCAAAATTCGGCGTTAATCTAACTGAATTTTTCTACTAACAAAAACTAAACATAAAAAAAACTTTGCGGTACCCAAGTAAAACTTAATTAAGCCAAAGTGCGTAATAATTACCAATTTGAACTCTAATTGTTGTTTTACCAATTTAAATTATCTTACCCTTAAGAGAAATTTTACCGGTTTTTCTTTTGCTCACGGACACGGCACTACCACCCTGCTGTAACCTTGCCACTTTTACTAAATAAAAACTGTTTTACCATATAAGACATTTGACATTTAACTTACTACTTACTGGCAACATCTATATCACATTTATCTAATTTTCAACCATCAAACAGGCACAACACAAAGTTTACAAATTAAAATTAAAATTATTTAATTAAAAATACATTAGTTAAACTATAAAGCAACAGACCATTCGGGAGAGCACCATTTACAGTCAATAATACTCGTTACACAAACTAGAATACGGATACAGCATAAAACAGATACTGTTCAACAAGGACGACATTCATTCCCAGCACAAAGGTGAGGACAAAGAAGTAGAAAAAATCCAGAACCAGCCCACCCAAACTTAGGTGTAAAACCCATGAATTTTACATAGGGTCGTCATTGGAGGGATGCTATTCATTCTTGCAGAATTCAAACCGCATATAATCAACAATTTCGATGCTAAAAAAAATCCATACAAAATGTTGTTTACCTTTTTATTTTTCTGCATTCAGGATGTGAGAAAAAATCACTTTTATTAAAGGAAGAATTTTTGGATCTATGAAAAAGTAAATCTACACCATGGTTTTTTTGTTAGTTTTAATATCAACGCTTAAATTACTATTAAAAACCTGAAAAACATTTACAGCATTTTGGATGTGATTAAAATGTGGTTTCAAAAGAATCACTATATTGGTACCCATACCAAATATGATGGTATAAAACAAAACAACTTTAACCTTTCAAATATTTATTTGCCTGGGAATCTCAACAATTGATTATATAAAACCAATGTGTGCTATTGCAAAACCCATTTTTTTTGGTTTCTTGAATTTTTAAATAGTTATCTAGCTCTATCACTCTTTATTGTACGCATTGACTAGACCAATTAATGCCTAGACAAACAAAAACCTCAGTACATAAATACCGGAATTTTAAATTGGATTTCGACATTTGTCTAAGAATGACAATTATAGCCAAAATTTTACATGTTACTAGCCATTATTTGATACCCTGCAGCCTGCGGCCTCAGTCCAGCATATGATCACCTTTTTCTTAAAGTGTCGTTTGATCCTACCACAGAATTCGCACCGTGGCGGTAAAATCGAGGCAGTTACCTTATTACCTTATTTAAATTGAACTCAGATCCGCTACGCATCTATTCATATGCAGTTTCATTTTCGGATATCCCAGAATGTCCCGGAACCCCTTAAAATGTAATACCCTCGAGTCCCTAGAGCACTGATCTGCAGCCTCTGACCACCTTTGATCTTACCAGGCTTGAACCCAGTGCCCTTAGAGCTGCTTGGCTATCCATATAAATGGTAAAACATTCTCCCCTTCGATAGCTGTTCTTCCGAGATAAGTGTGTGGTTGCCGTTATTGCAATCATCTAAATGACTCCACTATCTCAATTGATTCACCATACTCAATTGACGAACTAGCACCACCTTATATAAAGGCACCATGCTCTTTACTTATGCATTATCACAGCACTCAGTTTCTGTCTACATCGCCTAAAATAACAGCTGCTTAGTTGCATTTGAAAATTGGTAAAAACTGCAATTGTTTGGATTTTTGTGAGAAGTGTAGTATTTTTTTATTTAATTAAAAAGTAATAAATTAGAAAGCAAATAAAAAAATATTGAAGGGGTGTTGAGGATATGGCAACGTACTCCAATCCTCATTGGTTATTATGCCATATACGAAATTCATTTATATCAACAGATGACACGGGCATGTGTGAAACTGTAATGGTTAGTGATGATCTGCCTAAACATTATCTTCGGAAATATCAAGGAAGTGGTTTAACACGCAATATGCAACAAAAACGTTCCGTTGGAACTGGACATCAACATGCGCAGCAACAACAAACACTTCCTACTCAACCTCGCAATTTTGATCCTACCCTACAGGAAGTTGATTTTGTTTGTTACCCTGGACTTGACGAAAGTGACGATGAAGATGTTGACTTGGCAGCCCAATCATTTGACATTCAAATGTATCCGGAAGTGGGAGCCCATCGTTTTCGTTCAAACACTGCACAAAAGTTAGAAAAAATGGATATAGCAAGACGTAAAGCGGCGAAAACAAAATGTGTCAACTATGATGATGATATTGTGCAACTGCAACGTAGTGATTTTTTTGTTCGTAAACCAATTCAGCAACCAGACATGACAGAAAAAGACAGTCAGGCGGTTAAAAGTAGACTGACGCTGGAGCTGGCTAAAAGCCCTAAGCAAGTACAAAACAAATTCCAAGAATACGCCAAATTTGATGGTACATCGCAGACAGGAGTACCAACGAAACGTATAAATGTGTATTTAAGCATGTTGCCGGAGAAAGAAAGAAATTATCCAATTAAAATATGTGTTATTTCGCACGCTAAGATAGCGGACGTAAGTTTTTTTTATTCTTTTAAAGTTACTTTTAATCAACATAGTACGAAGTTTTGTCGTTGATCTTCTTTTGCTAAAATGTTAAAATTATTACAGGTAATTGGATTTGTGTGCTATAAAGCTACATTAGAATTTCCAAACATTTCCTTGAAGTCCATAAGGCATTATGGCTTATACATGACTGAAGATAATGATGATCTAGAGGATTTTCCGCCCTTGGATCACCGAGAACCATGTTCGAAATTTGGATTTTCCCACTTAACGTTGGCTGAAAAAAGACCATTACATGAATTTAGTGTTCCTTCAAAATCAATGACTTCTGAGGAAGAAAAAATTAGACTGGCAGCAATGGCAGTGCATTCCCTTAATTGTACAGGAGTAGGATCAGATGGATTTCATAGTCCCGAAGAAAAAGACGATGTCGATGGTAGTAATAATACATCGGGAGCCGAAGGTCGTGTCGATGACCTAGAGCAACGTATTTTAAGTCAAGACGATATGCTTGAAGCTCCTGTATATCGAAGTTATAATTTAAATATTATTGATAAGAAGTTTTTTAAAACTGAAGTTTCTTTGAGTATATCTGGCGAACGTATCGAAATTGACCAACAGAAAAGTGCCAAATTTTGGACCAAGCAAAGGGCCGTCATATACCCAATAGATGCAGTGGCCCATTGTGAAATAGTCGAAAAACGAACAGTCAAAGCCATCTTACGAATTTGGCTTAAAACTTCATCATCTATCAGTTCAAGCGCTTTAAATGACACAAAATCTTCTCTTTTCATACCTGCTCACTTACCAACTAGTCCCGGACATTATCCCCACTTTTCATCCCCATTTAGTTTTCTAAGTAGTTCCAGTAGCGCTTCCTCGCAACAAATACGCTTTAAACATTATGATTTCGAAACGACTGTACCGATGGCCGAACAAATCTACAAAAAACTAAGTTGTATTTTAGACATGTGTTCCTCTGACGTTCGAAGAGAATTTTTGCAAGTTAAACAGCGCAAAATGGAAAAGAATCAAGCGAAAAAGCATTTAAAATTGTAGTATCTAGATCTATATATAAAATGCATTAAGTTTTATTCATGTTTCTGTTCAGTTGACCAACGTCAACACATGCCATTCATTTCTTAAGCTACCCTATTAAAATCTTAAACTTAATAGCACTGCTAAAGACACCAGTGTCATACAGTATCAAATATATAATTAAAGTGAAAAAATTGTATAAATTTAGACCAGCTATACGTTATTTATTTATTTTTATATTCATAAAACCAACATTTTATATTAAAACTGAATTAGTTTTTAATTATTTTTAGGCTTAAATTTATATTTAACTTAAAAAATACTTATATATTGTTAAGAAAGGTTATCAAGTTGTATTATAAAGCCCTTTTCTTTTAACCTTAAAATTAATAAATAATTCAACAAACAATTGTATTGTAATTTCTAACACTTTATGGGTTTTCTGAAGCAATTTATCCCTTCTTTTGTTGATTAAAGCATGTATGCACATCCGCACGTCCAGCTGGATGACCATGTATTCTTGTGAACAAAGTTCAGGTCGCATTTTTAAAGGCATTTTGATGAACTTTGCCAGATATAAAACCCTTTGACATATTCACCCTTATTGTGATTGGCGTTGGCGTAGTCCTTTTAAGTTTTTTGGTACCGTCTAACATATACGCCAATGCTATATGAATAGCACCTTTGTCGATTTTGTGGCGAATTCGAAACGACTACGCCAAACACAATTAGGGCCCATTGTATATGGTGATGATTCGTCCATTTTTTGACATAGTCCTAATTAAAATGCGCTTTCGGAATACGCATTTTAGGGTATAACTTGCTTGTATATTGCATACATAAAATTTTGCATATGTGTTTAAACATAAAATAGTCATATATCTCACATCGCAGTGTCATGTGGGAGTCCCAATGACACACCTTAGAACTATACTGCTCTTCTTCAGTAGCAGATCAGTGGCCTTCCCATCCAGCCTGGGCCACAGAAGCATGGATACCTTAGAGTCGGCCCAGTACCACTTTGTACATGCCCCTATGAAACCATAATAGAAATTTATCGGTGGACTTACCTGCTCTTACCCAGTCTTATTCCCTCCTCGCTAATTCACCAGGAACTTCATTAACGGCAACGTTACTACGACCAGGCACTCAACAGACTCTAACCCTCCATGTTGTCATGATGACGTTGAGAGCATATCTACAGTCGTCCGCAAGTATAGATTTGTCCTTTTATAGCCTTGAGCGCGGCCTGAGGTTCGCACCTAACATTGTTAATTCCATGGCCCTCATCACTGCTAGAATCTTAGCCTAGAAAACGTTTAACTCGTCCGGAAGTCTGTATGATACCCTTACCCCGCATCCATTATGTTAACACCACATCCGGTGCCCACATCAATATTCGACCTATCAGTGAAAACTTTACACCCCTCGAACAGTTTCTCGGAACCTTTGCCAGCCTCCATGTCCTGGGAAGAAAACCTGGGTTGACTCCCAACTCTTCAAAAAATGCCGACGTGTCCACCTGATCCTGGCCTAAGCATACCCGATTTACTACGCCTAAGCAAGCTTCTTGCCGCCTTCCAGCCACGAAATCCCCAATGGGGATAAGATGCAGAAAAATAATCACCGATGCCTATGGGGTACTACTCCTGGCCCCTGTAATGCTTTGCAAAGTACATTTCTGGACCTTTGGCAAAAGCTTTCTTATGTTGTCTTTTTATAAGGCCCTCCCCCATACGAGACTACCATACGTAAGAAATGATCTTACAACAAATGTGTACATTCAGTTCACCATGTCTGGTTGTAACCCCTAGTTCCTACCTTTGGAGTCACAACAAGTATAAAAGACATTCAGAGCCTTTTTTCCAAGATAACTGCTATCTAAGGCTATGTTCAGATATCTGCCCCTATCCGCTAGTCTCAGCCTAGTCCCTTCAAACACCGGTAGCTCAAAGTCGGCCATCTTGTCCTTTTTAGGTTCTGAGTTTACTACCAGTCCCGTGTTCCTGGCCCAAGCAGACAGATCTGATAATGAATTATGCATTGCTTTGTGCCACTTTTGGTGTCAATAACTATTACAGTTTCCGAAATATGTGAAATGAAAAACTTCAAAAAATCTATGCATTTGCAAGAGGGCTCATATTCAAAAAAATTTCCCTGAAATAAGTCTTTAAAGTCTTAACGTCCATCTTTGTGGCAACATTGACCGTAGTAGGTGGAACATAGAGAAGAACATGAATGGATTTTATCCCAAAAAATGGGTCATGTTAGACAGATTAAGTGGTTGCAGAAGTGATATAAGAATGAAGTGCAGCTCACTTAGGCTCGTTTCCTTTTGTTATAACTGGGGAAGAGAGAGATACATACATACATATATACATGAAAACAACATTAAAATTAGTTAAGATTAGGTTGCCTTACATAACTAGGAAAAATTGGGGTAGGAGCCCCTTAAACTTCCCTGGAGTCGCCTTTGAAGGAATTAAATGTATCACAGACTCCAATTAGTTTTCCCTCCCAAACATAATCCTAGAACATACTTACCCCCTATCACCATCACCTAAGCCAGCTGGCATACAAAATTTACAAAAATTATGTAAAAATGTCCATAATCTGCCCAGATTCGTCCTTAGAGAAGCAAAGTTTGGGAAATTGTAATAAATAATAATAAAAATAGTTTGACAGCCACCTCTGTAGGTGACTTGGCGCCGGAAACTTGATGTTCACAGACGGTTAGATGGACAGATGTACCCGCACTATCCTATTTACAAGGGAATTAGGATTTATCGATTCAAAAATCCTAGAATTTCGGGATTTAAAATTCGGAATTTTCCGATCAACATCCTCATCAGACATTTAGGAACATAATTTCTGCTTAAACTTTTTTTATGGTTTTTATATATTTTTTGCAGAAATAAATATTTTCTAATATTTAAAATTATTTCTGCAAAAAGAAAAAAAAAATAATAATCATAATAAACAAAAAAATAATTATTATTTTTGCTCAAAAAAAAAAAAAGAAAAAACAAAAATAAAAAAATA
The DNA here is from genome assembly GCA_963583895.1 of Melanophora roralis. Classification (NCBI taxonomy): domain Eukaryota; kingdom Metazoa; phylum Arthropoda; class Insecta; order Diptera; family Rhinophoridae; genus Melanophora; species Melanophora roralis. Next base: position 56,482,319 of record OY757191.1, read on the forward strand.
TTATTTCTTTCAAATAAAATTGAATTCGAAAATAAAAATTTTTATTTTTTTGGTCTCTGGCTTAAAATATTTTTGGTTGTCTTAAGTACAAGTTAATTCTAAAAAAAGTTTCTAAAACTGTTTTTCGAGGAAACACGACGGGTGTGTCTCTCTATTTTAACTTAAAAAAAGGAGAGCGGGCTGCGAAACAATTAATAATCTATTTTGTCAATACGTTTAATTAACATCGATTTTTATTAAAAAATAACAGTTTTTTGTGTTTTCCATGTTAATTGCCTTTAAAAGAGGAAGGGCATAATTAATTATTTTGTAAATCATGCAATATTTTTTAAGATTTTTTATCTTTACTTTTTTTTTTATTAAACTCAACCTGTCTTTTAAAGTTGATACTTAGGTTTGACTGCAAAGTATCAAATAACCTTTAGTTTAAGAGTTTTTTCTTCTTATTTACGTCCATTTAGACTTTAGATGAACACATGTTCCCAAAAAAAATATTCCGCTTCTTAAATACTAATTCTTTCAGATATCTTGTCATGGTTTTAAGGATAAAAATTGTAAATAAATGTTAGTGTAATAGATTTTTTGTTTTATTAACTTTTAGGTGGACAAAAGTCTTAAATGTATGTATATCCATATCAGTGACATTGTTAAAAATAAGCGTAACACGCATTTATGTATACCCACCTTCTATACAGGCCACAGAGATTTTCTCTTTTTTAATTTTGCAAACTGTCTCAAAAATAATATTAAAAGTTTATATTTTAGCTTAGTTTTACTAAAGTAAGTATAAATAGCAAATATAAAATAAATTTATTAAAAAAAAAACATGTTTAATTCACCCTTGATTTGTTTTTATGCAAGTTTTTGTTGTCATTCAGTATCAATCGCATACATTTACTTCCTGTCTACGGAACCGTTATATTTTATGCACACACGCTCACAGTGTCATGTATAAAAAACGTATTCTAACAAATAAATAATTACTGGAACAATAATAATAAACAATCATTTAATCAAAGGTGAAAAATACCCAAACGAAATTTTATAATTTAAGGCCGGTGTAGGCAAAAGCTGGGTGCCGCGTCCTTATGTTTTCTCTTAACTTACGTATGCACATACATTGTGGAGAATCTTAATTGACACGTATTGATATCTTTACATATTTCTTTTAGAAATGTCTACGAATTTTGATGCACGAAATCTGACAGAACTCGTAAAGAATTATACCTATTTGGCAGATGCTTCTGCTAAAAGCATTGTTAGGCAAAACGTCAAGCCGAGCAAATTCCTTATTTTATCTCTAAACGTACACGATCGCACGTATGCGAAGCTTTAAAATTTTTAATCAGACTTTAATAACTTTTGCATAGGATGGCTTTCGCAAGTTTGTTGTATTACACTATCAACAATGTGGCATTAACATTATCTGAAACGGCACTTATACTAAAACAAATGGAATATATTAGTTGCCTATCCCTGGTTTAAAGGCACGTGTCTAATTTACAAACAAATATTTCATAGTTAATAGCCTCCGCGTCTTTCTCTACTGGGTCACAAATTAAACAATATGAGATTGTTGTAATTATTCAATGATAACACTGAGAATACGGAACTAAAAAGTCAATATCATTGTTTCCCTGTTTTTATTTTTTTTTGTTGTGTCATATGTTGTTATTTTGAGTGAGTGTGTGAGAATGATTTTGTTTTAGAATTCTTTCTCTTTATCAAAGGCACCACTACTTTTTATTGCGACAAAATGGGCAGCAAAATTTAAGCATTTTCTAAATATATATTTAACAATTTTTAAAATTTAATAAAAATAATAGTAATAATAATAATAATAATAATAATAATAATAATAATAATAATAATAATAATAATAATAATAATAATAATAATAATAATAATAATAATAATAATAATAATAATAATAATAATAAATAAAAAAAATAATAAACAAAATTGTAAAACTGTTAACATTTCCAAAAGAAATACTTTTTGTCTACAATACTTTCCTTAAGTAGTTTTTGCAGTATTGGCCAAAGAGATAGACGTTAGTAAATAAATTACAATTAAGATAGAGAGTAAAATAAGTGCAAAAATTACCTGATCTTTTTGTATTTACAAATAAACATACGAACGTATATATATGTATATATATGCGTGAGTGTACATTAGTTAAACGTTTTCTCTTATAAACAATTCAAAATAAAAAAGTTGAACTGTTTGTTTATGGCAATTTCTAAGGCCAAGGTAAAGCTGTCATTATTTAAGGTCTTTGACAAAACATTAGAAAAAATGCAATTACACATACACGACTTTTAGCGAAATATCTACGTACAGTGCTTGCACATATTTATGATGACAAGTTTGATCGAAAGGCAATTATATGTATGTTTGTATGTATGTAAATACAATAGCTTAAATTTAGGTAACTTACAAGGTGTTTTATATGTCGTATTGACGTATTTAAAAAAAAAAAAAGGTTTAAAATTTAAAGTATTATTTTCGTAACTTAAAATACCTTTTAAAAGCATATCACAGTCTAAGAAAAATATGAAATGCTGAATTCCAAAACGCAGTTTGCTTTGCATTACAAATTTTCAACTTCTTCCCTTATACACTCCTTACAATTTTGACAACGTTTTTTGCTTCCAGGCCATTAACATAGCTGTAAACACTTATTTGGAAATATAAGATACTATCAAAAACCTCATCTTTACTTTCGGGAAAAACTTGAAATTTTGTGATACAAAGCAAACTGCGTTTTGGAATTTAGTCACAATTAGACGTGATACCATACCTTGTGAGTATGGCTTACTTTATTATGCCCCATAGTTAAGCAATTAAAAAAAAAAACTGGCTTGAATAGTACATTTAAAATTTTTCTTATAAAAATTTCATGGATTCTGCGGATTCAGTTAGGTTAGGTTTGGTTGCGAAGGGCCGAAAAGAGCGATACAGAAATGAAAAAAGAAAGCAAGAAAGACGTCCACGAGAAGTCAGTAATCTCAGGCCCAGAACCACCTATCTACCCAGCCCTAATAAATTATATGATGTTTCCCAGCTCACAGCCAGAGACCCCACCAGGTTTATCTAAGAAGCGCCATCCAAACCCCTTCTGTCGGCGGATCTGAAGCTTAGGGCGGTGGCCGACAAGGTGCCTGCCAAAGTCCTTATAATGCACCTTAGAACAGCCCTGCTTTCCTTAAGCAGCAATTCAGTGCCAATACTGTCCAGTCTGTGCAACAGAAATCTAGAGATCCCGCAATCAACCTTTTCCTTCCAGGTTTGGCCCACCTTGTCCATTAACCAAGTCCCTACCAAGCCATAATAGAAACCCAATTGTGACCTCACCGGCTCACAACCAAGCCTAATATCCCGGGCCCAATTTGGCAGTCTCATTGCCGGAAACATCACAATGACCCGGAACCCAACAGAGCCTAAGCCTGCGTGTCGCCATGATCGCCCGAAGAGCACGTCTACCGTCGTCCACAAGTCTAGACCTGACATAATGTCCCTCTAGAGCCTTAAACGCGCCCTGTAACTTCCCCTCTTCTTTTCGCGTCCTCCCTTATCGATTCCGGGGCCCTCGTCAACGCCAGGATCTAAGCCTGGAAAACCCTGCATTCGTCCGGAAGTCTGTATGACATCCCTACTTCTGTGTCAATAATATAAAAACCAGCACCGGTGCCCGTCTCCATTTTCGATCTATCAGTGAAGGCTGCATACTCAGCCTCTCACATCCCTTGCATGCCTTCCTATCCAGAAACACGATATGGGGCAAGATGCCAAATTCAAGTTTTGCTACCATATAGTCCGTCAAACTTTACCGCCGCAGAAGTCGACCATCCCCAATCTTTCCTAGAATGCCGGCGTATCCATCTGACCCTGCTCTAAGCATACCTGACTCCTTGAGCCTAAACAAGCAGCGAGATCCTCAATGGAAGATGTAGTATGATATTCAGCGCTGACTTTGGTGTACTATTCCTGGCTTTTGTAATGCCTACTTCAGCATATCTTTGGACGTTTGGGGCTAGTCTAGGCATTTAGTTTTTATATCTGAACACAAGCAATAACGTTGTCTGAATGCCTTCACACAATAGATATGTATGTTCCACGTCCTTCTTTTTAGGGTGGAAATAATGTGTATTCATTCATACATATATGCTTATATGTATATGCATTTTTGGTCATAAATTTAAACATTTGATGAAAATGGGTTTTAGTGTACATTCGAAAAAATGCACGCCACTAATTGATACTGGCATAATATTAAATTTTTTTTAATGATTTTTATCCTGCATTCAACTCCGATGCAATTAAAATTATGGCAATCACCTATTACAATCAAATTTGATAGATTTCGGCCTATCCTTCGTTATCAATAACTAATCACCCTCAAAATTATAAAATGTTTTTATTTTCTTGCAAGGTACATACTTTAAAATGGACTTATAATGGCTAAATACATACATCTATGCATATACATATGTACATACATAAATGCTACAAAAGGAAAGTTTCTTGCTTTTATTATTTTGGCTTTAGTTTATATTTTTTATTAAAAATTAAAAGCAATATTTGTCTTAAAACAATAAGTTTAAAGAAAAATATAAAGAATATAGAAGCTAAGATTTTTACAATAATAATTGAACTTTAAGCAAAAGTACGTTTTTTAAAACTATATTTTACTACAAACATGTGGCAGCTTTGCGTATGAGTGATAATTATCATGCGTATGATGGGGATTGCAATAATTTTTTATCCTTAGTTTATTACTCATACGTCTTGTACTCTCTCTCATTTTTAATTTAGTATGCACTCATTTTGTACTTGAAAGCTGTAAAAAACAATAATAAGAATGCAATAAAATTAAATAAATAAAAAATTGTATATATTTAATTTTGATAGTTTTTTTTTTAAACCAAAACAACAATTTGTTTGCAAAGACCTTTCGCAGGCTTTTTTACTATCGCATTATGTTGAAAACTCCAAAAACATGTCGTAGTTAAAAGCAATAGTTAAATGAAAGTTGTTATTTTGTTCAATTTACTTATAAAACTAAATAAAATATATCTACAATATATTTTTAATTAAATAAAATCAAGCAATTAAACATGCATACAATCTAAACGGCAATGAAATGGCAACAACAACAAATGCATACGCACAAATACATACATATATGCATGTTTGTTTATTTAATGACAGTATGTTGGGAATTTATATAAAAGTTAAATAAACCAAAACATAAAAATGTAAATACAATTCCTATATACATAAATATTTTATAAAAATAAGGTGTAAGTTTTTTTGTTTGTTTGTCACGTAATCACGCCTAAACGGCTGGACTGATTTTTTCTGAAATTTGGAATATTAATACTCTTAGGGTTGGATTTTGCGGCCGGCTATTAGGGCGGTGCCACGTCCATAATATCATAAATATACTTCTACTAGAAAAACTAATTTCCTAAAACTGGTATTTTACTGCTCCGAACTTTTGTAGACGTCAAACTTTTTTAAAATACAAAGTAGGCGGGATCACTCCCACAAAAACTGAATTCAGATACTTCTACTGACCACAAAAACTAAAAAAATCAATACCGACCCCCACAAAAGTGAAATTTTTTATATTGGTATTTCATAAGGCAACAAAGTACACGGAAATATTGAACAAATTTTTATTTTGGGTTTTCGTTTTTTTTTTTTTGTGTGACATAAAAGTCAGTGTAGTGAACTCGTGGTAGAGTGAAATAGTTCGCACAAAGCAAGTTAGTTTTATTCAAAAAGCTCACCCTAATCAGACTTATAAAAAAAATAATTATTTTGTATAAAACTAAAATTTTGTTAAAGTTTTGTGATGATTTATAATTTGATGCATATTCAAAAATTCCTTTCCATCACCATACGGTGTATTAATACAACCAATCAAAAAAGGTATTCACGCCAGGCTAACGTAAGTATGGAAGTGACATCTTTAAGCGTTGGTGTTTAAAAAAACTTTTTTTTTTCTAACGACACGCTGGAAAAGATATATTTTATAACTAAGCTTGGTTCTTCGTATGTCATTTTAGTCTATTGGTGAGATACATATGGTGGCACATATACGAAAAAAAACGGATTCGTCGTCAGACATAAATGGAATGGCATATAGAGTCCGTCGTACGTTAGGCATCGTTTTTTTTGAACTGACAGTTAAGTTGAAAAACATGTTTTGTTATGATCGGTGCCACATTCAGTTCGTCTCCCTCAGCGCAACTTACGAAAGTTGGACAACTTTAAACGTAGGTCGAGAAGTTTGACACCTAAAAGCGGTTTTCTTATTGTACATTTTGTCTGATCTTTTTTCTTGGATGGCTGATTTAATAATCGTTAACGAAGTATTCTATGTATCAAACTTTTACGTCCGCAAGGTAATGCCAGTTTAAAACTGAAACAGATGTTGTACGATGTCTTGTCTTTATGAGTAGTAAGAAAATCATTTTTTTATACTTGAAAAATTTTTAAGTAAAAAGCTGAAGAAGTTAAACTCAAATCAAGAAAACCAGGGGCAGAAGTGTGTTAACTTATACTTAAAATGTGACGGTATTATAAAAAGAAGTATATAAAAACGATTGCATTTGTATATTCGTCAATTAGTTTGCAAAAAATATAAGTTCACTTTAAAGAGGTTAGCACTGTCCACTATTTAGAGCAGTGTTTTGATTGTGTTGGCAAAATTATTTCGCATAAATGAAAATTTTACTTAAACATAAGCGGCTGAGTTTTTAATATTACATTTCAAAACTTTTACACTGCAATTTTATCATATTTGAAATTTTCAACTATGGCAGCACTAGTGCCATAAGAGAAAAATAGTTATGCTCAAAAACAAATAATCAACACAATCAAAACATAAGGATGTATTCGTGTGCCGATCACAGATTTAGAGTATGCAATGTGAAAAACCAGGTAATAGTTGTTCATACTAACGCGTGTTCACTATATCCCAAGTTAACTGTAACAATATTATTAAGATTTAACAAAATATTGTCTTAAAAAACCTATTAATTAAAAAAAAAATACTATTTATTTGAGTAAAAAGTTTTGAAGTTTTTTTTGTGTATAACTCTTAAAGTTGTAAGACTGGTATGGTGCGACTGAAGTAATAACTGACATTTTAAAAATAAAATAAAATAAAATATAGCAATATAGTAGAGCGTTGTACTACTTTTTTAAAAACATTTGATTATAGAACAAATAAGATTTATTGACTAATAAGCATATGGTTTTAAATTAAGGTTAAGTTTTTATAATTTTACTATAGTCCTATAGGCAGAAGGGTTGGGTGGGACAGAGCGAGCCAGACAAAGCTAGTGTATATATATATTTTCAGTTCACAATCTGTTGTATGTTGTAAAAATTTTCTTAGTGTTTTATATAGAAGAATGTGTTACAACACATATAGTAAAATATTTTTCCCTAAGCTTATCGAATAACGTTGATTGTAAATTTTATATTATAACTTCTTTCTTCTTCTTCCTAAAAGAAGTCGTAGTAGCTGTAGTTTCTCCATTTAAAAAACTACAACAGGTTGTGAATTGGGTAACTGTCTGTGAGATCATAAGAATAATGCACTTTCGATATACATAAGTATCTACTTATATATGATTTTTAATATAGTAAACATGTTTATAAAAATATATTTTCTTAAATCTGTAGCAGTCAGTTGGTGCTGAAACTACACACAAACCTTTGAAACAATTTTAAAAGACCAGCCTTAGGCTTTTAACATATTAACAATGTCAACATTTATTCTGCATAGAAAAATACAATTGAAAGTTTACAAAAAAAGTTTTAAGTTGTTTATTTACCTATTTACCTATGTAGCATTTTGGATATTTGCTTGAAAAACGAATGCCTCTTTTCTTTATAGTTCTTTTTTTTCAAATTCCAAATTTTTTGTCTTTAGGTATCAGTTGTTCAAAGAAAACGCCTATGGTATGCATATTATTGCAGATTGTTATTTTGCAAATGTTTAAACGTTCCGGCAAAGTAAAATTAACTGAGCTTTACTGCAGTGATGCCAACTTAGCTTTTTTGGAGCTAGATTTAGCTCTTTTTAATTGCTTCTAACTCGAAAATTTTCCCTTTAGCTCTTTTTTGAAAAAAGGAGCTAACACAGCTCTTTTCAACTGTGAAAAACGGCACGTTTGGCGCTTATTAACATATTTTAGTAAATTTTTCCGTTTTTACCCTATTTTTTTGTCCTTGTGGCATTTACGGAACAAAAAAACTATTCGCAGATTTATTTAATTCATTATAAAGCCTGGGGGCAAATTACGGCATTCCATTCGAATCGAAATTCTGCTCGATCAATCGAGTTGTCAATGCCTTTAATATAAAAATTCTAATAAGAACTTTTAAATTTTAATTCGAATCGAATGTCGTAATTTGCCCCCTGATAAATAAAATCATTATACTGACAGATGAATTCGGTTGTTTATGTAGCTGGAGAATTTGATTCTTTAATAAATAGCAACGGTTACCTAGGATATAACTTTGAGAAGGCATGCGAAGATTTAGATAAATATATCGTTAAAAATAATTTAATACAGTTCAAAAAAACTGTAATTTATGAAATTAGGGTAAAGCTTACAACACATTTTAAGATGTTGGAATAAATTTCGGCATTTAGCGTAAACCATATAATATATGGTTTACAAAGGTTTAAACTGTATAAACTACGAGTTATCAGCAAGCGTATTTGTAAAAATAAATTCAATTGAAACATAAATACATACATATAATAAATCAAAATATTATATAAAAACAAATCTATGACCGGAAGAAGAAAATATTACTCTTTTTAAAATGATTGTTCTTTTTTAACTTAAGTACAAATTGAATAATAAATACATTCACAGATTTAACACGGAAAATCTTCAATTTTTAAATTTAGCTCCTTTTAGCTCTTTTTGACTACTTGGTTGGCTTTTTTTGCCTCTGAATTGTTGGCATCACTGCTTTACTGACCAACCTTTTATTTATCAAGTGCGTGTATCAAACCGCAATCGATACAGCAACAGCACTTTGTGTTAGTGTTAACATTTTGAATTGGTAATCGTAATCGTATAAATCCTTATGTACGTGCGCACATACACAAAAAATAAACGAGTAATATTTACTTAAATCAAGCAGTGTAAAAAGAACGGTGAATATGGATTTTCTTAAACCATAAAGGGATTAATTTAGCCACATTTAAGTCAAAAAAGGATTGATTAAATTTCGAAAACAAACTTGATGTAAACTTAAAAAGATTGATTTAAGCGTAAAAGGGATTTATCCACAAATTAAAACATATTTTTTTGACTTACGGAGATTCATTAAAAAAGAAGCGTTTTTTTAAAATTTATTATTATTTTATAAATATTTAATATTTATTATTTGAAAAATATTTTTTTCTACTTGCTGTATCTGGGACTTGAACCAGGGACCGTTCGGACTGCAACACCAACGAGCTACCATCTAGGCCATCGAGGCACACTGTTTTTAAAATGCTTGATTTTTTAAAGTAGTACCGATTAGACTTTATTTTAAAATGTACGGATCGTACTTAAAATTTCAGGAACGATTTTGGATAATTTTTTTTTCTCTCTGTGCACTTAAGTAAAAATATCAGTTTACGTAGTGTAGAGATAGTTAAATGTGTTTATGTTAATAACTGCGCCATAAATGTAATAAAGCTATTATCCTTTCGGGAGCCTGCTTATAACACCCAAAAATATAATTCCAGCACCCACCTTCAGTTATGCCGGTCGAATCAAAATCACTTTTGAAATCGATTAAGTGATGTCGTCTTTTTGGCTGATATCCATGTACGTTGTAGGGGTATTATGCGCTTTTGCAGATGTTTGTAACGCCCACAAATATTGGTCTGAGACCGTACTTTAGGCATACCGATAGACTCAAAATCACTTCCTAAGTCGATTTAGGCATGTCCGTCTGTTCGTTCAGCTGGGTTGTGATCAAAATAAAGGTAACAATTTTAAAGATATTTTGATTAAATTTGGCATAGCTAGACTCTTTATCACTGGCACGATAATCTAACCCTTTTCAAAATAGCCCCCATGCAAATGTCCTCCCGAAATAAGCGTTTCGAACTATAATTGGCTCCAATAATGCTTTATCTTCACTAACAACCAATCAAAGTATACCGATGATGAAAATCGTAGCTGATTTCGAAAATGAATTTTACTTGGCTAGTATCGGTAAAAAAAAATTCTCTTTCTATTTCTATTTTGTTAATATCTAATCCACCTTACAAATACCAAAATACATTTAAATGCAGTTAACTTAATCCGAAATCCGCCCTCCTTAACTACCCAAATATTTTTTCTAAAAATGACAAATATTTTCCAAAGTGACTGGTAAATTCGCAAAAGAACAACAACAAATTTTATGCATTTATAAAATTTTAGTTTTAAATATTTTTTGTTTACTTTTCAAATCAAATCACTTTAAAATAGGCCTTTTAACTGCAGACTTGTTTAACGAACAGTATAAAACTTATTGTTGTTGTAATTTTTTTTTTTTTGCAATTGCAATAGATACTTTTATAAATGTTTTAGTCCAGTTGCGTGTTGTTTCTATGGAATCTCAAGGCAGCTATATGCAGATTTAAGATTTCAAGATATTGAGTTCACAACCCATAGTCATTTAAAATAACTTATAAGATTTTACTCTCAATAATTTCAACTTAAATAATGTACTGAACTGAAAGCATAACGAATGAATTAAAATAATTTTAGAGCATTTTTATTAAATCTTTTTTGTTGGTAAAGTGACTTGATGAAAGTAATCTAACAACAGAACTTGAAAACCTGTAGAAGTACATGTATTTTGCATGCGTCAAATGTTACGCGTTTGTTTAAACTTAACGATTTTGCACAACAGTGCTTCCCAATTATGGACATTTTAAATCAATGATGGCTTTACTTTTGAACACTTTTATTCAACATAAGAACTGAAAGGATAAACGCATTTAAATGTTAAACGTTAAATTTTTAATGTAACGAATGCTGGCGTTTTATATATGATAATAACTTTTTGAGTCAATCCATACACCATCCATACACCGGCCTTGTGTCTAGGTAACTGTGTGATTCAAGTACAGATCAAATTTTTAGAGATAAATTATTAATTTGTCACAAAAAAGTTTTTTAAAATAGAGACCTAACTTTTCTAACCTGGGGATGATTGGCTTATTATTTCACACAACCCTCATACTAATGCAGTCCTGGGATACGAATTTTAAGCTATAATTGCCACAAATATAACTCTTTTTTCACAAAATTGCGCATGTGTTTGAGACCATGTAGCAACTGTCATACTCAATTTTATAAGGATTAGTCCATCACTCATTTAAATTACTTTAAAAAAATCACCTTATCTTTATTAATGGTTTACATATGCTAGAACTAACTTAATATAAAATAAACTTTGGAGCAGGGTATAATAAAGTTAGGCTTGAACAAATATAACTTCCTAAAGCTATATTTACACTACCTGAGTTGTCATCTGAGGTTCACAACTGAGACTAAATTTTATAGTGTAAAAACATGTCTATTTTCATTTGTTAATATTTTTGTCTAACCTCAGTTAAAAATAGAACGTTTTCTATTTTCAAATTATTTAACGTCTGAGTTTTAAATTTAAGTTTAACTTAAGTTGTTGTATTGCCATACACTTTGTACCATTTTAACAACTTTTGGAATTAGCGGACTTATTATAATTTTTCAGATGTAATGTAATACTAAAAATAAAAATTTCAAATTGTTTTTTGACACTAATAAAAATTTAAACTTATTTTTTTGACACCCAACTCAGATGTTGTTGCTATCAAATCTGGATTCTTAATTCTGGAGAGCGTCGTAGAGGACTTACTGAAGCGATTGCTTCAAGGTTCGTTTGAAGTAGGAGTAACAGAGTTTTAATCAGTACATTCCGTGTGAAAGCGTTTAAACATTGCATATGTAAAATACATATGTAAAACTTAGATGACAAATTTTAAATTAAAGCCAGTTCTATTTTCATCTGACAATACGTCTGTCATCAGCTGTTTTTGAAATGTAACAAGCAAAAGTAAGATTTTTTTTTGGTTTTGAGGCCATATCAGACGTAATTATATATGTAGTTGTATATGCAAAGATGATTAATCATCGGCAAAATGAAACTTTTGACAGATTGCATATGGATTGCAAAAGTGACAAGTCATATGTAAAATACATACCCTGTGAAAACAACTTTAATTCTATTTAATAAAAATCCTACGCGAATTTACGGGGCAGCTTTTAATTTTTTTATAAATTAAAATATTGGGAACCACTGCTGTATTAAGTGTGCGCACAATTTGAATAAAATAAGCCAATAATATGTTTCTCTTTTTAAATAAATTTGTGTAATACACTTTATTAAATTTTTATTTGTTTGTTTTGAACTTCACTTTTTTAACTCCTCAACAAATTTATTTTTTTTATTATTTGATATAGAACATGAAATAATTAATGCTTTTAGGTTTTTGTTTCGAAGTATATTAAGTATTTTTTATTAGTGTCTAAAGGAATTAAATAATTTATATTATGCTTTACTATGTGGTAATTCAAATAGGTGTAAAATTTTATATTTTTGAAAATTTAGTGACATTTTATGAAAATAAAATAGACTGCAATAGGAAATTGTTTGATTCCGAACAGAAACATTTTTTCCGGTCTTAGATTAATAAAGGTTTCATTGAGCAGATTTTTCATAAAAACCGTTTTAAATGCATTTTAACATTTTTTATTCTTTTCTTGCAAAGAAATCACTCTTTTAAAGCTTTTAAGAATTAGCATGCCTTGCAATTACATACATACATATGTACATAAACAATTTTATTTTAGTTGAATATAGATGTGTTTGTGCAAATGCGACAATCTTTATGTGTATTTGTTATCAGACATAGACTTACACACTTAATGACTTTGAAGATCAATAACGCATTGATTTCTAAAAAAAGGCATATTTATTTTGTATGTAAAATGTGTAAATATCATAAATTGAAGGTGATCGACACATTAAAAAAAAAATAAACAAATTCAAATCTGAAAAAATCAAACACAAATTATTTTCATTAAACGGATGTTGCTTACATTTTCCAGAATATAAAAAAATCAATTTTTTTTTCTACATACATACATACATACAGACATACTTACATATGTCTACTGGAAAATCCGGATTTAATTATAAAAAAATTGATTTAATTGAAAAAATTTTAAGCAAAAATTGAAATTTTGGTAAACTTGAATAAAATTCAAGGTTTATTAATATTTCTAGCACTAAAAATATTTGCTGATTTTTTCATTAAGCAGCTAGAGCATGTCCATTTACACTAGTCAACAATTTACAACAATGAAATATTTTGGTAAAACATTAACAATAATATTTATTCAAAAAAACGCCTCCACCAATATTCATAATTTTTCATATTTCTTTTTGCTTCCCTGGGGGGGTTTTCGGGGTTTGGCGTAGTGTGAAAATCTGGTCAATATGGTGAATTTCGCAGGTCTAAGGCAACATTGTTCTTTCCGATCAGTTTGTTGGTGCATTGCTTCAATCGTTTACACTAGAAAGTATTTTATAAACAAAAGAGAGAAGACTACATATATACACACAGAAAAAACCGTTCCAAAAATTCCGAAATCGACCCCATCAGTTGTCAAAGGTGAGCTAACCCCATTTGTCCTTTATTTGAGAGCAGATGCTATCAGTTTGCTAGAAACCCGGGGTTCTTATGTCGACAACAGCCATTCCTTATTTGGCAGAAGAGCGTTCTTTATTAAAGAACAGAGTGTCTACAAATTGGCAGCGTCTAGGTATAATTTATAGATACGTTTTTTATTTGACCACAAAGCGTTCTGAATTTGACAACGTCTGGTAATTTTTAGTATTTGTTCTTGATTGGACAACATTTGTCTTTATATTTGTAAATAGATGTTTGTAAGAAACTGAGAAAAATTCGTTTTCAATTTAGCACCAGTCGTGTATGATTTAAGAACAATTTTAATCACTCTGTGTAGTTGGTGAAAAAGGTGAGATCTCTTTCATGTGAATAGGGCAAGGTTCCACTCATCGGGTATGTGTCCTTAAGACCAAATCTTGCATGAACACTGGTGCATGCACCTTACACACTCTTCGTCAATGGTTTTGAACAGTTCAGCGGGAAAGCTATTGGCTTAAAACTCAATTTAGTCAGGCAGCGGTATGTCGATGCCATCATCGTTATTTTGCATTTCGGATGCGGAACTGCCATTTGTGCAATTCTTAATATTATTTCTGCGAAAACGTGACATAATTGCTATTTTCATAGCCTAAGTATACCTTATGCGCCTGTTAATTTCTAAAAGCATCTCTGCAGGTAGACGCTCCACATTAAAGTTTTTAGACTGACGCTTTATTTTCTTAAAATCCGAAAAGGTTTTATGCCTATCGTAGTGAATTTCAATATTCTCACACTCAAGTTTTTCCGTCTGTAGAGCCACCGCTCATCCTTCTCTTCTCCTTATAAAGCTCGATTGCTCGGTATGCACCATCATAACCAAATATCTCTTCTGGTGTAAAATTTCTCTGTGGTGATAAAGGGCTGGCGCGTCGCTGGTCATTATCTCTTAAGGACAACCAAGCCGTTCCTTTTTGTCGCATTTCGATAATTTTGCGTCCCACTCTAGCATGTGTTGACTTGTATGACGTCGCATAACTGTACTGTGATACAGTTATCAGAGGCTGCATTAGCTGACTGCATGCAAAGTTTGTTGTGAATAGTGAAGAGAACCAAAATATGACCTAGGAAGTTATTAAATGAAATTCGGAGCCGCACCATTCTATATAATTAGATAGAAAAAAAGGGATAACACCGATTCCAATTGAAGGAAAAAAAGCCGCTAGTTTCGGCTTGCTATGCAAAGGCAAAGCTTGACTTGCGAAGTCTACGCCATTTGTGGGATACTCCGGCATTATCAGTTGTAAAGAAACTAGATAACCTCTTACTAGAATGCAAAAAAGTATCTCTTCGGCAGCGGTGTGGATTGAGTGGAACATAAAGTTTTTAGTAGCGAGAACCCTTTCTTTTAAGCAGTTCGGAGAGTAGAGTGCAGTAGCCTGTAGCTATCTGTTGGACTAATATCGATTGGTTCACTGAAAATTGACTGCAATACTTTGCTTTAATTCTTTGTTAATTGTAAAAAACCATTTGCAAATATTTACATCTTGAATTCAAATAGTTATTATTTGTTTAGCCAGTGCCTGACTAAATCAAAGTTCTCAAATTAAAGTACGAGTATACATCAATTCCGATGTTTGCATCTGAGGTCGACAGTGTCCTTATCCTTTATGCACTTACCATGTTGTAAGATTTTTCGAGCGCGCGGATTTTGATGTGTATCGAGCTTATTTAAATACTTTATTACGTATCCTAAGACCATGCATTTAACAAGCACGACTTTAAGATCTTTTTGAATGTTTCACTTTTTAACAAGCCAAAGGTCGGGAGTTATCATCATTTAAGAATTAAAATTATAGTTTTAAAATTAGAATTTATCACTAAATGAAATATTTTGCTAAAATTACTCTAAGAATCGTATTTGGTGTTACATACAATGCTGCCAATATAGCGTTTTTTTTTAATATTATATATATAGATTTTTCACCTACATTTGAGAAATATATTAATTGAGAAACATTTATTTATTTTTTGCCATAATATTATGTTTGAGTTTAAGCTTACACAGATTCTTTTCAGAATGCATTTAAGCCAGTCTTACGCACTCACACGTTTAATAAAAAATGCGTTTAAATAAGAAACCTGTTGCGTTGCAGGTTCAGTTTTTTTTTGTTTATGTGGTTATACCACATGGTACAACATTTTTATTACTGCTTAAATACAAGTTTTTTTCTTTTTAAGTAAAACCGTAACGTGTCATTTTTTGTTAATAAAAATTTTATTTTAATTTTTTACAAATTTTCATGGATATAAACTCCACCCTAAAAGTATTTTTTTGCACATTAACATTCGGTTTCTTGTATGTATTTTTATAAATGCTTTGAATTTGCTTGCCTACAAACAAAACTTTTTTAAGCAATCTTTAGGCCTATTGAATTACAAACATTTTTTTATGTTTTGCATGCACCACATACATTTTACTCGTAGCATTTTTAACCTAATTCTGTCTTTAGGCTTTTAATTTCTTTAAAGTAACTTAATTGGTTGACTTTTATTATGATATACATACATAACATTAAAGAAGTACTATTGTGTAGGTTTGGAGGTTAGCGTTAGCACTAGGAGACCTTCTGGAGCTATAGTGTGTCCCTTAAAAGAAAAACTAAACATCACGTAGAGGAGAAAGGAAGTTGTAAGACCAACAAAACTAGCGGGACAGTGCTATTATTATTACGAGTATATTACCTCAGCCGCGGTCCTTAGACCTTATCTACCTAAATTAATAAGCAACCTAGCTACCCTACAGTCACTTCTGTTCCCTGTTCCCCCAAATTTATTGGTGGCATTACAGATTCCTTCTTGTCGTATGCAATTGAGTTTGCCGAAAATTTTATTGCCAACTATATCATACTCTGATTGAGGAATCTCTTAATAACCTAGACTAATGCAATGCGCTTTTAAGGCCCGAAGAGCTATCTGACTATCGGCATAAATAGTGAACTCACTATTCCTTGGAACCTGTTTTACTATAAGATCTGTTGCCCTTAAAGAGACCGGAATTTCCGCCTGAAACACACTACACTTATCAGATGGTCTATAAAACAATCTGATTTCGCCTCCCATGATAAAATTTTAGTGATAATTGTCGATGGTGTTTTGTTAAAGTTGATCTCTGTGAATATAAATTCCATCTAAGATAACCGGCCAACACTAAGATTCTAAAGACCTATTTTCAAAATATGCTAGTCCGGCAAGTTTAAAAAAAATATTTTTGCTGACTTCTTCAGTTTGACCAAGTTGCTTGTACTAGGTACTAGGTAAAGTAGAACGAAAAGTGCCGGTTGAGGTGTAGGACCAGTGATGCCAAGTGAAGCAAATATTCGATCCATAGTAAATTGCTTTATAATAATATTAAGGCGAATTCAAAAAATTCGCCCTCCGCATTTCCTTTTTGTGTTTGAACGTGGGAATGTTAAATATATAAAAAATTTCATAAAAAAATTAAATATTTGTAAAAGTGAATGTCAAATTTATTATTGTGATCTGGGCTGGACCTGTATGAGTGTACCCTAATTGTAAATTTAAAAATTTTTCAAACAAATTAAAAATAAAAAAATAAAATAAAATAAAAGGAGCTAAAAGAACTAAACTAGTACTAAACCCCAGTTTGTTTTATACTTAGTCTCAGTCTCCCGTATCCCTCGGTACCGACTTTCACTTTCAAACCATCAGGGAAAAATTCGCACCACTTAAAAAGTTTTTAAGGATCCTTTCGAGCTTTTGAGGTATATCTGAGAACAATACCTGGGGTAAGGTCCCAAAGTTACATGACCATTGGTATAGTCAGTCAAGATCGACTGCTGCAGGAGTCGGCCATATCCGACCATACCCAATATGACGGCTTGTTTAATTAACCTTGCCCTAAAAACACCTAAGCCCAAATAAGCTCTTTGTTGCTATTCCAGCCATGAAATCCTCAACAGGAAGAAGATATAATGTAATATCTAAAGCTTGTTGTTGTGCTCTATTCCTGGCCACTAGTACAGCACACCTCTGGACCTTTAAGAAAACCTTCCTAATATTGTCCCTTTCCAAGACGTTCCACTATACGAGACTACCATTCGTAAGGATTGGTCTTACAACGGATGTGTAAGTCTATTTCATCATGTCCGGTTGTATCCCCCAGTTCTTACTTATAGAGTTTTTACGTTTAGAGCCTTCCTAACCCTATTTTCCATATTCAGCATCCAAAACGGTGCAAAGATGTCTGGTTTTTTTGCCAGTTTCAGCTCAACACCGTCAAGTACAGGCAGCTTAAAGTCTGTCAACTTGTTCTTACTCGAGCTCTTTGCTCTGTCCTCTCCTGGGCTTACTCCCCCTGTCCTTGGCTCAAGCGGATAGATCGGATAATGTACTCTGTAATACGTCGTTTGAAGTGGATTATAATTTTTTTATTACCAATGCCACAATGTAGTCTGCATAAGCCACTAGCTTTATCCGTTTTTAGTCAAACAGCCTCAGTATCTCATTGACCACCTAAATCCTTAGTAATGGCAACAAGACCCCATCTGACCGTACCCCTCCTCAAGTGTTCATTCACCAAAGTAGAGTTGATAGTCCTGTTGCTAAGCATACAAAATATATATCCATTCAATAAGGCTGCCCTGATTCCCCAATCCCTTTAGCGTGCTCCCAAAAGCCTCTATTAATGCATTATTAAAGGTTCCCTTAATAGCCAAGAACGCGGCAAGCGTGAACCGTCTTTCCTGCACAAATCCCTCTCTATAAATCCACCACATAATGACGCGTTTTCTTAACAAATTTAGCTTTCAAATAGGTATGTTAAGCATTGCTAATGACGTGCGTGTCGTTCGTGTTCCTCAAGTAGAAATAAATCGGTCGCTCTAACGTCTTCACAAGAAAGGCGATTGGCTAATCTGTGTTAAATACCCTGGATTCGAATGGCTAGCCTTACCTACCAGTCTTGGATATAGAAATCGCTCTTACCTTTCTCTACCCCTATGGTACATAACTAACTAAAGTGTTTGCTCTCTATACATACACAAAAACTTAATCATAATCATAAAAATTAAAAAATATTTTTTAAATAAAATATTTTTTTTAATTAAATGTTTAATTGTTAGCATTAAATTTTAATTAAATGAATGTCTACCATTTTTAGTACTATTTAAATGTTAACTGTATTAACAAAATGGTTTACTGGTGAAATTTAATTAAATTTTAATTTAATATTAAAGTTTTTTAATTAAAAATCATTCCTATTTTGTTTGGTGTAAGTGATTAATGATTACTTAAAAACTGGCAATTAGTTTTACATTTCTAAAAAAAATTAAGTTTTAAAAGTAATTTATTTTATCTTACTTTGATATTTCTAAATGGCATATTTTATTCGATCTAGCGAATTTTGTACTCTTAATGATTTTTCATAGCTTACAAATACATTTTACAGGAAATAACTAAAATTATTTTCCACTTTTTACTAGCTTTTATCGTTTTATAAAAAAATTATCTTTTAAGTTTAAAGTTTGTAAGTTAATTAAAATATTATTATGAAATAATGCAAAATTAATTCTAATTTATTCATAAAAAGTATTTAGTTTGATTATTCTTAAATTAACTTTACAAAATTACAGTTAACATTTGAAATTCAACAATTGTTTTTGTTTAATTACAGGTTAATAAAAGTTGTTAAATCGTTATTAAACGTATAATATGTATGTAAGTTTGTGCATAATTTTGAATTATGTTTAGCAAGTTTTTTCATATCGTGATATCGATCGAATTCCCTGCATTTAATTAAATGCACAAACTGAAAAACAACAAAACAATAAATGCAAACGGACAAATGAGCAACAACAAATAATTACACAAAGGTCATATGCAGTCACTAAACTTACGAAGCGATCGATGACTGAAAGATCAGTAAACAAAACGTTTCTTAAAAATTGAACAGTAAATGCAAAAAGTATACATATACCTACATATTTATTTCAACAAATTAGTCAATCTAATTATTATGCGGAGGATTAGAAAAAAAACGGCTTAAGGAAATATAAAAGCTATTTGAAATTTACATTTATTTAAAAAAAAAAAAAACCCAAATTTGTAGTAAAATTTTTGAATAGCTTTTTTCTGTGTGTGAAAAATTGAATTCTGAAGAATTCAGTTTACATCACATAATTTCTTATATTTTACATATTTTTCTTACACACTGTACTTGTGTGTCTTACATTATGAAAAGGGCTAACTTACATACTTCCATTTTAATACATTCAAAATATAAGAAGTTTAATCTTTCTTATGTACTTCTGGATTTACAAATACAATTACTTTGTGTGTATAAGCTTATTTAAAAAACGTATAAGTTCACGTGCATTTATTATATGCACGTTACTTCAACCCAAAAACGATAAAAATAAAGATTACGCCAAGAGAAGCAAACATTTAAAATTTTCTGCGCATGTAGGATCGCTGACGTCACGCAAAATGCTATCCTATTGTCTAATAATTTTTAGTTTAAGCATACTTTTTTTTTATTGGTTTATAATTTTGAGCTTTAAAGTTTATGTGCTTGTGTTTATCATTTTTATGCTCTTTTTGTAATTTTTTTTATTGTTTTTTGTACAAAGCTTTCGATTGAAGGGTTGCTTCCTATCACCAAAAACACAATTTTTTTGCCACAAATTTTAGCGTTCTCATATGAAACAGATTTGGCAACCATTCAAGTGGATCGTATGCATCATCTAAAGGTGGTTTTATACGAGATGTATTTTACATATGACCTGTCAAATTTTTGCACTGCAAAATTGATGCATGTCGTGTAAACGCGTGGCAACATTGTTTGTGTGAAACACATATGTAAATGTCACATGACAAATTTTCAATTAGAGCGCGTTCTATTTTCATCTGACTAAGCATGTGTGATTAGCTGTTTTTAGAACAACAACAAGGAAAAGTAAGTTGTTTATTTTGGTTTGGAGGTTGTCAGATGTAATTACATGCGTACGTGTTAAAGCAAAAATTGTAAACCATCTGTAAAATGACAATTTTGACAGACATACGCAATTACACGTGGATTGAAAAAGTTACAAGTCATGTGTAAAACACATCTCGTATAAAACCACCTTAACGGTACATCATGCACGTGTCGTATTCTTTCTTCTATAATTCTTGACTTAAACCAGTTAAATTCAGGTAATGGTTTCTTGAAGAAAAAAAAACAATAATGAAAAGTACAACAGGTTAAACACAGTTTCATTTATGTTTGCTTTTAAAGGCGCAATGCCAGTCTGTTGCCTGCTGTTCGATTTTGCGCCACAACATTCAGATGTTCTTCACACGATTACGTCAAAGTTAATTTCAAAAGGTAAACAGTGCATAAGGCTTGCACATCAAGCAAATGCATATATAAATTTGTATGTATGTATATGTATGTGTATTGAAAAATCTTTGAACAGTGATTAAATAATTAAAACTTTATAAAGAAGAAAATAATGCGACCTTAAGATTCATGACCACACCACAAACGTGAAAGGGGTACTTTGCGTTTTGCAGGTGTTTGTAATGCTAAAAAATAAGAAAAAGATAACCACTTTCAAGTATACCGATTGACTCAGGTTCATTTTCTGAATCGTTTTTTCATTTAACCAGCACACAGTGTTGACCCCTATAGATACATACCTTGAGTTGTGTTCGTATCAAAAAAATAGGTTATGGGAAGGAGGATAGAGGCAGAAGTCTAAATGAACATTTAGTTTACATTTCTTTATATTAACTGTGACAGGAAGTACATCTACAGCAAGTGTGTTTCACATTCGGAACTATGCGACTAAAGAACGAATTTTCCCTGTCATGTGCGTTAAATTTTCCGTGGGGGGAGGGGGGGGGGGGGGGGTTATGAGCAAAACGTACTTTTTAGTTATATGTGTCTTTTTTCGCATTTTATTTTTAAATGAGACTAGTAATATAAAGCTAAGGAATTTGACCCAGATTGAAGTCGGAAGTCTACCAAATAAGAAAGAATGATTTTTATACTGTTTTAGGATTTTATAAATATAAATTTAAAAATTGTGTACCTCGATTTTTGACAGAATTAAACTTCTTATTAGTTAGTAGTTTGAGGTTAAAGTCTAGAAATACGAAATAAAGGTCTATTGATCCATATCGATGCAGAAAGTCATCTTAGTGCTCTTGCACCATCTACAAAGTACAACGGGCAGAGTAGGTTTTTTGTAAGGTGTGAGCTCTTTCTGCCAAAAAAAGGCACTGTTTTTAAATTATTTGCTACTCCCAAAATAACATATTTTAGCAAGTATAATCCTTCGCTTAATGTCCAAACTGATGGTTTTTATTTTATTTAATTACAGCGATATCATAGTATAGGGACTCCTCTACAAGCTCGAAGTTACCAAAGTTACAGATTGCCATTATTTCGTGACAGTGACATCTTGCAATGTTCGACTCATGATGCCAAAATCTTCGGCATAGGCAAGCAGTACATGGCATTTGGTAAAACTTTGCTGTATTTTATGAATTTTCTCCAAGATTGGTTTATTCCAATCATGATACAACTAATCAGTCCCAATCGTCACTTTCATCAGATACCAACAATATAAAAAATGTTCCTTCAAGATCTTTAAAGCGCTATTCTTATCTGTCACGACATAGCCATGTTGATCTTTACAGGAGGAAACGCCACCTCAGCCAGGTGTTCTACACGTTGAACTTGCAATGCCATACGGCTAATGTACTTTCGTATTTTTCTATAAAATGTATTTATAATTCCCGTAATTTAATAACACTTTTGTTTAACTTTTTTTAAATATTTTGGTTTATTTTATTTAAAAACATTTAAATTAATAATACTCTTACACGCTGCCACTCACTGTTAGTCTGTTGCGTATAAGTTTTAACACAACAGAATTGTTGTCATAAGTGCGCTCTCCTGTTGTGTATGTATTCGTATTACACATGTTTTTGTTGCAGTTTTTTTTTGTTTATTTTATTTGTATTTTATGCCTACAGAGTTATTCAAGGTCATTTACTTATATCAACTTGTTGTTTAGTATTGTTTTTGCATTCGGTTTTGTTGTTGTTAGCTGCTTAATTGAATGTCATCATGTTGAGAATGAAACAAGCAATAACAACAAACAGCAGCCTGTATTTAATTCTGATGATGTTGTTTCAAGATTTTTCATCTTTTTGGCAACAACTTTACCTGTGATCAGTAATTTAACTTAATTTAAATTGTGTGTATATTTCCTTTCATAAAAATATTCCAGACTTGTATGTTTATAATTATGTATATATCTAAAAGTGATGGATGTTAATAAAATATTAATAAAATCGGAAGTAAAATAATTGTTATTAAGAAGAGATTGCAATTTCGTTTAAGTTTAAATCGTTTGCGGGTTATTTAATTATTAATTAATCAAATCAAAAGTAGGAGCGATGCCTTCCATGCAACTAAAATATACTTAGAACGGTTATACATATCTACAGGCTCAAAATTTTTTATGATTATGTTACCTTGGTATCCACTCTTTATTTAATTTAAAAATGTAGATAGTCGGAGTGGAGGGAGGGGGGGGGGGGTGTGGCGCCAAAAAAAAGTTTGGTTAGCAATTAAACTTTGAATTAGTCATCTTAATATAAATAAGCTTATTAAAACAAAGGCTCAAAAGATAAGAAAAGGGGGGCGTGGCACATCTAAAATATATTATATACTTAAATGTCATATCTTGAAACTTGTTACATATGGCTTGAGTTTCAAAAGTTTTTTTAATTTACTTAGAAAATTTTTTTTACCCAAAAATTAATCTGCAGGGTAAGAGAATCTCCTATTGCAAAGAAATGCTTATCAGATATCTAGGGAACCATCGAAAATTGTTTTTAAGCTCGAAAAAAATATTTTCATTTCTCTTTTAATTGGGGCGGAAATAAAAATTCGGATTAGGAGTTATAAAATCTCAATTTTAACTTTAACTTTAACATGAGTGCGACCATTCTATAAAAGATAGAAAAGAGGAAAAATGGATTATTCTGAATCCCAGTGATGCCAACAATTCAGAGGCAAAAAGAGCCAACCGAGTAGTCAAAAAGAGCTAAAAGGAGCTAAATTTAAAAATTGAAGATTTTTCTGCTTTAAATCGATTTATGTATTTATTAAATAAACTTATTTTACAGCAGCAATTGATACAAATGTTTATCAACATTATCGATATGACCATACACATTTACATATAAATAAGTTAAGTCAAAAAAGAACAATCATTTTCAAAAAGAGTAACATTTTTTCTTTCGGCCATAGATTTGTTTTTATATAATATTTTTTATGTTTCAATTGAATTTATTTTTACAAATACGCTTGCTGGTAACTCGTAGTTTAAACACCTTTGTAAACCATATATTATATGAATTAAACTATTAACCGTATTCAAAGCCATGCAGCTTCTTAGTTTATTTTTAAAAAAATTATAGCACTGAATGTTTTTTTCCACTTTAGCAGTAGAATATGGATACAAAGAAATTTTCAAAACAAGCAACGATGCAATTCGATCCAAAATTATTCGGTTCTATCTAAATTTTTCCACTGGTACAATTTTAAATTTTTCTAACCAATTTTACAGCTCTTTAATTTCTTTAAAATCATCTTCAAATTCTTTTATAACACATAAAGTATTTTCTGAATCCTGCAAAAAACATTTTTTACCCTAAATGCCAAAATTTATTCCAACATCTTAAAATTTGTTGGAAACTTTGCTATATTTTCATAAATTAGAGTTTTTATGAACTGTATGAAATTACGTTTTACGTTATGTTTTTCTGATTCAGTTAAATTAGAATCTTCGCATTCTTTCTCAAAGTTATATCCTAGATAACAGTTGTTGTTTATTTAAGATTCAAATTCTGCAGCTACATATATAATCGAAGTCATCTGTCGGTATAATGATTTTATTTGTCAGGTTTTGTAATAAATGAAATTTATTAGTTTTGTATGTTCCTTTAATGCCACAAAGACAAAACAATAGGGTAAAAACGGAAAAATTTACTATAAAATGCAAAAAGTGCCAAACGTGCCGTTTCCACAGTTGAAAATAGCTGTGTTAGCTCCTTTTTTTAAAAAAGAGCTAAAGGGAAAATTTTCGAGTTAGAAGCAATTAAAAAGAGCTAAATTTAGCTCTAAAGTAGCTAAGTTGGCATCGCTGCTGAATCCAATGATTTTTAGTTTTTTGTCAAACTAAAAGTAATATATTATAAATCCTTGAACGCAACGAAGTCGGTTAGGCCTTGTCTGTTTGTCCATATATAAATAAATAAATATGTAAATACAAATAAATAAATAAATAAACAAACGAATAAATAAATAAATAAATAAACAAATAAATAAATAAATAATTAATAAATAAACAAAAAAATAAATAAATAAATAAATAAATAATTAAATAAATAAATGAATTTAATAAATAAATAAATAATTAATTATTTAATTAGTTAATTATTTAATTAACAAATAAATAAATAAATAAATAAATAAATAAATAAATAAATAAATAAATAAATAATTAAATAAATAAATAAATAAAAATATAAATAAATAAATAACCAAATAAATAAAAAAACAAATTAATAAATAAATTTATTTATAATAAATAAATAAAAAAATAAATAAATAAATAAATAAATAAATAAATAAATAACTGATTAAATAAACAAAAAAATAAATAAATAAATAAATAATTAAATAAATAAATAAATAAATAAATAAATATTTTAGTTATAGAGTAGAAATTTACCAAAAAGTGTTAACAGTTACCGCACTGTTATAATCTAAAAAATAAAAACTACAACAGTTTTTATATCAATAAACAAATTTGTCGTTCTGTGACTTCAAATAACCATTAAATTTCAAGTCAAAAAACTTTTATGTTTTTAAATTACACAATACTGTTTTTAGAGTTAATCCCACATGTGCGTTGTCAATTTTTTTGTTAAGGATGATTTTGACCTTGCTGTCTGTCACCGGCTTTATGAACCTGTTGTAAATGATGTTACTAATAATGGTGCCGATGGCAATTTTTTTTAAATTCTTATGTTGCCTATAAACATACGAACAAAACAAAATACTACGAATTGTTCTCATGACCTATATTGGTAAGAATGATTTTTTTAATTTTGTCTGCTACATACAAAAAGAAAAAAGCTGTTTTTGTATTGTGTTACATAATAATATATAATCTAGAAACTGCTAAAATAGCGGGTTTCAACGTTGCACAGTACACATAGAAAAAATGAAAATATTTTTAATTTTTACAATATTAAATTATTAAATTTAAAATAAATAAGACTGAATAGTTTCTGGCTGAGATGAATGCTAAAACCTGAGATAACAATTTTTTTAGGGGAAAATCGAAAACTTTATAAGGTCTGTGATGCAGTTTATCTTTCATATTTGACTTTAAGCCTATAACAAAATAGTTTAAGGAAAATTTCAACGTTTGGAAAAAAATATTTGATAAGAGCAAGGGGGTTAATCGTCCCCATAGCAACGTACACAATTTACTACAGCTATAGACTTTAAAACCACTTCAAATTAGTTTAAGTATGGATTCTACGTTTTGAAAAAAAAAAAAAAAATTATTTTGAAATGAGCAAGGGGAATGTCAGCCCCCACACAAACGTGCAGTTTCATTTTTTCTTTTTGTAACTTTCGTTAATTTCTATTTTAGAAAGCTTAGATAGTTTTAAAGCTACTTAGAAATCTATAGTTTCTGACAGGTATGATAGGAAAGAGATTAAATATGGTAAAGAGAGACTCGGACTCGACTTGTGTGTTTATTCTTAAAACATAGTTCAACATTATTTCTTCAATGTATTTGTATACCCTTCACATAATGATAAGGGTATATATCAATTTGTCATTATATATGTATTGCCTACAATATTAATTTGCGACCCCATTAAGTCCTTGTATTTTGGTTTCTTATAGATAAAGACGTCGATTTGGCCATGTCCATGGTAGAATAAAGAGGTGACCTCGTCCCTACAACAACAACGTCCTGTAAAAATTTTGCATGTATTTTGTTGTTGCTAAGTCCAGCTTAATTGTCAAAAATGTTGCGATCACAGATGCACACACAGTATACACAACGATTAAATAACATAAAAAAATTTGCCAAGCTAAGCTAGAAAACATATAGCGGTAATAAAAGTCAGCTGATCAGTTACTCCTACTATGTTCAATATACCTTGGCCATGTGTGTCTGTCCAAGTCGAAAAAAGATCCAATATAACCCATTTTTTAGGGAAAAATCCATGCATATATCCATATAAATTTTAGTAAATACAGCTACTGTTGTCACAAAACTTTACTAACTGGGGAAGTGTAAGCCTTCCTATAATTACATAAATTTTTATTGCACTACATCTAAGAAAGTATAACAGCTATCGACTTCAAATCTGCAATAGATTTCTAGTATTATGTATACATTTTGTTGGAAAATATAGTTGATTTAAAGGAGGGGGAGTGGTGGCCCCCATACAAATCGACCATTATTATTAAATTTTTGATACGCTCTATCTCGGAGAGTATAACCGTTATCGGCTTTAAATTTGCCCCAAATTAATTGTGCCACGATACCTTCATTTTGAAAAAAAAAAAATTAGTTGGATAGGAACAGGGTCAGTGGTAGCCCCAGACAAATTAAACATTTTAATAGCATTTTTAGTATGCTGTATTTTGGAAAGTGTGGCCGTTATCCACTAAAAAAATTGTACGAGTAGAAAAGGCGGTGTGCCTATACAAAATAAATATTTTTATGACATTAAAGATACGCTATATCTCGGAGACTGGTAAAGCTAATTTGTTGGATAGTAGCACCGTGTAAGCACAACCCATACAAATGGTCAAATTTTGTGAAGCTAAATATAAACACACTTTAAATCCACTACAAAGTTATTCTTTTGATGTTTTCGGTTTAAAAGCAACTCTGCTGGATCATATAGCTGTGTATTAAAAACAACTTAAGAGGTATATAGGGCTTAGCACAGCCGAATATACCGCTCCTACTTGTTTATGTCGCGGTTTACATAAAAAAACTTTAAAATCCACAAAAATTTACTAAAATTTCAATGTCAAACAAGTTAAGACCAAGGATTTTGTACGAGTTTTATATTCAAACATATGAACTTAAATACGAATTGATGTATGAATTTAGTTGTACGTATAGATTACACATTTAAGCGGAAAAATTTTGTTAAAATAAGCATGAAAACATATTAAAAAGTCATTTGATTTTACAATGTAATGTGAAGCAAAACATTTAATTAAGATTTAAATCTGACAATCTTTCAACTGAACAGGTATTTATTTTAAAAGTGTAAATGGTATAAGAGGGAAGATAAAAAAGCTGTAAATATTACAACTATATTCGAGTATGTTCTTTTTAATTTTTGTAAGAGTTATTAGTTTTTGTGTACAACTAACATATGATTACCAAAAGTAGTTCGATATGAGAGTGATATTAATGGTTGCATTTAATTTATTAGTTCACTTGTGCTGTTATATGCCTTGATATTTTTTCATGATTTGTTTATCTTAAGTTCTCATTGTTAAGAAATATTATTAACTGATCTGCAGGCTCTCTCATATCGACCTTGCATTCAGTTTTATGGAATTGTTAAAATAGTACAATGGAAACAGCAACAAACACTTTCATATACAAACTGTTAAAACCGCAAGTATGTATATGAAAACAATTATAATATTAATAGGAACAATATAGTACCAATAACAGCGTCAATATAAATAACACTTGTAGATTTATTGCCAATAATAGCAGCCCAAATAGTGGAAAAAAAAACAAAAACTGTCAAATCATATGAGTTGGTAAACATTTGTTTAAAAAATAAAAGCAAATAAAAAATATATCGCAAAATAAATTAAAAACAGTCACAAGTCAAAATGTTTCAAAATTATTTCTTCCTTAAAACCCAGTTCCATGAAAATTTTGTTATCATTTAAATAATAAAGACGGTTTAACTGCTGTTGAAATTAATTTGATAAAAAAATGTCAACAATAACTTTAACAGCTGAGCTGTAAAAAAATTGATTTTGATGTGAAACTGTTTTTAATTCAGCGTGCGATATGTGCATATGTATATACTCTTGCAAATGTTTTAAAAATATTGGTTGAGAGAAAAAAAGTGCGTATTAAGACAAACCAAATTTTTAAAAATTATAACTAGAAAAGCTTAAGCTACGTTTACGCCATGGTGCAATTATCTTAACCAGGTGGTGCTACGAGCACAGCTGATCTTCATACATACATCAAGGCTGAGTTGTCAAAGTTGTTTATTTTTACATGTCTTTTTTTGACAACTGAGCCAACGAAAACTACAACAAAAACGAAAATTTTGTTGTTGTAGAATCGCCACCACCTGATACAGATAATTGCACCATGGTTTACGCCACCTAAGTTCTCATCTAAATTAACAGTCAAAAAAATAAGTTTAAATATTTATGAATGTCAAAAAACAGATTTATTTTTTAATTTTTAGTTTTACATTTCGTATAAGGAGTTAGTTTTAGTCCGCTAATTACAAAAGTTGTTAAACTGGTATAAAGTATATGGCAACACAACAACAATCATTTAATCTGGTAACTTTTAAAAGCTTTCATTTAAAACTTAGACGTGTTTAATAGTTAAAAAATAGAATACGTTCTATATTTAACTGAGACTAGACAAAAATATTAACAAAAAAAAAACAGACATGTTATTACACTATACAAATGGGTGTTAGTTGTGAAACTCAGATAATAACTCAGGTAGTCTAAATATAGCTTTAGCAAATTTTATATCGACTTTCAGTATACTTTTCAGTCCAAGGTGGTAGCGCAGCATCAGCTGATTATTGTTTACTTTGCTTTGGTCCAACAGCTAGATGTCAAAACCTGCATATTTTGCGTTTATTTGCTTATGTGTTCGTTTATAATTTTTGACATTTAGCTGTTTGTCCACGAATTTTCGATGCAAAAATGCGTCTGTCTGTCTACCTGCCTATCAGTCTGTACATCTGTCTGTCTGTCTGTCTGTCTGCATTTTTGTCTGTCTGTCTGTCCGTCTGTCTGCCTTTCTGTCTATCTGCCTGAGTGTCTGTCTGTCTGCTTCCTGTTTGTCTGTCTGTTGCTCTGTCTGTACTTCTGTTTCTCATCGTGTATATGTGCCTATTTGACAAAATTTTTCGCAGAAATTTCAGAATGGACATTATTGAAATTTGACAATTCTTCTGGTATATAAAACATATTAGAACATGTATCATCCCTTAAAAAAGATAGCGGTTCATAGTCGCTGCTTAAATTATATTCACTCTCTTTTTTCTCAACATTTAAAAAACACAGATATATTAATAAACATAACTTTTTATAGATAATTAACAGCTTTACGTACATTAGGAAATTATTTTCACCCTTATCTAATATTCAAAGTAATGATTTTGCATCACCCAATGAAAAAAGTTTATTTTGACAATTTTAAGTATCGCATGGGATTTATTAACAATGGGGATCAGCGAAAATCATACAAACACAACTAAAGCACTAAAAGGTCACATGTGTTTTGGGTAGGTAAGTTATCATGTGCGATTAAAATACATTTAAGTGGTTTTATGTTCAAAACTGTCCAACCTTTTGTCAATTCCTAAGTATTACGTTTCGGTGTCAAACTATCAGAGATCCATAGTAGTTATAGATCGATATACATATAAGCAAAAACCTAAAATAACCCATTTTTGGGACAAAATTCATACAATATTGCCACTGTATTAACAGGAAGATTTAATGACGACAAGTAAAATTAGGAAACATTTTTTTTGGATAGGAGCAAGGGAAGTGGTGTCCCCCTTCAGCTGCATAAATTAGTTTAAATTTCGATATTTCCAAACCTCTTGCAGCTACTGGCTTCAATATCTCAAAAACTCTTGCAGCTTGTAGCTTGAGTAAATTTTCCTTATTCCGAAGACAAACATTTAGGATATGAAGACGGGGGTAATAGTCTTGTCAGAAAATAATTTTAGTGTAAAATATTGAAAACCAATGGAAGGGTATATAAGATAACTGAAAACTTTTTATACAAATACAACTGGTTAAGTTATTTTTTCTGGGTCAATCCTTTACAATACTTTATAACCAAATTAAATATTTTATTTCTAACATACATATGTATCTCACGAGTAACTTTAAACATTAACCTTCTAAACTACTTACTCAACAAAAAAATAAATTTAATTTTTGGGATTTCTTAAGAGATATTGAAATTTGTGACACAAAAACTCTTTTAAGACAAAATATCAATGTCAATTTCATATTTTTTTATAACAAACACTTATTAATAGAATTAGAAAAAAACCATTAATTTCCTAACAATATTTATTAACCTTAAAAACAATAAAAAAACAGTAAATAAAAACTTCTGCACTTGATTTATAAATGTTAAGTTTTTGCTTCTTTCATAAACCTGTTAAATAACACTTTGAAAAATTTTGTTTTTTTTTCTTCGCAAGTAGCTCAAGTGTTGGACGTCCAAAATCGCAAATAAATTTGGCGAAAACAAAAAGGTGAGAAAAAATTTTTTATTATTTTAAATAATAAATATGGGGGATTCATAATTTCTATGGGTGTTCGATGTCCGTTAAAAGTAAAGTAAAATATGTATTTCATTATATTAAATCGTAGAATTTTCAAAATTTTAAAATTAAAATTAAGGCGTGATTTAAAATTTAATTAATTAAGTAAAAATATAAATAAAATGGTAATTTTAAAAATTACCTGGAAAGCCAGTTTACTAAAATAATTTGTTTTCGGTATTAAATCATGTACAATTAATAAGTTCTATCATTTTTCTTTGATGGTAGTTATTTTCCGGAGGTTTGTGCATTTTTTAAATAAATGCGCTAAATAAATAAATAGGAAACAAAAACCTTAATTTTTATTTCACAATTTTTTTTTTAAACTCAATTCAGGTAGTACTCGAAAAATAAAAATTACCAATATTCACGTTAACACACTTGTGTTTATTATATTCTGTTTAGAATACAGTTTTAAAAGCGGATTCCATTTGATCTTGTTTCTAAGAGATATATTTCAATTATAGTTTTAGGTCAAATGTAAGACTTTGTGTCAAATATTTAAAGAAAAAAAATTTTAATGAAAAAATATTTAAAAAAGAAATATTTAAAGAAATAATTTTTTACAACAATTTTCAAATATTGTTCAGGATTTGCTTCTAATTTTTTTAGTTCACTTATATTTTAAGGAAAAAATAAACTCAAAACAGCTAAAAGCGAAAAATGGTTTGTTCGGTTTTAGAAAAAGCTTTATAATGTTTTTGTTTGTTTATAGTAATGCTCAATTAGCTTATTAAAGTGTTTATAATTAGGCAAAAAATATTCACGAGGTTTTTCAAGAATTTGGTTGAAGTCTACTGATGATTTGATGTAAGAACTAATGAAATTCATATGGATAAACTTACTATAAATAAAGAAAAGGATTTTTTATAACTTTAAAGTGATATTCGATAACTTTTTGACTGGAGGCAACATGTTGATTGGGCGTACGCATCATCTTGTTTGTACAACCTGTTAAGAGGCACGCATACCCAAGGACTTGAAGATCAGTTTTTTATGTCCTGTACACAAAAAAGGAGCCAAGAAAGTATGTGCCATCTACAGAAAAATAAATCTCTTTCCCATTGGTTACAAGATTCTGTCCAGCGTATTGGGTAAAGGATTGAAATTATGAGTTTACCAGATTGTTGGGCCAAATAAATGCGGCTTAAAATCTGTAAAATCCACCATCAACTGGATATACACACTATGTTAAATCCTGGAAAAGACCTTAGAAAGACAGATTGACATATACCGTCTATTTTTTGACTAGCAGGCCATTTTCGACAGCCCCATACATTCAAAAGTCGGATAAGCTATGCCTGAGTTTGGTATCTCTCAGAAAAAAATTCTTTGGAAAATCAATTAACCAATCTGCGTTGAGCGAAAAAACAGGTGTCCTATGAGCTGTTTGCCGATATTGAAATAGTTACGCGTATAAAAATTCAAAGCTTACGTTGGCTAGGTCATGTTGTGAGAATAAAAGAAGCTAGAAAGTCCTATAAATACAAACCTGGGGACAGATAACGCAGAAGTGGAAGAGCGAAACTCTGATCAAAGGATCAATGGGAGCATCAAAAAATTGGAGAAGAAAGGAGAAGGTTGAAGTTCGAGCAATGGAACAAACGTTCTGTAATAGTTATCTAAGTAAATAGGAAGTGAAGTGATATTTGGTAAAATATGTATTTAAAAATTTAATAAACAGTCATATTAGTATTACCCTTAATATGCATACATTTGAAAATTTGAAATTTTTATGTCATCTTACTTCGAAAAGCGGCTTAAAATCATATTTATCTTAAGAGACACATGTAAAGCATTTTAAAAAGAAAACTACATTTTTTTAACGGTTTTATACATATTTATAAGTACAACAATAAAAGCTTTAAGTTAATTCGCTATTTTTTAATCCTGTTGAAGTATTAAAAATAAATTTATGTATAATGCACGATGTATCTGAAAGCGTGCCATTAACATATTATAAAAAAATACATTCTATATATAGTTTCAATGAAATTGTAAATAACGTATTTAGAAAGCATTGTTTTTTCACAAATATCAACTATTTCCACTTATAGAGGAAGTAAATTAAAATTACAATGATAAAAAAAAAATACTGTTGAAAATTAAAGATCTTATTATTCAAACGTAAATATATTGTAAAAGCTTTATACGTAAACTTATTTAAAAAAATTAATGCGGCGTATGAAAAAATTCGTACGTACATTGCACCACTACATTCTTGCGTAAAATAAACGAACAATTCTTTGATATATTATACGAAATAAATCGAGTATTATGCGAATTAGTTTAGTATATATATGTATAAACAAATAACAATAAATTTTCGATTTTCTTGTAAAATTGTCAAACTCTGTGCATTTTTTTGGAATGGATAGAAAAAATGGAGTATTGACACATGTGCAAAATTGATAAAAATTTAATAATATCCAAACCATTTATAGCTCAAAATACTTATTCCGGGAAGACAATTATATGCAGGCTATGCCTAAATATGAACTAATCATTTCTACAAATAATAGGCTTCGTACCGGTGCCACAAAATAGTTTTGTACCAAATTTCATCAAAATATCTTAAAAATTATGACTTTTTCTTTGATTACAAGAATACGTGGACAATGTTGTGAGAATTAATGAAGATGCTCCAGCTGGGAAGTCATTTAAGTGCGTACCTGGTGATGGATCACTCAAAAGAGGAAGACCGAAACTCCGATGTAAGAATCAAGTGAAGGAAGACACTCTTGGTGTCAAAAATTAGAGAAGAAGCGCAGAAGATCTAAGTTCGGCTAATGGAACAAACGTTCTGTAATAGCCATCTAAGTAAAAGTGCTTGCACACGATATGTATTTTACACATGACTTGTCAAACTTTGCAGTGTGAGATTCATATATACCGTGTGAACGTGTTTAAACATTGCATGTTTGTGAAATACATATGTAAAAGTCATATGACAAATTTGTAATTAGATCGTGCTCTATTTTCATCTGACAAAGCATGTGTCATCAGCTGTTTTTAGAATAACAACAAGGAAAAGTAAGTTGTTTTTTTTGGTTTGGAGAATATGTCAGATGTAATTACAAACGTACGTGTGAAAGCAAAAATGACAATTTTGACAGACATACGTATTTACAAAATGGACAAGTCATGTGTGAAATACATATCGTCTGAAAGCACTTTAAGTAAGTAAGTTGTTTTATTGCGTGTGGTAACGTCAGATGGCTTAAGTTTCACAATATTTGTTTCATAAAATGCAGTATTAGATGTTGTTAGTGCTGCCAATCTTTCACACCTCTAATGTGAGGAGAATGCGAAGGCTTCTAAAATGGTTTAGAAAATAAACATTTACACTTGTCAAATTTTGTATCCATATTCTCTCTCACATAATACATTAGGCTTTTACATGATGAGATTTTGCATTATTCTACAAAATGTTTTTGACATGTCGTAATACATGTTTTACCATGTAAATGCGCCTCTAAGGCTTTTGCAACTCATTTGTCAATTTTGGAGCTACAGTGGTTCAAACGTATAATTGGACACTAGGTGTACGATTATTCAAATGCAATTTTTTTTACTTACATGACAAAAATTCTGAAAAACTTTTATACCGAGTTATAGGTTATTGAAAGACCTTTAAAACAATGTATAATACTTAACACACTTTATCCAAAAACATTTTTAAAAATAAAAAAGAAAACAAAACCATTAAATTTTATGTCAAACGTATAATTGGACAGTCTGTAGTTTTGGCTCTTGGAAGCAAAACCTTTTGCTTTTATTACTGTTTTCAACCGCCTGGGTATCGACTGCACGAGTTTGATGAAAAAATCCGGAGATATGTTGTTCCACTCACGCCTTATTCCCTGCTTCAACTGCTCCACTGTGTTGAAAGTGGACTTATAGAGTTAACGGGCAAGTTCTTCTCAAACATGCTCAGTAATGTAAGATCTGGGACTGTGCTGGTGTTTGCAGTAATTTTGGACAATTATGTATGAGCCACATTTTCGCAACGTGTGAAGTGTGCTTCGTATCCTTGTCCTGATAAAAATCAAATGTGTCCAATATTGTCAATTTATCGGCACTTTGCTTCACATTTTGTTTTAAAATGTCCAATAATTGGAATCGATTCATTTCGCCCTCTATAAAATGAATGTTCCCTACTCCTGCACTGGAAACACATCCCCACACCATCACATACCCTACCCCATGCTTGACCATAGCCCGAGTGTTAGTAGGCAAAAACTCAGTATTTAGCTTACGCCAAATGTATTGTTTTACATCTAAGCCATGCAGGTTAAATTTAATCTCATCAGTAAAGAGTACCTATAAGATAATTAACAAGGTTTAAAATAATTAAATTAAACAAGTTTTTGTACAATTACCGTTCTCCAAAAGTCAGAATCTTTAAAAAAGTACTCCTTACAAAATTTCACCCGTGCAATTTTATTTTTTTGACTTATATCGGGCTTTTTTCTGACTATTCGCCCATGAAAATCATTCTTCTTTAACACGTTTCGAATGGTATCGGCGCAAACATCTTTTTTCAAAGCCATTTGCACCATATTCTTTAATTTATTCGCCGTCGTGAATGGTTTTGTTTTTATTTTCATCAAAATCCGCCGCTCATCATGATCATTTAATTTTTTTCCTTAACCAACACAACTTTTATTTTCGACTAGAAGCTTTTTTTATGCCATTTAATGATAGCGGGAACTGCAGACGGGCATCGATTAACAATTTTACCGATTTCACGCATGTTTGGGAAGAACTTGCCCGTAAAATCTATAAGTCCACTTTCAACACAGTGGAGCAGTTAAAGCAGGGGATAAAGCATGAGTGGAACAACATATCTCCGGAATTTTGAGCATATCTCGTGCAGTTGATACCCACGCGGTTGAAAACAGTAATAAAAGCAAAAGGTTTTGCTTCCAAGAACCAAAACTACAGACTGTCCAATTATACGTTTGACATTAAATTTAATGGCTTTGTTTTCTTTTTTATTTTTAAAAATGTTTTTGAATAAAATGTGTTAAGTATTATATATAGTTTTAAAGGTCTTTCAATAACCTATAACTCGGTATAAAAGTTTTTTAGAATTATTGTCATGTAAGTAAAAAAAATTGCATTTGAATAATCGTACACCTAGTGTCCAATTATACGTTTGAACCACTGTACATATATAATCCGATTTAATTATTCTAAGTACATATGTACCTATTTTATTTCATGTGCTTAGGGTTTTTAATGTAAAATGCGCTTAATGCATTTTTAGCGACGATATATTAGAAGCGGAATGACAAACTGATATACAGCCTTACACCCGTAAAGATTACAAAAATTGTAGCTTAAAAATTTTACTGAATAAATAAAAAATGTAAATCTAAGACGCTCATTGAGCTCCAGTGCTTACCTAAAACCTTTCTTAAAATTTTTCGTAAATAGTAAACAAAAAGTCTTTAATCTTTCTCTTTATTTCTTGCTTTTTTTAGTTTTAAAAAAATGTAAATTAAATTTAAAATAATTTGGCATCTTCAAGGTAAATTAACAAAAAATAAATGTTTGCACATTTTTTTCTAATTGTTTATATGAAAATATATTGTGCTTCAATTGTTTGTTTAGCATTAAAAAAAAAATTAAGTATTACAATGAAAAATTAAGCAAATATATTTGCAACAACAAGGTTACACTTAATTTCCGTTATTTATGATAAATCAAATAATTGGCGAGAAAAAATGTCTACCTCTCTTCTATAGCTAAAATAACATATGGTTTGCTTAAATGTGAACTAATAATTTCATTATCAAAAATTTGAAATGAAAAAATGCTTTTTACAATAATTTTATATAAAATTAAATTAATTTTGTTTTATAATACCTAAAAAGATACAAAAATTAGTCAGAACCTACGGCAAGGCTAGTTTAGTAGAATTTTTAAGTTTGGCCTAAATAAATTTAAGCAGAAATTAAAATTTTGGTAGACCTATAAACAATCTTTGCCATATACATACTTACATATAATTTTTCCCACCCTTTTGAATCTATTCAAATGCACTTGCATATATGCATTTACAAATAAAATTATAAAAAAGCAAGATCACATATTATGTGCAAAAGAGAAACAATTTTATTTATTTCTAATTGAGAAAAACGGAAGTATTTCAAATGCAATAAAATTCTACACACACATATGCATATCAATGCATATGAAAATACAAACACATATTACTTTTTATATAAATAGTGTTGGCGAGAAACGATTGAATTAAAAATGAGAAATGAATAAAGAGATAAAGAGCTGCATGCAGTGCGTGGCGTATGCGAAATATAACGCAACCAAATTAATTGCAAATAGTTATACGTATGTATGTATGCATCAGTGTTGCCACCTTAGGTGTAATTACACATTTCATGTGTAATTTTTCGTTTCATGTGTAGCCCATGTGTAATTGGTTGCATGTGTAATTCATGTGTAATTTAAAATTTTATCATTTTTGATAATTATTATTATTTTTATATATATTAAAAAATTTTTACACTTGTATTTAAAAACAAGTAAGACCGCTTTATTCGGCTTTGCCGAATCTTATATACCCTTCACATTGATCTTTTTATGGCCTGATCTCTGATCTGACCGAGTTATTTCGTAATGAAAATATTATAATAAAAACACTTTGTGCCGGGTTTGAAGTCGATAGCTATTCTAGTTTTAAAAATAGAAAACTTTAGAAAATAGTGTTTGTATGTATAATAGAAATACCATGTAGAAGGTTTAAGGCCAACAGTTTTCAACTTATTTCGAATTAAGAGTTAATTAAATTTGTTCCTTCGTATTTTTTCCAAAGAGTATGCATTATTGTCCAATTACTTATTGTGGAACATTTAAAGTCGATATATGTTATAGTTTCCGAAATATAGCGTGTCTAAAATTTTACAAAAACAGTTTATTTAAATGGGGGTTGCTCCTCTCCCTGCTCTTATTCCAAAAATTTCCAAAATTTGTGCTTCTACATGAAAATTTTTTCCCCTAATTAAGGTCCCTACGTTCAAAGTATCCGTGCTAAGCTTTGTGGTTATTTTAGAGTTTCGTTGGCATCTCGGTCAACACTAAACCGATTTTGCTGATTTTAAATAGCGATTAAATCAGGTATATTTCTGATTATTTTCTGAGCGACTTTTTTAAGGTCTGGAAACTTGATTTCAAAAGACACACAGATGGACAGACATGGCTTTATCGACTTACCTATCTATAAGAATCCAAAATATTTATACTTAATGGGGTCTAAAATAAATAATAATAATAAATATTGTCAAAATTAAAAATGGAATGACAATTTCATATACACCCTTATCACTATGTGAAGGGTATAAAATTTAAAAATATATAAAACATCACAGAAAAACATTTTTAATGCAATAATGAATAACTGGGGGCAACAGAAAAATAAATAAAGTAATAGCTTATTTAAGTCCCTACTTGTAATCGAGGATGGTAAGTACTTATTTAACTCCCCCTTTGTAAGCGAGCATGGTAAGTACTTGCCTCCAATGTCATCGCCGAGCTTAAATAATGTGTTAAAAATCTAATGAGTAAGAGTTTTTTTGGTTTTGACTAATTTTAAAGCAAGTTTTTGCTGGGTTATTAATTTTAGGACAAAAAAGGCATTTTTTTTTCAAAAAAGCATGTGTAATTCGTAATTTCATGTGTAATTTTGGGTTGATCAATGTGTAATTTAGCATTTCGTTGGTGGCAACACTGGTATGCATACAAAAAAAGTTATGAAGCTCAGACAGAGGGTAGCCAGATTAAAAAAATCGCTAATATTTGATGTAAAAAATATTTCTAATGAAAAAAAGAATTTAAAATTAAGGACTTAGTTTTAAGTAAAGCAAAAAGATTGATAAAACTGTAAATTAGGAACAATTTATTGGTTAATTTTGAAAAAATTTTTATTTAAATAAAATAAACCAAATTTTTTTTTATTATATGATAAGTTATTTGAATTATTAATGCAAATAGTCTTCATCAATGTTTGTAAAAATTTAGTTTGAAATCTACTAAAGATGAGGCGCAAGTGAAAGTCAAATAGAAACTTAAACAAAAAATAAACTTTATTAAACTGTTTACCATATGCATTAAGAAAACAAATTTTTAGAGATTGTTATGCAATATTAATTTAAAATCTTTAATTTTGTATTTCTGTGTTTTAAAATATTTGTTTAAATTTATATTTATAAATTGAACATTTTCAAAAGAGCCATAGGTATAATGATATAGCCATGTATTTATTGTCTTTCTTTATTATTCCCCCACAAAATCAAGTTCAGAAGCCCCTTATTTACTGGTTTGCTTTTTTTCTGCCGATGGACCTCCATTTCATATTTAAAAGATCATTTAAAACAGGGGAAAAAGTACCAAAAATCGAAAAAATTACTTTTGGTTAGATTAAGACCCATAGTCACAAAACTTCGAAAAAGTACTTAAAAATGCAAAAAAGTACTCCTGGACCACTTATTTGACTTTCGACCATTATATTTCCGACTTTATGTTTATAGGCTCATATTATTTAGAAATTCAAAATAAAATAAAAATTTAAAAAATACTTTTTGGTGCCTATTTGACTTATGACCTCTGAGTATGTCAAAAGTACTTTTTGTCCATTCAGTTGACTTCCGAACTCTATATGGGTCAAAAGTCCTCAATTCCATGTTTTTAGACTCCTAATCATAAAACAAAAAAAAAACTTTTTATTTCTTGACTAATGATTTTAAGATACCTAAAAAAGGACCAAAAAAATTAAAATTAACCTTTCGACCTCTAGGCCAAAAGTCCCCAATTTCATATTTCTAGAATTTTTTTCTTAAAAAATGCAAAACGAACACCTAAATAAAAACTTTCTCTTCTAAGTGGATTCATACTAGAGGCCAGCTCAAGACGTCACTAAATAAGGCATCATCTTGAATTTTCAATTCATTTCATATACCTTATGTGTGCACACACAACAATAAGTGCTGTGCTGTATTGTTCGCCATCTCTTTTATTTACTTAACTTAAATGAAAAAAATATTTACACTTAAGCACACTTAAGTTAACAACGGCACATCAATTCATCATGATCACATACTTCAATTTCGATTCATCTTAAAACTTTACTGTTGACTGATTTTTAATGTATGTATGTAATGTAATGTACTTACCTATGAATTTTATATTGATTTGCCTGCTTGTATATATGTTTGTTTATGTATCTATTCAACATTGTGTGTAATACACACAGTTTTGTTGTTGTTGACCACACATCATCACAGTCATTTTTTTTTATCGACCACACATCATGACAGCATTTAAGTTGCATTAACAACAGGGCATGACGCCACTCTTTATTCTTAACTACACTACATTGCATCAAACAAACTGTGCCAGCTACACTACATTACAGTACTTAAACAGTTTAATCGCACAACAGCACAAG
Organism: Melanophora roralis; assembly: GCA_963583895.1. Classification (NCBI taxonomy): domain Eukaryota; kingdom Metazoa; phylum Arthropoda; class Insecta; order Diptera; family Rhinophoridae; genus Melanophora; species Melanophora roralis. Next base: position 56,523,232 of record OY757191.1, read on the forward strand.
AAAATCATCCGAGTCTTGAATTAGCTTGAAATAGGACTTGATGCAGCCTCTAATTCATACATGGGAATATGTACCCACAGTTCGAATTTCAAGTCTCTAACTTTACGCCTTAGCCTGTACAATGTCAGTCATTTAGTAAGTCACCTAATTACGCTCAGCTCGATCGCATCAATGGGAATACAAGAAGCTTAAACTAAAGGTTACACCTTTATAGAGCTCTTACTTGTTTAAAACTTATTGATATATAAAGTAAAATGATTAACTAAATTATATAAAAAAGTAATGTATGTATATGGCAGTACATTTGTTTTTTAACGCATAATAATTGTTTTTAATATTTTATTAAGGTATTTTTTCACCTGATAAAAATTCAAAAAAATCTGGCAACATAAACTATAGTAACTTGCAAGACTTAACGCGAAGGAAACCGACACAGCACAACCAAAAAGGCAAACGAATAACAAAAACACTCACAAAAATTAAATGACCAAAAAAAAGAAAAGAAAAACAAGTAAATAAAACTGAAACACACGTTTACAATCTTACAAAAACAAACATAAAATCAAACAAAAACCATATTAACGAAAGCAGAGGGTATTTAACCGACCTCAAATCAATTTGCAATTTCAGTCTATCTCCGTGTTGCAGCGTTGCATGAACTCTCTCATAATTAAATTAAAGAAAGACATTAAACTTTTGACCGCTAAAATAAAACTTTTTTGCAAATATATTAAAATATAAAAGCAATCAATAGAATTAAGCTTGAACTTGAATATTTAAAAAAAAAATATTGTAAAGTGCCTTTAACGGCTAAATGTTGGCCGTTTGCTTATAATTTGAATTAACGTTTAAGTGTTGGCAAAAAACTGCTAGAAATGAAAAAGAAACGTGATTAGAATTTTTTTAAATAAAACTGGTGTGTGTTTGTGCCTGTTTTTTTTATAAAAAAAAGTAATGGTTTAAGTTTGGCATTAATTATTTTTATTATCTAACATGTGTAAATTTAATTTGCTTTTCAAGTGCCCTAAATACCAAACCTACTTTGATAATTTGTTAAATAATAAAACTTTTTAAATAAAAGTAAACATATTAAACTAAATGCTCCACATATTTTCTATAAACTAAAGGGGTTTCTTTAAACATGCTTGTGACTATTGCAATTTTAAGCACGTTCATTTAGCCGCATTAATATTGTTAAAACTTACCAGTAGTTCAATTTTAAAAACCCTCTCTTCAGTGTTAAATAGCGGCATTGCAACATTTGTTTAAGGTTTTTTTAAACACACGTATAACTAACCATGCACCATCAATAACCAACACAGCACCGATTTGTTTTTGTAATTTATTAAGCAAATCTTTTTTAAGTTTCCATTTGCTGGCCAACGAACTATTACCAAACACTTAGACGCCAGAAGCACATTAAACATTAAACAACAACAAGAAACATGAATAAACAAAAAAATAAAAGAATAGTACTGTTAAAGCAACGACCTTGAAATCTAAAGCAAATACAAAAAAAAAACGGTAAATAATAAAAACAAAAATAAACAAAAATCAGCACGTCTTGGCAGCGTTAAAAACTGTTAGACTAAAAGAAAGTGAAAGTAAAGAAACATAAACTCCTTTGCGGTAAATGCATAGTTTTTCGATTTAAGCTCTTTATTACTAGCGGTTGAGATTTTCTTGCTGCTGCTGCTGCTGCTGTCATAAACGTACACAAAAAGCCAGATAAAAACTCTTTTGTGCTGCACTAACATAAGCAGAGGTTTTAAACTTAATTTGCTTGCAGATATCTAAAATTGAAGTTCAAGTTAGTCGAACAACAAAGCTGAAACCACGTACCAAGTGTTGTCATATCGAATTACTACAATTAAAACAAAAAGAAAACAATATATTTTAAATTTGTTTCTAAAAAAATACGCTTAAAAGTTAAATCAAAAAAAAAAAAAAATAATCATGAGTGAACCACCTAAAGAATTTTCCAATTTAAATAAAATGCCTCTGCCAGAAGAAGTTATAGATCTAACACTATCAACAGATAAAAATAATGAAACTTGTGATTTACGTGACAAACATACAGAGAAAAGCCATACATTTACGGTAAGTGCTGTACATACGGTAACTGCAACAACAACAAACACAGAAAGTTTAAGAGCAGTACCCCTAATACAAAGCGCAATAAAAACACCTGAAAAAGTTCTTATGGCAGAACAACCCTGTTGTAGCAGTTCCTGTTTATCTCAAGAACAGTCAAATAAAGCTATAGTTCCTCTTTCCTCTTCCTTACCCTCTAAGCTATTAAGGTTTCATGCCAAGAAGTCAGCTGAAGCTTTGCTTAAGCGCCTAGAGTCGCAGGAACAATCTGTAGACTCACAATTTGATAGTGATGAGGGTATGACGGCTGGCTGCAGTGGCTATAGCAATAATGGTGAAGATTATATATCCCAAGAGGATAGCAGCGGTTCATTTGAACAACTACAGGAAACAACGGAACCACCCATTTCGCCACCACCGCCACGTAACTCCCCTTCAACTGATAATACAGATGAGAAAATTGATGTGGGCATGGGTTCATCCATAGAGGGATCTGAGGAGTCAGAGGAAGATGATGAGCTAAAGCCTTTGGCAGTGGATAATCATGTTTTGCATGAAATCGATTTGAGACCCAACACTACCACAAACCCCTTATGTTTAAGTGCCCCTATAGCCGCTGCTAGTTTAGATACTATTAACGAAAACCCTTCTAAAAATACTACTATTTTAAGTGAAGCAAATTTGGAAAAATTCCGCAAGCATAATTCTGGTAGCCAAGCACACCCTATAATGGATAATATTTATTTACATCCCAATTTTAAATATGATTTTCAAAATGCAAAAGATTCAAATCAAGAGAGTTTAGCAAAGCCAATAGAGAATTTTGATAATTCCGATTCTGAGCGCAAGAGAGTACATCGCTCTTTTTTGACCATGAAAAAGGTTGAGCCCATAGCCGAAAAAGCCAATTCTGTTATATCTCAAACCACCTCGGCTTCAGGTGATAGGACTCTAATAAATGAAATTGATACTTTGGATCCTATTTTAATACCCAACGATGAAATGGCTGCTGAAATAGCCGAGGCTGTTGAGTTTTATTTCTCTAATGAAAGCATTCTTAAAGATGCCTTTTTGCTTAAGCATGTTAAGCGTAATAAGGAGGGCTTTGTTAGCTTAAAATTAGTTTCCAGCTTTAAGCGTGTACGACAATTGACCAAGGACTGGAAGGTGGTGGGAAATGCAGTAAGACGTAAATCACGCAAAATTGAACTTAACGATGTGGGCACCAAAGTTAGACGTGTTGAGCCTTTGCCAGGTTTTGATGAAACCATGCCCTCACGCACGATAGTAGCTTGTGATTTGCCTTTAGATAAATTGACTATAGAAAAGGTGTCCGATATCTTTTCAAAGTGTGGTGAAATAGCCTTAATACGTATTCTAAAACCCGGTATGGCCATACCAGTTGATGTGCGCCAGTTTATGAACAAATTTCCAGAAATGCAACAAAAAGAATGTGCTTTGGTTGAGTATTTAGAATCTTCGTCCGCAAGAGAAGCTAAAAATTTACAGGGACCCTTTAAGGTATATGATATGGTGGCACCTAAAAAGAAAACCGGCAAGAAAGCAGCAGTTATTCAAGTCTCAGCTCCAGTTGTGCGTATGGTGGAAAATTATCGCTATTACAATGATCAAAACTACGAACGCACCAGGGGTGGAAGTTTCAGTGGCATGGCAGCGCAAGAAATGGATTTGCGCTATAGATTAAAACGTAATAATTCCGATTTTGCTGCCAGGGCTTATGCAACAGATAGTAGGCAAACATTTGCTCCAACGATGGCAACACCACACTTTAGCCATTCCCCAGCTACATATGTTCCAAGCCATAGAGGCAGCTTTGGCAGTGACCATCATTACCAGCAACAGCAGCAGCCACAACATCACAACCACTCTCAAACAGCTCATTATCAACCACGGGGTAGCTTTAGCCAAGATATGGCAAGCCAAACTCCTTCATCCCCTAGTACTAGTGGCAATTACTTTCCTTTTACTTCGCGTAGATATAGTAATGCCTCTACTATCTCAGCAAATACTGCCAACAATAACAGCATTAATAATTCAGAATCAACCACGGCTGTTAAGCCAACACATTCAAATTTCAGCAATAGTTCGAACAACACAGGCAACACGCATAATTTGGTTAGACGTTTATCGAATTGTTCTCAGGATGGCTATGCGGATGCTGTTAGACGTACTTCCAATTGTTCGGATAATGCACCACCACAACGACGTGATTCAAATTGTTCCGACAGCTGTCCATGTTCGAGACGCATTTCTGATTTTGCACAAACTGAAGTCTACCGCAAGACTTCGCAAGGTTCGATTGGTAGTGGTGGGGAGAGGCGTTTTTCCAACGGTTCAATGCAATTCGAAAGAACCTTTTCTAATGGCAGTGAGTATAGCAATAACTTTCATCGACGTCCATCCACTGACTGCAATTTGGAGCGTAAACAATCTGTGGAAAATCAAACGTATTCTCATTATGATGATCCCAATGTGGGTGGTGGCGGTGGAGGTTACAATGTTTTCCCACGTCGCTATTCCAATAATTTTAATAATAACATAAGCAGTAAACTGGCTGCTTATGACAATGCCCAGTATATAAATGGCAGACGTATATCCACTGATTCGGGCTATGATCGTCGTTTCTCTTTTGGCTCTGAGTATGAGGGCTCCCCACGTTCTCGCACCAATAGTTTTCTTAACAACTATAAACATGGCCTCAACGATTTTGATGGCCAGCCACGCTCTCGCACTAGCAGTTTCCTCGACGGCTCACCTCGTTCCCGTTCTGGGTCATTTGCTCAACGTGCCGCTGAACATTTGGTGCGCACACCCATTGGACCGGATGGCAGTAAAGGTTTTGGTTCACGTGTCCGTAGATCAGAACAAGCGGTATCACCAGTTTAAATATCCAAGTAAATTAATGTAGATTTTTAATTGTAAAGGTAAAAGTGTTCATTATGTATTTTTTTGTGTTATTGCCAATATGAAGCAGGATAAAGAAACTAAATGGCTGTTTAACCTTAAACATCCTCGTTAATGAATTTTTAATTATTTTTATTATTATTTTTTATAAATATATTTAATAAAATTTAAATTGATTAATTTTAATTACAGTGTTTATTTATTTTAATTTTTTCATTAAATAAATAAATTTTATTAACTGATAAATAAACATCAAAAACAAATATATACATGAATTAAGATAAAGAAGAAGAGATAGCAAAAAGGCTTGGCTTATATCTCTGTTGCAAAGAGGACACTGCAAAAGGATATACATTAGAGAAACATTCAGGAATAATTCTGATTAAGTGATTTTATATGCGAGTCCAAAGAAATCAATTTAAAACAGATGCAACCTTGTAAATTTATATTGTTTAAAATGAGGGCCGCTTGACCCATGTGATATAAATGAACTGCCCTAAAAATTTAGTTTTAAGATTTTGTTTTATTACCGTTTAATTAAAGAAAAAAGCTAATCTTGCAAAAAAAAATTATTAAAAATTGGATTTACTTACACAATTAAAATGGCTACACAAAAAAAAAAATTTTCTGTTCAAAATTTTGTTGATTCGATTACAAAAATTTTAAGATAACAACCTGTCAAGAAATTGGCATTTTCAATTAAAAGCTTTAATTAAAAATCTTAAAGAATTCTTAACTCAAAAAAAAAAAATTGTATTAATAAACGGTTAAAACAAAATACAAACAAATCTAAAATTCAATACAAATAAATTAAAGTGGAATTTTATAAATTAAAAAAAAATATAATTTTTTTTTTGTTTGTATTTCTTTTTATTTATTAATGTTTATTTAATTTAATTATATATTTACTATGTTTAATTTCCATTTAAAAAAAATTAAAGCTTGTTTTAAGAATTTGTAAACAAATATCATTGTTGACATTTGCTTTTCAAAAACGATTAAAATTTTAATTGAGGCAGTTAAATTTTTAGTTAGAAACTAAAAAATGTTTTGATTCATGAGTTAATTGAAAAAAATTTGGGAGTAATTATTTCTGTGTACAAAGGCAATACCGGTTTCTTTTCCGAATGCTTACGAATTAAATATCTTTAAGGGTCTAGTTAAAGTGTTAATATTTTTTCCATTAATATTTAATATAATTTGAAAAGATATATTCTAATATAAAGTACGACGTTTATTGAAAAAAGTACTTTTTATTTAGAGACACTACAAATAAGAGTAGCTCTCTAATACACAACACAAGCACTAACGAAAACTTAAACAATAAAGTTGTTGGCATGACTTGTCAAATTTTGCAGTGCGAAATTGATATATGCCGTGTGAATGCGTTTAAACATTACAAATGTGAAATACACATGTAAACCTCATATGACAAATTTGTAATCAGACAAAGCATGTGTCATCAGCTGGATTTAAAAAAAATAACAAGAAAAAATTATGTTGTTTATTTTGGTTTAGAGGTAAAGTGAAATGTAATTACATACGTACGTGTGAAAGCAAAAATTGTAAGCCATATGTTTTTTTTTTTTTTTTTTTTTTTTTGTTTTAACGGTATTTCGATATATTAATGTCAAATTTTGTTTATGTTTATTTTTTGTTTATTTTCTTCCTTTTTTACAAAAAACAACTGTAGCATTGTAAGAAAAGCTCAAAAAGAAGAAGAAAGATTTTGTGAGTTTTGTTAGTTGTCTTTGACATTCTTATGACGGGTTAGTTGTTTTTGTAGAATCGCTCCTAGCTGATATACGTGTACCCTGCTGCTAATCAAGCAGGTTCGTATCGCAATGCTTGTTTTATTTCACATTTACTTTATTACCAATAATTTTGAACTACATATTTAGCCTGTGCGTAAATGCACTACCGCACTGCATATTGTGTGCATAAGAAATCTATTTAACAGCCCGCGCTGCTGCTGAAGCTGATAAAATATCGTATTTAAAACTGATTACGTTATGGTGCTGATTTGGTTCCATTTAAGCCATAATGAAAGTAAGGATTTCATTGGCTTAGAAAGGCCACCCCAAAAAGATTTAAAAAATGTTCTAGAAACAATCTTTCAGTTCATGAACTTTAATTTGTAGCTGCGCTAATGAAGGATATCGTTGTAAATTTAAATTTTTATTTTATATTTTGAGTGCATAGGGGGTGCTAAGCTCTTCGCTCCTATATCCCTTATTTTTACCTTATATTAAAATCTCGATTTCAGAGTTTTATATAATTTTTAAAACCTTAATAAATAACGGTTAAAAGTTTATGTTGCAAAATGTTTTAAGCTTTAAAGGCGGTGCCACGCCCTCTTTTTTTTATTAAAAGATGTCTTATTGCATGCTTTTAAAACCGATAAAATTTTAAAGTTTCTTTTAATTTTGTACGGAAGTTGATGCCCACTTTATTTAAATTTTAAAAGCTTCAAATCTTAGTTTTGACTTTCTTGAATATCGCTCTACGTGACAAGAAAACAAAACGTTTTTATTAAAAAACATCAGTATATGACAAGTATTTTTCGGAAAACTTTTAAAATTTTTTCCCTAAGAACCTGTTTTTGGAATGTAGTAAACATATCTTATAATAATCGGCGAAATCTGTTAAGACGTTCTAAAGCATTCGCTTTGCAATGCAAATTATTATATTTTTATAGACATAACAAATTAATTTTATTTAAATTTTTAAGATAAACTAACGGGTTCTAAGAAATTTTTAAATATGTATAACAAATACTTTAAACAAAAGGTTTTTAAATAATTAAAAAAATTGTTATTAAACAAAGGAATATATTTATATAAAAAAATATATATATTAATTTGAGTGTGAAAAAATTTAAATTACCTAAAAAATATTATTTTTAAAGGCAATTATATTTAAAATGATACAATTTTAATTAAAATAATTATAATTTATTTAGCTTATAATTTTGTTCTTTAATATTTGATTTAAGAAACACTGTAATTTTAAAAATTTAATTTTTGTGGCAAAATTTTGTTGCCATTAAAGGGTAACCTTGTTATTTTTGTAACACTTATTAAAATATCCCAATAAAAAAATAATAAATATTTAATTTTTGAAAAACGTGTGTGAAAAAAAATTTTGTTATAGTTCTCAGTGTCATAATATTAAAGAGAGGGTAAATGGGAAGTTTAACTATAATGAGTTTTAATAAAACTGAAAGTCAAAAAGAATAATTAGTTGTTAACAACTATTTAGGAGTTGAATATGGTTAAAATATAACTTATTAATAAATTTATTATCTTAAATTAAAAAATAAACGGGCCAGAATTATTAAAAGATTTCAAAAAAATTTAAAACCTATTTTAGGGCTCTTTTGTTTTATTTTATTTTATTTTATTTTATTTTATTTTATATTTTTTTTATTTTAATTTATTTTATTTTCTTTAATTGATTTTAAGATCATTTAAATTTTCTTTATTAAAAAAAAGATTTTATCTAAAAGCATAATGTTTTGGATTTTTTTTTGTGCCAATATTAGCTAAATTAAATTATAATACATTTTTTTAATAATTAATATATTAATAATTTATCTGGATATAAATTAGAATGCTTTTGCATTAAATATTTCACTTTCGAGATATAAAAATTTCTGTACAATAAGAACAATTAATTGGCTTGTAGTAATATTTATTTAAACTTTGCACAATTTTATTAGTATGAAAACTTTCGAAACAATTTTGTTTCATAATAATTTTGAAAAAAAAAATTCTTTTAATTAATTAAAAAATTAATTGTGGTTTAGTTGTAAAAAATATAAACCTAGTGCCTCTACAAAAATTTCTATTAATTATAATATTTTATTAAAAAAACTAAAATCTGTATATTTATTAATTATTTTTAAGTTAGTTATTAAGTTTGTTGTATTTTTATAGCATGAAACTTATATTTAATATTGTTAAAAAAAGAAAAAAAAACTATAAAATTATTTAAATATATTTTTCTAAAAAACTCTTATAGCTTCAAAAAAAGATCAATACAATAAAAGTAAGTAAAAATTAAAATTCAATAAAAATTATTTAATTTTTAAAATCAAAGAAGCAAATAAGCCCGCAATCACAATACTAAAGCTCAGAGTATTTATTTAAAAAATCTACAAAACACAAAAGTACAAAAAATCTTAATCCAGATCCTTTAATTTTTTTCCCCAAATTAATATATTTTAAAAGTTATTTTTGTATGACTTTTGTTTTCAATCTACGTTGAGAGAATATTATTTAAAATTAAAAAAAGTCCATATTATGAGAAAGGTGAACTTATCCATTTTTATGATTTTCCCAGTTGATTCAGGTCAAAGGTTTTAATATAAATAAATAGTAAAATGGTATCAAAAATATGAAAGAAGTATTTTTTGCACGCTGAATTGACTTTCGACCTCAATAGTCCTTAATATCATGTTTCCAGACTCACTACAATTAAAACAAAAAACCATTTCTTTTTGTCCACTTCTGACGTAACTATTAGCTTAAAGTTCTTCCTTTTATATTTCTTTGCTTATAATCCTTAAAATGATAAGTAAGAAAGTTGACTTTCTGATTCAATATGGATCAGTAGTCCTTAATTTCATATTGCCAGATTAATAATTAAAAAAAACGCATAAAACTCTTTTCGTACAGTTAGTTGACTTTTAACCTCAACATGGGTCAATAAACTTTTATTTAACTTTTGAGAACTTAAATTTCTGTCTGGCACTGGCTGGACTAATATTATTTCATTAGTCTTAAGATTTGAAAACTTATTGTTAGTTCGCTTAAGCGAAGATTCAATAATAAAAAATATGCAAAAAAAAAAAAAAAAAAAAAAAAAATTTAACTTTTTCAGACTCATAATCTCAAAAAAAAAAAAAATTAAATCAAAGGAGGCAAAAATGTAATAAATATTCGTTTTTGTTTACTTAATTTACTTCTGAGGTAAATATGGGACAATAATCCTTAAATTATATTTATATTTATAGACACATAACCTCAAAAAGGGTAAGGTTCCAAAAATGTAGAAAAGTACTCTTTGTACAGGCTTCTGACATTAATATGGATTAGTAATCCTTTATTTCACATTTCAAGACTCATTACCTTAAAAAAGGGCAAAAAAGTACCCACTTAGTTCGCTTTCCACTTCAAAATGGATCAGAAGTCCTTAATTTCATATTTCCAGACTCATAATCTGAAATAAAAGTTGAAAAGTGCTTTTTGTCACTTAGTTGACTTCTGACTAATATGGGGCAGTATTCTTTAGCTTAAAATTTCCAAACTTATAATCTTAAAAAAATTAAAAAATACCATAGATGTAACAAGTATTCCGTTGTGGCCACTAAGTTTAATTTTGACCTTTTTATGGGTCAATAGTCCTTAATTTCTTACATCCAGACTCAACTCCCAAAATACAAACAAAGACCAACAATTTAAAAAAGTACTTTTTGTCCACTTAGGTAATTTACTGATTCAAAATGGGTCAATGGTCCTTAAGTTCATATTTTTAAACAGTTTATTTAAAAAAATGTAGAAAAGTATCAATTATATAAAAAAAATATCAAATATATGAAAAAAAGTTCGTTTTGCCTCTTTACACCACTGTCCACCTCTATACGGTTCAGTAGCTGACAATCCAACTATAAATAATGTTTCAATCCTTTCTAGTTTCAAAGATGCGAAAGGTACCCAAAATGTAAAATATATCATTTTTACCCCTTGGGGTAAAATTTTTAAAAAAGTACTACAAATGTATTAATTTTTTGTAGACCTGTCAAACACAATTTCAGTTATGTTTATATTTTTTTTTTGGATAAAAGGTTACAGAAAGTACTAAAATATATTTTTTATCCCTTTTTACCCTTTACGGCCAAAACGTCAAAAAAATTATTAAAAAGGGATTACAAAAAGTATTTTCTTAGTACCATAATGAAATTGTTACTTTTTGTACTTCTTAGGGTTAACAGTTCGGAAAAGTACCAGACAGGTCTGTTTTTTTTTTGCGTATAGTTAAGGGGACAGCAGGTTACCAAAGTGCCCCTTTTTGGCTTTTTAGGGTCCGAAATTTCCAAAAAAACTTTAAAGGGTTGATCTTAAAGTGAATATATCTATACCTAGAAAACTAAGCGAAAGTTTTTAGCCTTGGTCCACTTATAGCTATGGTTGCTTAATTGTGATCGGTCTATAATATATTATACACTCAAAAAAAATTATTTAAGTATAATTAACTACAAATGTAACTTAAAACAATTGAATATTGGTTTAAAAATCGTCCAACAAGATATTCATTTAAATCAACAAAAAGCACTTAAAAAATTAAATTGCAGAAAATTCTAAAATTCAATAATTTTTAATTCGATTTTAATGTCATTAAAAAACAACTTACAGAAATTTGTAATATAATTAATTCTGACAAATTTTGCTTTTTATTATTTTGGTTTCAGTTAATTCATTCATTTAATTTCTTGTTACTAAAAACTTATCATCAGTACTCTTTGAACGGTAATAGTACTTTTTGACTGTAACGATAACCTTTTTAACTCAAATATTATCCAGAACGGCAACCGGATTTTTTTTTTTTTTTGTAAGTCAAAACGAAGTTTATTGAGCTAAGTGTTTAAGTCTAAACGACAAAAAATATAAAGCATATAAAAATTTTGTTAATATATTACAACTTTACTGTAAAACAGAAAGTATTTTAAAAAACTATTAAGAAATTTAATGTTATTTTGTTGTTTTTTACCAATTTTAGTCGTAAGTAAACTAACTTCCACAAAATATCAGTATTTTTGTACAGTCGTTGTTGTAAGCAACTATTCAAACCAGTTCAGAAATTTATTATATTACAACTTTACTATTTCTTCATTTAAAAATAACTTTACAAACACTTTTTACATAACTTACAGTTACTGTTGTATTTTTTTTGAGTGCAGTTTCCATATAAATCCTGCTCCTAAAAATTACATTTTGATGCATTACCCACAAATAAATAATGGGATTGAGATTTTATTTCACACCCATAAGTCTTTTCTTAATAGAAATGGTCCTGCTAACTTTTGTGAAGGCCATTACTGACCCTACCTGCCATAGAGGGGTTAACCCAGAAATCCCATTGACCTTTATAAATCCCAAACGGATGATAATATCGAAACAAAACTGTTACAATTGTAATTTATAATTTCATAACTTACAATAGGTTCTATAAGTGTAAGTTCTACTTTTGAAAATCAATTTTTTTACAAAAATAGTCCATGGGTTAAAATAAACCTCGCTTTCATGTGACTTGTCATGCTTTGTTACGTAAGATAAAATGAATTGTGGTGTAGGGCATATCATAGCCGTGCTTGTTTCTGTTTTTTAAAAGATATTAAGAAAACTTTGTACCGCCAAAGTCAACTTTTAAAAATATGCTTTAAAATTAAAAATTTTTTTATTCCAAAATGCAGCCTTTTGTGATATCAAAAAGTCGTTGCTTTTGTTTTGTTTTTATAATTACAGAAATACTAAAAAGCTTTAATTACAAGCATTTAGAAGATAAACCATGTTTAATTTAAAAGACATTATAGTACTTATCTCTTAGTAATAATTAAGCAAGTCACCTATTTAATTTACTCGTTTTACATAACTTAAAAAAACAATTTATTTAGTGATTATTGTAAGTAGTCCAACACCTAGTTTGAGTCTAATTAAAATTTTTAACAACAAAAAACGTCAAGTACTTTTTAATGTTAACTGAATTCGCTGTTAATTTTAAGTATAATTTTTTGCCGGTGGGTGTAGGAACTCATGTGTACTAAACAATTACCACATAAGCTGTTATCATACGCACATTCGCAATTACAGGGTGTCCGCCGGCAAGGTGTACTACTTTGTTTTGTCGCCGTTTTGGTAAACATTAGTCTTGACAGTTCATATTCGGCAATCGGGAAGTAGAGACGTGGCAAATTTATTATGGAAAAATATTTGGTAAACCAATGTGTTTTAATCGTTAAAACATTTTATCAAAATCAGTCATCGATTACTGTGACGATGAGAACGTTACGTGAAATTGTTGGGAGAAACAACGTGCAAATAAGACGCACTATTTATTGTGTAGAGAATGATTTCGAAGAAAAAGGGACTGTAGCTAATAGGCCCAAGCATGGACTACTACGTACTGCTGAAAACATTACTGCTGCTAAAGAAATGGTTCAAAACAATTCATAAACCTCAATTCGACGACGTGCTCAGGAGCTTTGTTTTCAAAGAACAACTTTGGCAACAATTTTGCACAACTGTTTTCATTTGTTTTTTTTAAGATTAAGTTGACAAAAGAACTTCTTGCTACAGCTCGCCCATGAAAACCCCGATTTTGATTAAAAAATCATGATAAGTGACGGGCACATTTTCATTTGAATGTATATGTGAATAAACAGAATAGTCGGTTCTGGGGAATGGAAAACCCTCAAGCTATTCATCAATCAATCATCAGTGTGCAATTTAGTCAGGAGGAATCATCGGACCTTACTTTTTGAAACTGAAAACGGCGTAACGGTAATGGTCAATGGGGAGCGACATCGTGATATGATTAAAAACTGTTTAATGCCACAACTACATACTTTGGGATTGGTTAACATGTGGTATCAACAAGACGGTGCAACTTCGCATACAGCTAGGATTTAAATGAGCTTCAAAAAATAGTGATGTTGATTGGCCTCCACGGTCGCCTGATTTTACTGCTCCGGACTTCTTTCTATGGGGATATGTAAAACTCAAGGTTTGTTCAAACAAACCAGATATGCTGGAGCAACTCAAACAAAATAATTGTAATAAAATTAATGAAATACCACGTAAAATGTTTGAGAATGTAATGAGAAATCTGCTCAAAAGGGCTCGCACTTGTGAAGCCAACAGAGGCGGACATTTAATTGATGTTGTATTTCATACAGAATTGTCGGCATTAAACAGAACATTTATCAGTATAAAACCCATTCTCTTTCATTTAATCAAAAATTATATACAAGCAAAGTAGTATACCTTGCCGGCGGACACCCTGTATTTGACTTGGCCTTAAACTGCAAATCATTACTTGACATAAATAGATATTACCTATTCAAATGCACAAATACAAACAAAAATACTTTTATTTATAAGTATATGCCAAAATTAATAAAGAACCCAGTGAAATTTTTTTGAAATTGTCTAAATGGGCTCCCATTATTCCATAGGTTACAAGGTATGAGGTCGCTACGACAAAAAAGTTGACTTTTGGTAAGGGTGTTATTAATTACATTTATAGTTAAAAAAGGAAAAATAAATTAATGAAAAATACTTTGTAGAACATATTTGTTTTAAAACCCCTAAAATTTAATTATCAGTTAAAGCTTGGTAACTGTGTAGTTATTTGTTTTTTGTAAGCACATTTGTAAGCGGAGGTTGTGAATTTCGGGACAACTTAAAAAAAAATAACTAGTTATTCGGTCAAAAGGTAACTAGTGTTTCTTTATCTCCAATATTACTTGCTAACTTACTCGGCAAGCAAAGGTTTGACTGTGAAATAGCCTTAACGAATGATTGACAATGTACAGCTTGCCTTAAGGTAGAGACTTGCAATTTGAACCGCGGCTACCTCTTTCAAATTATAAATGAACTAAAAAAAGTATTGCGGGATTTTTGAACCATAAGGAGATAAAAGTGAACCAAGTTGGAAAGCTCGAGTTGCTGCTTTCTCCTAAGTTACACGGCTGAAACAAAATTTATAAAGAGTATCGTATTATACTCAAAAAGTAAACAGACTCGTGTCTGGCTCTTTTGTTAAAATTTAAAGCTCTAAGGGGTAAAAAGAGGCAAAAACTATGTTCGTACTTTTAGAATGAGGATGGAAACATTATTAAATATGCGTTCGACAGTTATCGAAAAAAATAAAACCAGTCCAAAACTGCTGGCACTATAGAATGCATCGCAAGTCTACCAACTTTAAATTTCTTCCACTACTATGCCGTAATTGTATTTTGTCCTTCTGAAGGGCAAAGTAAGCAGCTTATTACTACACAGAAAGAAAACTTGCTTTCTAAAATCAAGAAATTAATTCTTGAATTTATCCATAGTCTTTCTTGAAATTTTTAAGTACGATCCTTACTTAAATTTTCTTAAATCAAGCCCATTCGGATTGCTTCAACAAATCAAGCAGAAAAAAGCTTGTTGTTTTAATATATTATTTTACTTTTCAAACCAAAGTGTCTCGGTGGCCTAGAGGTAACGCGCTTGTGCTGCAGTGCAGGAAGTCCCTGGTTCGAATCTCAGCTTTGGTAAGTACAAAAAATCAAATTTTTAAATTGTAAATTTTAAGTATCTATAAAATAAAAATAAAATAATAAAACTCTTCTTCTTTAATAAAGGCTCCATCATAAGTCAAAAAAATGACACCCATTTACGGTTTAAATAAATCTTGTTTTGGCTTACATCAAGTACGGTTCCGGACTTAAATCAATCCGTTTTTGGCTTAATTGTGGCTAAAAGTAAGAAATTCGTACTAGAAAAATCATACTTGGAGTAAGAAATTTCGTACTTGGTTTAAGAAAAACCGTACACACCGTAATTTTGACACCGCTATGGCTTGATTTAAGTTAAGTTTACTTAGTTAATTTTGTGTGTGTAATTACTTAAAGTCTAATACCCATAAGTAGGTCCTGACGGCCATTAAGTTACCACAGCCGATGATTAAATTTATTTAGGAATACTGTCCTAGATAAATGTCAAACTTAGGAATTATAAAACCTTATAGATTCCAGAAATCAACTCAGTGGGCAAATTTTATTTTGTTAATTATTAGTACTTTAATTAAGTACGTTCAATGAGCAGCTTTTGACATTAAGCTGTTAAAGTAAAGCAAAAAATTATTAGCTAATGTTACGATACCATCTTGTATAGATACATCTTGTATTAAATCATATCTCAAGCTATCGGGCAAGTTATATTAAACGGATTTTAAAAATAAAACCAGTAACTTTTACAGGTTATATATGTCATATTTATTTTTTTCTTTTGCTTTAAAAGTATTCAAAATTTTAATTATTTTGGGATTTCGTGTTTTAATACAATCATCTTGGATTTTCATACAAAAAGAAACACTTGATTTTATAACTTTTTTTTGCAAAAACTTTACTTCACAAATGAATTAAGGTCATGCGTCTGTCATGTTTATACTTAATACATGAGTTTAGAAATCATAAATACACACGAACGCAGTCGTAGATGTGGGGGCGGTTGTTTTTTTTTTTTTTTTTTTTTTAAATTTACTTTTACAAAACATATTCTATTTGGGTAATGAAGCTCTTTTTAACCTAAAAAATTAAAAAGTATTTGTGATCTTTCCTTATTAAGTTGTGCTTAATAAAATTGATTTTTTTCAGTTTAGTTCAATATATAATTACACAAAAATCCATGCATGATAAGAAAGCCAAAGCGTGAAAAGAAATAGCAAAGGGCTTGTCACGCGAGTAGATCTGGCAATATTTCTTATGCTTTTAATTTTTGTAAGCTTGGTTCTAATAAATAGAACTCTGAGGGCCATTATTATTACTTGCCTATAAGGCGTTTTTAAGTTTAACCAGGACATGATGACAAACCCTAAGATTTTTTGTTTGAACAAATTCACCTTTTAACTTAATAGTAAGGTTATTTAGGTTAGGTTGAACTGGACTTTAAATATCTCGCATAGATCCTTTGGGTCTTTACCAGATAAAAGGAAAATATAGTCCAGTGATTTTAGTTTGACTAATACGATGAACTATCTTGACAAATACCATCCGTCTAGCCTTAAAAATCCCAGATATTTCAGTTTTCGAGAGACAAAGGACTTATAAGCGCAGTCTTAATTAGTTTTATAAAACAGAGTACTGCCCTGCAAAAAATCTTGGACCACATGGTCCGTTTTAGCTTAAATAGACTAGTCACAGCGTGGTCCTTGTGTAATGCAGTCATGGACCATGTCATTGTAAAACAAGAACTTGTAGTTACTTAAGTGATATGCGTTCGTGTGTTAACGATTGCGTACCGAGTTTTCGTTGTTTGTAGGTAGGATAGAGTAGTTTTGAAACTAATCCGACGTAATGCAAATCTGGGTTAAGTGGTCCGGCCCTAGGACATCATAATGTTAAAAAGACCATGTTTTTTACATGCATTTGGGTTAGTTTTGGAGTAATCCTACTTCTTTATGGACTAGTCCATACACGCATGTATGGACTAGTCCTGTTTTCTGCAGGGTACTTAAGGATAAAAGAGTTTTATAAGAATTAGAAAGACTTCTATAATTTTCCATATAATTCTAATCTAGAATTCCTTAAGTTCCATTTCTTCACCCAAAAACTAAAACAAGTAATCTTCATTTAAATCAAGCCGTAGCGGTGTCCAAAGGACGGTGAGTACGGATTTTCTTAGAACAAGTATGATTTAAGTAGTATGGATTTCTTACTTTTAGCAACATTTAAGCCCAAAAGAGATTACGTTAAGATCACACTTGATTTAAGGCTTAAAAGTATTGATTTAAACGTAAAAGGAATCCAAAATCCAAAAATTAAAACTATTATAGTAATTATTATACAAGGATGGCAAAAAGAAATCACCCTATTGGCTTACGGAGCTTTATTAAAGAAGAATATTTTTATATTTTATTTTATATATATACAGGGTGGGAGACACATTTGGCGGTCGACAGGCAGCAGCTGATTCACCGACTAAACTTTGTATGAGAAAATGCGCAGGTGTTTGACCAAAATTCGCCTTAGAGACGACCGGTTGTTGGCTAATTGCGAGATACAGCGTCTAGTCGATGTTTTTGGTGACAGCTAGATATCCTCGCCAACAGCGGCGATATTCTCGGCAGAATGGGCGCTCCGTGCCGGCCACTCTTAGCAGCGTCTCGTGTGGCCCCATAATCTTCAAGGTTGGTGGCCAAACGGCGCAGTATTTGCACAGTTGGGGCCGGACGACCGGGGAATCGGCGACGGAATTCGCGCTGAACAGAAGAATTATTTAAAAAAAAATATACACGATAATTCCGCTCCATGGCTTCTTCACTTGTATTCTACACCTGTCTAGTTCACAAATGTCAAAATAGATTTGACATTGGCCGTCATTTAAAAAAATTAGAGCATCTTCCAATAGGGTGGTTCCTTTTTGCCATCCTTGTATAATAATTACTATTTGAAAAAAATTGTTTCTGTACTTGCATGTAGCCAGGATTTGAACCTTGGACTCTCTGAACTGCAACACCCCCGCTACCCTAGGCTACTGAGACCCTTTTTTTTAATGTTAACTTATATATTATGGTTTTTCTGCTTGAATTTTTTAAGTAGTCCTGACTAGACTTGATTTGAGAAAACCTAAGTACGGATCGTACTAAAAAATATAATATACGATTTTTTATAAATTCAAGAATAAAATTATAGATTTTAGATTGTGTTTTTCTTCTGTGTAAATGAATAATTTAAAAAAGTTCTTTTTGTCTGACTAGTACGACTTTTAACTTTAAGTTCTATTCATAAACAGATTGCAAAAAAGTTTAAAAATTGCAAAAAAATACTTTTTGCCAAGTTGAGTAGTTGACTTTTGACCTTATATGCGTCAGTAGTCCTCATGTAACATTTCTGGACTTAAAAAAACTACTAGAAATGATTAAAAGTATTATTTTCCACTTAGTTGACTTTTGACCCCAATATGGGTCAATAATCCTTAATTTTAAATTTTTAATAATCTCAAAAAATGCAAAAAATTGCCAAAAATGTTAAAAAAGGTACTAAAGGTCAACTTTGTTGGCTGCCTATTTTAATACAAGGTGGGCTAAAAGAAATCACCCTTGATTTGAGCAATAAAATTCTAAAGGTTCAAGTAAAGATAATCAAAAAATAGAATCAAAGTTTTTCATTTAGAAAAAAATGAGAGCGAAACAACATCGGATGACTTTTTTTGGCCCACCTTGTGCATGTAAATGTAAAAAAGTACTTTTAATCAACTTAGTTAATTGCCGACATTAATTTGGGTTAATAGTTCACACTTTATATTTCTCAATTCATAAACCTTAAGAAAAGTACCAAAAACAAAAAAAAAATAAATTTTGGTCCACGTAGGAACCCGCAGTCTAAATTTGAGATTTCTAGTTTACATGTTTAGGCTGCTCGATGATTAATGGGTCAGTCTGTCAGTCTTTCAGTCATTAACACTATTTCTTTATGCACGTAAGTTAACATCCTTATTTGTTAATGCCTTTAAAATATTTAATTGTATTTAAGTCTAATTTAAATCTCAAAACAAATTACTCAATTAGCACCTAAACACGAAAACAAGAAATGGAAGTTAGAGTGGTAAAGTTGTTTGTTTGATTTAATTGAAAAACATCTAGATCTGACAAGTAAAATCAACCCTTTTTTGATTTAAAAAATCTTAAAACTAAATTTTTTTTCAGTGTATTTTAGTATTCAAATTATTTTTAGTGTATCCCAGCAAAAAATAATCGAGATTTTGTAAGCAGTAAATACTTTTTCTAGTATACTAATGCGCTTCGCAGCAAGCACTTATCTATTCCCTTAATAAATGCAATAGTGTATGACAGTAAATGTAAAATTTTTACTGTTATACACACTCGCTTACTCAAGTGCATACTAGGAAGCACTACTGTAAGGCAGTGAGTAAAAAAAACATTCGTTTTTCGTCAAGTAACGAACATAATAACACGGCAAACCATTTATTTCGATGACGCAATAAATTTAAACTACTAAAGAAGCACCAAAACTACATGAATTAACTGGATATTCATAGCGCCGAAATAAACACTTAACATGAAATGGAACTAAGTGGGACATCGCGAACAAATATCATGCCATACGTAAGCAGATTTGTAAGCTTTGCTGTCTTGATATTCCCTTACAAACCTACCTACGGCGAAGCAGCAGTTTTTGCTGGGATGTTAATCATCCTCTTTTTTAAAATGAAAGTAACACATGGAAAAAGGTAATTAACAACAAAAAGAACATTCTGGGAAATAACAAAATTTATTTCGTCCAAAACCAGCTCGTATTTTTATTTTGAATTTTTAATTTTTTTGGAAAAAAAATTTAATTGTTAATAAAGGTCATTGACGAAACAATTAAAAGTAAAGAGTATTTAAAGACTTGCTAATTTATCAAAATCAAATGTTTATGTAAATAATTTTGTGTTTGTGTAAAATTAAAAATTTATACAATGTTTGGTGATGAATAATCAAAATTCAAAAGCAGCAACTTAAGTGCATACAATTACTTAAGTATGTATACTCGTATAAATACATTTTTTTTACAATATTTTTTTTTTACTTTTGTTTATTTTTTTTCAAGATGACATAACAATTTGTATGGAAATTTGCAATATTATCTGCCTGCAATGTTCAATGAACTACACACACGCATGCGCCAAACGTTTAGTTTTAATTTTATTATTCTTTCATTTATTTACAGCGTAGCCTTTCTGGGCTTAAATGTATGAATACCATCCCTTTTAATTTTTTAGAGCCAATATAATGCACAAGATTAAGTAAGGAGTATTTTGGAATAATTTTCTAAAATGTGGTTAATATTTTTTAAATTGAAATAACGAAAGAAAACGCAGTGTTTAAATGATGGATGAAGGACTCAAAGAAATAATTGCATTTCCAGCTGATTTGTTTATATTAATTTAACTTTTATACCAGCGTTGCCAAATGAAAGAGAATGATTTGAAAGAATGTATGGGTGCTTTTTCCCTGTGTTTATTATTAAAAACAAAACAATGCAATATCTCTCTGTATTGTTGCTGTTACTTTTATTCTATTTTGCTCTTTCTGTTATGGTTTTTTGTAGGTACTTTTGTTGTCTACATGTAAAACCCGATTAGTGTTCGACCCCCGGAGACACTCTTGTCTTACATTCTTTTATACCCACTGTGTTGCATTACACAACAATTAGTATTCATATGCATTTAAATATCTATTAATAAACAGAAAAAATATGATAGAAATTGACATTGAAATTAAAATTACAGTTCTATATTTTTCTAATAAAATTTCCGGCACTTAATTCCGGATTAATAAACAATAAAAAAATTAAAAATAAATAAAGTTCTGTGTTTAATAATTTTTTTTTTCAAATAATTGCTGATATTATTTTGTAAATATTGTAAATAAAATTGCAAATTCATTGCACACATTTACTATCTGAAGTGCGTAACCTTAAGCTATAAATAATATGTAATTAACAACAAAAAATATAAACAATTTAATTAAATAAAACATATATTGACAGAATTTAATTTCCGCACAAGGTATGCACATAAATATGTATAGATATGTACATATTAGAAAGCTGCACGAATATACTTGAACTTGATTTATACTTGAATATATTAAAGAATGAACATTTATCCGTAGTACCTCTAAATAATAAGTACTTGTTTCTATGAACGTCAGAATCGTCAATTATGTATTCGCTGTTACCTGACAGAGTTTTTTATTTGAGATTTTACATCGTCATACACGTACAAGCAGCGCATTATTTTTTTGCAAAAATAAAAACAAAAACGTGCCACAAAAAAAAAAAAACATATTGTACCAACAAGTATTGGCACCAGAACTTGTAATTTTTATTTCTAGTATTTTTTTATTTACGTTCACTTTTCTAGGTACTTCCTTAGTACCAAATTCATAAATGTTTGTATTTATGCGAAAACTTCTCGATGCGATGCGAAAACTTCTCGCAAATAGTAGAAACTAGGTAGGTAGGAAGTAAAGGAATCGAAACGATACCAGAAAGATTAACTAACGTGTAAAACAACAGACTTAGAAGAGAAGCAGCACAACTATTACCAAAGTTACATGCATATTGCGAGATATCAGCGCCGTCTTTGCAATATAGAAAAAGAATAGAAAAAATGGGTTTGGCAGTAAATAGAATAGAGAATCTACAAGATCTGGGTCCAATTATCGCATTCGATTCGAAATTTATTTGTCAGTGCTTTTAATAATAGGAATTATAACAAGAATTTTTTAATTTCTATTTGAATTGAATGCGATGTTTTGCCCCCAGGAAAATTTTTAAACCTTGGCTAGTTTAAGTTCGTATGCCTCGAAACCACCATACTTAATTAAAACGAACGACATCAGTTTTAAAATAAAGCGAACAATTTTTCTTGCTAATACAGGTTACTTTAGGCTAAGCAAACATTTAAAGAACAAGGCCAATTTTTCGCATACAAAAACACTACTTATTCTAGTATACAGTGACATCGATATGGTCAAGCACGTCAAAAGCGCGGGCTTGTTGACATGTTGTGGTAATGAATGGAGATGCTCCAGCAAAAAGGTCTTTGAATATGATATTGAGCGAAGACGCAAAAGGGGATGGTCAAAACTTCATTTGAAAGACCAAGTCCAGAAAATATCAAAGAAGCGTAGGAGATCGAAGCGCTTGTAAATGTTTTCTTAGTTCGATTAATGACCATTATTGGTTGCTATCAACTTATTATGCAAGTAAGTAAGTAAATAAAATGCTTATTTCGGGAAAGAAATTAATTGCGGGTACATAAAGAAATGGGCAAATATATTTAAAAAATCCGTGCAATAATTAATGGTATCAGGTCTGAAGAAAATTTATACTCGTGGTAGTTATAGCGTAAAGTGCCTTTTTCGTGAAGAGGACAACAAGATTGAACGTACGACAGTTTATAGCATATAACCTTAAACATATGCAAAATCTTGTGGTGATAAAGTCATATATCTACGTAACAGCTAAAAATAGCCAAATAAGCTTTGATCGACTCTGATAGTGATTCTAAGTCGATCGGTATAGCTGATGGTGGGTCTCAGACATTTTTGCGTTGTGTGTTGGTTTTAAATTAGTGTGGCTAAGTTGCCATATCAGTGGCAATTTGTTTCTTATGAAAACCACTGGACATAAGTAAACAAAAATTAAGGGTTGGAAATGTTTCACTAACACTAAACGTAGGTACCCAGAAAATTCTTTTGATTTGTGTAAGAAGTTTTCATAAACGTTTTTTATTATTTACAAAATAATAGAATTAAGGGTTTTTACCCTAATTTTTTCGTATGGCAATCCTGTTAGGGGCTGGAGATAGGCATTAGGTATGTTCCGCAAAAATTTTTGGGAGAAAAAATTAATTGGAGTCGGTCTTACATTTGACCTTTGTGGGAGTATACTGAAAGCTGTGGGAGCAATTTAAAAAAGATTAAACTTTGTATGGCAACCCTGTTAGGGGGCGGGGATAAAGTATGAGTATGATCCACAAAAATGTCTATTTTATGTGCAAATTTTAGAAAAATAAACCGAGGTATTCTTGGTTTTTGGCTTATATCTCTGTCAGTTACCGGGCGATTTTGCTAGATTTCAATAGCGATTTTCTCGCATATATTTCTAAAAGTTTGATACCAGTTGTGGTCTATGGGCTTTAAACAGTTGATTTCAGCCATAACACAGACGGGAAGGCGGGCAAAAGGACATCGCTAAATCGACTTCCCTATCTATAAGGATCAAGATATTTTATATACTTTATGGTGTCGCAGATTGATTTTAAATTAATTAAAAACGAAATGCCAAACTTATATTTACCTTTATTACTTATATGAAAGGTATAAAAATTCTGGATAACACGTAAGTTAAATAAGTGCTGTTTACAGTTGATGATGAAAATCCGTAACTGGTTTTGATAATTCATTCTACTTTGCAGGTGTTGGTTAGAAAAATTGGCTTTTTAAATAAATCTATTTCAATTAACATCAATTAAAAATATTTTTTTGGGCAAAAATATAATAAAATTTAAAATGAATTTATTCTACAAATTTCTGTAGAAAACTTTAATGAAATTCGGATACAACCAATCCCGATCATTACTGACTGATCACATTAAAAACGAGTGAAAAATCATTTAATTTTAGGCCTTTCTGCAAATTATTTTCTAAATGTTTAAATATAAATCAACCTTTTTATTGATTTAAATGAATATTTTGTTGTTGGCATTCAAAATGAATATCTAATTGCTTTAAGTTACATTTTCAGTTAATTATACAATTAAAATATTTTTTTGAGTGTCGTCTTATGTATCTGAGCTGTCCTAAGTTGCATGTTGTGAAAAAATTTTAAGGTTGTAACGTAGCAAAAAATTATATTTGCTTACAAAACAAATGCTTCCAGTTTTGGAAAATTCTTGTTCATATTATTTTTCTACTTAAAAATTTAGGTTTAATTAAATGGTTTAAAAACAAAAAAACTTTCTTTGATGAAAATATTAAAATTTCCAACTTTTCTATATATTTTTGTGTTTTTTGCAACTTTTTATTTTATTTTATTTTATTTTGTATTTTATCTTTTTTTATTGTCTATAAATAATTTTCAATGTTTAATGAATGACAATAATCACGATGATGCACCCAATAATCACTTACTGGCTGACACACTTTGTCATTCGTACACATTTTATATGTTTAATACAAGTAGATATACATGAGTACATACATATGAATTTTGATACACACAGTCAGCACCTAAACAATTACAATTTTTAAAGAAACTATTAAATAAAAACAAAAATTTAAAATTCATCAAATACTTATTATAATGATTTTATTTTTGTTTTTTTTTTTCAATGTTTAATGTATTTATCCTTTTTTTTAAAGTCAAAAATGCAAATTATTATAGAAAATAAATATTAATATGAGCATTGACTAAACCTTAAATAACTAAAAGTTAATAGTGACAGTTTAGTTACTAATTTATTAATATAAGCTTCCAATTGCAGGCAGGGCAGACATGCATTTCTCCCTGTCACCATGACCTTACACAAAATAATTGTTGTCTCTTAAATAAATAGATGTGTTTAAATGAGATTGTAAACAAATTTATATGCATAAAATCTCTTTATAATTTTGTTTAATATTTAAAAATACTTAATTGTGTGCCACAGTGTTAGTCAGTGCAATGAAAGCAGCTATCTAACACTAGATGGCGCTCGAAAACCAGGGTGGCTTATGATAACAAAATAAAAATTAATAAAAAATTGTGAAGCACCCTGTTTGATTTAAAATTAATGTTAACAAAAATAATCATACGTTTGGTTTGGATTAACGGAAAACAACAGTTTAATAAAAATTTAGTAAATTTTTAACAAACTTTTTAGCATATTTGGTTATAATACAGAATAAGTGCATAATAAAAATTTATTTAAAATTTTTTAACAAGCTCTTATAATCAATTTTCTATTAAAAATAAATATAACATACATGCATATGCATATTAATTTATCCTTCCTTTTGTAATTTCTATAATATCCATTTGCGACCCCATAAAGTATAGATATTCTGCACCCTTATAGATAGGGAAGTCAATTTAGCTATGTCCGTCTGTCCATTTGTGTGTCTTGAAATCATGTTTCCGGAGTCAAGTAACCTATTACGGAGTAGGTATTGGTGCCAAATTATCAGAAATACCCCTTAAACCGAAGCTGATTAATAAAATGGGACCTAATTTTGGAACTTTCTTTTTGGATAGGAGCAGGGGATGTGGTGTTCCCCATACAATTGCACACATTTTATGAAATTTTTCATGCGCTTAACAAATTAGTTTTAGCATGATACGTTCATTTTAAAAAATATTAGTGGGATAGGAGTAGAGGGAGCGGTAAAAATTAACCAAATTGTTCCAATTTTTAAAAGGTTAATTTTCGCAAAAAATTACAGCAATCGACTTCAAATGTCAAACAAAAAGTAATTGTGCAACAAACTTACATGTTCGGGAAAAATTAAATAAAATAAGTAAGAGCGCCATATTCGGCTGTGCCGAATTTTGTATACCCTGGGCTTAAAGTACATACATAGTTTTCGAAGCAGAAAACTCACAACGTTTGAACAATTGTATCGACATCCCCATCTTAAAGGATTCAGAATATATACACTTTATGGGGTCGCAAATGGATAATAATAATAATAAATAATAAAAAAAAATTTTTTTAAAAATATTTTTTTGTGGAAGATTGAAGAAAAAGCTATCGAAACTATTTGGGACGAATTTTGTTAAAAGCAAAAGGTAATAAACTACATGTATGAGAAAAAACACCTATTTGCCGAAAACGTCAAATTTTGAACCCCTCTAGCTCAGAGAGTTCTTTCCAATCGAAAAAAAAAGTTGGGTCACTTGACATGAAATCCCCCATATGTATGAATGGATAGATTTTGTCCTTCAGATATTGGCAGTCTCAGGTTTTCATTTATATCTCGGCCCGTAGTGAACCGATTTCGCTCATTTAAAATAACGATATGTTAAAGGATATTTCAATTAGTTTGAAACTTAAAAGTTGGCAGTCTTCCTTTCTTTAGTTGCAAAATAGCAAATGGATTGACGTACTAATGTATGACTTTTGCATTATCTTAAGGGAGTTTTTTATTATTTTTTAAAAATAAAAATCTTTTTCAGATACATCCAGGAAATTATTACAGTAACTAACTGTAAGTTATTTAAGAAATATTCCGTAAATGAAGAAACAGCTAAATTGTATTAAAAAGTTTTTTTTAACAACAACCGACTTTACAAAAATACAGATTTTTCAGATTTTTGGTTGGACTTAAATTTTTTCAGTTTTTTTTAAGAACAAGTCAAATGACTAACATGGAAAGATAAAAACAAAATAACATTTAGCTTTGTTGGTATTTTTTCTGAAACATTTCGTTTTACAGTAAAGTTATAAAAACAAAAACACAAATAGTCAAATTCTTCGTGTTTTTCGTCGTTTTGTTTGTAGACAATGATCTCAATAAGCTGCGTTCAACTTACAAAGAAGAAATTCCGTTTTCCTTTCTAGATAACATGTAAGTAAGAGATATGTATTTACAGCCCAAAAAACTACTACCGTTCAAGAGTACTGATGTAAAAAATCAGTTGCTGGTTTAAAAATGCATTCTACTTGACTGACTTTTTAAAATACGTTTCTTTCAATTATCATTAAATAAAAATATTAAATATTTCTTAGAAAAAAAAATTATATTTAAAGTGAGATAAAGCAAAATTTGTCAAAATTAGTTTGTTTTCACAAAAAAGTTTTTAAGTTATTTTGAAATTCACTTTTCAATTTTCATATCTAAAAAAAATTTTTTCGTTGATTTAAATAAATATACAATTCTTTTAAGTTACATTTTCAGCTGATTATACTTAAAAAAATTTTTGAGTTTAGTTTAGGGTTTTGTAGAGACCGAACAAACAACTTTGTAGTCAAACACTTTAAGGAATTCATATTAAAATATTTTGGAAAATATTCCATGAAATAAATTTTTTATTTAACTCAAGAATATTTAAAAATATTTTAAATATCCTTTGCAGCATATTAAGGATAATGGCGCGACATTATGTCGACAACATTAAATAATCCCACAATAATTTTAATTTCCTTAAAAATTTAAAAAATAATACCAGAATCTACTTCCACCACTTCCTTACATACCAAACGAGTGTCGAGCATGGCGCCAACATAGAAAAAAGCTAATTATTATTAATGAAGACACTAAATGACACCTAAATAGTTTAAGTTCTTAAACTATTTACACTTACAACATCTTCCAAACTGTTCACTAATGATACCACAAACACACAAATATAAAAAAGAGGGTGCAACAGTTTTAAACAAAAAAAAAGAAGAAAAAAACATTTAAAAGATAATAAATCTAAAGAAAACTAGAAATGGGTAAATTAGGAAATAATAAATATATTTTAATATGCATGTTTCAAATAATCATATTTATAATAATTTTTCCGTTTTGATTAATTTAGTTATATGAGTTTAGTTAAAAGTTGTTTTTGTGTTTGTTTTGTAGATGTTGTTTAGTTTTTATTTCAGTTCTTTCAATCAAATCGAGTGGCTGTTACCCGCAAACTAATTTATTGATGTTTTCCTTTCTGGCAAAAATGTTACATTAATGTTACCATTCGAGCGGGTTTATGTTCCATTCTAAAAATACATGCAAGAGTGAAAACAGTTATCGTGTTCCTTTCTGAACATGTTGCACAAATAACTGGCAAAAGTGTAACATATCTTACCCCCAATTATATTGCAGTGTAATAAAGTACCACTTTTTACAACTGTGTTATGTATGTAAATACTTTTTTATGCAGGCGAGTTTTTAACGCAGAGTGTAGTTTTTATTAAAATCAAACAATTTTCTGTTCCATTCAAACAAAAAAAATGGACAACTATTTAAGTGTGTGTGTAAACTGATAAAAATTTTACACATACATACTGTAACATTTTTTTTTAGAATGGAAAACACCATATGATTTTTCTACACCGCATCAATCACACTCTTTTAACATTGTTTTTTATGCAACACATTGCGTTTTTAGTGTTGTTGGTTGCACTTACAACAGCGCATACCCAGCTAGCAAAATTAGCAGAAACGTTCGCTAAATTGGCAGAACTTTAAACGAATTTTGTCCGACAGATTTTGTTGACAGAAAATATGTCAGACATATAATGGAAAATTTGTTGCCGACATGTCTGGCAAAAATCTCAGAGAATCAAAATAACAAAATTTCTTTTTTTCACAAATATGTTTTAAATTTTAAAAATTTTTTTAATAAAAATATGTTAAAAACATTTTAACCCATATTTTTAACTACACCACATACGTAGTAGGGGTATTATGAGTTTGTTCAGATGTTTTTAACGCCCATCATTAATCGTCTGATACCCACCTTTAAGTTTGTATACAGATCAATTCGGATTAACTTTTTTACTCGATTTCAGCACGTCCGTCCATCCGTCTGGGTGTCCGGAATAAGCATTTTGGGCTATAAATGGTTGAAAAATTGCTGTCTAGACAAAATTTCGCATTTGTTTTTATATTTATACCAACAACTCATTTGCTATATATAAATTTAATCGGTAAATTTTTTCATACAGCCCCCATTAAAATGTGGTGTCGGGTGTTAAAAGGTCGGGCTTGACCGACTATGGTTTTCTTACTTGGTATACACTTCACATAGTGACTAGGGCATACAGGAGCTTGCCATTCTGTTATAATTTCTTTATTATTTAATTGCGACCCTATGAAGTACATATTCTAGATCTTTAAGGATAGGGAAGTCCATTAGTCCATGTCTGTCTGTCCACCTGTGTGTCTGCTTAAATTAAGTCAATTTAAGTACTACGAACCATGTATTGGTGTCAAACTATCAGAAATATTCCTGAAATGATCACTGTCTAAAATGAGTAAGATCGGTTCACCATGGACCGAGCTATAAGCAAAATACTGCAATTGCCCAGGTGCTTTAGCACAAATACCATACAAAAAATGTAACAAATGTAACCAACTGGCAACGCTGTTAAGCGTACATATGGATGTGAATAAAATTTCTGTATGTATGTTTGAACGTTGGCAATTCAAATGCAAAAAAAAGTGAATACTGTTTTTATGAAAGGAGTTTGACAGTGATAGCTCTCTATCGCTAATAACACTCTTGCAAAGACAACAGATGCAAATCGCATCATATGCCAGGTACAAACTTTGCAACATGTTTACGCAACCAGGCATGCTACATTGTTGGTTGCATAGTTTGAAGTTATGTTTATGGTTTCATATTATGTTGCATTCAAGGTTTCAAAAATATCCATAATATTTTGCTATTTAATAGTTACATTGATGTTGGTTGCATAGTGTGAGTCGTTGTTTATGGTTGGCATGAAATTCAAAGATACGCGCTTTGCACAAACACGCTGCAAAGTTTGTATGCACCTAACAATACGTGTATATTGTTTTGCTTAATTTGTTTCCTGTTTTTTTAAGATCCTAAGTGCATGTGTTTGTGCGATTGTTGTTATACCCTTCACATAGTGGTAAGGGTATATATCAGTCTGTCATTTCGTCTGTAATTTTTTTAATATCCATTTGCGACCTAATAAAGTATTGGCCTAATTACGTAAAACGCACCGCATAATAACGAAAACATTTGTATGAAAAAACTTAAATTTAAAAAACTTTTCCGTACATTTTGTTTTTGTTTTATGGCGTTGCGTTTAAGGAAATAAGGGGGTATATAAATTCTGGATCCTTAAAGATGGGCAACTGGATACAATTGTTTAAATGTTGTGAGTTTTCTGTTTCGAAAGTTATGAAAACTATGTATTATAAGTCCACACCAAATAATCATTATATTTACAGTTCGAAAACAAGTCACCTAGATCAGGTGATTGAGCAAAGAAAGTGGCCAATATGAAGGGTATAAAAAATTCGGTACAGCCGAACATAGCGCCCTTAGTTGTTATATTCCACTTTGTTTACATATTTTAACTCTCTTAGGGAGATTAGGGCAGATGTATGGCTTTCTAACGAAATTTTTTTTTAAATTTTGAAGGGACTTTTACTCAAATTTTTGTATGGCAACCGCCTTAGGTGATAGAGATAGGGGGCAAGTATGTTCTAGGAATATGTTTGTGAGGGAAAATTAGTGGGGAACTGTGATACATTTTATTCCTCTAGGGGGACACCGGGGAAGTTGTAGGGGGTTATACCTTTTTTTGTATGGCAATCCCCTTAGGGCGTGGAGATAGGAGGTAAGTTTGGAAGGGGAAAATTATGGGGGTCAGTCGTACACTTTATTTCTCTAAGGCCGACTCTGAGGAAGTTGTGGGCAAATTTACATCACTTTTGTAAATTAGGTGACGAACATAGGGAACATGTTTATTCTAGGAATCTGCTTGGGAGTGAAAGCTAATGGAGGCTGTGATACATTTTATTCCTCTAAAGGGCGACTCCGCGGAAGTTGTAGGGGTTTTACCCTATTTTTTTCAAATTTTGTATGGCAACCATTTTAGGGGCTGGAGATAGAAGATAAGTATGTTCAACAAAAATGTTTATTAATGACAAACTACACCCTTATCACTTATGTGAAGGGTAAAATAGAAAGCAAGAGTTATTTCTGAAAAAAAAACTAAAAAATTGCTAGAGGTAACAAAAGTAGAGTCGTTTGAAAAAATCATACACATTTATTTTGTTCATATAGTAACAACCACTAAAGGGTGCCCCCGTAGGTCAGTGATTATTGCACGAGTCTACCAGTCAGGGGGTTGTGGGTTCGATTCCCACCAGAGATCGTCTTCATTCTTTTGTTCTTTCTTTCTTTCTTATCTAACCTTCTCTAAATTTCTTCTTTCCTTTCGTCTCAACCTATTCTATCTGTTTCTCCAAGTAACACAAAGGGACCGAATTAAGCGGACCCAAGTGAACTGAATCCTTTCTTTCTACGGCTGCCTGTTCTACCTAACCTAACAACCACTAAACAAACTTTATAAAAAAATCTGGCATCATTTTTTTAATATAATATTACACCTTTCCTTCTTGAGCACAACGCGACATCTACACACAGAAAAAACTGAGTTGTAGAATCAGTAACAAATTTCAGAGAATCAGTAAATATTTTGTCTGGCTGAGGACCTACAACGAAAGTTGTAAATTTAGACAAACAATTTTGCAAGAATTTTAGCTTCTGTTAAAAAATTTTGCTGAGCTGGTTAAATATTTTATTTGTCTAGGCGAAAATTTTGTTTGATTTAAAAATCAAATAAAAATATTATTAGAGACTATTAAATAAATTGACTAAAAAAATAAATTATTTTGAACAAGAATTTGTTTGAAAAAATTTTTTTGTAGTTTTTTGTGTGCATATTTCCATTTATGTATCATTCATGTTTCAGTTGACATTAATCATAATTTTGTATCCACTTTATGTCACAGAGATGTTGTAAAATGATTATGTATTATATTTTTGAGATTATTTTCCTAATAGCTGCTTCGTAAAAAAGTAAAACACCAAAAGCAGATGTCATATTTATAATTAATATCTATTAAGAATAAAAAAACATACAAAATATATTTGAATATTCTTAAAAAAAGGCGTTTTGTATTACAAAAGTAAAAACATTTAATTAATGTTAATAATAAAATATAGGATTTAGTATTTACCAATAGTATTTATTAGTTTTGTTTAAAATGTTGCAATTTAAAAGAGTAGGCCCTGACGCTGATATATTGATTGTAAAGATAAATGTTTCATGACTGCAGATACCAAAATGTTACCGGAAACAAAAAACCAAGATTTTTATTTTTAACCGTACACACAAAAAACTACAAAAAAAATTTTTCAAACAAATTCTTGTTCAAAATAATTTATTTTTTTAGTCAATTTATTTAATAGTCTCTAATAATATTTTTATTTAATTTTTAAATCAAACAAAATTTTCGCCTAGACAAATAAAATATTTAACCAGCTCAGCAAAATTTTTTAACAGAAACTAAAATTCTTGCAAAATTGTTTGTCTAAATTTACAACTTTCGTTGTAGGTCCTCAGCCAGACAAAATATTTACTGATTCTCTGAAATTTGTTACTGATTCTACAACTCAGTTTTTTCTGTGTATATGTCAGGCTTTCTAATTAGCTATAGTTACCTTTAACTGAAACGCATTTTAATAAAAGTTATGATAACACTGGCCGGCAGAAAGCTATAAGCTGATAATGGAATTTGAATTGACTTGAATGTGCATAAATAATAATAAAAGCGATCTCAGGAGGACGAAAAGGGCCTCTTTAGTACCCTAAGGTAACTAGATCCCTTATTTGCGGGACGCAGCTTGAAGAAAATTGAGCTGATGAATGCTTGCTTCCCTTTAAAAAGTCACCAGGTTTAAGGGATATTAACCAATGTATCTCGGATCAGGAACTTTCAGTCCCAAACAAGAGTGTTTTTTTTAGATTTTGAGAGTATCGCACTTGGTTACATACCACTGAGCTGTGAAAAATCGGAGGTTATTTTATGCTGAAGGTAGGTCAGGCAAGCCATTTGAAATCGGAGGATTTTAGAAAGATCCGCCCATCGTCTTGAAGACTTTGGAACGACTGATTTATCTTTAATCAAAAACACAATTACTACGCATGTCACTAGATATGCCTTAAATGTTAATTTGAAGGGTGAATCTGTTAAGAGTGCGCTTCATAATGTGCAAAGATTTCTAAAGCTGCATTTGTGCAGAAAGAAGTACACGATTGCTGATTTCTTAGAAATTGAGGGAGCATTTTAAAATGTATCGATTGAGTCTATTCGGAACATATTAAGGGCATTTAAAGCTTAGAGCATTATATTGTAATTGCTTAGCCACAGGAGCATTAACTATAGTTTATGAAATGAGCACCTGAGGGAAAGTGCGGTTAGCGGAATGGCTTAGGGAGGGACACCGTAAAAAACCAGGTGTAAGCCCAGGAAAAATGGAACATGAACCCGTTCCCAGAAAGTACTAGGTGGCAGACTGATGCTTGACGGAGTTGAGCTAAGGCTACCGGAGAGTGCTAGATGTGAATCTGAGTCATCAATAACAAATTGTGTACAATACCTGGGACTGTATTGACTAAACAGAGGGTTGTGAATCTTGATTTGGGGTAAGGCATTGCACCCAGATATCGAGGTCTGAAAAAAAATCCGTGTGCAGTTTTTACTAATAGATTGAAAAAGGATATGGTAGGCACTTTAAATATGTGCGTATATTTTTATAAAGCTTTTTATATTTTATCTGAATGGGTAAACTTCCTTTTTATAATTCAAATATTATTAAGAATAATGATTAGAACACGGAATCAAAGTTCTAAGGCAACATTACATCAAGCCTAAACTTGTGGATGATTGCAAAAATGGTTTAAGGCTGTTCAAAGCAATGAGCTCGCTAGGGTGTGTACCACATCCTTAATTTGGTTTTTATTACGGTTTGATAGAGACTTGGGTCTTAGACAAAGATGGTCACCTTTGAGAAGAGATAGGGCTGACTGCGAAATCAACTAACTTCTGTGACCTAGACTGGATAGAAAGGGCACCAACCTACTTCTCAATGAGAGACAGGATGGATGCACTGCAATAATAGATAAATGACCAGTAAATAGTATAGAAATATTTTACACTTCTGTAGGTTTGACGAAGATGAGAAAGAACACCTTTGTCACACCTTGTCTGCCTGCTATTGCTCAAGCTGCATCTGCCGGCAGAGGTAGCTTAGGGAGCATTTCTACGATGGACTCGGCTAGGTCTCTGGTTGTAGACTACACAGAAAAAAATCGTTTTTGATTAGAAAAACTGCTGATTTGATTAAAAGAATTATATAACAACTCAAGTCAGCTGATCTCACCTCAACAGCATAAGTGAAGGCAAAACAATAAACAGAAAAAAAACAATAAAAATAAAAAAAGATAAAATAACAAAAAATAAAAATCAAAGGGATATACAAAAATTAAAACATTAATTTTTTTTATTTGTAGTTGAACTGTTATTGTAAGACAATTTTGTTGATATTACGTCAGGCTCAAGTTTAATCCCTACTAAATTCTTTTTTTTTTGCAAATAAAAAAAAATAATATTTTTTTCTTTATTAGTGCCAGTTCCAGATAGAAATTTTTTTTTGAAAAAGCAATTTTTTACCGTCACTAGCCGAATAGAATGCATTTTCGAAATCAGATACGATTTTCATCATCTGTAATCCATTTAGGGTTTTCAAAATCCTTGACCTGGCAAGGCTGTTAGCTTGAAAAAATTTGTTACCAGAAGTTTTATTTAAAGAAAGGTTTGCCATTTACTAATACAGGGTGTCTGGTGGCAAATTTTTTTTAAACGATTATTTTAAGAAGAAATTAGCAAAACGAAGGGAGGGTGACCCATTGGATAATTGATTGTGCGGATTTGTCAGTCATGATGTCGCAGTGATCGAGTGAGCACCGCGCCTTCGCTATGAAGACGATTATTTAAGAGTAATTATTTTTACGAACCTGCTTGTCAACAATTTTGTTAAAATTTCGATATTCGGCGAATATGTGATGGACATGGTATAAATATAACTGCTTTGGCTCTGAATGTCCCACGGCCAGGGCCCAGTCGACCTTTAATGACTCCTGAAAATATTGAACTTGTTAAAAGAAATTTACGTGAAAATCCGTGATTTTAAACATGGAAAACAGAAGCTTCACTGGGACTTTCAAGGGCGATTGCTCATGGAATTTTAAAAAAGGATTTGAAGTTTAGTCCTTTTAAAATTCAAATCACTGAAGAACTGAAAGAAAGTAAATTTGATCTGAGCAAAAATTTTTGTGAAACGATGTTGGAGCGTTCTCGCACAGAAAATCTAATTTTTTGGAGCCACGTCAATAAGCAAAACTGTCGTTAGTGGTCTCAGAGAAGCTGCAACTCACGAAACATCAAAAACTATTCACTGCCCCAGGGTAACTGTTTGGTGCCCCTTATCCACGCATGAGATAATTGGACAATTTTCTTTCGAAAATTATCGAGGCCAGGCGACAATTGTCAACGGTGAAAATTTTGACGTATGATTACGGAATTCTTTATGCCAATTCGAAAACCCCAGAACAGATTGTGGAAGAGCCATTAAAATCGGAAAAAGTAACTGGTTCGCATTGTATTATATAAACACAAACATTTACTCAATTTATAGTATATTTAAACTCACTAACAATGTCTCTTTGCACATATTTATGTGCCTAAAATAACATAAAACAATTCAATTCCAATGCAATTAGTGTTCATTTAATTAAACAAAATACCATCATTAAATCCAAAATTAGCAAATAATGTACACTCTGACCTATTTGATAATTAATTTAAAGCAATTACTCAAATAGCTTTATATCTGACATCATACTATGACAATTGCGGCAAATGTTAAACTTTTTTTAGTTTTTGTTTCAAGTAAAAATCTGTGCAGACAGATGAAATCTCCTCACAACCAGATTGAAAATGAAGTTCTGAAAGATCTTCTTAATAGCGGTAAATTATCGCGGCCGTTTCATAAACGCACTTGCATTTGATAATGCAAAAGAAGTGGCTGTCACCCCATTTCTTAATGTTAATTTTCCTTAATACCCTCCTCTATTATCTAGTAAAAGATGACAATTTTTGTTGCGTATTTAGCGTGCTAATTGGTGTTGCTTTACGCCCCAAAAATAATTTCTTTTTGGAATATTAAGAAATGTAGACAACAATTTTTATGTTGCTGTATTTAATGCTCAATGAAAGACTAAAAAACAAGAAAACAGAAAAGAAAATTTTGAAATATCTTATGACGACTGAGTTTGCTCTTCATTTACATCTTTTTAAACGTATTCGGGGTCCTGAATATTAGCCAACCCTTATGATGTCGTCGCTTGTACTTATGCCTTTGGATGAAAAAAGTCTGTATGTATTTGAGCTCGCAGCAGCAGTTACATACATCAATACATACACCAATACATACATAATTGTTGTGGTTCGTCTTTGGCAATTTGATATCAAACACTTTTACGGACAGATTACAAGTGATAATTGGTGTTGGCAGATTTATGGCTTAAAGTGATCAACATATGTTTTAATTAATTTCCAGGAAAGTTAAGCAAACAACTTTGTTCAACAATTCAACAATAGCAAATAAGTATTAAGTAATTAAAAACTCAAGATATATTTAATAAAATTAAAATCAGTGCGCAGCCAAAAACCAAGTGGTAATTTCAAAGAAATGATTTTATCGTGTTGATCTCGACAAGTGTTGGAAATTAAAACATTAAAGATCCAGAATATAACTTAAGTAAAAAACCTTAAATAATCACAGATAATTTAAGTAAAAATGCGTAAAATTTAAAAAGGGGGCAAACTTAGCCCAGTCTATATTTAATAAGTTTAAAGAAGTTAACGAAGTATTCTTCTCATTATTAACTTCTGCAGTTGTACAGGAATATTTACGAATATTTTAAAAAGTAATACACGGTGCGAAGGGAGAGTGGCGCCGTTCGAATTATCGATTGTGTGGATTTGTTAGTCACGATGTCGCAGTGGTCGAGTGAGAATCGCGCATTTGCAATGGAGAAATTTTCTAAGAGCAATGATTCTTCCGTAATTGCTCATCAACAATTTTGTTCAAAGTTTGGTATTCGGCGTGTCCTGGAAGCCGAACGTAGAGGCGAGAGCGGCGAAGGCACAGACTGCGATGTATTTGTGCAAACGCGCCATTGGCAGAACTTGGGGACTCAGTCCCCGTAATGAAAGCTGGCTCTACAGAGCGGTAATAGAGCCGGTTCTATTTTATGGAGCTATGGTCTGGTGGAAGGCTATGGACTCTGTCACGAATCGTTGTCGTATTGAGAGAGCAATGCGCAATGCGGCGATCCTGATAACAGGCGCAATGAGGACGACTCCGACTAGGTCGCTTTTTACCCTACTCAACTGGCTCCCAGCGGATCTTCTAGCGAGGAAGCTGGCGCTGAACACCGCAATAAGGCTGCATGCTGTGGGAGGATGGAAGCACAGGACAAGCGGCCACGCGAGTATTATCGGGACGGTCAATATTGTTCCCGATCTGATTTACTACTGCACACCGGAACCTTTCATACGCAGGAGTTTCTCCTTCGTTGTTTCAGAGGGAGGGGCGGATGAATTGATCTCATCAGGACCCATCGATCTGGAGGTGTACATGGATGGGTCAAAGGGGAGAACTGGTGTTGGTGGTGGTATATACATTGTTCAGGCAGAAGTCGGGATTTCATTTAGACTTCCGGATGAATGCAGTGTTATGCAGGCTGAATTGTCGGCGATATGCAAGGCGGCTAACTGGTTGCGGTATTACAGGATATTTGGCAGGAATATCGGAATCTTCACTGACAGCCTTGCTGCCATCAGGTCCATTACTGATGTATATTCAACATCACAACTGGTCCGTGAATGCCGGGCATCCTTGAAGTGGATGACGATGCATTCTGAAATCACCTTGGCGTGGGTGAGGGGACACGGGACCAATACGGGTAACTGTGCTGCTGATGCACTTGCCAGGAATGGTGCTAGATTGGATGATCGGGCAATTGACCACTTTTGTGGCATCCCCCTCTCCTCTTGCAAAGCCCGCGTGGATGAAAATTTTCGGGGAATTGCAGGGGCTAGAAGGTCTGACGAACCCAGGTGAGGAACTACTCGGATGACCTGGCCAAGGATAAATCCGGGCCGTTCGAGGTCCCTCCTTGATTTGGATAGGAGAAGGATAAGGGATACTGTGGCCGCAATCACCGGCCACTGCCGATTTGGCACCCATGCTGAAAGATTGGGATTGCCTTGGAATGACTTCTGTAGAAGTTGTCAGGACGAAGAGGAGACCGAGAGCGTGGGGCACCTCTTATGCTTTTGTCCAGCACTGGAGGACATTCGGATCAGGCACTTCGGTATCGGTAGACTGAATGGCCTGTCGGACGTGGCCAACATTGGCATAAGCAACCTGGCGTCCTTTATTAGGGATAGCGGTTGGTTTAGGGACAGCGGCCAGTATGGGACGACTACCGCTGACCACACATGATGACTTTCCTTCCTTTCCTTCTAACTCTCTATCTCTATTGATCTAATCTAATTTACCTTTTTCTTCTCTTCTCTTCCTCAGGTATCACAAAGGGACCGAGGAAACGGACCCAAGTGGGCTGCACAACTATTCTTCAACATTTTCGCAGCCGCCTGTTCAACCTAACCTAACCTAACCTTGTATTCAGCGAATACGTGATGGACCGTTTGTAAATTAATTCGTTCGTGGTTGCAGAGATTCCACGCAGTCCCACAGCCAGGGCCCAGTCGCTTTCCAAGGACTCCCGAAAACATTGAACTGGTTGAAAGCATTTAAAGTGAAAATCCGCGAATTTCAACACGGAAAAAAGCAGCCTCACTGGGACTACCAAGGGCGATTATTCATGAAATTTTAAAAAACGATCTGAAGTTCTATTCTTGAGATAATTCGACCATTTTTTTCTAAAAATTTTCGAGGCCAGGCGGCAAATGTCAACTGTGAAAATTATCGACGCATACAATAAAGTTGTGCAGTAAGGTAGATTGAAAAAATCTTAAAATAGTGGACAAAGAAACATCACTACTATGGATTGAGAAAATATCCCAATTTCCAATCCCGGAAAAATTTATTAAAAAAATATTTTTTTTATTACGAAATTGCAATACTGTCACTTTTTACCACTCAATCAGGGCACACTCAACCAGGTAATATTAAGAGCCCAGCTGATTATAATCAATTTGACATTTTCACGTTATAAAAATTAATTTTATATGGAATTTTTAATTTTTCTGACATTCTACTGTTCAAACACAAAAAGGAAATGCAGAGGGCGAATTTTTGGAATTCGCCTTGAGTTTACCTTGTTGAATGTGCCTTGCAGGGTACGTTAAACAAGGTAACAGCAAGGCGAATTCAAAAAATTTTCCCTCTGCATTTCCTTTTTGTGTTTAAATGGCAGAATGCCAGAAAAATTTAAAATTTCATGCAAGGCACATTCAACAAGGTAAACTCAAGGCAAATGCAAAAAATTCGCCCTCTACATTTCCTTTTTGTGTTTGAACAGTAGAATGTCAGAAAAATTAAAAATTCCCTATAAAATTTATTTTTTATTTCGTATAAATGTCAAATTGATTTTAATCAGCTGGGTTCTTAATATTACCTGGTTTAATGTGCCTTGATTTCATACAAAGTTTAATATTCGTAGCGTGAAAATATCAAATTTTTTTAATCAGTTGGGCCCTTAATATTACCTGCTTAAGTGTGCCCTGAAAAAATGTAAGGAATTTTTTCCCATTTAATTTCTTAAAACCTTAGATTTAAATAAATCTTTATTTAAAAAAAAAAAACTTTTTAATATCTTTTATAAAAAAAAAGTTGTTACATAAATCATTATTTATCCCCTTATACTCAAATTAAACTATACTTAAAATCGCATTTAAATTGATCTATTCGTCGGGAGAAGTCCAAATATAAAATTTTATCCTAACGTATTTATGCTATACAATGATCAATCAAGCAGTCAGTCAGGAAGGCCTGTGATCTTTCGTTCACCTACTAACTCTGCAACCAAGAGTGCATTATAACTCACGGGCGTGAAAGTACTTATACCGAATATATTGGCGTGGGTAAATGGCCACTTACCGCTTAAGGGAACAGCCATGTACACCGATGGGCTTAAGAAGGACAGTGGGACTTGAGCAGGTTTCTTTAATGAGTCACTCTCGAAACTATTTAGACCAGACGATTCCTGTTGTGCACTCTAAGCGGAGATATTTGCAATAACATAAGCCGCGTAATTCTCTCGGCAGAACAGCGGTCTAAGGGGGAATGCATTAGCAATTATGTTGATAGCCAAGCTGCTTTTAGGGTATCGGGCTTAAGCCCGGTAGGTTATTAGTCGGTCTACCGACTCATCTCAGGCAAATTCCGATATGGTGATTGCATCGATTTTTCTTCTACTCTGCGAATTTTGTGGTAGAGTCAAACGAAAACTCAAGGACAAGTCAATCAGGTGCTGGACTGAGGCTACATGCGAAATGGCGAAGATATTCTTGGCCATGAGTAAAAAACCTGAGACTGCTCAGAGGTATTCTCATTGGTCACTGCAACATCAGACTAATGTCGGCTAAGTGCCGCTTTTTCGAAGACGCAAACAAGATCGAGGCGAAAGAACACCTGCTCTGCCAACGCCAGACATTGGCGAATACTTTATGGACTTAGTTAGTAGCTTAGAAGCAAGGCCACTTTCCGACAAATAAGAAAAATTTCTCTCAACAAGACAATGCTATATCTCGTGCTTTACATGGTTCTGAAGAATGAGTACTCACTAGAGATGAGCGATATTTCTGTGCCTGTGATTTTGCACCTGTGACTTGAAAATCACTGGTAACGACAGTGAAATAATCTATGAAGTAACTGTTATTACGATGTAGTTACTTATATACATATGTTATGAAAACAAATACGTTTATTCAATCTTTAAAACCCATATAAATAAATTACGTGTTGGTTCGTGGAAAAAATAAGAAATGTTCCTGAGTAGCAACTGTTAGCGGCAGTGTTGATACTTAAAATTTGATATGCTATTTAAAGTAACATTTTTGGGTCTTCCTGTGGAGTAAATATTTACATATTTGTTTGTAAAAATTAATAAACAGCGATCACCGCTACTGTTATTTAAAAATCACTTTCACTGTTTACAGTATTGTTCAAAAATCACGGGATCGCTCATCTCTAGTACTTACGAAAGACAGTACTTGAAGTTTTCGAGAGAAAGGTTCTTTGGCAAATTT
Source organism: Melanophora roralis (assembly GCA_963583895.1). Lineage (NCBI taxonomy): Eukaryota > Metazoa > Arthropoda > Insecta > Diptera > Rhinophoridae > Melanophora > Melanophora roralis. Next base: position 56,564,446 of record OY757191.1, read on the forward strand.
AGGAACCAATATGCGTTGACGGAAAATACCGGTATCGTATGAACCGTGAGCTGCATGGGCTGTGTGCCGACATTGACATACATAGTTATGCGTTTCAAAATTGAACGTTTACGTTGGCTAGGTTATGTTGTAAAAATGAATGCAGATGCTCCAATTAGAAAGTCATTTGAGCGCGAACTTGCTGACGGGTCACACAGAAGGGGAAGACCCAAACTCCGATGGAAGGATTAAATGGAGGAAGAAATCTCGGAACTTAAATTCAGAAATTGGAGGAACGCAGAAGATCGTAGCACTTGGAAATCCAGCATTTGGAAAATAGCAAACGTTCTTTAATAGCCATTTAAGTAAGTAAGTAATTCAAAAAGAGAGCGTCAAAACTTCTTTATGAATATATTTTATAACAGTCTAGGAAGCTACAAAAGCATTTTAAGACATTAGGCAGTTTGATTTCACTCAGTCAACTCTTTAAAAACCAAAAACCTCAAACGATCGAAACTAGCAAATAAGGCCAGGTTTAGCAAAGATTTTTAATACTTATCAAAAGAAGTCAATATATATTTTATTTATTTATAGAAAATTGTTTATGCATTTTCTAAATTTTATTACTAAATATGTAACTTAAAAATGCTTGAAAAATTCTTGTTAATAAACATGCATACATACATATTCACTGTGAGAGACAACGTTCAATGTTCATAAAAAGCACAAATTTCCATAATTAAAACTGTATGTTTCACTTGATTTGTTCATTTCCCCGACTTTTATTTGTTGCTTTGTTAATATCTAATTTGATAATTGGTTGTAATTTATGATCGTGTTGTAGCAATATCATTATTCATAATTTACAACAAAAACGAAATTCTTTAAACGGGAGCAAAACATTTTTAGTGGTTCCTTCCTTTAGCTGAAAATGTTTTATGTTTGTTTGTTTGTAAAAACGAAATGCGTTAAGAAATGTTAGTCTGTCTGCTCTTGATTTCTGAGAAATGAAGACATCTTTGAACATGAATGGAAACATTAATGTTTAGTCCAGGCACAATCATTTGGCATTTAGGAGACATTAAGCATCTGTATGTTTTATAAATAATTTTTAAAAAGAAGGAGGTGTTTAGTTGGTTAACTGTGACACTTTTTTTTATATTTTTATGATTTGGGGGAAAATTATTATTGCATTTTGAAAATTGTAGCTTTTAAATGAATTTATGATTTAAGAGTCATAAAAGGATGAAATTAAAATTATTATAATCAGATTTAAAGAGGTGTATACGAGAAGGTAAAAATAATTTTAATTTAGCATGATAAAAAATTACAACACGCCTACATTAGGCATTAACTGGGGTTGAACAAGAACATGAAATTGACTGTTGTTATACCATGGATGGCCAAATAAATGGCTAAGCAGCCATGTTCGCCTTTACATGTAATTTTTGCTGTCAGTTAAAAACAGCAAAAATTTTCATTACCTACGTTCCCCATTAGACATGAAATCACTAAGATTACGCCTAGTCGCCATTAGCCATGAATCATAATTTAAACATGATGTTATAACACCGTTGTTTTAACATTTGCAATAACAACGCTGCTATAACATGAAATATAGTTAACATTTGCGGTCTTCATTTGACAGTAACAGGATGCTATTGTGTAATGTTAGTGATTTCGTGTCTAATGAAGGTAAACAAAAAAAAAAAGAGAAAAATATCGATAGTTCGTAAACCTTAAAATTATCGTTACTATGGATTTTTTTGCAGCTCTATGTGAATGGTATAATTAATATCGCTTAGAGTTGTGCCCGACTCGTTACTTTAGTTCGTTTTTGCCAACAACCTAGTTCATTTAATCTCCAAACCCTATTTAAATTACATTGTGGTTCGTGGAAAAAACGAACGAGGTTGTTGGCAAAAACGAACTAAAGTAACCGATTGACCCAACTCTAATATCGCTGCCGTGGTCCAAAACAGATGCAAAATTAACTATCTCGGGAGGACATTTGAAAAAAGCTAATTAAAATATTTATACTTTCAAATACTATTTAGGATTCAATCCCAATTTTAGTTTATTTAAAGGGTTTATTGTAGGTCTGTACATATGCATTTCAGCAAATCATCAGTATAATCAAAACAAATAAGAACGCTATATTCGGCTGAAATGAATCGTACATACCCTTCACATTGATCTTTTTGCTTACCCAGTCACCTGATCTAAGTAAACAAGTTGTTTTCGAATCGTAAATATTATAATTATTTAAGGTGGGCTTAAAGAACGTAGCTATCATAGTTTCAGGAAACTCACAACATTTTAACAATTGTATCAGCTTCTCTATCTTTAAGGATCCAGAATCTATATACAAGGTGGGCCAAAAGAAATCGTCATATTGGAAGATGCATTTATTTTTTCAAATGGTGGCGAATGTCAAATCTGTTTTGACATTTGTTAACTAGACAGATGTAGAATACAACTGAACAAGACAAGGAGCGATACACTCTCCAAGAACGAGGAATAATCGTGTCTATTTTTTGCGTAATAATTCGTCTGTGGTGTTGGCGCAGTGCAAAGTCTGTCGCCGATTCCCTGGTCGTCCAGCACAGACTGCGCAAACACTGCGCCGTTTAGCCACCAACTTAAAAAGTATGGGACGAGACGTTGCTAAGAGTAACTAGCCCCGGAGCGCCGTTCTGTCGACTCGACGCCGCGTGTAACCTACGCCAAAGCCATCTTTGATCTCGAGGCCGAAGTGGACGACTTTTAGACCAAAATTATAATGAGTGATGATACTCATTTCCATCTCAGCAGGTACGTGAACAAGCAAAACTGTCGCTTCTGGGGCACCTAAGCTTCTGCCTGTTGATCGCCAAATGCGTGTAACCTACGCCCAAGCAATCCTCAATCTCGAGGCCGAAGTAAACGATTTTTCGGCCAAAATCATAATGAGTGATGATGCTCATTTCCACCTCAGCGGGTACGTGAACAAGCAAAACTGTCGCTTCTGGGGCACCTAAGCTGCTGCCTGTTGATCGCCAAATGCCTGTAACCTACGCCCAAGCCATCCTCAATCTCGAAGCCGAAGTAAACGATTTTTCGGCCAAAATCATAATGAGTGATGATGCTCATTTCCACCTCAGCGGGTACGTGAACAAGCAAAACTATTGCTTCTGGGGCAACGAAAATCAACAAGTGATGCATGAGGAGCCATTATAACCGCTTAAAGTGGCTGCGTGGTGAGCTGTTCACGCTAGAAAGGTCATCAGGCCATTTTTTTCGAGGACGCCACTGGTCAAACGACAACAGTGGATGGTACGCGCTATAAGGCCATGTTAGCCGAGCTTTTGTGCCACAATTGAAGAAATTCGGACTGGAAGATATGTTATTCCAACAGGACGCTTCATCTCTCGTTTTGGCAGTTTACATTGGTTCGCAAGATCGCCCGATTCAACCGTTTCGAAAGGTTTAAATAAACATAATCAAAATCAGAATCGAAGTTTTTCCTTTAGAAACAAATGAGAGCCAAACAACATCTAAAGACTTCTTTTGGCCCACCTTGTACTAAGAAAAATTTATTTGTGTCCGAACGTTCCACAGTGAAAAAGCCCGACGAAGAAAATTTCGATTTGAACCGCAATGCAGAATAGGATTGATTGTTTTTCCTCTTACAAACAAACTTATAAAGGTGATTTTCGTCTTGTAATTTTTGTAAACAAAAATCTTCGCACCACAAGGAATTCATTTTAGTGTCAAAAGTGCCAAGCGTGGTGATTTTACGTCACATATGCTTAAGTCTTAATTTAATTAGAAAAAATAAATTTCTTTTGCATGAAGGAAGTACTATATTTTTGGTTTTAAATATTTTACTAACAAAAGCAAGCAATGGATTATCATGAACAGTTCGGTCAGCGTTCGGTAGAGTTCGGTGAAAACGCCGAGCCCCAAGCATAGTCCGAACAGCACTTTTTACCAAGCCCCGAACTCGAACGTTCAGTCGGGCTGTAGTAAATATCATTAAGTAAATTCGAATACCAGTATACTTTTACCGAAATAATCAAAATACTGATACCGAAATAACAATTTTAGTACCGATACCGATATAAACAAAATATCGATACCGATACCGAAATGACAAACTTTTTAATACCCGTACCAATACCGTTATTCGTTTCGATTGCCCACCTTGGTTTATTCTATCATAGTTTTTTTTCGTATATTGTTGCACGGATTTTTTTCAGTGTAGATTTAATCAAATTCTTTTGAATATTTCTTGACGTTTACCGGTACTTTTAATGACATTTTTAAGAATTACTGTAAATAAGCCAAAACCATTCAAGAGTTTTTTAAACCCCAACACCCTATTTGTCGTTATTAACTCTTTCGATTTTTTTTCCTTATATATCTGGATATGCATTGGTTACAACTAAGTGCATTTAAGGATGTAAGAACCAAGGGAATGCCTATTCACAAACTTAACCTACAACAAACCCTATAGGTTTTCTAGTTCCTTTTTATAATGAAAATTTTTATTAAAAATAATACTGAAACAAGTAAGAGCGCTATATTCGGCTGTGCCGAATCTTACATACCCTTCACATTGGTCTTTTAATATACCCAGCCGAGTTATTTTGTACTGAAAATAATATAATAAAAATCCTTGTGTGAGTTTTAAAGTTCATAGAAATCTTTACAAAATTTTAACGTTCGTATGAATAATAGAAATAGATGAAGAAGGTTTGAGGTCGAGAGTTCTAAAAGTTTTCGACATTATTTATATTAAAAGGTTAATAAAAGTTGTAAATTTCTATGGGAAGTTCTAGCCCCTGCTCCTCTCCAACTTTTTTTCCTGAAATTTATGAATTATTTGATTATAACTTTTTGTAGAACATTTTAAGCCAATAGCTGTTATAGTTTCTACGATTTAGCGCATAAAACATTTCACAAAATTTGTGCAATTGTATAAGAAATACCACTTCCCCAGATTCTATCTGAAAAAAAATTTTCTATTATTTAGGCCCTAATTTAAGAGTATCCGTGCCAAGTTTTGTGGCAAGAATGACTATATTTACTGAGATATATAGGGATATATGCACGGATTTTGTCCTAAAAAATGGGTTATTTTGGGTTTTCGCTTATATCTCAATCAATAGTGAACCGATTTTGCTAAGTTTATATAGCGATTGTTTCGAGGATATCTCAAATAATTGGATACCAATAAGTCGTCTTTTTCTTTTTATTTGACTTCGGAAACTTGATTTCAACAGACGGAGAGACAGACAAGCCTATATCAACTTCCCTATCTATAAGGATCCAGAATATATGTACTTTATGGGGTCGCAAATGGATAATAAAGAAATTACAAACAGAATGACAAACTGATATATACCCTTATCACTATGTGAAGGGTATAAAAATTATTATCTCGATACAAGCCGAATGGAATGCATTTTCGAACTCCCCTACAGTTTCTCGTAAGCCTTTTTTCAAACAAAGTTTTTTTTATATGAAATTTAAGATGAACAGTTTAAATACCTACACTTGCACCATAATTTTATACGATCCCCAAAAAATTCAACATAAACCACAATTATCCTGTTTTAAGGTTTTGTAAAATTTTGGATATTTTTTTAAAAGAATTTTAAAGCTGACTAAAAAATAATTCATAACTTAAGTATCATTTGAGATTCTTAAATGAAGCAAAACCGTGTCAAAGATTTAGTTTGAAAATAAAATTAATAATCCTGCATGTATCTTCATTATAAATCATCACCATTTCAAGTGTTTGTCACCAAAATCAAATAAATCACGTGACTCGTGTGGACGTCTTCCCATATTCTTCTTCTTTTGTGTTCACTTTTATGCTGCATATGGGCGCTCAAAAGGCTCTAGGAAAAATGATAAAGTTTTTTACATTAATTATGAATGTACAAACAACTATAAATGGTGAAAGACTGAATGACTGGCAGGCTGGCTGGCGGATAATCTGTAGTGTCGAGTTGTATTCAAAATAAAGTATTTCTTTTTGTTTTTTCCCAACAAAAGGGCAAATGTTTTTTATCGGTTTAATTTGAATACAACACTATTTAGGAAACATCTGTATTTGCGTAATTTGTGGCAATGTTTAGAAAAATGATCTTCCTTTTATTTTATTTTCAATATTGTTTTCCAAAAACCCAACGCCTTAATTGTTTGTTTCGTTTAGGTTTTAAATTTCAAGTGGCATTCAGAATTAAAAAAATATTTAGGTGATTCTCTGAAGGTTTGACTTTTCGTTGTTTTTTTTAAGGAAACGCATTTATGTACATTGACCCCTTTTTCTTTTTAAGTATTTGTCATTTTGTGAAAGGATATTTAAATAAAATTAATCGTTTAACCATTTATTTTAGTGAGTAATTAGTATTTTGTGTTAAATAGTGTAATATGAGATAAAGTGTTTGAAAGTAAAAGTATTTAAACACTCTTCAATATTGAAAGTATTTTAACCAGGGACTGAAAACAGGTACAAGAAAACATCAGAGATTCAAGTGAAACAGATCGTTTTGATTTTAATAATTGATAAATAAATAAATAAATAAATTTTATTAATATACAGATCAAAAAAAAAAAAAAAAACAACGATTATTACTATTGATTTTGATTTTTTTTTTTTATAATTTATATACAAGGTGGGCCAAAAGAAGTCATTCGATGTTGCTTGGCTAAATGAAAAAAAAACTTCAATTCTGTTTTATGATTATGTTTGCTTGAACCTTTAAGATTTTATTGGTCAAGTCGAAAAGATGATATCAGCCAAATGGGCGCCTTCACAATTAATTGCTAAACGGGCTCGTTTTAAAGCATTTTTCATTACTTTGGTGAGAACTTCGGGCGACAGATTCTCGCACTCGTGTCAAGTGTTCTCCTTGAGTGCTTCTAGGGTCACAGGCTTGTTTACGTAAACATGGGACTTCAAAAAACCCCACAAAAAGTCTGGAACAGGTAAATCAGGCGATCTTGCTGGCCAATGTAAATCGCCAAAACGAGAGATGAGGTGACCCGGAAACACCGACATCAGAATATCGGTTGTGGTTTGCGCAGTTCGTGCCGTTGCTCCATCCTGTTGGAGCCACATGACTTTCAGTCCAAATTCTTTCAATTGTGACAGAAAAAACTCGGCTAACATGACCCTATAGCGGGCACTATCCACTGTTGTCGTTTGACCAGCGGCGTTCTCGAAAGAAATGGCCCTATGACTTCTCTAGCGTTAAATGTCTCCTCGTACATCACTCGTAGATTTTCGGTGCCCCATAAGCGATAGTCTTGCTTGTTCACGTACCCGCTGAGGTGGAAATGAGCCTCATCGCTCATTATGATTTTGGTCAAAAAATCGTCCACTTCGGCCTCGAGATTGAGGATGGCTTGGGCGTAGATTACACGCGTTTGCGCAGTCGGTGCCGGAAGACCGGGTGATCGGCGACGGAATTCGCGCTGCGCCAACACCACAGACGTATTGTTACACAAAAAAATAGACCCGATTGTTCCGCGTTTTTTGGTTTCACAAAACTGTTTGGGAGAAAAAATTAATTTGGGTTGGTCTTTATTTTGACCTCCTGGAAGGCGTGGAAGTGATTTAAAAATAAAATTTTGTACGGCAACCCTGTCAATAGGCGAAGAAAGGGTGTAAGTATGTTCCAAAAAACATTTTTAAGGAAAAATTAATGGGAGTCGGTCTTACATTGCACTTGTGTAGGGGCAGCTCCGGGGCAGCTATAGAGGTTGTTTTGTGACAATTTTAGGGAAATAAACAGAGGTAGTCTCTGTTTTTGGCTTATCGGGCGATTTTGCTGGATTTCAACAGCGATTTTTTCGCAGACATTTCTGATGTTCTGATACCATCTACTGACTTATGCGACATTGCGTGCTTCAAAAAGTTGATTTCAGTCACAACACGGACAGACGGACCAAAAAAATATATACTTTATGGGTTCGCAGATGAATACTAAAGAAATAACAAATGAAATGACAAACTAATATATACACTTATCACTTATGTAAAGGGTATAATAAAATTAATATAAAAACTACAAAAAGAAATTATTAAAAAATTATAATTTAAGTTTTTTTTTATATAAAGTAATATTCTAAAACAAATTTAATTAAATTTTTAATTGTTAACATTAAACTTTTAATTGGGAAAAATGTTAGTTAAAGTACTATTAAAATGTTATTTGTATTTATAAAATCATAAACTGGTGGAATATAAACTAAAATTTATATTAATATTAAAAATTTTTTAATTGAAAATCTTTTTTTTTCGTGTACGTATTAGGAAATTCCTGCAGGAGTGGGGCGTAAAATTAACCTCAAAAATACCAAAACATTACGCTTGAATGCATCAACAACTCAGTCATTTCTTTTACGGCACCAATGTGTAAAAAATTGGGTTGCAATTTTACAAAAACCGGCCGTTCTTTTCAGGATGCGAAAACCAGCTTTACGTTGTACGGGGGTGCCCAAAGTTGTGGGTGGGCAGTGGTGGCTTGGGGTGCTTTTAAGATGGACTTGGCGAGGTTTAAAGTCAATAACTGTTATAAATTTAGAGATAAAATACATCTTTTAATTTCATCATAACCCCTTGCTCTTATCCAAAAGGTTGCATTAAAAATTAATGATATAATTATCACATAGTTAATTTAGAAGTAAAGTAAGTAAGCATATCACATTCATAATAATAAACAGTTACAACTCAAAATTTTAAATTTCTTTGAAAGATTGTTTTCCTGTTTTTTAAAGAAAAAAGCTGGTAATTTTCTAACTAAATTGTGTCCAACATCACCTTAATGCAAACGAAATTTTGCTTATCGTTAAAGATTTGTTCCTGGAAAGTAGTTTTCAGAAACCGAGAAGATTTCGATGAGTTTGGAGTTGTGATCATTTATGAATTGATGTGCGATATACACATGCTTAAATATACACATTTTTACATTTTATTTTTATATTCTTTATATTTTTATGTGCTTTTTATATTTAATTTTATTCAGATATAAATATGAAGCAGAAAAATGGTCATTTGCAAGATTTTACTTGTACAATATTTGAAATTCAAAATGGAGAATATTTATTATTTTAAAAATTTTTTATTAATTTTTTGTATGAAAACACGCAGGCCATTAAAGAAAATTTATTCCTCATCTTTACAAAGATTTTTTGAACTTTTGCCAACATTTTTGAAAATGTCTTAATTATTTATGATGCAGTTTAACGAACAAAAATGGAAAAAAATATGAAAATTTCAGCAAAAGTATCTACACAGAGAGAAAAATTAAAAGAGATTTTTTGTCATGAATTTAAATCTATAGACGATACTAAAACTATTTTGTAGCAAATTTTTGATTTTATCTCAGTCCGTAGTGAACTATTTATAAAGATCTAGAATATATGTACCTTACAGCGTCCTAAATGAAAATTGTAGAAATTACAAACGGAATGAATTTCGTTAATGAACCCAGCTTAGTTGATTTACTCAACCACTTAGCCTAATAGCTCTGTGATTCCTACTCATATATCCTGCAAAAATCTAGAGTGCCGTCAAATCATTCAATGGCCGTACTCCTATCCTGACCGTATCCAAAAATTACCTCAATTGTGGGCTCCAAACCTACGTTTTCAAGTTGAGCCTCGGTCATCGGCAATTTTATTATCAACATAGTCTAATGTTAAAGGGTATTCTTCAATTCCTCTCTAGCCTAGACTAAGTGCAAAGCAATTTTAAGACCTTTAAAGCAGCTTTTTTGTTGACATACATACTAACCACACGATTCCTTAAAACATGTTCTCCAATAAGATTTGTTACACTCGAATAGACAGTATTTTCACCTGGAATACACTGTACTCATCAGATAGTCTAAAGGACAAATAGAACAATCCTTTGCCATGATACAGGTAACGATTCTTGTGCTTCTAATTATTTAAGATTTGCCAGTGAAAGCTATACACCACTCAAACAGGCTTTGGGACTCCAGCCGATTGTTATCGGTGGTGTTTTCCTAAGACCTACCTCTGTTAAAATATCCATTTCAATCACACAGGACTGGTCCTTAAGTAAGTCCAAGAAATGCACACCTTTGGTTTTTAGTCAGAAACTTACACTTTTCCTTGTAATTTCCCTCTGGTTACTATTTTCCTACAATCTACCTCTTCTAGCCTGGAAATTACAGTCCTGCTTCCAAGCTTATATGTGTTTTATCTGACTAAAAACTCTTAAATGCGTAGCTCCTTAATATTGTAATTCTAATGGAATATAGTTGCTACAATTCGAACAAAGAAGAAAATGGAATACTCCTACCTTATACTTACTTAAAGTAAAGGTCAAGGTCGGCTGTCATATGCTGAAAAAGAAAGGAACTCAAAAACCCCAGACCACAACGCAGTCTTAAATGACAGAATGGATTTTCCTGGCACAGGGCACATGTCTGTGTTACAGACCGATCTAAGCATCCGTACAGATAGTATAACGTCAATTAAATTAATTTAGGATATAATAGAATTGTTAGGATCTACACAGAATATATCCAAGTCCACACGGTGGGGGTGCCTATAACTAACAAGGTATTAAAAAATGAACGCAAAAATAAATTGGCGACTAAAACTATAAAAAAGCAAAAAGTTGATTTAAGGAGCCCGAAGGCCTTTGGGTCAATAAAGGCGAAGTTGAATAACAAAACATTTAATAAAACCATGAGAATGCTATGGGGCAAACCAGAATAGGGTAGGATTAAGAAAATTCTAAAACAGCGAAACGTCAATTACGCGGAGTGATACGTTTACCAGCATGTCACTTAAAACTACAATTATAGCACCATCGGATGGAAGTTGGAAATGTTCACCTTTTTCCCAAGTCAGTGTCCGATGCTTAATATTTCGTACAACACCAGATGTGGATCACGGTGCGCGCTATAGGGCCATTATAGCCGAGTTTTTCTGCCACAATTGAATGAATTAGGACTGGAAGACATGTGGTTCCAACACGACAGAGCAACGGCGCGCACTGCGCGAGCCACAACGGATATTTTAAAGTCGGCGTTCCCGGGTCGCCTCATCTCTCGTTTTGACGATTTACATTGGCTCGCAATATCGCCCGATTTAACCGTTGCATATCTTTTTTGCGGGAGTTTTTAATGTCTCGTGCCTACGTGAACAAACCCGAGACCCTGGAAGCCCCCAAAGATAACATTCGACCCGAGTGCGAGAATCTGTCGCCCGAAGTTCTCGCCGAAGTGGTGAAAAATGCCATAAAACGAGCCCGTATAGCAATAAATGGTGACATCACCCGTTTCGCCGATATCATCTTCTCGACTTCACCAATAAAATTTTAAAGCTTTAGATAAACAAAATAAAAAAAAAAAAAAACAGAATCGAAGTTTTTTTTAGAAGAAAATAAGAGCCAAATAACATCGGATTACTTATTTTTGCCCACCTTGTATTATTGTGTGTAACACCCCTTATTCATCTCAGGCACATGCTTGAGCGTGAATGTTTAAATATCATGGAATACTGTTTCATACATTCAAATATATTTTTGAATTATTATTTTCCCATTTTTTTTTTTAATATTTGCTCACATACCATTTAATATGATTTAATAATATTGTTGGCGCTGTCATATTGTGCTTGACTGTAGTGTCAAGATGATTTAATTTAATGATAAAACTTGCCGAGTAAATAATAATTGCACATCAAAATGACAACTTAATTTTTCTAATTGCTTATTAAAAGTGAATAAAATTTCTAAATTTTACTGATTTTTCAAAAAGCTATCGCAAAGAAAATTCATCTATTAATTGTTTATGCACATATTTAAACGCACATGATTTTGCAGAAAGTTGAGCAAATATCGTTACCTTAATATAGAAAGGCCCCAACTCGAATTTTTTAAGTCGAGATTTTTTTTGGTTTATTGTTATGTATAAGCAGACAATTTATTTAAAAAAACGCGGGCTAGGGCCTTTCTGTATTAAGGTAACGATATGTATTTCTTATTAAAAAATCTTGTTTTTTCCGATACGCGTAGGGAAATAAAAAAATTAATTTCTTCATTTGCAAAAAATACGAATTTGGTAGGGATTGAACTTCAGCCTGAAGTATTAATAACAAACTTACCTTAAAACAAACAGTTTAAGTACAAATAACAAAAAATATATAACACACACACGGCAAAGTGATAACAATTTAAAAATTTTACATAGAAATATGGCAACCTTCCAGTACCAACCTGATATGTGGATATAGCGCTACGTGCACTATATGGCGCTAGCATAACAACGAAAAAGTAAAAAAGGTTTGGTTGTTGAGTTTAAAATGGAGAAAAACTTCGTGCTGACTCATCACGGTACAAAGGCCCATCGAATCAATAGCTGATGTGCACAACCAAATAACTAACAACCGATCACAGAGATTATGAAAATCGTAGCCGCTTTCGAAAATTCATCCTACTCGGCTAGTATCAGAAAGAATTAGCTTTTTCAATAAAAATTTTCTTTCTAAAACTAACGCTGATAAATTTAAAAAACAAATAATTTTTTTTTTTTTAAAAAAACAAGAATTTAGTAGAAATCGAACTTGAGCCTAAAAAAAACAAATAATTAAACTTAAATAAAAATTAGGATTTAAAAAATTTTAAAATAGTGTGTTTGAAAACTAAATTATGGGTTGCAAGCTGTTTTCAAAATGTAAAAATTAAAGCAAAATTACTTTGTGGTAGGATCAGAGACAATAGATAAAATAGTTTTCGACGCATGTGAGTGTTGTCCCGCTATTCTCCAGCTAGGGAGCAAATATTCTTAATTAATGACTTCCAACGGACTCTGCTGTGGGCTCCTACTAACGTCTTGTTTCATAAAACCCTGTATTCAGCTTACGTACGATTGCCAGGCGCCAAGTTGTTTTATGACATCCACGGTGCGGATCACGATGGGGTTGTGATGCGTTGGCGACCTCGTCATCGGATCATACTGTATGACCAATTCATACAAATTTCCTTTTAAGGATGTTGTACTGGATTTGCTGTTGTTTTGTGCTTCGAAGCAGATCAGCCTTAGATATTGGGTTGGGCCATAAACATAAAATAATCCTTCGTAAACAATGGCTGGTGAAAACTTATAGTCGACGTACGTCGCTTTTAAAAAAACCGAAAGTTTCACATCCATAAAGAAGTAAGCGTTTCACACATGTGTTAAAAAATTAAGATTTTAGATGTGTTGAGATATCGCAGATATCTTTAAACAATGAGTGACATGACGGGCCATGTTAATTCGCGCGGAAACGTCTTCGTTTGTACCACTATTTGTTGCGATTGTGCAACCAAGATAACAGAAAGATTGTACATCTTTTAAGGTGTTACTTTTTAGAGTTGGACAGATGGTGTTTTTTCTTTTTAGTATGGTTTTTCGCAAACCAACTTTGAAAGCGCTGTTATGGAGCGCCTTTAGTTTGTTCCGTATATATGATAGAACTAATGTGCTAAAAGGCATAAATCATCATATTAATCAAGGCCGATTAGTTTTGAGAAGTTCGTCCACTGAATACCGCCTGGTACTTCAATGCTTGTTTATGACATTACATTATCTAGGGCAAGCGGGAAAAAGTGGCGACAAAACACAACCCTGCTGCGTCCCCACATTGATAGTAAATGATTTATACGGTTGAGGTATAGAATATTAAAAATTTCTTAAATGTGTGTTTGTGTTGGGTCTACCCTTTCTTTTGCACCTATTAATAGAAAAACTCTGTAGCCACTTCGAAGTAAATAACTGTAACTTATAGTCTACACGAGACAGAAGTTTGGTAGTTCTTATGTTAAAATATAAGTTTGGAAAAAAGATTCCTGTTAAAGGGCCAAGAAATTATGTAAGAACACAAGCTGTAAGACTACGTTGTTGTTGCGTTAAAAAAATGATGGAAAAAAATAACAAAAAAAGGAAAAATGTGAACCAAGTTGATAGAAAAACAAAATTAGTGAATAAAGAAAATTTTTTAATTAAATTAAGGCAGAAATGAACAATTAAATGGTTAGAAGCAACATATATTGTGAATTTTTCAAGGATGCTTACAGTAACCTCTCTCAACAAAAATTTTGAATTTGTGCTTAATGTTCATTTCAGGATACCCAACTCTGAACACCAGCTTGAACACAATAGTTTTTTGTGACGTCGTTTCGCCGACATTATTGTGTATAATCAGATATACAAAATGCACGTCAAGCCCCAGCGTAATAGTTTTTGATAAAAATTTTATAAAATTGCCCATTTGTATGGGTGCTGCCATACTCCATTCCAACCAACTTTTTTTTCAAATGTACAAATCGTACATAACTTGTTAACAGGCTCCAAGTCCATCAAAATAGTTTTTGAGAAATAGCGTATTAAAACTTCATAAAATTGTCCGCTTGCGGAAGGGCGGGGGGGCGGCTATCCCTTGCTAATGTCTAACAAAACTTCTTCTTAGAAGTACAAATCACACTGGAATTACCCTGTAGCAAGTGTGAAGTCGATTAAGTTAAAATTAAATTTAATTCAATTTTCCTTTTGTATGGAGGCTACCCATTCCATCGCTTTTTCCAAACAATTTTTGCCCCCAAAATGCCCAACTTTTGGTGGCCAATTTTTCTCCAAAAATGTACATACGAATTGCACAAGAACTACTTTCAAGTAGGCTTGAAATAGATATCTGTAAACGTTTTCGAGGAATGGTGTATAAAAAATTTAATAAAGTTGTCTGTTTGCATTAGGTTTGCAGTTCCCCCTGCTCCTACCCAACCAATATAAAATATACAAATTGCACAAGAATTTCTTAAAAGCGGGATTAAAGTCAAAAGGTGTAATAGTTTTTGGAATATTGAATATAACAAATTTAATAAAATTGTCCTTCTGCATGAGGGCTACCATTCTTCTAGCTTCTATTCAACCAATTTTGTCCTAAAAAATAAAAATCGCAATAGATCTACCCTTAAACAGGTTTAAAGTCGATTAAAGCTAATATAACATTGTTAGATGGTTACAAAGTAATTACACGCAAATCAAAAACGCTTCCGGAAATAACTTTCTAATTCATTTGAAACATTTATAGTGTTATAGTAATTAAAAGAGAAATATAAAGTGATGCCAAATTAGAACATAAAAAAAATTGGCGGCACTTTGAAAGGCTGAGAAATTATTTTACAAATGGCAATTTGCATTAAAAATTTGCATCGAAAAATCTTCGTTTCAGATCAGAATTATATAATAACCCCAACCTCCTCTCCATTCTTGCCAGGTACCTAAGTATTGGATGTAAATTAAACTTAAATACAAAAGTCTGGAATTAAATAAAAAAGTCGTTTTGGCTAAAACTATTTAATAAATAGTTTAAATGCAGATGGGCCAAAAGAAGTTATTCGAGGTTGTTTGGCTCTCATTTTTTTTCTAAATGAAAAACTTCGTTTCTGTTTTTTGATTATGTTTACTTGAATTTTTAGAATTTTATTGGTCGGGCTCGTTTTTGTCATTTTTCATTTTTCTCGCAGCAGTGTCGAATGTTATCCTTAAAGGCTTACAACGTCTCGGGCTTGTTTACGTAAGCGCGGGACTTTAAAAAAAACTTTACAAAAAGTCTGGAACGGTTAAATCGGGTGATCTTGCGGGCCAATGTAAATCGCCTCCAGTCCTGATTCGTTCAATTTCAAAACTCGGCCCTATAGCGCGCAGCATCCACTGTTGTCTTTTAACCAGCGGCATCCTCGAAAAAAAATGGCCTGATGACTCCTCCAGCGTGAACAGTGCACCATGCAGTCACCTTGAGCAGGCGTTACAGCTCCCCGTGCATCACTCGTGGATTTTTGGTGCCCCAGAAGCACACAGAAGCTTGTCCACGTACCTCCTGAACCTCATCGCTCATTATGATTTTGGTCGAAAAATCGTGCACTTCGGCCTCGAGAATGAGGATGGCTTGGGCGTAGGTTACACGCGTTTGTCGGTCGACAAGCAGTAAACGATGCACGGGCTCGACTTTTTACGGAAACATACGCAGTTCTTTGACCAAAATTCACCTTAGGGGCGACCAGCTGGCGACAGCTCGACATTCTCGCCAACAGCGGCGATATTCTTGGCAGAACGTTAGCTCCGGGCTCGGCCACTGTTAGCAGAGTCTCGTGTGGTCTCATACTTTTTAAGGTCGGTGGATAAACGGCGCAGTGTTTGCCCAGTCGGTGCCGGACGACCGGGGAACCAGCGACGGAATTCGCGCTGCGCCAACACCACAGACGAATGGTTACGCAAAAAAATAGACACGATTATTCCACGTTCTTGGGAGGTGTATCGCTCCATGGCTTGTTAACTTGTATTCTACACCTGCTTAGTTCACAAATGCCAATACAGATTTGACATAGGCCTTCATATGCAAAAATAAGAGCATCTTCCAATACGGTGATTACTTTGGGCCCACCTGTAGTTTAAAAATCATTGCAAAACCTATTTCAAAATTACAATAATTATTTATTTAGGAAAATCTTATAAAACAAAATAAATTATTTTGCCAAAAATTTTTGCAATAATTAAAAAAATTATATTAAATAAATGTTAATTAATTGTGACAAATTTAAACAAAATATTTACAATTAATTTTCTCAAAATTTTTCAAATAAAAAAAAAGATTATATTGTATTTAACAAAGATTTTAAATATATTTAAATCCCCTTAAAAAAAACAAAATTATTTAAAATAAATTTTCAAAAATCAGTCAGTTGCACCGAAATAAATTTTAAGATAATTGACAAATTATTTTGAACAAAGTGCTAAATTAAACATTTACCACAAAAATTTGAAATCATTTAGTATTTAAGAATGCAAAGAGGGGTTTGATTTTCATTTAATATTTTTTCGTTTCAATTTTTTGCTTAATGAAGCTGCTTGTTGCTCATTAGTTGAAAAATTATGATGTTCATTTGACTTTTAAATGATTCTTAATAGAGACATCAAGTTTCAATTATACACGATTATTATAAACATATTTTGCTGTTGTCAAAAGGAAAAAAATAAATAAGATAAAATAAACAACATGAGCAATAATTTTTCAAAGGATACGCCCTCTTCCACAATACAATCTTTAAGATGTAAATAAATAAAAACGCTAACAAATAACATCTTTAAGTGGCTGTGATCTAGTATCACAGATCTCGTGTCTACAGTTTGGGTGTTGCACATTTCACACATGCTGTTTGAATGTTAATATGAATATTCATTTTAAATATACAATAATAATGATGATTTTTCCGTTTGTTGAAAAGAACAGCACGTTCTTTCTCCTCTTTTACTCGCTGATCTAAAATTAAATCTTCTTACAATTGGATGTATTAATATTGGTCCAAATTCTTTTTTTTTTTATATATTTTGTGTTTTAAAAAAAATCTTCTTCACTTCTTTTGAAACATATATTTTAGTTTTAAAAGATTTTTAAAGAAAAATGGTTGTTTAGCGGAAATTAAACAAAACAAAGAATTTTCTTAACGTATTTCAATAAAAGAAAGAAAAATGGAAACATCTTCGGTAGTTCAGCGTTATCGTAATAGTTTTTCCATAGAAAATATTTTATCGAAACAAAGACCGGTTTGTGGTGATATTGAACAAAAAAATAACGGTGATTTAAATATAACGGTTCATGATCAAAACGGGAATAGTTTTAATAATGATGGTAAAAAGTTGTTTTGTGTTGGTGGGGGTGGTGGGGGTGGTGGTTATTTAAGAACATCCAGCCCGGAGTCTAATTTTAATGAGGATACCTTAGATGATACTAAAAGTGATGCTACTTCTGAGGATGATCATGGTAAGAAAAGTGATCCCAACTGCACTAAGGATTTATTTAAGTTCTATTTTTAAAATATCCAAAAGCTTTTTGTTAAAAATTAAATTAAAAGTACACACAAAACATAAACCAACTAGTCCGTACTTAAATCAAGCCGTACCTACCGGTGTTTATAGTGCGAGGAGCACGGTTTTTCTTAAACCAAGTGAGAATTTTTTTAAACCAAAAACGATTTATTTAGTACAAATTTCTTTATTTTGCGCCAAAAACAGATTGAATTATGTTCGAAACTGTTTAAAAATGCAAGCTTAAAAATATTGATTAATGCTTTAAACACAACTGGGACGAACGACGAATTTTTCGTTGCGAATATTCGTCTTAGAAAATAAAACACATTTGTTTATATGAAAATGCATGCAAACAGTGCGTCAACTAAAACTCATCCTGTGTATCGAACTCTGCGGTAGGTTAATTTCTATTTCTTATGCCGATGAACGGCGAATGATTTGGCACATATTTTGTTATTAAATAATGCTATTTTATACTTTAAGAATTATTTTTAGTCTTTATTTTTTAAATTATTATTACTTTTTTCGATTAGTGTTTCTTTTTTTTAAAAATATGGGCACTCTATCACAGCTGTTTTATTCGCTCTAAATGTGTTTAAGCTAACGAATTCGTCGTGTAGAGCGAAATTTGTCGTTCGTTCCAGTTGTGTTTGGAGCATTAAGGGTAAACGGGATTAATTCAAAAATGAAAACTTATTTTAACGGAGCTTTAATAAAGAAGAAAACTTTTTATATTTTTTTTTTATTTACTTGCCGTACCTCGGATTTTAAACTGGAACTCCTCGAACTGCAACACCAGCGCGCTGCCATCTAGGCAAACGATACAATTTGCTTTTAAATGTTAAAATATATTCAAAATCAACAAGTATTCTCTGCTTGATTTTTTGAAGAAATCCGTATAGACTTGATTTAAGAAAACCTTAGTATGGATCGTACTTAAAAATTTTAAAAAGATTTTCAATAAGTTTTAAGAATAAAATTCTTAATTTTAGAATGTGTACAAATCTATTCATATAAAGGAACAACGTTACTGACAGATTCATTATCGCACAGCCCAAACGCGTAGAGCTAGAGACTTGAAACTCAGACTGTAGGGGAACCCCTCTCTATATATAGATCCACTAAGTTGGGGTTTCGGAAAATTCGAATCCTAAGGAGGTTAAAATGGGCCGAATATGGAAATATGCTAAAGTTGATATCTCCTAAACTATAAATAATAAAAACAAAATTTAAAAAGTATCGTATTTCTCTCAAAAAATAAACCGATCCGTGCCTGTTGTTTTTCGATATTTTGGATCCTAAGGGGCAAAATAATAATAAAAATGCAGTTTTGATAGTGCCTAGGTCCACTTTGCAACTTTTAAACGAATTTAGATAGAAATATGTATAACTCAAATTGCATTTCGCAGGCCTCAAAAAAATATCAACACGATTTTAAAATTTGGACCCTTAGAAGTGAAATGGTTCAGAAAAGGGTAAAAACTCTATATTAGTACTTTTTGTAACTTTTAAACCAATAGAGAAAGAAAGATGATTCATATTGCGTTCGACAGGTCACGAAAAATACGAATACTTTTTTACACTTTCTTGAAATTTTGGACCCCAAGGGGCAAGACAGGGTAAAAACTATATTTTGATACTGCTCAGGTCCACCTTGTAACTGTGTAACTGAGTTTATTATGATAGAAAGATTTTTTAATTGTGTTTGACATATAAATACGAATATGGTTTTGGTACCTCTTTTGCAATATTGGACTGTGACAGGCAAGAGAGGGTAAACACTTTATTTTGATACTGCTTAGGTCCATTTTCTAAATTTTGTGTCAATAAAGATAGAAACATAATTGAAATTGCGCTTGAAAGGTCTTAAGAAATATGGAATTTTTTTGAAATATTGTAAGGGCTTAAGACGTGTATATACTCTTATACCCTAGAAATCTGAACTTTATTGACGCGGATTTATCCGGTAACATATGTACTTATGTTAAAGTGTTTATGCCAGCAAACATTTCTTTCTAATTAATGTAATTTATAGGGTAATAGTTTAAGAAATTTTTTTTTCATATTTTTTATTTTTGAATCTTCGCCTTTGGCGAACTAACAATAAGTTTTCAAATCTTAAAACTATTTAATTTTTATTAGACCAGCCAGTGCCAGACTAAAATTCAAGTTCTCATAGTTTAAGAAATAAAAGCCTAAAACATCGCCTTCACTCAATAAATTTTTTAAAACTGCGCTTACGAAGTAGCGGGCTACGTGCTAGTAACTTATATTGTCCTGACGAATGGCGTGTGGTCATGTCAAAACGGCGTCATCCTAGACCCTACTTAACTGCTTACGATTAAAGCAGTCTCCAATGTAAGCGAACCAACATGCTTCAAACAATTGTTACCAGAAAATGTAAAAATCTCAAATGCAAACGTTATTACAGGGGCCAAATCGTTGCATTCGATTCGAATCGAAATTTCACTCGAGTTGTCAATGCTTTTAGTATAGGAAATTAAAAATTTTGATTCAAATCAAGTGCGACGATTTGGCCCTAGGACTACTTTCTACCAGAGGGCGAGTTATGGCATTCGAAATTTAAAAATTCTAATTAAAATTTCTGTACTAAAAGCATTGACAACTCGATCGATCGAGTAAATTTTTGATTCCAATCGAATGCCGTAATTTGCCCCAGATTTAAGAATGACAGCTGAAAAAGTACCGAAATATGGTATATATGAACAATATCAGGTATCGGCTGTGTCGAATCTAATTTAATCTTTCATTGATATTTTGGTATCAATTGTCAAACGACATTGCTAAGTTATTTTCAAATTTTAAATCAAAATTGCCTTGTGCAGGATGAGGGTCAAGATCGGTAATAATTTTTGAGATCTAACATAGTAAAAATTTCACAAAGTTGTCTGTTAGTAGAAGGACTTTCTTTCCCCTTCTTCGTATTTAAATAATTTTTTGAAAATATACTAATCCCACTACATAGAACTCCTATGTCCGTAGCTGCAATAGTTTTCGAGATAAAGCATATAAAAAATTTTACAATTGTCCGCTTTCCTTTGAAAATAATTTTTTTTTTCAATATGTACAAATCCCACTAGAATATTGGTAGGCATTCTGCCACACCGCGCAAATTCCCTGTTATCTTTTTATGTTCACGATCGCGCGAATACTAAGGTTTAGAAATTTAAGTCAGTCTCAGATGAGCTTTCAAACAAAGCGGTTAATTATTGCTTGTTTATTAAATTACACTAACAACAATGTGGAACTAAAACTTTCTGAACATTATCTGCTCGAAATAATGGATTTGGTTGTGAGCCAGTGAGGGCACCATTTGGTTTCTATTATGGGCTGATAGCGAATTGGGTAATGGACAAGGTGAGCCAGGCCTGAAGGGGCAGGGCTGATAGCGAGATCTTTAGATTTCTGTGGCCCAGGCTGGACGGGCTGAGCACTGACCTGCTCCTTAAGGAGAGCAGGGGGCTCTGAGGTGAATTTTTGGAACTCTTACAGAGGACACTGCGATGTGAGATATATGACGAGCAAATGGGACAGAAACTCTCCCGATTTCTGCCGGCTATGCGGGAACGAGGAGGAGACAGAGACGATAGAACACCTTGTCTGCCACGGCCCTAGGCTGCAGATCAGTCGACAGAGGTGGTTGGGAGGGCGCTACGAACATTGACTTGGTGAGGTCTCTGGCTGTGGGCTGGAGAGCATCATAGGATTTATCAAAGGGTTATCGCCTACGATAACTTACTTCTTTCGGACAGCATTCTGCTCTCTTTTTTTATTTCTACCTCTGAAATTCTTGTCTTTTCTATTTATATATTCATTGGGTCTAGAGGCCTATAGGTGGAGGTGGCGAGTTGCACTTGCCCCTGCCCTTCGTAACCTAACCTAACCTTACCTGAATTTGCACATAAACAAAAACCAATATAATAATATTAGCTGCCTACCACTGCCATAGAATTACTTTGTAGCAGGTTAAGTCGACAGCTGTTTTAGTTTTGAGATATACAGGCATGTTTTGAAAATCCCATGGTTTCAAATCACTATTAATTTTTAAATCACAATTGTGATTTTAAGTTATTTACTTAGAAAAAATAACCAAATGATTCTAAATCGGCAGGCATTTTAGCTGACCGGTTTAAAATCACAAAAATTCAAAAAGTTTTGTTTGCAGAACACCTTTTGTATGATTACAAATCCCTTTTTACAAACAATAATTTTCAGAACATGCCTGTCGGGAGAGGGCGAGCATTATCTATGCATCCAGCCAACTAATATTATTACCAAAGCTGAACTAATCTCTGTGTCCCTGTCCCGGTAAATGTTCACCTCTTTAGCAACATAGCGCACGCTTCCTACATACTTTGGCAATAGAAAAAAGAGGTTTTGGGGAAATTGCTTTGATCGCCGACTTGCCACCGAAGACCAAATTACCTAGAAATCCATTTTAAGTTTGGCCAATGACCCATATGAGCCAATAAAAATTGCTCAATTAAGTAAATAAGTAAGAACCTTAAAATACCTTTAAAATACTTTATTCGAAATCCTATTTTATTTCTATTCCCTTTAATCTTTTTTTTAAATATTTTTGTTTTTCAAAAATAATTTTCTGTTACAAAATCAATTAATTTGGCATTATTTGGGTATAAACAAATTAAATTTTGCAAATTGTTGGTTAAATCATTATGTTGTACTAATTAAAATAGTTTCCTCTCATTAAAAGTAATTTGTAAAAAATATTTTGATTTAAACAAATACACAAAAAACAACTTAAACTAAATGTGCGTTAATTCCTCAAATTCAAAGCAAATTATTTAATGTGTTTAAAGTTGGCAAAGAAAAAGATTAAGAAAAAATATTCATGGCAAAAGAACAAAAAAAAAAAAAAAACAATCGCAAAAACATGGCCGGCAGTTTATGGCTAAAAACAAACGTTTATTTATTTGTTTATTTAATACAAAATATATTTTGTTATAACCATTAAGGCAGTATTTCACAAACATTTTTTAGATGTGCTCTATAAGAAACTTCTTATAAGGAGTGAGTCAAAAAAAAAAAAAACTTATAAATAGGCTGAATTTCAAAACGCAGTTTGCTTTGCATCACAAAATTTTAAGTTTTTCCTGAAAGCAAAGATGAGGTTTTTGATAATATCTTCTACCTCCAAATGAGTGTTTACAGCTATATTAATATCCTGAAAACGTTGTCAAAATTGTAAGGATTGTGTAAAAGAAAAAGTTGAAAATTTGTAATGCAAAGCAAACTGCGTTTTGGAATTCAGCCATACTTTTTTATTAAGCCTCACTAAAACTTCCAAGAGAAATTATTCATGAAATTTAAAAGGATCTAAAGTTCCACCCTTTTAAGATTCAAACCGTTTAATAACTGAAAGAAAGTTACTTTGGTTTAGACAAAAATTTTTTGTGAAATGATATAAAAGCGTTTTCTTTCACTGTAAATCCAATTTTTGGAGTGACAAGGCTCATTTTTACTTATACGGCCACGTCAACAAACAAAACTTCCGTTACTGGTCTCCGAAAACCCACAACCCTCGATTGAAACAATTAAAAACCATTACATTGCTTCAGGGTAACTGTTTGTTGTGCCTTATCCACGCATGAATAAAATAATTTTTTTTTCGAAAATTCTCAATGCCAGGCCACGAATGCCGATGGATTCGACGCATTATTATGGAATTATTTGAGCTCATCCATCGTACCCTTCACACACGTGGTTTTAACAGGATTGGGCGACTACACACACCGCCACAGCTTCGATGAATTTGATTCAAAAAAATTTCCCCCAAAAACTCATCAGTCGCTTTGGGGACATTCCATGGGCACCGAGTTTGCCCGATCTAACTCCAATGGATGTTTGTATGGGGCTGCTTTAAACAGAGGATTTATGATGACAATCCATTTTCTCTTGTGGCTATCTCAAAAGCCGACTCTCGGGAATTTATGGGTGTTTTTACATAATTTTTATAAATTTTGTATGGCAATGGGAATAAGCATGTTTTAGGAATCTCTTGGGGAAAGAAAGCTAATGGGGACTCTAAAGGAGACTCCGAAGAAGTTGTAGGGGTTTTTACCTTATATTTTAAAATTTTGTATGGCAATCCTGTTAGAGGCTAAAGATAGGGGTATGTTCCACAAAAATATTTGGGAGGAAAACTAATTAGGGTCGGTCCTGAATATAACCTTTGTAGGAGCACCCTGGAAGCTGGAAGGGCGATTTAAAAAAAACTAAGCTTTGTATAACAACCCTGTAAGTGCACACGTGTAGGGGCAACTCAGGGGCAATTTGTAGAAATTTAAGAGAAATAAACAGAGGAATTCTTGGTTGCTTGGTCATATCTCCATCAGTTATGAGGCGATTTTTCTTGCAATTTAATAACAATTTTTCGCGAATATTTCTGATAGTTTGATACCGCTAACGGGTCTATGCGACATCAGGGAGCTTCAAAAAAATGATTTCAACACCAAAGCACTGACAGGTGACCAGACAGACAGATGGACATCGCTAAATCGGCCTCCCTATCTAGGACCAAGAAAATATATACTCTATGGGGTCGCAGATGTGTATTAAATAAATTACAAATAGAATGACAATTTTAGATATATATGTACATATACTCTTACCACTTATGTGAATGGTATAAATATTTTACAAAATTGAAACCAAATATTTGTATTTACCAAAACACTACTTGAATAGATTATTTTAGCAGAAAACAGTAGTCCAATTGAGTTGAAATGTATGTACTATAAATTTTTTATCCCCAACATTCCCCTCTAACTATCTTCATTTCCTATGACAGCTCCAATTCACAATTCAGTTTCCTATGAAATCAGAAATCTTTACCACCGCTTACAGAGTGCTCCTAGAGGGTTGAAATGTATGACCCGACTACTATTAATATTTTATTCTTAAGTTTTTTCAAAACAGACCTACTTTCTATCTTCGCTCCCCAACGAGCCTTTCATACAAAATATATGCATATATGTATGTATATATGCATATGTGTGCATTTATTAAAACAAATTATTAATATACATATTATGGCTCTTGAAAAATTTCCAATAATTTTTTTGTTTTGCTGAACCGATAATTTTTATTAATTTGAGCCTTTGTTTTGCTTCCTTTTTGATTGGACAAACTTTTAATGTTCATGTTACTTTTTTTAAAAATTGAGATATTCAAAGAAAACCTACCAGAATAAAAATATTTAAAAAATTTTTTCTTAAATATTAAATAACCAAAAAATGTTCTTGAGTAAAAAATATTAACAAATTTTTTTGTTGAATAAAATCTTTCCATATAAATTTTTATAAAAAACAAATTTTCATTTTAAAAGAACAATTTCAAAGTATTTAATTGGTTTTAAATTGGTTAAAAGTAATGTTTTAAACCTTCTGTTTTGAATAAACAAATATAATTATTATGAAATTTTTGAGGTTAAAAAATGACCAGGGTATACTAATACAGGTAGTGTTACGTACCCAGCTGGTTATGAATTCGTCTTAAAATTTTGTGAAAGTGATTGTACGATTTATTTATTTTGTTTGAAATTTAAAATCTGTTTGACATTTAAGTTTTCAAACACAAAAAGGAAATGCAGGGCGCGAATTTTTTGAATTCGCCTTGATACTACCTGTATTAGTTTTCCCTGAAAATGACTTAGTTATTAATTTATTCCAAAAACGTAATTGAATAAAAAAAGTTAATGATATGTACAAAGTGTGACTTACCTTTTAAATGTCTTAAGCCTTAAACCCGTAATAGAGAAATTAATGAGGCATATTTGTTATATCCGCCCATTTATTTAAAGCTTTCACTGTTTTTTACTAAAATTTTTTTCACTTAATACATTTTGCAATTTTGTAAAATGCAATTCTTTAATATTTTCACATATTTTTAGGAACGCAGCTAATAGCATATAGAAAACATGAAAAAGATTTCACAATGAAGCCATTTTATAAAGCACCACAATGCAACTAAGATTTTCTTAATTAAAACTTTTAACACAAGTAACTAGAATATCTAAACTTGTATATATTTTTTTTCTAGAAAATATTACACACAAATAGAATTTTGCGTAATTTACACATTTATTTATTTAAAATTCTTAACTAAAACTTTGTAAAAAATAATAATGAATTTCTTTAACAACTGGCAATAGCTAAGCCCGCGAACTAAATTATATAAAAGCCGAATTAAAGGAAGGAAGTAAAAGTCACAAAAACAGCTGTTAAGCTGGCTAAGTATTGGTGCTGCCATCTTTATGTGAAGAATTGTACTTTCGTACTTAATAGATGAATGTGAAAACTTTAAAAAATTGTTTACGTATAAACTATTAGTAATTTTCAATTTACGTTTGTTTAGTTGTTTTGGAATTACTAACTAAAGTTAATTGGTCCTCCTCCATATTTGAAAACACTATTTGTCTTCAGGAAAATAGAGGAGCGTCTTTTAACTGTGGTGCGGTAGAGTTATGCGACGTTCCATAATTCCCCACATGTGGAAGTAAAACGCATAGTTATAGAAGTACGATAAAAAGAGGCGGCCGGGTTGTCCTTATAAAATAATAACCAATAAGGAGAAAGATTTTTACCTCGCCAGAGCTATTTAACTCTGCATTTTTTAATTTTCTTAACATTATTGTGAAAAGTTATTTTTGAAAGCTTTCCTTTCGTTTTTGGTAGTTTTATCTCAATTTTTAAGTCAACACTTTACACTTTATTTTTTAAGGCTCCAATGATGATCGTAAAAAACGTCCACGCACTGCTTTTTCAGCTTCACAGATTAAAGCACTGGAAACGGAATTCGAAAGAGGAAAATACTTGTCTGTAGCGAAGAGAACTTCTTTAGCTAAACAGTTGCATTTAACTGAAACACAGGTAAATTTTGTTGGAAAGTGTTAGCAATATATTTTCGTTTGTCGATATTTGTGTATAAAAGTGTTGGAAATGCTTAAAAAACTTATTCAGCTAACAGTAGTCAATGACGTGACATATTAATAAAAAAACAAAAATTTTTCGGTTAACCTTCTTCTATTAGCTGTTAAACAGTTTTTAAGGGTAGCCATTACTAAAGCCACATTTAAGATGTAACAGCAAATTTGAATTAAACCTAATTGTCAAACAGTATTTGCATGAAAATAATATAATAACATTTGTTTACCTAGCTGGTCTCACAATGCCGACTGTGCTAATTCGCCAAAAAAAAACACTTAATAAATTTTGTAACTTTAAATTACAGATAAAAATATGGTTTCAAAATCGCCGCACTAAATGGAAGCGTAAATACACTGCCGATGTGGAAACCCTAGCATCCCACTATTATGCACAACTGGGTATTGGCGGTTTGGCTAGACCAATGGTGGTTGGCGACCGCCTGTGGCTATTTAGTCAAACACCCGGTGGTCCAGCTCCTCTGCAGTCCATTATGCTTAACAGTCCTCCAACAACAGCTTCAGCGATATCACCCTTAGCTGCCACCCAGCATAGAGCTTTTCCAGGCTCGGCAATCATGCAGCCCTTAGCCAATGCTAGTGTCATAGAAAGTGCCCGCAATGCAATACTCTCAAGAGGACAACCATTAAACTATTCTTTACCCTCATATCTGACACCACGTTCGCCCGCTATTTCAAACTCACCAAATTTGTCTACATCTTCTAGATATTTAGACTATGCTGCTAATTTGTATCAAAACTCGACTGTGCCTTCTGATTCCTATTTACAAATGAAATATAATCTTTTGAATAATCTGGCAATGTCAGAAACGGAAACTTCACCGAGTTCGAATGGCTTGGCCGAATTGGAACGAGTTTTTGGTGATGCAAATGCCAACTTTTTGGAACATAAACATTTGAATGGCGAAAAAGGTGGCGGAAAAACAGATTTTGGTTTTAATGGACTGGCGGTAACACAACGTTCTTTAAAACCCGGCGATGAATCAGATTCAGACTGCAGTGAAATTGATTGTGAGCAAATCGATGATGAATAACTGAAATTTTCTTGTTCTTAGCTTAGAAAGCCAAAAAATTATTCCTTTCTCAAAAATTTAATATAAGATTATCCAAGTAAATTAATGACCTTTAATTGAAAATCTGGAACTCTTTTTGTATTTTATAGATTACAAATTATAAAATGTGAATTTCAATTTTTGAGAAGCAAAAGCCAATTTAATTTGATCCGCAGTTATATTTTAAGCTTTATGACTAACTACTTTGTTTTTTTATTATTAAGTCAAAGGACGAAAAACCCCTTCTAAAACATATTCTCTAAAATAAATGATTTTATCTCGTCCATAGTAATCCTTAAATACATAATGCTTCCGCAGTAATAAAATTTCCTATATCCAAAATTTAAGTTTTAAAAAGTTTGTGTTTGTTAGAAACTAAAAATACAACAGCTGACTTGGGAAAAAAGAAGAAGAAAAAAAAAACTTGTCTAGATTCATTTTTACTTTTAAAGACATAAAAAAGTTCTTAACATCGGTGCAATGTATGATATTTTTAAGTACTTGTTTTATTATGTAAGTACTTTTTGTCTATTTAAATTTATGAGTCTAAAATATGTAATTACTCTATTATGCTAATCTAAGAGAGAAATAAATAAAATTAAAAAAGTACATATGTATTAATATTTGTGTAGCGAAGCAGACCGGGGTTTAACTAGTTATACATAAATACAGTCCTGCAATATTGGCGCTTTTAGTGCTATTTTTCCTGTTGTCTTAAAAAGTGGTAAGTAATAGTTTATCTATAAATATTTAAATACTTTAGTTAAATAAGCCATACAATTTAAATTTTTTTGCTGTTTAACATTAAATTGATTTGTCGTTATATAAAATTAATATTATCTCTTTGAAAATTTTTTCAGCAACTAACATAATTTCTTCTTATGGCAGCATTGCATAAACGTTCAATATGTAGGATATATAACATTTCACATATAGATGGCACTTCTAAAGTTTTTCTTCCTTATCAGGTGTTTTTTTTATCAATTTTACTTCCTTCCTTTAAGACGAATTTCAGTTATAGTAATGTGCGCTCAATTGTAGGCAGTTTATAAAAAAATCTGTTTAAATTAAAATAAGTTAATTATGTGAAATAAATTAATTATTACATGTATTTATTAGGAAGTAACAAATATTAATTCAAATGATGTAAAAAAAGTCTTGTTTGTGTGTTTATTTGTTGTTGCTTCCATAAAATAAGTGCTTTTAACCCTGTTTAGTTTCTTGTCATTTTGTATTTTATTTGCCCGTTCGAGAACCCAGAAATTTCAGCAAATTTTATTGTGCTATGAAATATAACGAGATCGGTGACGTTCAGATAAAAATAGTGTTCAATTAAAAATAGTGAAATATTGTTATAAATGGTCAAACAAATTTAAATATTTTTTTAAAACGAGTTAAAGGTTTTTCAAATAAGGTGTTTATGTCTGTTAATTGAAAAGTTTAAACAGTAAAAAGGTAAGTACAATGATGTTTGAACTTATGTTTGCTTTAAAGGCTGATTTCAAGCAGATTATTATTGTATGATTTCAAATTAGGCAGTTCCTATGAAAAATTAAAAATTTCCAACCGTTGTCGCATGACTGCGGCTAGAACTCGCTTAACTTGTTTTAAAAGTAACCTCCTTCAAATCCCCATCTTATGTGTATACAATTTCGAATCAACTTTTTATCGAATCGAATAACAGAGTAATCCCCATGACCTAGTTCAACTAAGGTTTCTTCCTTAAAAACACATTTAACCTTTTTTTATTTGGAAATATGAACAAACATACATACATATACGTATGTATGTATGAATGAATGCATGTGTTACATTATTTATTTACAAGTTAATTGAGATATTCTTTTCTTGTTTTTTTTTTTTTTGCTAATTATATAGTAGACACAGCAATAACTTAAAACGATTTTACTTTTTAATTTTACAATTTGTGTTTAACTTAAATTGTATTGTTAACAAAATAAAATCGAAACATTGAAATCGAGACATATTTACTTAAAACTAACTAAATCTATAAACAGCTGCAACTGGAAATTATTTATTTTATTTGTATTTTAACTGAGATTGCTTTAGCTTGACAAAATTGTACATACGGAAGGCTAAAATAAATAAAAGATGTCATTTTTATTGTTTTCAATTATTTAAAATCTTTTTTTTAGTTACTAGAATGATAAGCAGAACATATTTTTTGATTAAAATTTATAAAACGATAAGTTTTATTTATTCGGCTTTAAGTTCATTATTGAAATTGTGATCTTTAAAAATTAAAATTTTTATTAAAACTTAAGTAGTTACGATATTAGCCCCGTGTAAAGCATTTTCAAGGCTAGAGACGATTTTTCTTCATCACTTTTTCAATTCGATACTACTCTAGGTTGAATGCAAATAAATAATTATAAAAAATTTATAATTTTTCGAATGGTTTCAATATTACATACTATTATAATTGTACTTAATACTTGAGAAAAAGAAAACAATTTTTTTTAGTTCGAATGGCTTGGCCGAATTGGAACGAGTTTTTGGTGATGCAAATGCCAACTTTTTGGAACATAAACATTTGAATGGCGAAAAAGGTGGCGGAAAAACAGATTTTGGTTTTAATGGACTGGCGGTAACACAACGTTCTTTAAAACCCGGCGATGAATCAGATTCAGACTGCAGTGAAATTGATTGTGAGCAAATCGATGATGAATAACTGAAATTTTCTTGTTCTTAGCTTAGAAAGCCAAAAAATTATTCCTTTGCCAAAAATTTAATATAAGATTATCCAAGTAAATTAATGACCTTTAATTGAAAATCTGGAATTCTTTTTGTATTTTATAGATTACAAATTATAAAATGTGAATTTCAATTTTTGAGAAGCAAAAGCCAATTTAATTTGATCCGCAGTTATATTTTAAGCTTTATGACTAACTACTTTGTTTTTTTATTATTAAGTCAAAGGACGAAAACCCCCTTCTAAAACATATTCTCTAAAATAAATGATTTTATCTCGTCCATAGTAATCCTTAACAACATAATGCTTCCGCAGTAATAAAATTTCCTATATCCAAAATTTAAGTTTTAAAAAGTTTGTGTTTGGTAGAAACTAAAAATACAACAGCTGACTTGGGAAAAAAGAAGAAGAAAAAAAAACTTGTCTAGATTCATTTTTACTTTTAAAGACATAAAAAAGTTCTTAACATCGGTGCAATGTATGATATTTTTAAGTACTTGTTTTATTATGTAAGTACTTTTTGTCTATTTAAATTTATGAGCCTAAAATATGTAATTACTCTATTATGCTAATCTAAGAGAGAAATAAATAAAATTAAAAAAGTACATATGTATTAATATTTGTGTAGCGAAGCAGACCGGGGTTTAACTAGTTATACATAAATACAGTCCTGCAATATTGGCGCTTTTAGTGCTATTTTTCCTGTTCTCTTAAAAAGTGGTAAGTAATAGTTTATCAAATAAGACTATTTTTTTAAGCTTTAGGTCTATTTATATGTTTATTTTTTTGCAAATTTTTCAATATTTCGCCACTCCGTTGTGTGGCATCATCAGGAAGTTATTTCAGTTAAATATTAAAGTTGTTATTTTGGTTTTAAAATTGGCTTTTGGCTTTTCGAATAACGATTATAATATTAACCAAGGCGTTGATCCTTCTTAAATTTATTGTAACCCATTTTCGATTATCTGTTGTTGTTGCGTGCTCACTTTTTGTTTAATTATCTATTTTTTCTAGTTTTTTGACCTTTTTAATGTTAATAAATAAGACTATTTTTTTAAGCTTTAGGTCTATTTATATGTTTATTTTTTTGCAAATTTTTCAATATTTCGCCACTCCGTTGTGTGGCATCATCAGGAAGTTATTTCAGTTAAATATTAAAGTTGTTATTTTGGTTTTAAAATTGGCTTTTGGCTTTTCGAATAACGATTATAATATTAATATTATAATCGTTATTCGAAAAGCCAAAAGCCAATTTTAAAACCAAAATAACAACTTTAATATTTAACTGAAATAACTTCCTGATGATGCCACACAACGGAGTGGCGAAATATTGAAAAATTTGCAAAAAAATAAACATATAAATAGACCTAAAGCTTAAAAAAATAGTCTTATTTATTAACATTAAAAAGGTCAAAAAACTAGAAAAAATAGATAATTAAACAAAAAGTGAGCACGCAACAACAACAGATAATCGAAAATGGGTTACAATAAATTTAAGAAGGGTGGTTAATATTATAATCGTTATTCGAAAAGCCAAAAGCCAATTTTAAAACCAAAATAACAACTTTAATATTTAACTGAAATAACTTCCTGATGATGCCACACAACGGAGTGGCGAAATATTGAAAAATTTGCAAAAAAATAAACATATAAATAGACCTAAAGCTTAAAAAAATAGTCTTATTTATTAACATTAAAAAGGTCAAAAAACTAGAAAAAATAGGTAATAGTTTATCTATAAATATTTAAATACTTTAGTTAAATAAGCCATACAATTTAAATTTTTTTGCTGTTTAACATTAAATTGATTTGTCGTTATATAAAATTAATATTATCTCTTTGAAAATTTTTTCAGCAACTAACATAATTTCTTCTTATGGCAGCA
This sequence comes from Melanophora roralis, assembly GCA_963583895.1. NCBI lineage: Eukaryota > Metazoa > Arthropoda > Insecta > Diptera > Rhinophoridae > Melanophora > Melanophora roralis. Next base: position 56,596,943 of record OY757191.1, read on the forward strand.
TTGCATAAACGTTCAATATGTAGGATACATAACATTTCACATATAGATGGCACTTCTAAAGTTTTTCTTCCTTATCAGGTGTTTTTTTTATCAATTTTACTTCCTTCCTTTAAGACGAATTTCAGTTATAGTAATGTGCGCTCAATTGTAGGCAGTTTATAAAAAAATCTGTTTAAATTAAAATAAGTTAATTATGTGAAATAAATTAATTATTACATGTATTTATTAGGAAGTAACAAATATTAATTCAAATGATGTAAAAAAAGTCTTGTTTGTGTGTTTATTTGTTGTTGCTTCCATAAAATAAGTGCTTTTAACCCTGTTTAGTTTCTTGTCATTTTGTATTTTATTTGCCCGTTCGAGAACCCAGAAATTTCAGCAAATTTTATTGTGCTATGAAATATAACGAGATCGGTGACGTTCAGATAAAAATAGTGTTCAATTAAAAATAGTGAAATATTGTTATAAATGGTCAAACAAATTTAAATATTTTTTTAAAACGAGTTAAAGGTTTTTCAAATAAGGTGTTTATGTTTGTTAATTGAAAAGTTTAAACAGTAAAAAGGTAAGTACAATAATGTTTGAACTTATGTTTGCTTTAAAGGCTGATTTCAAGCAGATTATTATTGTATGATTTCAAATTAGGCAGTTCCTATCAAAAATTAAAAATTTCCAACCGTTGTCGCATGACTGCGGCTAGAACTCGCTTAACTTGTTTTAAAAGTAACCTCCTTCAAATCCCCATCTTATGTGTATACAATTTCTAATCAACTTTTTATCGAATCGAATAACAGAGTAATCCCCACGACCTAGTTCAACTAAGGTTACTTCCTTAAAAACACATTTAACCTTTTTTTATTTGGAAATATTATGAACAAACATACATACATATATGTATGTATGAATGCATGTGTTACATTATTTATTTACAAGTTAATTGAGATATTCTTTTTTTGTGTTTTTTTTTTGCTAATTATATAGTAGACACAGCAATAACTTAAAACGATTTTACTTTTTAATTTTACAATTTGTGTTTAAATTAAATTGTATTGTTAACAAAATAAAATCGAAACATTGAAATCGAGACATATTTACTATTCTGTTTAACTTAAATTTAACTTAATCTATTAACAGCTGCAACTGGAAATTATTTATTTTATTTGTATTTTAACTGAGATTGCTTTAGCTTATAATTTAGCTCATAATTGTACATACGGAAGGCTATAATAAAAAAAAGATGTCATTTTTATTGTTTTCAATTATTTCAAACCTTTTTTTAGTTACTACACCATTTCCAATTGTATTTCAGAACTTTCTAATTGTATTTCAGAAATTTCTAATTCAATTTCAGAAATTTCTAATTCAATTTCAGAAATTTCTAATTCAATTTCAGAAATTTCTAATTCAATTTCAGAAATTTCTAATTCAATTTCAGAAGTTTCTAATTGTATTTCAGAAATTTCTAATTCAATTTCAGAAATTTCTATTTGTATTTCAGAATTTTCTATTTGCATTTCAGAATTTTCTAATTGTATTTCAGAATTTTCCATTTGTATTTCAGAAATTTCTATTTGTATTTCAGAATTTTTCATTTGAAATTCAAATAGAAATTTCTGAAATACAAATGGAAAATTCTGAAATACAATTAGAAAATTCTGAAATACAAATAGAAAATTCTGAAATACAAATAGAAAATTCTGAAATACAATTAGAAAATTCTGAAATACAAATAGAAAATTCTGAAATACAAATAGAAATTTCTGAAATTGAATTAGAAATTTCTGAAATTGAATTAGAAATTTCTGAAATTGAATTAGAAATTTCTGAAATTGAATAAGAAATTTCTGAAATTGAATTAGAAATTTCTGAAATTGAATTAGAAATTTCTGAAATTGAATTAGAAATTTCTGAAATACAATTAGAAAGTTCTGAAATACAATTGGAAATGGTGTGGAATGATAAGCAGGACATATTTTTAATTAAAATTTATAAAACGATAAGTTTTATTTATTCGGATTTAAGTTTATTATTGAAATTGTGATTGTTAAAAATTGAAAGTTTTATTAAAACTTAAGTAGTTACGATATTAGCCCCGTGTAATGCATTTTCAAGGCTAGCGACGATTTTTCTTCATCACTTTTTCAATTCGAGAGTAGTAGGTTGAATGCATATAAATACTTATAAAAAATTTATAATTTTTCGAATGGTTTCAATTACATACTGTTATAATTGTACTTAATACTTGAGAAAACAGAAACAATTTTTTCTTTTGTAAAATTTGTTTTGAAAACTGAATATATAATTTTCGTTGTACTTTAACCTCTAGTAATAAAGCTTGTGGATTTTTAATTTGATTTGTAATTAAATATGCCAATTTTGTTAATAATTTTTGTTTCTGTAGTTTTTGTACATCTTTTTCGTATTTTAAGCCCACATCATTCCCAGAGTGTTGATGGTTTCAACGAAGAGATTTACAAAAAGCTTATAAAAATATTAAATAAACTTTATAATTACTATAAACTATTGCTTTGCATTAGAAGTTTTTTGTTTAATCTAAGAGTTATAAACAAAATATGCTTTCTTTAAAACACAACAAACATTTACACTCATATTAATTATAGGTGGTCCATTTTATAAATAAATAAACTAAAACTATTAATGTACAAAACATACGTATGCATATGGAATTAAAAACAATTTAATTGTAAAAAAAATATTTGGTTGGTTATTATAAATAAATTGAGATTAAAAGTGTTAAAAAATCATAGTTAAGTGTTTTATCACACAATCCTAAATATAATTAAAAAAAAAATAATAATTTATTTTAAGACTAAGACAAACTTAATATTATAAGATTCTGTTAGCTCCACTGTAAATCATAGCCTTTCCAATTGACATTGGGTGCCAAATAAACACGCCTTTTATTAAAGAAAAACGAAACAATACCATTATAAGCAGTACGGGGTACGCCACTCTATACAAGTTTTAAATAATTTTTTAACACACTTTAAATAAACAAATATGTATATGCAAATGCAAATTATTTTAATCACCTTTAAGTCATCCATAAGACCCAACATTTTTGCAGTTCTTTTATATTGATCTTTGGAAGTGTATTGTATTCTAACGGGTCCATCACGTTTTATCAGTCCTCGTCTCAGTTCATCAAATGTCACTATGGGATACGTATATATTTCCTTTACATATGTTTTATCATAGTTGTCCTGCAAAAATTTTTCATTTCTGTTATCTTTTTTATTAATCAATTAGGCAAGATATATGTTACCTTTAATAAATAACTTAAATTCATTTTTGTAAATTGTACAAATTCCTCGCTTAATTTTATGTAACGCAAATATTTATCAAAAAATAATCCACTGAAACAAAAAAGGAAATTATCTTTTTTATAAAATATTTCATTAGAAAGTTCTCAACTACAAATAGATTATTTTAAAATACAAATAAAAAATTCTTTAAACAAAAAGAAAGTTTAGAAATTGAATAAAAAATTTATAAAATTAAATTTGAAATTCTAAAAATGATTTAGAACTCTCTCAAATGGTGTTGTTTTAAAAAATTCTCAAATAAAGTTTTTATTTTATAGAAACAAATAGTCTTACTTTGATACGCCAACTTTGCCAAAGGTGCGAGTTCTCGAGATTTCAGGACGTATGCAAACGCGATTTTTTCTTTGCTCTGGATGCCTTATCCAATCGTCCCAAAAACTTTTATATAAAAAAATAGAAATATTAACAAAAGTCTTAACTTATTATTAAACAAATAAAACAACATACGATTTTGGCCATTTCACTGATAACTCACGCCACAGTTCTCTGGTTAGCATCCAGCCTAAACCAGGAAAAAAGTCTGTACGGTAAAGCAATTCAGGATGTGAGGCATCAATTAAATTAGCCTTGCCATTATCATTCCAGGCAGAAACGCACCTATTTCGCAAGAAGGAAAATAATAAAAATTTTTTTAAACTTTTTAGTTTCTTATTTATTTACCACAAAGAAGAGTCCTGTTTTAATAGATGATGAGTACCAGCGAAATATTCAAAAAAGTCTGGTGCTACATTGAGATCATCTTCCACAATTATAACGTAATCATAATTTTTACTAAAGGTATTATTTAAAGCCCAGCCATAGTGTCTGGCTATTTTGTAGTAACCTTTAAATTTCTTTTCTTTAGGTAATACAAATATGTCCGACTGATCAGGTTGTTCGATCAAAGACACTTGCTCCTTGTAGGACAATATAACATTTTTGGTTGCATCATCGCCACAGTCTTGCGAAACAATAATGGGAAACTGTTCCATACTGGGGCGATATTTTATAAGATTATCCAGACATTTAGAGATGGAAACACGATTACAAGCAAATACTAAAACAGGTATAACTGGTTCACCATTACTAAGATGGGTTTTTGTGGGAGCAGTCCTTAGCTGTAAATTCGTTTCGGTCTCATTCGGCTGTTCCAAAATGTTTTCCTGCCTCTCATTAAAGGCAGGAGGCTCTTGTATGGGATGATTATTGGACAGGGCAATAATTGAAATTTCCTTTTCTGTAACCGGCTCATTCTTGGAATATTTGGCTTTCAGTATGCCCAATAGATCGATCATTAGTTTATCACTTTTGCGATACTCCTGACGGGCGTCTTGTTCCAGTTTTTGCATTCTTTTGTATTGTACAGGAAATTTTGTGTTTATACGAGAAACAAAATAAAAAACAATAAATGTCCATGTTACTAGAAAACCAGCTATAAAAAAGAATTTCTTCGAACGCATTCTTTTGCAAGTATTCGTATCGCACGTATCGCTTTAGTGTAAAAAGGTGGGAAAGAGGAGAATTTTGCTAAGTTCGTTAGTTAGTCATTTGAAATGGCCGCCTGTTCCAAAAATTTCCATGCTAAATGATCTTTTGGTGTTTTTTAAAAAATTAATTTTTACAGCATTATGGATTTCATGGACATTTTATTTAAGGGATGTTATTACAACTTCGAGATTTTTATCATTAATGTGTATATTAAATCAATAATTGCTTTTAAAAACAGCACGGTAACACAAAGTACTGTCTGGCTTTTAACAAATGTAGTGCTTGAAGCCGATACTTAGTTGTAGTAATTCCCAAAAGGTTTCCTGCAGTCGCCATTAAGATACGACACATTTAAAACACTCTAGTCATTCGTTTTTAATAATGGCAAATAGAAACTTTTAAAACCATAAACGCACAACTACAACAATCAGTAATAATTAACACAAATCCACGTAAACACTTCAATAACTACACTACAATTAAGGTTATTGTTGTTACTATTGCGTTAGCGATGCTGCTTTAAATGATTATTTGCTTTAAGATCTAATCAGCCTTTAAAAACTTTGTTTTCGTAAATTTTTTTATTATTCTAGTTTCATCAACATTAGCCTTGTTTAATAAAATATTAGCTAATGCTATGTATATTCGTTTTGAATCTTCCAATTATTGTGTATATTGTTGAATTATTTTTCTACCACTTTCCGAAATTTGCTTTATAAAACTAATAATCTTTAGTTTAAGGTTTTCACATCATTTTAAATTGTATTCTAGATTTTAATTAAATAAGCTGCTTTAAAATTTTTGTTTTGTATTTCAATACACCAAAAAAAGTTTATTGTGTGTACCGCAACAGTATTGTCAGTAAAAATGTCAAATGTGCAATGTTTTTTTTGTTGTATTTTGTGTATTTCTTGAACAGCTGTTAATTATCGATAACATTAATATATATGATAATGTGGTGTAATCCTCAAATGGATAAGGCAGTGACAAATAGAAGATGGCAGTTATTAAGTTAAACCATTGAAAGTTTTAAAATTTAAAACTTAAATACATATATGTATATATAAAGTATTGAATATATTTCAGTATTTCACTAGAATGGCGTCTGCTTTTTGTTTGCTTGTAATGATTATAATCAAACTGAATAAGTGGCAATTTAGACGATGACATATGTTTATATACTTTTTGTGTTTTCAATGTTGCTAGATTCGTTTTACAACAGGCATTAGAATTTTTCATTATAATTATATACATATTTAAATTTTTTTATAATGGGTGTGTTTATTTACAAAAAATTATCAATAATTTTCGTAAATTATTACTAGTAAGTGTTCACGAACACAAAAAATTAGCAGCTAGAGAGCCAAAAAAGAGAGTAATATGTTTAGAAACAAAAATGTCTCTGATAATTTGTGCTAGTAAAAATTTTACTATCAGAAATTATTCAAACAGTCTTTCTGTCATTATGATTTGAAAACAAATTAAAGTTTTTAATTTTTATAAGTTTACAATAGTTGTGTTCAATAACTTTCCAGTAATAACTAGCAACGAGAGAGTAAAAAGAAATATTTTCAAAAATGCTCTCAAAAATATTTCAAAGTAAATGAACTTTTACAGTCAAAACTTGCAAGCAAATGTATTTTGTTATTGTAAACTTATAAAAATTTAAAACATAAATTTTTTTTCAAAGCATAATGACAGTAAGACTGTTTGAATAATTTCTGATAGTAAAATTTTTACTAGCAGAAATTATCAGAAACATTTTACGCTCTATTTTGTCTCTCTAGCTGCTAATTTTTTGTGTACGTGAACACTTACTAGTAATAATTATCGAAAATAAGTGATAATTTTCTGTAAATGAACACACCTAATAACAAAATACATTTGCTTGCAAGCTTTGACTGTAAAAGTGTTCATTTACTTTTAAATATTTTTGAGAGCAATTTTAAAAATATTTTTTTTTACTCTCTCGTTGCTAGTAATTACTGGAAAGTTATTGAACACAACTAATATAATAATGATAAAAAAGTTATTTTAAATGAATAAAAATGATTTATTAATTAAATATCAACTGTATACTTTTAATAGATATATGTATGTATAATTATTTGAAATGGAAAATTGTTGAGGGTTCTAAGAAATGAAATGTAAATTATATATATTCTTAAATAATTGTAATTTAAATCATTTAATAAGTTCCATAGCATATATTTAAAATAATAAAAAATAGCTTAAGCTTCTTTGTATATTTTAAATAAATGTATGAAATGGTCAAATTTTCTGTTATATTTTATAAAATACTTCCAAGTATGGCCCTAGGTCTCCACGTAGCAACTTTTATTGTTGAGAACAAGCAAAAACATCGACAGAATAACGGCAAAAAAATTGCTAATTGCTGATTTTCCATTAATAAAATCAATATGGTATCATAATTTTACTAAGTTATTTCTTTTTTTCAAGAAGTTGCAAAATTAAAAAAACATATCGCAATTTGTATTAGAGCAATCGAATTTGAGAATTGCCGCAATACATTTTGCTACCCCAAGCTAAAAGAAAAACATAAAATTGGCATCTAGAAAAAATCTTTATGTGGATTCCACCCCAACCTGTAAAATAAACCAATGTTTTTTTATACGCACTTGTTGTCTGGTATAATGCTGTAGGGCACTGCTACAAGCTTAATGTTCCGGCTGGAAGTTGACACAATTTATGGAAAATATGACTAATATGATAAAAGAAGAGTAAAATTCAGTATGCGAAGGCTATACTTAAAAAGCAATGAACTGCCTCAAAACCCGAAATATTTCAGCCAAAATTTTGCATATTATCCTGGCTTAAGCTCATTATTTATTATGTTTATATTACAGAGATTAATGTTTTCCGTTAATGTCGAGAAGAGTTTTATTTGAAAAAGCAACTTTTTCTACCGATACTAGCCGAGTAGAATCCATTTTCGAAACCAGCATCAATACCTTTTTGAACGGTAGTAGTGCTATTGGCTATAAACATAACCTATTTAACTTACATGTTATCCAGAAAGCTAAACGGAATATTTTGAACCAATTGCTATTGTACGTCTTGACGATACAAACTCATCAAATCCGGTATTTTTATACTGGGTTTTATATGTGCTGGATTTGTCTTGTCAGGACGTATAATTACTGAAGGCCGCGGTGCCACGGTAGATCAGTGGTAAGTGCACGAGTCTACCTGTCTGGAGGTTATGGGTTCGATTTCCACCAAAGACCCTGTTAAGTCTGCTTCATTTTTCTGTTCTTTCTTTCTTTCTTTCTTATCCTTCTCTAAATTTCTTCTTTCCTTCTATCTCAACCTAATCTATCTGCCTCTCTAGGTAACACAAAGGGACCGAATTGAGCTGTATCCTTTCCTTCAACGGCTGCCTGTTCTACCTAGCCTAACCTACTGAAGGCCTGCGCTAAAATGACGTAACTCGCAACAAAATTTCATTAAAAATGCTTTCACATGATATGTATTTTACACATGACTTGTCACTTTTGCATCCCACATGTAATTGCGTTTGTCTGTCAAAATTGTCATTTTACAGATGGTTTTTAATTTTTGCTTTCACACGTATGTACGTTTGTAATTACATCTGACATAACCTCCAAACCAAAATAAACAACTTACTTTCCCTTGTTGTTATTCTAAAAACATCTGATGACACATGATTTGTCATATGAAAATAGAACACGCTCTAATTACAAATTTGTAATATGACTTTTACATATGTATTTCACACATACAATGTTTAAACGCGTTCACACGGCATATATCAATTTCGCATGACAAGTCATGTGTAAAATACATATCGTGTAAAAGCACTTTAAGAGTTATTTCATTTGGGAGTCAATATCAAAAAAAAAAAAAAAAATACTCCAAATGTTTCAATTTGAAATAACTTTCAATCCTAAATAATAAAACAGTGCCTCGTTTTTGTATTGTAAGTGAGAAGTTCTTGAGTTGGGAAACTGTCAAAGACAGAATGAATCAAAGAAAAAATATTGTATATGTATAATGTTAACGTGCATTAAATTATAATTATATGACTTACACTGTTATTAACTGAAACACTATTATAATCTTTAAATATTTCTCGATGCGAAAGCTTTTCGCCATTTACAGAAACTAGGTACAGGTTCCAATACATTGGGAGTTAATTCATTATGAACATTCTCATTTTTTTGTTAAGAGTTAGTTTATCTGGAAGTTATTTCATAGTGCCTAAAGTAAGACACCTCAAATTTTTTTCTTGAAAATAGAGTTACATTCGAATCAGTTATAGCCCATAGGGAGGACTTTCCTATGGAGGCTAGTCAAAATATGGGCCGATCATCACTAGAAACAAAAAAGAAAGTGTTTCTAAACCGATTGGTATGCCTGAAGGTGGGTCTCAGACCATTGCTTTGGGCGTTACAAACAGCTGCACAAATGCATATTACCCCTAACACGTAGGTCGGACCGACATCGCTTAATCGATTCTGTAGGCGCTTCTGCGTCGATCGGTGTAATTAGAGATGGGTGTTGGACTATTGTTTTGCTGCGATATTTCGCACAGTCTCAAGGTATATTCCGCCGTGACACGAAATGTTTAAAAAAATTGAAACACCTCACATGTAAAAATAGTGTTAATTTGAAACAAACACGAAGTTAAACTTTTGTTATTTATTTAGTTTTTTTTTGTTATAATTAGTTAATATAATCGTGTGTTTATTTTAAAACTTACTTAACATTTATGCTTAGTAGACTAGTAATTCTTATTTATAAAAAGTTTTTTAAGTTAACGTTTTATTTTCTTTTTAATGCAATGCTTGCTTTTTAAATTTTACATATTATTAGTTTTACAAATTTTAAAAAATATCTGCCACTAACTCACATATATGAATAAATTTTTCGAGTTAAGTTTTGATTACAATAATAAGTTGTTAAAGTTAAAATTATTATTTTAAGCTGCAATCATTTTGGTATGAAGAATGGCAGTTCAATTCTAAATATTATTTTCTTTCTATTAAACTTTAAAATTCAATGTACACTAAACTGATTAGATAAGAGACTTTATAATTAAGTATAAATTTTATATTATTGATGCATAATTTTTCTTAGTTTTAAACAGTTATTGTGTCAATTTAACAAAAATATTTTATATAATTTTTTTAACTTTTTGCCATAAAATATTTTCACTAAATCAAAACTTTTTTAAACGTGGAAGTTTCGTTACTTTACAAGTACTTTTTTACTTTTACATTGATTTTTTTAAAAAGGCAGTATCTTCTCTTGTTATTTACAAAATTTTATATAAAACTGTCAGGAATGTTGACAATATCACGGCTGTAGTTGAAGTGCAGGCATTTACACCATTTTTTGCATTTTCTAAGTCTTTTTCGTCGACAACAAAAGCTGGCACCGATAAAGGCAATTGTTCGAAAGTTTTGATTGGCGGCTCGTCGAAATGACCGCGACTGTTACGAGCTAAACGTTGATTTGCCAATTTCAGTTCGCGAAGTTTTTCTTCAAGACGCAGGACTTCATCTAAAATAGAATTGTAAAATAAAAGATTAATAAAAACACGGATAAGAAATGGGATTTAAAAAATATTATATTAAAATATTCACAAAATGTTTCCTTATACCCTTCACAAAATAATAATGATAATGAGCAATTTTTATAAATTTTTTTTAACGTTTTCTCTCATAAACTGTAACAGCTATCGGTTTTAAGTTTTCGACAATAAGTAGTTTTGCTGCAATGCCTATGGAACAAAATTAGTTGGAAAGGAGCAGGAGGTGCCGTAGCCCCCATAACGAAATATTTAAACAAAAAATATAACAGCTATCGACTTCAAGTTTTCTACAAAAAGTAATTGTGCAACAATGCTTTCATGCTGGGGGGGGGGGGGGGGGGGGAATTAGTCCGATAGAAGCAGGGGCAGTGGTTCCCCGCACAAATGAAATTTCTTGTTTAATTTCTTAAAACGAATTATCTCAAAAAATGTAACAGCTATCGACTTCAACACAATTATGTTTATATGTTTATACAGGGTGTCCGCCGGCAAGGTATGCTACTTTGTTTGTTTATAATTTTTGATTAAATAAAAGAGAATGGATCTGCTATTAATAAATGTTTTATTTAATGTCGCAAATTATTTGTGAAATACAATATCAAATAAATGTCCGCCTCTGTTAGCCTCACAAATGCGAGCACTTTTGAGCACATTTTTTATTAAATTCTCACAAATTTCACGCGGATATATATTAATTTCATCACAAATATTTTGTTCGAGTTGCTCCAGCGTTTCTGGTTTATTAGCATAAACCTTGCTTTTCAGATATCCCCACAAAAAGAAGTTTGGAGCAGTCAAATCAAGTGACCGTGAGGCAAATAAACATCACCATTTCTTGAAATAATTTGTTGTGAAAAGAGGTCTCGCAGTAACTCCATTGCAGTCCTGGCTGTATGCGATGTGGCACCGTCTTGTTGATACCATATGTTAACCAACCCCAAATCATGCAGTTGTGGCATTGAAAAGTTTTCAATCATATCACAATATGGTTCCCCATTGAGTTGCCCCTACGCTGTTTTTAGTTTCAAAAAATTAAGGTCCAATGATTCCTACTTACCAAATTGCACATCAGACTGTCACTTTTAATGGACGTAAAGCTGACTGATGGATAATTTGAGGGTTTTTCATTGCCCAGAAGCGACTTGTCTGTTTATTCACACATCCATTCAAATGAAAATGCGCCTTGTACGGCGGCCTAAATTGTTTTCTGGAAAAAGCTCTTGTGTCAACTGAATCTTTAACGGAAACAAATGCAAATCCTTGTGCAAAATTGTCTTCTTTGAAGACAAAGCTCCTGAACATGGTGTCAAATTGAGGTTGATAGATTGTTTTGATCATTCTCTTGAGCAGAAGTAATGTTTTCAGCCGACCTTGCAGTACATTGTGGTCCATGCTGGGGCCTATCAGCTACAGTCCCTTCTTCTTTAAAACCATTGACTTCACGATAAATAGTGCGTCTTGTTGGCACGTTGTTTCTTTCGAAAATTCCACGTAACTTTCACATCGTCGCAGTATTTGATGATTGATTTTGCTAAATGTTTTAATGATTAAAACACATTGGTTTGCCGAAAATTTTTTCATAATATATTTTCCACGTCTCTACTTCAAGACTGTCAAATATGAACTGTCAAAACTAATGTTTACCAAAATGGCAAACAAAGTAGTAAACCTTGCCGGCGGACACCCTGTATGTTGAAAAAATTTGTTTGGAGCGGAGCAGGGGGATCGGAAGCCCCATACAAATAAATAATTTTTATTAAACTTTTGATACGAAAAATCTCTGAAACTATAACAGCTATCGGCTTAACACATTTCATAATATATTTCTATCTGTTTTTTTATTTAAAAAAAATTTGTTTGATAGGACTGGGTAGTAGCATTGCTTATACAAACGTTAAAGTTTTGTGAAGTTTTCTTTCAGAAACTAGAATTGCTATCGGACTTAAAACCCGGCAAAAAGTAATTTTATTATAATATTGGTTCAAAAGCAACTTGGATCGATCAGAATACAAAAAAACAATATGAAGGGTATATAAGATTCGTCACAGCTGGCCCAAGCAACCTTACACGGCATTCAGACTATGTTACTTGTAACATGACTCTTTTCTTATGTCGTTTTAAAGTAACTTCCAAAAACTTCAAGCAGTCAAACAGTACGTTTTATGACATAAACGGGGATGATTTTACAACAACTTCATAAATTTGGTATCAAGTTTGTTGTAGTTGTTGCCGTAGCGATAACACCTTGTAAGGTAATTGTACCATGGCTTTGACTGTCATTATAATGGCATATATGAAAGAGAATAAAGAAAAATAGAAGAAAAAACGAAAACGTCAAAAGAGAAACGTCAAAAAGTAACACGAAAAACATAAATCATGTTACTTTTGTAACGTCTCTGCCATCTCTACTCCCTTCGCCTGCAAATAAATGCAACATGCTACAGTAACGTGTTACAAGTAGCATAGTCTGAATGCCGTGTTACTGGTTGCTGTCTTTTTTGCTTTGCTTCTTATTTTACTTTTATTTAAATTAAAGCTACTTACTTCTATTGACCCCCTCTAGGTCATTAATCTTTATAAACATGGCCAACGAAATTTCATAAACTTTGTTTGTATCCATTAAAGGTGTCATTATGGCATCGCTTGTATCACGTTTTCTGCGACCATAACCAACTTGACCATTTGAACACTGTGTGCCCAGACATTTGTCCAGGCAAACATTAACGGTGGCACGAAATTGAACGTATGATGAGTCAGGAAATTTGAAAGCCTTAAATTTAGCACTCAAAGTATCACCATCAATGGTATTGAAATTTTCAAAAAGATAAGGATCAACAGTGCATCTTCAAAAGGACCATAAAAAGTTAAAAAAAAATAATAATAAATTCAACATCTCTTTTAAGTATTTTGCTAAACTTACCCTTTAAAAATAATGGTTTCTGAAAGCAGTCTGGTATCAGTGACTTCTAAGTAATTAACACCTAAGCCGTAGACGGGGGCAGAATCACGATCTAATGTTATTTCCATGGTAAGAGGAGTGCCAGGTGTCACTGTCAAATCACCAGTTACACGTTTGCCATTTTGAGTTACACCAATAGCCAAACGGGGTTCGGGAGCTTTTTCAGTTAAAGAGGTGGTAATTTCTATATCCCTTAAAATAGATTTAATATTAAGTTAAAACATTTTTGTATTACATTTTTATTGCTTATAGTGAATATCCCTATTTTTCTTTGTTTAAGACTTTATAGCTTAAAACCCCTTTTTATGCTTTTAAGAATGAAAAAAGCAAATAAACTCCTTAAACCTTCAATTATCATATCTGCGAGCTGCAATTATTTTAAATACTTAATTTTACTGGCAGTTCCGCAAGTCTTAACTGATTGCCATTGCAAAAGGAAATATTTTTCAAATGCATACGTACATACTTTGTAATTTTAAATTTAATAATACGCACGTTTTGACTTTGACATTCATATACATAATTATATTTAAAAGTATGAAATTATTTTTTTTATTACACTTAGATCCTAGGTTATATTTAGACTTTACATGCGTTTTTATAATTTCTATTATTATATTATTATTAAAGTATTAAAAGTAAATAAAAGAAATAACTACCCAGCAAAACTTGGAAGTGATAAGGCAAATTTCTTACTTTTAAACTACTATTACATACCGCCTGCATTACTTTGCAGTTGTTAGATAATGAGTTATTCTTTATCTAAAATTAGGGCAGATAGTTTCAGTCTGACAATTTCCTAACTTATTCTAACCTAATATTTTAAGTCAGTTTTAACCAAAACATCAACATGGAACAATGTGTAACTGGGATCCCCAGAAAAAGATTATTTTAATGCCAATAAAGTAATAGCTTATGTAAGTCCTTTTTTATAAGCGAGCATGGTAAGTACTTATTTAACTCCGGCTTTATAAGTGAGCATGGCCTACAATCTTATCGCCATGTTAAAAAAATGGGTTAAAATGCAATGTAATTCTTTGCTGGAAATAGAATGAGAATAAGCGAACATAGGTTTAAATGTGGATTTAGTTTGGTCTAAACATTATCGAACATGAATATAATTTCAGTACCCAAATTTTGGATAAAGTTTGTGTAAGAAGAACAAATTAACATTGAACTTACAATAATACCAAATAGAAAGAGTGCTGACGAGAAATTGTAGCTGGTTTCGAATATGCATTACACTCGGCTAGCATCAGAACTACTTAATTTTTAATAAAAATTTTCATTCTGAGCTATCACAGTTTTAATAATGAACTTAAAGCCGAATAAATAGAAACTATTTTTATTAGTATATGCATATCAAAAACTATAACACATATAGATAAAGGGAAAAAATTAGTAGCGTAGAAGGTCCCCTGCTCCTACCCAACAAATTGGAGTTTCCAAAAAAATGAAAAACTTATATTAGACTTTTGATGCGAAATATCTCGAAAAATGGTGGAGTTATCCACATAAAATATTCTATAAGGTATAATATTGTTTAAAGTTAAACAAAACATAGTTAAACCATGCAAAACCATATTGCATTATTTTGACTATTGGTAACTAATGCATTAAACACTTTCAAGCTACAAAAACACAGGAACACAAAAGTTGCTTGCTAAATTTGTGTTCGACTGGCTGCTACTGAAATATTTACCAAACTACCACTACAAAATAAACATACCTATGAGCAATATGACTTTCAGTGGTGCCACCTAAAGTCTTTTTGTATTGTTTAAGCTATATTATTTGCATCTTACCGTATTGGCAGCACTAATCTGTTAACTGTCGCGTATAAAAATAGAAATTAGTTTAATTTCGACCACGCCACAAAATTATCATTGACAGCAACCCGTAGTCGTGTTGTGTTGTAGCCATAAAAAAAATTATTCTCATAAGCACACGTGTATTCTATTTTTGACTGGTTGTGTTCGGTAGCCTGTAGCGTGGAATGTATTTAATGCTTTACATTAAATATTTATACATATGTACTTGGTTTGTAAGTGAGTTTAGCAGAGTTGCCAGAAGTTTGTGACTAAAAGTGGCTAAAAAATCTCTAGAAAGTAACTAAATCGTTTTAACAGAAAGTCTTTAATATATTAAGTAACAAATAAATATGAAAAACTTGTGTAATTATTTGATTTTACAGTAACTTAGCGGCCAGACGTTAAATTTTTGCCTTTTGAGTTACAACACACTGAAAGTTTTTTTACTAACACACTCAAACTTTTTGAACTTGAAAGTAACTTGATGATCAATTTCTCCATTCAAGTCGCCTTTCAACTTGATGTAAACAAGTAAACAGCTGATTATAGTTTTTTTCATAAATTTTCTTTTTTTCACATGTTTGGTTATACATATTCTACCGCAAATAATTTTAACAAAATTTTCGTATTTTAACATACATACATACATACATAAATAAATTATTGTAAATAGCTTGTGTGCCGTTGTACCACAATTCATTGTAAATATTTATATAAAAAATGTAATAAAAATATATAAAAAAAAATTTTTGTGTTTCGTTTAACAAATATTCTGCCGCAAAGTGAGCATTTTAAGTTTATTCCTTGACGACGGGCAGCTTAAGAAATGAAATTGATGATCAAGTTGATTATCAAGTTGCGTGTTGCCACGATCAATTCGAAGGAATTTGACAAACTTGAAAGCGAAAACTTTAACTTGTGGCCGCAGCATAGTGTGAGGCAATGTGCTACGTTTAAGGCACCTCTTTGACTAGTTGAAGTAAAAATATAAAGTAATAAAAAACATTTTTAAAAAATCACTTGAAGCACTAGCTCCTACGTTTTGTATTTTAAATGAGAAATATCTCCATCCAAAAATTGATAGTTTTTAACAAGGCCACACGGCGAGTACAATAACCTTAATATGCTTTTAAAAGTCGTGAGTTAAAAAAAATGTATTATCTAAATCACGCTATTAAAACACAATGAAACAATATTTTTTTTAATATAAATATAAAATATTTTATACCATCATGGAAATCATATGAAATAAAATTAAAAATTTTCCTTTTAAATCTTTCCTAACAAAATGTCAAAAAAATTCTTTGAAAAATTCCTTCAATGTTTTCAACAATTATTTTAATTGAAATATATGTTTAAATATTTTAATTCCCCTGGCTTAGAAAAGTTTTCCTTTTAATAAATAACGTCTTTAATATTTCATTTGTGCTCTAAATAAGGTTATTTTTTAGAGTTGTGTCGGTCATGAACGAACTAGTTCAATTGAACGATTCTTTTCACTGAGCGGTTGAAACAGTTCAGTTTTAATCGCTCTTTTGTTTCATTTGCTTCTTTTGTTTCACATGAACCTTTTTTTCACTTGATTCGTTTGCTTCTTTTGTTTCACTTGATATGTTTTCTTCGTTTGTTTTTCTTACGCGAAAGCTTTAAAACGTGTATGCATAGTAGCCACATCCGTGCCCAAATAAAGTGGGTAGCATAGTTTTCCTACACAACAATATGTGAATAAAGACTTTTTTTAATACTTTTGTGTAAATTGATATTAAAATGTTGAAATTTAATTTGCTTTGTATTCATAAATAATTGCAATAAAAGTGATACATGTATGTATATAACAAATAGGTTCTTTAAAATAATCTTTAAAAAATATGTAAATTTTATATCCTATTTTCTTGTTACTGTATACTTTTTGCAAAATCGACCAAACCGCAATTAAAATATTTTTTTTTTTTACTAAAAAAACCAAAAAGAAGGTAGGTATGTTTATGTTTAAATTTTTCATTTCGTAAAATAACATTCAAAATGTACAAATAAACAGAAAAATACCGGTTGAAATAAAAGACTAATTGAAAAAAGACCGACTAACCTAAAAGAGCTATTGAACTAAGAGACCGACCTAGTTCATTAAACTAAATTGAAACAAAAAGACCGGTCAGTCAATTGAACTATTAAGCACAACTCTATTATTTTTCTGATATGGGTAGTTTCAGGAAAAACGTAATGTAACGCAAGATTGCATTTATCTTTTTTCAGGAGAAACCTCATGAGACTTTTTTTCAACAAATTAAAATAGTCCGTTGTGGCGTTACGTTACTTTTTCATGGAATTACCCATATACTAAAGACGGTATTTATTTATTATTTTTTAGCCATATAAGCGATTTTTAAAAAGAATTTTGCTGAAAATTTTCCAGGATGAATTTTTCGAAAAATTTGCTTTTTTTTATTTTTGTTTGGAAGGACTAAAACCCCATTTTTGTTCTCCCTTTTATGAAGCCCATAATGGTAAAAATTTAAAATATTTACAGATTAACTATATTTGGTCTTTAGATTACTGGATGCATCAAAATTTTATGCCTCGTAAAAAATGAATTTTCGTTGCACGTTGTAATCCAAACACTATTATATTTTAAAAAAAAGTTTTCATTGGAAAGACTTCTCACAAATTGCAGAATAGAATGATAGATATGGTAGATAATCATCAAAATGCCCGTAATTCTTGCCACTATAACTTTAATTAAACCAAATCAAACTTAAAGAGAAATGTTTGGCTAATCGTGTTCAAAAATCGCCAAATCTAGCCAGAAAATGGCTAAATGGGCAACGCTGGCGATAAGCTTTAGTATAGAAAAGTAACACAAATTGTAAAAACTTACTCTGGTTCTTGAAATCCAGCTGGTAAAACATCGCGTCTAACAATGCCATGATGTTGCAATTGTTGTGGCATTATTCTTAGTTGTTGTTGTTGTTGTAGTTGTTTTGGCTGATATACAAAACGTGGTTGCTGTTGGCTAGTTTCATTCATCATTAAACTAAAAACCGGACCACTTGTAATACATTTAACACTAACAATCTCTTTGCCATTTGTGGACTCAATAATAATTTTGTGGTAATAAACTTTTTTACCCTAAAAATGCATAAAACAAAGAAACCCAAAAGAAAAAAAGATTTAATAATAAAAAAATATTTAAAAAAAATAAAAGTATGCGTGTGTCCATTATATGATTACTAAGAATTATAATGTTTGTTTGTGGTTTTTGTTTATTGTTACTTTTGTAATTTACATACCGTTAACTGATTAACCATACGTGTTACGCCGCACTCATAAAAATCACTTAAAGATAAACGAAAAACGGCCAAAGAACCGTTGATTTCAGGATGACACCTTTCATCTGGATAGCCCTTAAGGCCTTCCAAATAAATTTGTGTTTTTTCATTACTATAACTACTGCCACTATTATTGTTACTGTTGTTGTTGCTGCTACTGCTCACACTGCCTATACTGTTGCTGCCAGCAGTGCTGCTGGTCTCTGTGACAATAGGTTCGGGTAGGCCAATTTCCACGCGCATTAAATCTTCACTGCAATGAACTTTATGTGTGCCTAGAATAAATAACAAGTAAAGAATGTGTGAATAAAGGTGGTATGTTTTTTCAAAGAAATTTGTTGCTTTTTTTATTTATATTTGTTTATAATAAACATGATTTTATTTAAAAATTTTTTTATTACTTATGCTTACGACAATAAACATTGATTGCATAAAAGTTTGTTGATGTAATAATGTTTATATATGTACAAAAAGAAAATATCTCTGCAAAATAATGAAGCAAATGAAAATAATTGCAAGAGCACTTTAATCGGCTGGGCCGAAGCTTATATACCCTTCGCATTAAAAACCACTTTAGAGACTCATTACGTTTTGTATGAAGTTTGTTATACATAATTATTCCCACACCACCCACATACGTGTTAGGGGTATTATGCATTTGTGCAGATGCTTATGACGCCCAAAAGTAATGATCTGAGACCCACCTTCAAGTTTACCTATCGACTTAGAACCACTTCTTGACTCGGTTTAACCTTGTCCGTCCGTCCGACCGGCTGGGTGTCCATATATTCTTGTGATCAAAGTTCAAGTCGCGGGTTTAAAGATATTTTAATAAAATTTGGCACAGATTAGGTCCATTTTTTGATAGAGCCCCCATAAAAATTTTATTGCGGAGTAAGCATTTTGGGCTATAACTGACTCTTATGTTGCTCTATTGTAACAAAATTTTCCACATGCGTCTTGTTTTATGCCACCAACTATTATATATTATCGGTTTATTATACCCTTAACATACATAAGTGATAAGGGTATATATAAGTTTGTCATTCCGTTTCTAATTTCTTTATTATCCATTTGGGACCCCATAAAGTATATATATTCTGGATCCTTATAGATAGGGAAGCCGATTTAGCGATTTCCGTCTGTGTTATGGTTAAACAATTTTCTGAAGCCCCCCATATTTCATAGACCCGTAAGTGGTATCAAACTGTCACAAATATCCGCGAAAAAATCCGTATTAAATTGTATTAAATTCAGCAAAATTGCCCAATAAATGACCGAGATATAAGCAACAAACCAAGGCTACCTCTATTTTTTATTACAAAAAAACAACAAAGAACATACTTATGTATGTAACAATAAAAAACAACAAAAGAAGAAGAAACAGAATCAGTCATGTTGATATTATTGAACTACACCTAAAACGAAAATTTCATATAACAGGGTTGCCGTACAAAGCTTAATTTAATAATTATTTTAAATCGCTCCTACGGCTTCCAGGGTTCTCCTAAAAAGGCAAAAACTAAGACCGACCCCAACTAGTTTATCCACCCAAACATTTTTGTGGAACATACTTAAACTATCTCCAGCTCCTAGCATGGTTGCCCCTAAAGGAATAAGTATCACAGACCTTCATTAGTTTTTACTCCCAAACGTATTCCTAGAATATACCTACCCCCTATCTCCACGCCCTAAGGAGGTTGCTTTACAAAATTTACAAAAATTGTGTAAAAATCCCCACAACTTCTTTGGAGTCGGCCTTAGAGCAATAAAGTGTGCGACCGACCCCCATTAGTTTGCCCTCCCAAACATTTTCCTAAAATATACTTACCCCCTATCTCAACGCCCGAAGAGGGTTGCCATACAAAATTTGAAAATTTAGGATAAAACCTTTACAACTTCCCCGTAGTGACCCGTAGAGCGTAAAAAAATGACACCGACCCCTAATTAAAAATTAGAAATATTTCATAAGTAAAAAAAATGTATAAAAATAAAAAAAGTTTGGGATTTTGAAAGGCAAATGTGAAGGGTATAAAGGATTCGGCACAGTCGAATATAGCGCTCTCACTTGTTTTTTCATATAGCACCCGCAAATAAATGTGGTGTAGGGTCAAATATGGTCAGGCTTAACCTACTATAACATTCTTGCTTGTTTTAATATAAAATATGAACAGGTTTAAAGTTAAACGCTTTTATATTCTTCAGCTATCGCCTTTTAAAAACCACAAAAAATGGGCCGTTTTCATGGGGTCATGTTTGTAACTTTTAAAATCGAACAAGATAAAAACATAATTTGAACTGCTACAGAACATAATTAAAGTCTAAGACGATGTGTGCAAGAAAATCGTTCTTTTTTAACTTCTGGTTTCTTTCATTTTGGGTATTTTTTTTTCTTTTTTTAGGATTATTAGTCTAAAAATATAATGCTAAGGGCTGTGGATTCTGATTGAGGTCGGATGTCAATTTAATGGACAAAAGGTACCTTTTTACTTTTTTGGGTTTTCTTTAGGTTTTCCGTCTAGTGATATGAAACTTTGGAGTAGTGAGTCATACAGGGTGTCCGCCGGCAAGGTATACGACTTTGTTTTGCCGCCATTTTGGTAAAGATTAGTCTTGACAAATCATATTTGGCAGTCGGGAAGTGATGACGAGGCAAATTTATTTTGAAAAAATATTCGGTAAACTAAGGTGTTAAAACATTTTATTCAAAATCAATAATCGATTTTCATGACGAAGCAAATTTTCATTTAAATAAACAGAATAGTCGGTTCTGAGCAATGAAAAACCCTCAAATTTTTCATCAGTCACCTTTGCATCCCTTTAAAATGACAGTCTGATGTGAAATTTAGTCAGGAAAAATCATTGAACCTTACTTTTTTGAAACAGCCAGGATTACAATGCTGCGAGACCTCAACAAGTTATTACAAGGAATGGTGATGTTGATTGGCTTCCACGGTCGCATGATTTGACAGTTCTGGACTTCTTTTTGTGGGGATATCTAAAAAGCAAGGTCTTTAGAAACAAACCAGAAACGCTGGAGCAACTCAAACAAAATATTCGTGATGAAATTAATAAAACACCGCGTCAATTGTGCGAGAATGTAATGAAAAAATGGGCTCAAAAGGGCTCTCATTTGTGAGGCTAACAGAGACGGACATTTATTTGATATTGTTTTTCATACATTAATTAAAATATTTATCAATATAAGATCCATTCTCTTTCATTTAATCAAAAATTATAAACAAACAAATTAGTATGCCTTGCCGGCGGACACCCTGTATATAGAGGTCGTAAGTAAAAAAAGTGACAAAAAGTACTTTTTCTATATTATTGGTACCATTATGTTTTTTTGCATTTTAAGTGTAGAATTATAAAATTGACCATAGGACCATAGACTTACATAGAGGCTGAAAGTACTTTTTCACATTTTAGGTTCTTTGCTTGTTTGGCTTTTTCAGATTACAAGTTCAAAGATGTGAAATTAGGAACTATTAACTTATACGGAGTTGAGAAAATAACTAATTGGACAAAAGAAAGGTACTTCTTTTATATATTGGATTCATTTTTGAATTTTGTTTTAAGATTTTAAGTCTAGAAGTTAAAGTAACAAAAAAGGACTGATTTAGAAGCCGGAACTTAACTAAGTGGACAAAAAGAACTTTTCTTATATATTTGGTACTTTTGCCAATTAATTAAGGACTATTTACCAAAATATATGCCGAAAAGCACCTGAGTGGACAAACAGCAACAATTTCTTTTAAATGTTGAGTCTAAACCCATGAAATGGGAGACAACTGACCCATATATTTGGTACTTTTGTAAATTTTTTTTTAAAATTTTAGTTATAAGTATATGAAATAAAGGAATAATGACCCATATAAAGCCTTAAAGTCAATTAGGTGGACAAAAAGTACTTCTTATATACTTTAGGTACTTTTTTAAATTTTTTTAGGTTTTTATTCCAGAAATATGCTATTAAGGATTTATTGACCAATGTTAAGGTCGGAAGTCTGCTAGCTTGACAAAAACAAGTTTTGGGGCTTTTCTGCCTTTTTGTGATAATGAGTTTAGAAATATAAAATTGCGAAATATTAATCTATATAGATGTTCAAAGTCTTCGAAAGGGACAAAAAGTGTTTTTTCCACATTTTGAGACACAAAGAACTTTTTAAATTTTATTCAAGTAGTTCCCAAAAACTAGAGATTCTGGATAAAGTTGATTTAAATTATGGAAATTTTAAGTTTAAATATTTATGGTATGCCTTTTCATTAAGTACTGTTAGTAATGGGTAAATTTATAGTTTTTAGTAATTTTTTTACTAACTGCCTATTCTTTTTTTAGTTGTTTTAGTGAAATTTTTAAGAAAACAATTATCTGTAAATTCTATTTAAATACCAAATTTTCATAAAGAATTAATAATTAAATAAAATTTTAAGATAATCAATCATTCTACTTACA
Organism: Melanophora roralis; assembly: GCA_963583895.1. Classification (NCBI taxonomy): domain Eukaryota; kingdom Metazoa; phylum Arthropoda; class Insecta; order Diptera; family Rhinophoridae; genus Melanophora; species Melanophora roralis. The sequence goes on from OY757191.1 coordinate 56,619,890, forward strand.
ACACGGCCATTAGAAGTGCATGTATGTGTATGTATGTATGAACAAATGGAACTCGATTTAGCTTAGTTACAAATTAGGAGTTCGTTCGAATCTGAGTATAAAAATGAACTGGTCTGACTCATTGCTTTTTTTTTAAATAATATAAGGATTGAATAAAATAAATTAACAGATTTCTAGCAGGTAATTTAAAACACGTTTTATTGGTAGTATAAGTTGAAGCAGAAATAGAGGAAAGAGTGTTTTCTTTGCCATTGCAATATAAATATTTTGTCACCATTTTACACGAAATTATATGAATATTAAGTCATACTAAGAAGTTTAACCTGAATTAGTGTAAATAATTTTGTGTATGTAGTACATCAATAATATTATTTGATTAATATAATTTCATTTATTAAGCAGCTAGCAAATCAAGTTTGTTTTTCTAGTATTTGGTTTGTTAAGAGGAAGTGTTTATTTATGGTAGCGTGTCTGATTTATAAGAAAATTTCATTAATTTAAGCCAAAACTATTTAATACCATTATGTGTTATTTTAATTTTTTAATAAAAAAAAATTGTCCAGTTGAATTAATTGCCTTGAAAATGAAAAAATATTTTGAAATAATTATTGCAATTAATTCGCAACAAACAGCAGTAATGCATGCAAAGACTTAAGACAGCAGCATCAAGTTAATACTAAAGACTTAAGATGCAAACTTTGCTTCTTTTACTTTTTGGTGAGAATTTTTATTTAAATTTAGTTTTTTTTATTTAAAATCTCTATAAAATGTATTTATGCAAATTAAACTTTTTTTCTAAATTTATACTGTAACCACATGAAAAATAAAAATCAAATCCTGTTTTCCAACTTGACCGTTATTTAGTAACGCTCCACTTAATTTAAGCAGTTTTTCAGCAAAAGAAATAAATATATGCAAAAACAACTTTAGAATTTGTATGTCAAAAACAACCACATACTCAGGATTTTTACAAAACAAGTGCGTATTTACGCTTTTAGTTTGCATATTAGTTCTAAGCCATAAACTTTACGCATCCATTGGTTTTAGATGCTGCAGGTAAATGGAAAATTTATGAGGTTGCTTTACAAGATTACAAGAACTTGATTAAGTTTCTAATGAATTGCTTATGAGCAAAACAAAAACTTAAATTAAAATAAAAAAAAAAAAAACTTAAGTGAATGTTTTGGTTAAAGTTTCTGCGCTAGTTGGCCAAAACTTGCCTGCAGGTAGTTATTACGCATACACAAGGATAATTAAAAATAATTTATTAATATAATTTTATTTGAATTGTTTTTTCTTGTCTAAAAGATTTTACACATAATGTTAGACCGTTATATTTTAGAGGATTTTAATACAAATTAATGATGTTGTTTTTGCTTCAGTTCATTGAGGAAGGTATGAAAAATTTTAAAAAGTTTCTTGCAGAAAGGCGAGTTGCAAAAATCAAAGAAATTATAAGATTTTAATTGAAAACTGAGAATGATGAATGCATCATTAATATTGAGACAAATAACTGTTTCTTTAAACTATGCAACGACAGAAAGCGTTATGATAAGTTCCCAGCGGTACCTGCCAATGTTTTGGATTTTATGCGAATACGCAGCTTTAATGAATGACAGCTTCAGCGTGTAGAGCTAGAGACTGTGGGTACCTCTTCCTCTTGAAAAGTTAAGATCTACTTAGGCTGGATTACAAAACTTTTGGATTCAAAAGGGGGAAAACGATTTATAAACCTAACTAATAGAAATATAATTAAACTTGCGTTTAAATGGCCTTAAAAATATAAAGAAGTTTTTGATACTTTTTTTTTGGCAAGTTGGTTCCACTATGTACCAAAAAAAGGGTAAGTTTTATACAGAGGTACTTTTTACGTACCTTTTCTAGGTTTTGAGGTTTTGAGTACTAAAATGTGAAAGAAAATGCTATGGAACACCATAAGGGCTGGGGGTCAACTAAGTGGGGAAAAATACTTTTTCACATGTTTGGTACTTTTGCTAATTTTTTTTGAATGATGAGTTAACAAATTTGAAATAAATTACTTGTAACCCAGGTCGATGTCAAAAGTAATCAAAAGCTACTTTAATCAAATTTTAGGTACTTTTTGCATTTTTTGAGGTTTTAAGTTTTGAAATGTAAAATTGGGGACTACTTACTCAAATCAGGGTCGAAAGTAAGCAAAGAGACCAAATAGACTTTTTTATATTTATGGTACTTTTTTGTATTCGGTTAAAGAAGGACTTTTAACCCAGATTGAGGTCCAAATTCAAATAAGTGGAAAAAATACTTTTTTCATCTTAATGGGACTTTTTTAAGTTTTGTGAAAAATTTGGTCCTAAAATATTAAACTAGCGACTATTAACCAAGATAGAAGTTGAAAGCTAAATAGGTGTTAAAAAGTACTTTTTCCCTTTTCTTGGTACTTATTGCATTTTCTCAAGATTATGAGTATTGAAAAAATTAATTAAGGATATAGTTTCCCAAAGAAAATTCGTGTTGAATGCATATTTTTTTCTATTTTAAAGTAACTGTGGCTACTACGATAACAAAACTTGCCGAAGAGTCTTTGAAGGCAAAGAACTCGTTTGGCGAAAAGCTGTTTGTGTAGAAGCAGTTTTATGAATTTTTTTTAACCAAATTACGGGATTTGAACACCAACTTATACAACAACAAATAATATTTTTATTAATTCAGTTTTTAAACTCTGTCGCTGCATTCCAAAACTTTAGGTGTCCCAACTTAATATTTCGATTGCTAACAATTCTCCTTTTAGAGGTAAAACGGTTAAATTTAGATAACTCTTATCCAAGAATTTTTTATCATAATCCCAAAGCTATTTACAATTATTCCATTAGCCATACTAATTGCCCAATTTAAACAATTTCTCTAATAACAACCATCATTATATGCTGGATTAGTTGTTCCTTCCTCATTGTTTTAGCTAATGATTTACCCGTTTCCATGAAAATGAGCTAAAAATGCAACAATCATTTTTGAATTGTTTTCGATCATTTGAAAATAAAATTGCAAAGAATTCTTAAGAATTATGGATTCCTTTTTACTTATGTATGAAGTAATGCATTATGAAATATTTTTCCTTTCAACTTTTGATTTTGAGTACAATCAAGGTCTCTTGCAAGAATAAGTAAAAGAAGAAGAAAATAAAAGTGAAATTACTTGGAAGTTAAGAATTTAATGACCTTGTGATGCAATATAATTTAAGAACGATGTTGTTGATGTTGTAAGCCAGCATGAAAAAGAATTTTATTTTTTATTTTTGTACTTTGTAATGCGGACAAACTTCCTCAACACATCATATTCTACATCTCCTACGTGAGTAATAATGAAGAAACATCAGATCAAAGACATCGGACTCTGGCCTGTGTAAAAGCCAGTCAGTGACAAAGGAAATGCTCCATCGTTTAAATGTCGTTCCTGCATGCCACACACTTGCTGTTCTGCGCAACTCAAATCCGATGGAAATGTGCTCCTAAATTTGAGTGTCACATCAGTACACTTACTATCTTGCTTAGTTCACATTCCCAAGTTTCAGAATTACCTCAGTTCCGAACTCATTTGGGTCCCCTCATAGAAGTTTCGTCAATCTTCCAACTGTTTTGTTGTTCCATTGCACCTTATAGGCATTTTCCACCCACTCTTTTAACTTAACCTTCGTCGAAGTAAAGGGCTTTGGGCTCACCAAGTCAACCTACCGCTATCTTTTTGTCCTAACCGCCAGATTATTCGCCTATTCATTTATGACTACCCCCTGATTCCCAGTCACCTACATTAGGCGAACCTACCAATATTAGGACTAGTAATATCCTCTTGCTTTGCAACGCCGTCCTAGATCTGGTGCTTGCAGACATAAGACAACTTAGTTTTCCCTCGCAAACATATTTTTAGAACATACTTACCCCTTATCACCATCACCTAATGGGGGTGACATACAAAATTTACACCAATGATGTAAAAATGCTTACAGCTGTTTTGGAGTCTGCCCTAGAGCAATTAAGTGTACGACTGACCCCCATTAGTTTCCCCTTCCAAACATAGTCCTAGAAAACACCTAACCCCTGTCGCCACGCTTCAAGGGGGCCACCATTCAAAATTCAAAAAGAAAGATAAAAACCTTACACCTTCCCCAGAGTCGCATTTAAAGGGAATTAAACGTATTGCAGACCCCCATTAGTTTTCCCTTCCAAACATATTCCTAGAATATTTTGGTCCCTATCTCCATCACCTAAGGGGGTTGCCATACAAAATTAACAAAAATGGTTTAAAACGCCCAGGACTTCCCCAGAGTCGGCCTTAGAGAAATAAAGAGTACAACGGACCCCCATTAGTTTCTCGTTGCAAATATATTTCTAGAACATACTTACGTCCTATCTCCACGCCCTTAAAAGTTGCCGTACAAAATTTGAAAATATTTGGGTAAAAATTCCTGCACTTTCCCCGTAGTCACGCTAAGAGGGTAATATATGGCACTGACTTCTATTTAATATAAGAAATATTTCATAATTAAAAAAAAAAATAAATATAAAATGAAAAGAAAAAGTTCGGGGTTTCAAAAGGCTTATGTGAAGGGCATATAAGATTCGGCACAGCCGATATAGCGCTCGTACTTGTTTTTATTAGGAGTTGTTTTGAAATATCTTTAGCTTAATTATAACAAGGCTGGGCTCGTACAAGTAATGTACATACGTACATTTGTACCTGGAATGTGTAAAACTTTTAAACATTTTATTTGTCGATAAAATCTTCTGTATAAGCTAAGTACACACATACGTACATGTTGCATTTGTTTACATATAAATTACTTTGTTTGATCTTCAATCATTCTTAAATATATTTCCGTCGATGGCATTTGTTTTTTTGTGTAAAAGACAAAAAAAAAAACAAATAAAACTAAATAAATAAGATATTAAATAAATAAAAGCAAGTAAGTCAGAACTTATTGTGTGATGTTTCTGTTGATATATTGCCCTATAACAGGCATTTTAAATATCAGTTAAAAGTTAAAGTTCAGTTTTTTATATAAACCTAATTGTTAATAACCGTAAGATCATCTGCTATAACTTAAAGATTTGCAGTTGCAGGTATTATTAAGTACATGTTTGTTATAAAACTCTTATACCTGACATTGATTTTTTTTCACATTTTTTTTAAATGTCTAATTCTTTTTTAACTAATAGTATTAACATTAGGCCACATGTGGACAACTATAAAGGAAACTTTTATTTAAACAAAACATTTGCAGTATTAAGAAGTTTTTAAAATCTACATGTTTAAGTACTTAAGAGAGTAAATATTTGTTAAAAAACAAAAAAAAAAAAAATGCGTTTTTTGTTCAGTACAAATAACTTTCCCATGTTCAGACTATAAATTATTAACCTTAAATCAAAAATTTAAATATAAAGAACAATATGAATGTGATTTTGAAAAGAGTTGAACGTACTTGAATGCATACACAAGTTTCATTTACCCATACAGCTTATCCTCTTCAACCTGAAACCGGCTCACTTTACATTTCACAGAAAAGATTATTCAAATATATTTTTGTTTTCAATTAAAGCATTAATAAAAAAATACAGCTTTTAATTAAGAAGTTAATTGTTCCTGTTAACCGTTTAATTTTTTCAAGAGGTTAATGCCAGCAGTGATGCTTATTTACAAACTCTTAAAAAACAATAATTTTGAATAGGAGTTTTAAAATTTAACGATTAAGAATCTCAGCATGGAAATCAGTTGGTGCCAGGTTCAATTATACACTTGGTCGAAAATTTTTTATTTATTTTTTGCTTGTGTTACTTTTTGTTCTTTTCTTTTTTCTTCCTTTTTTTGTTGTACCTAGACTTATGTTTGTTTAGTTAAATTTTTTTAATATAAAATAATTTCAATTAATTGAATTGTTTTAAGTAGGAATTTTTTCGCATAATTTCAGTTATTAAAATTTTAAATGTGTATGATTGAAACAAAATAGTTTGTTCAATCATTACAATATATTGTACTTTTTATAATCTGTATATCGTCACAGAAAATGCAAAACGCCCTATCTAACAAACAATTTAAAATTGACTTTTTATAAATTATAGCCTTCAAATATGTACGTCATCTCGCAAAACTCTTTTTTTTCAGCAGAAATAAATTTGTTGATCCTTTTTAACTAACATATATGGCAAAAATTTGTGTTAATTGTAAATATATTTTTCATTTACACAAAAATGCTTGCCCCTTCTAAAAAATTTTTAAATGTTAGATAGGGCGTTTTGCATTTTTTGTGACGATATATATATATATAAAGGAATAACGTTACTGACTGACTGATTCATCATCGCACAGCCCAAACGCGCAGAGCTAGAGACCTGAAATTTTGACTGTGGGTACCTTTGCTTTTGTTTAGATCCACTAAGACTGGATTTTGGAAAATTCGGACCTGAAAGGGCTTAAAATGGGCCAAATATGGAGATATCCGAAAGTTAATATCTTCTAAACTACAAACGATAGAAACAAAATTTAAAAAGGATCGTATTTTACTCAAAAAATAAGCAGTCTGGCATTTTTTAAAAATTTTAGACCCTTAAGGCTAAAAAAGGGTAAAAACTAAATTTTGATAGTGCCTAGGTCCACTTTGTAACTTCTAAACGAGTAAAGGTACAGACATAGTTGAAAGTGCAATCGACAGATACTAAAAAAAATATGAATACGTTTTTGCCACTTTTTTGAAATTTGGACGTTGAGGGTCCAAAAAAGGGTTAAAAAATGGGTAAAAATTCTATAATGGTACTTTTTGTAACTTTTGAACCAATAGAGATAAATACGTAATATAAATTGCGTTCGACAGGTATCGACAAAATAAGAATATGTTTTTGATACTTTTTGAAAACTTTGGACTCTTAGGCACAAAAAAGGGTACAAATTACATATTTGTAATTTTTAGGTACTTTTTGTAACTTCTTAACTGATAAAGGTAAAGACATAGTTTAATTTGCGTTCGACAGCTCAGGACAAAATATGAATATATTTTTTTAAAATCTAGGGCCTAAGGGGCAGACAAAAGAGTACAAATTTGTTAAGTGGTACTTTTTACGTACTTTTTGTAGCATCTGAACCAATAAAGATAGAAACATAATTCAAACTGCATTCGACAAGTCTTGACAAAATATAAATATATTTTTCTACACTTTTTAAAAACTTAAGACCCTAGGGGATAGAAGAAAGGGAACAAATTACATTTTGGTACTTTTTGTAATTTCTTAACCAATAAAGGTAGAAACTTATCTTAAATTGCGTTTTGCAGGTCTCAAAAAATTAAAAATATATTTTTGGTACTTTTTTAAAATATTGTTCCTTAAGGGGTAGAAAAAAAGAGTACAAAATATGTAATGGTTTTGTGTTTATTTTGTTTGACATAAAAACTAAATAGCAATATCATTAGAATCTAATAAAATATTTACTGAAAAAAATTATTATTTTAAAAAACTATCTGTTTTAAAAAAATTTCTGGAGTTTTTTCTGTGTACTGCTTATTTAGTAATAGTTTAACAAATAAAGGCACAAAACATCACCTTCACTTAATGAATTTCTTAAACTGCGCTTACGAAGTAGCGGGTCAAGTGCTAGTGTCTATACACAATTAATATTGATACAAAGAAATGCGGTCTACTTTCAAAAAGTTGACGTGGCGCAGTGGTTAGAGCGCTCACACACCACACAGACAGCCCAAGTGCGAACCCAAACCGAGCCAAAAATTTTATTATTATAATTTTTACAATTAAGGTGGCTGATATAATCATTTTGGTGATAGATGCAAACTTGAATATTTTATTGATTGATTTAATCAGTTTGGTAATTAAAAGCATATTTTAGTTTTTTCTGTGTTGGTGTGTGCTGGTAACGCTAATGAGGCGCTTTCAGTTGAACGGTATTGCAAAAGACCTAGTTGCGATATTTGCAGCTCTTAGATTAATATCACACCTTTGTACTTATAAGTTAGAGATTCTAAGGTTTTACGTAATTACTTATATTACTTAAGTCAAAATAAGACCACTTGGATCAAATAAAAGGCTTACAGGTGTAAAAGATGCTACTTAAACCATAGTTGCAATAGAGTTTTATTTAAGCCTACCTCAAGCTGTACAAAATTTAAAATGGTTGAAGTGCATTAGTTTTCACTTCATTAAATTAATATTAAAAGTTTATGTAAATGTGTGCCACACCTACTTTAAATTTCTAAAGCTATATCAGACTGGCTTAATTAGTTTTTCTTAGCTTACGACAAGTACGGGTTTAAACTTAAATCAATTATTTTTGGCTTGAATGTGACTAAGAAAACCCATACCAATCGAACAAGCAAGGGCTGGCCTAAAGTATAACTTATTTAATTTTCTTAGTTGCATCCCTTTTTAATGTCTTGGCAAACTGCATTTTTTCCCAAAGATAATTTACCTTAGACGTACATATACATGTATTTAGTTTTAAAGGAGCTTTATAATTATTGTGGTTACTATATTACCTATAGGCAATTATTTGTTTAACAACTGTTTGTTTTTTGTCAAAATAGTTTATTTGGTATATAAATTTTACTTATAAAAAAGCCTTAAAAATTTCATATAAAAATGGACGATAACAGTTTATATCAACCTTCTTAAAATAAACAAAAACAAAAAACGAAACATGCTTGCTTGGTAATTATCTTAAAGATAGTAAAAGGAGAAAAATTTTCTTGGAATCTTGACTTTCGTTTAATGCTAGATAGTGATGTAACAACGGTGGGTTGCTGCATTGATAAATTACCAACAATTAAATAGAATGTGATTTATGACTGCTGTCCAAGTAGATGCAAAGAGGTGATGCAAAAAGGTTTTATAAAAGAGTATTGAAGATTTATTAAAGAGTATCGAAGGTAATCGCTGAAACAGTGGGACAATAAACACAAAAAAACTAATAAATTGTTTCAATTACTGATATGATTGAATCTATCAAAAATATTGCTGAATTTGCACTTAACACCAAACTTAATTACGTAAATTGAAAAAACTGAAAAATAGCGATTTTTTTTTATCCAATTTAACATTTTTAAGATGTTGATTACTTAAATGATAAAAATGTAAGCTTATTTTGATCACTTGAGTTGATTTAAGAATATAATAAGTTGTAAAAAAAATTATAAAAACAGGTAAGAGCGCTTTATTTTGATGTGCCGAATCTTGGAAACCATTAACTTTGGACTTTCGAAACCCCGAAACTTTTTTATTTTTATCCGTTGTTTTACTTATAGATATTTATAATTTTTAAATAGGGGTTGGTGCCATATTTTAACCCTCTTAGGGTGATTATTGCAGCTATAGGGGTTCCAACCCTAATTTTTTTTAAAGTTTGTAGGGTCTTCTACACTAATTTTTGAAAATTTTGTATGGAAACCCCCTTAGGTGATAGAGATAGGGGGTAAGTATGTTTTAAGAATATGTTTAGGAGGGAAAATTAATGGGGGTATGTGATTATTTTATTCCTCTAGGGGGGACTCTGGGAAAGTTGTAGGGGTTTTTACCCAGTTTTTCAAATTTCGTATGGAAACCGTCTTAGGGCGTGGTAATAGGGCGTAAGTATGTTTGCGAGTAAGAGCTAATGAGGCTCGGTCGTTTACTTTATTGCTATAAGGCCTACTCTGAAGAAGATGTGGGCATTTTTACATCATTATTGTAAATTTAGTATTGCAACTTCATTAGGTGATGGTGAGGGAAAACTAATGGGGGTCTATGATACATTTTAGTTTTCTAGGGGCGACTCCGAGGAAGTTGTAGGAGTTTTTACCCTATTTTATGCAATTTTGTATGGCAATATGTTTGCGAGTAGAAGCAAATGTGGTTCGGTCGTACATTTTATTTCTGTAAGGCCGACTCTGGGGAAGTTATGGGCGTTTTTGGTGATTGAGATAGGGGGTAAGTATGTTTTAGGAATATGTTTGCGAGTAGAAACTAATGGGGTTCCGTCGTACACTTTATTTCTCTAAGGCCTTCTCTGTGGAAGTTATGGGCATTTTTACATCATTTTTGAAAATTTTTATGGCAACCCACTAAGGTGATGGAGATAGGGGGTCGGTCGTACACTTTATTTGTCTAAGACCGATTCTGAAAAAGTTGTGGGCATTTTTACATCATTTTTGTAAATTTTGTATGGCAACCCCCTTAAGGCGTGGAGATAGGGGACTAGTACGTTCTAGAAATATGTTTGGGAGGGGAAACTGATGGGGGTTGGTCTTACACTTTATTTCTGTAAGGCCGACTTTGAAGAAGTTGTGTGCATTTTCATAACATTTTTTTAAATTTTGTATGGCAACCCTCTTGGGGCGTGCAGATAGGGGGTAAGTATGCTCTAGGAATATGTTTAGGAGGGGAAACTAATGTGGGTCGGTTATACACTTTATTTCTCTAAGGCCGACTCTTTAGAAGCTACTGGCGTTTTTATATAATTTTTGTAATTTTTGTATGGCAACCCCCTTAGGTGATGGTGATAGGTGTTTTTACATCTTGGTTCTTGGCTTATATCTCGGTCAGTTATCGGGGATTTTGTTGACTTTCAGTACCAATTTTTTCGCAGATATTTCTGGCAGATTGATATTACTTACGGCTCTATGCGACCCGTTAACGTTGATGTTCGTTTTTTTGTATACTTAACTCAGAATGTGTTGCTTTCCAACAGAAACGAGTATACAAAAGCCTTAAATTACAAAATTTCTATGCAAAGTGCTTTTTTTTAATAATTTATAAATAAACATTATTGTTGGCACTTTATTTTTAAATACAATTAAGTCGTTAATGGGGACAGTTAATTTTTTAATCAAAATCCTTTCATTTTCTGAAATAATCTGTTAACAATTTTTCTTTTTCCACTTTTCTACTTATTAACCCCTTTAGAAATATTTGTTAATAACAATATAATTTAATGTATGGTTGAGAGAAAAACTAATATATTTATGATAAAGAAATAAAAATAAGGACAAGTTGGAGACAAATACAAATACTCATATTAGTTACAAATTTTTAAGACAACTTTATTTAAATTTATCTTTTAGTTTTTAAAACACTAATAAGCAAGAGTTTATGTAATGTTGTTTACAAGTTAGATGACTAATTTTATAAAAAGTTGTTTCTTTTTGTTCTGCTGAATTTCTCTTAAGTCAGCCTTAAGTTATTCAATAATACAAAGAAAATAAAAGGAAAAAATAAAACTGCAAAAAATTTAAAGAAATGTTAAAACAATAAAATATTGTGCGAAAATTTATGCAAAACATGTTGATTTTAAAATTCTAAAACATGCTTTTGAATTTTTAAACAGCAGTTGAAAAAAGAAAAAAAAAATAACTGTTACGTGTTGAAGTATTTGTTAGTTTTTATGTAAAATTTTAAAGAAATGATAGAACAAACCTACCTTGAAATCAAAACGGATTCCTTTAATGGAAACCTTAACTGACAAGTTCACATTAAAATCAAATTAAATGTCATTAACACCAAGCATTTATGGTTAAAAAGTATAAAATGTATATTTATATAAATTGGTTAACTTCTGGTTAGGTTAAGTTGTAAAAAAAAATTCCTAAGAGTCCTCGAGTCCAATAGGACATACACCTAAGCCAGTGACTGATGCTCCTAGCAAGGAAAAGAATCTCGAAGGAGAAGTTCACAGAAATACAAAGATGCGGACGAATTTTTTCAACACCTCCTAATCCACAACTCTCAAGTAAGCCACATTTGGTTAACTTTAAGTTATCTCTATTAATTATTTATATAAAAAGCATTTGAAGTTGTTTTGAATTTTTTATTCACTTAACATATGACTGCCTCAAATCATGTTTATGTAGCCATAACCCGTAAGGCTCAAGACACAAGAATTGAATTGGGGGTACCCAATCTGATGTATAGAATTTCTCAAAAGTGATTTCAGAAAATTTTAACCGTTTGTCATTACAACCGCTGATGCACTGTTCACGCTGGAGGAGTCATCGGCCATGGAGGATATGGGCTTTTAACAGAACGGAGCAACGGCACACACTGCATGAGCCACAACCGATTTTCTAAAGGTGGCGTACCCGGGTTGCCTGATCTCTCGTTTAAGCGATTTATATTGGCCCTTCAGATTGTCAGTTTTATCTGTTTCAAACTTTTTTGTGGGGTTTTTGAAGTCCTGTGCTCACGTAAACAAGTCCGAGACCTCGAAAGCCTTCAGAGATAACATTTGACACGATTGCGAGAATTTGTCGCCCGAAGTTCTCGCCGAAGTTATGTAAAATGCCATAAAACGAGTCCATAAGGTAATCAATTCTGACGGCTTAGGTCAAGAGTTAGATTCTGAACTGAAACTTTTCGGCTTTGCGGTGGTGGCTTGTAAAATATGAACCGATGACGCTGATAGCCCAAAGGCCACACCAACCAGTGGCATTGGGCAGTTTTCAATCTCTTGTAAATAAATCTGTGGACTTTTGACAAAACCACTTATTTGAGAAAAGTGAATTTTACAGGAGAGCAAAAAAACTACTTTATCATCGCAAGTACATGCGAAAATTCAATATTGGCAAATAATTCAACTAACTTACTTTACAACGTTAGGCTTTAAAACTTTTTGGATAATAATCACGATGTTTATTACGATGTTTAAGTAGTTTTTTGGCTCTCCTGTAAAATTCACTTTTTTCAAATAAGTGGTTTTGTCAAAAGTCCACAGAAATATCATCTCAATATTTTAATTTTTTTGACCCATGTCCTTAAATTGTTTAGTGAAATTTTTAAAGTTGGAAACCCGTTATGCCTATTTTCAAGGTTGCCAATGTGTTCAAAATAACAGCACTTTTGAGCTTATTTTGTGACAATATTTGATTCTTAATATTTTTTTTTAAATTTTGAATAAATAATACTTTTTGGCCCTGATTTTTAATTAAAGTTTAAATTAAAGTGAGTAAAATTTGCAATCTTTAAATAAAAAAACTTCAATGCGTTCTTATCGTAAACTAGGGGACTTAGAGCAAAATAGATTTTGGACAAAAAATCAATTTTCTAAGAATTTCATAAAATTATCATAAGTTTTTCTCGAAAACTAGAGCCTTTAGGTAAAAAAAACAACTAATATGGGATCACTACCAATTTTGACTAAAAATTAGACTTTTTGAGGAATTTCAAAAAATTAAAACGCGTTTTATTTGGAAACTAGAGGACTTAGAGCAAAAAGGACAGCCATCTGTGATCACTACAAATTTTGACCAAAAAGCCGATTTTTGAGATTTTTCACAATATTTATTATTTTAAGAATATTTAATACATATTGACTCTGAGCTTAAGTGAGTAAAATTTGCATTATTTTCCTGAAAAACTTTAATACAAAATAAAACAAAATTTTTTTTAACAACTTCCAAAATTATTCAGGAATTGATCCTAATTTTCCTTGTTTATTTATAAAGTTTGTTGTAGGTTAAGTTTGTCTTTATGCATTTAATTGGTTCTTACACAAAATAGTCAGAAAACTTCAACAAATTCTTAAAAGCTGCAATGAATATTTTCTGTTTTTGTATAATAACTCCAATAAACTTGTTGAGAATTACTATAAACAAACCATAACATTCAAGAGTTCCTTCAAAACCCCAACAAACAATTTTCGCTATTAGCTGGTTTGATTTTGTGTGAAATTCAAGAAATGCATAGAGATAAACTTTACTTACAATAAGCCCTATAAATATACTAAAAAAAAATTGGGATTAAATCATGAAAAATATTTGGAAATGGTTGTAATACGAAAAGGTTTTGCTTTCAGTAACTGTTATAATACATTTAGTGATAACAAATGGTTATACAAATGTATAAGAAAAAAGAAAATCAAAACAATTAATATCAAAAAAATGTTTGTTGGGTTATTGAAGAAACTCGTAAATGTTTCGATTCGTTTATGGTAATTCTCAATAAGTTTATTGAAGTTATTAAATAAAGGCAGAAAATATTTATGAGGTTTTTCAAGAATTTGGTTCAAGTCAACTTTCAATTTGGTGTAAGAACTATTATAATACATATAGACAAAGTCAACCTTTAATAAACCTTATTATTTCCTTTACGTGTAATAACATTTTCTTGACGTACTGTAAGTACATATGTACTTAATAATGAAATCTTTTGCCTGGACTTTTTCTGACTTTAACAAAGGAGTAACAATGAGGCCATGTATAAAATAAACACTTAATTCAATTAATTGTGTTATTACTTGATCATGTATTTTTTTTTTGCTAAAACCTCTTCGATAAGTTCTTGTACTTTTATTTCAAGGTGTAGCAGAACTAAATTTAATACAAAAACTGCATTAAGGTTATGATATTGCAGAACAAAAGACTTAAACGACAAACCTGTTGTGTTTAATATAGCAGAACTATTAAGTCAAGTGTTTGTAACAGAAAAAAAAATATTTCAAAACAGACATACAGCCAGACATGTATGTATGTATGTATGTATGTATGTATGTATGTATGTATGTAGAACGCTGATATGTGCTGGCAAAAAGCCAAGCAATTTTACTTAAGTCTGTTATGGTTTCTTAACGTACAACAATGTTTGAGTCTGTTGTTGTTGTTGTTGTTGTATATTTTGTGTCCATTCAATACCTTAAATGGTAGATAATGTTTAAAATTCAATTATTGTTATTTTCCAATTTTAAGAAAAAAGAAAAAGAAAAAAAAACATTTTTGAGTCAAACTTCTACTTTATTTTTTTATATAAAAATAATAAAAAAAGGGAAAACTATGTAAAGAGAAACCAGCCTAGACTTTAAAAGAGCTTAATCTATATACTTTTTTCTATTTAAGCTTTTGTTGTTGTTATAGTGGCAACTTTATTATGACTTTATAATACTAAGGTTTGTTTTAATGATAAATCTTGTTTTTCATTTTATTTAGTTGTATTATGTTACTTATGTTTTTGTTTATTTTGCTGGATTTTTATTAACTTAAAGGCTTAATATAAAGCGCCCACTGGCGCTGCGTTTAAGCGCAACTAATCCAACATTAAGTGCAAATTTATATAAAAAGCATGGTATAGTGGTTCTTCTTCTTTTTTTTTCTTAAAGTTTTTATAGTTGTTCAACAAAAGTTACATTTAAATAAATATATTTTAAGTTTTCCTATGGTTGTCCCTTTACTTTTTGCATTCTTTGGCGTTTTAACGTTTAAAGGTTTTTTGTGTATTTTTATAAGGTCTGTCCTTTGTTAAGGCGTTGCTTATGGGAGTTGTTTTACATTACTGTGGTTAAACAAAAAAAAACATCAACAATAATCTGTAATTGGCAGGAGGTTAAAAAAAATAACAATATTTTGTGGGATTGCAAAAATTGTTCGGCGTTTTTCAGTCGAAAAGGTTGGCCGCATCCCTTTAGTTCAGGTAAAATATATGTATATCAAGAATAAGGTTTAAGCATAACTGCTGTTAATATTAGGATATCAATGAAAATTTGTCTTCATATTAGTATTGGCTGGGGATCTTAGACTCAAGGTTTGTCTTAGAGTTCAGTTTTAAAAGAACATCAGCAATAATATTCTTATAGAGGGATTGTTGGTTGAGATCCGACTACCCTATATGAGGGTAGTTTTTTCTTATGAACCCGAGATAAATATTGGCGCTTAGGGACCATCTAATGGATCTAGAGCCTTTCAGGGATGAATACTCGCCATTTTAGAAACAACTTAACTCATTTTTTCTCAATTAAATTTTGGCAACAGGCTGTGATTTAAGCAACATGCCTGTATAAAAGGAAGGTCTCTGGAAACAGCTTTACCCGAGTATATATACTAAACAGAAAATTTCTTCAATTACAAATTGTATGGATGAACCGATATGCTTATCACATTGGGCCAGTCACATGCTAGGGAACAAGACCATAATATGTGGATTTTATGGTCTTACAATAAAGGTTCAACGCTACTGTTAACCCTAGAAGACGGCATTCTTTCGCTCCTTCTGTAGGTTAAAATAATACACAGCCCATAAGGGATCTCGACTGATGGAGGTTGTGATCCAGGTTGCTATGCTCACGATGTGGTTATACTCCTAAAGGTACAAAATCCGATTTGCATTTACAGAAAGGCGGAGAATCCTATTAATATTGCGGTTGACTGGGCTCAGCCTAGAGAGCTGAGTATGAACACGAACAAGATTGAGATTCATCTTTGTACCAGGAAAATGGAAATCGCTTACTATAACTGGCCTCGCTTCTTGGGTAGGACGACATATTATTCAAGAGGGTCAAGTAGTTGGGACTAATTTTGGATCAAAAATTGAATGGGAAATATCGTTTGGAAGAAAGAGTAGTAAAGGCTCACCGATATTAGGCGCTATGTAGGAGGGATGTAGGCTTCAAATAGGACCGCAGTCCAAATCTGAGACACTGGCTATAGAATAGGGACACCAATGGACAGAAAGTACCAGATTGCGATCCTCTAGAAGGTCGAATCCACATGTTGCTTTGGGATAAGTTGGGTAATTTGAATTAGTGTGGAGACGATTTTGCGTATCCAGCATATTGAAACCCGCGTTCAATACGAGGCGCCTTCACTTCTGGCGACAGGCGAATAGTATGAGGAGGCTTGGGTCTAACCATCCACAGAGTTTGGGGACACTATAGGGCATTATGCGCACAGTGGTGTTGCCCGATCGCTTACCTCTAGTAAAGGTAAAGGCTAACTGCACTGTGCTTTTACCAAATCGGCAGCCCTGACTAGACGGAACTCTGAAGCAAATACCCAAAGAAAGGTGTTGCCGTACAAATGGTCCTGGGCGAAGGAAAGAAACGGGACTAGGGATGGCATCGAAGTTGAAAACCCAGAAAACCGAAATTTACTTCTGCCTCCTAGGCTAAGATCAGAAATGAACAAGCAAAGCGGGAGGCTGATCTGGTGAGTCTGAAGGCAAAGATGAAAGAATGGGTGGAAAATGCTTACAATTTGCAATGGAACAACGAGATAGTAGAATGCCGGAAATCTTCTGGGGAGATCCAAGTGGCGTCAGAACTAGGAGCTTTCTGAAGTCTGAACTAAGCAAGATGAAAAGTGTGTGCTAACGGGATTGGAGTCGCCAAAAACAGTGAGTTCAGGGCCTGCAAGGGGTGCACCGAGACGATGGAGCATGTCCTCTTGAACTGTCAAGCCTTAGCACCGGTCAGAGTCCGATGTTTTGTGTATGGAAGTTTTGCCAGATGGGGCCCAGAGAAATGTGTGAGATCCTCGAATTTTTGTGAACTTTTCCCCCCAGAATCTTCTTTCTCGCTAGGAGCGCACAAAAAGCCAATCACTGGGTGAACATCCTGCGGGACCTTAAAACCTTTGAGACCTTCTCCGTTCAACCTAACCCAACCGTAGCTGATTTTGCAATTTTTTTATAGGCCCGAAATCAAATAAAAAAATTTTTGATTTTCATATATATTTTACTGGTACCAAACATTAACAATATTGCTGAATCAAATAAATAGTTTTATTAATATTTTATAAAAGTGGTCTACTTTGACCCTCTTTACCACATTTAAGGTTAATATTAGTTTTTAAAATTTATTTACACCCCTTTAACGTGGCGATAAGACCACAAACAGTTTAAAATTATACTCCCATTAAAAATCAAATGATAGGGAACAGTTTTTCAAAATTAATTGTTTCATTTACTTGTGCCGCCTTTTCTGTAATTAAATTCACATTTTCTTCTAAAAAACTATTTTTGCCTTAAATTTATCGCAATGTTTAGTCATGAGACAGAGTTAATTTTGTCTTTTCTTTTTTCACGCTAATGGATTTTCTGTTTTGCTTTATTTAACTTAATGGCCTGAGGCCAATTAACACAATCATTGCCATATTTTTTTTCTTCCGATTAAACTAAAAAATGCCATTTGGGTTTTTACTGCGAATGTCTACGTAAGTAAAGTGATAAAGGGAAGGGCTTTTGAAATGGTAGCGAAGAATTCTCTTTAGCCTTTTTGTCAGTTGTTGTTCCTTAAAGGCAGCCTTTGATATCTTTTAATTTATTGTATTTCATATTGCAAATGATCGTGCCTGCATGTAATTTTTTTCTCCTGTTTTAAATTCAGTTAAATTTTTTTATTTAATTTTATATGTAATTGTCATTTGAAAAATTCAGGTTTTTTAATTTTACTTGTGGAACATAAGATTTTTTCTTTAATAAATTCCAATATATGTTTTCAATGGGGTAAGTAAAACTACTTACGACTTTTTAGTTTGTTTATATTTCATTATATTTAATACGTTTTGGTGGCAATTTCGCAAATATTTTTTCTCTATCTATCTTAACTTGCTTGCCTCTCTGTTCGTAATCACTTAGCGTAGAACGGAAGTTGTGGTATGTAGTCAGCCGTATCGATATGCGTGCATCTTTCTCATAGTCATTTAGTTGTTAACAATTTTAAATATCGCCATCAAAAATTTAAAAGGGCAGACGTATAAGCAACTAAGACCTAAAGACAAAACTTTAATAAAAGGACATCTAACTAGCGTTATTTGTAGAACTCCATTTTTAAAGAAAGTTAAACCCTTAACATTTATTTTTATGCTTACAAAAGAAATTAATTCCCCAATTTTTTTCAATTAATGCTATAATTAAAAATTTATTTGTCCCAATCAAATATTTAATTCTTTTTGAAAAACAATTAAGAGCACTATATTCGAATGTGCCAAATCTTATATACCCTTCAGGTCAGGCGCAGATTCATGGGGAGGGGCGAAGGGGAAGAAAATCCGCCTCCCAAAACGATTAAAATCTTATATTTGATTTCATAAAAAAAATATTAAAAAAATATTAGAAGCCATGAAACAAATGTTTCATATATTCTATTTCGTCTTGAGGTGGCAAATCAACTTCAACAAGAATTGAAAATCGAGAACGTGTGTTGTCTATTTTAAGATCTATAATATCCCTTGGAAGGCATAATGTACATCTATTTGGACATCGAGATGATAGTCTTCTGAGAATACAAGCTGGGAAGGTATTTTTCGTTCACTTCTGTGATTTTTTATAGATGCCGGAGACCCAATTTTTGGCCACAATTTCCAATTTTTCCCTTTAGATGATTCTAACATATCGAAAACAATTAAAAATGAACTAAACAAAAGCTTACATAATCTTATTTCAGAAATTATACCAAAAAATATTTATGACGCTGAATAATAATATTTAATTATTTTTGACCAACCCACTGATTTATCAGGAAAAGGCCAATTTTTTTTAGCTTTAAAGTATTTTAGGTTAGGTAGAACAGGCGGCTGCGGAAGTGATGAAGTGATAGTTGTGCAGCCCACTTGGGTCCATTTCCTCGGTCCCTTTGTGATACCTGGGTAAAAGTAGTTTAACGAAAACGAAAAGTTAGTAAAAGAGAACTCATCGGCTCTATCGACGCATTTGAAGAGACTTTAAATGATACTGGCGATGACGTCGAAGTATCAATTAATGCGAACACACTATAATCAGTAGTTTTAGGAGCTTTAAAAACGTTGGTCTTGACTTTGAAAATTGTGTAGGGATTGCAACTGACGGGTGTCCTTTGATGTCAGAAAATGGAGAAGAAAACCAAATGCAAGAAACGGCGAAAAATGCAAAACGCCTTAATATTCCCTTAGACATAACAACTCAATATCGAAAGGCAACAAGGTACCGAGAATACAAAAAATTTTTTTCATTTGTTAATGAAACCAGCAAAATTTATTTTTTAAAAAAACATTATCCTAAACGAAATGCAGTTTTTCTGAAATATCTGGGTACAAAGTTGTCTCCATTATGTGAAATACGATGGGTAGATCGATTTATTTCTACAATTTACAGTAAAAAAAGGACATAAGAGAGACATTGGAAAATATACTGAAGTGGAAAGATAGGGATGCGTCTTCAAAAGCCTTATTATTTAAAACTTCTCTGAGCACTTTCGAATTTATTTGCAGATTACACATTCTAAATGACATACTGACTGTCACACAGTAATTCTACAAAAGCTGGATATAGATTTATAAAAAGGATCATCTCCGCTCATCAAACCCTGATAATGTGTTTTGAGACTAAAAGTAATGACGCCCAAGGAGATTTTAAAACAATTTTTGAAGAGGCAAAAAATATTTGCATTGTTATTGGAATTTTAGTTGAAAAGCCCAGATTTGAAAAAAAATCATTTTGAAGATGTCAAAATATACTACCGCATCGACGGCTACATTCCATTAATTGAATCTGTTTTATTAGACTTAAAAACAAGTTTCTCAAAGGACGTCTTTTATTTGTTTAACTTCCATCAACTTCTGCTTTAGGATATTACAGCATTTACTGATTTAGACATTTAAATTCTACAATTTGCAGATTTATTAATATTTGAAAAAATTGATTAAAAAAAGTGCTTGAATCAAAATTAATAGCTGATATTTTGTATTGAAAACAAAATTGAAAAATTCATTCAGACCGTCCAGAGAATATAATAGATGTTCTAGCAAGGTGTGACCCAGATAATTACCAAAACTCGCGAGAATTATTTTTCATTTTTCTTTTAATGTCGCTCAGTAATGCTGCGGCTATAATGTCATTTTCCACCCTTCGCCGCATTTAAACATGGCTGACATGACATAGGACAGGCTAAACGGCTAAGCAATGTTGAATAAACATAGTAAAATTGAAATTGTTGCAAATGTCGTTTGCTTCAACAGAAAACCATTAATTATTAATTTTAAAAATATGTTGTTTTGATTATTTAATTTTCTTTTGGGCTTTGATTTTAGCGATTATTCAATATAATATTGTTTAATTGAAAAATTTTTAAATACAATTGTTTAATTGAATATGCGAAATTCATAGTAGTTTGCCATCTAAACATTTTTATAATTAAATCAATAAATTTCTTAATTAAAAATAATTTTGAAATTAAATCCTATTTTTTTAGTATTACTTATGGCTTTTTTATTTGGAAGTGGCGATATACATACATACATTTATGTACGTATTTTTCTATTTGTCTATTGCATAGAATTTTTTTTCACTATTTTTAGTACAACTACTTAAGCAAGTTTTGTAAGATTTATTTAAACAATTTATTAGATGTTAATTTTTTTGTAGCAGGTAAACAAGATTTATAACCGTGTTGTTACTTTTATTTATAAGGGTTTTTAGTAAATGCAAGATGTTTAATTGATTAAAAAAAGCTGACTACAAGTTTTGCTTAACAAAAATGATCGTCAATGGCGTAAACGTATTCAGATATAAACACCCTCGGTAATTATCTTTTACCATCACCAGTTTATTTCCATCATGAACTTGGTGTTAATTTTTGAAATCCTACAGTGATTTCACCCACATATTTAAAAATCTTTTTTTTTTAAAGTCTATTTTTATTGTTGTTTAAGCATCATAAATTTTGACGTCTTAGCAGAACTAAACGATTAATCATAAATGCCAAATACTTAATTTAATGATTTGGCTTTGAAAATAAATATAATTGACAAAAAAAATGGAATTTTGTTTCGTTAGTAGACTTCAACCAAATTCTTAGAAAAACTCATGTATATATTATGCCTTTATATAAAAACGTAGATAATCTAATTGAGAATTATTATAAATAAACTCAAACATTCAAGAGTCATTTAAAAAAACTCAACAAACCATTTTTCGTTATTCAACTGTTTTGATTTTCTGTTTATCTTTTACATCTGGATAACCCTTTGTTACCACTAAATGTAAATTAAATTTGTTTAAATTTTTATTATAAATTTATTTGTTTGTCTTAAAGGTTCAACGTAAGTGACTGACTGGCTGACTGATTCATCATCGCACAGTCCGATCGGGTATGGCTAGTGACTTGCAATCTAGATTGTGAGTAGCCCTCTAAACTTGTAAATACACTAAGATGCGATTTCGGAGAATGCGGAGTCTTAGGGTTTTCCCCTGGCACAAAATATGGAAATATCTGAAAAAAAAATTAATCTTAAACTATAAATAATAGAAGTATCGTTTTTAACTTAAAACATGAACGAGTGCTTTATTCGACTGTGCCGAATCTTATATATGCTTCACATTGATCTTTTTATATACCCAGCCATCTTGTCTAGCCGAGTTATTTCGTACTGCAAATATTATTATGAAAATACCTTGTGCCGGGCTTAAAGTCGATAGTAATCCTAGTTTTCGCAATAGAAAACTTTACAAAATTTTTACGTTCGTATGTATAAAAGAAATACCATGTAGAAGGTTTGAGGTCGGAAGTTTTTAAAGTTTTCGACATTATTCATAGTAAAAGTTAAACAAAAGTTGTAAATTTGTATGGGGGTTCTAGGCAACCTGCTCCTCTCAACCTATATTTTTTTCCAAAATGTAAGAATTATTTGATCATTACTTTTTGAAGATCATTCGAAGTTGATAGCAGTTATAGTTTCCCAGACATAACTTTTAAAGAATTTTATAAAATTAATTATTCATCAGTACCTTCTGTATCCATTAAAAGTGACAGTCTGGTGTGCAATTTGACCAGGAGGAATCACTGGACCTTCCTTTTTTTAAAATGAAAACGGTGTAGCGGAACTTTTTAATGCCACAAATGCATGCTTTGGGATTGGTTAGCATGTGGTGTCAACAAGATGGTGCCACATCGCATATAGCCAAGACTACAATTGAATTACTGCCAGACCTCTTTCCACAACAAGTTTTTTTACGAAATGGTGATGTTGTTTGGCCTCTGGACTGTTTGACTGCTCTGGACTTATTTTTGTGAGGATATCTGAAAAGCAAGCCAAGAACGCTGGAGCAACTCAAACAAAATATCCGTGATAAAAATAATGAAATGCCGCGTCTAATGTGTAAAAATGTAAGGAAAAATTTGCTTAAAAGGCCTCGCATTTGCTAGGATAACAGAGGCTGATATTGTACTTCATATATAATTGCCAACATAAGATAAAACATTTATCAATATAAGATCCATTCTCTTTTATTTGTTCAAAAATTATAAACAACATGCACAATACTTTTAAAATCTCGTTTCTGTCGTTTATACTTTAGAAGATATTTTTACCCTCTTTGGCTCAAATTTTCAGTCGCTAACTCTACATGTCTGGGCTGTTCGATTATAATTAGGTCAGTCAGTCAGTCATTAGGAAACATAAAATATTTTATCATATTCATCTTGCTTCTTTTAATTTTTTTTTTATTTTTTTAACGTAGAAATCATATTAGAATTACATTCTGGCAGATTTTGAGATATAGTATGTATGTATGTATATCTTTATTAGTATTTCTAATACTTTTAAATTTCATATTGATTATAATTTAATTTAAAATAAATAAATAAAATAAAATAAAAATGTTTGTTACATTATGAAAAAAATTTTTAAACATTTAAATTATTAAAAGAATTTTTAAATGTGCCCGTTTGTATGGGAAATACTATTCGTCTTGCTCCTATCCAAAATGTACACAGCGTACTAGAGTTACTTTGTAGTTGGTTTCAAGTCGATAACTGATTTAGATTTAGAGATAAAACACATAAAAATATTTCATAAATTTAGTTCGTTTGTAGGTGGAATGCCACTTTCTTTATTTCTAACCAACCCTTTGTTCTTATATCGTCGAAATTACACTAATACCTTGTTTCACGATGTCGAACGAAAACCTATACGAAAGAAAGCTAGTCACTCACTCTGGAGTAAATTTGGGTTTCACTATTTCAACAGCTTTCGTTCGCCTTTACTTACGGGCTTGTTATCGAAAAAGGAAAATAAAAATAATAAAATGCTTACATAGGCTGAATTCCAAAACGCAGTTTGCTTTGCATCACAAAATTTAAAGTTTTTCCTGAAAGCAAAGATGAGGTTTTTGATAATATCTTCTACTTCCAAATGAGTGCTTACAGCTATATTAATGTCCTGGAAGCAAAAAACGTTGCCAAAATTGTAAGGAGTGTATAAGGGAAGAAGTTGAAAATTTGTAATGCGAAGCAAACCGCGTTTTGGAATTCAGCTATACTTTGGGGCATATGCATAAATAGTTTTTAAATTTGCAGTAGGTTTGTTAAACGAAATGTTTTATTAAAATTAATACTTCAAATCTATTTTAAATTTAAAAATTTGTTTTTCCCTTTAAGGTGTGGATTAAAAATTATTAATATTTTTTTTTTGCTATTATTTATTTAGAACTTTATATCATTGTTTTTTTAAACATATTTATTTACAAAATATACACATAGCAATGCAATAATGACGACATATAGAAAGACTTTGCCATTCATTTAGCCTATAATTTTTTATGGTTTTAATTAATTAATAAAATATAAATATATTAGAATTTATCTGTGAACTATATACCCAATGTAGTTTTATAGGCGCAAAATTCTGTAAAAATCCACATTAAGAAGTGCATTAATTTTTGGTTGATTTTAAAAAAGGGGAAAATAATATATTTAATAAGAACAATAAAATGAAAGTGCAATGTAAACATTATCAAAACAATTTTGCAGATTATCTTGAGATCATATATGCACAATATTAGTTTACAATCGTGCGTTTCTAACGGTACTTCTTGAATATGTATTAAGCGCGCAGCAACATTCACACCAGATAATCAGGAAATAAAAATACAAGAAAAGAGATGCAATCAGTTACTTTTTTGTTAAATTTAATGGTAATTTGCTATTTTCGTTTATTTACTCCTAAAAGTAACTTTAAATTAGTTAAAAATTCGGCATAATTGACATCACTGAAAACAATTCATAATTAAAATTTGCAAAATTATTGTAGATTTTTTTTGAAAATCAAAGTTTGTTTAATTTTTGCTTTAACAAATATGATATTTTAACCAATAACCCTTCAGAACATATTTTTCTTTAATTTTGTGGCATTTTAATACAGAAGGGACTTTAATTTACATTAAAAACTGCAAACTTTTATGCCACTCGAAAGCGAAATTCCAAGTGACTGATTTTGACATTTACGTTCGCATATTTAGCTTGCGTTCGACATAGGAAAACCCAATTTTGTATGAAAACGCTTACGTTTTCGTTCTACTTGTCTTTCGAGTAAATGTTCGCTTAAAGTATGCTTTGGTGAAACCCAAATATTTTCTTTCGCCTAGAATGCGAACGAAAGCATTCTTTCGACATCGTGAAACAGGCTATAAGACTACTTTATAGCAGAATTAAAGTCAACAGCTCCTTTAGTTTTCAATATATAGCTTTTTGAAAATTTTATAAAATTTATGCAGTAGCAGGAAAAGTACCACTTGCCCTGTTCTTATCCGAAAAAAATTCTGCGGTAAAAATAGTGCATGGATTTGGTCATAAAAACTTGTTATTTTAGGTATCTGCTTACATCTCAGTCCATAGTTATCTCATCTCGATGAATTTAGAAATTGATTTGCTGCGCAATATTTATGATAGTATTTTAATTTTATTTCAGTAGACGGACATGGTGCAATCGACTTCTCTACACTTTATAGGGTAAATGAATATTATAGAAATTACAAACTAAATGACACACTACAAATCGCTATATTAAGGGTGTAAACATATATCATCAAATTATGATGCGATTGATCGATTAAGACGAATTATTATTATTTTCTTAGATTTTCATCAACTGTGCAATAAAAACCTGCAGGCAATAATGATGCCTCTAAAACGTTCTTAAAAAGAACTCTGTAGCCGTAATTACACTGTAGACAATATTTTTAAAGTGTTTGATTATAAAGCTTTGATATCATTAATCATAAAATAGTTAGAAACATAGACGAAGAAGGCTATAAAACAAACAATATTTTATTGTTAATAAAATCAACAAAGAAATCATTAAAATGAAGCCAAAAGAAAGAAGTACAAGTGTGAGTATAAGAGTAAGAAGGCGTTAAGGCGGCTTAACACAATGATTTTTCATTTTAATAACAAGATCATTAAAAAAAGCAAGATTTCTGGAAAACAAATAAAATGAATTGAAATGTTTTAAAGGAACACATGTAATAACTATTTTTATTAACTGTTGTTTGCTTTGTTTTGGATTATGTTTCAAAAAAACGCCGTAAATTTATTATCGTTTGCTTCTAGGAAAAAGAGTTTTAATGTTTTTTTTTTTAAGATTAAGTATTTTTGTAATAAAAGTTTTATAGATGTTTTACTATTGTAGGTATTAAGACGTGTTACTGTAAAAGAACATAAATGACTTGTCTCAATTACAAAGGTCAGAAGATGTATATTTTTGAATAGTAATTGCCTTTATATGTAATTAAATATTATATTATGAGTTCAAATCATGGAAATCAAAATTTCACGTGAATCCCAGTTAAAAGAAATTTATAGTGCATTTATTGATCACTCTTTCCATAAACAGGTTTTTACCATTGCGTTGATAACGAAAAAGCAAGGTTGGTACGATTAGCGGTATTGGTTGTGGTACTGGTGTTAAAAAATTTGCCACTTCGGTATTGGTTTTGAAATTTTGATTATATACTTAGGTATCGGTATACCTATATACTTATCGGCATACAAAAATTAAAAAAATTATATATTAAAAATTGTATAATACAGTAATACCATGTTCAAAAATACATAATAAATTCATAGAATTTAAAGTAAATTGAGCAGTTAAGTTTTCTGTTCACACATAATTATTTAGGCTTATCCAATTAGCATATGACAGCTAAAAACATATTATTTTAATTTTTAAGGTACATTGAACAAGGAAGGAGCAACTGATCAGCTGACTTTTATTTACGCCATATGTTTTCTAGCTTAGGATGGCAAGTTTTTTATGTTATATTTTGGTTGTGTATACCGTGTGTATGTGTGATAGCAGCATTTTTGACTACTTCGATAGAATTTAGCTACAACAAAATAAAAAGTAAATTTTTACAGAAAGTTGTTGTTGTAGGGGCGAGGTCACCTTATTATTCCACAATGGCATACGTATTAAAAGCATTCAAGCTTTTACAATAACTGAAGACAGTTCTTATTAAATCAGCAGGGTTGCACTTTGTGTTTAACTCAATTAGTGAAGCCAATTGATACTAATTACTCAATTTATTTACTGAAATCTGGTAGGGTAAATTGAGTTTATTTAAGGCCTTAATTGCGTAAACGTGCTTATTACGCAATTAAGGCCTATGTGTGAACATGGTATACATGCAATGATATATAATAATAATTCCAGTAGAAGCAACTAGGTCCAGTTTATCTATATTTTTATTAATATGTTTTCTTTTTTTTAGACTAATAAAAAAATAAATTTTTTACTTTTGGAAGTAAAACATTATTTAAAAATATTTTTAAAACCCTGTTAGGAACATAACATATAATTTTAAAACTTAATAATAGGGTTTTTTGCATTCCATTGGGCTTCTTACACCAAATCGTCAGTATAGTTCAACCAAATTCTTGAAAAACCTCATAAATATTTTCTGCCTTTATATAATAACTTTTATAAACTTATTGAGAATTATAATATACAAACCAAAACATTCAAGAATTCTTTTAAAAGCCCAACAAACCATTTTTCGCTATTAACCGTATTAATATTCTTTTTTTTTTACATATGAATTACCATTGGTTATCACGAAATGTATTCAAAGGGCCACTGAAAACAAAATCTTTAAGTATTATAACAATTTCCAAATATTATTCTGGATTTGATCCAGATTTTCTTAGTCTGCTGTAGGTTGTGCTTGTTTTATCATTAAAACTGTTTTTGCATAACTTTTTCGATTTTAATTACCGAATCGTATAATTGGTGTAAAAGAAAACGATATTTTGATACCGGCATTTTGCGAAAGAAAATATTTCGGTATCGGTATCAATACCGGCAACCAAATTTTAACGGTATCGGTAGCCAACTTTGCAAAAAATAAAATAATTCCTTATTTGAGGAGAACAATTAAAAAAAAGTAATTATATGAATTTGGGATAGAGGTTTTAAGAATAGCGAATATAAAAAATTTAACTCTGGTGACATAACTTAGAGTCAGGCTGTCAGGGTTAATGTTTTAATATACGCACCACAAACATATCATTACTTTAATATAAAAAGACTCTAACTCGTATTTTTAAGTTAATATTTTTTTGGCTAATTGTGATACTTATATCAGCAGATTATTTATATAAATAAACGAATATCTGGGCTTTTTAAAAAAAAGTTATTGCCTTTTTATATTAGAGTAACGATATGTACTTATGTACAAACGTGTTTAAGGTATTATGCTGTTTGTTCGGATGTTTGTAATATCCAAATATAATATTCCCGCCTTTAACTTTACCGACCGATTCACAACTATTTTCTAAGTGAAATATTAGAGCATTCCCGTCCATTTCCTAGTTTTAGAAATATTTTGTTAATGTTTTGCCCTTATAATTTTTAATTTTACACAATAAAATTTAAAAAGCTACCAAAAAAGAAGAAACACGTATGTTTATATTATTATAATTCTTTTAAGCCATTGAACTTTTGAATTAGCTAAAAAAATGGCGAATTTCACATTAAAAGTATCCAAATAAATTTAATTCGAATTGTAACTTGATTTTAAAGTCTCTGAAACTCTAAACATTTTTTAATTTTTTAACGCAGTCATTGCCATTTTGTTAACTGTGGTTTACTGTGAATAATATAAATTAATTTAACAGTACTTGCGTAGGTTAGCATGTGTGAGAGAATTGTTTTGAAAAAGATCAGAGAAGGTAAAACTATAGATTTTATTGTACATTAGCTTTACCCGGTCCGCTTTGCTGAAATCTTTCCAACTGCTTGTTAAACGATAGTGACATATTAGAAAACTGAACTCCAATTAGAATTATATCAATATATTACAAGTTTAGAGTTTTAAAACAAAATTATATATTTTTTTTTTAAAAGGTAGAAGCTATTTTCAATTGTTTTATTTGTTCTTCTTAATCATTTATTAATTAATTTCATCCAAGTCATACAATTTTGAGGGTCGTAGTCGCTAAAACACGTAAAATATTTTTTGTATCTATATTTTATCTTATATTTCCACAGAGAAGTGTAATAGGAAATATTTGTGTTAAATATTTCCAATAAGAAATTTAAGATACATTATAAACATACATAACTCTACTATTTTTACCGAAACGAAACAGTTAATTAGGAAAGTTTTGCGAAGAATGATAATCGTACATATCTACTATGACACCATCGCCTCAATCCTCTTAATTTTGAGCTTTAACAAAAGTGAAAATGTCACAATTTATTATACAAAGTTTTAAGCCTTATACTGTTCATGCTAAGTTTAACATTCTTGCCCATTATAGTTGCTATGCCACTTAAGGGGGCAGCGAAACCTTCCCTAGATTTATTGGCCATTATTGGTACTGTTCCAATTGTTTTTGTCATGTGGTCCCCCTTTTTTTATAATCAAAACGAGTTTGAAGCTTTAAGCTGGCTACAATTTGAATAGAATTTTTTTGCTTCGTAAGACATTTTTTCAAAATTATTTGGGCCAACATTTTGTGGAAATATGACATCTAGCACACAACAATAACAGAATTTGTTAAAACTCTTTACATATTGATAAGAGTATATGTATATCAGTTTCTCATTTCGTTTAAAATATCTACCTATATAATATCTTTTTGCAACCCCCTTCAGAGGTAGGAATCGATTAAACCATGTCCGTCTGTCCATCCACCCGTCTGTCCCCCTGTTGAAATCAAGTTTCTGGACTGAAAAAAATCCGAAGAAAAGCGTTTTGATATCAAACTATCAGAACAGACCGAGCCATAAGCAAAAACCAAAAATAACCCATTTTGTTCGAAAAAAATCTATGCATAGGCCCCTATACATATATCTCAGAAAATTTAACCGCTGTTGTCCCATAACGTCACACACATACTTAGAAAGCGGCGGCCTAAATAGTGGAAGTGGTATTCCCTCTACTATTGCACAAATTTTGTGAAATATTTTACGTGTATAATTTAAATACCCATCGACTATTTACTGCTATCGACTTTAGTTTGATATAAAGGTTTTTGGAAAAAAATGGTTGGATAAAGGCAGGGGGAGGAGCAGCCTCTATAAAAATTTTAGTTTTTGAAATTTTACACGCGCTATATTTTGAAAAGTGGTAGAGGTATCGGCCTCAAACCTTCTACAGGTATTACTAATATTATTAAAAATTAAAAACATTCTTAAAGCTTAGACTGGCATTACCATAAATGAAATTACTGGTCGAAGCGAGGTCTAGGTCTTATGGCAAATAATTAAAAATTGGTTCTGTCGGAGTTCAAAAATCAAACATAATTATCAGACCTTATACAAAATTAGAAAATTCAAATTCTATCCCTGCCTTAGATTTATTTTATCTTTTTCTCTCTCTCTCTCTCTCTCTCTCTTTAAGTTGTTTTGTTTTTTATTTGACATCTTTTTGTAATCTCTGCTAAATTAAAGAATTTAATTGAACTTGTTTTGCACTTATTCTTGTTAAACGACAGCTTTTATTGGCGTTTTTTCTTGACATATTTTTTTTATATTTGTATGTATTTGTTATCCACATACATATGTAATGCAGTAAATCAGATCAATGGAGGATTGAAGTGTGTGTGATGTCATATGAATTAATACTGAAAATAATAGTACCCGGACATTTATAAAGCTAAAGCCAATTTGGCAAAGTTGGGATTAACAGGCAGTCAAGGAATTCGCCTTAAAAAATTATATATAAAAAACAATAAAATTTTTTTTTTATTTTGCAATTTTTTCCAAATAATTTTTAAAATTATGTTTTTCGAAAATATCTAAGCCACGTTTTTAACCTTCTAAAGACAAAATAATTATTTTATTGGATACTTATGGTAAAGCATAGAAGACCAAAGCGCTTGGATATCGATTCTATATTCGATGTAAGAAACAAACGTTCTATAATAACCACTAAAGTAAGTGAATATTTAAGTTAAATAAAACTTGACTTAAAAAACAACTTTAACTTAATAATGGCGATTAAGTTTGTATAAGAACTTGGCTAACGCATTAAAATATATAGATTAACTACTTTAAGTGCTCGCAAAACACCTCTTCTCTCCTTAATACTTTATTTTTCTTTGAATTACTTGCCATCTTGGTTGAGTGCTAAATAAGAAAAAATTGTTTTGCCTTACAAATATACTACAGTTTATTTCAAAATGTTTTTTTTTCTTCTTTTGCTTGGCCATGATATTCATGTGGTTTAAGCTTAGTGTGGCAGTTGGCCTTTTTTTAGAGTAGAATGACTGTTGCCTTATAAGACAAGCTGACTGCATGATATCTCGTATTCTTTTGTTGATTTGTTTCTTTTATTTCTTTGATTATTAAAAATATTTTTTAATGAGAAGCAGAAAAACAAAATATATACAAGGAATAATAAAATGATTCAAACTGCGTGGGTTTTTAAATTATGGGGGCGTTTAAGTTTTCGAACTTTACTTTATGTATTTTATTACTGATTATTGGCTTTTTTAATTTTAGCGCACAAAAAAATTTATAAAGTTGTAAAGTGCAAGTAAATTCTTTGTACTAAAGCTATAAATAAAATATTTTTTTTGATCAATGGAAGGTTACAAATAATGACCATTAAAATCTAAAAAATATAAATTGTTTAACCTTTAAATTACATAATTTTAATCTCTTTATATAGACATTAAGAAGTTATGACAAACTAATTGTCATACTAACTACCAAATTTAAAATACAACTATTTTTTTTACTAATTTTGCACTAACAAATAAAATTGTAAATTTAAAAAAATATTTTTGTTACCAGTTGTCGTAAAGTGATTTTTTGAAAATTTTTAAAAACCTATGAAAAATATATATTTTTTAGTTTATCGCCTATTAATTTTACGTAGTTACTTGATATCTGTTGCCATTTTTTTTCGTTGTATTGTATTATATAAAATAAACAAATATTGCTTTTTTAGCACCATAAAAATGAAAAAAGAATGTGGGAAACCCTATATTTCTTTCTGTATTTGAATCACAGTGTTTAAAAATTTTTTTTGAGAGCCAAATAACTAACAACCGATATAAGAGTGTTGATGATGGAATTAATAGCTGGTTTCAAGAATGAATTCTATTTGAATGTTTTGATAAAAATTTCTTTCTAAAACTAAATCCAATAGAATAAAAGTTTAAAAATATTAATTTCATTTACAAAATTTAAGAATTTAGTAGGGAATGAACTTTAGCCTAAATTAATTATAACAGAATTGTCTAAAAATAATAATTTATCTATAAATAAAAAAACTCATTATAAATGATTTCGTACCAATAAAACTTTAATTAAACGCAAAAAAAAAAATTATTTAACAGAAAACATTGAACACAAGGTTCAAGTTTGTTGCTTAAGTCTTTTGTTATAGTAAGAGGGTTACACCTAAACAAGAAAACTGCAGGCGAAAGAAACAGTTATTTTTAAATATAAAGTTAAGAAGGATATAAATAATCTGTTATTTTTTTTTTCTGCAATTTTAAATATTAACTAAAGCAATGTGCTACATATTAAGAAGTACTTGGAGCATTAATATGTAAAATTTGCTTGATTTTCTTACAATCTTATCCTAGAATTTCTCGTTTTATATTTTTAATTAATATATATGAATATATTTAGTTCTTTATATTCTTTCCAACCTAAGCTGTGGTAACTATAAACATTTTTTTAGGCTCAAGATAACAGCTGAGATGAAGTTTTACTAAATTATTTTTCGAAAGAAGAGCAACAAAGTTGCTTGAAATATAGAAAAAAGTAAATTTAAAAATAAACATTTAAAAAAACAAAAAAGATTTTTTTTAGTTAACTGTTACCTTTGGCCTGAAAAAAGCAATTCACGTTTGAATATATATTTATATTTTTACAAATATCTCGGGTTTTAAATACTACGTATGTCTTTTGCCCCCTTAATGGACTTTGATTCATATTTAAAAAAAAACTTTTTAGCCTAATTTTGCCTTTTAGGGCTAAAAATTTAGTTACCGTTATTATTGATAACTTATTTTTATAAAATAAAAGTAAGTTTTTAAATCTGAAATATAAATAAATTTATATAACTCCAACCACAGCCATACGAAATTTTAAGCTTCTACGGGTGCCGCCATTTTTATAAATACTAGTCTTGACAGTTCGTATTTAGCAGTCGTAAGGAAAAGACGCGGCAAATTTATAAGGGAAAAATATTCGGTAATCCAACATGTAAAATCACTAAAACATGACAACCCATGACAACCCCGATTTTCATGAAAAAAACATATTGAGTGTCGAGGCATCTTTTCATTTGAATGGATATATGTATATGAGCAGAAAAGTTGATTCTGTGCAATAGAAAACCCTTAAATTATTTATCAGTTATCTTTGTATTCATTAAAAATAACAGTCTGATGTGCAATTTGGTTAGAAGGAATCATTGGACCTTACTTAAACAGCGTAGCGGTAACTGTCAATGGGGAGCGATATCGTGATATGTTTGAAAACAGTTTAATGCCACCACTGCATGCTTTGGGCTTGGTCAGCATATCAACAAGACGGTACCATACAGCCGGAAATATTATGGAATTAATGCGAGACCTCTTTTTGCAATAAGTTATAACAAGAAATAGTGATGTTGATGTGCCTTCACGTTCACCTGATTTGACTGCCCCAGACACCTTTTTTTTGGGAATATCTGAAAAGTAAGCTTTATGCAAACAAAGCAGAAATGGTGTGACAACTCAAGTAAGATTTTCGTTATGAAATTATTGAAATACTACGTGAAATGTGTGAGAATAAAGATGTAATGAAAAATGTTTTTAAAAGGGCCCGCATTTTTGAGGTTACAAGAGGCGGGAATTTTTGTAATATTGTATTTTATACATAATTGCCAACATTAAATAAAACATTTTTTACAAATTTTTGATTTTTAGTTTCAACATTAACGGAAAATAATAATTTCTTCTAATAAAAAGAAATTATATGAACTTAAGCCAAACTGAAAATCAAAAATTTGTATTAAAAACAAATAGTTCAACAATAAATAAAAATTAGCATAAAATATTTATCAATATAAGATCCCTTCTCTTTCATTAAATCAAAAGTAATAAAACAACATAGTAGTATACCTTGCCGGTGGATACCCTGTATAAAACTAAGACTGTAAGCGTGATCAATACAGGACTTGTGAGGCCTAAAGCCAGCCTAACTAAAACTTACAGAGTATCAAAGCAGTAAGTACCTTCATATAATGTAACCCATTTAGAGCCTTTTGAAATTTTAAAAAGTGCCAGAAGCACAAGGCGGTTAATTATTTGGAGCCGAAAAGCTAATATCTGCAATTAAGTAAAGCAAACACAAAGTTAATGATTTTTCATTCTTATCACACAAAATCTAATTCTTTTAATAAAAAAAACGCAAAAACAAAACAAATAATCAAATCTATAATACTTTAAAACCCGTTTTTCCTAATATATATCACCTCACCGCACAATCCAGCTTCAGTTTTAGCCTTTTGACATTCAACGATTACTTGCAATAAAAAAGTAAAAATTTTAAAACACAAATGCCACAAAACGCAAATACTCTTCAGGTTAGATTATTTAAAATGTAACAAAATTTTAAAAGCCTTGAGACAAAACAAAAATTAAAACAGAAAATTACTTAAAGCCAAAACAAAAAAAAGTTGTTTTAAAATGCCAAAAATAAGCAACCAATACATTGTTACTTAACATTCATACAGTTGCCAAATGATTACTAATCTTGTGTGCGGTACGATTTGCCCAAAAGATATTTTTGCATCATAATTGGTCTGCCTGGCTCTTTGACTGATAGACACAGTCTTTAAGTAAAGATACGCTTGTCTGTGTGCAAGTTTAAGGTAAAATATTTAAGTTTAGTTTCTGGTCAAGAAAAATGAAACTCCAACAAACACACCCCTGTTTCTGGACCAGACATACTACTAACAGACAACCGGACGGACACGTTTTGACGGCAATTGTAAACAAATTTTTCTTTATCTGCATTTTTTTTGTTATCATCTTGATACACATTGTGTCTGGGCATCTTTTAAGTTTAGAACCTCAAAGGTTTAAACGTTAAAGGGGCTTATTTTATTTATTTCTAAAGTTAAAATCGCAGACAACGTAGACTTGATATGAATTGCAGATTTTGCTGATGTCTAAACCTTTAGTTTTATTTTGCAAATTTAATATTTGTTTGTTTTTATCTTATGCTCATAACTTGTAAAATTTATCTTTTTGTCATACCCATACATGCATATTATACATACCGCTTATTTACCCAAACAAAGTCTTAACTCAAAAATTGCATTTTATGAAAAAACAATGCAGAATTTTTGATGTCGTAAGGTTCTATACTGTATATAAGTTTCAGCTTTAAATTCAATGACGTTATCCTTTTCTAAATAATAAAAAAACTAAAAAGGCTTTAACCGCCTTTTTTCTGGAAATGGCTTTTATACCCTTCACCTAGTGATAAAAGTATATATCAGTTTGTCATTCCGTTTGCAACTTCTTTATTTTTCATTTGCGAGCCAATATAGTATATATATTCTGGATCCGTTTAGACGTGGGAGCCGACATAGCCATTTCCGTCTGTCCATTTGGTTGGCTGTGTGTCTGTTGAAACCAACTCACGCAAAAAACGTTTTGGTATCAAACAATCAAAAATATTTTTGAGACAAGCGCCATTTACAATCAGCCAAATCAGTTTAATTTTGAACGAGTTATAAGCAAACCCCTAAAACAATACAGACAGAAGCACAAAAGGTGCTGGATACTTTCAATCTCCTCTGTGTTCTAACAGTTTCTATAGAAGTTGGAAAAAGGGAGTCCCAGTTTAATAGCATTGGTGCCAAGTTGGCAGTGGTTGCTAATTGCAGCCACGTTGTCTATCAGTTTCCATTTTTTCAGATCTAGGAGACAGATTTAGAACGTTTAAAATCTTTCCTCGGCTTTCATTGGACTATCTTGCCTTTGCGATTCTGATGGCGTGTTTGTCCACTTGGAGTTGAAAAAAAGAAAGGAATGCCATAAAAATAGTTGATTTCCCCTCAGGCGTTCCTTCAATTTTGCACTAACACACTCGAAATGGGCTAAAGTTTTATGAACGTGCTTGCATTAGTAAATGCATAGTTATAGTCTAAGCTCCCGATCAATATAAAGTTTTAGCCCTCTAAAGCTTTAATAGCAGTGTTTTCAGTGATTTAAATAACATTTATCTTATATGTAGTCTCACATTTATTAATTCATTATCGTACAGCCAAAACACGTAAAGCGGGAGAGGCTGCTCACAATACACAATGAGCAAAAAAACGTAAAAAATTTAATGGCTTCAAAAATTTATTTTTGAGTTAAAAAATTTAACTGCCATTCATTAAAATACGTAAATATTTTCAAATTAACATAGACGTTCACTGGCTCAATGGGATCGTTTATTATATCGATGAACATGTACGTTGAACTCTTAACAAGTATTTTCTAAACAGGTACGTTGAACCAATGAGTTCTATAATTGAATTAAATAAACCTATTTAATGACCAAATGAACTATTTCATTATTTTTATGAAATTTTGTATTTCATTTATTAAACATATATTTACATTGACCCAATGAACTTATACGTTTTATTAAAGAACTGTTACTTTAACTTTAATGAGCCTATGCATTGATCCAATAAACAAATAAATGGTATTAATGAATATTTTCATCAAATATAGTGAACCTATACATTGAACCAATGAACTAATTCATTGCTATAACGAACTTCAACCTTAGATTCAATACATGGTTTTAAAATAATTTTTGGACTAAACTTTCAATTACATTGACTCAGTTAACTAATACATTGTTGTTATTAACTTTTGCATTGAACATACACATTACCGAATTTCGGTTTTCGGTAGAATTGATCCCGAAGGGTGTAAGAGAAACCGGAATGTTAATATCTTCTACACTTTATGTGGTAAAAAAGATAAACAAAAAACGTCGTATTTGGCTCAAAAAGTAAGCAGACCCATGTCTAGCGATTTTCCAAAACTTAAGACCCTAAGGGGTAGAAGAAGCTTGAGCCTACTATGTAACTTCTAAAAAAAGTAGAAACATAAATTAAATTGCATTAGACAGTATTAAAAAATTTGAATCATTTTTCCCCCACTTTTTTCAAATTTTGACTCTAAAAAGTAAAAAAAGGGCAAAAATTCTGTATTGGTACTTTTTGTAAATTCTAAATCAATAATGATAAAAACAAAACTCAAAATGCATTCGACAGACTTTAAAAATATTATAAAATGCTTTCGGTATCTTTTTTTTAATATTGCACCCTAAGAAGCAAGACAATATCATTCTGGTACTGCTAAGGTCCATTTTGAAAATTATAAATTAAAAGAGGTAGAAGGAAAATTGAAACTGGCGTTCAAAAGGTTTCGAAAAAATATGAAAAGATTTTTGCTACATTTTTTAAATATTGGATCCTAAAGGAAAATACTAAGAAAAACCTTAATTTTAATACTGCTTACGTCCATTTTGTATCAAATAAACAAAAAAAAAAACAAAATACGAAATACTCAAAATGCCTTTGACTGATTTGAAAATATTAAAAAAATATTTTTTTTCGAGTTATTAGACTTCAATAGGCTAAACAGGGCAAAACTAGATTTAGCCGCTAAAGTCCATCCTGTTACCTTAAAGCCGAACACGGAGAGAAAAAAACTACAATATTAAGTAGGGCATCACAGTTTTTACACTTATTGTTGGGAATTTTTTTAAAAAAAGCAAGTCTTTAGCAAAATTTGAATTGCTTAGTCCAAGTATATAGATAAATTAACAACCTTAATTAATTATTTTAAAGTGAGCTTTAATCTTTTATTTCATAGAACTCCTTTTTAGTCATATAATGATTATCTAAAAAAATAATATGACCATAAAGGAAAATATTTTAATGCGTTAACCATATAATAATTGTGGACAACCACATTATGTTAGTGCGATATAACATATTGTTCTGTGTGATCATACTATGATTTCATGAAAAAATTTGTGATCTTAGTAAATCACAGTATGTTAACAAAAATAATGTTATGATAGCATTTGATTATACAATGATTATATATAACTATTTTGTGATCCCGCAGAACAACCTTATGATAATAAGGGATCCTTACTGTGTTTGGCTACAATCATACAACCCAATCCTAGTATGATGCTCTTACATTACGGTTGCCTCAACCATATTTTTTTTTGCATGTTTAGGAATTACTTGATGGGTTCTGGTCTTCCCAACATTAATTCCACCCATATCCGACCAAAAATAGAATAAAACTCTCATGTATGTGCGTGCTAGTGCTGCAAGGTCTACTTTGAAGCTACTTGACCCTGTCAAAAACTATATTTCCATACTGCTTAAGTTCATTTTGTTACTTTAAAACTGACCAGTACAAAAAAAACTTCGACAATTTTTACAAATTTTAAAATATGTTTTTGGTTTATTGGAGCCAGGGGGATAAGGCAAGGTGACTTTGATAATGCTTAGGTCCATTTTTAAAACCTGTGGGCAAAGAAATAGAAGAGAAAATCGAATTGCGTTTGATAGCTTCTTAAATTGTGTTAAAATAATTTTGCTAGGTTTTTGAAATATTTGACCGTAAGGGAAAACAAAAGGTAAAAATTATATATTGTTACTATTTAATTACGTTTTGAAACTTTTAAATTCATTCAGATAAAAATATAATTTAAATTGCGTTTTAATGGTCTCAAAAGAGTATGTATGACGTGTTTTTGATATTTTTTTAATATTTTTTCTATCTTGAGTTTTTGAAAGGGTAAATATTATGGGGAAAATCCAAAAAAAATTATATATAAACATATTTTTTAAACAAAATTTTTATACAAAATTAGTATTTAAAGATTATTTTAAGCTACTCTATCACGTAAATTAAGGGTTTTTAAAGTTGAATGTCATAAAAATAGAAAACACAAGATTATGAATTTAGATTTTTTAGAAAATCAAGCAGATTTTATATTTTAATCGCATTTAGTACATTGGTTTAGTAGCTGTACATAAGCTAATACGTTAGTACGTGGAGTGGAACGCAAAACTTGTTCTTTTTTTCTCAAATCACATGATTTTAATAAACTTTTTGTTTTATATTCTACTACAAACAGTTTAACTGTATTTTTATTTTCATTGTTTTTTTTTTTAATCCAAGTACTAAATCTTTAAATAAATTTTCTACTTGCAGCTTTAATTTGATTAAATAAAAATAAACGAAGTAGTAAACAAATAAATAAAATTCAATCTTTTTGCTTCTGTTTCTTGTATAATAAGAAAATCTGTATGAATTTAAACTGGCTTTAATACATAAGCGCGCAAGTAAAATAAATTTGCTTTATTTTTTTATACAATTCAACAATAGATGTTAGACATGAATAAAATAATAACAGACAACAAAAACAAAAGCATTTGATTTGCATAATACTTTAAAAACAGTTAAATGCTCTTCATGCATGTCTAGCTTTCAGTTTTTTTTTCTTTCAGTTCAGTTTAAATTAGTAGTTTCTTACGTAGTTTCTACGTCTTACAAATATCGTCTTCTTAAAATAATCTACCCTGCCTACTTATGAAGAGTAATATTAAGTTGTTTAATGCATATGTAGTACTTTAAGTGATTTATGTTTCTTTTAAAAACTTTAAGGCTTAGAAAAAGTACTTTTTGGATACTCTGGATTGCGCTCTACGTGTAGCATAAAAGGATTTGTCTTAACCAGTTGGTTTAATCTGACATTTGCAAACCCACGTGCAGCATCGCTTTTGTCCATGTGGGCAATTTTTTCAGGGATTGTGAATAATAGTTATTGTCAAATTTTTATATAAAAAAAATCATGAGCAAGGATGGCATTAAATTGGATTTTTTGAAAATCAAGTGCTTTTTAAATTTTTGATTTTACTTTTTTTTCAACAAATAATAATTATTTTTTTTTTGTCAAAAAATAATAATTATTTTATTAATTTTATATATTTTTTAGGAAATAATTGTTATATTTTAAATAATTATAAAAAAAATATTACAAATATTTTTATCATATAAAAATTAAATTTTTTCTTTCAAAAAATATTTATTTTTTCTTGACAAAAAAATTAAAATGATTTTGTTTACTATTTCTGACAAAAATTATGAAAACTAAAATTTTTTTTGAGATATGAGCGCCTTGTTTTGATATCAAGAAAATATGTTATAAGAACATAGAGGAAGGGAGAGAAGCATTTGTGAACATTTTATTTAAATTTCTGGATATGAAAAGTGACAAAAAAGAAGTTTTAGGAAGTATTTTCTACGTTAAAACTAAACGACAAATTTTTCTTAAATGTGTTATAAAGTCCACTGGACAGCCGAACGTGAAAGTTTTGTTATTAATTTCGATCACCTTTCTTTAAAGTATCAACAGAACAAAAAACTCATCTCGATAATTATGCCTAAAACCTCAAGAGTTTTATCTCTCCAACTCTTAACCATCCACTTCATCATGGGCAACTGAGCGTTTATGTGTCAATAGACAACATTGGGTCATATAAGGATTAAAACAACCTTATGATTATGGCCTCAGAAGAAGATAACCATTAGATCGTAAGACCTCTCAAAATATAATTTTCATCTTTTTTGTTATGTAACCTGCACTCAGGAGATCGTCCCTATATACATTCATTGCATTGTGTTGATATCAACAAAATGGGCCATTGAAAGGGGGATAGAAGCACGCATATCTCTTACAAAGCCAAGAGTTCCAATAGAAGAAAAAAAATAAAATACTTAAGATACTCCAACGTCACCGATAGGTACCTTTGCCCATACTTGTACGAGGTCAAGTAGCTTCAAAATAGACTCTGCAGCACTAGCACATACATGGGAGTTTTATTCTAACTTTGGTCGGATATGGGTGGTATAAATATGGGGTAGGTCAGATGGCGTCAAATAATTTCTACACACGCAAGAGAAAAATTTTGTTGAAAAATTTGAGTATCATACTAGGATTGGGTTGTATGATTGTAGCCAAACAAATGGGTGATCTCTTATTATCATATATTTGTTGAAGGGCATCAGAAAATAGTTATATATAATCATTTTATAATCAAATGCAATCATAACACTTGCCACTTGTATTTACCATTTAATTTGTTTTTTTATAACACCTTGTTTTTTTTATTTTTAATAGCAAATTGTTTCTTATACTCTATTTTAACAATTGAACCAAAAATGATCAAATATTTAACATTATTTGATTACCCCGTGATCATAATATTGTTGCGTCCATTATTATTTGGTTATTTGTAAGGCTTAGTCATACAAATATCGTATT
Source organism: Melanophora roralis (assembly GCA_963583895.1). Lineage (NCBI taxonomy): Eukaryota > Metazoa > Arthropoda > Insecta > Diptera > Rhinophoridae > Melanophora > Melanophora roralis. The sequence goes on from OY757191.1 coordinate 56,661,225, forward strand.
GTTTTTGCGAACAAATCATTGTCTTATAATAGATTTAACTAGTGATATTCATAGTCAAAAATTATCACCAGATAACGCTTATTTGTGTCGTTCATAATCTGCTACAACTTCCAAAGAGCTAATAAATAATTTAGAATGGCAAATACTGCTGTTGTCCTCAAAGGTATAAAAGGGATTCGAAGTTTGACATAGAAGACTATTAAGAAATATCAGAAATAAAATAAAAGAGAGGTTGTAGCCCTACGGTGCCCCTGCATTAGTTTTATCTCATTAGATTGGTATTCATCTATAACAACATCTCTGAGAAAACTCGATATAAACACTATTACCGTTCAAAAAGTTCTGATGATGAAATTTTGTAGCTGGTTTGGAAAATGCATTTAAATCGGCTTGTATCGGAATAAACACTTTCTCAAATAAAGTTAATGAAAAATATTAAAGTTTTCTTAATAAAAATAAATTAAGATATTAACTAAAACCAAAATAATAAAAGCAAAAATTGTCTTAAAAACATAAGTTTAAAAACTTAAAAAAAAAACAAAAAAAAAATTCGAGTTCGATATAAATCGAAAATTTTTACCGTCGATGCCAAAAACAGCAAGTTAAGAAAAAAGCGAAATATGCCAGACTTTATCAAATGCCCTAAAATATATATATATCTGCACCATTTTGTTCTTGTTAAATTATTTTTCTGCTAGAATGGCCAGTAGGTCCCCCGTAAAACGTCTGTTACGAAAGCTGTACTGGCGGTCGCATAGTAAACTGTTAGACTCCAAGTAGTTAATGAGGTGAGAATTAACAATGCAATGCATGATCTTGGCAAGTACTAAATAAATAGCTTCTCGGGGGGGGGGGGGGGGGGTGGTTTCCACTTTTTCGTTTTTGAGGATTGGCGTAAGATTAGCTTCTCTCCGGCATCTGGGGAATACCCCGGCATGCTATACATTGCTAAATTAGCTTATGGACGCCCCAGCGTCGAAGAGCATAGCTTTAACACTTGCTCGGTATACCATCCGGGCCAGAAAAATAATGTTGAGATTAAACAAAGCACTATTAACTGCAAGAGCTCGAAATAATATGTCAGGGATAGTTCCAAACATTCTTTCTAGTTCGGACAGTTGTTGGTTGCTTTCTGGCAAATGCAAATTGCCTGTAAATATTTTAGCCAAAAAGAAAGCCTTATCAACGGGTTCTTGACTAATATGTCATTTCTTAATATTGCGGGGATTGAGGGACCAAAAGCTCTTGATGCGTTTTTTACAAAAATTTTTTTCGGTTAATATATGGCCCCAATTGAAAGAAAACACTTGTAAACTCTAAACAACTAAATAAATCGCTTTAATTGTACAAACTTAGCGTATTCGAGAGAAAGATGTTTCGTTAAATATAAGGGCCGATTTATGCTAATGGAGATTATCGGCATCGCATGAATCATGAGCTCTTTGAGCTGACATTGATGTAGTAAAACGCATAAAAATAGAAAGATTGCGTTGGCTCGGTCATGTTGTACGAATAAAAAAAGAAGGTGAACCAGCTGGAAAAGTTTTTGAATACGATCCCAAAGGCATACCAAGAAGAAGAAGAATACTGAAGCTCCGTTGGACAGATGAGGTCCAACAACATCTAACTGATCATATCCGGAATTGGAGGAAGAGCGCAGAAGACCGAGGTGCTTGAAGATCAGTCTTATCTCGGCTAAATACTTTACCAGGAGTACAAATCCACTGAAGAAAAAGAACTATTTATTACTGAAGTATGTTTAAAGACTTGTTACTACCTACTAAATAATTTTATCATAAATTTTTAATATAACTTTAAGCTTAACACTTATAAGATTTTTTGTGCAAAGTATATATAAAATAACCGCAAATAAAAGATGGATATAAATAAAACCAGAAACAAGGTTACTTGTGTTAACGTATCTATACAATCACATATTGCTTGGCATTTATTCATACTGTTGTTTGTGCATAAAATATGACATCATTTTGTTTAATATTTTTTTCTTTATTAAAAAAATTCTTATTAATTTTATAAAAATGGTATTTTGTTGATTTTTAACTCACCTTTTGCATAAGTTAGTCCATTAAAGAAAGTTAATCCAATTATGGAAATGTTTAAAATTAAACGGCAAAAACTTAAATTTATCATAATTTAACTATAAAGAAAAATAAATTGTATTAGAAGTTAAGTATAAACATTCACATGAATTTTTTTTTTTTAATTTTTTAAACTTTTTTTAAGCATTAGAAATTTTCATATATTTTTTTATTTATTTAAATAAATTTTTATCAATTCTTTATTTAATTTTTTATTTGTTTTCTATAATTTAATTTTTGCTTTAAAAACTTTTTATTTAAATTATTTATTGATAAACGAAAAAATTTATTTTTAATGCAACGCAATACATATTAGGTTTTCATTTCAAATCAAAAAACACATTCATGGAGAGAAAACACACAACTCCCATTATTATGTTTTTTAAGTATTAATAAAAAACTTTAAAAAATAACGTACATTTTCTATTACTTAGATATTTAATGAGAGCAATATTATTAATTTTTTTTTTGTTGACCGTGCAGACCGTTCCGTGAAATTCCGCCAACAATACACGTCTTTAACTGTTGCCTGATTTACACCAACTGAATGTAAAATGTTTGTGATAAAATCCAACTTGACTTAAAACATCGCTGCCAGTCTTGTCTATGGATTTTATAATTTTTTGTACTTAACTGGTAATGTTTTAAAACTAGTTTTAATTGCACAGCTGATGATTCACAAGTTTTTGTTATTGCTTTGGATTTCTGCAATCTTTCTCTTGGGTTAGCCTCCCTCATTCACTTCTTTTCTCTCTGTTTCTCTATATTTTGGTCAGTAGTCTAAGCAGCGTTGCCAGGGTTAGCTAACGAAAAATATCATATTTTAATCTAAAAAATTAAATTTTCCTGTAAAAAGTTACATTTACGAATAATAACACAACAATAATAGGACTTTGCTTAAAAGGCAAAAAATTTGGTTTAATTAAAGCAATACCATATTGTATATGTAATTCTAAATCAAATAATATAGATAATAATATAAACGAGTACAAAAAATATAATGGAATTTTATTATTTAAAGTTAATTAGAAGATATTTACTAAGCTAATTAACTGACGGAAAACTAAACTGGTTCCGGAAGTGCACTCCTTTCGGCTGGTCTCAGGAAATTAATTGTTCAGGGGCCAAAACACGGCACTCGTGAACGAGTAGACTTTCGTATCGAATGAAATTTCGTCACGTATCGAATGAATGGATTACCGCATTCGATAGCTCACGTATCGAAATTAAAATAGAATGTAATAGATTTTTTTTGCATTGTAATTGAATGAAAATATGTTTTAGTAAAAAATTACAACTTTGTTAAAAAAGGAAACACAAAATTTTGCTGTCATATTGTTTTTAAGTAATTAATAAAAAAAAAATAAAATAAAAATGACTACATTAGTTTTGTTGGGTTTATCTTCTGACTCAGAGGATGAATCTAATACTATGCGTATAAGAAGACAAATACGGGTTAAAAGTGATCCACTGTCATTGTCAGCTACTTAATTTCGTTTAAAACTTTATCATTTAAGGTTTGTTAAGCGTTTTGCTTTATGCTCGGAAGCGTTCATGCAGAAATTTAAACTCCCTGGCGCAATATATATAATCGCAATATAATGCTAGCTTTATGTAACATTTTCTTTATTTCTTAGTGTATGGTTGTATAGACGGCACTCATTTTGGGTTGCAAAAACCATCTCAAAATTAACATATGTTTGGTAATTTATTTTTGTCCAAGTTAGGATGATCAACCATAAATTAAGCCATTATATCCTTTTGCTTCCCATTTATTTTGTTAATATTGGCCCTAAAATGTTTATTTTATTTATTTATTTATAGCTTCAACTAAAATTTGTATAAAAACTTACATTTTGTCTACCTTCACTGCCTATTGTTGCACATAAAATAAATTTCGAATGATGTTTACCTCACGAACAACTTTTCGTTAGCCAGCACTTGATGGCGTACTCGTTAACGAATGCTATCATCAGAAATTACGATAGCTCTTACTCGATAACGAATGCGGTAATCTCAAAAGCAAATATTACGAACAATTTTACTCGATCACGGATGCCGTAATTTGGCCCCAGTTTTATTCTTCAATAAACGTTAAGATTTTCATTTAAAAAATAAACTAGAAAAAGTGGTAAAATAAACACAGTAATTGAGCAGATAAGTTAATTAAAAAAACAATGAGTTTTGCAGTATTTTTTGCATGTAAATCAAAAGTGCTGGTATTCAAAAAAAAGGAACTAGAATTTATTTAAAAGCAGATAGAAGTGCTTATATGCCCCGGTGCTGAGTCACCACATGCTTAGAATTATGCAGATAATATTGAGTTTTGTACGAAAATATCTTTAAGCTCCCTAAGTAAAGTATGGTACATGGGCAGGTATAAAAAGTGCACTTAAACAAATAGTTTGACATATAAGTACCCAAAATTAATATTTTTCGTAGTTCAGCCAAAACGCAGCTAACGTTGATGTTTTGTATGAAAATAGTTTTCAACTGAATGCAGTTATTTTAAAAATGCTAGTACGGAAAATGCACTCAAAAAAGAATTTTTATTGGTTTTTTAAAGAAAAGTAACATAAATGACCAGTTTTGTGCAGTTAAGTCCAAAGTGCACATAAACAAAATGCGATTGATTTAAAGCTACTGCATGGGAAAAAGTTTACAAAATACGCTGCAAAAATTGAAAAAATTTTAAAATTTAAGTCAGTGAATAAAAAATAAACTAAATTAAAAATATTTAAACGTAAAAATACTGGTTTCTCAAAACATTATTATATTGATATTTTTAAGCGATGTAGAGATACATAATTTGAAAAATTTTATTTTCTTATTTCGCCATTATTTTCTTGCAGTTAAGTACTATATTTAAATAAAAATAGTCTAAGCAATTAGTTACAATTCAATAATTGTGCTCGTTTTTTGCAATACTTAACAGAACATATTCTTAAAATCAAAAATCTCTTAAGCTCGAATCTAAAAATTCATACCAGTTTAAGTCTGACAGGATATTGTAATTATAAATCGGCGTTCCTTTTTACTTAAAGCTAAAGCTCCTACCATCCTTAATAGCCATGGCTTAAGGATATTTAAGAATTTAAAATTTTTGAGTAAAATGGTCAAATAGAATTAAATTTTTCCTTTCTGGTGCAAATTTTTTAAAAAACATAGACTTGATAACGTTTATAAAAAAAACTTTAAAGTGTATAATGCCGCAAAGGTTAAACATTGCTGTTTGTCTAGTACGTTTAAATTAAATAGTTACGTAGATATTCAAAAAATTACATAAAATGTAACAAATGTAACCAAACGGCAACGCTGATTCAAAGTCTTATACCATTAAGCTTAAGCTGTGGTGAATTTGTGATTAGATTGGTGGGATAATTAAACGACGAACAAGTAGAAACAAGACACCAAAAATTTGTGTTAACTATATGTTGCCAGTTTGAATTTATTTTTTCATTCATTGTTGTTGTTGTTGTTGTTTAAGCAAAGCACGTGAGTGGTAAAATTTTGCAAATAATGGGCGCTTGTGCCTTAAGTCTTTTGATTTTATCATTCAATGTGAACTGTATAAATATTTTTTGTTTTAAAAATGATTTAGGATCTTTTTTCCTTGGGGTCTACCCTTTTATTTTGATACTTTTAAAATAGCGTTAGGTAGATCTCAAAAATATAATAAAAACACATTTCTGATACTTTTTTGAAGGGATTGAAAAAGGGTAAAAATAACTTTTAAGCTAATAAAGATAGGAAAATAGTTCAAATTACGTTTGAAAAATCTCAAAAATAAAGCAAATAAAAGAACTTTATTCAGCTGTACCAAATCTTATATACCCTTCACTCTTCACATCTTTTTGTATTATCAGCCATCTGATCTAGCCAAGTTGCCTTCAAACCGCAAATGTTATAATAAATTTACTTTAAAAATTCTTTTAAAAGGAAAAGTTTTAATAGAAATACCATGTAGAAGATTTGAGCTTTCGACACACTTTGTATTGAAAATTTTAAAAATTGTTCATCTTTAGGAGACTTTTTTTTTAAAATAGAGGGACTGTTGGGCAGTCACTTTTTGTAGTCAACTTGAAGTCGATACCTTTAATAGTTTCAGAGATACCGCGTATCCAAAATTTCCTTAAGATTACATATTCATTTATGTTAGGTCCATCGCTTCCTCTGCTCCTACCCAAAATATTTCCTTCCAAAATTTACGCATTGCACGGGAAATACTTTGAACCCGGTTACAAGTTGATAGCTATTATAGCCTTTAGATTAAAGGCATGACAAATCTCTAACAATTTTTGCAATTGTAGAGGGAATACTACTTCCACTGCTCAAGTTTTAAGATAATTTAGGCTGCTGCCTTTAAAAAAATTTGTGGCAACTTTGGATATATCTTCTGAGACATGTAAGGATATAGGATGAATTTCATCCCAAAAAGGGTTATTTTAAGCTTTTGCTTATGTCTTGTTGATTTGAAATAACTTTCTGCCTTAAAATATATCTGATAGTTTGACACCAACAGGTTATTTTTCCGATTTAATTTCGTTTCAGAAACTTGATTTAAACAGACGGACAGACGAACATGGCTTAATGGACGCAAATAGATATTAGCGAGATTACAAATAAAATAACAAACTGATATGTACCCTTATAACTATGTAAAGGGTGTAAAAACTTAAACATTTCTGGATTTTTTTTTTTTTGATTTTGACCCTAAGTTTGAATCGATACTACCTTGTAAGATAGTTGGCACCGAGTGTGCACTGCCTCGCTCTCTAAAATAAGCCGATCCTAGTTTTTTTAAAAAACAATCAGTTTGCAAAAAGATTGATAGTTTGGCTTCAGAAATTTGATTTTAGTAGATGAAAAGATGGACACCTTTAGGAATCCAATATATTTATATATTTTATGGGGTCGCAAATAGATGAGAATAACAAAGAAAACAGAATGAGAACTAATATTTACCCCATTTATTAAGTGAAGGGTATAGAATTTTCTTAATAAAAGCTCGTGAAGACAGAAGCAATTCTTAAACCGCATTTGCTTATGTCGCTCATCTTAAACATAACTTCAGTGAATTTGAATTTCTTTTAAAATATGTTGCCAAAAAAATCGAATACCTTTCCAAGTATTTCTTTTCCACACTAAATCAATTAGCTAAATCTTATTTTAGTAGAAATTAGAAATCTTCTTAACTATTAATTATATCAGCCATAAATATCTAAACTTAAGAGGAATCTTTATAATTTGTAGCAATAATTATTAATGTGCTGCAACATTGAATATGTGATTAATTGCTTGAAAATATAAATTATATTAAATTTATATTATCTTACCACCAGATAATAAAAAGATGCTTTAAAATCGAAATATATATAATTTTTTAAATTTTATGGGGATTTGATTTATGTGCTGATTAGCACAAGCTGTAAGTAGTCTGCCTAATAACTAAGCAGCCAACCAACCAAGCAGCATAATTGTTACAATCTGTTTAATAATAAAAATGTGTTATTTTTTTTTTTGATTATTTTGTTAAAAAATAGCACGTGATATGCCGTTAAATAATATAAAACATATACATACGTATGCATTTAACTGCATACTTACAAGTGAGAACGAACAATAAAATAGCAGTAAGCTCAACACTTCGGCGCATTGAAGTTTGTATGTACGTTCGTATGTATGTGTACTTTAGTATAATAAGAATATGTTTTGTTTTCTGGTGGTAGTGGAAACATTAATGTATTTAATGATTTATTTAAAAAGCTTATCGTACAAATAAAATGTATTAACCCACTAGGAGATGGAGGAGAAGTTTGTTATATCTCAGAAACTTTTACAGCCCTCGCCCTTAAATTTAGTAGCCAATAACTGTACAACAAGGAATACACTTTTATATTAGTTGCAATGAAGAAGGAAGGGCAGTAGCCACTATACAAAAAAAACCATTTTAATGATATTTTTGATACGTTTTATTTCGCAAACTATAACGAACGCAGAATTGAGTGATAATATCTTTTGAGGTAAAATTGCCAAGCAAATCAATAAACTTTAAAAAAAATAATAAATGTTAAATGCGATAAGATTTAACCTGAAGTAACATTGTCTTAATTATGCCATTTAAAGGGTTTGTCTCACTCATGGGCTAATTACAATTTAACTGACCATGACATGACCATAAATTAAAATATTTTTTTGTGAAAATTCTATGGCTGAAAGAATCTAAGTACATTTTTGGATTTATATTCGTAGGTTTTAGTATTAAAAAGTTTAAGAAAAAATAAGATTCTACCTTTTGTTATTAAAAAATCAAATGCCGTAAGCTGAAAGACCATTTTAAAAAAGACCTAAAGAAAACTTTGATAATTCCACTAACAGAATTCACTCACAGCGATAATTAAAATGTTTTCTAGTTAAAGTTGCAAGCTAGAAGAAAGTGCAAGACTTTTTAATACCCTTCACATAGCGATAAGGGTATATATCAGTTTGTCATTCCGTTTGTAATTTCTTTATTATCCATTTGCGATCGCACAAAGTATAAATATTCTCGTTCCTTATATAAAGAAAAGTTTATATAGCCGTGTCCGTCTGTAGAAATCAAGTTTCATTGAGCCAAATAAAGTAATACGGAGCAGTTTTTGGTGTCAAAGTATTAGAACTATCCTGGAGACAATCAGCAAAATCGGTTCACAATTAACCGAGATATAAGCGAAACCCCAAAATAACCCAATTTTATTAGGACAAAATCCGCGCATATATCCATATATATCTCAGTAAATATAGTCATTTTTGCCACAAAACTTGGCACGGATGCTCTGAAAATAGGGACCCAAATAAGGGATTTTTTTTTAGATAGGATCAGGGGAAGTGGTATTACCCCTAAAATTGCATAAATTTTGCGAAATATTTCATGCGCCAAATCTTAGAAACTATAACAGCTATCGACTTCAAATGTTCTACAAAAGTTAATGGGACGATCAGACCTACACTTTGGAAAAAAAAATTTTGGGTGGGGGCAGGGCAAAGGGTAGCTTCCATACAAATTAAAAATTTTTTTGGAAATTTTCAATACGCTATATCTCGGAAACTATAACAGATATCGAAATTAAATATTCTACAAAAAGTAATTGGACAATAAGACCTACATTTTGGAGAAAAAAAGTTTTTGGGAAGGGGCAGCTCCTATACATATGACAAATATTTATGAATTACTCGATACAATATATCTCGGAAACTATAACAGACAACGACTTAAAAATTTACACAAATACTAATTGAGAAATAAGACCTACATTTTGGAAAAAAATTTGGGTAGGAGCAGGGAATGGGGTAGCACCCTTACAAATTAACAACTTTTATGAAACTCGGAAACTATAACTGCTATCGACTTCAAATGTTCTAGAAAAAGCAATGATCAAATAATTCATACATTTTGGAAAAAAAATAGTTGGAGAGGAGCAGGGGGGCTAGAACATCCCATAAAAATTAACAAGTTTTATCAACCTTTAAATATGAATAATGTCGAAAACTTTTAGAACTCTCGACCTCAAACCTTCTTCATCTATTTCTATTATTCATACGAACTAAACACGTGCAAAGATATATCTGTTTACACCAGTTTGTGTGTTTTTCAGCTTTTAGTGCGTATTGATAAGTAGCTTCGTGTTTTTGTTATAAATTGGTATTGGTGTATTCTCTAATTAAATGTGGTGTGGTTTTGTAAAATGAGAGTAAGAGTAACAAATTTGTTTTTCTATGTTTCCTTGAAACAGATACATACAAATAATGATGGTTAACTAAAAGTACTTTCGTTAATTTTCTTATTTCGGCTATATGAGCCAGTTTTTCTATTTTTTAAATTTTATTTAAATAAATAAAACAAATTTAGCTAAAAGAAATTAAAACTACATCGTTACTATATATATTAAAGTAAAATTTTAAATTAAACTTTAATATATTAAAGAATATAAAATAAATATATATTATTTTATCTTAACTTTTGAGCTAGAGATCAAAAAAGTGGTTTTTTTAAAATTTATTTTATTCATTTTTAAACACTTTAGCTACATTAAACTTTAAAAATCTAATTTTTGTTAAATTCATAACCTTTTATATAAGCTATCTTGTTTATTTGTTGTTCCAACAGTTATAAGAAAACATGCATGATACTGTTGTTATTCAGCACAAAAAAAAAACAAATACATTATAGAGCTGTGTAGCTCATGAACGAACGGGTCAAAATGAACGGATCACCGAATTGAACGAAGTGATCCGGTTATTTTACTGAGCGCTTTTCGTTCAATTGTGTTCCGTTCAATGTTTGTTTCTTCAGGTCTTTTTTATGTCACAATTTCGTTCGTTTAGATGTGTTTTTTATGTTATGTTCTTTTGTTTCAGTTGATTGTTTGTGTATTGATAAGAGTTGCTTTAAAAAGTTTGCGAATGTGCGTACATATTTCTTTAGAGCATCGCTGTGGCACTGCCATAATTTTTTTAAATTTGGTTTAACAGTCTTTTTCTAAGAAGTTTGATTTATTATAGTGTTTGTATTTTTATGGATTACTATACACTTTTTACACAATTTTTATATATGGATTATTTAAATTTTATTTCACAAAAAGTTTTTTCTATTTTGAATGTCAAAACCACAAGCTATGTCAAAACAAATCTTTAAAAAAACATGTTGCCGTACTGTCGTTCAGAAGTGAACGATTGAACGAACGGGTTAATTTTTGTAAATTGAACGAAACTGAGCGATCACTGAAATGAACGATTTGGCACAGCTCTAATACATTACGCACTCAATGCAAAACCATAAACAACAATATTTGTTTATAAGAGTAGAGTGAGTGTGCAATAGCAAAACCATACAATATCAGTTACACTTATTCACACACTTATACCAAAAACAACTAGTATTGTTGTTTATGGTTTTGCATTTAGTGTGGAATGTATTTGTTTTTTTTTGTGCTGAATAACAATGGTATTATGAATGTTTTCTTATAACTATTGGTATAACAAATACACAAGGTTGTGAATGAAAAAAAAATTTGATTTTTAAAGTTTATTGTAGCTATAGTGTTTAAAAATGAATAAAATAAATTAAAAAAAAAGCATTTTTTTATCTCAAGCTCAAAAATTAAGATAAAATAATATATATTTATTTTGTATTTTTTAATAATTTAAATTTTAATTTTAAATTTGACTTAAATATATATAGTTACGATGCAGTTTTAATTTTTTTTAGCTAAATTTTTTTAATTTATTTAAATAAAATTTAAAAAATAGAAAAACTGGCTCATGAAGCCAGAATAAGAAAACACACCAAAAGTACTTATGGTTAAACATCATTATTTGTATGTAACTGTTTCAACGAAACATAGAAAAACAAATTTGTTATTCTTGTTCTCATTTTACCAAACCACACCATATTTAATTAGAGAACACACCAATACCAACTTATAACAAAAACACGAAGCTACTTATCAACACGCTCTAAAAGCTGAAAAACACACAAACTGGTGTAAACAGATATATGTATGCACGTCTTTAATATGTACATTAAACATAATAATATCATTGGAATTTCCTTGTCTTTAACTTGTTACACATTCATTGTATTATATCAATCTTAACTTTTATATTTCTCTGTAGTTAAAACTTAATACTTGTGCTTTAGAAAAATTATGTACTTTTCAGATAAACGCAAGAAAAATATTATTTAGATTTTCTTAAAGTGATAACATTTTTAATGGTTTGATGAATTAGAAGTAACATTTTGTTACTGTTTTACTTTTTATCTATTAAAATATTTCTGATGTTTGTAGTTGTTTGTTTTAAGCTTAAATTTTTCAAGCGTATCTTTCTTAAAATTAATAATTGTTTTCTTTCTTATTTTAACGACAAAATGTGTGTGAGTCTTTTTTTCTAATTATGTCTAAGCAGATAACGACAAAGACAAACCTTGAGGGCCAGGTGGATTAATTAAAACCGTAAGACTTAAATATTTTTATTTTTTAATTCTTTTAGGCCCGTTATTATGGTTTAAAAAAATTCGTCTTCAAACAGCTAATTAACTAACTATTTGTTAATAAAAGTATGCTTGTTGGACTGCAAGTTAAGCAAAAAAAGAAAAAAAAAAACACACAAAGAAGCATTTGCACGTTAAGAAGTTCAATAATTTGAAACCCCTAAATTAATTTGAATAATTTTTGTTATACTATTCATTTAAGGTTAAAAGGTATAGTTTTAGGTTATTTAAAGTTAGATTAGCTTAAATAAATAGTGACCAAAGATTTCCATCACTTCCACTAAGATTCCTATTGTCCAATTAAAATTTCTTTGGAGAAGAAAGAGGAAATGAAATTATTTAAGGGAAAAGATGCTTTATAACAAAAGCTTGAAAGACTAAAGAAAGGGTTATTTTCCTTTAAGAAGTTATCTGCTACCATGAGACCCCACACAAATGATGGAGCCATAATTTCCCCCTTGCCTATAACCAATTAAGGTAGTTGCAGAGGCACTCCCCCGCCACCTTTTTCAAAGGTTCTGCAACCTTGCAGTAGGTTGATTCTACTTTTTGCAACCTCATCGGCAATTGCATGAGCGGTAGTTTTACAAGAATCCTGCACTTAATGGAGCCCTAAGTTGTATGTCGTTATGATCACCCTGAGAGCTTGTTTAAGGCATCAGTACGTAAGGTCCATCGCAAGCCATCCGTTACCTTTTCTTTTGACAGCTGATTCGAAAAACACGTTTTTTTAACAAACAGTGTCACATTCTGTTAACGCAATGTACTAAAGTTGGGCACCTTTAAACTTTTAACGTACGACAGAGTAGTTTGACAGCTTCCAAGCTTGTTTTTTGTTAACATTGTTTAAATTTTTGTTTGTTAAGTGATTTTCCTAATATCTGTTAATTAAGTTTTTTATGTGCTCGCCTCTTGTCCGCATGTTAATGCCAGTCAAATTTCCAGTGCCAGTTGATGTAGGGCGAACCCAATGCGCCAACCCCTTTATAGTTGTAGACAAGTCTAGACTTGACGTATTGCCCCTTTAGAGCTTTAAAAGTGGTCTGATTGTTAAAATTGGTGCTAAATGTATGCAATTCGCCAAAGTGAGGTTAAAAAGGTATATTCAGCTTGAAGAATAATAACGCTGCAGGTTCTGTTTACCATCTGTGCTGTACAAGTATGGAGGTAAGAAGTATACAAGATTCATTATTTAACTCATCTGTGCTATTTGGCTGGACAAACACATGACCGATGGTTGAAGTGTCTGCCTCAACTACTGAGGCATAAGTCTCCTTCAAACCGCATTTTTTCTTCGATATTTTCCGAAAAACTAAAATCAAATGTCAACCAAATCACTGGTCCATACCAATGCGATCTTAGACCAGGCAAATCAACCGTAGACCAGATGTTCACACTTCATCAAATTATGAAAAACCAATTCAAGATAAATTGACACCTGTCATCTTACGTCGATTAGAGAGCCGCTTTTAACAGTTCGTTTTGTGCAAGGGTATTTCGGGCTTTTTCTCAATTAGGCATTCACTTGGAATTTATAAGACTCTGCTGGTTAACTGAAACAATATCTTTAGCTAAAATTTAAATTGATATTTTCGAACCGTTTAGCATCAAATTCGACAAGGTGATTGTATATCGTGTGACCTCTTTAACATTCTCGTAGAAAAGGTCATACGTGATGCAGCAGTAGATAAAAATAAAAAAATTTTTTAATAAAATCGACAAGCCACTTGCATATGCCGATGATATTGATAGCATGGAAAGATCATTGCGAGATGTAATTGAGAACATTGAGAACGAGTCGAAAAAATGGGTTCGATGGGTAATGAGACGAAAACAAAGCACAAAAAGTCTATTAGATTGTATAGAATTGAAAACGTTGGTCACTACACTTTTGATATTGTTGAATAATTTGTATTATTCGGTACTGTCATTAATAATATAAATAATATCAGCTTAGAGATACGAAAAATACTAATACATACTTGTAAACATATATATTTTGGGATTAAAAACCAGCAACTTACAAGAAAGGCTTTTCTCGTCGTATGAAAAAACAATATGCAAGATCTTAATATAACCCATGTTACTGTATGATAGTGAGCCATGGGTATTTGCGTAAGCAGACGAAGCTGTACTTGGTGTATTCCAGGGAGAAGTTCTACAAAATTCTACCAGAACCGCATGAATCATGAGCCATATGGGCTTCATGACAATGTTGGCGTAATTAAGGGCATAAAAAAGAAATATTGCGATGGTTGGGGCATGTTGTACGAATGAAAAAAGATACTTCAGCAAGAAAGGTTTTTGAACACAGTCCCTAAGGCATGCGAAAGTGAAGACAATTGAAGTTCCATTGAAAAGATCGGGTCCAACAAGACGTTAAAGATCTAATCCCAAATTGGAAAAACGGCGCAGAAGACTGAGAGCCTTAAGTTCCATTTTACCTCATCTAAGGATCTAACCACGAAGGCCACATATTACATGTAAAGTTGTCACAGTAATAAGCGCTGGCTTTTTTGCACGAAGATCTGCCAGAAGCCATTGAGTAAGGTTAAGCTGATCTGTTGCCAGAATTGCCATATTGCATACTGCCCTGAAAATATATAGACAATTTGCGGGAACCAATAACTTTTACCAGTCTAGAGGCCCATGAAAAATAATCAATTCTAGCACCACCTTGTAAATCCAAATAACGTTTCGGAAACTAAGGCTGCAAGTCTTGCCAATGGAAGGTTTGCACACAAAAGTCACCATCTATGCCCTTGCTACCCTTGCCGTTACGTTTAGGTTTTAAAAAAACTTACTGTCATGAATAACTTTTAGATATTTTGCATCAGATTCACTCGGTTTAAGGTCCGGTGGTTAAAAAGGAAATATTGTGTCTTTTTGTCAACTGCACAAATGAATTTCTTTTCACAATATTTGATAAAGTGCCCGTTTTATGCGTTTAAGTTGTTTTTAATGTTATCAGCACCAACTCATTTTCCTCCGGCCAAATAGACTCTAGGTGATGCCACTTCCATATCATCCGAGGACCACCATTAATACACTTACAAGTTTTGCATTACCCGGGTAATTGATGAATGTATTTTTTATATATAACAGGAAGATTTAAGTATTTTGTATTAATAATAAAAGATATATTAATATAGAATTTTTCTCTATTTAACAAAATATACCGTTTTATTTTTAAAATATATTTAATTAATGGCACTGTACCTTACTTGTCTAAGAAGACAAAAAGTATGTTCAAGCCTTAACTCCGTTAATCAAGTGTTAGGTGCATTGCATGTTGCGCAAGTGCATACTTAATGTGTTTGTTCATTAGGTTTTATAAAGTGTCTTTCTTCGAAATTCTTTCTTTCTTTCTTTATTAAATGACATTAAAGCATTATTTGTAAAATATTTATTTTAAAAATGATTCATATCATCAAGCATTGTTTTCTTGTCTCCTTAAGGTTGTCATTTTCTCCTCTTTTAGCTCTGTTAAAACAATCATCTGTTAAAAGTGGAAATAAAATTGCTTTCATAATAATTATTATGCATTTGTTATCGTATTACTTACTTACAGTTGCATACTAATTAAAAAAAATTTACTCATGTTGTGAGATTTTATGTAACAAATAAATATAATTAAGAGCTTTAAGGTTAAATAAGATTTAATTTTATGATATTTTTATTCTGTCAGTCAAATCCAAATATTTTAACGTTGTAACGTGGTTTTGTCGTCGGCTGAGGTAACTTAGTCGTGTCCAGGGTCTACTCACGGACCCACAAACCTTAAGTACGATACAAATAGCAATAAATCAACGATAACTTAGCCGGCTACCAACGATGCTCTACAAGTACTCGGATGCTGATTTCGGCTTTATTCACTTTGGTATGTCAGGGTATGCGGGATCGGTGATTTCGGTGTCGGTTCGGGTTCAGGTTCGGCTTGAGGATCGGGAATTCGGGTGGCGTCATTGGTAACTCGGGATCGTGTATCGATGCTATAAGCTAAATACGTACAATGGTGCTTAATGCTATTGGCTAAATACGAACAATGGTACTTAATGCTATCGGCTAAATACGTACAACGGTACTTAATGCTATCGGCTATATACGTACAATGGTACTTAATGCTATCGGTTAAATACGTACAATGTGGGAACAGTCAGCCGAAGCCGCTGTGAGAACAGTCAGCCAAAGCCGCTGTGAGAACAGTCAGTCGAAACCGCTGTGAGAACAGTCAGCCGAAGCCGCTGTGAGAACAGTCAGCCGAAGCCGCTGTGAGAACAGTCAGCCGAAGCCGCTGTGAGAACAGTCAGTCGAAACCGCTGTAAGAACAGTCAGCCGAAGCCGCTGTGAGAACAGTCAGCCGAAGCCGCTGTGAGAACAATCAGCCGAAACCGCTGTGAGAACAGTCAGCCGAAGCCGCTGTGATAACAGTCAGCCGAAGCCGCTGTGAGAACAGTCAGTCGAAACCGCTGTGAGAACAGTCAGCCGAAGCCGCTGTGAGAACAGTCATCCGAAGCCGCTGTGAGAACAGTCAGTCGAAACCACTGTGAGAACAGTCAGCCGAAGCCGCTGTGAGAACAGTCAGCCGAAGCCGCTGTGAGAACAGTCCGCCGAAGCCGCTGTGTGAACAGTCAGCCGAAGCCGCTGTGAGAACAGTCAGCCGAAGCCGCTGTGAGTACAGTCAGCCGAAGCCGCTGTGAGAACAGTCAGTCGAAACCGCTGTGAGAACAGTCAGCCGAAGCCGCTGTGATCGAACGGGCATGTATTAAGTAAAGTGTCCAATATCTATACAGATATTGATTGTTCCCACTCGCAGGTCTCGAGTGTTCTTGAATCGGTGGTAGTGCAAACCGATTGTCTCTCCGAACTATGTCTTCGAGACTTGATTGGCGTATTTCAGTCGGGTCTGAATCGCCCCGATCTTCAATTCAATCTTGCATCTTATACTAAATCTTACATAGACTAAATGATAATTATATCTAACTAGTTAAATAAACCTAAACGAAATATACTAAAGCTACGCTTACACTATAGGAAAAAACGGTGAGGCTGGTATTACACTATCTACTAAAAGAAATTAAATATGTAACTGGAAAATTTCCACGTTACAACGTGTTTACTTAATTTGTTTTTTAATTTAAAGTAAAAGAAAGTTGAATAATAAGCAAAATCTAATTGCTTTGGGGTATAGAATACCTCGTGCTCTCATCTTTTCGAAAGTGAAGATGAGATTTATGTAACAAAATATAATTTAGCTATATAGGAGTAGAAGTACAACTACAACTGCACCGAATTTACCCCCACAGGTACTGCAAATGTAAGACCAACTCCCATTAATTTTTTTCACAAACATTTTTGTGAAATATACTTACGCCCTATGTCCATCCACTAACAGGGCTGCCAAACAAATTTTTATTTTCTTTAAAATTTTTTTACATTGCTCCTACAGCTTCCAAGCTTTTTCCCTGTAGAACAAAAACTTCAGGTATACTCTCAAGAATTTCGCTATTGAAAGAGATATAAGCCAGCAGCTACGACTTACTCTGTTTATTTCTCTAAAGTTTGTACAAAAAACCCTTTATAACTGACACGGAGTTGTCCCTACATGTCCCATGCACAGGCAAAAAGTAAGACTGACTTTCATTATTTTTTCCTCACGAATATTTTTTCCTCACAAAACTCCAGCCCCCAAAGGCGTTGCTATAAAAATTAAAAAAAAAAATTAAAATAAAAACCCCTAAAAATTCCCGGGAGTCGCCCATAAACGTATTACAAGCCACCATTAATTTTCCCTCCCAAACATATTCTGGGATTATACTTATCCCATGTCTTCAAGGCCAAATTGGGCTTTTGGAAATTTCCACCAATTTGACGTTTGCAAAAAAGTAAATCGTATTATATCTCTAGCCCTTAACAGAGTTGCCACACAAAATTTTAAAAAAGGAATAAAATGTATCACAGACCCCCATTAGTTTTTCTCCCAAACATATTCCTGAAGCATACTCACCCCCTATCTCCATCGCCTAAAGGGGCTCCCATACGAAGATTGGGAAATTGTAATAAGTCCCCCCTACAGATTTCAGGGTGCCCGTGGATCCTTGCAAACATTTTCCTAGCACGTTCTTTCCCCTCTCCCCACCCCCTTAAACGGTTGCCATACATATTTTGAAAAAACAAAGGTAACAACCCTTACAGGTTGTGAAGGATATATGAGATTCGGCACAGCTGAATATAGCGCTCTTACTTGTTTTATAAAACTTTTTCTAATAAGTATTTTATTTTTATTTGACCCTTAATAAATCCTTTTAATGTTTTACATTTTTTTTGTAATTATTAAAAAAATTTACATTTTAATTAAATATTTTCTTCTAATAAACTACCAAATAACAATTTGGGCCACAATTTTCCTAAATTAAAAGACTTAAGAAGCAAACTTTAAATTAAATAACCAGCTAAAATGATTTTTTTTTGCTGCTTTTAACTTTTGTTTGTTTTCTTTTATAAACTTACATACATACCTGACACCTATTTGCAACTCTTTCAAGTCCACACTTGTAAAAATCTGTAAAAAAAATATCCAAAATTATGTCATGAGCATATTAAGCTGGTTGACACTCTGTCGTTGAATTTTAATGTAAATTTTGCCAATAAATTTTACTAAAAAACATCCATGTAGTAAACAATGTCAAAGGTAGTCATGTTATAATAAACGTGAGGAAGCTCCAAAAGAATAATAAAAATAAAAGATCCAACGAAAGAAACTATAAAACTCATAAACTAATGTTAAAATTTAATAACTGCAGAAGCGAATGTGTGAAATTATTTTTTATTTCTTTCTTTTTTCTATTGCAATAACAATGCAATAAAAATCTTTTAGAAGCTTCATTGATTTTGAACTTTTTTCCATTTATAATAGAAATTTTATTCAAACAAGTAGTCATCAAAAACACTCCTCCACAGATCTCTTCTTTTTGGTATTCAGCTGGCTACGTTTCATTGCAACCTGAAACTTAAAGTAAAGGCGTGCAAAAGAAATGATTTGTTTATCATTTGTTAACGAACAAATAAAAATCTTCAAGAAAATTTAAAACAAGTTTTTTTTAAACCTTTTTGATGTTGTTTTGGCTTGCAATGTGGCTAAAACGTTTATGCTGAAACAGTAATTGTTACATGTGAAAATTTGTTAAGTTCGTAGGACTGACTTGTCTACAGAAAAAATAACGCTTTAAGCTTTATGCAATTTAAGTCACGTTTCTTGAGTAGACAATAAAATAAATATTAACATTATTAACTTGAGGTCATATTTAAATTTGGGATTGAATTAAATTTAAAGAATTAATGTTTTTTTTTGAAATGACATATAATGGCCAGGTCGTATATGGGGCCAAGCGTTTCTTTAAATAATCTGAGTCAATTATAAAATAACTTAAAAACAAGTTTGAAAGTTATAGTCAAGCCTGTATATGATGTGTCCAACATGACAATTATTTTTGTTGAAAACATTCCCTTTTTCAGCAAAACAAATCTCAATAAATTGCTACTTTTGAAGCGCTGTTTTTAATTTAAAAAAAAGCACACTTTTTGTGCAAAATGAGTACTTTTAACATAAAAAAGTAAAGCTGTTTGGTTTAGAGTGGAAGTATTCAGTATTTGGCAAACAAACCAGGATATCGATACTAAATCGATAAGCATACAGGGGGCAAAGCACTCAGAAAAGAGAAATCTCTCTTTAACACTGTTTGCGTGCAAAGTTGCCTTTGGATTCAGCAAGAACTTTTGTTTTTTTTTTAAATTTAGGGGATAACACTGGCTTTATAAATAAACGACATATAATTCATTGACCCGGTAAATAAAGCTTAACTTTTTGGCTAAAATATTTGCAGGCAATTTACATTTGCCAGAAAGCAACCAGCGTCTGGGACCAACCTGACATATTCTTTTAAGCTGGTGAAGTTTAAAGAGTTTTGTAAAACCGTGACATTACTAAGTCCCTTAGGCCAGATGGTATACCAGCACAGGTCTAAAACCTATGCTGTTCGATGCTGGCGCGTCCATTGTCTGACCTTTTCAGCAGCGTATTTCAAGCCACGATATTTCCCATATGCCAGAAATCAGAAAATGTTACATCGAATCTCAATAAAGGAAATCTATTTCTTAGCATTCCCCAAGATTATAGATAGTTTGGTTAATTGTATGGATTCCAACCGTTTATAAAGTGGCCGGTCGAACTGCTTTCGCAGAGAATTTTCTACGGGGGATCTACTGGCTTGTCTAACAGAAAATTGTTATACCTCCAATAATAATTTCGACAAAAGTAAAGTGGTGCCTCTAGACTTTTTTAAGGCATTTGATGGAACCTGGAACTTTGTGCTTTTATCTTAACTTGCTGTTTTTTGCGTCAGCGATAAATTTTATTCATTTATTTCTTGTTTTCTCAGAGATCGCACTATTTGTTGGTTAAAGGTAGGATCTCCTTCAATGAGTTTAAAATGATTTAATTTTAGTGGTACCGCAAGACACCGTCGCCTCTCCCATTCTATTTTTTGTTTTTTTATGTCGGATTTCAAATCCAATATATTCCTTTTTAAACAACAACAGTCTATGCCGTTCACTTTCATTTGAATACAGGGGCCAAATCGTCACATTCGATACGAATCGAAAATTCACTCGATTGATCGAGTTGTCAATGCTTTTCGTATAGGAATTCCTATAAGAATTTTTAAATTTCGATTCGAATCGAATGTGACGATTTGGCCCAGGCCTAGGTTTTGAGAGAATAAAGATATAAGACAGAGCATCAATAGCACACATAACAGTTATCTGATGCTAATCTCCATTTAGGGCAGTGCGTGAAGGGTCAATTTGAACACCTGCAAGCCCCAATGTTATCTTTTGGCCCACAAAAAATGACAGTAGTATATGCTGCATTGTCTGTATTATTGGATGATACAAACACTGAGGAGACAGAAACTTCTGATGTTCAAGGCATGAAAATCCAGTGCAATGTCTGTTGGATGGAATACATTTTTCTTGTGACATCTTTGAAAAGGTGTGTCATAAATTTTATGACATCTACCCCTTTCAGCAGTTTTATCACCTCTATCCGTTCAAAAATGGAATATAACTCTCATGTATGGGCTGGTGCGGTGACGTTGGGGTATCTTACTGTCTTGATTATCTCGAACATCGTCATAATGTGGGATGTTTTTTACGAGTAAATCAATACTATGAGGGAATGTGCCTTAAAAAAATCAGGGAACTTGTTACTGGAACCTGGGAAAATGTACAAGAGATGTGTCTTTTAAGAAGAGCACACCCATTTGTGTTCGGCTGCATAGTAAGTCGAACCGCCTATAACATGGAAAATGTTTTCTTTAGTCGCTCAATTTGTATGTGGAATAAAATTCATAAAGATTCACTTCCTGTCACAGTTAATAGCAAAAAATTAAGTCCAGTGTCTACGAACACTACTTCTTCTATCCGCCTTCACATACCTATTTCGAGATACCCACACTGTTGCAATGCATATATAGAGCTCATCCTTAGAGTGATGTTTATGATAAAAGAAATTAAGATCAAAATTTTTTTAATTTTTAATTTTTAAAATATGCAAAAATGTACCAAAAATATAAGAAAAGTATTCGTTTTATTCTCAAGTTCCTAGAATTATAAAAAGTTATTTTATCAGGGCCAACAACAACAAGGAAAATTATGATTATCATGTCGCACCCAACAAATACGACACCCAGCTCTGTTTGAAAGATCTCTTTTCATTTAGACAAATCAGTCTCTCCACTTTTATCAACGTTTCATAATCTTCTCACCGCCAGTCAGGACCGAGTCACGCACATGCTTCAACATGTCAATGCCGGCCTTTTCATTATTTGCTACTACTTTGACGGGATCTTATTTTAGATCTTAGGGTCCCCAGCCGTAGCCAGTTTCCCTATTCACCTACTTCCAAACACACTTATACCCTTTCAGCTACTAGCCTACTTCAACAGTTGTTCATGTGCCTGGGTAGACCCGCCAAAACTAGAGACTCTATGTTGAGGGCCTTAAGTTCATATAAGACCGCTTACGTGATCACTCTGGGGCCCGTACAGGATGGATCCCAGTATATTAACTTTCGTTCTCAGTTGCCCCGCTTGGGGATAACCACAGCCACCACATGAACTCTCGAAGGAGACCTTACCATTAATCAGTTCATGCACTGGTAAGCACAAGGGGCCAACTGATTCCCGTGGTAGCAGATAGCACTCTGGTCAGCCCCGGAAATCTACTTCTGTAAAATTCCTACCAATTTCTATTTAACACAGGGGCGAAATTGTCACATTCGATTCGAATCGAAAATTCACTCGATTGATCGAGTTGTCAATGCTTTCAGTATAGGAATTCTAATAAGAATTTTTTAATTTCGATTCGAATCGAATGCGACGATTTGGCCCCAGATAAAATTTTGGTACCCTTAAAACCTTGTATTGCTGTGCCACTTATTGGGGATGTACACGAAACAGCGACAACAAGGACAACCTGCCTCAAGCCAGACCAGTGAATCACTGATCCCTTTTAGCCCAAGACAGATTGTTTTTCATTTAGCCATGTCTGTTAGCCTACCAGTAAGCTTGAAAATACCCCGTTGAATACCACGAGGAGGTAGACTTGGGCACTTTGTGCTGATGGATACTGCCCTGGGACAATCCTTTTCCATCGCGTAGCTTATCAACCGGTGTGAAGGAAGTATTGTTTGTCCAAAATAAAATCAACAACTTAAAAAAGTGCGCGTTGCCTTCATATTCAATTTAAAACCTCAATTGGTTTCTTTAGCTGTTGTACGACATATTAATTTTTTTTCAAAATATAATTTTTCATCTCTTTTTTATCCCTTAAAATTCAAAATTTTTAAAAGTACACAAAAAAATACCCTCAATACGAATCCTAAGTCTTTAGTTTTACGCGTTTGGGATGTGCGGTCAGTAACGTAACTCTTTTATGTACACAGACTGTTTATAGAATATTTTTTATTAAGTAATGTTTGCAGTTTTTTGTATAGATTTTTCGTTTTTATATTTAAAAACTCTTCTTATATAAAATGCCAATGACACCTTAAGTGTGATTAAAAAAAAAAACAAAAATACAAAAAGTCGTAAAAGGTGTTTGACTCTAAAATTTATTTTAATTTCGTTACCTTAACTACATTTAACATTTTTATTTAGATTTTATAGATAAAACTTTTATTGGTGTTAAGTTTTTTATTTTTATATTTTTCTGCGATTCTACTACTTGCAAAAGACAACAACTGTGACGTTTTTCAGCTTAACATACGAAAAAGTAACAATTAATTTTTAGGTTCAAGACTTTAGCACAACATTTGTGTTTTTTTTATTCTGCGTTAAAAAAATTAATAAAGTTATACTTCATTCACATTTGGCACATATTTGATAAGAGAAGTTTTTTTCCAATTTAAAAAAAATATTTTAGGCACCTTGTGAGTTAAACGGCGCACATTGACTTAAAATTGATTATAATATGCCAAAACTAATTTTGATTTAAAAATTTTTTATGATATTCGATAGCAAACATATTACAACTACTGCCCATATTTTTGTCCCTAAAATTTAAAAAAGAGGCTTTCTAAAGTGTATAAAATTACAGGCGCGTGACCGTATATTTTTCTTTTCCTAAAAAACGTTTACATGAGAATTCTCCCTTACGTTTACAAATTCTTTAAAAATCAATCGAGCAAAATCCCTGTCCGCCCCCTTCTTTAGTTAAAAATTTTAACTTAAAAAGCTTCAAATATGAATACAAAAACTTGTATTTGTATATCGATACAGCAAAAACAGGCCATTTATTTTTGTTGGAGCTCACTTTTTTGCTTCCAAAAATTTGCCGCAGGAACGTATCAATATGCGTGCAAAGTTTTAAAGTAGTTGGTAAGATATAAGAACCTGTATTTAGGTTTTAACTTTGTGGGCGTGGAACACCCTTTTTTTAATTGTCTTGAGATTTTTGACATTATAGGCGATATACGTATACGCATAAAGCTTCAAAGAATCTGTGCAATATAAAAACCAATATAAATCCTTTAATATATGTGGGAGTTTTAAACTTAGAAACCATTGCAGTAAATACAAAATTTCATAAAAATCCGTTAGGTAGGAGAACCTGCATTGGTATTCTAGTATACGTGGGTGTGATACCGCCTATCTTATTACCTTTAGAACTTTGCATTTCATAAAAGCCAGTGCAGCAAAAATACCTGTAATAAGAATTCAATTTTGTGGGTGTGGCTTAGGCAACTCTGTTTTTGCTTGAGAGTTATGACGAAGACGCCTTGTAAATTCGTTATATCGGTGCAGTAAAAGTATTATCATAAAGGTTAAATTTTTGAGGGCGTGGCACCTCCCGCTTTTTAACCTTAAACATTTTTACTCTGAAAGCGGTTAATGTGTGGGAAAAGTTGTATAAAACTCAGTTAAGTAGAAGTAACTGTATTGAAATTTGAGCTTTTGTGGGCGTATCCATGTCTTCTTAAGAATTTTGGGGTTAGAGATTTTCTTTATACGAACAAATTTTTTTAAAAATCTATGCAATAAGAAAACCAGTAAATAAGTAAGTTTTTGAGGGCGTGACAACTTTCACTCTTATTGTATGAAAAATTTGTGGTTGCTATGCGAATAAAGTTAAATTGGAAAAAATAGGTAAACCAGACCTACCTGTATTGATATTTAAGTTCTGGTAGGCGTGGCCTTGCCTTCAGCGTCAATTACGGTCAAATTAAAAAAAAACGAACCAGTAGAAGTACCAGTAAAAGTGGTGCATTAAAATGAGTAGAATTACCTGTGCTTACATTTTAATTTTGTGGTCATGGCCCGACCTTTTTTTTGTTTGAAAATTTTACCGTTTTGTGCCTTTTATAAGGTCTCTGGTGGCAGATTTATATTTTCAAATTCAAATAAAATGCGTAATAATTTAAGCAAAGTTTAAATAAGAGCATTAAGCGATAGATTGTAAATTTAAGTTAAATTTTTTGAAGAGAATGTCATCCAGATGTCTTCCGTTGAGTTAAACACGCTGTTTGTAAGATCGGGCGATCTCGGTGGCCCTTGGATGTTCCCAAATCGACTGATCAGTTTTTGGGGGATATTTTCCCGAAACAGTTTTTGTGGGAAATTTTCCCGAAACAAATTTATCGAAGCTGTGCCTGTGTGTGCAGTCGAACCATCCTGTTGAAACCACGCGTGTGAAGGGTACGATGGCTGCGCTCGCAGGTTTGGTAAAAAAGAATTACGTAATCATGCGTCAATACTTTTCGCCGTTAACATTCTTCGCCTGGCCTCAAGAATTTTCTAATAAAATGGTCCAACTATCTCATGCGTCGATAAGGCATACCAAACAGTTACTTTGGGACAATGCAATGGTTTTCGATGTTTCATTCGAGGGTTGCGGGTTCTTGAAACCAGTAATGGCAGTTTTACTTGTCAACGAGGTCCTTTAAGAAATGAGCCTTGTCGCTCTTTAAAATACAAGTGCAAAAATGCTTCGACATCGTTTCACAAAATTTTTTGAGCGAATAAAAGTCACTTTCTTTCAATTCTTAAAGAATGAAACTTGAGATCCATTTTTAGAATTTCATGAATAATTGCTCTTGGTAGTTCAAGTGTCTGTACTGAAAGTCGCGGATTTTCACATAAACTGCTTTAAACCAGTTCAGTGATTTCGGAAGTCCTTGAAAATTGACTGAATTCAAACGGCGCCACTCTTTCTCTGCACCGTTTCTAGCTGCTTAAAATAATCGTACTTAAAATATAAATTTGACACCAGATACCCTGTATATGCGTACAAATTTTCAAAAAAACGGTGCAGTAAAAGCAGAAGTTAAATTTTTGAGGGCATGCCACCTCCCTCTTTTTTACCCAGAAAAATGTTACTTTGGAAGTAGGTAATATGCGAGCAGAGTTTCATTAAAATCTTAATGCAATTACGATGTTTTTTATACAAACTAATTCAGTGTGGATTATTTATTTATCTGTGGGTGCGGCTTGTTGCTGAAAACAAGCATTTTATGTTATTTAAGAAAAACTTTTGTAAATTTAATTAAAATTAAATAATAATTTCTTGCAAACTATTATAAATAATAATAGGTTGAAGTTTTTGTGTTATATTAGTAAGATAGTAAGAAGTGTTTAAGAAATATTTCGTTTTTTACTGTGGCATTTATAGCTGATGTATCAAAAAATGTTGTCCCTTGTTCTATATTTTAGTAAAATCTAAAGTTTGCAATAACAAAATTTGTTCGAACCAAAAGGGGTTAAAGAGAATTTACTATCGCCAGACATTAAAAGGCGTTTTATTTAACCCTATATATACCTTGGTAACTGCTTGGAACTGTCTCCAGAACAGTTTTTTTCATTATTTTACTCAAATGTAAAAAACTGTTTAGAGACAACTTTTACCCACTGTGAGGTAGAGAACCTTAAATTGATAGCAAGGTTTATTGTGGCAGTTGATAAGAAAGTTTTCTGTTACTTTTCTTTGGCAATTTTTTATAGACATGCTAGGATTGAGCTACATTTTAAAACTGTTTAAATAAATTTTTTTTTATAAAATTAGTTAAGGTGTAGGGTATACTCAGAGTCACTAAAAGCCTACAAGCATACCATCTATTATATTGGGATTGTAAGGAAATGCGATTACAAAGAAGATATTGGCATTTTTTCTCTGCTATTTCTTAGCTTTTTTTCAATGTCTTAAGTATTATATATTGCCTGTTAAAAATCACTTAAGAGTTGTAAAATCGGAAGCGTTAAAGAAATACGATTTTTAAGATTTCTTGCCAATTATTTTTTATAAACGAAAATACATAATATATTGTTATACAATACATATTGTCTCTAAATTACTGTCAAGAATGTGTGGCAATTGGAGCAAACGTTACTGTATTAACACGGTAAGCTTGTAGTGCCCGCTTTAAGCCAATCAGAGACTGAAGAAGTTTTTACATTTTACACTTTTACTTTGCGTCCAACTTAAATTTTGTTCTTTTTTTACAGGCGCTATTAATAGATCGACTTTCAAGACCCTTACAAGCTGCATCGTTTCTTTAAACATTTGCTTGTTTTGCATAGACAAAACGCTCAACAATATAATTTTTATTGAGATCTTTTTTAATTTTTGTCTAGAATTTTAAAAATTATAGTATTTTAATAAATAAAACATACTTTTAGATTTGAGTTGTCATGTCATTTTTATCAAATATTTTACTGATGTGAATAGGCCTTAAGCAAACCGAAAATTTCCTGAAGTTGTTTGTTGGTATATCTGTTCCTGGTGTTTTGTATCGGAGTGCCTTTTCTATCTTTTTGTGTGTTTTGGCTGGTACTCACATGCGTATACATATGTATCTTTGCATACTTGCTGCGTTATCTTCATTAAAAGATGGTAATAAAAATGTTTTTGTATGTTTTTAAATCCAACCCGATCATATTATACCCTACACATTCGCAAAAAACTTGGAGACTTCAGTCCAGAGAGGACTTTAGGTGCCAAAGTATTTGGACAAGAGAAGGCTCTATTAGAACAGCATGTGCTTGAAAGGGCTCTTACAGCCCCAAAGGGCAGCAAGAGATTTTGGTAATTTGTTGAAAGAGAAAGCAATAACGGTTATTTTTTAATCCCGATTCTATTAAGAAACAATATATTAGGTTAGGTAAGGTTAGATAGAACAGGCAGCCGTTGAAGGAAAAGATACAGCTCACTTGGGTCCGCTTAATTCGGTCCCTTTGTGTTACCTGAAGAAGCAATTAGGATAGGTTGAGGTGGAAGGAAAAGAAGAAATTTATAGAAGGGTAAGAAAGAAAGAACTGAAGAATGAAGCAGACTAACCAGGGTCTCTGGTGGGAATCGAACCCACAACCTCCAAAATGGTAGACTCGTGCAATTACCACTGATCTGCCGCAATTGACATTTGTCATGGAGCAACGAAACACTGCCTGAACTTAAAGAGTGTCTGGGAATATATCTGACATATTCGTTCGTGCTTGTGCACTTAAAAGGATTTTATTGAGTCTCAATATAAATAAATCTCCTGGCCGGTCTAGAAAATTATAAAACTACCACCCAACTTGTTTAATACCAAAATCATAAAGGGTATGGTTAACTATTACCTCGTTAATTTATTAAGCGACCACCAGTACGACTTTCATTGAGGACTTTTAAATGTGAATCTGTAATCATAATTTTGGCAAAACTAAAGTGATGACGTTCCCTAGAGTTTAGTATTGTCCGCTTTTTTCTAAACTTACTACTTTCGGCATCGACGATAAATACTTCCTCAAAGAGAGATATATTCAATTTGCTACAGATGGTATCTGGTTCAATGAGTTTAAGATGAATTCAGGGGTACCGCAGAGCTGCAACCTTTCTTTAACTCCATTTTACTTTCGTAATAACCTTTAATGTCAGACTTTGAATTCTATTAATTCCTTTGACTACACTCTAAGTTCTTAGGAGATTTGAGTTATTTGGCAGAATAAAAATGACATACATATATCTGATTAAATGCTAATATCCGATTGGTTCCATGCCAATAGGATTGTTTTTAATGCCCGTACGACTCAGTGCTGTCTTTTTACAAATAATCGCGCAGTTCTGCATGCTGCATCATTTGTAATAATTAATAATATAAATGTTGGGAAGACAGAAACTCTTGATTTTTTCGAAACGGTCTATGAATTCTAACAAGTCATCTGATCTTCTTAACATCTATCCCGCCGAAAATGGAAAACAACTTGCATGCTGGTGCTTTAAAATCTATTTTTGAACTACTGGACTGCG
Source organism: Melanophora roralis (assembly GCA_963583895.1). Classification (NCBI taxonomy): domain Eukaryota; kingdom Metazoa; phylum Arthropoda; class Insecta; order Diptera; family Rhinophoridae; genus Melanophora; species Melanophora roralis. Next base: position 56,690,193 of record OY757191.1, read on the forward strand.
TGCAAGGACGGAATTAAGTATTTATCGGGGACGTAAGGGCATCCAACTGCCTTGATTCACTCATGTACCGTCGAAATATGGGATGTTGTTAATTTTCCCATCGATGCAAAGTCGAATGTGTGGTAGACTGGCCAGCGCACCACATACTACAGTGAGAACTTGTTCTTTAGTCACACAGTTAGTATGTGGAATAAGCTTCCTTAAGATGTATTTCCTTTCACAGTTAAAATCGGAAAATTTAAATCAAATTTTAACAAACCATTCTCCCTTGATTCTTCTCCTCATAACCTGATACCAAAACAAGGCAAAACTTGTAAACAAGGAATCCACTGAGAGCTGGTTACTTTTAAACAGACCAATATTAAAAAAAGCTGCAACCAAATTTTCGATCCTAAATCTGGGTGCATTACGCGATGGCTTTTCAGAGGAAAAGACCAAAATTTTTTACCCAGAAAGCAGCATCTGTCATCAAAATGTAAATAGATTGCGTGTTGGCATGTCATGTGCATCAATTCTTCAGGGTTTTTGTCCTTTTAAGAGGAATCTAAGTTTATTTAGGTGGGTATATGCCAGAAACATGGATAGCAAAACTGCTAGAAAAGGGACCTTTATTTGAACGTAAAAAAGGCCAGGATAATATTCACTTTCTACTTAAAATCAAAGTTTGGGACTTCAACCCACTCTAATCCTTTTTTGCAGCAAACGCAAGAATTGAATACTTAAATTGTTTTCAATCTTGCGAAATTCCCTTAGCAGTTCTTTTTCCATCTAAGTTAAGGTGGACCAATGTTGCTTAAAACAACGAGCTATTGCTGAGGTATAAGAGACGCGTGGCACTATTGAGACAGATGGGAGCCCCATATTCTGCCGTAGAGTAGACCAAGCCTAGAGCAGGGGGCCGAAGCGCACTAGTTTTATAATAATATTGTTCTAAGGTTTGCGACAGTGTTCTGGAAATGTTTTTAAAATGTCAGAGAGCGATCGGAGATAAATCTGATGTCCTTGGGTATTTCATTATATGAAAAAGGTGCTTTCAGTTGTACGTGCAAAAGGCTTGTATTTTAAGAAAAAAAAAACGGGCCGATTCTATCGTGGCAGTACAAGGCGCGATATTTTTCGAAATATTTGCTAAGCAGCTCGCAATCACTCAAAAATGTTATTTTTGAGGACTTTATGTATTGATGCTGCGTTACAAAAATCTGCATACAAAAATTTAGTGAACTTCGTATGTGGCAAATCGCTAATGTACAAGATGAAAGAAAGCGAAGCCAGGACAGATTTCTGAGCAAACTCGTGATTTTACTTTATTGGTCTAATTGAGGTGTCATTTATAAGGACTTTAAATTATCGATTCTGTTAAAGTTGCTGGTTAAAATTACTCAAATACTTGTTTAAGAGTGTGAGCAGGAAACCTATGGTGTTTATATTTTATAACCGCTAAGGTAGGAGTCGTTTTTAAATCGGACCGAAGATAATAGGATTGCGCCACCACGCTTTCCAAGAAGGAATGAAACTTCGTTTAAAATCGGGGTTTCCATCTTTTTAATCTTTTTTTCTTTATGCGCATTATTGGTATTCGTGGAAGAGTTCAGGGCTTTCGGTACTCCACCCAGGAACGTATTCCTTGTGGGACCCACGAGGGATGTGTTTTTTGGCCCCTACAATTACGAAGCCCACAAACTTTTTTAATTCTTGGCAGTAGGATGGTCATTTGCTCCAAGTACCTTTGTAAAGCTGGGCCATTATGCTTTGTTAAAATTTCATTTCATTCAGGAAAAAAATTACCCTGGTAGATTTGTATAACAACTTCTAATTGCGGGGAAATTCTTTCAGATCCCTACTTTAAATTTGCGAAGGTGCATATGGTGGCCGTATGATGCGAAACCATCTAAAAGAATAATTTTAAGCGTCACAGGCAAGTGACAGCTGATTTATCTAAGTCTAGTTCACAAGTGCCATGTCGTTGTCGTCATTCATCTGGTAGTTTCAGATGGAGTAACGACTATTTGACATAATATTGGACATTGTTTAGAACGCTTATATAAAGTGAGATCAAATAGATGTGATCGGCTTTCTCGGCTTCTATTGAGCTGCCTTTTGGTAAGGAAGATTTTTCTTGGGTGGCTTTGCCATAAGGAATAATATTTCTTTGAGCGAAGCTTTTTTCACCAGTTCATGTTACTTAAGTGTTTTACTAAGTCGCCTTTGCTTATGATTTTTTTACATCTTAACACTTCTTTTCAAGTTTTTTTGTGTTATTTTAATACTTTTCAAACAAATTAAAACTTCCTTCTTGTTAAAGATTTTACAAACAGACATTGCAATTTTGAAAATTATCTGATCTGCAATGGTGAGTTGTTTATGTTAATTGCAAATTTGTTTGACATTTTTAAATGAGGAGGGATAACGTAAAAATTATGAACCCCAAAAATGAACCCTCCTATATGTTAAATATTTACTTAAACAACGCAGATAAAATCACGATAAATGAAAAAATCGATTACAAGCAAAGGATTTCAGTTGCAGTTATGAACTTGCATGTTGTACCTATTTTGGGACTAAGAAGGAGCATTACATTGGTAATTTCTACAATATAAGCCACGTAAATTAAATATCTTTATTTTAGATCTATATAAAAAGGAAAGCCAATTAAGCCATGTCCGTCTGCCTGTCTACTGAAATAGAGCGTCCAAAACCTACAGTAGAAGCCGTTAGCTACCATATCACGCTCGTGGAGAAATGTTACGGTAATTTTATTTGGAAATTTTTTTTTGATGTAAGCCAGGAAAGTGGTCGTCCCTTTAAAAAAGAAACGTGAACAAATTTTTTGAAATAAAATATCTCAGACAGAGTCACTGCAATCGAAGTAAAACCGTCTTCGGAGTAATTTAACATTATCCTTCTGAAAACATTAAAGAAGCAAGACCCAACACTAGTTCGTCCATTTTCAAAAATTTCCCAGATCATATTTCTGGAAAACTATTGGAACTATCGACTTCAACAGTTTGCGTGATGGTCCTTGTATGCTGTCTACATTTTAAATTGTTGACTTTGTGAAAATTAATAGTTAAATCAGAGGACAAGGAGTGATTACTCTATGGAAATTGGTAAATTTTCACAAAGCTTTGGAGACGACTTATCGCGAAAACTACTCCAGCTACAGACCTAAAATTGATACAAAGTTTTTTTTTAAATATACAATTTTGAATCGGTCTACGGGAATTCAAAAAAAAACCAATGTGTAGGGCATAGAAGATTTGTATCTGATGTTAAAAAAAATGTGGCAAAATGGAAAACTTAAAAGGAATCACGGGCTTAAGCGTGTATCATGTGGAACTTAGGTATTTTCTTTAGGATTTCCCCATAAAACCAAGTCTAACTGAAACTTAAATAGCCCAAGCTAACCTAACCTAACCTAACCTAACCTAAACTAACCTAACCTAACCTAACCTAACCTAACCTAACCTAACCTAACCTAACCTAACCTAACCTAACCTAACCTAACCTAACCTAACCTAACCTAACCTAACCTAACCTAACCTAACCTAACCTAACCTAACATAACCTAACCTAACCTAACCTAACCTAACCTAACCTAACTTAACCTAACCTGACCCAACCTAACCTAACATAACCTAACCTAACCTAACCTAACCTTACCCAACCTTACCTAACCTAACCTAACCTAACCTAACCTAACCTAACCTAACTTAACCTAACCGAACCTAACCTAACATAACCTAACCTAACCTAACCTAACCTAACCTAACCTAACCTAACCTAACCTAACCTAATCTAACCTAACCTAACCTAACCTAACCTAACCTAACCTAACCTAACCTAACTTCACTTGACCTAACCTAACCTAACCTAACCTAACCTAACCTAACCTAACCTAACCTAACCTAACCTAACCTAACCTAACCTAACCTAACCTAACCTAACCTAACCTAACCTAACCTAACCTAACCTAACCTAACCTAACCTAACCTAACCTAACCTAACCTTACCTAACTTAACCTAACCTAACCTTACCTAGCCTAACCTAACTTAACCTAACCTAACCTTACCTAACTTAACTTAACCTAACCTAACATAACCTAAACTAGCCTAACCTAACCTAAACTAACCTAACCTAACTTAACCTAACCTAACTTAGCCTAACCTAACCTAACATAACCTAACCTGACCTAACTTAACCTAACCTAACCTAACCTTACTTAACTTAACTTAACCTAACATAACCTAAACTAGCCTAACCCAACCTAAACTAACCTAACCTAACTTAACCTAACCTAACTTAGCCTAACCTAACCTAACCTAACCTAACCTGACCTAACCTAACCTAACCTAAACTCACCTCACCTAACCTAACCTAACCTAACCTAACCTAACCTAACCTAACCTAACCTAACTTAACCTAACCTAACCTAACCTAACCTAACCTAACCTAACCTAACCTTACCTAACCTAACCTAACCTAACCTAACCTTACCTAACCTAACCTAACCTAACCTAACCTAACCTAACCTAACCTAACCTAACCTAACCTAACCTAACCTATCTTAACCTAACCTGACCCAACCCAACCTAACCTAACATAACCTAACCTAACCTAACCTAACCTAACCTTACCTAACCTTACCTAACCTAACCTAACCTAACCTAACCTAACCTAACCTAACCTAACCTAACCTTACCTAACCTAACTTAACCTAACCGAACCTAACCTAACATAACCTAACCTAACCTAACCTAACCTAACCTAATCTAACCTAACCTAACCTAACCTAACCTAACCTAACCTAACCTAACCTAACCTAACCTAACCTAACCTAACCTAACCTAACCTAACCTAACCTAACTTCACTTGACCTAACCTAACCTAACCTAACCTAACCTAACCTAACCTAACCTAACCTAACCTAACCTTACCTAACTTAACCTAACCTAACCTTACCTAGCCTAACCTAACTTAACCTAACCTAACCTTACCTAACTTAACTTAACCTAACCTAACATAACCTAAACTAGCCTAACCTAACCTAAACTAACCTAACCTAACTTAACCTAACCTAACTTAGCCTAACCTAACCTAACATAACCTAACCTGACCTAACTTAACCTAACCTAACCTTACTTAGCTTAACTTAACCTAACATAACCTAAACTAGCCTAACCCAACCTAAACTAACCTAACCTAACTTAACCTAACCTAACTTAGCCTAACCTAACCTAACCTAACCTGACCTAACCTAACCTAAACTCACCTCACCTAACCTAACCTAACCTGACCTAACCTAACCTAACCTAACCTAACCTAACCTAACCTAACCTAACCTAACCTAACCTAACCTAACCTAACCTAACCTAACCTAACCTAACCTAACCTAACCTAACCTAACCTAACCTAACCTAACCTAACCTAACCTAACCTAACCTAACCTAACCTAACCTAACCTAACCTAACCTAACCTAACCTAACCTAACTTAACCTAACCTAACCTAACCTAACCTAACCTAACCTTACCTAACCTAACCTAACCTAACCTAACCTAACCTAACCTTACCTAACCTAACCTAACCTAACCTAACCTAACCTAACTTAACCTAACCTAACCTAACCTAACCTAACCTAACCTAACCTAACCTAATCTAACCTAAGCTAACCTCTTCTATATAAATATTTATTAGTGGTGTACATTTGTTTTTGAATATCGAAGAATTGCAAAAGCAGTTTCCTTAAACCCGCAAAACATGTGTAAGTTTTCTAAATTTAAGAAAGTTTTCTGTCAGTTATCTGTAAATCTGTTTCTGGTTTTAAGCATTTTCATTTAAGTAAGTATTTAAAGGCTTTTAACTTATTTTTTAGAGGCTAAAATCTACTTAATTTGTTCGGTAACTTGACTTAAGCTTTAAACTTGTCATTAAGTGGTTACATAAATATTAACAAAAAAACTCGACATAGAAAACAAGCAAAAAATAAATGCCAATACGTCAAAATTATTGGCAGACGGATAGGCAACTTGACATTTAAGACAGATGCAAGTAGACAAACCACAATTTTTTAAATAAAAATAAAGACAAACCAATAAACTATTAAAACGGCTGCAAAACACATGCTGCTAATGAGATTTATGAGTATAAGAATAAAGAAGAGTTGGCAAATGCGATAAGATAACTCTTGCGACGTTTTGTTGCAATTTAAATATTTTGTTTATAACTGTTGTTTTTTAAATAAATCCGGGAGTTTATTGCGGCTAATTATATCATTTGTTCTTGGTATTGATTTATATTTTATACTTTTTATTAATTGATCGTTGGTATGTATGTATATACAAATGCATAAACAAAAAAATTTATTTTTATAATTTATAATGCTTAAAATAATGTATTAAATTTATAATAATTTTTTTTATTTAAATTCAGGTTACTGCAAATTTAAGCAGAACGTAATAAAAAACGCATTTTAATACAAGTTTAACAAGATTTAGAAAGATTCAATATCTTGCATAAACGAACAATATTTTTAAAAATGCCACCTTTTAATTACTTATTCTTCGAAATTGTTTTAAAAATTCATAATGCTAGTGCGTAAAAAATTAATTGATTCACGATGTAAGCAAGTTGATGATTGACTTTATCATATTTTATGACTATAATTATTTGTCACTGAAACGATACTTTCAAGTTTGTCTATCGCTTATGCAGTTACGTTAATCTTAAAAGTAACAAATATTTCTTTTGTTGGAAGGATAAGGAATTTTTAAATTTAATTTTACCTTTTTAGTGCATCAAGGAATTTTTTAGCTCCGGCCAAGTCTTACATATCCAGAAACTCGGGACTTTTACCTTAAATCCTTCCGAACATTTAATATTGTGTTCACTGACTTCTCTTGAATATAACTGTCTTATAAGCATCAGTGAACATATTAAAAACCAACAATAATTTGAAATATTATTCAGGACTTGAAGTCTACTTATGATGTGTTGTAAGAACCAATGAAATTCATGTTGAAAAAAAAATAAGATAAAAGAAAAAAATCAAGAATAAAATGCTCTCAGAGCTGCTTTAGACAGCCCAAAAAGCTTCTCTCCACCATGAAAAGTGGCATTTGCCAAAATTTTCCTTATCTCGCAAAGAGTCCTTACAAGATGGAAACCAACTGACCAGTAGGTATATTAACGGCTACATGGAAATTGTCAAAAAAAAAAAAAATAATTATAAATAAGCTGTCCCCGATCTTGCGTAATAACAACAGCATTTTTATTTAATATATTGGCTTTGGACGACAACATTCTACTACCAACATATCCACAGATTTGTACAAGGCATAAGAAGGTCCTTTGTAGAGAAGACCTATTTTTCTGGGTTTTTATTGATTTCTCTTAAACTTTCTAAAAGCTAACATTGACACTAAACAGTTTTTGATCAACGAGGGAGACTACTCTAGCTGGCCTTAACCAATAGCGGCTGGGGTACCTCAAGGTGGTATTTTCATACTATTTTTGCGCCTTCTTTAGACAGCAGATGTGTCAAAAAACAGTCAAATACACACTTTGACTTTGCTGATGCTTTTCTCAGTACACGGCAAAGTTCTTAAGGGGTATCGACTTTCTTACAGCATCAGATTATTCAGCTAGAGGAGTAAGCAAAGTTATACAAAATGAAGATTAAAGAACAGAAGGGCATTAAATTAAGTTTAACTTTACACAGAAAAATATGCTCCGAAGTGCTTTTTAGTAATAATATGCTGTGCTAACTTTTTTTAGCAAAATACCGAGCATTCACCTGAAATCACGCCTTACATGACAGCCAAATATAGTCAAGTCTCTCCGAGTATTATATCCAAACAATAGACGTCGGCTTTGACGAACTTTTCCCACACCTCGTCAATAATTCGCTTTATTGTCCACCCATAGTTTTCAATAACGAAAGGTTAGTACAACATTTTTTAAAGATCTTTAAGTCCCCGCCTTATGGCGGCTGGGGACTATACTGCTAAGCATACGTACTGGAGCTCCCGCCTGAAATTATTCCCAGAGGTCGTGTTTAATGGGATTCTGTGTCTAAATTGGGACGAAAATAATGTCATTTGGGCAGCTTACTGACCAACCGATCACAACAAAATTTCAGACAATATCGATTTCGGCGTAACAAAAAGTATATTCCTGGGACTTATTGAAGCTCAAGCCCCATTGGATTTATCTTAAGGTCACAAGTGCGCAAAAGTCACTATTTTTAGTCTTTCCCATATTGTAACTAGTGGGTTTTACTTATTTAAAAGAGGAAATTGGTTAAAATATAAAAAAAATTATTAGGACTTACTGCTTGGAAAACCTACAGCTAAAAAATGCCGTAGACATCGATGATTTCCTGAGTAGCCTTAACGAGAACAATAAAACAGCCTTAAAGCATGCTTCTTAAACCTACCAGCAGATATGGAAAATCACCCCAACTTAAAACTAAGCTTAAAGACTGTACAAGCCGATTAAAAAACTTGCTCGACTCCTCAGACGAATTATTCAATGTCGCGGTTATATGTCCAAAAGGACCTGTTATAGCAAAACCACCATTAGATCTGGGCTAGAAATGACGAAAAAAAATGCGATCTGCTCGCAAGTTATTTAAAGAACGTGTTCACTCCTAATACATGCATTTACGTGGGGGACTTGCCTCCTGGTGTTGCTAGACGATCAGGCAGATGCAATCGTCATAGAGAATAAATTGTCTGAGGAGTCTCGTTTAGACCTTCCAAGTGATCCTTAAGTGATGTTATTCTCTGTACATCCAGCTAGTTTTTTATTTGATTTTAACACTTTTTAAGCTAAGTTTTAGATTGGGGCGATATATGTATTTATGCTCTTGCCATTCTTTTTAGATTCTTTTCTTAATTTACAATTTTTGTTTTTGGTCCTCAGTCAGACAAAAAATTTACTGATTTTGCAAAAAATTTACATCTGCAATTTACTTTTTTGTGAAGTAAACTTTTATGTTAATAATACCAAGTCATTATATATGTTCTTGATATGATTAGGGCTGTCAGATATGGCAAGTTTTCAGTGCTCTTGGCGATTAAAATTTAGGTTTGGCGACAAGGCGATGTTGTTGCTATTTCTTAAACAAATGGCGGAACTTTTATTTTTTTTTAATTATAAGTTATAGGTTGACCATATCTATAATTATTTTTTATTTATTTATATTTTTTGTTTTTACAAATGACAATCGTATTTAAAATAAATATGTTTTGGGTGTCATAGTTAGTGAATTTCAAGTATAACCTCAAATATTAAGAGACATTTTTCTATTAAAAGGTTGTAACAATTTGAAATTTTCTTTCTATTCTATGCTATTTCATATTATTCTTCTGATTTCAATTAAAGTTAGAAATGCTATTCTAAAATAATTAAACTTTTTAAATGTTAATTACAAAAAAAGCAGTTGAAGCATTTAACCCTCCTTCTTTGAAAATCTCGGATTGCAAACGCTTTCTCTTCTCTTCAGGCTGTAGCTGAGCTGCATTTCATTTGATAAATTAATCGCCTGTTCTAGATAATCTTTATCTGTACTGCTAGTATGTCTATTGGAATCATTGCTGCTATAACGCAGGCCGCGTTGTCTCAAAATAATTGCGAATTGTGTACGTATCTTGGTCCTCCAATAAGATACAATAATTAAGGAATTCGCTCATACGTATATGATACTCTGTTGTATATCATAACTTCAGGATAATTGATTTTGTTTGTGTCTATTTGTGCATGCGTATGAAGGCGGAAATAGTATTGAATACAAACTTTTTTGACTTATTTCTTATTTTTTAATTTCAAATTATTATTTTCACAGAAAAAAACTAAAAAATATTTTCAATTACAAAAATGATTGAATCAATGAAAAAATTTTTAAATTTTCACCTATTATCAAATTTATAATATCAATTACCTAAATTGTAAAAACTGCACAAGTCTAGGTACAACAAAAATATAGAGAGCAGAAAAGAGGATCAAAGATAAAACGAACAAAAAATTCATTGACCCGGTCTAGCATTGAACTCACCCCCATTTGATTGTTAGGCTGAGGCTCTACCTCTAGACCAACAAGCTTTCAAAGTTTAATCTATTATTTATGTCAGCGTTCATGTTAGTTTTTGGTTTTTGTATACTTAATTCAAACTGTGCTGCATACTAACATAAATAATTGCAAAAAAACGTTAAATTATACAACTTCTGTGCAAAAGTATTGTTTTATTTTAAATTGTTATATATGAGCATCATTGCTGGCATTTAATTTACAAATATAATTAAGTCGTTAGTTGGGACGATTAATTTTTTAATCGTTGAATTTCTTCACATAATGCGTTAATTAAAAAAATATGCGAATAATTTTTTTCTCTGGTTTTACAATGGTTTTTTGTTAATTGTTTGAAATAATAAAGAAAATTATTTAAAGGATTTTCTTATTAAAGAATTGTATCAAAATACTCGCCACTGTATTTCTTACTGCCTTAGTTTTTATGTAAAAGAAAACTATTTTAAAAAAGCAATTGCTTTTAGCTGACAAACTCTTTAACAGCTCCAGCAAATTAAAACAAGCTAAAATTATGTGTCACATCTCTTTAAATAGGTTAAAACTTTGAATGCGTACAGTATACAATTTTTATGAGAAAAGGAAATTATTTTCAACGGCAATAAACGAGTTGATATAATAACAATTTGTTAAATTTTTTTATAACTCAATGATCTAAATATGTTTAAATATGTGTCAGACATTCAATACTTAAACTCTCATTCCCTTGAACTTTTTGTTCTTCCTAAAAAGCGTGTTAAGAGCGAAAACAAAATGTACTGAAATATTAAAATAACACTTGCTTAAACGCGTTGCGTTTTACAGAATAATAAAGGCTTACACTTTTTGGACTTTTTATTTGTCTTGAATGCATGTCGTTGATCAACAGACTTGCTGATTCTTAAATAAAATATTAACCTAATAACCTAAATTGTACCTTTGAAATATCGCTGCAGTATACTCCTTTATTAGTTTGGCGAAAACATCTGCGTTAAATGCCTAATTTATCAACAATTTATTGCAGATTTTGTTGTTGTTGTTTGATTCTATAAAGCGTTTTCCATTAATAACTTTAATCGCCTGTAAAGGTTAGTTAGATACTTTTTCTTTAATCAAAGGTCAAGCCACAAACAAAAACTGTTAAAATATTGATAAATCAAGTTAAGGCATAAACGAAAAATGTTGTACTTACTCTCTCAACGAAAGAAAAGCAAGTTTGAATTTTATATATTTGGCTTTGCCGAATCTTGTATACTCTTCCCAATATTTTTTTTTATATTTTTGTTATATGAAAAAAAAAATATTTATGTGAAAATTTAAATTATTTTATGTAAGAGTTAAAAAGGAAAGGAAAAAAATCGATTAACTGAGAATAACTGGTCTGGAATAATTAAAAATATTAAAAATTTTTCTCTAAGCAAAACTAATTTAAGTTTATTGTTAATGAAAATTAAAAAAAAAAATTAACAAATTGTCAATGATCACAGGTTTTATTTCTTTTTGATCTGTTTCTACTAGTTCGGAAAAACATGTGTTTTAAGATTATATATAAATCTCCAAACAAACGTTCCTTTTGAACAAATAAAACGAACAAAAAATTCATTGACCCGGTCTAGCATTGAACTCACCCCCATTTGATTGTTAGGCTGAGGCTCTACCTCTAGACCAACAAGCTTTCAAAGTTTAATCTATTATTTATGTCAGCGTTCATGTTAGTTTTTGGTTTTTGTATACTTAATTCAAACTGTGCTGCATACTAACATAAATAATTGCAAAAAAACGTTAAATTATACAACTTCTGTGCAAAAGTATTGTTTTATTTTAAATTGTTATATATGAGCATCATTGCTGGCATTTAATTTACAAATATAATTAAGTCGTTAGTTGGGACGATTAATTTTTTAATCGTTGAATTTCTTCACATAATGCGTTAATTAAAAAAATATGCGAATAATTTTTTTCTCTGGTTTTACAATGGTTTTTTGTTAATTGTTTGAAATAATAAAGAAAATTATTTAAAGGATTTTCTTATTAAAGAATTGTATCAAAATACTCGCCACTGTATTTCTTACTGCCTTAGTTTTTATGTAAAAGAAAACTATTTTAAAAAAGCAATTGCTTTTAGCTGACAAACTCTTTAACAGCTCCAGCAAATTAAAACAAGCTAAAATTATGTGTCACATCTCTTTAAATAGGTTAAAACTTTGAATGCGTACAGTATACAATTTTTATGAGAAAAGGAAATTATTTTCAACGGCAATAAACGAGTTGATATAATAACAATTTGTTAAATTTTTTTATAACTCAATGATCTAAATATGTTTAAATATGTGTCAGACATTCAATACTTAAACTCTCATTCCCTTGAACTTTTTGTTCTTCCTAAAAAGCGTGTTAAGAGCGAAAACAAAATGTACTGAAATATTAAAATAACACTTGCTTAAACGCGTTGCGTTTTACAGAATAATAAAGGCTTACACTTTTTGGACTTTTTATTTGTCTTGAATGCATGTCGTTGATCAACAGACTTGCTGATTCTTAAATAAAATATTAACCTAATAACCTAAATTGTACCTTTGAAATATCGCTGCAGTATACTCCTTTATTAGTTTGGCGAAAACATCTGCGTTAAATGCCTAATTTATCAACAATTTATTGCAGATTTTGTTGTTGTTGTTTGATTCTATAAAGCGTTTTCCATTAATAACTTTAATCGCCTGTAAAGGTTAGTTAGATACTTTTTCTTTAATCAAAGGTCAAGCCACAAACAAAAACTGTTAAAATATTGATAAATCAAGTTAAGGCATAAACGAAAAATGTTGTACTTACTCTCTCAACGAAAGAAAAGCAAGTTTGAATTTTATATATTTGGCTTTGCCGAATCTTGTATACTCTTCCCAATATTTTTTTTTATATTTTTGTTATATGAAAAAAAAAATATTTATGTGAAAATTTAAATTATTTTATGTAAGAGTTAAAAAGGAAAGGAAAAAAATCGATTAACTGAGAATAACTGGTCTGGAATAATTAAAAATATTAAAAATTTTTCTCTAAGCAAAACTAATTTAAGTTTATTGTTAATGAAAATTAAAAAAAAAAATTAACAAATTGTCAATGATCACAGGTTTTATTTCTTTTTGATCTGTTTCTACTAGTTCGGAAAAACATGTGTTTTAAGATTATATATAAATCTCCAAACAAACGTTCCTTTTGATCAAAAGCGTGAGTATTTGCAGATTTTCCTAGAGCGTGGAATAATCGTGTCTGGCATCGACTGCGCAAACACTGCGCCATTTGGCTACCAACCTTGAAGTGCATGTGACGCATGCATGTGAGTGGCCGGCCCCAGAGCACCCGTTTTACCGAGAATATTGCCGCTGTTGGCGGGAATGTCGAGCTGTCGCCAGAAACATCGAACAGCCGCCATGCATCTTACTTAGCCATCAGCCGGTTATCCCGAAGGCGAATTTCGGTCCAAGACCTGCGCACGTTCCCGTAAAAATTGTAGTCCGTGCATTAGCTGCTGCTTTTCGATCAGCAAACGTGTGTAACCTACGCCCAAGCCATCCTAAAGTGCTGAAGTGGACGATTTTTCGACTAAAATCATAATGGGGGATGAGACTCATTTCAACTCAGCGGGAACGTGAACAAGCAAAACTATCACTTCTGAGGCACCGAAAATCTACGAGTGATGCATAGTGCGGTTTGCACGCTGGAGGAGTCATCGGCCCATAGGGCCATTTCAGCCGAGTTTTTTCTGCCGCAATTCAACGAGTTAGGACTGGAAGACATGTGGTTTCAACAGGTTGAAGCAACGTCACACACTGCCCGAGCCCCAAACGATATTCTGAAGGCTGAGTTCCCGGGTCACCTAATCTCTTGTTTTTGCGATTTTCATTGTCCCGCAAGATCGCCTGATTAAACCATACCAGACTGTGGAACTTTTTGAAGTCCCGTGTTTACGTAAGCAAGCCCGAGATCCTGCAACCCCTCAAGGACAACATTCGACACGAGGGCGAAAATCTGTCGCCCAAAATTTGTCGCCAAAGTGACGAAAAATGCCATAAGCCAAGCCTGTATAGCAATCAATTGTGACGGCGCCTATTTGGCCGATATCGTCTTCTCAACTTGACCAGTAAAATTCTAATTCTAAGGGTTCAAATAAGCCCAACCAAAACCTAGAATCAAAGTTTTTCATTTAGAAAAAAAAAAACTGAGAGCCAAACAACATCGGGTGACGTCTCTTGACCTTGTATTTCATCTAGTTTTCAAAAAAAAAACTTCAACATTTTTTATCTGAAAATATCCAAAAAATAGATTAGGGGAAAGTTGGTTATGACCAGAGATATTCTTTCCTTTCGCACATCACTTCTTGTTTCAGGAAAAATATGAAAATCAAAATGTACCTCTAACTAACTGATTTAGACCAATTTTTATTCCCACGTTTGCATAACCATAAATATGTCTAATTACTGCAACTTATTAAAAAAACTTTCCTCATAGAAACAATATTAAGGTTATGTTTCAGGTTTCATAGCTGCGGTGGGTTGCTTGCTGCACATTAAATTTTAATCGATTTTTATCTTTGGCCGTTAACAAATTATATGCATTGGCAAGAGTGAATTAGCAAAAAATTCTTAAAATGTTTTTTCTTTTAAATATTGCTGTTATTCATTTTTATTTTTGTTGTAAACAAGAATAAATAAAAGGAATTTTATTTTATTTTAACCATATAAAGTTTAACTAATCACATAATTATAAACAATTGTTATGACCCATTTTTGAATGTGGCCAAATATGTACTTTCATATGTATGTATGTTTGTGTGTGTAAACATCTGTATTTTTAAACACTGTCTCTCTAAGATCTCAAAGAGCATAAATCAAAACCACAATATTTATTTCTTTTATATAAGAAATAATAAAAAATTAAGCAGAAAAACCCCAAAAGAACGTCCAAGAGTTTTTTTGGGGAAAAAGGAAAATCCAAGAAAATGCACTGTAACAACCACAACCATAACCATCAACAACAACTCAACATCATAATCATTAGAATCAGCAAAAAAAAAAAAAAAAATAACGGCAAGTGGGTAACATTATCATCGTACACACAGTTTTAGCAACAAAACTAACAAAATTTTGGATGCTGGCTAAAACGTTAACATGCACTTGCATTCGTATAAGCATTAAAAAATATTGTTATTGTATCGGTACAATTACTCAAAACTGACTAAATAAACACTTGATTCAGCTTTTCACTCTTAATTAAATAAAACTAAACAAAAAAAAAAATTTGAAAAATAAATGCATACACACATACATATAAAACTAAGCTATGTTGTACATTCATCAATATTGTACAATCAAAAAAAACCTTGTATCATATGAACGAATTCGTTCGTACATTGTACGAATTTTTTCATTATTTCGCACCAAGAAATTCTTGTGTGAAATGTGTGAAATGTTTGAAATGCACGGAATCCTCTTGTATGTTTTTCGACATAAATTTTATATTTTATAATATAAACAAGTAAGAGCGCTATATTCGGCTGTGCCGAATCTTATATGCTTTCCCATTGGTCATTTAATATACCCAGCGAAAACTTTACAAAATTTTAATGTTGGTATGGTATAATAGAAATAGATGAAGAAAGTTTGAGATCGACAGTTATAAACAACATTACATTATTCATATTGAAAGGTTAATAAAAGTTGTAAATTTTTATGGGATGTTCTAGTCCCCCTGCTCCTCTACAACCTTTTTTTCCAAAATGTATGAATTTTTTGATAATTACTTTTTGTAGAATATTTGAAGCCAATAGCAGTTATATATTCCGAGACATAGCGTATCGAAAATTTCATTAACATTGTTAGTTTACATGAGAACTACCCCTGCCCCTACCCAAAAAACTTTTTTTCGCATGAAGGTCTTACTATCCTGTTACTTTTTCCAGAACATTTGAAGTCAATTTCTGTTATAGTTTCCGAGATATAGCGTATCGAAAATTTCATAAAAATCGTCAATTTGTATAAAAGCTACCCCTTCTTCTGCCCTCGCCCAAAAAATGTTTTCTTTAAAGCGCAAGTCTTGATGTCCAATTACTTTTTGTAGAACATTTGATTTCGATATCTGTTATAGTTTCCGAGATATAGCGCATTAAATATTAACACAAATTTGTGCAATTGTAGGAGAAATACCACTACCCCTGATCCTATCTGAAAAAAATTTTCCTATTATAAAAGTCCCTACTTTAAGAATATCTGTTCCAAGTTTTGTGGCATGAATGGCTATATTTACTGAGATATATAGGGATATATGCACTGATTTTTTTCCTAAAAAAAATGGGTTATTTTGGGTTTTCGCTTATATCTCGGTCAATAGTGAACCGATTTTACTGATTTTAAATGGCAATAACTGGTCCGTATCTTTTTATTTGACTCCGGAAACTTGATTTCAACAGACGGATAGACGGACATATGGACATGGCTATATCAACTTCCCTATCTATAAGGATCCAGAATATATATACTTTATGGGGCCGCAAATGAATAATAACAAAATTACAAACGGAATGACAAACTGATATATACCTTTATCACTATGTGAAGGGTATGCAAAGAACGAAACATTTTTTGTAAAATTGTAAAACTTTTTGCATATTTTTTATTTTTTGTAATCGAATGAAAGTTGTGTAATAATAATGAAAAGATATTTGTTAGCTTCTTAATTGATCGCATTATTTTTGACTAAAAAGTTTTTGTTACTCTAGCAAAATTATAAATTTTTTACTTCAAAATTTTATTTTTCCAAATGTATTACGAAAATAAAAATTACGAAAGGTTTTCATTACTTTCGTAAAATATTTAAATAATAACCTAACTAGGTATCATTATGGATAGGAAAGGCGATATAACTATGTCGGTCTGTCCGTCTCTTGATATCAAGTTTTCGGAGTCAATTTAAGCACTACGGACCAGGTATAACACTATCAGAAATATTCCTTACATGATTGCTATTAAAAATGACCAAGATCGGCTAACCACGGACCTAGATAAAGATAAAAGAGTGCGATTGCCTCAGTTTTTTTAGAACAAAATCACAAACTCCATACAAAATATGTAACAAATGAAAACTGGCAACTCTGTTAAACATACATATATATATATATGGGTGGGCATAAATGAATACTCAAAAAGTTTCTTGTATGTTTGGACCCAGATATGTATTGTCATATTGATAGATGTAAGTACATATGTATGTACGTATTTACATACGTATGTTTTTTTTTAATCAAGTACTTTTTAAATGTTTGATTTCTTACTTTTTTTCTCAAAAAATAATATAAGTTTTTTGATTTTTGTGTGTTTGTCAAATAATAATAATAATAATAATAATAATAGTATTTTAATTTTCATTTTTTTAACAAATGGTGAATATGTTTGTATAAGATAAAAAAAATAAAAAAATTACGATTATTATCTATTATAATTGACTCTAAAAAACTAATTATTTCTGTCAATAAAAAAAAAATAAATATCAAATAATAGGTATGTTCGTTTACAGAAAATTATCAATAATTTTCGATTATTATTGCTGGTGAGTTAAAAATTAGCAACTAGGGAGCCAAAAAAGAGCGTAATATGCTAAGAAACAGAAATGTTTCTACTATCAGAAATTATTCAAACAGTCTTTCTGTCATTATACTTACAAAAAAAATGTATCAAATAAGTTTACAATAACAAAATATATCTACTTGCAAGTTTTGGCTGTAAAAGTGTTTATTTACTTCTAAATACTTTTGAGAGCATTTTTGAAAATATTTCTTTTTAATCTCTCGTTACTAGTATTAACTGGAAAATTATTGAACACAACTAATAATTTTTATTTAATGCCAAAATAAAACAAATAAGTTTTAATTTATTTCATTTTATTTATTTTTTTTCTTGTTGATTTTTGTAGGTCCCTGGTCCTACTGATGCCAGCTCTTGCGTCATCAAAAGCGCGGTGAGCATAAAAAATAGGGTAAAAGAGGGTGAAAAAAAGAAAGTTGCGGTTAAATAAGCACCAAATTAAAAATTTGCCTTTTTATTGATGTTAAATAACAAAAACATAATAAATGCTAAGTTTTCATATTTAAATTTGGTTGACTTCTATTAAAAAAAAATAAACAGAAACATACAATAACACTGTGCAATAGAGAATAGTATACAGTAGGAATCTTAAAAGTTTAGAAAAATCCGTAGGTCGCTTAAAAAATCATCAGTTTTTCTTCAAAAACTGATTAAAATTTGGTTACCACGCTAAGCTTTCTTCAGAAATATTGAAATTCAGACTTCAAACAAAAAATATTTTTACAGTTTAGGAAAAACATTTTATTTTCAGATTTTTTTTTCTTAGAATAAAGACGAAAAATTTGTTCACTTTTTTTTGGAAAAACTTGCAGGGAATCCAAAATTGTTACTAAAATTTTTTTAAAAAATTGTGTCCATCATAAAGTTGAACAACTTGTATTTGCCCTTCAATACAACCTAAACGTGTCTAGGCACTTCCAAAAAACACGATGTCTTGGATAAAGATCGTTTTTAGTTAGACTATACCTAACTGCATGCTAAGTTAAGACTTTTTGCAGAATTTTAAAATATATGTTTGATTTTAATTTTAAATTGTAATAAAACCCTGTAGTCAGTTAAGCGAGATTAGTGACCATTCGCTTTCTATTGGCCTCAAAAGTTTCGGAAAAGTTAATGGAAAAACTTAAAACAAATGGTGTCATAAGTTATGGTTCAACAGCTGATTCAGATTTATTCATTACGCCAAACTATATTCAGTAATAATACCCTTCCTAAGAAAACATTAAATAAATAATTTTATTTGATTATTGTTGTTAATAAATTTTTTTTTCAAAAAATAAGTTGAAAAAATGCATTTTTGCCAATAAGTAAAAACAAAAATAAATCAAGAAAAAAATGTCTTGATTACTGAAAAGGCACTTAAAAGCACTGTGGCACTAAAAACCACTATAAATAACCGTTTTTTGAAAACGGGTAATAAACAAAACTTCCGGTACTGCATAAGCAAAAAACCACCAAAATATACCCGAAATGCACCAAAATGGCAACGCTGTTTCCAAGCAACTCAAAATTTTAAGCAAAGCGAAAATTGCAGCATATTTTAAGGCGTGAAAAAATTTGGTGAACTAGCAGTTAACCTACCACTTCGTAAGCACAATTTTTAACAGATTACTAAGAGCGTATGAGTAATATTAGCTTTTAAAAGGGAAGCTTCCAAGATTTTATTCAAAAAATTTAAAACTAGAACGTTAAACATTTTATTTTAAATATATATATATATTTTAAGCTCTCATTGCCTCAGCACATGATTGTTTACCTCTATTGTGTAAAAAAGAATATTTTTTTATATTTTAGAAAAGTTAAGAAAAAACAAGCAAAAAGAACCAAAATTATTTGACTATAAGCCTGAAATAGGATTATTAGTCCTAAATATTTAAACAAAATTTTTTTCTTGGGATGTCAAATCGGTTAAAATTTCACCTTTAAAGTATTGTTTTTCTAAGATCGGTAACAAAATATGATCAAATCAATAAAACGATTCTTAAGAAATTCAATTTTTAACTTTATAATGAATAAAACCGACAGTTATCCAGTTTATAAAAGGTTTTTGGCACTTTCTATTTTTAATTAATTAAACAAAAAAAAAAAAAAATCAAATATTTCTAAAACCGTTGAGAATTTAAAAAAAAAATTATAAATACACAGTTTAAAGATATTGTTAGTCTTTTAGTGGTTTCTTTAAAAACATCGGATAATTCTTTTTATATTTATGATACAATCATTAGCAGCAATTTATAACTTTATTCTTTAAAGGCCAATTTTAAGTTTACATTTTTTTTGACAGCTCCCACTTTTTATTGATTGCACTTTCGGAGTTTTTGTCGTTTAGGCATTTTACTTAAAATAGATAACTCTTCACACTTGGTTAAATTTCCCTATTTAAGGTACTGCCCTTCAAAGTCTTACAAACGCTAAATAGGGCAAGTGTAAGTGAATAAAACTGAAATATATGAATGATTTTTAACACGGTTTGAATTTATTTGAAGGTGCTAAGTTCCGAACCAAACCGCAATTCTGTTTAATTACCAAAAATAAATACAACTGGCATTCTTTATTCAATATTATGCAATATTTTGTTTCATAAGTACACACATGTACTTGTTTCTGCTTTTAAATGTATATTTTTTTGGTAATGGGTGCCTCAAACAAATATAAGAACCGTTTGTATTTAAGCTATAAGTACATAATTTCAGTACAAAACAGGTTTTAAAAATATGTAGATTTATTTTTAAGCACTTAGAAGCAGAACATATATTTCCACAAGCACCAAGAAAATTTATTGTCGTTTTGGCCAACTTCACCACCAACTTAAGAAAATGTCAGTATACCAAAGATATTAATGAAAGATAAACGCATTTTGGTTTATAAATAACGCAGTTAAAGGTTGAAGGGGAAGGAGATGCGTTAATTGCGATCCACTTCAACTTTTCACAACCTGTTGACTCCTGGTTAATTAATCTATATAGTATATCTTAAGAAAGCTCATGAGAAGATTTGTTATTATATCTATGTTTGTATGTATGTGTGCATGTATGTATGTACTTTAGTTGCTTAAATTGCCTGTTTTCACATAAGCCTAATAACGGGCTTCGCTCTATCAAATGTAATTTAACCCTCAATTATTAATGCAAATACAATGTTTTCGATAAAAATTTTTAGGAGCGAATAATGAGTTTAACAGCTAATTGAGTTTGAATTAACTATAATTTATGAGTATAAAATGCCATCTCTCAATTGAACCGATAGTTTACCTTCACAGTTATCAAAAATTAAATTAGGAAGTACAACATAAACTTAGAAAAAATTAATACAAAAAAATAATTTCTAATAACATTTTTTTTTTGCTTTTTTATTTTGGCTTAAATTGATCATATAATTGCTTTTTTTTAGAAGAAATTAATATTTTCCGTTAATGTTGAAAAAAACTTTAATTTAAAAACAGCAGGTTTTTATACCGATACTAGCCGAGTAGAATGCATTTTCGAAAGCAGCTACGCAATTTTATCATCAGTACTCTTTGAACGGTAGTAGTATATTTTGGCTGTAAACATCACCTTTTTAACTTACATGTAACAGAGAAAGGGAAACGGCATGACTGTTTTCCTTCTTTTTTTTATATTGCAAGTTAGATTTAAGGAAAAATCGTAATTTCTTTATACGAAGGCGTTTTTTCCTCTTGGCCAGCCTTAAAAACATTTTCCAATTTTTATTTTAAATTTTTAGGTGCTTAGTGCTTCCTTGTATACAATGTTTAATGTTGTGTTATTTTTTGGCAACAAAATGAACTAGTTCTCTCGATTTCCAACACGTGATAAACCGACATATAATTGGCCATGTGAAAAACATGCTTTACGAAGATCAATTCCAACCAAAGAAAAGGTTTGTCCTTAAGACTTGTTAAAAGTTATCGCAAAGGATATTTTCACTGGGAACTGTAGCATTTAACTGATATAGGCAAGTCCGTAGGAGTCAAAGGAATTCTTAGAATATTTGCAAGCTAGCCTGTTGCAGGACCTGTTAGTATAATTGCTACAAATTAATTGTCTTTTAACTCAGTTATAAGAAGTATTGTTCCATTGCACATGTTTAGAGGGCATAAATTTCTTAACAGTATGATGGGTGTACCAACTTTAAGAAAAATCAAATAAGATGGCAGGCCAGAAGTATTTAGCGAATTTAGAAGTTCTTACGGATAATGGACTGCATCCTGGATATTGGTGACAGTATCAATTGATTTGTAGAGTTTTTGTATGATAAGATGGTTTATTTCATTTACAGTCTCATTTGTAGGCGATATTATTGCTCTTGAACACAACCAATTAAAATCTCTTTCCAACAGGCTAGAAAAAACTGCATTAACTAGACGCTGTAGACTATATAATTAATGACCAAGTGTCTAATTTAAATGACTTCATTGCGTCTTGTGCTCAGATTCGAAGACGGAAAAGTTTTTTCCCCAAGTTTAAGATGCTGTTGTGGATAGTCATTTTGCAGTTCCCCATAACGGTAGGCTCCTTATTGTATACTAGGTAAGCCCTGGTGTGCTTCGCAACCCCAATCAGAGTAAAATTACCAAAATATGCAACTAAAGTATTTATATATTTTTTAATTTACTGGTTGCCCCACATTAAACGCAACAAATTATAAGTCAGCCTTACTATTAATTAACATATAAAATTGGAAATTTACCAGGTTTATAGTTATAGGAGGTATTTAGAAAGCTTTAGTTGGCCTAAATTCTTTTACAAACTTTTAAAAAGTACCAAAATATAGTTCTAGCGCTAAATACCCCTCAGCGCCAAAATTAAAAAACTTTACCAAAAACATATCAACATATTTTGATAACCTGAAAAAATGCAATTTGAATTATGTTTCTATCTTTATTGGTTTAAAAGTTACAAAAAAGCCCTAAAAAATCAAAATATAATACCTTTTTTCCCCTTTGGGTCCAAAATTGAAAAAAGTACGAAAAACGTAATCGTATTGTTTTAAGACCTATCGAATGCAATTCGAATAATGTTTCTATCTTTATTGGTTTAAAAGAAAGAAAAAGTACCAAAAAGGACCATAATAAAATTTTAACCTTTTTTCCCCCCTTTCGGTCCAAAATTAAAAAAAAAACACCAGATACTTGTCTATTTATTTCTTAAGGAAAACGCAAAACTTTTTAAATTATCTCTATCTTATTTACTTCAGAAGATAGTAGGTTACAGATTTTTCCCTTTTTGTCTCCTTTTAATCCGTTTACGAGCCGAATTTTAAAAATTCATATGTATTTAAACAAACATGGAAAGCTAGCCTAACACGTGTTATACATTTCACGCAATAATTTCAAAAAAGAGAAGACTTTTGTTCGTTCCAGACTTCAAGTAACTCCCTGTAAAAATTTCAAAAAAGTCGATCCACTGGTGTGGCCAGCTATAAATACAAACATACATACATACATACATACATACATACATACATACATACATACATACATACATACATACATACATACATACATACATACATACATACATACATACATACATACATACATACATACATACATACATACATACAACCCTTCTTTATATAATAGATGGATAAGCAAAAGCATTTACATACAGCAAGTGTGTGTATGTTTGTAAATTGCTCTTTTGATTGGTTTTTATTACATCATAAGATCAATTTAATAGTGATTAGGCTATTGCACAAAATTTTGAGACTAAATGTAGGTATCAGCCTTTGTTTAAAAAATAATAATTTTGTATGGGAGGTACCTCTTCCCCTGCTTCGATCCTAATAATATTTGACTTAAATAGAAAAATGTTTAATGTAATCACTTTCACAAAATTTTGAGGGGATAGTGATTATAGTTCTCGAGATATACCATCAAGTCCATATAATTTGTATGGGAGGTCCTACGACCACTTAAGGTAAAAAAATTAACTATAATCTATGTCCGTTCAGGAAGCAAAAAAATAACATTGGTGAAGAAATCAACAAAATCGGTTAGGTATTTAGCTCCGGAGAAAAATCAAGCCATACCAAAAAAACTTTTCCTCTTTATTATACCCTTCACATAGTGATAAGGGTATATATCACTTTGTCATTCCGTTTAAAATTTCTTTATTATTCATTTGCGACCCCACAAAGTATATATATTCTGGATCCTTATAGATAGGGCAGCCGATTTAGCGATGTCCGTCTGTTGAAATCAAGTTTCCGGAGTCAATAAAAAGATACAGACCAGTTAATAGTGTCAAACTATTAGAAATATCCTGGAGACAATCGCTATTTAAAATCAGCAAAATCGGTTCACTATTGACCGAGATATAAGCGAAAACCCCGAGTAACCCATTTTTTTTAGGACAAAATCCGTGCATATATCCCTATATATCTCAGTAATTATAGTCACTCTTGCCCCAAAACTTTGCACGGATACTCCTAAAGAAGGGACCTAAATAATGGAAAAAGTTTTTTCAGATAGGACCAGGGGAAGGGGTATTTTTCCTACAATTGCACAAATTTTGTGAAATATTTTATGCGCTATATCACGGAAACTATAACAGATATCGAAATGAAATGTTGTACAAAAAGTAATTGGGCAAAAAGGCCTATACTTTAAAGAAAAAATTTTTTGAGTGGGGGCAAAAAAAGGGGTAGCTCCCATACAAATTAACGATTTTTATGAAATTTTCGATACGCTATATCTCGGAAACTATAACAGCTATCGATTTCGAATATTCTACAAAAAGTAATAATCCAATAATTCATACATTTTGGAGAAAAAGTGGAAGAAGAGCAGGGGGACTAGAACATTTAATAAGTTTTATTAACCTTTAAATATGAATAATGTCGGAATCTTTTAAAACTCTCGACCTCAAGTCTTCTTCATCTATTTCTATTATTCATATGAACGTTAAAATTTTGTTAGTTTTTCTATGGACTTTTAAACTCGCACAAGGGTTTTTATTATATTTTTTGCAGTACAAAATTATTCGGCTGGGTATATTTGAAGACCAATGTAAAGGGTATATAAGATTTAGCACAGCCGAATATAGCGCTCTTACTTGTTATATTTAGTATAGATAATACAATAGAGGTTAAATATTTTTATTTATTTTTTTTGTCAACGACAAATGAACTGAAATTAAAGATCATTTTTGCACCGTGCCATGTGTAATTTGGTATGTTTATTTTTCTTTATTTTTGAACTAACTTTGCGTTTTAGTCGTCTAGAAAAACCCAGCTTTTTTAAAAATAAAGTTTTTTTTTAACATAAACGGAAAAATATTAATTTCTTTGAATAAAAAGAAATTCAAAGAAATTATATATTGAACTTAAGCCAAAATAAAAAAACAAAAAAGTTGTATTAAAAACAATTAGTTCAAAAGTTTATTTTTTAATTGTTTTTTATTAAAAACTATTGCCAGGTATTGATAAAAAAAAATTAATATTTTATTTCTAAGTTTTCAAAAATTATTTTAAAGAAATATATTATATATTTGTATTTTTCAAAAAAGTATCTTGCTAAGGAAATTACGATAAAAATTATTTTAAAAAATTTTGAATATATTTTTTTCAACGCAACAATATTGACAATTAATTACATAATATAAAATTTTACCCAATAAATATCTAAATTACTTTGTAAATAAACATGTTTTTGTTTTTTTTTTCTCAGAAAAACATATTTTTGACTGCGTAAATTCATAAAAATTTTGTATGTAACTCTATGGTCTATGCTAAAAACTAAAAATTTTAATACGTAACTTATATAATCTTAAAAAATATTTGATTAAAATACGTGTGTAAATAAACATGTTTTTATGTTTTGTATTTAGCTGCTTAAGGCAAAAAACTAAAAATTTCCAACGTTAAGGCAAATAACAAAATTCAATTTAATTTGTGGTTTTTCAAAGAATTAAAAACTTTTTAAAACTAAGAAGAAGACTGTGCCCAGATGCGTATCTACTTAAAGCCTTTGGAAGAGGCTGAAGAAAAAAAACAAAACCAAAAAAAAAAATAATGCAAAAACCTAATTTCCTTTTTCCGATCGATTAAATAGTTTTATTACCAACATCGTGTTGGTCATACCCTTTAAATTTCATGTAACTGCCATACAAATACCCACACAAAGAGGCGTATTTTGTAAAAATGAAAAATAAACCTGCAGTTTCTAAACGTACAGCCACGTGGCGAGAAACCGGGTGCGGCTGAGCTAAAGATGTGTGTTTGGACTGTATGCTGTTAATCAGGTCAGCTACATATTGCCTCAAAATAAGGCACCTCATGTCCATGCAAATATTATATACCCTTCGGGTTGGTGTTTATTTAATACCCATTTATCTCCTTGTTCAAAACAAGTTGTTTTCATATTAAAACCATTTTGTGGCTGCTTTGAAGTCGAAGCCATCCTCGTTTCTTAAATTGAAAATTTCACAAAGCTTAAAAGTTAAAAAAAGAATTTTCTCAACGTAGAAGAATCAAGCTACCTAAAATTTTTGATATTTGGCTAAAAAAACAAAAAAAAAAACACAGAATAATATTAACTGAAGTCCCGAGGCGGGAAATCCTTGAAACTCCCCTAATTACAATATACATATAACTTGAAAGTTTTTAAAATTTTATTTTATTTTTTTTTCAATTATTTTACCACCTTAGTTTGAGACACATTTTTGGGTTTTTAAAAGTACCTGTATAAGTGTACCCTGCATAGCCGCCATACAATGGTACTTCCAGAATAATCATTTGGGATCTTAACTACCATGAATATTCTAACTTCATCTCAACAAAATTTGGCGTGTATGTACAACCTTATGTTTTAAATATTAAATGGAATCCTACAATGGTCAGTCAGACAATAATTAACCACAGGTCCAGTATAAGTCTGACTCCCGAAAATCGCATATCACATTTTATATGAAGAAAAAATCAATCTTTAAAAATATTTAAATGCATGTGCGATTATGATTTTAATGCTCATGACACTACAAAATAATCTCTTTTTTTGTTATTTATTATACCCTTAACATAAGTGATAAGGGTATATTATTAGTTTGTCATTCCGTTTGTAATTTCTTTGATATCCATCTAAGACTCAATAAAATATGTAATTTCTTGGTCCTTATAGATAGGAAAGTTTACTAAGCGATGTTTGTTTGTGTGTCTGCCTGTCTGTCCGTGTGATGGTTGAAATCAACTTTTTAAAGCCCCCCAAATGTATCAAACTATCAAAGATATCTGCGAGAAAGTCGCTATCGAAACCCAGAAAAATCTCATTTTTACTACCCCGATGTATACCTTTGTTTATTTCTCTAAAATTTGTGTATAAAAACCTCTACAACTGCTCCGGAGCTTGCCGTACATAGTTGCGATAGCATACCGACTTCCATTAATTTTTTTTAAACATTTTTGTGGAACATTCTTACACTCTATCTTCTTCCCCTAACAGGATTGCCATACAAAGTTTAATTTTTTTAAAGCCCTCTCAGAGCTCTCAGGGTGCTTCTTCAAGGGTCAAATGTAAAGGTGCATTAATATGTGGCTTAACCATACCACAGTAAACAGATGTTCGAACCAAACGTATGGGCAACACTGTATTTGATTATTGGTGACTTACCATTATGCCATAACCATAACCTTAGAAATCAATCGAATTTTGGTTTTTATGGCAACGGTTATATATATAACTTATAACTTCCCTAGTAAACCTTAGAGGGTTAACATAAAGTTTGGGAACTCAAAAGGCCAATGGGAAGATTATATAAAATTCGGCACAGCCAAATATAGTGCTCTTACTTGTAACCAATGCTTATTAAGGTATTGTTACTGACGCGTGTTTGCTGCGGGTTAAAAAGAGATAAACTGCCTGCTATTTGATTAAGTACTACCGCTTGCTCAAACAGAAATACAATTTAACAGAAGTAACTGTTGTTGTAATAATTTTTCTTATTAAAATTTTTTGTCTTATATCATAATATGTATATATGTACATACATACATATGTATATGAATAAACATAGTTATATACATTTATATACATACATACATACCTATATGAAGTCAGTCTTAGTGATAAACTGTATTTAAGTTGAATGTTTCTGAGATCTTGCCCTAATAATTAATAATTATTCAAAGTTAACGGTTCAATTAAATTGTTTTTATTTTGTTCATTAAAATTTGTCTAGTTATAAACTGATTTTTAAAGCTAAAAGGATATTGGAAAAATCCTTTTTCTTATCTAAATCTTTAAACAAAGTGTTCCCATTAAAAAAAAAGAAAGGAAGAAAAGAAATCGGGAAAATTTTGAAACAAAAAAAAAAAAAAACTACAAGATATTGAGGAAAAGCAACGGGAAGTTTTAGTGTAAGTTCTTTTATAAAATATTTTTAAACGGCCCGCTCTGCTGTATTCGACTCTACCGCTTATTAAATTAAATAGATACATTAAATCGTTTGACCATTTAAAAAAAAAATATATATATACATATATTTGTTATATGCTATTTAAAGACAACTGGAGCTGACTCTATTAAATATTACTTTAAAGTAATATTTCAATATTAACAATATGATAAAAAATTAAAAATACTAAAGAAATACAAAGAAGTATTTTTTAAGGTGTTAAAAGTAAGAAGTTAATATTAAATATGGCTTAACAGCATTTGTCACAAACAACATTCCGTTCAAAAGAGGTATATTCAAAGGACCCAGATGCAAACAGTATTCCGAAACATACATTTAACGGTTTTAACTAAATTGAAAAAATAAAACTGAAAAACACATTTTTGAAAAAAAAAGGGAAAGGACACATCAAAGAATCAAGCTAAGCCGGGGTACACTAATACAGGTAGTGTTATGCTGATAATGAATTTGCCTTGAAATTTTGTGAAAGTGATTGTCAGATTTATTAATTTTGTTTGAAATTTAAATTTTTTTTGACATTCACTTAATCAAACACAAAAAGGAAACGCAGAGGGCGAATTTGATACTACCTGTCTTAGTGTACCCTGAGCTAAGCACAACAACTTGATGATACTAAACTTAATTTTCTTAGGCCAAGTGGTTTTTAAGTTCCTAATTTTTTTTTAAGCAAAAATAATAACTTCTGTGTGTTATTTTTTAGCAGAAACATTTTTTCCTAATTAAAATTAATGCAAAAAAGTAAAACTATTTTAGCTGAAGCAAGCCGCTCTAGTCGGCACATATTAAAACAAAAGTCCGCGGCAATTCTTAGCCACGCAAGTTAGATCCCTGGAAATCGTGACTACTATTAGTTGTGTTTCAGATTTTTAACGAAATAATCCGAACTTACACAAAGTTACTCAAACTTATTCAAAAGCGTTCTAGGCATAGATGCCAGATTTGACGATTTTCAAGCACAAAAAATGGGTTTTGATGATTGGACGATTTTTGCCCTAAATTTGACGATTTTTATAAAGGTTTTCGGCTTTAGCCACAACAAAAAAATTTCATTATATTTACATAAGTATGACTTTAAAATTTCATTTAATATCATGAATAAGTGCTTCCAGAGAAAATGTTTGTGAATTTTTTGTCAATCTTAAGTTACTTTAATTACAAGTTGCTATTTAAATCTCGAAACATTGGGATCAAATGAAAGGGTAATAATAGGATCCCTGGGTTAGTAATAGGATCCCTGTAAAAAAATTATGCGTTTCAAGTAAAATTCTTTTTAACATGAAAATTTGTTTTAGTACTAAACGTGGAAATCTGTAACAAATTTCTTAAATATTTGCGTGTTTTCAGTTTTGGTTTGTTTTGCATTGAATAAAATTTTACCTTTTTTGTTGCTACTTTAGACAAAACTATCTGTAAGCACTTTATTTCCCGTTTTTTATTATGATTAGGTAAAAAAGTAATAAAAAACACAAATTTTTGTGTTGACTATTCTCTTGACGATTTCCAAACCGTGTTTTTACGATTTTGACGATTTTTTCCCAAAGATTTGACAATATTGGACCAAAACTATCTGGCAATTATTGTTCTAGGTAAATATTTTTGTGCAAAAAAGGGAGCGTAGGAAAGAGTAATTATTTTTCATTTCCTGTACAAATTTTCCCGAACATTTTTTTTGGGTAGGTTCGGAAAAGAATTTTAAAATTGTTGTTCTAAAAAAATATGTAATTTGTACGTAAGAATGTACACTAATTGATAAATATTTGCTTTTAGCCTTTTTCATTAAAATTCAGTCGACGCAAATACTTAAAATATGAAAAAAAAATTTTTTTTTTCATTTTGTTTGATTAACCCTTATCCTGGGTCAAATTTGCCCAAACGGTTTTTAATGCTCAATATTTTCATACCCACTGGACGGATTTTTACGAAAATCTTGTACAATTATTTATTTATTGTACTGTGCTTAAATATTAAATATAAAGTTTCTACTTCTTTTTGCATAGCCTGTGTAAAAAAATTACACATATGGTATATGTGGGTCAAATCTGCCCAATACACGAAAGCTCTTTTAAACAGTGTAAAGCCACCTGCGTAGTAAAATCATTTTTTATTTATAACAAGAAAATAAATAGCGATAACACAGAACAATAAAACAACTGCATTCTGTATTTTTGTGGCTGCGCAAGAGCAACAGAAATATTTTTCTGCTGAATGACTTTTATTATTTGCGGTTGTGTTTTGCAAGTGAATATACATAATTTTGAAATAATGAAACCTGTAGAAATTGGAGCCTTGCTTATGGAGTCTGATTCAAAAGAGGAAGCTCTGAATGATACCTCAAGTGAGGAAGAAGAAGTTATCGTCTCTCAAGTTGGATCTATTTATGATCCCAATGTATCATCAAGCTCAAGCGAAGGCAAAACTGAAACTGAAGCTATAAAATATACTTCAAAAAACTAGAAATATTTATGATTAGAAATATCAGCAATAAAGGAGTTTGGAAGAAGTGCTATAGAGATTATTATAAACCTTGCTCCTGGTCCAACGCGTTATACTATTTCTAGAACAGATGTAATAAAATCGCTGTTTCTGCTGCTTATTCCAAGCGAAATAATGAAAAAAATTATCGACATAAATAATCTGCAGGGTATTTATAATAAATTTTATAAAGTTTACACATTTCAACAGTTACTTTTAGGACAACCAATATTTGAAAATATTTTAATTCCTGTAGATTATATAACTAAAGAAGCTCATTTTGGACTTCTTTTGTTGGATGGTGTGTACTGTTCGCACGGTGAGGCTCTGGAGTCATTATGGGATGATCGTAGAGGTTAATTTTAAATCAAATCAACAACGAGTTTGCGAAGATTTCAAAACATATCGCGAGAGCTTCGGTAGAAACAAATGACGCGCTGGCGATAGGCTTGCTTTTAGTAGAGGTTTTTGGAGTCGTTGGGAGGCAAATTTGCGGAAAATGTTTAATCCTGGTGAATGTGTCACTGTAGACGGGCAACTCGTTACATATCCAGGTCGTTGCCTATTCAAGCAGTACACAACATTAAAACCAGGAAAAAACCATACAAATATGGGCACTATACGATCTGCATCGCAACTAGCTATGCATGGTCATTACAAGTGTATACGGGCAAAGAAAGAAATTGCAAACCAGAAAAAGACTCCCATTAATTTGGTATTGAATTGCTAAAACGCAATATAACATTGGTGGGCACTGTGCGAAAAAAACCCAACATTTTTGCCACCAAAAACAAGTTTACCACATGGCCTTTATGCTAAAGCATATTCCACCAGCGTTCAAAATGATTTAGCTACCCACTCAAGGGTAAAAAATCTCAAAAGAGGAAGTTGCCTTTTTTGCCCAAATCGGTCCAATAGCACGAAATATTCAAATAAATGCTCGGGTTGTAAAAAATTTATATGTAGAAACCATTCCGAAATACAAATTACATGCCATAAGTGCAAAAAACATAATAAAAAATAAAAGTTTTGTAAATTTTTCATATTGGGCAAAATTGACCCACTAATGTTAAATGCGTTTTGTTTTTGAAGTACAGGATAAGGGTTAATCATTCAAAAAAACCAGGGGCGTATCCAGCTCAAGTTTAGGGTTTGGGGGGGGGGGGGGGGTAATTTTAAATGAAGCACACAATTTAAAAACTAGCTTTTAGCGTTTTATTATGACGAAAACTCAAAAAAAGTTTAAATAGTTTAAACAATTATCCCTATACATATATATTATAAAATCAAGGTGTAAGTTTGTTTGTTTGTTTGTTTGTTTGTTTGTTTGTTTGTCACGCAATCACGCCTAAGCGGCTGCACCGATTTTCATGAAATTTGGAATGTAAATACCTTGAAGCCCTGGGTGTGCGATAGGCTATACGTTTTTGGAAAAAGGGGAGGTGCCACGCCCACAGCACTTCAAATCTAACTGTACTTCCACTGAAAAAAAAATAACTTTTAATACTGGTGCATATGTTGCACCGATTTTTTCAAAATTTTGTACACATTTATTAGGCCTCTAACGGAAAAAATTTTAAGGCAAAAAAGGAGGCGGGACCACGCCCCCAAAAACAAAAATTATATGATAGGCACTTATTCCAGACCGATTTTTTTGAAATTAGTTCGCATATAAACGGCTTCTAAAGTTAAAATTTTGGAGGTAAAAAAGTGGGCGGTGCCACGCCTACAAAAATTTAACTTTTTTTGCTGTTACTTTTATTGCACCGATTTTTTTTTTAACTTGGCACACATATAGAAGGCCCTAAATTCTGAAATTCTAAAGGACACAAGCTAGGGTTGTTGCGCCCACAAAAATTTTAGTCTTCATGCTGGTTCTTCTACTGTTGCAATTTTTATGAATCTCAAAGATTTACCAATAATTTTTATTTTCGGTACAATAATTAGTGGCACAAAGATGGACAAACGTGCAAAGTTATGTGAAGATAGAGCAATATTTAAGCCAGTTATAGCCTAAAACGCTTAATCCGGGAGGACATTTGTATGGGAGCTACGTCAAAAAATTAACCGATCATCACCACAAACAACATGCTTTTTTCCTATGCCAAAAAACACATCTGTTCCAAATTTCATCGAAATATCTGCAAAAATGCGGTATCTACTCTGTTCAAAAGAATACATTAACTCCAAGCCGGACTGACGGACCGACATGTTATAATCGACTCAGGAAGTGATTCTGTGTCGATCGGTATAATAAGAGGTAGGTCTGAGACCTTTTCTTTTGTAGGGTATAAATGTTTGTACAAAAACATAATTAAATTTGGGAATCACAATATAAGAGAACTTTAAACTCCTTTTGAAAAACACTTGAAATGTAATTATACTATAAATTAAGAACGATTAATATATACAGGGTGTCCCCCGGCAAGGTATACTAATTTATTTTACCGCCATTTTGGTAAACGTTAGTCTTGACAGTTGGTATTTTGCAGTCGTGAAGTAGAGACATGGCAAATTTATTATGAAAAAATATTCAGTAACCCAACGTGTTTTAATCAATAAAACATGACAACCCCGTTTTTCATGAAAAAATAATAATGAGTGCCGAGGCACATTTCCATTTGAGTGGTTATGTCAATAACCAGATTAGTCGGTTCTGGGTAATAGAAACCCCTCAAATTATCCATCAGTCACTTTTGCATCCATTAAAAGTGGAAGTCTGGTGTGCAGTTTGGTCAGGAGGAATCATTGGAGCTTAATTTTTTAAAACTGAAAACGGCGTAATGGGAAGCGATATCCTGATATGATTGAAAACCTTTTAATTTAATTTAAGAAATGGTGATGATGATTGGCCTGATTTGACTGCTCCGGACTTCTTTTTGTGGGGATATCTGAGCAGCAAGGTTTATGCATATAAACCAACTTTCCGGCGGACACCCTGTGTATGGCAATATTATTGGAGCAGCAATACCAACAGGGTAATTCTAAGGGGAAGATATTTTTAAACTCCATATACCAGGTAATCCAAAAGGTTTGCCTTCCAATTCTTAACGCTTGCAGTTTTCAAACAAACTAGCCTTTGCTTTAACAATTAAATAATCCCAGGTTGCTGGTTTGCTGGATTTGCTGGTTTGCACTTGGAACTCCTCCCCGCTTCTCTCATAGCATGTTGTAAGTCACCTGTTCTAGGGTACTAAGTGGATAAAATTTACAAATTTGTGCACTAAATGGAAAAACTCCTAACAGAGTGTAAAATAGCGTTTTATGAAGTACCTAACGACCCGTAATTTTTTTTATAAGCTACAAACTTAACTATTAATATTTGTATAGTAATTTAAAACTTAATAATCCAGATTTATTTTGTTAGGTTTTGTTTGCATAATTTCACACAATATTGTTTATGGGTTTAATGTTTAATGTAAATGTTTTATTAACATCACTAAAGGGTATTTGGTGTAAAAATTCACATACTAAAGGCATAGACAGCTCATCAAAACGATTAAAATTTCGAGTTAAATCGAATGCTGTAATTTTCCCACAGTTTTATATGCACTTTTTTAAGTTAAAAATTTACTTCAAAACTTTACCTTTTAAGATTATTCCCGCGCAACGCCGGGACGGGTAAGCTAGTAATTATATAAAAGGCAAAAAAACATACTTCTTAAATTAATAATTTATGGTTCCTGTTGTAGCAAATTTGTTAAGCACGACATTTGCATTAATTACAGTTTTGATATGTATATGCAACATTGCTAAGCCGTTAAGCTTGTCCTTAGTCATGATTGATCTCAGCCATATTTTAATACGGCCGTAGCATTACTGAACAACTTTAAAGTAAATATGAGAAATATTTTTTGCAAATTTGGATAATTTCAATATACGCACTTTTTTTATCAATTATTTAAAATTTTAATAAATCTCCAAGTTGTTGAATTAAAAGTTACCTTATCATTAAATGTAGTAATATTTTGAGGCAGAAATTGAGGGATGTCCTTTGAGAAACGTGATTTAAAGGTCTTGCAAAACAGATTCAACTAAAATTTGTAGCCCTCGATTCGGTGGTATATTTCGACCTCTATAATATAATTTTTCTTTAAAATCTAGTCTTTTTTACTAAAATTCCCATCCCAACGCGAATATATTTTGTCTCTTCAAAAATACATATTTTTAAATTCTGTTTAGGCTTCATTGTTTTTAGTCTCAAGATACATTATCACAGTTTTTATAAGAGATGATCCTCTTTAAATCTGTATCCTACTTTTGTAGAATTACCCTAAACGGCTGTGGGACCGTTATTTTATAGTTTGGAATATGTAATCCGCAAATAAATTTGAAAGTGATCAAAGAAGCTTTTAATAATAAGGCTTTTGAAAACGTATCCCTATCTTGCCACGAGAATATCAATTCATACACAATTTTCAAAATCAAGACCAATGTTTTTCAAAGCTCTTAAAACTACTGATGATTGTGTGTTCCCATTAGCAGACACTTCGATATACTCGCCAATATCATTTAAAGCCTCTTCAAATGCGTCGATAAATTCTTTTTTTTACTAGCTTTTCGTTTACCGTAAAATACTTTAAAGCTAAAGAAATTTGGCTTTTTCCTGATATATCAGCGATTTCATTAAAAATTATCAAATAGTATGTATTTAGCGTCATAAACATATTTTAGTACGATTTCTAAAATAAAATTATGGATACTTTCACTAATTATAATTTGAATTGTTTTCGATATATGTATGTATGTGAAGCATTTAATGGGCAAGCTTAGAAATGGTTGCCTTTAACTTAATTTCCAGCATCCATACGAAATCGCAGAAGGGAACTAAATATATCTTCCGAGTTTGTATTTTTAAAAGATAGCAAAGGCTTACGGAGAGGTATATTTTGCCTTCCGAGGGAAAGTATAGTTTCAACAGAAACCAACAAACGTTTTCGATTTTTAATTTTTTGTTGAAGTGCAGATATTTTCATTTAATTTGTCACCTCAAGACGAAAGTTTTCATGTGTCTTCAAAAACATTTTTCCAAAAGCAACTGCATCTTTGAATATGCGATTCATTTGTTTAATAAAATATACGAAATGTTTGTTTCATGGCTCAAATATTTTTATTTATTAAATCAAAAATGAAGTTTTAATAGTTTTGGGGTGGGGAATTTTCTTTCGACCCCCCCCCCCCCTGAATCATAAAACTAATCATGTTTTTTTTTGCATTGTTTTTTATCTATAGGCACTGGATTTTAAATATAAACAGCACAAACATGCTTCACCATGCAAGTTTTGCGTTTTTAGCGTTAGCTGCTCTGGAAGCATTTTTAGTCACAAGTCAACTTTCGGTAAGTACATATCAGATTTTAACCTAAATTTCATCCAATTCTTTTTTATATCACCATAATATTTTTCATAAATTTTTTTTTTTTTTTTCAAAATAGTAAGAATTTTGTATTCGGCTTTAACTAATCTTCAGAACATCCTTCTAACACGAACACATCTTATATAAAACCTTTTAAATTTGTTAAGCCTCTACACAGAAATAAAATTATTTTTTAGTTTGTCATTCCTCTTGTGATTTCTACAAATTTCATTTGCGACCATTTTAACTAGATTTAGACAATTCAGTCAGGTCGGTTTTTCTGTTTGTTGAAATAAAGTTTCAAAAGCCGAGTCAGTTCCGACGGACAATCTTCTGCTGTCAAACTATTGGAAAAATATCATTTTGCCCGGACACTTTTAAGAAAAGAGCAAGATTTGCGAAATTTGTTAGCAATTTTCATGCGCTACTTTTTGGAAACTACTACAGCTATCGACTTACATTGTACATTTTTAAAATAAATTATTTGATGGGAACAGAGAAAGCGGTAAACCCCATACGTTGCACTTTAATATAATATAAATAACAATGCCCAAACAACGTCTTAACTTTAAAAGTGCACTTTTGGAGCTAACGATGCAAAATTGTTGGCTATGTTATGTTTTAAACTGTACTTATGTTTAACCCGCTACTTCGTAAGCGCAGTTTTAAATGTTTACTAAAACAAAGTAATAAATTGGTTATTTTTATGTAATCTATGTTCCAAATCTCTAATTTTCCATTTTCAGCACATGTAGGTAAAAAAAGTACCAAAAATTAAAAAAATTAAATTTTAAATTTACTTTGGTTTTTTATTTCTAAAATTAAAATCTGGAAACCATGCAGAAAGCTGCCAGAAATGTTCAAAATTCCTTTTCCCTACTTAATTGACTTCTACCCTTAAGCGGGGATACTAGATTTTGATTTTGTTTTTCTAGAATCAAGGTCTCAAAGCAATGCAAAAAAAGTCTCAAATTGTGTGAAGTACTTTTAGTACGCTTTTCTGACTTCCGCCTTCAATCAGAATCAAAAGCGTTATTTTTTTTTTAGACTCATTATCTCATATGCGGAAGTGTATAGAAAACATGAAAAAATCCCTTTTTGGCCTTTAAATTGACATTTGATTTTAATCTCTGTTAGTAATCCTTGATTTCATATTTTAAGACTCATAATCCTAAATTATGTCAAAAGTACTAAAAATGCGAAAAAAGTTAACCACTTAATTGACTTCAACCTTAATCTGAGTGAATATTCGTTAACTTTGTATATGTATACTCACATTCCCAAAAGGTAAAAAGTACCAGCTGTGTGATTAAAGTTCTTTTTGAACATTTAGTTGACCTTTGACTAATTTATGGATCAAAGAGCTTTTAACGCAAGTTACCCTGCGGGAAATTGGTGTCAATTGGTCGGCGTACCCGTCCTGTTACCGGTACAAAACATGAATTGCACAAAAGCTGTTGGTCGTGATTGGTTAAAAATGCACACATCAAGTAACTGGTTCAAAGGTGTTAAAGAGGTTAGGGGAAAAAATAGAAACACTGGTCCCTTCACATAAACATACATCTGTTTATATAAACACACACACACGCCTAAATACATACAAAGTATATTGAACAGGATCTTAAAC
The DNA here is from genome assembly GCA_963583895.1 of Melanophora roralis. Lineage (NCBI taxonomy): Eukaryota > Metazoa > Arthropoda > Insecta > Diptera > Rhinophoridae > Melanophora > Melanophora roralis. The sequence goes on from OY757191.1 coordinate 56,727,756, forward strand.
AATTAATTCAAAATTTGCTTATATAGGATTGGCCTGTAACCCGTTCTTAGGTGTTAGTTTTGAACCAATTGCCCCCTCCAATGACAACGCAATGTAAAAGTGACAGGTTCTCTTCATATAAAGTGTTGGAACTAGAACCAGTCCTTACCCTAAAGGACCGTTCACGTCAATAGTTTTGGACCAGTTCACTTCCCCGTAGGGTAGTTTGTCACTAGAAATGATATTTAAAGAAACATTCTTAGTTTTGATTTTGCTTTTCTTTTTGTTCAATTTATAGCTAATAAAAATGCTTTTAATGATTTTACCACTAGGTTAGGTTAGGTTAGGTTAGGTTACAAGGGTTAGTGGCAAATCCAACTCGCCATCTCCTCCCGGAGGCCCTCAGTCAGTAGTCGTAGCCGCTGAATCACATATCTGCACAGCCACCCACAACCAGAGACCACACAACCTCTGTCGGCAGATCTGCAGCCCAGGGCAGTGGCAGACAAGATGTTCTACCGTCTTTATCTCCTCCTTATCCCCGCATGCCCTGCAGAAATATAGAAAGTTCCTGCTCCACTTATTCGTCATATACCTGACATCGCAGTGCCCTGTGAAAGTCCCAATAATGCACCTCAGAACTCTCCTGCTCTCCTTGAGCAGCAGGTCAAGACCCATTCTGTCTAGCCTGGGCCATAAAAGTCTGGAGATCCTGCAATCGGACCTGTACCTCGAGGTTTGGCCCACCTTGTCCATTATTTAAGTCCCTAATAACCCATATTAGAAACCCAGTGGTGGTCTCACCGGCTCAAAACCAAGTATAATATCCCAGACCAATCCGTTCCTTGCCATTCCATCGGCAATCTCATTGCCGGAAACGTCACAATTACCCGGAACCCAACAGAGTCTAACCCTACGTGTCACCATTATCGCTCTAAGAGCACGTCTGAACCTGACATAATGTCCCTCTAGAGCCTAGAGCGCGCTCTGATTATCCACTGAGATTGTCACGTCCCCTCTTCCACGCCTCCGTATACGGAATTTCTACTTGGAGCACGATCCCAAAGTCAAGTTTTGCTAACATATAGTCCATCACACCTGACCACCGCAGGAGTCGACCATTCCCGATCCTTCCTAAAATGCCGGCATGCCCATCCGAATCCTGACTCGCTAAGTCTAAACAAGCTCCTAGCCGCCATTCCTGCAACAAAATCCTCGATGGGAAGAAGGTGTAGAATGATATCCAGCGCTGCCTGTAGTATACTATTCCTGGCCCCTGTAATGCCTAGCACAACACTTCTCTGGACCATCGTCAAGAGATTCCTTATGTCGCCCCTCTCTAGGGCTTTCTACCATATAAAGCTGCCGTACGTTTGAATTAATCTTATAGCGGATGTGTAAATCCAGTTTACTCTAGCCGGTTGCAACCCCCAGGTTCTACCTATGGTGTTCCTACCGGCATAATAGGCATTGAAAGCCTTCATAATCCTCTCCTCTGCGTTCGCCCACCAAAATAACTAGTCATCCAGGACCATACCCAGATCCGCTATTTTCAGCGGAACCCCGTCAAGCTCTGGCAGCTCAAAGTCCGCCACCTTTGGCTCAAACAGACCAATTTGATAATGCACTCTGCATTACCTCGCTCGTAGTGGATAAGAGTTTTTCCTTCACTAAAACCACGCTGTCGTTTGCATAAGCCACTACTTCTATTCTTTCGAGTGAAATCGCCTTAATATCCCATTGAGTACCAAAATCCACAGCAGGGGCGACAAATCCCCTAACCGCCACTTTTTTTCAATGTTTATTTTCCCACACAGAGTTGATTATCCTGCTTCCAAGGGCAGAACAGATCCACTCCATAAGGATGCCCTGATATCCTACCTCCTCAGTTTACTTCCAATAGCCTCTATAGAAACGTTGTTAAAGTTTTTAATTTTTTTCACTAGGACAGAGTAAAATAGAAACTCGATTGGCAGCACGGTTTTAAACTCCTACTGAAATCAGTTTACTATGGCCACAGCTTCAACTGTGGTTATGTTGAGGTGTAGCTATGATGTCATCAAAATTATTGTGTTCATTTAAATGCATCTATTCTCTTTTTGACCGGTTGTAGTCGGTAGCCTGCTGTGGTCTATTTGTTTATAGCATTAAGTTAAATGCCTTGTTCAGTTTTGAGTACAATCGTTCACGGCGCAGAAAACCTAAGAAGTATTTAGAAAAACTACATGTCTGCAATGCCTTTTGCTACGTAATTTTTAATTGTATATCTGGGAAACTGATTCAGCTTATCGATCACAAAATTACTCTAAAGTAATTGTACAAAATAATGCCAATATTTTGAAAAAAAAGTTTGAATGAAAAATTTGTAAGATAAATTGAAGCACGAGAGTAGCATCACTCATACAAAGTTTTCTATATTTAAAACTAGGGTATATATGGACTTTAAGGTCACCACAAAGTAATCTTTTATATCATTTGCGATTTGAAGATAACTTGACTAAATCCAGTAACTACATATACAAAAAGACTTTAGTAAGGGGTATCTAAACTGCGTTATACAGCGCTGTTACTTGTATTTGGTTTAATAAAATATCTTTTAAATGCATCTAAGAAAAAAAGTTGGTTTTGTAACAAAATAAATATTGTAATAATAAAAGAAAAACACTCATTTCTATAAGAGCAAAAACAAATTTTGCGCGTGTTTTAGGTTTATTTTAGTTTATTTTTTAAGCTTTTTCAGCTATTTTAATATTCAATGCTAACATAAAGTATAGAAAGTGTTACTTTTCTTATGAAATATAATTTTAAGCCAAAACAATTTCAAAATTTACTTTAAAAAAAGTATTATTGAATTATTGTAGGATATAATAGATTTTTTGTTTTTATTATTTATTTGAAGAAAATTTTTATTATAATTACTACAAATAAACAAACTACTAGTATAACAGCATATAATTATACACTGTCCCATAAACGAGCTCTCTAGTATAATACATATAGGCATGAATATAAACAATAAATACATTTTTTAAAACTAATTATATTTTTTATACAAAACATATACAAGGTTATATCTGTTTTTAATAGCGAATGTTTCGTAATGAAAAAATTGTTCAAAAAACATTACAATAGCAATTATTTAAAAAAAAACCGTCAGAATTAAAAGAAAAACATGGTACATATTTAAATTTGGAAATATGTTCCTATCTTCACGGAAAAAGTTCGTATCGAACCTTATATTCTCAGCTGTCAGTTGATTGCTAGTGGCAGCTTTAACATTTGCTCTTTTATATATGTAGAACAAGTAACAGCGCTGTATTCAGCTGTGCCGAATCTTAGACGCCGTAACATTGGTCTTTTGAAAACCCGAACTTTTTTTTATATTTTAAACCAATTTTTTTATGAAATATTTATAGTTTTTAAATAGGGGTTAGTGTAAGTGACTAGGGAAGTTGTAGGGGCTTCTGCGCTAATTTTTTTAAATTTTGTATAGTAAATTCTGGTAAATTGCTTGAAAGGAAAAATTTGTTGGAGTCTGTCCTACATTTCACCTATCCGCGGGCACCCTAAAAGCCTTACCAAACTTTGTATGGGAGCCCCTGTAGTGCGATGGTGATAGGGGGTAAGTATGTTTAAGGACTATGTCTGGGAGGGGAAACTAATGGGGTTCTGTAATATATTTTATTCCTCCAAGAGTGACTCCGAGGATGTTGTAGGGGGTTTTACCCAATTTTTTTATAATTTTGTATGGCAACTCCCTTAGGGCATGGAGATAGGGGGCAAGTATGCTCTAGGAAAATGTACACTTTATTGCTCAGATGGCGACTCTGAGGAAGTTATGGGCGTTTTAACATCATTATTGTAGATTTTGTATGGCAACCCCCTTAGGTGAAGGAGATTGGGGGCAAATTTGTTTAGGAATATGTTTGGGAGGGAAAATTAATGAGGACTGTGATAGATTTTTTTTCTCCATGAGTGACTCCAGAGATGTTGTAGGTTGGTTTATCTCCCTTAGGGCATGGACATAGTGGTAAGTATGTTCCAAGAATATGTTAACGAGGGGAAACTAATTGGAGTCAATGGTAGACTTTATTGCTCAAATGCTGTCTCTGGGGAAGTTGTGAGCGTTCTTACAACATTTTTGTAAAATTTGTATGCCAGCCCCTATTAGGTGATGGAGATAGAGGGTAAGTATGTTTTAGAAATATGTTTGGAAGTGAAAACTAATTGGGGTCTGTGATGCATTTTATTCCAAGCGCAAATCCAGCGCAGTTGTAGTGGTTTTCATGTACGAATTTTAGGAAAAAAAAAACAGTGGTAGTCTTAGTTTTTTGCTTATATATTTGGGTCACCCAATAGGATTTTGCTCGCAGATATTTCTGATTGTTTGATAGCATTTACGGTTCTTTGCGACATTGGGTTGAGTTCTTTCATAACACTGGCAGGAGGACAGACCGACATCGCTAAATCGAATTGTCTATCTATAAGGACCAAAAATTATGGGGTTGCAGATGGATGGGGTTGCAGATGGATATTAAAGAAATTTCAAATGTAATGACAAACTTATATCTATATACCCATATCACTTATGTGAAGGGTATATTAAAACAAAACATACAAATATATTTTACTCTCATAAAATTTTCTTGGCTAATTTTTTTTTAATTAATAGCAAAATATATTGACAAGTTATCGTTTTAAGCCAAGACGTTGGTATAAAAAAAATTTGACATATAACATCTTAAAATATCCAACAAATTTAATCAGAGCGGATGTTGATGCTGAAATAAGAAGAGCTTTTTCCCAGTGGAGTAATGAAGCTAATTTAAATTTTACACACGTTAAATCTGATGCTGTCGATATACCTATCTAGTAAGTTTTTTTAAGCTGAAATCCTAATATTAATAATAGTATTAATGTTTAATTCAAAAACGTCTTGTACGTCTTGTACTTAAGTCGTTGGTGTCGTAAGAATGTTGTTAGTTTTTTATTTTAAAGCAATAGTAGCTACAACTCGTACAACATCTTTTTAAATATTTTGTAATGTCGTTAATTGTAGGTTGTAAATTGGAATTTTATTTTCTTTATTCTTCCTTTTAAAAGCTGGACAAAATAAACCAAAACCCGCCATAGTTTCTACGACCTACACCACATACAACAGGTTGTGAATTAAACATATGCTTTTTATTATTTTTTTTCTTTTGCCAAATTTACAGCCGGTTAAAGTTTGTAGATTGTAAGCAGCTCATGCTAACTGTGCCAAGCTTTAAGAAAGAAAAAAATAAATATAACTTACAATCTACGACATTCGAAAAACATGGAGAAAATGTTGTTCTAATTCTAACAACTGTTTCTTTAAAAATAACTGAAAACATTTTTGCAACCCGATGAGTTACAATACTTACAATAGGCTCTGAATTGAATTTATATTATTTATTTATACCCGATGAGTTACAATACTTTCACAATAGGCTCTGAATTAAATTTATATTTTAGGTATTAAACTTATATGTAAGTACGGCCATCACTTATTTTTGGCTCTAAATTATTGCGCCTCTTAATTTTAAGTAAAACAAAGAACAGCATTATTTTTAATTTTTATAGCCTCTGAATTTTAACGATCGACTAAATTAAATTTTAGTCGTTCATGTCAGTTAGATTTATTTACTACACCATTTCCAATTGTATTTCAGAACTTTCTAATTGTATATAAGAAATTTCTCATTCAATTTCAGAAATTTTTAATTCAATTTCAAAAATTTCTATTTCAATTTCAGAAAATTCTTATTCAATTTCATAAACTTCTATTTGTATTTTAGAATTTTCCATTTGAAATTCAAATAGAAATGTCTGAAATACAAATGAAGAATTCTGAAATACAATTAGAAAATTCTGAAATACAAATAGAAAATTCTGAAATACATATAGGAAATTCTGAAATACAAATAGAAATTTCTGAAATTGAATTAGAAATTTCTGAAATATAATTAGAAAGTTCTGAAATACAATTGGAAATTTCTGAAATTGAATTTGAAATTTCTGAAATTGAATTAGAAATTTTTGAAATTGAATTAGAAATTTCTGATATACAATTAGAAATTTCGGGTTTTTGGAGACCAGTAACCGTTAAAGTAATTATTAACCTCTTCGCTCTAAAAAATGGGATTTGCAGTGCGAAAACGCTCTAACATCGTTTTATAAAAATCATTGCATAAATTACATAACCCCATCGTACCCTTCACACAGGAATTTTCAGTATAATGGGGCGACTGCACACACAGGCAGAAGAGCTTCGATGAACTTGTTTGGGGAAAATTTTACCCAAAAACTATCAGTCGCTTTGGGAACATCCAATGGCAACCGAGGTCGCTCAATCTAACTCCCAAAGAGAGGGTTTATATTGACAACCAGGGCTGTCAGTTATGGCGATTTTACGCCAAATGTGGCGATTTTTTAGTGCTCTTGGCTATTAAAATTTAGACTTGACGCCATGGCGATATTGTTGGCGATTATTTTAACAAACGGCAAAGTTTTTGAACTAACTAAAGAAATGATAAACATATTTAATACAAATAATATGTATGTTACCCAAAATAGCACAGATGAAACATATTAAGCTGAAGTTTATAGCTCACTAAATGCATTCTTTTAATTTCTAAAATTAAGTGCTATATAATCCAAAAAATGTTTAATTTTATATATACACATACACACATTCAAAAACTATGCTTAATGTAATATTAACATAATTAGCTCGTAAATTACTCCTTTTTGTATAAAAATAACCTTGTTTGCCATAGATTTGCTTTAAACGATGTTACATACAAAATTACTACAATACCAATGCTGCATTAAGTTCGTGTTTTATCCTAATCAAAGATTTTAATATTTAACAACATGTTACTTAACAAAGTAACTGCCATTATACGTATGCTCTTGGTTCAACATGTTTTCAATTCTTCCTTTGAATTTCTTGGTGTACAAAAAAATTTAATTTTTACTTTAATTAAATAGTTATTTCTTTTTATTTTATTTATTTAATAAAAACATTAATATTTCATATGTTTATTTAAGTAAAATAATTTGTGAGCTTTTTTCGAATTTTTTAGCGACTTTTTTTGTTTTTAAGTTCTAAAAAAAATTTTTTGGCGAATTTTGGCGATTTTTGATAACCGTTCTGGCGATGGACCCTGAAAAAAAGCTGACAACCCTGGTGACAACCCTTAATCTCTTGTTGCTTTAAAGGTAATATTCGTCGAGAAATCAGGTCGATTGAACCAAGTTTACTGCAGCGTGTGGCGCATAATACAAGGCTCCGTTTTAAACAGTGTGTTCAACTCGACGGAAAACAGCTGGATGACCTACTCTTTAAAAAATAAAATTCCTTTTTTATTTTATCGTTCGATACTCTCAAACTTTGTGTCAATTATTTCTTGTTGATAAAATAAGCAACAAAATGCTCATTGAGCTACCTTTTACAGCAAAAAGAATAATTCTTTTTATTTTTTAATGCCATAATACGGCTTGAACATTTTCCACCAATATGGAAAGTTGCCTTAGTAAAGATGATTCCTAAGCCTGGTAAAGATCCTTCGAAGAAGGAGTCGTATAGGCCTATAAGTTTGTTACCAACTTTGTCCAAACTGTTTGAAAAGCTGCTTAAAAACAAGCTTACTCCGATCCTGAATGAAAACAACTGCATTCCAGATCACCAATTTGGCTTTAGAAGTCAACATAGCACAATAGAACAAACTCAGAGACTGGTGCAGGTTATAAGAAAAACTTTTGAGGAAAAAAAGTATTGCTCCGCGCTTTTTATAGATGTCTCTCAAGCTTTCGATAAAGTATGGCACGAAGGCCTGTTAAACAAACTAAAGCTTAACCTTCCAGCTAATATTTTCAACCTACTAGAAAAGTACATAACCGGTCGACAATTTAAAATCAAAGAGGGAAACCAAATAAGTTGTTACCAACCAATAGGGGCTAGTGTACCTCAAGGGAGTATCCTAGGTCCAATTTTGTACTTGCTTTACACGGCAGATATGCCAACAAACAGTTTTACGCACACGTCTACATTTGCTGACGATACCGCTTTCCTTAGTATTCACAAAGACCCTAAAGAGGCTTCGAACCAGCTGCAACAACACGTAACCCAAGTTGAAAAATGGGCAAAATTATGGGGAATAAAAATTAATGACCAAAAATGTACCCACGTAACGTTTACTTTACGCAAAGAAACGTGCTCTCCAATCCTTATTAACAACCATATGGTGCCGCAACGATTTGAGACGAAATACCTTGGCATTCACCTGGACCGTCGCCTTACATGGAAGACGCATATAGATGCGAAGTTGACGCAAACGAAACTTAAAGCTACACAACTTCATTGGCCAATTGGCAGAAACTCTGTGCTTCGTCTTGATTGTAAACTTCTACTTTACAAATCGATTTTGAAACCAATTTGGTGCTACGGTATACAATTATGGGGCACTGCTTCCGCCTCTAACATAGAAAAAATTCAACGCCGTCAAAACAAAATCCTAAGAATGATAACTGGTGCTCCTTGGTATATTAAAAACAGCAACATCCACAAGGATCTACAAGTTCCACTAGTTAAATGCGAAATCCTGAACTATGTGGACAAGTATTTAAATAAGCTGGAAACGCATCCAAATCCGCTCGCTCGAAACATCTTGCAACATAGTGGACACACTCGTCTGAAAAGAAGGGACACTATTGAACTTAGATGAAACTGTTTAAATTAATTTACTTTGTTATGAGAACTTAAATTTTGGTCTGGTACTGACTGGACTAACATAAATTACTTAGTTTTAAGATTTGAAAACTTATTGTTAGTTCGCAAAAGCGAAGATTCAATAATAAATATATGAAAAAAAAAAAAAAAATTTCTTGTTTTTATTTAAGTTTAAAAATATAAATCTGTCACCAGACACCCTGTACTTTTTCTGAAAGAATACGTGTGCAGTTTTGCTAAAAATGTATAATCCTGATTATTAAAAGTAAATTCAAATACCAACTTCTTTAAAAAAAATCAGTACATTTAAGTAAATGCATTCAATACACCAAATGAAAAATTGGTACTTGTACTGATATAATCAACCTATAAATAAGTTATTATACCCTTCACATAGTGATAAGGGTATATATCAGTTTGTCATTCCGTTTGTAATTTCTTTATTATCCATTTGCGACCCCATAAATTATATACATATATTCTGGATCCATGTTCGTCTGTCCGTCTGCTCAAATCAAGTTTCCGGAGTCAAATAAAAATATACAGAAAAGCTATTGGTGTCAAACTCTTAGAAATCAGCAAAATCGATTTACTATTGACCGAGATAGAAGCGAAAACCCAAACTAACCCATTTTTTTTCAGGACAAAATCCGTGCATATATCCCTATATATTTTAGTAAATATAGTCATTCTTACCACAAAACTTGGCACGGATACTCCTAAAGTAGGGACCTAAATAATGGAACAGTTTTTATGAGATAGGAATAGGGGAAGTGGTAGTTTTCCTACAATTGCACAAATTTGGTGATATATTTTATTCGCTATATCTCGGAAACTATAACAGATATCGAAATCAAATGTTCTACAAAAAGTAATTGGACAACAAGACCTACGCTTTAAAGAAAACATTTTTTGAGTGGGGGCAAAAAAAGGGGTAGCTCCCATATAAATTAACAATTTTTATTAAATTTTCGATACGCTATATCTCAGAAACTGTAACCGATATAGAAATCAAATGTTCTGCAAAAAGTAAATGGATGGTTTTGTTGTCCATTTACTTACGCGTTAAAGAAAACATTTTTTGGATGGGGGGTGAATATGGGGTAACTCCGATACAAACTAACTATTTTTGTAAAATTTTCAATACGCTATATCTCAGAAACTGTAACAGATATCGAAATCAAATGCTCTGCAAAAAGCAATTGGACAACAAAACTTACGCTTTGAAGAAAAAACTTTTTAGGTAGGGGGTGAATATAGGGTAGCTCCCATACAAATTTACAATTTTTGTAAAATTTTCGATACGCTATATCTCGGAAACTATAACAGCTATCGACATCAAATGTTTTGCAAAAAGTAATTTTACTACAAAACCTACACTTCGAAGAAAACATTTTTTGTGTGGGGGGGGGGGGGGGAGGTTAATAAGGGGTAGCTCCCATACAAATTAACAATTTTTATGAAATTTTCGATTCGCTACATCTGGGAAACTATAACAGCCATCGACTTAGAATGTTGTACACAAAGTAATAATCAAATAGTTCATACATTTTGAAAAAAAAGTTGCAGAGGAGCAGGGGGACTAAAACATCCCATAAAAATAACAACTTTTATTAACCTTTTAATACGAATAATGTCAAAAGTTTTTAAAACTCTAGACCTCAAACCTTCTTCATCTATTTCTATTATTCATACGAACGTTAAAATTTTGTAAAGTTTTCTATGGATTTTAAAGTTCGCACAAGGTATTTTTATTATATTGTTTGCAGTACAAAATTATTCGGCTGGGTATATTAAGAGACCAATGTGAAGGGTATATAAGACTCGGCACAGCCCAATATAGCGCTCTTACTTGTTTTATCTTTAAGTTCGTTATCTATCATAATAAATGTACTTATTTTATTTCTAGTTATCAACAGAACAACACTAACTTTTTTGGTCCCGCTAAAATGTTTGAACCTATCAATTTCAATCAAAAGTTAAAATTCTCCATTAATAGTACTAAAGGATACGATATATTTCAATTTGCTCTTCATTTTATTGGCCACTCTTTGGGCTTAGCCTATTCCGAAAATAAGACAGACCTAATGTATCGTTACTTTCATATCAATCGAAATAACAAGCAATTGAGCTTCAGGGACATACGTTCCATCAGAAATTTATATGGCATCAGTTCTTATTATGATTTGTGTAAATATCCTAAAATTGATGCTGCCATAACTTTAGATAAAAACAGGAATGGAGTATATGTTTTCAAGGGCAACAGCTTTTATTTGATTGATAATAAGGAGTTGGTTCTCGGCTATCCTAAACTAATTCAAAAAAAATGGTTAGAGCTACCACGTACGTTTTTATTGAACTGGTAAAAAACACGCTATAAACATAACTTTCTTTAAGGTGACATTGATGCTGCTTTTACATCTAATGATGGCCTTACGCATTTCTTTAAGGGCAATAAAACTTGGCGTTACAATGAAAGTAAAATTATCAATGGCTTTCCTAAAAATATTAGTGAAGTTTTTCCCGGCATTCCTGCTAACTTAGATGCAGCTCTGCGCATAAGTGGTTCTTACTCAATTTTATTCTTTAAGCATGAACAAGTTTTTGATTTCAATCCCAGCCGGAAGCCACAAGTAGAACAATTTTCCGTAGCATCAAAATTTGTGGGTGTTCCGAATAATGTAGAAGCTGCTGTGCACGTTAAAGGTTTTGGTAACTGTGTCATCAAGGATAATACATTCTTTGCTCTACAATATAAGAATGGAAAAGTAAGTGTTTAATTATTTGTATATATTAAGCAACAACGTTAATAAATAATTAAATGGCGGACTGACGACTGACTAAGTGACTCATCATCACACAACCCGAACGCGTAAAGCTAGATGTTTATATCCACCAAGACAGGATCTTGGGAAACTCAGAACCGAAGAGGGTGAAAATGGGCACAACATCAAAAAAACCCGGATACTAATATCTCCTAAGCAATATACAAAAGAAACAAAATTAAAAAAAACACTGTATTTGGCTCCACTTATAAACGGACCCGTATCTATAGCTATAGCGGTCTTTGGTGCTTTCTTAAAATTTCGACCTATTTTGGTTCTCTAAGTACTTTTTTTATCTTCAAAGCCAATACAAAGAGGAAATTAATTAAAATTGCGTTTGAAAGCTCTCTAAAAATTTTTAATATTGGTTTGACACTTTTTTAAAATTTCACAATATATGTTGGTACATCTTTTTTACGTACTTTTTGTAAGTTTCAAACCAATAAAGAAAAAAATATAAGTGTAATTGCTTTCGGCAGGCCTCGACAAAACATTAACAATTTTTTAATACTTCTTAAAAATTTTGGACTGTAAGGGATAGACAAAGGGGGCAAATTACACGCTGGTACCTTTAAGGTACTTTTAGTTACTTTTAAACCAATAAAGGTAAAAACATAATTTTAATTGCATTGGAAAGGTGTAGAAAACTTATGAACATGTGTTTGATCCTTTAAGCAACTTTGGAATCCTAAGAAACAGAAAGAAAGGTTACTAATTACATAGCGGCAATTTCTAAACTCTTTCTAACCTCGAAACTAATAAAATAAGATATATAATTTCAATTGCTTTCGAAAAATGGGTAATAATTGCATATTGGTACTTTTTGTAACTTTTTAACCAATAAAGGTAGACACATAATTGAAATTGCTTTGCGACAGGTCTTGAAAAATTATGAATTTTATTTTGATACTTTTTTTAAAATTTTGTGCCTTATGGTGTTTTCCTTTCTGGCAAAAATGTAACATTAATGTTACCATTCGAGCGGGTTTATGTTCCATTCTAAAAATACATGCAAGGGTGAAAACAGTTTTCGTTTTTCTTTCTGAACATGTTGCACAAATAACTGGCAAAAGTGTTACATATTTTACCCCTAATTATATTGCAGTGTAACAAAGAACCACTTTTTACAGCTGTGTTATGTATGTAAATACTTTTTTTGCAGGCGAGTTTTTAACACAGAGTGCAGTTTTTATTAAAATCAAGACATTTTTCTGTTCCATTGAAACAAAAATAATGGACAACTTTATAAGTGTGGGTGTAAACTGATAAAAATATTACACATACATATTGTAACATTTTTTTTAGAATGGAAAACACCATTAGATGGTAGAAAAAAGTGTGCAAATTTTATGTTGGTGCTCTTCGGGTACTTTTTCTAGTTTCTAAGTCAAATTACGAATTCCTTTCAATAGGCCTGAAAAAAATTTGAGCATATTTTTGATCTTTTTTAAACGATAAATCATCAAGCTTGACCGCGCATACTGCCTTTGATTGATACAACAACGAAATGGTCCACCTACACAGATTGTTCCATATATCTTGCGAAGTTCATTTAGGCCGAAATAGCATCTTTTCATTTAATTTTTTTACTGATGTTATCTTTATATTCATGGCGGTACCAGGGTACTCTTTCCTCGTAGGTTCTCTATTCGTTGCAATCATCAACTAGGCCTTGCCCTCATTTACTGCCAAACCCATCTTTTTATACTCTTTACACAGTAATAAGGAAAAATAAAATAAGTTTATCATTCAATTTAAAGTTTCTACAATATTCACTTGCTACCCCATAAAGTAAATATATTCTGGATCTTTATAGATAGGAAAGTCGATATAGCCATGCACGTCGGGCTGTCTGTTGAGATCAAGAGATCGGAGCCCAATAAAGTCGCATGAAAAGAATTTTGGCCTCAAACTATCAAATATATAGCTAAGAAAATTGCTTTCTTAAATAAGTGAGATTGTTTCTCTACGGAATTAGATGTAAGCAAAAGTCGAAAATAACCCATTTTTGAGGTAAAAATCTGTGCATATATCCCTATGTTTCTTAATAAAGGCAGACATTTATGCTAGAAACTAGGCAGGAAGACTAAGAAAATAGGGACCTGCAATTGCACATATTTTTATGCCCTTCACATAAGTGATAAGGGTATAATATATAAGTTTGTCATTCCGCTTGTAATTTCTTTACTATCCATTTGGGACCCCATAAAGAATATATATTCTGAATCCTTACATATACGGAAGCCGATTTAGCGTTGTCCGTCTGTCCGTGTTATGGTTGAAGTCAACTTTCTGAAGCCCCCCGATATCGCATAGACCCGTAAGTGGTATCAAACTGTCAGAGATAGTCGCGAGAAAATCTAAAATTCAAAACTACCTCCTTTTTTCAGTCTACAACAACAACAAAGAACATACTTATGTACACACAAAAAATTATCTAAGAAAACTTTACTTAAATCAAGCCATAGCGGTGTCAAAAGTACGGTGAGTACGGTTTTTCTTAAATCAAGTACGAAATTTCTTACTCCAAGTAAAATTTTTTAAGTACGAATTTCTTACTTTTAGCCACAATTAAGCCTAAATAGGATTGATTTAAGTTCGGAACCGTACTTGATGTAAGCCAAAAAAAGATTGATTTAAGCCATAAACGGGATTAATTAAAAAATGAAATGTAATTTTTTTGACTAATGGAGCTTTATTAAAGAAGAAGAATTTTATAGTTTATTTTTATTTTATAGATACTTTAAATTTATAATTTGAAAAATTAATTTTTTGTATTTACCGAAGCTGCGATTCGAACCAGGGATTTCTACACTGCAGTACAAGCGTGTTACCTCTAGGCCACCGAGACACTTTGTTTTCAAATGTAAAATAATATATTAAAACAAAATGTTTTTTTCTGCTTGATTTGTTGAAGCAATCCGAATAGGCTTGATTTAAGAAAATGTAAGTAAGGATCGTACCTGAAAATTTCAAGAAAGATTTTGGATAAAATCAAGAATAAAATTCTTGATTTTAGAAAGCCGTTTTTCGTTCTGTGTACAACTTTCCCGGAGTCGCCTCTAGCGAAAAAAAATGTATCGCAGACCCCCATTAGTTTCTTCTCCCAAACATATTCTTAAAACATACTTACCCCCTATCTCCACGCCCTAAGGGGCTTGCCATATAAAATTTACAAAAATGATATGAAAATGTCCACAACTTCTTCAGAGTTGGCCTTAGAGCAATAAAGTGTATGACCGACCCCTATTAGTTTCTTCTCCCAAACATATTCCTAGAATATACTTAGCCCCTATCTCCACGCCCTAAGGGGGTTGCCATACAAAATTTACAAAAATGATGTAAAAATGCCCACAACTTCTTCAGAGTTGGCCTTAGAGCAATAAAGTGTGCGACTGACCCCTATTAGTTTCTTCTCCCAAACATATTCCTAAAACAGACTTACCCCCTATCTCCACGCCCTAAGGGGGTTGCCATACAAAATTTACAAAAATGATGTAAAAATGCCCACAACTTCTTCAGAGTTGGCCTTAGAGCAATAAAGTGTACGACTGACCCCTATTAGTTTCTTCTCCCAAACATATTCCTTAAACAGACTTACCCCCTATCTTCACGCCCTAAGGGGGTTGCCATACAAAATTTACAAAAATGATATGAAAATGTCCACAGCTTCTTCGGAGTTGGCATTAGAGCAATAAAGTTTACGACCGACCCCTATTTGTTTCTTCTCGCAAACATATTCCTAAATCATACTTACCCCCTATCTCCACGCCCTAAAGGGGTTGCCATACAAAATTTACAAAAATGATGTAAAAATGCCCACAACTTCTTCAGAGTTGGCCTTAGAGCAATAAAGTGTGCGACTGACCCCTATTAGTTTCTTCTACCAAACATATTCCTAAAACAGACTTACCCCCTATCTCCACGCCCTAAGGGGGTTGCCATACAAAATTTACAAAAATGATTTAAAAATTCCCACAACTTCTTCAGAGTTGGCCTTAGAGCAATAAAGTGTACGACTGACCCCTATTAGTTTCTTCTCCCAAACATATTCCTTAAACAGACTTACCCCCTATCTCCACGCCCTAAGGGGGTTGCCATACAAAATTTACAAAAATGATATGAAAAGGCCCACAACTTCTTCATAGTTGGCCTTAGAGCAATAAAGTGTAGGACTGACCCCTATTAGTTTCTTCTCCCAAACATATTCCTTAAACAGACTTACCCCCTATCTCCACGCCCTAAGGGGGTTGCCATACAAAATTTACAAAAATGATGTAAAAATGCCCACAACTTCTTCAGAGTTGGACTTAGAGCAATAAAGTGTACGACTGACCCCCCCTTAGTTTCTTCTCCCAAACATATTCCTAAAACATACTTACCCCCTATCTCCACGCCCTAAGGGGGTTGCCATACAAAATTTACAAAAATGATTTAAAAATGCCCACAACTTCTTCAGAGTTGGTCTTAGAGCAATAAAGTGAACGACTGACCCCTATTAGTTTCTTCTCCCAAACATATTCCTAAAACATACTTACCCCCTATCTCCACGCTCTAAGGGGGTTGCCATACAAAATTTATAAAAATGATGTAAAAATGCCCACAACTTCTTCAGAGTTGGCCTTAGAGCGATAAAGTGTACGACTGACCCCCCTTAGTTTCTTCTCCCAAACATATTCGTAGAACATACTTACCCCCTATCTGCACGCCCTAAGGGGGTATCCACACAAAATTTACAAAAAATTATATGGAAATGCCCACAACTTCCTCAGAGTTAGTCTCAGAGCAATAAAGTGTATTACCGACCCCCATTAGCTTCCCCTCCAAAACGTATTCCTAGAATATACTTACCCCCTATCTCCACCCTCTAAGTAGGTAGCCATACAAAATTTGTAAAAAATAAGATAAGAACCCCTACAACTTCCCCGTCACCCGTGGAGCCTTAAAAAATCACACCGACCCCTATTTTAAAAATAGAAATATTTGATAAGTAAATAAATGAATAAAAATAAAAAAAAATTTGGGATTGCAAAAGGTCAATGTGAAGGGTATATAAGATTCGGCACAGCAGAATATAGCGCCGGGTAAAGCCAATTTTAACATTTAAGGCGGCAAAGTTACTCAATTTAATTTTTGTGTATAAGAATTTTTCTTTACATTTGCATACAAAATTTAAATATTTTAAAAAATATTTTTGATGTTTTTTTTT
The DNA here is from genome assembly GCA_963583895.1 of Melanophora roralis. Classification (NCBI taxonomy): domain Eukaryota; kingdom Metazoa; phylum Arthropoda; class Insecta; order Diptera; family Rhinophoridae; genus Melanophora; species Melanophora roralis. The sequence goes on from OY757191.1 coordinate 56,744,524, forward strand.
TAACTTGCAGAGGGTTTCCGACAAGAAACCGAGTTCTGGCAAAAGTATTCTTCTAAATTGTAATATCGATACTAACGCTGAGAACGATTTTCCCATGACAACCCTCCTTAATACAACCAGTGAAATTGATAATGAGGGAAAAGGATCAGTTCCAAATCCATGTTTTTACAGTCGTCCAAAATTAGCTGAAGACGAGCGGCGCTATTGGGATAAAAACAAATTAACATATAACATTTTAAAATATCCAAAAAATTTAAACAGATCGGATGTTGATGCTGAAATCAGAAGAGCTTTTTCCCAGTGGAGTAACGAAGCAAATTTAAGTTTTACACGTTTTAATTCTAAAAATGTGGACATTGCTTTTTAGTAAGTTTTCTTTGATAATATCAATAATTTTAACAAGAAGATAACTGCTGGTGCAATCACCTATTTTTACTTTTTCTAAGTTTAGCAGAAAGCGCGCACACCTTGATATTAAAGCATTTGTCAAAATTACAGAAATTTTGAGATAACGCCTACATACATATAAGTATAATATTTGTTATACTGTTTTAAAGGCACCTTTGACAATATTTTTAAAATAAGATTGAATACACATACAAAAATTTTTTCATATAAAAGTAAATGTATTTTTTTTTATTTGAAGCTATGAACAGCATGAATTGAAGGCTGTAGTTCTGCCTGACATATATACACCTATCTGCTTTACCGACAAAATAATCTGGTCTATTAATGACAGTACAATAGGGTTCGATATCTTTCATGCTGCCCTGCATTTTATTGGCCACTCCCTGGGCTTAAAATATTCAAACAACCATTTAGATATTATGTCTCCCAGTTTTGAAAAACACAACCAAAAAAGATTGAGCTACAATGATATAGCTCACATTAGAGATATATATGGTGTAAATCCTTATTATGATATTTGTAAAAATCCTAAAATTGATGCTGCAGTAACTTTAGGTGAAGACCGTAGTCAATTGTACGTTTTTAAGGGTAACAGTTATTATTTGGTTAATGGAGAAAAAATGTTACCCGAATATCCTAAGGTCATTCAGAAAAGATGGAGAAATATACCAAGTGAGCTAGTTAGTTAACATCAGTAAAAAAATGTAAAAGTAATTTTTTTTCAGGTAACATTGATGCTGCTTTTACGCATCATGATGGATCAACGTATTTCTTTAAGGGTGCCAGAACTTGGCGCTACAATGGTGAAGAAGCTGATAGCAGTTTTCCTAAAAAAATAAAAAAAGTTTTTCCCGGCATTCCTGAAAATTTAGATGCGGCCTTATCTTTAAACGGTTCAACAGAGATTTTATTCTTTAAACGCAAACGTGTTTGGGTTTTTGAACTTAACAATGAAAATAAAACAAAGGCAGAGCGCCTTATCATTAAAAAGCATCTAGGTATTCCAAATGGAGTAGATGCTGCTGTACACATTAGGAATTTTGGTGATTATGCCATCAAAAATAAGAAATACTACCTTTTAAAATTTAACAAGAGTAAAGTAAGTATGAAATTATTGTATATCAAATAAGTTCAAATTTTAAAAACCCCAAAATAGTTTAGCCCAGATTATTCGTTGCATTACCTTTTAACATGTTTTCCAATTATTCTCATATAGTGTGGTTCCATTCCATATTATATTCTTAAGTTTTTATTGTAATGCTTTATTAAATACTCTATTTCTGAACACCTTTAGCGCTTTATATTTTAAATGGTTTATTGATCCTTGAAGCTAGAAAGCATTTGTCATTCGGATTGCCATTTCTACAGTATTCACTTGTGACTCTATACAATATGCATACATATGTATATTTTAAATTATTATGCATAAATATTAAGCGAATTGGATTATGCCATGCCCGTCTGTTGATATCAGGATCCCAGAGTCAAGTCATATCCAAAAGACCACTTTTTGATGTCAAACTGTTAGAAATGTTTCTTGGTAGAACGCTTTTTACAATCAGTAAGATTACTTCACCAGATACCGAGATATAAGCAGAAACCTAACACTAGTTTCCCATTTTTTATGACAAAACCTTTGTTAACCTTTAAAAAATATCCTTGAAAATATGGCCACTGTTAACGCAAGACTTAAGAAGACACTTAAAGACAGTGAGCTATATTGGGGAAAATTTTTTTTTTAAGCTCAAGAAAAGGAATAGCCGCCCCTACAACTGCACAAATATTTTGGTATTTGTCATACGATACATCTGGGAAAATTTTTTATACGCGTTTCGACTGTAAACCTGCCACAGAACACCTTTAGTATAAAGTGGGCTTAAAAAAACTGGCGAGGAAGAAGAAGTGGGCGGTTTCGCTAGTTATACGGTTTAAGAGAAACAATTTTTGGGGAACAAATTTTTTTGATTATGGAAGTTCTTCTACTGCATCGAGTATTTTTGCAAATTTATACGCATATACCTTTAACGCAGTAATTTATGTTAAAAAATGGGCAGGTTCTAGCCCAAAAAACGTTAATTTTAACACTGGTATTTTTGTTGCACAGACCTGTGCGTATAAACAAGAACTCCAACATGATGGCTGAGGCCACTTAACCCAAAAAGCCGCACGTTAGCCGCTTTAGATTAAAAATTTTTAAGGAAAAAAAGTCCTTAAAAATTTAATTCTTTATGCTGGTACTTTTGATGCAACTATTTTTTTTTTAAATTTGTACGCGAAATTCCCAAGCCTATAAAGAAGGCGACGCCATGCACACAAAAGTTCAACTGGCAATACAGGTACTTCTACTCAACTAAAGCAGCAGGGTTGTCAGTCTTTTTTCGCGGTCCATCGCCAGAACGGTTATCAAAAATCGCAAAAAATCGCCAAAAAATATTTTTTTGAGTTTAAATACAAAAAAAGTCGCCAAAAAATTCGCCATAATAAAAATCTATTGTTTATGATATCTTAAAGTTTTTTTTTTATTTAAGGTATTCAACAGGTAGTCATAAAGTCATATGTCTTAAAAAAATAAAAGGAAAAAATACTACTGTTGGGAGCATCCGCTCATAATTAGGTGTGCTTTTTTAAATTTGAATCAGCTGCTGGGGAAAACAGAAAAATAAGTAATTTCGAAAATATTTTCAAATTAATGACTGCGACTTGTAAATTATATCAACGGCTTCACTAAAGAGTTTCGGCCGTCCGGCTCAGGTTTCTACTGTTTATGACAAAACAATTGACACAGTTCAAAAAGTCTTATTATTATATAATTTTCTTCTTTTAAGCACAAAAACAATTTTTTTAAATTATTGTAAAATATTGAAACTTTAAGACAATATGACTTTAAAGCATACCGTTTGAATACCTTAAGTAAATAAATTAAAGAAAAAGAAATTACTATTTAATTAAAGTAAAAATTAATTTTTTTTTGTACACCAAGAAATTCAAGGGAAGAATTGAAAATATGTATGACCAAGACCGTACGTAGAATGGCAGTTACATTCTTAAGTAACATGTTGTTAAATATCAAACATTTTGCTTAGGTTAAAACACGAACTTATTGCAGCATTGGTATTGTAGTTATTTTATATGTAACATCGTCTAAAGCAAATCTGTGGCAAACAAGGTTATTTTTTATACAAAAAGGAGTAATTTACGAGTTGTGTTAATATTACCTTGAGTATAGCTTTTGAATATTTGTATGTATATATAGAAAGTTAAAAAAACGTTTTTTTGCTTAAATAGCACTTCATTTAAGAAATTAAAATGATGCATTTAGTAAGCTTTAAACTTCAGATTCATCTGTTTCATCTATGTCATTTTGGGTCACATACATAGTATCTGTATTAAATATATTAATTAATTTTTTAGTTAGTTCAAAAACTTTGCCGTTTGTTAAAATAATCGCCAACAATATCGCCATGGCGTCAAACCTAAATTTTAATAGCCAAGAGCACTAAAAAATCGCCACATTTGGCGTAAAATCGCCATAACTGACAGCCCTGTAAAGCAGGCGGAACCCTGTCAACAATAACTCAAACCTCAATTCAGGTACTTATACCTTAATGCGTATTTATGTATACACATATGTATGCTTAACAGCGTTGCCAATTGGTTACATTTATTACAATTTTTGTATGAAGTTTTTCTGTAAAAACTGAGGCAATCACAATATTTTGCCAATATATAGGTTTTGGGTGAACCGCTTTTGCCAATTTTAAACAGCGAAAATGTCAGGAATATTTACGTTGACACCAATACCTTCTCCGTAGTACTTAAATTGGCCACGAAAACTAGATTTCAAGCGACAAACAGACGAACATGGCTGAATCGACTTCCCTATCTATAAGGAACCAGAATTTATATACTTTATAGGGTCGCAAATTGATCACTACGTGAAGGGTATAAAAACAAATATTTTAACTATATACATATATAAAAAAACTCAATTGAGGAGAATAATTGCAAATAATTAGACAACAATTACCCTGAAAGTTATAGTAACCTGCATTAATAATTTTCCTTAAAATAAAGTTGGTTTCCATGGGTAGTATTATAGGATTGAAAATTTGCTCACATATTTAACGTTGCTAATTATTATCACATTAAATCACTTTCTTGTCTCTGTTAAAAATATGGGTAGTGTTCTCTGTATCAACTTGTACTTTAAGAGCTCTCTGTTTATATAGTTAACATATTTGTATAAAAATTATAATTATTTATGGTAAAGTTTTTTTCTTACGTTTTTTTAAACAGGGTAAACCAAAAAAATCAATTCCCTTATCTTTGAAGAAAGATATATTTGGTTGCTAAGCCTCGATCCAATGCAACAGAGCTAATGGCATGGATGGACTATTTATAAAATGCAACAGAAGCTGGATAACCTAAAAATTAAACTTCAAACTGCAAATTCTATTAAATAAGTTCAAATTAAAAAACTAATATCAACAATTTATAACTTGTATTATATTCTTCAAATATTATTATGTTTGTTTTTAGAAACATATATTTTTCTATATATTTATTTGTGCAGTAAGTAAAATTTAAATAAGAAAATGTCTAATAAAGATTTTAATTACCTTAAAGAAAGTATTTTATTAAAAAAAGCAAAAATTTTATGTTTTTTTCTTTTATGTTACACTAGCCCGCTTTGCCTGCTGCTTATGAAACCAAAACTTAATTACACACAAAAAACTACAAAAAAAATTTTTCAAACAAATTCTTGTTCAAAATAATTTATTTTTTTAGTCAATTTATTTAATAGTCTCTGATAATATTTTTATTTGATTTTTAAATCAAACAAAATTTTCGCCTAGACAAATAAAATATTTAACCAGCTCAGCAAAATTTTTTAACAGAAACTAAAATTCTTGCAAAATTGTTTGTCTAAATTTACAACTTTCGTTGTAGGTCCTCAGCCAGACAAAATATTTACACTGAGAAGAAAAGTGCGCTTTAAAATTAAATGTGAACACTTTCAAATTTTATTTAAAGTGCCTCATCCTATAGTTTCTTATGGGAGGCACAAAAAAAAATATTTTTTAAAAGTGATAATTTTAAGTTTTTAAAGTCTTTACTCTTAACTTAAAAGTTAAAATTTTTGTTTTTAATGTAAAACACTTAAATTTAAAAATGTTGACTTTATTTTATAATGACAAACTTTATATTTTAAAGTAAAATATTTTATTTATAAAGTAATCACTTTTAAAATTGTATTGAAAGTAAATGCATTTAATTTAAAAATTTTTTACTTTAATATATAAAGCGTCAGTTTATTATTAAAAGTGTTAACTTTGACATTTAAAGTGTTAACTTTTAAACTCAAAGTGTCACTTTCAATTTTAAAGTGTTCACTTTAATATTGAAAGTGTTAACTTTTAAACTCAAAGTGTCACTTTTAAATTTAGAGTGTTAACTTTAATATTAAAAGTGTTAACTTTTAAACTCAAAATGTCACTTTAAAATTTAAAGTGTTCACTTTAATATTGAAAGTGTTAACTTTTAAACTCAAAATGTCACTTTTAAATTTAAAGTGTTCACTTTAATATTGAAAGTGTTAACTTTTAAACTTAAAGTGTCACTTTTAAATTAAAAGTGTTCACTTTAATATTGAAAGTGTTAACTTTTAAACTCAAAATGTCACTTTTAAATTTAAAGTGTTCACTTTAATATTGAAAGTGTTAACTTTTAAACTTAAAGTGTCACTTTTAAATTTAAAGTGTTCACTTTAATATTGAAAGTGTTAACTTTTAAACTCAAAATGTCACTTTTAAATTTAAAGTGTTCACTTTAATATTGAAAGTGTTAACTTTTAAACTTAAAGTGTCACTTTTAAATTTAAAGTGTTCACTTTAATATTGAAAGTGTTAACTTTTAAACTCAAAGTGTCACTTTTAAATTTAAAGTGTTAACTTTATTATTGAAAGTGTTAACTTTTAAACTCAAAGTGTCACTTTGAAATTTAAAGTGTTCACTTTAATATTGAAAATGTTAACTTTTAAACTCAAAGTGTCACTTTTAAATTTAAAGTGTTCACTTTAATATTGAAAGTGTTAACTTTTAAACTCAAAGTGTCACTTTGAAATTTAAAGTTATTACTTTAATATTGAAAGTGTTAACTTTTAAACTCAAAGTGTCACTTTCAAATTTAAAGTGTTCACTGTAATATTAAAAGCGTTAACTTTAAAACTCAAAGTGTATTTGTTGGAACTAAACGTGAACACTTTAAAATGCAACGTTATAGTTAAGTGAATTTAGAAGTGTGAAAAAGATACAAGAATGACCAGTCAGGGCAAAATTATACAAGAAAGTGAATTGCTGCGAATTCTTGGCAACGATATTCAAATTAATGAGCAGGGTGAATTAACGTACACGAGTGTTGATGAAGATACGGATCTCCTTAATCTGCTAAAGGAGTTTGATTTGGAAGCACTTTTTCTTAACCTAAAAAGTAAGTAAAAATTCTTAGGCAATATTAACACTTATGCAATATTATTAATGTTTCTTAGATGCTGGAATAACTTTTCGAAGCTTAAAGTTTTTGTCAAAAGAAGACATTGCGGAAGCAGTTAAAAATATTGGTCTTCGAGCGGAGTTTAGAGAAAAGTTGTTTTTCTGGCGCAAGTCAAAGGTAAATATAATATTAATTTTAAAGCTAATTTGCGATGTTATGCACCTACATAGATGCAATTCCTGTTTCCATATTACTACGTTTATAATTTAGCAAGTTTATTTTTTCAGTTTGGAATAGAAGACGAAACGTTGAGCCAGACTTCGAAAGTTGTTGGTTGGCTAGAAAAAAACCGTCACAATCATTCACCTTGTTCTTCAAATAATTCAATAAGAAACGCATTTGGATCACAGGTAAGAATATACAGAAAAAAAGTTTTGTACAAAATTCAATAATACACTACATTGCAGCCCCTTTCAACATTTTTAAAGAATAACCCAGCCGGAAAACAACTTATTCAATATTATGAGGAAAATACATGTTTCACGAATAAGCAACGCGATGATCTCATTAAAATAATTGTAGAAGATGTCATGTTAACAAAGGCAAAGCTTAGACCGGAACACTTTGCTAGTATTGTGGAAGAAATAATTGGTTTATTTCCCAAAGAAAAAGAGTGCCAGGTATTATTAAAAACGATATATTAAAATGAACATATTATAAACTGATTTCTTTCAGGATTATTATTACATTCCTCGTCAAAGAAAAAAAAACCCATCAGGCAAGCTCTATTCCAAATATTTTAACCTAAAAACAAAGATTAGAAAGAGTAGTTCATCTGCGGAAAGATCTATTTCAAATGAATTGCGTGACCCATTAGTGGAAGAAAATTTTGAAGTGGACAAAACGCTGTCGTTATGTTTAAAAACTTCGCTTCAAAAAGATGCCAGTAATTGGGATGAAGTTATTGACAAATGGCAAAAAACATTTACTTTTCGGAAGAAGGATTTAGCAAAGCTCTCAAACTCTGAATTTTTGCAGGAGTGGCCAATTTTAAAAGACTCCAGAGCCCCATTTCTGGTATTTTAAAAGAACTTAAACACAAAATTCAAGGATATACAATTTTTTATATTTTTTTAGATTAATCTAGATTTCAATTTGATTTGTCCTCAAAAAGATAATCTTTTAAAAACAAAGTGGGATAACTTTAAAACCAAGATAGTGAACTACTACGATGTCAAGATACGGAATCAGCAATCAATAGATCTGCTGAACCAAGCAAAAACGACGAAAAAAATTGGTGAGTAGCAATTATGGGCTTTTTTTGTTAAATTAATAAAATAACACTAAATATTTTTTTTTCAGATTGTCAAGACTACATTCTTACAATTCTTCTCAATTCAGTTCTGCTGCCTTCAGCAAGATTTAGTGCGGATGGAAATACAAAAAAGAAAGCCACTATTAAAGATGCTAATGAAAGCTTTGTATTGCAGTTAACAACAATAAGCGATTACTCAAGACGAATGAAAGAACTTATCGGTAAATACTATCATAATAAATTGACTGTACAGCCGCTTATAATTGTGGTAGGAGACTCTGTGGACGATCTTAAAACCTTTTATATTTACTTTGACGAAACTTTGTACAAACTAAATTCTTTTATTGAAAGTTTGGATATATGCTTTAAAATCTTTCACGTGTTTAATCTTAAATATCCTAAGATCTGCGAAATGCCATGGATGTTTATCCAAAAGTATTTTTATGAATTAGATTCAAAATTTGATTTAAAAAGTGTGAATCTTACTTCATTGTTAACACACATGAATGAAAAAAATTAAATTTTGTAAGTTTATCAATTGCCATAATGTATAAATGCTTCAGATGTTTTCAGTTATTTAATAATGTTGATTTGCTAATAAGACATTTAAAACACATACATTTATTGTCTGGTATAAAACTAAATTGCCTAAAACTCATTAACATTTCACGTTTCACAAGCCTGCCTATGACAAATTAACAATGGAAAGACATATGCGAGATTAAAAAAGATAGGATAACATAATGATTTATTTTTTTAAATTTAAATTATATTATTTTATTTAATAAATTATAATTTTTAAAATTATTATTAATAAGTTATAAATAAGTTGTTTCATAAATATAAAATAACCTTAAATTTAAATACGTTTGAATAAAAAAATGTGAATTAAAAACAAATAAAAAAAGTGTTTCCTTTAAAGTTTATAGTGAACAGTTTTAAATCGCATTTGAAAGTGTTCACTCTTAAAATAAAAGCTAACGCTTTTAGTTTGATATTGAATATGTTTACTTTTAATTTAAATACAAACATTTTTAAATTAGATTAAAAGTGTGAACTTTAAAATCAAAAGTGTTTATATTGTATTCGAAAATGCGCGTATTAAAATGTAAAGTTTTCACTTTAATATTCAAAGTGCCAACATTAATTATTTACATTTTAAAGTGCAAACTTTTAAATTAAATATTTTTCAATACGGCTGGATATCATACATGAAAACTTTTAATTTTAAAGTCCCTTGTACTGGATTTAAAGTGAATTTAAAGTGTTTCTTTTCTGAGTGTACTGATTCTCTGAAATTTGTTACTGATTCTACAACTCAGTTTTTTCTGTGTACATTAAAAGTCCTATGTCTAATATTTAATAGGTTTTAATTTTTGATAAAATTAAAAATGTTTAAAAAAATTAAAACACTTGCTTACACTTTTCTATTTTTTCCTTGAGTTGGCCAATAACATCTTAATTAGCTTCATCCAAGCCCTTAAACTTTAAAAAAAAGTTATTGTTTTCAAAAAGTAAAAAAAAATATTTCTAATAAAAGTTTTTCCTTTTATAGCTGTTTTGTCCGAAATTAATGACTTTTTCTGCCAAAGTTTTTAATTTTTGAAAAATAAACATATATTAAAATAATTTTTGCAAAGATAGATAACTATACCTATCAGGGTTGGGCAGTATTTCAAAAACTTGTATTTGAAATACAAATACGTATTTTGTATTTGTATTTTAAATACCACCTTCTAATGTATTTTGTATTTCAAATACCTAACACTGAAGTATTTTGTATTTTGTATTACAAATAATTATGATAGCAAAATATATTTTTGCAAAATACATTTTTTTGTTATACAAAAAGTTGTCATTGGAAAAATTGAAAAATTTTACAATTTAAAAAAAAAAGAATGGAAACTTTGTCTTCGTATTCACTCATATCTTCGCCTTAGCAAGGCACGTTCTTTTCCAGGTACCGTGAAATAACTCCCAAATAAAAGAACTCCCAATGAAAATATGAAATAACTCCCAATTTTTTTCCATACAAATTGGGAGTTATTTCATAATGAAATAACTCCCAATGGTTTGGGAGTTATTTCATTATTTTTCATTGGGAGTTATTTCATAATTTTTGTTAGGAATTATTTCATTTTACTAAAAGCAAGTGTATATACCAGAGCATTTAAAAAAATTTAATCACGCTAGTATAAAAGGTGACATTTATTTAAAAATTTTGAGGTTTTAAAACCGTGGGTATATAGCCGGCCTTCGGCCGGGCGCAAGGAAAAAAACTCCAGTGGATTCGATCCGCCGGCTTTGCAGTAGCCTTCGGCCGGGGAATATACTTTAAACTGTAGTGCAGCGTCATAGCTAAAGTGTCACAAAATTCATGTTTATTTGGCGAAGCTTTATATGGAAAGCAGTAGAGCTTAAAGTCCATTGTCCGGCCGAACGCTACTGCGAAGCCGGCGGATCGAATGCACTGGGGATTTTTTTCTTGCGCCCGGCCGAAGGCCGGCTATCTAAATAACTCCTTTTTATTAAAAAAATTATTTAACCAAAAAGGTGCCTCAAGTCCACGCGCCTGTCCTATAGCTGTAACGAAGCCGGCGGTTCGATCCACGAGAGTTAACTTATCCTGCGTCCAGACGAAGGCCGGCAGTCATTTGGTTTGTTTGTTTAGAAAATAATTTTACGTAAGTAACATCTAATTTATGGATACAAAAGGTTTTCGCAGGTACCGTGAAATAACTCCCAAATGAAATAACTCCCAATGAAAAAATGAAATAACTCCCAATTTTTTTCCATACAAATTGGGAGTTATTTCATAATGAAATAACTCCCAATGCGTTGGGAGTTATTTCATTATTTTTCATTGGGAGTTATTTCATAATGAAATAACTCCCAAATGAAATAAATCCCAATGAAATTTTGTTGGGAGTTATTTCATTTTTTCGAAGTGTTGGGAGTTATTTCATTCTTGTTGGGAGTTATTTCATTTTCTATCATTGGGAGTTATTTCATTTTTATTGGGAGTTATTTCATTTTTATTGGGAGCTGTTTCATTTTTGTTGGGAGTTATTTCATTTTTATTGGGAGTTATTTCATTTTACTAAAAGCAAGTGTATATACCAGAGCATTTAAAAAAATTTAATCACGCTAGTGTAAAAGGTGACATTTATTTAAAAGTTTTGGGGTTTTAAAACCGTGGGTATATAGCCGGCCTTCGGCCGGGCGCAAGAAAAAAAACTCCAGTGGATTCGATCCGCCGGCTTCGCAGTAGCCTTCGGCCGGGGAATATACTTTAAACTGTAGTGCATCGGAAGTATTTGCAGCTTCATAACTAAAGTGTCATATTATTCATGTTTTATTTGGCGAAGCTTTATATGGAAAGCAGTAGAGCTTAAAGTCCATTGCCCAGCCGAAGGCTACTGCGAAGCCGGCGGATCGAATGGACTGGAGTTTTTTTTCCTTGCGCCCGGCCGAAGGCCGGCTATCTAAATCACTCCTTTTTATTAAAAAAATTATTTAACCAAAAAGGTGCTTAAAGTCCACGCGCCTGTCCTAAAGCTGTAACGAAGCTGGCATATATAGCCGGCCTTCGGCCGGGCGCAAGGAAAAAGACTCCAGTCCATTCGATCCGCCGGCTTCGCAGTAGCCTTCGGCCGGGGAATATACTTTAAACTGTAGTGCATCGGAAGTATTTGCAGCTTCATAACTAAAGTGTCATATTATTCATGTTTTATTTGGCGAAGCTTTATATGGAAAGCAGTAGAGCTTAAAGTCCATTGCCCGGCCGAAGGCTACTGCGAAGCCGGCGGATCGAATGGACTAGAGTTTTTTTTCCTTGAGCCCGGCCGAAGGCCGGCTATCTAAATCACTCCTTTTTATTAAAAAAATTATTTAACCAAAAAGGTGCCTAAAGTCCACGCGCCTGTCCTAAAGCTGTAACGAAGCTGGCATATATAGCCGGCCTTCGGCCGGGCGCAAGGAAAAAAACTCCAGTGGATTCGATCCGCCGGCTTCGCAGTAGCCTTCGGCCGGGGAATATACTTTAAACTGTAGTACATCGGAAGTATTTGCAGCTTCATAACTAAAGTGTCATATTATTCATGTTTTATTTGGCGAAGCTTTATATGGAAAGCAGTAGAGCTTAAAGTCCATTGCCCGGCCGAAGGCTACTGCGAAGCCGGCGGATCGAATGGACTAGAGTTTTTTTTCCTTGAGCCCGGCCGAAGGCCGGCTATCTAAATCACTCCTTTTTATTAAAAAAATTATTTAACCAAAAAGGTGCCTAAAGTCCACGCGCCTGTCCTAAAGCTGTAACGAAGCTGGCATATATAGCCGGCCTTCGGCCGGGCGCAAGGAAAAAGACTCCAGTCCATTCGATCCGCCGGCTTCGCAGTAGCCTTCGGCCGGGGAATATACTTTAAACTGTAGTGCATCGGAAGTATTTGCAGCTTCATAACTAAAGTGTCATAAAATTCATGTTCAATTCATGTTTTATTTGGCGAAGCTTTATATGGAAAGCAGTAGAGCTTAAAGTCCATTGTCCGGCCGAACGCTACTGCGAAGCCGGCGGATCGAATGCACTGGGGATTTTTTTCTTGCGCCCGGCCGAAGGCCGGCTATCTAAATAACTCCTTTTTATTAAAAAAATTATTTAACCAAAAAGGTGCCTCAAGTCCACGCGCCTGTCCTATAGCTGTAACGAAGCCGGCGGTTCGATCCACGAGAGTTAACTTATCCTGCGTCCAGACGAAGGCCGGCAGTCATTTGGTTTGTTTGTTTAGAAAATAATTTTACGTAAGTAACATCTAATTTATGGATACAAAAGGTTTTCGCAGGTACCGTGAAATAACTCCCAAATGAAATAACTCCCAATGAAAAAATGAAATAACTCCCAATTTTTTTCCATACAAATTGGGAGTTATTTCATAATGAAATAACTCCCAATGCGTTGGGAGTTATTTCATTATTTTTCATTGGGAGTTATTTCATAATGAAATAACTCCCAAATGAAATAAATCCCAATGAAATTTTGTTGGGAGTTATTTCATTTTTTCGAAGTGTTGGGAGTTATTTCATTCTTGTTGGGAGTTATTTCATTTTCTATCATTGGGAGTTATTTCATTTTTATTGGGAGTTATTTCATTTTTATTGGGAGCTGTTTCATTTTTGTTGGGAGTTATTTCATTTTTATTGGGAGTTATTTCATTTTACTAAAAGCAAGTGTATATACCAGAGCATTTAAAAAAATTTAATCACGCTAGTGTAAAAGGTGACATTTATTTAAAAGTTTTGGGGTTTTAAAACCGTGGGTATATAGCCGGCCTTCGGCCGGGCGCAAGAAAAAAAACTCCAGTGGATTCGATCCGCCGGCTTCGCAGTAGCCTTCGGCCGGGGAATATACTTTAAACTGTAGTACATCGGAAGTATTTGCAGCTTCATAACTAAAGTGTCATATTATTCATGTTTTATTTGGGGAAGCTTTATATGGAAAGCAGTAGAGCTTAAAGTCCATTGCCCAGCCGAAGGCTACTGCGAAGCCGGCGGATCGAATGGACTGGAGTTATTTTTCCTTGCGCCCGGCCGAAGGCCGGCTATTTAAATCACTCCCTTTTAATAAAAAAATTATTTAACCAAAAAGGTGCTTAAAGTCCACGCGCCTGTCCTAAAGCTGTAACGAAGCTGGCATATATAGCCGGCCTTCGGCCGGGCGCAAGGAAAAAGACTCCAGTCCATTCGATCCGCCGGCTTCGCAGTAGCCTTCGGCCGGGGAATATACTTTAAACTGTAGTGCATCGGAAGTATTTGCAGCTTCATAACTAAAGTGTCATAAAATTCATGTTCAATTCATGTTTTATTTGGCGAAGCTTTATATGGAAAGCAGTAGAGCTTAAAGTCCATTGCCCGGCCGAAGGCTACTGCGAAGCCGGCGGATCGAATGGACTGGAGTTTTTTTTCCTTGAGCCCGGCCGAAGGCCGGCTATCTAAATCACTTCTTTTTATTAAAAAAATTATTTAACCAAAAAGGTGCTTAGAGTCCACGCGCCTGTCCTAAAGCTGTAACGAAGCTGGCATATATAGCCGGCCTTCGGCCGGGCGCAAGGAAAAAAAGTTCAGTAGATTCGATCCGCTGGCTTCGCAGTAGCCTTCGGCCGGGAAATATACTTTAAACTGTAGTGCATCGGAAGTATTTGCAGCTTCATAACTAAAGTGTCATAAAATTCATGTTCAATTCATGTTTTATTTGGCGAAGCTTTATATGGAAAGCAATAGAGCTTAAAGTCCATTGCCCGGCCGAAGGCTACTGCGAAGCCGGCGGATCGAATGGACTGGAGTTTTTTTCCTTGAGCCCGGCCGAAGGCCGGCTATCTAAATCACTTCTTTTTATTAAAAAAATTATTTAACCAAAAAGGTGCTTAAAGTCCACGCGCCTGTCCTAAAACTGTAACGAAGCTGGCATATATAGCCGGCCTTCGGCCGGGCGCAAGGAAAAAGACTCCAGTCCATTCGATCCGCCGGCTTCGCAGTAGCCTTCGGCCGGGGAATATACTTTAAACTGTAGTGCATCGGAAGTATTTGCAGCTTCATAACTAAAGTGTCATAAAATTCATGTTCAATTCATGTTTTATTTGGCGAAGCTTTATATGGAAAGCAGTAGAGCTTAAAGTCCATTGCCCGGCCGAAGGCTACTGCGAAGCCGGCGGATCGAATGGACTGGAGTTTTTTTTCCTTGAGCCCGGCCGAAGGCCGGCTATCTAAATCACTTCTTTTTATTAAAAAAATTATTTAACCAAAAAGGTGCTTAAAGTCCACGCGCCTGTCCTAAAGCTGTAACGAAGCTGGCATATATAGCCGGCCTTCGGCCGGGCGCAAGGAAAAAAACTCCAGTAGATTCGATCCGCCGGCTTCGCAGTAGCCTTCGGCCGGGAAATATACTTTAAACTGTAGTGCATCGGAAGTATTTGCAGCTTCATAACTAAAGTGTCATAAAATTCATGTTCAATTCATGTTTTATTTGGCGAAGCTTTATATGGAAAGCAGTAGAGCTTAAAGTCCATTGCCCGGCCGAAGGCTACTGCGAAGCCGGCGGATCGAATGGACTGGAGGTTTTTTTCCTTGAGCCCGGCCGAAGGCCGGCTATCTAAATCACTTCTTTTTATTAAAAAAATTATTTAACCAAAAAGGTGCTTAAAGTCCACGCGCCTGTCCTAAAGCTGTAACGAAGCTGGCATATATAGCCGGCCTTCGGCCGGGCGCAAGGAAAAAAAGTTCAGTAGATTCGATCCGCCGGCTTCGCAGTAGCCTTCGGCCGGGAAATATACTTTAAACTGTAGTGCATCGGAAGTATTTGCAGCTTCATAACTAAAGTGTCATTAAATTCATATTTTATTTGGCGAAGCTTTATATGGAAAGCAGTAGAGCTTAAAGTCCATTGCCCGGCCGAAGGCTAATGCGAAGCCGGCGGATCGAATCCACTGGATGTTTCTTTCCTTGCGCCCGGCCGAAGGCCGGCTATCTAAATAACTCTTTTTACTAAAAAATTATTTAACCAAAAAGGTGCCTCAAGTCCACGCGCCTGTCCTAAAGCTGTAACGAAACCGGCGGTTCGATCCACGAGAGTTAACTTATCCTGCGTCCAGACGGAGGCCGGCAGTCATTTGGTTTGTTTGTTTAGAAAATAATTTTACGTTAGTAACATCATATTTATGGATACAAAAGGTTTTCGCATTATATATATTTTAATTGGGAGTTATTTCGTTTTCGTTGGGAGTTATTTCATTTTCGTTGGGAGTTATTTCATTATTGTTGGGAGTTATTTCATTTCCGTTGGGACTTATTTCATAAAACAATTATTTTTTTTGTAATTGGGGGTTATTTCATTTTTGTTGGGAGTTATTTCATTTGGGAGTTATTTCACTTTTTTGTGACTTTTATGAAATAACTCCCAAACATTGGGAGTTATTTCATTTTTATCGTTGGGAGTTATTTCATTTTTTTCGATTGGGAGTTATTTCATTTTCGTTGGGAGTTATTTCATTTGGGAGTTATTTCATTTTTTCCATTGGGAGTTATTTCATTTGGGAGTTATTTCACGGTACCGGTTTTCGCATTATATATATTTTAATTGGGAGTTATTTCGTTTTCGTTGGGAGTTTTTTCATTTCCGTTGGGACTTATTTCATAAAACAATTATTTTTTTTTGTAATTGGGGTTTATTTCATTTTTGTTGGGAGTTATTTCATTTGGGAGTTATTTCACTTTTTTGTGACTTTTATGAAATAACTCCCAAACATTGGGACTTATTTCATTTTTACCGTTGGGAGTTATTTAATTTTTTTCGATTGGGAGTTATTTCATTTTCGTTGGGAGTTATTTCATTTGGGAGTTATTTCACGGTACCTCTTTTCCAGGGCTCACACATTCAGGTAATATCACGAGCTCAGCGGATATTTGGAATACAACAAGTAAGAGCGCTATATTTGGCCGTGCCGAATCTTATATACCCTTCCCATTGCTCTTTTAATATACCCAGCCGATTTATTTTGCACTGCAAATAATAAGAAACATTGTGCGAGTTTTAAAAAACTTTAACGTTCGTATGAATAATAGAAATAGATGAAGAAGATTTAAGGTCGAGAATTATAAAAGTTTGCGACATTATTTGTATTAAAAGGTTAATAAAAGTTGTTAATATTTATGGGATCTTCTGCTCCCCCTACTACTTTTTGTAGAACACTAGAAGTCGATAGCTGTTATAGTTTCCGAGATATAGCGTATTGAAAATTTCATAAAAATTGTTCATTTGTATGGAGGCTACCCATTTTTCTGCCCCCACTCAAAAATTTTTTTCTTTAGAGCGTAGCCCTTGATGCCCAATTACTTTCTGTTGAACATTTGATTTCGATATCTGTTATAGTTTCCGGGGTAAAGCGTATCGAAAATTTCATACAAATCGTTAATTTGTACGGGAGCTACCCTTTTTTTTGGCCCCAATCAAAAAAATTTTTCTTTATAGTGTAGGTCTCATTACACAATTACTTTTTGTAGAAGATTTCAAGTCGATAGCTGTGTTAGTTTGCGAGATAAAGCGAATATAATATTTTATCAAATGTGTGCAATTGTAGGAAAAATACCACTTCTCCTGGTCCTATCTGAAAATTTTTTTCGTTATTTAGAACCCTGCTTTAGGAGTATCCGTGCCAAGTTTTGTAGCAAGAATGACTATATTTACTGCGATATATAGGGATATATGCACGGATTTTTTCCTAAAAAAAATGGGTTGTTTTGGGTTTTCGCTTATATCTTGGTCAATAGTGAACCGATTTTGCTGATTTTAAATAGCGATCGGCTGCGGGATATTTCTAACAATTTGACAGCAGTACCTGGTCCATGTCTTTTTATTTGACTCCGCAAACTTGATTTCAACAGACGGATAGACGGACAAACGGAAATGGCTATATCAACTTCCCTATCTATAAGGGTCCAGAATATATATACTTTATGGTGTCACAAAGTGATAATAAAGGAATTACAAACGGAATGACAAACTTATATATACCCTTATCACTTATGTGAAGGGTATAATAAGAAAAAATGTCTTGATTACTAAAAAGGCAGTCAAAGGCACTATAAATAACCACTTTTTTAAAAACGGGTTTAAACAAAACGTCGGGTACTCCATAAGCAAAAAAGCACCAAAAAATACTGGAAAGGCACGAAAATGGCAACGCTGCACAGTGGTTGAAATCATATATCTGGCGGCATTTTAATTAAATTTTAAAACTTTAAAATTGATAAATGTAAAATTTGTGTCAATAACCGATACACTGAGCAAATTTACGTTTTTACATTTGTTTATCTTTCAATATTCGCACGGCTGTGTGCTTTCAAATATAACATAAATTCCAGCAAGTGCATTGAAAGAATTTGGCGCCAAACTACTCAGTGTGAGGTTTTTTGGCAATACTAAATCATCTCATTAATAATTTTATAAACTAAGGTTTTTATTTAAAAGATTTACCCGTTCTTGCCCGTTAATTGTTTAATTAATTTTTTAGGCAAAATGAATGTTTGCAAACGCACACTTTTTTGATTTCGCACAATGAAAACGTCCCTACTAAGAATTTTTTAGCTGTGGAAGCCCACGTATTTAATAATATAAAAGACCAGTTGTACTTCAATTGGTAGGATAGTAAACTTTTATTAGTTGGGCCGACAACAAATAACAATTTTGGAAGGCCTATAAAAGAGTTCACTGCTTGTTCATCTAAAACACCAGTCAACAAAGTTTCACAGGTTGTAGAAAAAACAACATACGATGAGCTTGCTGAAGCGATGCTAGTGAGTTTACACAAAGCAGGAAATCATACAGCAACAAGAGCCGTCGAATCACAGAAGAAAGTTTTCGTCAGCCTCAATGATCAATGAGTATGCTATTACAGCGATATACAAGCGATTTACTTACCGCCAAAGCTTTTCTGATCCTGCTACAAGTGAAAATGGGAAGTGTCATTCTGTGGGAGAATTCTCGGCCTTCTTCAACGCGATTTTCATTTCATGTCATTAATTTAATGTAATTATCATTGTTTCATCAACTTTACATGGTAATGATGTAATTTCAGAATCCTCGTCACAAACATGTGGAATTTGCGGAGCCACACCAAAAATTATAAATGATTTGAATGCCATTAATTATCTGCCGGTAAATAGAAATATGTATGAGTATGGCTTGTCAACACTACACCCTTGGATACGGTGTTTTGAGTGCATTTTACATATTGCGTACAGAGTCACAATAAAAATGTGGCAAATTCGTAGCACACAAGATAAGTTAAGAAAAGAAAGTCTTTATTAGTTGCTATTCCTAAGCCCGGATCGGGAAATACTAATAACGGAAATACGGCTAGAAGATTTTTTTGACAACCAAAATTGGCTATACTTTTAACTGGACTTAATCAGTAGACTAAGCATTAGACTACGCACTATTGCTTGCGGGTACAAAATTAATACACATGCGTTCAAAACATTTTGCTGGCAAGCAGCGGTAATGTTTTTAAACAAATATTTATGGTTCTATATGCCATCTTCTGTACACAAAATGTTATTTTACGGTGCTGAAATCATAAATAATGTCTCTCTTCCAACTGGCATGATGTGAGAAGCACAAGGGTAGGGAAATAAAGATTTGAGAAATTTAAAAGAGCATACACAAAAAAATTCAAGAAAAAACACAATGGAGGATTTAATGCACTCACTTCTTTCCTCATCTGATCCTCTCATATCCACGCTCTCCAAGCGACCCCGGAACAACATCGAAATTGGAAGAGATGTCCAAAATTTGCTTTCAGAGCCAATTTCACATGAAGACACTGTTGTTTCTGATACTTCTGATTCAGATTAAAAAAAATTATATTATCTATAAGAAATTTGTATTAATTATATTAACTACACTCAAAATAATGTGTATGTAATTTAACAGAAATATTTCTAATATTTTGGCAACTTTAACAAAAAAAAAAAAAAAATGGTGGAATTAAACAAATTTTGTTATAGGCTTTAAATTATAAATATTTGTGTTAAATTATTGACGTAATTTTTTTAGTGTATTTGTATTTAAAGTTTTGAAAGGAATGAAAATTGTTTAGAAATTAATTTATTACTCATTTCATAGTCGAAATTAAGCACCCGCCTTTGTTTTTTATTTATTTGCGAATCAAATGCCGCCACATTCGGTATATCGACCACTATGCCCTGTTTCCAAGCAACACAAAATTTTAAGCAAAGGTAAAATTACAGCATGTGTTAAGGTGTGGAAAAATAAATTGGTGAAATAGCAGTTATTAACTGCCGGTTAACCTACTACTTCGTAAGCATAATTTTACACAGATTACTAAGTGCGAATGAGTAATATGAACTTTCAAGATTTAATATAAAAATTAGAACTTTAATTTATTTTTTTTAAATAAATATATATTCAGCACATGATTGTTTACCTCTATTGTGTAAAAAAATTATATTTTTTGTATATTAAAAAAGTAAAAAAAAAAACAAGCAAAAAGTACAAAAATTATTTGACTTTAAGCCTGAAATAGGATTAATTAATAGTCCTAAATATTTAAGCCTGGATGGTTACTCTTCCTTTTAGTACATTAAGGTTACTGTTCGTCGAATTGAACTATTAAGAAATAAATTAATTTTGGCGGAATGATTTTTAAAGTAAAAAATAGGAAAATATATTTTTCAGTTAGGTAGTCTATAATTTTATTAACAATTAAGAATATAATATAAATTTTAAATTTATAGTTCTTTTCCTCGTTTTAAGTTCGATGCAAACTTGAACACTTTTTTGATGGTTTTTCAAATTAAGTAATTTTTTCAAAACAAAAATACATAACAAATTAAAATAAAAATTATTTAACTCATACACAGTCTTAAAATATAATCAGTCAAATAATAAAAAAAAATAGTCTTATTTATTACCCATGTTTTACACATAAAACACAAAGTTAAACTATGTGTTCACCACAGATGCTTTACTTAGATATATTGCATGTAGTTTTTGTCATTCTGCGTCTATTATATGAACAGATATGACAAATTTTACGTTTTCTAGGCACTTCATCAACATTTTTGATACCTTCTTGAAGATTAGGTATTATATTTTTAATTTTTTCCCTTATTGAGGCTTGTAAAGTAGGCGTCTCGAGTCTGCCTTTCAAATGGGGAGCTACGAGAGCTTCATAAAGATCTTTCAGGTTTATGACCTTTAAGGAACATATTATGTGTACATATGTTGTGCCTGTTCACAGAAGTAATATTTAAAGTTCAAAAAAATATACACATGGGCCACCTGTTGGTTTTTCGAGAACACGAGACAATGCTGCAGATGTGATCCAAAGTGTCAACACTACCTTTTGTCTGATTGAAAAATTCTATCATGTAAGGTTTTCCTGTTTTCGGATTTATGGTTCTTTCTTCATCGCAGCTTGATAAAAGATAAAATACATTAAAATCATCGCTGTCGCAATTTTCTAAAAATCTTTCGATTCCAGCGTCTGTTAGTACTTTTTTAGGGCTCATTTTTTATTCTAAGAACTTAAATTCAGAAATCTTTAATGTAAATAATACCAAATTGTTAAAAAAAAACATTTTGTAATTAATTAATAAAACTAGTGCAAAATACTTAAACAGCATAACAAAAAAATTATAAAGTTATAAGGGCAAAAAGTTACACTAAGTGTACTCTTCGTCGTTACGACGTACACGCCTCTGAATTTTACCTTTAAAAAAAATTAGTATCCAGCGTACAACCGCTCAATCTTTTTTGAAAAATCGGTAATAAAATATGATCAAATCAATAAAACGGTTCTTACGAAATTCAATTTTTAATAAATACATGTAACTTTATTTTATAATAAATAAAACTGACAGTTATCCAGTTTATAAAAGGTTTTTGGCACTTTCTATTTTTAATTAATTAAACAAAAGAAAAATCAAATATTTCTAAAACCATTGAGAATCTAAAAAAAAATTATAAATACACAGTTTAAAGATATTGTTAGACTTTTAGTGGTTCCTTTTAAAGCATCGGAAAATTCCTTTTATAATTATGATACAACCATTGACAGCACCTAATAACTTTAAACGCCAAATTTTAAGTTAAAAATGTTTTTGACAGCTTCCACTTTTATTGATTGCACTTGTGGAGCTTTCGTCGTTTAAGCATTTAACTTAAAATAGATAACTCTTAACTCTTGGCTAAATTTCCCTATATAAGTTACTGCCCTTCGAAGTCTATAAAACGCAAAAAAGGCAAGTGTAAGTGGGAGCTTAAGGGGTAAAATAAAACTGATTTTTAAACACCAATTGAATTTATTTGAAGGCGCTAGGCTTTAAACAAAACCGCAATTCTCTTCAATTACCAAAAACCTAAATAATATTTTAGTATAAGTTGATATAACAACTACTATTCTTTATTCAATATTATGCAATATTTTGTTTTATAAGTACACACATGTACTCTTTTCTGCTTTCCAATGTACATATATTTATTTTTTGTTTTTTTGGTAGGGTATGCCAAAATTATATTGGCTTCCTTTTAAGATATCTCAAACAAATTTAAGAACCGTTAGTATTTTAGCTATAAGCACATAATTAAAGTACAAAACAGTTGTTTAAATATGTAGAAATATTCTCAAGCACTAAGCAAAGGAACATATATATTGAGCTAGCTATGGGCAAAACAGACATGGCCCTCAAGAAAAGGGATATCTCAAAGAACGCAAAAAAAAGAGCAGCATGAGATTGATAAAACGATTTTAAAACTTAGTACTGTTTAGGACTTTACTAATTTTAACTTAAAAAATTTTAAGAATATACACTCTGGATCCTTATAGAAAGGGTAGTCGATATAGCCACATCCGCCTGTCACTCTGTACGTCTGTTGAAATCAAGTTTCCGGAGTCAATTAAAGCACCACCACCTTGTTACTTCGTCGGCTTATTTTCCAAACAGATTCTTCATAACTAAGGATCAGTACAACAGTTTTTACAAATCTGTAGGTCCTCGTTTCATAGCTGCTGGATACTATAACGCTAAGCACACGAACTGGGGCTCCCGCCTAATTAGTCCGAGAGGTCGACCGAATGATTTCGTGTCTGATATCGAACTTTTCGTTATTTCAACTGGACAATCAACCTTTTGGCTAACAAACCACAATAAAATTCCAGACCTAATAGATTTTGGCTTAGCAAAAGGAGCTTATTGAGGCCTAAGCCTCCTTGGAATTTTCTTCTGACCACTCACTCACAATAATCGCTATTTGCAGTCCTCAGCAAATAGCAACTAGTGATTTTTTCTTAACTAAGAAAGTAGATTGGTTTAAATATAAAAAAAAATATATCAGCACACACTGCTCGAAAAACCAACCACTAAAACTACCTGGAGACATCGATGATTGCCTTAATGAAAACATATAAAAGCCGTTGAACATGCTTCTTCTACTTACCGTCAGGACAAGTACAAAAAACATTTTTTCTGACGATGCGGAAAAGCTTTTACCTGAGAAAAGGAGAACCCGGGGAGAATGGCAAAAGCACAGATCGCCCCAACTTAAAACTAAGCTTAAAAAATATATAAACAAATTAAAAAAATGTACTCACGTATCGTTTACTTTACGCAAAGAAGCACGCTCCCCAATCGGTATTAACAACCATATAGTGCCCAAACGATTTAAGACGAAATACCTTGGCATTCACCTGGATCGTCGCCTTACATGGACTTCACATATAGATATGCAAATGAAACTTAAAGCTACACAAATTCATTGGCTAATTGGCAGAAACTCTGTGCTTAGTCTTGATTGTAAACTTCTTCTCTAAAAATCAATTTTAAAACTAATATGGTGCTACAGTATACAATTATGGGGCACTGATTTTGCCTCCAACATAAAAAAAATTCCACGCCGTTAAAACAAAATCTTAAGAATGTTAACTGGTGCTCCTTGGTATATTAAAAACAGCAAAACATCCAAAAGGATCTACAAGTTCCACTAGTTAAATGCGAAATCCTGAACTATGTGGACAAGTATTTAAATAAGCTGGAAACTCACCCGAATCCGCTCGTTTGAAACACCTTGAAACATAGTGGACACACCCGTCTGAAAAGGAGGGATAGTTTTGCGCTTATATAAAACTTATTAATTATTATGCGAACTAAAATTTAAGTCTGGCACTAGCTGGACTTATAATAACTACTTAGTTTTAAGATTTGAACACTTATTGTTAGTTCGCCAAAAGCGAAGATTCAATATTAAAAACTATTGAAAAAAATTAAGCACCACGAACCAGTTATTGATGTCAAACCATCAGATATATTCCTGAGATGATCGCTATTAAAAACGACCAAGATCGGTTTACCACGGACCAAGATATAGGCAAAACAGTGCGATTGCTTTGGTTTTTTGTGAGCGAAATCACAAACTCCATACAAAATATCGAAAGTAAATAAATATGCACAAATGAGTTTTAATATAATATTTGAAGTACGAAATTATTTGGCTAGATCATATGACTGGGTACTTTATAGATCAATGTGAAAGATATACATATGTATAAGATTCGGCACAGCCGAATATAGCGCTCTCACTTGTTTAGAACTTAAAAGACGCAATATTATTGACAATTATTTACATAATATTAACATTTACCAAAGTAAATTACGTTGTAAATAAACATGTTTTTGTTTATTTTTTCTCAGAAAAACATATGTTTGACTGCGTAAATTCACAAAAATTTTTTTATGTAACCCTGTGGTCTATGCTTAAATTTTAAAATTTTAATACGTAACTTATTTTATATTGAAAAATATTTGTTTAAAGTACATACGTGTGTAAATAAACATGTTTTTGTGTTTCGTATTTAGCTGCCAAAGGCAAAAAACTAAAAATTTTAAACGTTTAGGTAAATAACAAAATGGATTCAACTTAATTTGTGGTTTTTCAAAGAATTAAAAATGTTTTTCAAACTAAAAACCAGACTATGCCCAGATGCGTATCTACTTAAAGTTTTTGGAAGGAGCTAAGTTAAAAAAAATAAAAAAAAATTAATGCAAATTTCTTATTTTCTTTTTCCGTACTTTTAAATCGATTTTATAGTTGTTTTACCCACATCATGTTGGTCACCCCCTTTGTAATTTCATGTAGCTGGCATACAAATTCCCACACAAAGAGGCATATTTTTTAAAAATGAGAAACAAATCTGCAGTTTCTAAACGTACAGCCACGTGGGGAGAAAACGGGTACGGCTGAGCTAAAATTGTGTGTTTGCACTGGTTGTTAAGTGCTTGTATACCAGTGCCTAAATCTACCTCCAAGTGGTATCAACCGGGCAACTTTCGGAATAGTTACAGACATGGCTAAGAAGAAAACAATCTGTCTTGGGCTAAAAGGGATCAGTGATTCACTAATCTGGCTTAAGGCAGGTTGTCCTTGTTGCGCTGTGTCATGTACCTTGCCGTCTAGTGGCACAGCAATACAGGGCTTAAAAGGGTACAAATACCTTAACTGTGTAAACTACATATTGTTAGGAATGAAACGGATGTAGATTTCCGAGGCTGACCAGAGTCCTATCTGGTACCACAGGAATCAGTTGGCCCAATGTGCATGAACTGATTAATGGTGAGGTCTTCTTCGGGAGTTTACGCGGTGGCTGGGGTTATCCCCAAGCGGGGCAACTGTAGAACAAAAGTTGATATACTGGGGTCCGTCCTGTACGGGCCCCAGAGTGACTGTGTAAGCGGTCTTTTATGAACTAATGGTTCAACAAGAAAAAGTTTCTGGTTTTGGTGGATCAACCCAGGCACATGAGCAACTGTGGAAGTAGGCAATTAGCTGAAAAGCTGTAAGTGTGTTTGGAAGTAGGTGAATAGGGAAACTGGCTACGGCTGGGGACCCTAGGATCTAAAATAAGATCCCGTCAAAGTAGCAGCAAATAAATGAGAAGGCCGGCATGACACTTCGAAGCATGTGCGTGATTCGGTCCTGACTGGCAGTAAAAAGATTATAGAGTGTTGATGATGTCGGATATATTTGATCCTAAGTTGGAATGAGTGAAATAGAAGATCGTTTTAATAGAGCTGGGGGTAGCATTCGTATTGGGTGCGGCTGAGAATCATAATCTTTCTTGCTTAAGGTTGGGTGCTGTTTCACAAGTGTGTGGAGAGGTGTCTTGCCGGCGCAGATCTGTTTTGATATGAAGAAGTGAGATCAAAACTTGAAACGCAACAAAATCAGGTTAAGATAGCCCAACTCCTCAACAAGGGGTCTGTTGTGGCTACACAGAGTCATAACAGAGAATTGGTACCTAGGTGGTTTAGCCGAGCCATTCTAGAGGCGTTGGTGGACGCTTTGTATTCACCAGTGTTAGGAACACCGTGGGTATGCCTCACTGGCCGGTGCCACATAAAACCCTTAACGTCAGTGTGTTTGCACTCTATGCTGCTAACAAGGGCAGCTAAATATTGCCTCAAGCTAGGGCACTTCAAGTCAATGCAAAAATTATATACCCTTCGGGTTGGCGTTTTTAAATACCCAGTCATCTCTCTGTCCTAATAAAGTTTTTTTCAAACTGCAAATATCATATTAAAATTATTTTGTAGTTGCTTTAAAGTCGAAGCCTCCCTTGTTTCTTAAATTAAAAATTTCACAAAATTTTAACGTTTGTAGTGGCGATGCTTATTGTGGGCAAGTTTAATTAAATGGTTTATTTTGACATGTGAGAATTGTTATGCTTCTACTTTTATGGGACATTTGAAGTAAATAACCGTTATAGTTTTCGAGATATACCGCTCCTCCTGTTCAAAAATGTAAATATCAAACTCATTAGTCGGCAGCTGCTATGGTTTCCTAAATTTAGGGCATAAAAATGTTCCCCAAATTTGTGCAAATATAGAGAGGATACCACTTTCCCTGCTGCTATCTATAAACTCGCTTGTTGAACAAGAATATGTGTGACTTAAAGTGTACGAGTGTTAGGGCCTTTCTATTTTATTGTAGCGATATCTACTTATTATACATAAGCATTTCAAACCACGCACATGTCAACTTAAGCCAAAAACTTTAGCTTAGAAAGTGTACAAATTTTTTAAATTTTGCCTTTTACAATCACATAATGGCTACCACATAATGTCACATTAGTTAAACAATTTGCTGTTAAAAGCATGAACACATAAAGTTAAAGAATGAAACTGCATTATTTATTGAAATTTATCACAATTCCGGGGAAGCGAAAATTCTTTTAAAAATTTCTGGAGTTCTGCTAATTTGCTAAGAAGGTTTTAAAATTAATACTTTTAAATTTGGCGCGAAATTTCTGTAAAAAATTTTTTAAAAATGTACTTATATGCCAGAGATCAGCTTTGAGTCTTTTTTCGCTATTCATAGTGACTCATAAAATTTGAGTATAAGTGCGTATAAGTTATTGAAATTTAACTGAGCTGACGTACGCATACTTTTAACCACAGCTCATTAAGAACAAGAATAATTTTAAAAATTAAGCCGCTTATGTTAAAGTAAAATTTTCATAAATACGTAATAATTTTGCCATACTACTTATTTGTGCAAAATATCATAGATTTTAAATGTATATTGACAATATTTTATGCGGATAAGACTTTTGACATGTTAATTACTTAGGTTATTTCTGATGTTGCTTTTAACTATTTTTTAAAACGAAAAAAGTTTAGTTTAATTTACATTCATATTTTGTTACTTAAAAAAGCTTAATAATTATATGTAGTTTTTGCTTTGTTCCAAATATACTAACAATTTTATTGAACGAAACATTTTCTTAGTTAAATATATGTTTAGTTGAATTAGGTTTATGAAACAAAAAAAATCCTTTCTGATTTGACGTTACCCTATAAAAAAATTTAAAAATTTGAATATAAGATAACGTGAAGTAATAAAATATAACAAAAATGCTTTGTTCATACTGCTGAACTATTCAGTTGCAAAAATTCGTTTATGAAAAACGCAACTCTACACAGAAAAAATTAATTCAAATTAATCCAACGCTTAGAAAGAAAAAAAATAATACCCCTCATTATTTTTATTACGTTCCTTAAAGGTTTTATTTAAAAACCTTAAAAAGCAAACGCTCGTTAGTATTTGATTATGCGTTGTTCAGCTATTATTGAAAATACAAAAAATATTTGACTAAACGATTAAAAACTAAGCTATTTCAAAGGGGAACCAAAATTTTTGTTTAATTATACCCTTCACATAGTGATAAGGGTATATATCAGTTAATCATTTTGTTTGTAATTTCTTTACTATCCTTTTGCGACCCTCTATGGTATATATATTCTGGACCCTCATAGATAGGAAAGTCAATTAAGCCATGTCCATCTATCCGTCTGTGTTTGTTGAAATCAAGTTTTCGGAGTAAATTTAAATACTACGGAATAGGTTTTTGTGTTAAACTATAAGAAATTAATCTGACATGATTGCTTTTTAAAATGAGCAAGATCGGTTTACCACGGACGTAGGCATAGGCATACTGGAATTGTCTCAGTTTTCCAATTTTTTTTAGAACAAATACCATACAAACAATGTAACAAATGTAACGAACTGGCAACGCTGAAAAAGGTGAGGACTGTTCGACAGTTATATCTCACTATCGCTGGACTGTTTTTATGAAAGAAGTTTGACAGTTATAGCTCACTATCGCTGTTAGCACTCTTGCAAAGACAATAGATTTACATCGTATCATATGCTAAGTACAAACTTTACAACATGCTTATACAACCAGGCATGTTTAATTGTTTGCTGCATTGTTTGTAATTATGTTTATGGTTACATTTCATGTTGCATTCGAGGTTTCAAATATATCAAAATTTTTTGGATTTAAATAGTTATATTGCATAGTGTGAATCATTTTTACGGTTGGCATGAAACATTAATGATTAACGTGTTGCAGAAAACATGTTGCAAAGTTTGTACCTAGCAATACGTGTATATTGTTTTGCTTACTTTGTCGTTTGTGTTTTTAAGAGCCATAGTGTGTGTGCGTGTTTTTGTGATTGTTCTAATACCCGTTACATAGTGGGAAGGGTATACAGAAGTCTGTTATTTCGTTTGTAAGCCAGGGAGCACGTTTCTATTTAAAACCATTTTGGTTTAGATGGCACCTTTTGAATATAAACCTTCGATATATATCCTAAAAGAAGAAGAATTTGATGCAATTGTTCAAATGTTTTAAGTTTCTAATTCGAAAACTGGAATAGATATATACTTTAATCCCATCAGAAATAATTGAAATGTTAACGATTCGAAAACAGCAGAGCCGAGCATAGCTTTCTAACTTTTTTTCTTAAATTTTTTATTATTATGGGTTGAATTTTTATTTAAATTAACTGAATGCAACATTCAGTAAATTTCCGCAATTAAAGCATAAAGTTTAACGTTAGCTTATCACATTACTAAACACCTCGTTTCCGAACGAGTGTTCACTTTCCGCTATTTGTTAGAAATAGTTGACTTCGTTCTCATCCACCAATAAATAGAAATCCCGTTTGCCTTTTTAAAATATATGTATGTTGTTTACAGCCAAGCACTATTGCCGTGCAAAGAGTACTGTGAGAAAATCTGTAGTTGGTTTCGAAAATGCACTCTTAAAAGTTGAGTTTGATAAGAAAGCTTGGGGTTGTAAATACATTTCTTTCCATTACAATCATTATAAATTTTAAATAATAGTAAATTCTTAGTAAAAAGAAGTTGGATAAAAATGAACTAAAAGTAAAAATAATCAAGCAAAATTTTTCTTAAAAAACTACAAGTTAAATTAGGAATTTTTTATTTGAAAAAAAAAATAAAAAAATCATGTAATCAATAAATAAATTTTTTTTATTCTTAAAATACATCGGTATACTGAAAAAATAAATTTAGGCGTATACGTACAAAAGGAAGTTATTAGATGGACGTTTACTATTGCCAAAACTGAACCCCATATAATAGAAAACAAAACCCGGGTTAAACATAAAACTAAACGCATTGTTTAGTTTTCATCACAAGCATTCAGGATGCGAGAACCCTAACAAATATTCAAAAAAACTGCACATATATTTTATTTATTACTACGTAATTTTTTTCTGTGTACCCACATTTAGTTTCATCAAATTCTTCCTATGAATTTTTAAATATGATTTAAAATGTTTTCAATTTGACAAATATGCTTGCGGTAGTAGAGAAATTATATAACTTTATAGCGTTATTTGTTTGCAAAAACATCAATGCAACTAAAATATTTTAACATAAAGAAAAGACACCATTTTCAATTAAATACTTTAAAAAAGTCTATTTCTTTGTAAAAACGTGACAAAATAAAAATCTGGCCTCGGAAAAACTCATAAAAGTAAAATAATTGAAGTATTAAAAGTCATTTTTTTAACGTAAACTAAACAAATTACCTATTAATTTCCGGTCTATTGCAAAAAAAAATCCCGAAAAGGCGTGAAATAATATTACTTTAAGGCCCGAGGCAGGAAATCCTTGAAAACTCCCTTATTGGGATATACATACATATAGTTGTTTCATTTATTTTACCACTTTAGCTTGAGACATATTTTTTTGAACAAATATTTGCCAGATATGACCGTAAGCCTAAGCCATATAGGTTTGGCAAAATATTTTATTTTTTTATAGTATTTATAACAACAATCTTTCTAATAAAAAAAATATGAACAGAGATGTAGGTGGGTATAACCTTTTTGGGGAAACGGTTTTAAGAAATATTTTAAGGCCTTTTATTAACATTAGTGGTAAATAATTTATTAGTAGTCCCATCTATGGTAGGGGTGCTATGCGTTTGTGCCGATCCTTATTATATCCAACAGTTATAGTATGTGAGCCGCCTTTAATTATAGCGATCTACTCAGGATCACTTCCTGAAACGATTAAAGCATGTCCTTTCGTCCGGCTGGGTGTCTTTGTATTCCTTTTGATCAAATCACAGGACTATTTTTTTAAAATACATACATACATATTTTGATTAAAATTGGCAATACCATGTGTTTTGATATTGGAAGGAACCATACTGAAAATATTTCTTCTCGGTCTAGTTCTTGACATAGACCCAGGGCACACTTATACAGGTTCTATGAAGGCGATTTTTAAAAATTTGTTCTTTGCATTTCCTTTTTGTGTTGAAAAAAGTGAGTGCCAAAAATTTTTTTTAGTTTCATACAAAATTAAAACATATATCTGACATTGACTTTCTCAAATATTTATAATCAGCTGAGTTCTTCAAAGTACCTGTATAAGTTTACCCTGCATAGACCCCATACACTGATACATACTTTCAGAATAAGCATACGGGATCATAACTACCTTGAATATAACTCCATCTCAACAAAATTCGACGTGTATGTAGTACATTTATTTTAAATATTAAAAGAAATCTTACAATGACCAGTCAGTCAATAATTAACCAGTATAAGCCTGACTCCCAAAAATCGAATTTCACTTTTTATATAAAGAATATATAATCCGTTCAAAATATATTCATAAATGCATGTGCGATCCTTTGTTTAATGCATATGTCACTACAAAATAATCTATTTTATATTATTTATTATACCCTTCACATATATACGTTTATTATTCCGTTTGTAATTTCTTTAATATCCATCTACGACTAAATAGTTTAAGTATTTTCCTAGTCCTTATAGATAGGGAAGTTGATTAAGCGATGTCCGTCTGTGTGTCTGCCTGTGTGTCTGTGAAAAAATTTCTATAACTACCCCGATGTATAAGCAAAAAAACAAGACCACCTTTGGTTATTGCTCTAATGTTTGTATATAAAAGCCTTTACAACTGCCCCGAAACAAACTTACACTATATCTCCATCCCCTTAAAGGGTTGCTTTACGAAGTTTAATTATTTTAATTTTTTTAAATCCCCCCCACAGCCCCCAGGGTGCTCTTTTAAAGGCCAAATGTAAGACCGGCCCGAATTAATTTTTCCTCCGAAACATAAAAATTTTGAAGAAAGAATTCGCAGTCGCCCCTAGAGGAATAAAATGTAAAACAGACCCCCTTTAGTTTTTTATTATTATTATTATTATTATTTATTTATTGGATTATTTTCTGTACAACAAGACTTAATCTTATAATTATAGTACAGAAACGGTATGCGTTAAACATTAGAAAAGAACAAAACAAAAAACATTTTTAATTATTAAATTTAAATTAAAAGTTAATTAAATTAAATAAGAAAAAATAAAATAAAAATAAAAAAAATAAGAAACATATATGTATATAATTAAATTGCACAAAGTATATAAAAAAAATAACCTACACATTTTCATTTAAACATTTTACTAGGATTTCATTTAAAAGAATCAACTACAAATTTTTTGAAACTACTAGCGTTGCCATTTAATTGTTGACAAAGTGGAAGATTATTCCAAAGTCTAGCGGCATGTACATAAAATTGCCAATCTGATACTAGGCATTGATGTCGAGGTATTATAATGTTCCGGTTTCGCGGCGATTGAAAAAAACGCAAATTTTCAAATATGTAACTGGGAGTTTGAGTTTGTATTATTTTATGCAGAAAAACCAAAGTACGTATCTTTAATAGGCTATCGAAACTTACTCCATAAAGGTTCTTAGACACAGAGGAAACATGATCAGATCTCCTTAATCCATACACATACCGTATAATATTGTTAAATAGCACATTTAGTTTCCTTCGACTAACGGAGTCGCAGTTTGCGAATAATTCACACCCATACAATAAGGAAGGAACCAAGTATGACTTGGCAAGCAAGATTCTAATTCTGATAGGTGTAAAGTATTGTGTAGACCAGAGCGACCGTAACTTAAAATACGACTGACCAACCAGTGAGTTCACATGATCCGTCCAAGTTAAATGGTTATTAAAAACTATACCTAAATTCTTCGCTCTATCGACGATCTCAATTTCCTCACCATTCAAAACGATATTCCCAGAAATAAACGGAACTATACTTTTCTTGCAAATTACCAAACATTTAGATTTTCTAGGGTTCAAACAGAGGCCATTTGCAGTAGCCCAAAGATAAACTTGATCTAGCTCGTGATTCAACTGAGAGATACCAGTGGCAATGTTCTCAGCTGCTATACTTAAAGTAAGTTGTATGTCATCTGCATAAAGATGGATGTTACACTTTGAAAGTATACTTGGTAAGTCATTTGCATACATAGAAAATAAAAGCGGGCCTAAGATGGAACCCTGAGGCACTCCCCTTTTAAGTGGCAGCTCATCAGACCAAACATTGTTCACAAGAACCGATTGTGTTCGATTTGAAAGGTATGACGAAATAAGGTTAGTTGATGGTACAGAAAATCTGAAAAAGTGTTTCAATTTATCAATCAATGTGGCATGGTCTACAGTGTCAAATGCCTTGGAGTGGTCCAACAGTACTAAGAAATTTATAAACCCATTTTCCAATCAGATGTTTTCGAAAATTTCATTTAAATTCTCATCCTTATAATGGGGTATACCGGTGATTCGAACATCTTGTGCCACTATAGAGTTCTCTTGATTTAGGCAACTGATTTTTAAATTTTCAACATCACTTTTTAATTTTTCAATTTCCGTGTTGGCAGTCTCTAGTTCGAATACTCTATTATTTAAATCATTTAATTCTCTTTTGACATCATTTATAATCTCATCTTTTAAGACTTTAAATTTTTTTTCAATTTCACCTAATAAACTTCTCTTAACATCCGCGATCATATTTTGTATTAACTCCGATTGCTCTCTTATATGTTCTTTTATATGTTCATCATGTTTTGCGAATTTGGCATCTAGCCAGTTCCACAAGCGACTGCGTGAGCAAGATTCATTTATATTAGAAAAAATTAGACTAGCAGGTGAATTACACTGATCAGACAGATTAAGCTCAACTTCGTCTACTGATCTTTTAGTTTTACGTGTTGACATTGCCATTTACTTTATTATTTAAAAGAAAAAAAGTTTAATATTTAACTTGCTATTTATTTAATGTAGTTTGTTATTTAGTACTGCTGTTTTGTAATTTTGAATTTAGTGTTTGTTGTAGATGATTTTGATGTTTTTGATTTAAATAATTTGAATAAGCACAAAATTCTTGTTTATTAATATTGTTGTTGTTGATGTTTTAGTATTAACTTTAGTTTGTTTTTATTTGAGAAAAATGTCTATTTATATCTTTAGAATTAAAATCTCCTTAAGGTATGCAGCGATTTGCAAGATAAAAGCTAAACAATTTCTCTGACATAACAAGTAGAGCTTTAGGATCCACAAAAGTTAGGTTCAAGACCCAGCTGATGACAGCTTTTAAAGTAATTAAACGCTGGGTGTCTTTATTATAAATTAAAAAGTTAACCGCCAATAATAAATAATAACAACAATAAATAACACAGCTGTAGCTCCGAAAATAATTGTTTTTGGGGTTTGTTTACAAAATTATGTATGTATGTATTTATTAATTTTCAATTTAATGAAAAGATCACCAAAAACCACACAATTCGGCCTTTAAATTACCGTTCCACCGTATAAAAGCACTTAACCTCTGGGTGTTGTGTACTCCAAGCTTTTAATACTTTTTAGTTTATTGTAAAACTTTTATTTTTTATTTATTAAATGGAGCGTTTATAAACACGTCTTGTTCTTACAGCAGGGATGGATGTTTCTAAAACATACTTACCCGCAACTTTCATTACCTAAGAGGTTGCCACACAAAATTTTTAAAAATGATGTAAAAACGCCTATAACTTCTCCAGAGTCGACCTAAGAGAAATAAAGTTTGCGACTGACCCGCATTAGTTTTCCCTTTCAAACGTATTCCTAGAGAAAACTTACCCCCTATCTCAACGCCGTAAGGTGGTTGCCGTACAAAATTTGACAAAAAATAGGGTAAAAACCCCTACAACTTTTCCGTAGTCGCCTCTAGAGAAATAAAATGTATCACAAACCCCCATTAGCTGCCTCCCTTAAATATATTCCTAGAATGTACTTATCCCCTATCTGCATTGCTTAAGGGGCTCCCATACAAAGTTTGGTAAAATTGTAATAAGCTCCCCAACAACTTTCAGGGTTTCCGTGGATAAGTCAAATGCAGGACTGGCCCCAACTCATTTTTCCTTGAAAAAATGTTCCTAGAATATACTTATCTCTACAAAGTTTAAAAAAATTTGGGGAAAACCCTTATAACTTTCCTAGAGGGTTAAAATAGGAATATGTCGTAAAAAAACATGTAAGAGCACTATATTCGGCTGCGCCGAATCTTGTAACAAAAAAAAATTTCTTCTTCGAAGTGTAGACCTTCTTGTTTAATTACTTATTGCAGAACATTTGAAGACGATTTCTGTTATACTATCCGAGATATGGCGTATCGAAAATTTCATAAAAGTCGTCAATTTGTATTGGAGCTACCCCTTCCCATGCCTTACTAAAAAAACTTTTTACCAATGTGTAGGTCTTATCATCTAATCACTTTGCGTAGACCACTAGTAGCCGATGTTATAGTTTTCGAGATAAAACGTAAATTTCATAAAAATTGTTAATTTATATCGGAGCTACCCCTACTTCACCCCCTACCAAA
This sequence comes from Melanophora roralis, assembly GCA_963583895.1. Lineage (NCBI taxonomy): Eukaryota > Metazoa > Arthropoda > Insecta > Diptera > Rhinophoridae > Melanophora > Melanophora roralis. The sequence continues at coordinate 56,779,865 of OY757191.1, forward strand.
AAAAATATTTCTTTCTGGCGGAGGATTTAACGTTCAATTATTTTTTGAGAAACATTTGATGTCGATAGCTGTTATAGTTTCCGAGATAAAACGTATCGAAAATTTTACAAAAATTGTTAATTTGGATGGGAGCTACCCCATACTCACCCTCCACCCAAAAAAAAATTTTCTTCAAAGAGTAGGTTTTGTTGTCCAATTACTTTTTGCAGAACATTTGATTTCGATATCTGTTACAGTTATCGAGATATAGCGTATCGAGAATTTTACAAAAATTGTGAATTTGTATGGGAGCAACCCCATACTCACCCTCCACCCAAAAAAATTTTTCTTCAAAGAGTAGGTTTTGTTGTCCAATTACTTTTTGCAGAACATTTGATTTCGATATCTGTTACAGTTGTCGAAAATTTTACAAAAAGTGTTAATTCGTATGGGAGCTACCCCATATTCACCCCCTTCTTCAAAGCGTAGGTTTTTTTGTCCAATTACTTTTCGCAGAACATTTGATTTCGATATCTATTACAGTTTCCGAGATATAGTGTATAGAAAATTTTATAAAAATTTTTCTGCCGCCACTCAAAAATTTTTTTTTAAAGTGTATTCTTATTGTATAATTACTTTTTGTAGAACATTTTAAGTCGATAGCTGTTATAGTTTCCGAGATATAGCGCATAAAATATTTCACCAAATTTGTGCAATTGTGGGAAAAATACCTATTTGAAATTTTCCATTATTTAGGTCTCTACTTTAAGATTATCCGTGCTAAGTTTTGTTGAAAGAATGACTATATTTACTGAGATATATAGGGATATATGCACGGATTTTGTCCTAAACAAATGGGTTACTTTGGGTTTTCGCTTATATCTCGGTCAATAGTGAACCGATTATGTTGATTTTAAATAGAGATTGTCTGCGGGATATTCCTAACAGTATGATACCAAAACCTGATCTGTATCTTTTTATTTGACTCTGGAAACTTGATTTCAACAGACGGACAGGGCTATATCAACTCCCCTATCTATAAAGATCCAGAATATGTATACTTTATAGGGTCGCAAATGGATAATAAAGAAATTAAAAACGGAATGACAAACTGATATTTACCCTTATCACTTTGTGAAGGGTATAAAAAGTATAAAAAAGTTCGTGGTCTCAAAAGGCCAATGTGAAGGTTATCTAAGATTCGGCACAGCCAAATATAGCGCTCTTGCTTGTTCGTTAGTAACCAATGGTTACTAAGGTATTGTTAATAGCACGTGTTTGCTGCGGGTTAAAAAGAAATAAACTGCCTGCTATTTGATTAAGTACTACCGCTTGCTCAAACAGAAAAACAATTCAACAGAAGTATCTTGCTGTTGTTGTAATAATTTTTCTTATTAAAATTTTTTGTCTTATATCATAATATGTTCATATGTACATACATACATATGTATATGAATAAACATAGTTATATACATTCATATATGTATATGAAGTCAGTTTAAGTGATAAACTGTATTTAAGTTCAATGTTAGTGAGATCTTGCCCAAATAAATAATAATTATTTAAAGTTAACGGTTCAATTAAATTGTTTTTTTTTTTTAATTTAAACTTTTTTAGTTATAAACTGATTTTTAAAGCTAAAAGGATATTAGCAAAACCGTTTTTTCATATAAATCCTAAAGCAAAGTGTTCCCATTAAAATAAAAGAAAGGAAGAAAAGAAATCGTGAAAAACAAAAAAAAAAAAAAAACTACAAGATATCGGGGAAGAGCAACGGGAAGTTTTAGTGTAAGTACTTTTATAACTCGACCCTACCGCTTATAAAACTAAATAGATACATTAAAGCACTGACTCTTTTCAAAATTACTTTAAAGTTATATTTAAATATTAAAAACATGACAAAAAATTACAAATACTAAAGAAATACAAAGGAGTATTTTTTAAGGTGTTAAAAGTAGGAAGTTAATATTAAATAAGGCTTAACAGCCTTTGTAGTAAACAAAGAGATGTTATGCTTGTTTAATGATTTATGTTTAATTTAGAATAATTTATGTAAAATATGCCTTTTACATAAAATATTAAGGACGAAGATGCAAATAGTATTCCAAAACTTACATTTTACGCCTTAACTAAATTAAAAAAAAAAAAACTGAAAAACAAGTGGTAATACCAGTGGCTGAAATAATTACTTACGAATAATTACTTCCAATAAAAAAAAAAAGTATGCCCAAGAAAACATCAGAGAATAAAGTTCAGCACAACAACTTGATGGTATTAAGCTAACTACCTTATTTTATAAAACGCAACGCCTTCAAACAGAAAAAAAATATGTTAAAAATTTTTTAAATTTTAAAGTTTTTCCATTAAATCGTTGTAATAATGCGTTGCATTTTACGTGATAAGTTCTTGAATTTTCTTAAACCAAGGGATTTATAAATTCATTGCATTTACCACTAGTTACTTTTATTATTTAGTTTTATTTCATTTTTAGTGATAAATGAGAAGAAGAGAACATAGGGTTGTATGTGGGCTTAGTTCGGTCTTAACAATATAGAATATGAATATAACTCCAGTATACAAATTGTTTTTAAAAAGTTGGTTTAAGTAGAACAAACTAGCATTCAACTTACAGTAGTACAGCATAACACTCTGCTAGCATCGGAATTACTTAATTTTGAATAAAAAAAATTTCTATTCTTTGCTATCACAAATTTAATAATGAATTTAAAACCAAAAAAAATAGAAATTATTAGAAGAACCAATATTCTTAAAAAATGTCTCCACTCGGAACGCGCAATGCTAAATCGATCACTGCGACATCATGACTGAAAATCCACAAAATCGATAATTCCAGTGGCGTCACTCGCCCATCGCACCGTTAAATACTTTTTGAAAAAGTCGTATTCAAAAATATAAATGTGCCTCCAGATACCCTGCCGATGCAGGGCGAATTCATAGAAAAAGTGGTCTCGAAAGATCAGCTGACTATTTTTCGCTCGTGTAATTTTCCTCACAATATGTCAACAGTTTGTCCATGTGCTTCTTCTTGATTTAAAAAAATTACGTGTCGGTTCGATTTTTAAACTAAAAATTTTAAAAAGTGTTCTATATTAACAAATAGTAAAACCAAATGATTCATTCTTGTGCTTTGTGCAAAAAAAAACAGTGTAAAATTAGTTTTATTCACGTCTTTATTCTTAAAAAAATTTGTATTGTTTTTCAATGATGGCATATATATATATATGTTTGACATTATCTGTACACCCTGCTTTTACTGCGTTCACCTTGTATGAATTGGCCTTGATTACAATCTAAGTTTTTTAGACTGCTAGCTATGCTGCTATGTCAAACAAGCCAGATTTAAAGAAACGTTTCGTTTTAAAATTATAACTTGTCTTATCGGTCATTGGCTGCCATCCTTTTAGCCTGTTTTGCTCAAATATATAAAAAATTTAAATAAAAAATGTACTTTCATTTAACATTAAATAATCCAAATTATTTTCTTTTTGCATTATATTTTATCTCTAGGCACTGGCTGTTAAAGTTTAAACTAAACTCTTGCAAAGTTATATCTTTAACAACCAGTTTGTGTGTTTTTCAGCTTTTAGTGTGTATTGATAAGTAGCTTTGTGTTTTTGTTATAAGTTGGTATTGGTGTGTTCTCTAACTAAATATGGTGTGGTTTGGTAAAATGAGAGCAAGAGCAACAAATTTGTTTTTCTATGTTTCGTTGAAACAGTTACATACATATAATGATGTTTAACCATAAATACTTTTGGTGTGTTTTCTTATTCTGGCTACATGAGCCAGTTTTTCTATTTTTTAAATTTTCTTTAAATAAATTAAACAAATTTAGCTAAAAAAAATTAAAACTGCATCGTAACTATATACATTTAAGTCAAATTTAATATTAAAATTTAAACTATTAAAAAATACAAAATAATTATATATTATTTAATCTTAATTTTTGAGCTTGAGATAAAAAATGCTTTTTTTAAATTTATTTTATTCATTTTTAAACATTATAGCTACAATAAACTTTAAAAATCAAATTTTTGTTTCATTCACAACCTTTTATATAAACGATCTTGTGTATTTGTTGTATCAACAGTAATAAGAAAATATTTATGATACCATTGTTATTCAGCACAAAAAAAAACAAATACATTCCACACTCAATGCAAAACCATAAACAACAATATTTGTTTATAAGAGTAGAGTAAGTGCGCAAAAGCAAAACCATACATTATCATTTACACTTATTCACACACTTACACCAAAAAGAACTGGTATGTACATGGATGTACAAGATATATCTGTTTTTGTAATACTTATTTGTTCTATTTGTGCACGTGTATAGTTTAAACAGCAGAAACATGCTGCAACATGCAAGTTTTGCGTTTTTAGCGTTAGCCGCTCTGGAAGCATTTTTAGTCACAGGTCAACTTTCGGTAAGTACATATCAAATATTTACCTAAATTTTATTCCATTTATTTTATTGTCGCCATAATTTTTCTCATAAAAAAAGTATGTATTTAAAAAAATTAAGAGTTTTATATGCTACTTAATTATGTAGTTTGTATAGCCTCTACATAGAAATAAAATTATTTATTAGTTTGTCATTCCATTTGTAATTTCTACAAAAATTATTTGCGACCATACCAAGTATATGTATATTTATTTGATCTTTATAAAGGTAAGAAAGTCAACTCAGTTAAGTCTGTTTTTCCGTTTGTTGTTTCTGGCAGTGGTGGGTAAAAACGAGTGATAACGACTTTTACCGTCACAATGTGTGCAAAAAAGTACTTAAAAATTTTTAAAAGTGGCAGAAATGTTTAAAATCCTTTTGTCTATATAATTGAATTATGAGCTTAATTAAGGCTAACCGATTTTTATTTTATATTTATAGAATCGACGTCTTAAAGCAATGTAAAAAAAAGTAGCACAATGTGTGAAGTACTTTTAGTACACTTAACTGATTTCCGACCTCAGTCAGAATCAAAATATGAAAAAATTCCTCTTGGGCCTTTAAATTGGCATTTGATATTACTCTCGGTTAATAATCTTTATCTTAATGTTGTAAGACTCATAATCCTAAATTATGCCAAAGGTACCGAAGGTACTTAAAATCCAAAAAAGGATTTTTATGACCCTTATCTGAGTCAATATTCGTTAACTTTATATATGTATACTCATAATCCCAAAATGGAAAAAAGTAGCAACTGTGTGATAAAAGTACTTTTTGTCCACTTAGTTGACCTTTGACTACATTGAAAATTTTTTGTTGGTTTAACAAGGTGGGCCAAAAGAAATCACCCTATTGGAAGATGCTCTTATTTTAGCAAATGGCGAGCAACGTCAAATCTGTTTTGGCATGTGTGAACTAGACAGATGTAGTTCGAAACACTCCCTAAGAACGCGGAGTAATCGTGTTTTTTTTACGTAATGATTCGTCTGTGGTTTGGCGCAACGTAAATTACGACAGCGATGCCCCTGGAATCGCCACCAGCTTTGAAATGTATAAAACCACGCAAGACGCTGCCAAGAGTGGCCAGCCCCGGGGCACCCGCTATGCTGAGAATATCGCCGCTGTTGGCGAGGATATCGAGTTGTCGCCAGAAACATCGAGCAGATGCAGTGCCTCGCAATTAGCCATCAGCCGGTCGTCCTTAAGGCGAATTTTGTTCAAGGACCTGAACATGTTCCCGTACAATGTCCAGTCCGTGCATCTGCTGCTGCCTGTCGACCGCCAAATGCACGTTACCTGCGTCAAAGCCATCTTCAATCTCGAGGCCAAAGTGGATGATTTTTCAAACAAAATCATAATGAGCGATGAGGCTCAATTCTACCTCAGCGAGTGCATGAACAAGAAAAACTATACTTTCTAGGGCACCGAAAATCCCCAAGTGATGCACGAGGAGCCATTACACCCGCTTAAAGTGACTACGTGGTGCGCTGTTTACGCTGGTCAAACGGCAACATTGAACGGTGAACGCTATAGGGCCATGTTACCCGAGTTTTTCCTGCCGCAATTGAACTAATTAAGACTGAAGAACATTTGTTTCCAACCGGACAGAGAAATGGCATACACTGCGTGATATTTTAAAGTGGCATTCACGGATCGCCTCATTTCTTGTTTTGGCAAATTACATTGGCCCGAAAGATCGCCCGATTCAACCGTTTCAGATTTTTTTGTGGGCTTACGAAAACAAGCTTAAGACACAAGTGCGATATCATCTTCTTGACTTAACCAATATAATTCTTAAAGTTCAGATAAGCAAAATCAAAAAACAGAATCGAAGTTTTTTATTTAGATTCGAATGAGAGCCCGACAACATCGGATGGCTTCTTTTGGCCCACCTTGTATAACTTAATAAATACCATACTAATAAGAGGAAAATAAATAAAAGTGGCGTAAGTCACTTATTTTTTAAAGTCGAGATATATAAAGATATGAAAAAATACCGTTCAATTGCATTTAGTGTTGCCATTAACTCGATTTTTTTTAAAAAGTGACTTATGCCACTTTCAAAATTAATGGCTCACATATGAATTGTTATAACATGCATTTCTAAAGGAGCAATAAAAGATTTTGCATATGTTTTAGGCTTATTTTAATTTAATTCTTTTAGCTGTTTTAATATCCAATGCCAACATTGAGTATAGGAAATGTTAATTTTCATATGAAATATAATTTCAACACAAAAAAGTTTTAAAATTTAGCTCAAAACCAAATAAAGAAAACGCATTATAGAATTGGTGTAGGGTATAATAAAAAAATGGTAACAAGTAAGAACACTTTATTCAGCTGTGCCAAATCTTATAACCCTTTACATTGGCCTTTTGAAACCCCGAACTTTTTTATTTTTAATCATTTTTTTATTTATGAAATATTTCTTGTTTTTAAATAGGTTTCGGTGTCATATTATAAACCTGTTAGGGTGACTAGGGAACTTGTTAAGGTTTTAAATCCCAATTTTGTATGGAAACCTTCTTAGAGGGTGGTGGTAGGGGGTAAGTAAGTTCTAGGGAAAATAATTTTTCAAGAAAAAATGAGTTGGAGTTAGTACTGCATTCAACGTTACCACGAGCACCCTAGAAGCTTTACCAAACTTTGCATGGGAGCCCCTGTAGGCGATGTATATAGGGAATAAGTATGCTTAAGGAAAATGTTTAGAAGGGGGAACTAATGGGGCTCTGTAATATATTTTGTTCCTCCAAGAGTGACTTCGGGGATGTTGTAGGAGGCTTAACCTTATTTTTTATAATTTTGTATGGCATCGCCTTAAGAGCGTGGAGAGAAGGGTAAGTATGTTCCAAGAATATGCTTACGAGGGAAAACTAATTAAAGTCAGTGGTAGACTTTATTGCTTAAATGCTGACTCTGGGGAAGTAATGGGCGTTTTTACAACATTTTTGTAAACTTTGTATGGCAACCTTTTAGTTAATAGTGATAGAGGGTAAGTATGTCTAAGGAATATGTTTGGAAGGGAAAACTATTGGGGATTTGGGATACTTTTTATTTCTCTAGGGGGGAAGCCGGGGAGGTTGTAGAGGTCTTACCCTATTTTTTTAATTTTTATGGGCATGAACATGAAATGTTAAAAAGGACAAATTAGTTGGGCTTGGTCTTAAATTTTGCCTTTGCAGGATAACCCTAGAAACTGTGGGAGCAGTTAAAAAAATAAAATAAAAAAAAAATTTGTATGGCAACCCTGTTACATAGCGGAGATAGGGTGTAACTATGTAGCACCAAAATGTTTGTGAGGAAAGCAAATAGGCGTCGGTCTTGCATTGCACCCGTATAGGGGCAACTCCAGCGCAGTTGTAGAGGTTTTTATGTACAAATTAAAAAAAAAAAAAAAAACAGTGGGAGTCTTGGTTTTTGCCTTATTTCTCGGTCAATTATCGGGCGACTTTTTTGGATTTCAATAGCGATTTCATCGCAGATATATCTGATTGTTTGATACCACTTTCTTTGCGATATCGGGGGCTTCAAAATATGAGTTCTGTCACAACACTGGCAGGCAGACAGACCGACATCGCTTAATCGAATTTTCTATCTATAACGACCAAAAATATATACTTTAGGGGGTCGCAGATGGTTATTAAAGAAATTTCAAATGGAATAACAAACTTATATATACCCTTATCACTTATATGAAAGGTTTATTAAAACAAAACATACAAATATATTTTATTTTCATAAAAATTTTTTTGCTAATTTTTTTTTTAATTAATAGCAAAGTATATTGAAAAGTTATCGTTTTAAGCCATCACGTTGGTATAAAAATGATTTAACATATAACATCTTAAAATATCCAAAAAATTTGAGAAGAGCGGATGTTGATGCTGAAATCCGAAGAGCGTTTTCCCAGTGGAGTAATGAAGCTAATTTAAATTTTACACACGTTAATTCTGATGATGTCGATATACCTATCTAGTAAGTTTCTTTAAGCTGAAATCCTAATATTAATAATAATATTATTTTTCAATTCAAAACTTTTTGAAGCTGTTGTACTTAAGTCGTCGTAAGAATGTTGCCAGTGTTTTTTTTTTAAAGCAATGGTAGCTACAACTCGTACAACATCGTTACCAATATTTTTTTGAATGTCGTAAATTGTAGATTGTGAATTGGAATTTTAATTTTTTATTGTTCCTTTTAAGAGTGGGACACAATAAACCAAAATGGCCCATATTTTCTACTACCTATATCACATACAACAGGTTGTGAATTGGACATATGCTTTTTAGTCTTTTTATACCCTTCACATAGTGATAGGGTATATATCACTTTGTCATTCCGTTTGTAATTTCTTTATTATTCATTTGCGACCCCATAAAGTATATATATTCTGGATCCTTATAGATAGGGAAGTCGATTTAGCGATGTCCGTCTGTCCGTCTGTCCGTCTGTCCGTCTGTCCGTCTGTCCGTCTGTCCGTCTGTCCGTCTGTCCGTCTGTCCGTCTGTCCGTCTGTTGAAATCAAGTTTCCGGAGTCAAATAAAAAGATACAGACCAGTTAATGGTGTCAAACTATTAGAAATATCCTGGAGACAATCGCTATTTAAAATCAATAAAATCGGTTCACTACTGACCGAGATATAAGCGAAAACCCAGAGTAACCCATTTTTTTTAAGACAAAATCCGTGCATATATCCCTATATATCTCTTGCCACAAAACTTGGCACGGATACTCCTAAAGAAGGGACCTAAATAATGGAAAAATTTTTTTCAGATAGGACCAGGGGAAGGGGTATTTTTTCTACAATTGCACAAATTTGGTGAAATATTTTATGCGCTATATCTCGTAAACTATAACAGCTATCGACTTAAAATGTTCTACAAAAAGTAATTGCACGCTAAGGGCTACGCCTTAAAGAAAAAATTTTTTGGGTGGGGGCAAAAAAAGGGGTAGCTCCCATACAAATCGACAATTATTATCAAATATTCGATACGCTATATCTCGGAAACTATAACAGATATCGAAATGAAATGTTCTACAAGAAGTAATTGCACGCACAGGGCTACGCTTTAAAGAAAAAAATTTTCGTGTGGGGGCAAAAAAAGGGGTAGCTCCCATACAAATCGACAATTATTATAAAATATTCGATACGCTATATCTCGGAAACTATAACAGATATCGAAATGAAATGTTCCACAAAAAGTAATTGCACGCACAGGGCTACGCTTTAAAGAAAAAAATTTTCGAGTGGGGGCAAAAAAAGGGGTAGCTCCTATACAAATCGACAATTATTATCAAATATTCGATACGCTATATCTCGGAAACTATAGCAGATATCGAAATGAAATGTTCCACAAAAAGTAATTGCATGCACAGGACTACGCTTTAAAGAAAAAAATTTTCGAGTGGGGGCAAAAAAAGGGGTAGCTCCTATACAAATCGACAATTATTATCAAATATTCGATACGCTATATCTCGGAAACTATAGCAGATATCGAAATGTAATGTTCTACAAAAAGTAATTGCACGCTAAGGGCTACGCCTTAAAGAAAAAATTTTTTGGGTGGGGGCAAAAAAAGGGGTAGCTCCCATACAAATCGACAATTATTATCAAATATTCGATACGCTATATCTCGGAAACTATAACAGATATCGAAATGAAATGTTCCACAAAAAGTAATTGCACGCACAGGGCTACGCTTTAAAGAAACAAGTTTTCGAGTGGGGGCAAAAAAAGGGGTAGCTCCCATACAAATCGACAATTATTATAAAATATTCGATACGCTATATCTCGGAAACTATAACAGATATCGAAATGAAATATTCCACAAAAAGTAATTGCACGCACAGGGCTACGCTTTAAAGAAACAAGTTTTCGAGTGGGGGCAAAAAAAGGGGTAGCTCCCATACAAATCGACAATTATTATAAAATATTCGATACGCTATATCTCGGAAACTATAACAGATATCGAAATGAAATGTTCTACAAAAAGTAATTGCACGCTAAGTGCTACGCCTTAAAGAAAAAATTTTTTGGGTGGGGGCAAAAAAAGGGGTAGCTCCCATACAAATCGACAATTATTATCAAATATTCGATACGCTATATCTCGGAAACTATAACAGATATCGAAATGAAATGTTCTACAAAAAGTAATTGCACGCACAGGGCTACGCTTTAAAGAAAAAAATTTTCGAGTGGGGGCAAAAAAAGGGGTAGCTCCCATACAAATCGACAATTATTATCAAATATTCGATACGCTATATCTCGGAAGCTATAACAGATATCGAAATAAAATGTTCTACAAAAAGTAATTGCACACTAAGGGCTACGCCCTAAAGAAACAAATTTTTGAGTGGGGCAAAAAAAGGGGTAGCTCCCATACAAATCGACAATTATTATAAAATATTCGATACGCTATATCTCGGAAACTATAACAGATATCGAAATGAAATGTTCCACAAAAAGTAATTGCACGCACAGGGCTACGCTTTAAAGAAACAAGTTTTCGAGTGGGGGCAAAAAAAGGGGTAGCTCCCATACAAATCGACAATTATTATAAAATATTCGATACGCTATATCTCGGAAACTATAACAGATATCGAAATGAAATGTTCCACAAAAAGTAATTGAACGCACAGGGCTACGCTTTAAAGAAAAAAATTTTCGAGTGGGGGCAAAAAAAGGGGTAGCTCTCATACAAATCGACAATTATTATAAAATATTCGATACGCTATATCTCGGAAACTATAACAGATATCGAAATGAAATGTTCCACAAAAAGTAATTGCACGCTAAGGTCTACGCCTTAAAGAAAAAATTTTTTGGTTGGGGGCAAAAAAAGGGGTAGCTCCCATACAAATCGACAATTATTATCAAATATTCGATACGCTATATCTCGGAAACTATAACAGATATCGAAATGAAATGTTCCACAAAAAGTAATTGCACGCACAGGGCTACGCTTTAAAGAAACAAGTTTTCGAGTGGGGGCAAAAAAAGGGGTAGCTCCCATACAAATCGACAATTATTATAAAATATTCGATACGCTATATCTCGGAAACTATAACAGATATCGAAATGAAATGTTCCACAAAAAGTAATTGCACGCACAGGGCTACGCTTTAAAGAAACAAGTTTTCGAGTGGGGGCAAAAAAAGGGGTAGCTCCCATACAAAACGACAATTATTATAAAATATTCGATACGCTATATCTCGGAAACTATAACAGATATCGAAATGAAATGTTCCACAAAAAGTAATTGCACGCACAGGGCTACGCTTTAAAGAAAAAAATTTTCGAGTGGGGGCAAAAAAAGGGGTAGCTCTCATACAAATCGACAATTATTATAAAATATTCGATACGCTATATCTCGGAAACTATAACAGATATCGAAATGAAATGTTCCACAAAAAGTAATTGCACGCTAAGGTCTACGCCTTAAAGAAAAAATTTTTTGGTTGGGGGCAAAAAAAGGGGTAGCTCCCATACAAATCGACAATTATTATCAAATATTCGATACGCTATATCTCGGAAACTATAACAGATATCGAAATGAAATGTTCCACAAAAAGTAATTGCACGCACAGGGCTACGCTTTAAAGAAACAAGTTTTCGAGTGGGGGCAAAAAAAGGGGTAGCTCTCATACAAATCGACAATTATTATAAAATATTCGATACGCTATATCTCGGAAACTATAACAGATATCGAAATGAAATGTTCCACAAAAAGTAATTGCACGCACAGGGCTACGCTTTAAAGAAAAAAATTTTCGAGTGGGGGCAAAAAAAGGGGTAGCTCCCATACAAATCGACAATTATTATAAAATATTCGATACGCTATATCTCAGAAACTATAACATATATCGAAATCAAATGTTCTACAAAAAGTAATTGGACATTAAGGGCTACGCTCTGAAGAAAAAGATTTTCGGATGGGGGGTGAAGAAGGGATAGCTCCCATACAAATTAACAATTTTTATAAAATTTTCGATACGCTACTTCTGGAAAACTATTACAGCTATCGACTTCGAATATTCTACAAAAAGTAATAATCAAATAATTCATACATTTTGGTGAAAAATTTGGTGAAGAGCAGGGGGACTAGAACATTTAATAAGTTTTATTAACCTTTAAATATGAATAATGTCGAAAACTTTAAAAACTTTCGACCTCAAATCTTCTTCATCTATTTCTATTATTCATACGAACGTTAAAATTTTGTTATTTTTTCTATGGGCTTTAAAACTCGCACAAGGTTTTTTATTATATTATTTGCAGTACAAAATTACTCGGCTGGGTATATTTAAAGACCAATGTGAAGGGTATATAAGATTCGGCACAGCCGAATATAGCGCTCTTACTTGTTTTCTTTTGCAAAATTTACAGCCGGTTAAAGTTTGTAGGTTTTAAGCAGTTCATGCTTAACTGTGCCAAGCTTTAAGAAAAATAATATAATTTACAATCTACGAAATTCGAAAAACATGGAGAAAATGTTGTTCTAATTCTAACAACTGTTTTTTAGAAAAAACTGAAAACATTTTTGCAAACTGATGAGTTACAACACATACAATTGGCTCTGAATTAAATTTTTATTTAAAAAAAAAACGTAATAATTGACACAAAGTTTTATTTAGGGTATGTTATACAGATGTCTTCCATCGAGTTAAACACATTGTTCAAAATCGAGCCTTGTGTCCTGCGCATCACACTGCAGGAAACTCGTTTCAGTTGCGCTGATTTCTCGACGAATATTTTCCTTTAAAACCACAAGAGATTGGGAATGGTCAACGTAAACCTTCTCTTTGAGGTAGTCCCATAAAAAAATCCATGGGGCTTTGATCGGGCGATTTCGATAGCCATTAGATGTCTCCAAAGCGACTGATCAGTTTTTGGGGAAAATGTTCCCCAAGCAAGTTCATCGAAGTTCTGCCTATGTGTGCAGCCGCCCCATTTTATTAAATTCACGTGTGCGATCGTACTGCGCTCGCAGGTTTGGTAAAAAGAATTCCGTAATCATGCGTCAATAATTTTCGCTGTTAACATTCGTCGCCTGGCCTCGAGAATTTTTCGAAAAAAATGGTCCAACTATCTCATGCTTGAATAAGGCATACCAAACAGTTACCCTGGGGCAATGCAACGGTTTTTGATGTTTCAATCAACGGTTACGGGTAATTTGAGACGAGTAACCGTTTAAGTGAAAATGAACCTCTTCGCTCTAAAAAATTGGATTTACAATGCGAAAACGCTCCAATACCGCTTAATAAAAATTTTTGCATAAATTACAGTCACTTTTTTTCTTTTAGTTCATGAACAATATAAATTTTAAAGGGATGGAACTTCAGATCGTTTTTTTGGAATTTTATAAATAATTGCTCTTGGCAGTACCAGTGAGGCTGTTTTGTCTGTATTGAACATCGCGTGTTTTCGCGTTAGGTGCTTTAAACCAGTTCAATGTTTTTGGGAGTACTTGGAGATTGACTGGGCCCTGACCATGGGCCATTCATAGATAAAGCAGTTGCGTGAAATCTTTGTTCCCACGAACTTAATAAATTTAAATTCAGTCCATCACATACTCGCCGAATTCGAACAAAATTTTCGACGATCAATTACGGAATAATCATTAATTTTAAAAGATGTCCCCACAGCAAATCCACGATTTCACTCGAGTTTAAAAAACCAGTACTTAAGTTTCATCTTTTTAAATGTCAAATCGTTCAAGAACTGAAAAAAGTGACTTTGATTTAGACAAAAATTTTGGAGCGTTTGCGCTCTGTAAGTTCTATTTTTTGGAGCGATGAGGCTCATTTTCACTTACATGCGTTATCTAAGCATAAGATAATTGGACCATTTTTTTCGAACATTATTGAGGCCTGGCGACGAATGTCAACGGTGAAAATTATCAACGCATGAATATGGAATTCTTTTTACCAAACCTGCAATTGTACTCTTCACACACGTGGTTTTATTATAATGGGGCGCCTGTACACACAGCCAGAGCTTCGATGAACGTGTTTGGGGAAAATTTCCCTCAAAAACGATCAGTCGCTTTAGGGATATCCCATGGCAATCAAGGCAGCCCTATCTAACTCCCAAAAAGAGGGTTTTTATTGACAATCCCCAATCTCTTGTGGCTTTAAAGAAAATATTTGCCGAGAATCTTGGAATTCTATTCATATTCCTTATTGTCTAGACCGAACTAAGTACACATACAACCCTATGTTCGCTTATTCTCATTCTATTTGCATTTATCACTAGTTACTTTCATTATTTATTTTTATTTTCATTTTTGCTAGTGATAAATGCAAATAGAATGAGAATAAGCGAACATAGGGTTGTATGTGGACTTAGTTCAGTCTTAACAATAAGGAATATGATTAGAACTCCAGTATTCAAATTCTAATAAAAGTTTTTTTAAATAGAACAAATCAACATTTAACTTACAATAGTACCGAATAGAAAGAGTGCTGATGAGAAATCGTAGCTGATTTCGAAAATGCATTACACTCGGCTAGTATCGGAATTACTTAATTTTTAGTAAAATTTACATTTTTACCTATCACATTTTTAATAATGAACTTAAGCCGAATAAATAGACATGATTATAAGATATTAAGAAAAAGTTCAAATAAATAACCATAAATGTATTATAATCCTGATTATTAAAATAAATTTAAATATCAAATTATATTAAAAAATTAGTACATTTAAGTAAATACATTTTTTTAGTACACCAACTGGAAAATTAGTACTTGTACTTATAAAATCACCCTATAAATAAGTTATTTTATCTTAAAGCTCGTTATCTTACAGATTAATAAAAAATTTACTTATTTTATTTCTAGCTATCAACAGAACATTACTAACTTTTTTGGTCCCGCAAAAATGTTTGAACCTATCAATTTTAATAAAAAGTTAACATTCTCCATTAACAGTACTAAAGGATATGATATATTTCAATTTGCTCTTCATTTTATTGGCCACTCTTTGGGCTTAGCCTATTCCGAAAATAAGACAGACCTAATGTATCGTTACTTTCATATCAATCGAAATAACAAGCAATTGAGCCTCAATGACATATCTTACATTAGAAGTTCATATGGCATCAGTCCTTATTATGATTTGTGTAAATATCCTAAAATTGATGCCGCCATAACTGTAGGCAAAAACAGGAATGGAGTATATGTTTTCAAGGGCAACAGCTTTTATTTGATTGATAATAAGGAGTTGGTTCTCGGCTATCCTAAACTAATTCACAAAAATTGGGTTGAGCTACCACGTACGTTTTTATTGAACTGGTAAAAAATACTTGTTATAAACTTAACTTTCTTTAAGGTGACATTGATGCTGCTTTTACATCTAAAGATGGCCTTACGCATTTCTTTAAGGGCAATGAAACTTGGCGGTACAATGAAACAACAATTGTTGATGGCTTTCCTAAAAATATTAGTGAAGTTTTTCCCGATGTTCCTGCTAACCTAGATGCTGCTCTGCTTTTAAGCGGTTCTAACAGAATTTTGTTTTTTAAATTAAAAAAATTTTTTGATTTTAATCCCTACCGGACGCCAAAATTAAAACAATTTTCCATATCAAAACATGCGGGTGTTTCGAATAATGTAGAAGCTGCTGTGCGCGTTAAAGGTTTTGGTGACTGTGTCATCAAGGATAATACTTTATTTTCTATACAATATAAGAAAAGAAAAGTAAGTATTTAATTATTTATATATATTAAGCAATAACGTTAATAAATAATTGAATGGCTGACTGACTGACTAAGTGATTTACCATCGCAAAGCCCAAACGCGTAAAGCTAGAAACTAAAAGATTGAACTGTGGGTACCTCTTACGATCCACTAAGACAGGATTATGGGAAACTCAGACCCTAAGAACGCGGAAATGAACAACCATATGGAAAAAACCGAATGCTAATATCTCCTAAGCAATATACAAGAGAAACAAAATTTTAAAAGCACCGTATTTGGCTCCAAAAATAAACTGACCCGTATCCATAGCTATAGCAGTCTTTAGGAAGGTTAGGTAGAACAGGCAGCCGTTGAAGGAAAGGAAACAGCTCCCTTGGGTCCGCTTAGCTCGTTTCCTTTGTGTTACCTGGAGAGGCAAATAGAACAGATTGAGATGGAGCGAAATAAGAAAATTTAGAGAAGGATAAGAAAGACATAACAAAAGAATGAAGCAGAGATACAAGGGTCTCTGGTGGGAATCGAACTCACAACCCCCAGGCTGGTAGACTCGTGCTTTTACCACTGAAGTACCGAGGTACCTTATAGCGATCTTTGGTGATTTTAAAAATTTAAACCTATATTGGTACTTTTTAGTACTTTTTTACCTTCTAAGACGATACGGTTCTCCAAAAATAATGAATATTCGTTTGAGATTTTTTGAAATTTTGTACCTTAAAGGGTACGCAATATATGTTGGTACATCCTTTTTACGTACTTTTTGTAACTTCTAAACCAATAAAGAAATAGATATAATTTAATTGCTATCAACAGGTCTCGAGAAAACATTAATAATTTTCTTAAGGGATATACAAAGGGGGCAAATTACACGCTTGTACTTTTTTGGTACTTAAAGTTACTTTTAAACCAAAAAAGGTAGAAACATAATCTTAATTGCGTTGAAAGGGTGTAGAAAACTTATGAACATGCGTTTGATACTTTAAAACAACTTTGGAATTCTAAGAGACAGAAAGAAAGGGTACTAATTACATAATGTAAATTTTGAAACTCTGTAACTTCGAAACTTATAAAACAAGATACATATATAATATCAATTGCGTTCGAAAAATAGGTACTAATTGCATATTGGTACTTTTTGTAACTTTTTAGCTAAGAAGAGTAGACACATTATTGAAGTTGCGTTGCAACAGGTTTTGAAAAATTATGAATTTTATTATGATTCTTTTTTAAAACTTTGTACCTTTGATGGTACAAAAAAGTGTACAAATTTTACACACAAAAATTCTATATTATATTATATATATATAGGTTATATTTCCTAAAAACATAGTATAAATTCAACTAAAAAAAAAGGGTAGAACAGCAGTAACTATGATCCTAAGGTAATATGCCTTAAATTTTAGTTGGTTCCCATGTTCGAAAAATCAACTAAAAAATTAGTCAAAGTTACTTACAAACTTTATTAAACTAACAACGAAAGCAAAGTACAATACCCATATAATTTTAGCAAAATTTACCTTTTTTAAATTAGCTAATCTCCAAACCAAATTACAAATTTTTTATTTTGATTCACAATATTTTATTCAAAATTGCGCATACTATTTATACATTTATTTTTATTTACGCGGGTATGTTTAAGAGGTTAATTTGTTTCGAAAGTTAAATTAAACGCGAAAAATATTTTCAAAACTTGAAAAACAAACCTCCATATGCCATTTTTTCCTTTTTGGGTACCGTCGAAACAAAATTAACCTCTGGAACATACCTGAGAGAAAAGCCTTGACCGGATTCCAAAGAGAACCTTGAATTTCCTATTTGCGGAAGCAGAGAAACAAGGCTTGAATTTTGAGAAGCCAAACTTGCTCTAAGAATATGACAGCAATGCTTCTTGAACTGGTAACAGGGAACAGTTCTGTTGATAAGAAAAATTTTTTTTAAAAACCTAGATTAACAACAAATATTTTAAATTACTTACTTTTATAATCATCTCTATGAATTGGCTCCGCATTTCCTAAAAAATCCAATTCAACATTTTTTTTGTTTTATTTTATACTGACAACTAAAAAAAAAAAAAAATTACAAAATAATTTCGAAGACGATACCTAATTCGCTAAGTAACATTAACTTGGATTTTTCGTTGAATTAAAATTATCTATTTGACTTAGTTAGTAAAACTTAGTTTTTCGTATTCATGCAAAAAGAAATTAACTAACGAAGCTTAGTCAATATAACCTCGATTATTTTTTGTGTGTATGTTGGTGCTCTTTCGGTACATTTTCTAGCTTCTAAGTCAAATAACAAATTCCTTTTAATAGATCTGAAAAAAGTTTGAACATATATTTGTCCTTTTTTTGACGGTAAATCATCAAGCTTGGCAGCTTGGATATAAGTACTGTCTTTGATTAATACAATTACGAAATTCTCCGCCTACACAGATTGTTCAATATATCGTGCGAAAGAGCACCTATCCATTTAATTATACCCTTCACATAGTGAAAAGGGTATATATCACTTTGTCATTCCGTTTGTAACTTCTTTATTATTCATTTGCGACCCCATAAAGTATATATATTCTGGATCCTTATAGATAGAAAAGCTGATTTAGCGATGTCCGTCTGTCCGTTTGTTGAAATCAAGTTTCCGGAGCCAAATAAAAAGATACAGATCAGTTAATGGTGTCAAACTATTAGAAATATCCTGGAGACAATCGCCATTTAAAATCAGCAAAATCGGTTCAATATTGACCGAGATATAAGCGAAAACCCAAAACAACTCATTTTTTTCAGGACAAAATCCGTGCATATATCCCTATATATCTCAGTAAGTATAGTCACCCTTGCCACAAAACTTGGCACGGATACTCCTAAGGAAGGGACCAGGGGAAGGGGTGTTTTTCCTACAATTGCACAAATTTGGTGAAATATTTTATGAGCTTTATCTCGTAAACTATAATAGCTATCGACTTAAAATGTTCTACAAAAAGTAATTGTACGCAAAGACCTACACTTTAAAGAAAAAAATTTTTGAGTGGGGGCAAAAAAAGGGGTAGCTCCAATACAAATTAACAATTTTTATGAAATATTCGATACGCTATATCTCGAAAACTAGGACAGATATCTTAATGAAATGTTATACAAAAAGTAATTGGGCAAGAAGGCCTACGCTTTAAAGAAAAAATTTTTTGAGTGGGGGCAAAAATAGGGGTAGCTTCCATACTAATTAAAGATTTTTATGAAATATTCGATACGCTATATCTCGGAAACTATATAAGATATCGAAATCAAATGTTCTACAAAAAGTAATTGGGCAAGAAGGCCTACGCTTCAAAGAAAAATTTTTTTGGGTGGGGGCAAAGAAAGGGGTAGCTCCCATACAAATCAACAATTATTTTAAAATATTCGATACGCTATATTTCGGAAACTATAACAGATATCGAAATGAAATGTTCTACGAAAAGTAATTGGGCAAGAAGGCCTACGCTTCAAAGAAAAATTTTTTTGGGTGGGGGCAAAGAAAGGGGTAGCTCCCATACAAATCAACAATTATTTTAAAATATTCGATACGCTATATGTCGGAAACTATAACAGATATCGAAATGAAATGTTCTACGAAAAGTAATTGGACAAGAAGGCCTACGCTTTAAAGAAAAATATTTTTGAGTGGGGGCAAAAAAAGGGGTAGCTGCCATACAAATTAATGATTTGTATGAAATTTTCAATACGCTTTATCTGGGAAACTACAACCGCTATCGACATCAAATGCTCCACAAAAAGTAATTGGACAAGAAATCCTACGATTTAGAGAAAATTTTTTTGAGTGATGGCAAAAAAGGGGTAGCTCCCATACAAATTAACGATTTGTATGAAATTTTTGATACGCTATAACTCGGAAACTATAACAGATATCGAAATAAAATGTTCTACAAAAAGTGATTGGACATCAAGGGCTACGCTCTGAAGAAAAAAAATTTCGGATGGGGGGTGAAGAAAGGGTAGCTTCCATACAAATTAACAATTTTTATAAAATTTTCGATACGCTACTTCTGGAAAACTATTACAGCTATCGACTTCGAATATTCTACAAAAAGTAATAATCAAATAATTCATACATTTTGGTGAAAAAGTTGGAGGAGAGCAGGGGGACTAGAACATTTAACAAGTTTTATTAACCTTAAAATATAAATAATGTCGAAAACTTTTAAAATTCTTGACCTCAAATCTTCTTCATCTATTTCTATTATTCATACGAACGTTAAAATTTTGTTATTTTTTCTTTGGGCTTTAAAACTCGCACAAGGTTTTTTATTATATTATTTATTTTTATTTATTAATTCTTACTTGTTATACCCTTCACATAGTGATAGGGTATATGTCACTTTGTCATTCCGTTTGTAATTTCTTTATTATTCATTTGCGACCCCATAAAGTATGTATATTCTGGATCCTTATAGATAGGGAAGCCGATTTAGCGTTGTCCGTCTGTCCGTCTGTCCGTCTGTCCGTCTATCCGTCTGTCCGTCTGTTGAAATCAAGTTTCCGGAGTCAAATTAAAAGATACAGACCAGTTAATGGTGTTAAACTATTAGAAATATCCTGGAGACAATCGCTATTTAAAATCAGCAAAATCGGTTCACTATTGACCGAGATATAAGCGAAAACCCAGAGTAACCAATTTTTTTAAGGACAAAATCCGTGCATATATCCCTATATATCTCAGTAAGTATAGTCACTCTTGCCACAAAATTTGGCACGGATACTCCAAAAGAAGGGACCTAAATAATGGAAAAATTTTTTTCAGATAGGACCAGGGGAAGGGGTATTTTTCCTACAATTGCACAAATGTGGTAAAATATTTTATGCGCTATATCTCGTAAACTATAACAGCTATCGACCTAAAATTTTCTACAAAAAGTAATTGTACGCAAAGATCTACACTTTACAGAAAAAATTTTTTGAGTGGGGGCAAAAAAAGGGGTAGCTCCCATACAAATCGACAATTGTTGTAAAATATTCGATACGCTATATCTCGGAAACTATAAAAGATATCGACTTAAAATGTTCTACAAAAAGTGATTGTACGCAAAGATCTACACTTTAAAGAAAAAGTTTTTTGAGTGGGGGCAAAAAAAGGGGTAGCTCCCATACAAATCGACAATTGTTATAAAATATTCGATACGCTATATCTCGGAAACTATAACAGATATCGACTTAAAATGTTCTACAAAAAGTGATTGTACGCAAAGATCTACACTTTAAAGAAAAAATTTTTTGAGTAGGGGCAAAAAAAGGGGTAGCTCCCATACAAATTAACAATTTTTATGAAATATTCGATACGCTATATCTCGGAAACTATAACAGATATCGAAATGAAATGTTCTACAGAAAGTGATTGGGCAAGAAGGTCTACGCTATAAAGAAAAAATTTTTTGAGTGGGGGCAAAAAAGGGGTAGCTCCCATACAAATCGACAATTATTATAAAATATTCGATACGCTATATCTCGGAAACTATAAAAGATATCGAAATGAAATGTTCTACAAAAAGTAATTGGACAAGAAGGCCTACGCTTTAAAGAAAAAAATTTTTGAGTGGGGGCAAAAAAAGGGGTAGCTCCCATACAAATCGACAATTATTATAAAATATTCGATACGCTATATCTCGGAAACTATAAAAGATATCGAAATGAAATGTTCTACAAAAAGTAATTGGACAAGAAGGCCTACGCTTTAAAGAAAAATATTTTTGAGTGGGGGCAAAAAAAGGGGTAGCTCCCATACAAATTAACGATTTCTATGAAATTTTCGATACGCTATAACTCGGAAACTATAACAGATATCGAAATCAAACGTTCTACAAAAAGTGATTGGACATCAAGGGCTACGCTCTGAAGAAAAAAATTTCGGATGGGGGGTGAAGAAGGGGTAGCTCCCATACAAATTAACAATTTTTATAAAATTTTTGATACGCTACTTCTGGAAAACTATTACAGCTATCGACTTCGAATATTCTACAAAAATTAATAATCAAATAATTCATACATTTTGGAGAAAAAGTTGAAGAAGAGCAGGGGGACTAGAACATTTAACAAGTTTTATTAACCTTAAAATATGAATAATGTCGAAAACTTTTAAAACTCTCGACCTCAAATCTTCTTCATCTATTTCTATTATTCATACGAACGTTAAAATTTTGTTATTTTTTCTATGAACTTTAAAACTCGCACAAGGTTTTTTATTATATTGTTTGCAGTACAAAATTACTCTGCTGGGTATATTAAAAGACCAATGTGAAGGGTATATAAGATTCGGCACAGCCGAATATAGCGCTCTTACTTGTTTTTTTACTGATATTATCTTTGTATTTACGGCGGTGCCAGGGTACTCTTTGGAGAATCTACAATTTTGAATATGAAATTAAAAATATTCACAAATTGCTCTTATAACGTGGATTCTCTATTTGTTGCATTCATCAACTAAGCATTGCCCTCATTTACTGCCAAACCCATCTTTTTAAACTCTTCACATGGTGATAAGGGAATATATAAATTTGTCATTCCATTTGTAGTTTTTTAATATATTCACTTGCGACCCAAGAAAGTATATATATATGCTGGATCCTTATAGATATGAAAGTCGATATAGCCATGCCCGTCGGGCCGTCTATCTGTCTGTTGAGATCAAGATATCGGAGCCCAATAAAGTCGCATTAAAAGAATTTTGGCCTCAAACTATCAGATATATCCCTGAGACAATTGATTTTAAAATTAGTGAGATTGTTTCACTACGAACCGTGATGTGAGGTAAAAATCCATTCATATATCCCTATGTATCCTAATAAATGCAGACATTTTTGGCAGGGATACTAAAAAGATAGGGACCTAGATTATAGATTTTTTTAGATGGGAATACGAAAAGTGGTATCCCCCCTACAATTGCACTTATTTAATGAAATCTAAGAAACTATAACAGTTATCGACGTACATTAGAAAATAAAACTTTTTGTGTAGGAACAGAAGGAGTGGTAGTCCCCATGCAAACTGACCATTTTGGGAATGCTGTATCTTGGAAACTAAAGCAGACATCGGCTTCAAATTTGCAACAAAAGTAATTGTTCAAAAATGCCTACATGCTGGGAAAAAATTAGTTGGTTAGAAGCAAGGGAAGCGGAAATCCTCATACACAGGAATAATTTTTATTGAGTTTAAAAAAAAAAAATAATCCGAAAATTGATTAGAGCTTTCGACAACAAATCGTTAACAAGGTACTTCTTTAATCTGTTTTTGTTTTTGTTAAAAGGAGTCTTGGAAGTAGCATTCAAACGTTAAAATTTTGTAAAGTTCTCTACTTAAAAAACCAAGATTAAAATACAATTATGATAGATATGATTTTCTATCTTCTATATCTATTTAGTTTTATGGACAGTAGGCTTTGGTCAAGCAGAGCGGGCCGGGTAAAGCTAATTTTAACATTTAAAGCCGCAAAGTTACGCATTTAAATTTTTGTGTATTTTAATTCTTCTTTGCATATAAAATTTAAATATTTTAAAAATATTTGTATTAAAATCTTATTTTTATGTTTTTTTAACTTGCAGAAAGTTTCCGACAAGAAACCGAGTTCTGGCAAAAGTATTCTTTTAAATTGTAATATCGATGCTAACGCTGAGCACAAGTTTCCCATGAAAACCCTCCTTAATACAACCAGTGAAATTGATAAGGATGGAAAAGGATCAACTCTAAATCCATGTTTTTACCGTCGCCCAAAATTAGCTGAAGACGAGCGGCGCTATTGGGAAAAAAATATATTAACCTATAACATCTTAAAATATCCAAAAAATTTAAACAGTGCGGATGTTGATGCTGAAATAAGAAGAGCTTTTTCCCAGTGGAGTAATGAAGCAAATTTAAGTTTTACACGTATTAATTCTAAAAATGTCGACATTGCTTTTTAGTAAGTTTTCTTTGATAATATCAATAATTTCAACAATAAGATAACTGCTTGTGCAAGCACCTATTTTCAGTTTTTCTAAGTTTAGCGCAGGGTACTCTAATGCGGGTAGTGTTAGGAACCCAGCTGATTATGAATTTGCCTTGAAATTTTGTGAAAGTGATTGTCAGATTTATTAATTTTAGTTGAAATTTAAAATTTTTTTGGAATGCACTTTATCAAACACAAAAAGAAAATGCAGAGGGCGAATCTTTTGAATTAGCCTTGATACTACCTGTATTAGTGTACCCTGGCTTAGCAGAAGGCGCGCTTATATGTGTTAATACACAGCTTGATATCTAAGCGTTTGCCAAAACTACAGGAATTTTAGGAAAGTATAATAAATTCAATAAAAATAGACTTAAAAACTAGTTTCAAATATATCTTGATACTTGTTTCCTTTAAGATTACACCTACATACATATAAGTGTAACATTTGTTATACTGTTTTAAAGGCATCTTTGATAATATTTTCAAATAGTATTAAATACAAATTTTTTATTTGAAGCTATGAACAAGATGAAATGAAGACCTATGATTTTCCTGACATATATACACCTATCTGCTTTACCGACAGAATAATCTGGTCTATTAATAACAGTTCAATAGGATCAGATATCTTTCATGTTGCCCTGCATTTTATTGGTCACTCCTTGGGCTTAGAATTTTCAAACAACCATTTAGATGTTATGTCTCGGAGTTTTGAAATGGACAACAAAAAAAGATTGAGCTACAATGATATAACTCAAATTAGAGATATATATGGTGTAAATCCTTATTATGATATATGTAAAAATCCTAAAATTGATGCTGCCGTATCTTTTGGTGAAGACCGGAATCAATTGTACGTTTTTAAGGGTAACAGTTATTATTTTGTTAATGGAAATAAAATGTTACCCAAACATCCTAAGGTCATTCAGAAAAGATGGAGAAATATACCAAGTGAGCTAGTTAGTTAACATCAGTAAAAAAATGTAAAAGTAATATTTTTCAGGTAACATTGATGCTGCTTTTACGCATCCTAATGGATCAACGTATTTTTTTAAAGGTGCCAGAACTTGGCGCTACAATGGCGAAAAAGCTGATAGCAGTTTTCCTAAAAAAATTAAGAAAGTTTTTCCCGGCATTCCTAAAAAATTAGATGCGGCCTTATCCTTAAACGGTTCTACAGAGATTTTATTCTTTAAACGCAAACGTGTTTGGGTTTTTAATCCCAACAATAATAAAACAAAGGCAGAGCGCCTTAACATTAAAAATCATATAGGTATTCCAAATGGGATAGATGCTGCTGTACACATTAGGAATTTTGGTGATTATGCCATCAAGAATAGAAACTACTACCTTTTAAAATTTAACAAAAGTAAAGTAAGTATTAAACAAGTAAGAGCGCTATATTCGGCTGTGCCGAATCTTAGATACCCTTCACATTGATCTCTTAATATACCCAGCCGAGATATTTTGTACTGAAAATAATATAATATAAATACCTGGTACGAGTTTTAAAGCCCATAGAAAACTTTACAAAACGTTCGTATGAATATTAGAAATAGATGAAGAAGATTTGAGGTCGAGAGTAATAAAAGTTTTTGACATTATTTATATTCAAAGGTTAATAAAAGTTGTTAATTTTTATGGGATGTTCTAGTCCCCCTGCTCCTCTCAAACTTTTTTTCCAAAATGTATGAATTATTTGATTATTACTTTTTGTGGAATATTCGAAGTCGATAGTTGTAATAGTTTCCAAGAAGTAGCGTTTTGAAAATTTCATAAAAATTGTTGATTTGTATAGGAGCTACCCCTTCTTCACCTTCCATCCAAAAATTGTTTCCTTCAGAGCGTAGCCCTTGATGTCAAAATTACTTTTTGTAGAACATTTGATTTCGATATCTGTTATAGTTTTCGAGATATAGCGTATCGAAAATTTCGTAAAAATTGTTAAATTGTATGGGAGCTACCCCCTTTTCACTCTCCACCCAAAAAAAATTTTTTTTCATAGCGTAGGCTTTGTTGTCCAATTATTTTTGTAGAACATTTGATGTCGATAGCTGTTACAGTTTATGAGGAAAAAAAATATCGAAAATTTCATAAAAACTGTTAATTTGTATGGGAGCTACCCCTTGTTCACCCCCGACCCAAAAATTTTTTTCTTTAAAACATAACTGTTGATGTACAATTACTTTTTGTAAAACATTTGATTTCAATATCTGTTATAGTTTCCGAGATATAGCTTATCGAAAATTTCATAAAAACTGTTAATTTGTATGGGGGCTACCCCTTGTTCAGCCCCCACCCAAAGAATTTTATCTTTAAAGTGTAGGTCTTACTGTGCAATTAACTTTTGTTGAAGATTTTAAGTCGATAGCTGTTAAAGTTTCCGAGATATAGCGCATAAAATATTTCCCCAAATTTGTGCAATTGTAGGAAAAAAAACTTATCCCCTGGTCCTATCCGAAAAAAAAATTTCCATTATTTAAGTCTCTACTTAAAGATTATTTGTGCCAAGTTTTGTGAAAAGAATGACTATATTTACTGAGATATATAGGGATATATGCACAGATTTTGTCCTAAAAAAATGGGTTGTTTTGGGTTTTCGCTTATATCTCGGTCAATAGTGAACCGATTTTGCTGATTTTAAATAGCGATTGTCTCCAAGATTTTTCTAATAGTTTGGTTTAATAAGCTGATCTATATCTTTTTATTTGACCTTGGAAACTTGATTTCAACAGACGGACATGACTATATCAACTTCCCTATCTATAAGGATCAAGAATATATATACTTTATGGGGTCGCAAATGAATAATAAAGAAATTACAAACGGAATGACAAACTGTTAAATACCCTTATCACTATGTGAAGGGTATAATTATTGTATGTAAAATAAAATTAATTTTAAAAACCCCAAAAAAGTCTAGCCTAGATTATTCGTAGCATCACCTTTTACAACGTTTTCCAATTATTTTTATATAAAGTGGTTCCATTCTGTTGAAATTTATTTAAGGCAAAAATTACCACGTTTAACAAACAGACCGAAGCAATAAAACACTTTACTATTTAACTTCTTCAGAACGACTGTGCTTCTCTTTATTCAAGAAATTCCTTTTTCTTATTTTAATTCTTTTACTTATGTATACTTATGTTCCGTTACTAAAAGCTTCAATATATACTATAGTCACTAATACACACAAACTTAATTTGCTTAATGTTATTAAAAGGTATGTTCATTTTAATAACATTTGTACCATAATAAATCTGTAAGCTAAAGCTGTTGTTAAGAACATCGCTGATCTACAACACCCCATCTCGATGAGTTAATGACAGCTTCTCTACTAGGTGTATAAATTTTTGCTTTGGTAATGGTTTAGTGAGAATATCAGCTTCTTGCTCTTCACTACTCACATGTTGTATTTTTATTATATTTTCTTCAACTTTCTGTCTTATAAAGTGATGTTTCACATCAATATGTTTTACTCGCTTATTTTCCATATTATAAGCTAATTTGATAGCACTTTGGTTATCTTCGAAGATTGTTATTGTTTCCACATCAATTAAAAGATCTGCTAGTAAACCACGTAGCCAAACACCTTCTTGCACCGCCAAGGACATCGCCACATACTCCGCTTCAGTTGTTGAACATGCGACTACTTGTTGTTTCTTTGATGTCCAAGTAACAATGTTGCCAAAAACTTTAAACAGATATCCACTTGTTGATTTTCTGGTTAGTTCATCAGTAGCATAGTCAGCATCGACGAAGCCAACTAACGACTGTTCGCCTATACATTTATTGTAAAGCAATTCCAAGTGTGTAGTTGATTTTAAATACCTTATCAAACGTTTAACACCCTGCCAATGCAGTATAGTTGGAGATTCTTGATACCGACTTAATTCTGATATAGCGTAGCATATATCTGGTCTGCTACACAGCATTATATACATAACTTTACCAATAACTTCTCGGTATGGTACGCTTACTCTTTGTGTATCTTTTGTAACACCAAACTGTACTGATGTGTCCATTGGAGTCGCCACACCATTACATTCTTTCATATTCATAAAACGCAACACTTCATTAATTGCCCCTTTTTGAGACATTGAAATTACTTTCGATTCTGCGTCGTAATTTATTTCTATTCCGAGAAACTGTTCAAAACTATCGGACACTACCATTTCAAACATTTGTGAAAGTTTGTTTTTTACATTATTCAATTGTACCTCGTTTCCACCAACAAGAAGCAGATCATCAACGTATAATACGATGTACATTATAGAATTATCAAGTATTCTAGTATAAACACAATAATCATGTTGAGACCTTGTAAAACCCATTTCTACAGTAGCATCGTAAAATCTTTTATACCAACACAACGGTGACTGCTTAAGGCCATATAGCGCTTTCATAAGCTTGCACACAATACCACTTTTAACAACGATACCTTCAGGCACGGTCATGTAAACTGTTTCGTTCAAATCGCCATTAAGAAATGCAGTTTTAACATCCATTTGGCAGATTTTGTAATCTTTATAAATTGCCACTGCCAAAACAGTACGTATTGTTGCCAGTCGTGCAACTGGTGCATATGTTTGTGTATAATCAATGCCATAGTCTTGTTGACAACCACGAGCCACTAGACGTGCTTTGTACCTGTTGGGTTTACCATTCTTATCAGTTTTTAATTTAAAAACCCACCGACATGTAATAACTTTCATTTCGGGCTTTCTCTCAACTAGCTCAAAGGTTTTATTTCTTTTCAGGGATAATAGCTCTTCTTCAACCGCACGTTTCCATTGTAGTCTGTCAGGTCTCAAGTCAATTTCACTAAAACTAGCAGGTTCAGCTGAAAATGTTACTTTGGACAGGTTTAACTGATCAAAATTAGTATTATAAGTTAACTTGCCTGGGGCTCTGCGCTCACGGCAGCTTTGCCTTTGACTTGCCAAAATTGATTGCTGTCGGAGCGCAACGGTTTCTTTGCTATTAACGTTACTCTGGTTTGTCGCATTGTCTTTTTCATCACCTTCAGGACTCACACTAATACTATCAACGCCAACACCATCAGCGTTTACACCACCAGCATTAGCACCACCACCATCACCAAGTTCATTTATAGTTGTATTGCCATCATTAAAGCCCTCAAAAGGTTCCATCTCTAAAATCGAATCGCTTTCTTCTATGTTTTCTTGAAGTTGCACTTCATTTCTTTTTACCACCATTACCTCATCACCGCAATCTTGTTTATTGGTTTTGGGTTCCTCATTGCTAGATTTACTTTTATTTAATAATTTTTCTGGCATTTTCGACTCATCAAATTGTACATTTCTGGCTACGATTATCTTTTTATTTATTGGGTTCCACAGCCGATAACCATTAACCGCATAACCAACAAACACCATCTCACTGCATTTAGGATCAAATTTTGAACGTTTTTCTTTTGGTAGCAACACATATGCACGACAGCCGAAGATTCTTAACTTACTAATATTAGGTTTAACGTTGTACCACACTTCCGCTGGAGTTTTATTTCTTACACTATTAGTAGGACTTCTATTCAGCAAGTACACTGCTGTTTGTGCTGCCTCCCCCCACATATTTGTACTCAGACCAGAGTCACTCAACATTGTTCTAGCTTTTTCAACCACACTTCTATTATACCGCTCAGCCACACCATTTTGTCTCGGACAATAGCCAACAGTGGTTTCAAGTTCGATACCCTTTTCACTATAATACATCTTTTGTTCATTTGATAAGTACTCTCTGCCCCTGTCACATCTCAAATGAGCAATTTGGCACCCAAAATTTGCTTCTGAACGATGTTGAAAATCTTTAAAACATTTAAAAACTTCCGACTTTTGTTTTATTAGATATATTTGGGCAAAATGACTAAAGTCATCTATAAAACTAACAAAGTACTGATAACCATCATGTGTACTAGGTGTAATAGGGCCACATACGTCTGTGTGAACTCTTTCAAGCATTCTTGTCGTTGGCAGACGATGATTTTTGTAAGGCAGTTCCGACTGTTTTCCATTTACACAGTCACCACACGTAACATTTTCTTCGCCAACTTCGAACCCCGTTACCATTTTGTTGTTTTGTAATTTCTTTAGGTACGCTTCATTAATGTGTCCAAAACGTCGATGCCATAAAGTAGTCTCTTCGCACATATTTGCTTGTACATGTTCCTGCATCAGTTTTACAACGTACAGTGAACCATCTATCTCCGCTACTGCCACATTACGGTCATTTTTCTTAATAAGTGCTTGTTGGTTATTAGTAAAAAATACTTCAAGACCTTTTTCTTGAAGAGCCTTAATTGAAAGTAAATTTACACGCAGTTCCTTTGCGTATAGCACATCATTTACTTCAATTTTTATCATTCGGCCGTCAACTTTTGTTACACCTACAAACACACCTCTATGAGTCGCTATTATTGAGCCACCCTCTTCTGCCGTAATAATAGCTAATGGTTTTGCAAGAATTTCGATGTTGCGCAGAGAACTTAAATTATTGGTCGCATGTCTAGTGCTGCCTGAGTCTAAAACCCACACGTTCTTGTTACATTTAGTATTCATCATCATAAATGCTACTACCGAACTTTCGTTATTTCTCATGTTGCCTGCACTTTTTTTAAATTTTTTCTTATTTTGTGGACAGTCAATGCTTTTATGCCCTTTCTTTTTACACTTAAAGCACTCTCCGTTAAAGGCCGTGTAAAAAGCAGTGTTATGGCTATTAACACTCTCGCTAACTAATTCTTTACTTACTTTTTGGCGCATTTCTTCATTTAACAGTCTTGACTTCGCGTACTCTAATGTAAGTGTTTCGTCAGGTAAATTTTCAAGTGCTGTTATTAATGGCTGAAAATCATCAGGAAATGATTTAAATAAATGGTAAATAATCTCGTTATTCTCCAATTTTCCCCCAGCTGCCACTAACTCACGCACACATTCATCAAACTTTGTAAAATGTCTCTTCATATCACTGCCCGTTTCATAGCGCAGTCTATCTAGCTTTGTCCTCAACATATTTTGCTTAGCCATGTTTGTTCCCGAAAAGGTACTCACTAGGGTACTCCACATATGCTTAGCGGTCGTTTTCCCTTTTATATACTCCAAGTGATTATCATCCACCAAGCAGATAATCAAATTTTTTGCTGATGAATTTCTGTCAACCCACGATTTTACCTCAACCACATTTTGTTCCGTTTCTGTTGGTTTTTCAGTAACCAAAACGTCTAGAACACCCTGAGCCTCCAGAAAATTTTCCACTCTGTACTTCCAAGAGTCGAAATTTTGACCATCAAATGGTTTAATTTTAGCAAATACTAATTCCATTACCGACATATTTACGCATGTATTGGCGCAGTGGAAGCGTGCTGGGCCCATAACCTGTTGAAATTTATTTAAGGCAAAAATTACCACGTTTAACAAACAGACCGAAGCAATAAAACACTTTACTATTTAACTTCTTCAGAACGACTGTGCTTCTCTTTATTCAAGAAATTCCTTTTTCTTATTTTAATTCTTTTACTTATGTATACTTATGTTCCGTTACTAAAAGCTTCAATATATACTATAGTCACTAATACACACAAACTTAATTTGCTTAATGTTATTAAAAGGTATGTTCATTTTAATAACATTTGTACCATAATAAATCTGTAAGCTAAAGCTGTTGTTAAGAACATCGCTGATCTACAACACATTCTATATTATATTCTTCAGTTTTTATTGTAATGCTTAATTAAATACTCTATTTCTTAACACTTTTAACACTTTATATTTTAAATGGTTTATTGATCCTTGAAGGCTTTCTAGCCTTTCTCATTCGGATTGCTATTTCTACAGTATTCACTTGTGACTCTATACAATATATATGCATGCCCGTCTGTTGTTACTAAGGTCCCAAAGTCAAGTCATGCTCGATATACCACTTTTTGGTGTCTAACTATTAGAATTATTTCTTGGCAGAAAGCTATTTACAATCAGTAAGATTGCTACATTAGTTACCGAGATATAAGCAGAAACCTAACACTAGTTATCCATTTTTTATTACAAAATCTATGTTAGTCTTTATAAAGTATCCTTGAAAATATATCCACTGTTGTCACAAGACTTAAGAAGACACTTGAAGACAGTGGGCTAAATTGGGGAAAAATTTGTTTAATAAGTTCAAGAAAAGTAATAGCCGCCCCTACAACTGCACAAATTTTATGACATTTGTCATGCGATACATCTATGAAAATACTTAATGCGCCTTTCGACTAAAAACCTGCCCTAGAACACCTCTTGTATAAAGTGGGCTTAAAAAAGAACTGGCGAGAAAGAAGAAGTGGGCGGTTTCGCTAGTTTAACGCTTTAAGAAAATAAATTTTTGGGGAAAAAATTTTTCTGATTATGGAAGTTCTTCTACTGCATCGAGTATTTTTGCAAATTTATACGCATATGGAAGACCTTTAACGTAGGAATATTTATCTAAAAAATGGGCAGGGTCTTGCCCAAAAAAGTTTAATTTTAATACTGGTATTTTTGCTGCACAGACCTGTGCGTATAAACAAGAACTCCAACATAATGGCTGAGGCCACTTACCCCAACAAGCCGCACGTTAGCCGCTTTAGATTAAAAATTTTTAAAGAAAAAAACTCCTTAAAAATTTAATTCTTTATGCTGGTACTTTTGTTGCACCTATTTTTTTTTAAATTTGTACGCAAAATTCCCAAGGAAATAAAGAAGGCGACGCCATGCACACAAAAGTTAAACTGGCAATACAGGTACTTCTACTGAACGAAAGCAGGCGGAACCCTACCCACAATAACCTAAATATCAATTAAGGTACTTATACCTTAATGCGTATTTATGTAAATACATATGTATGCTTAACAGCGTTGCCAGTTGGTTACATTTGTTACAATTTTTGTATGAAGTTTGTTCTATAAAAACTGAGGCAATTACAGTATTTTGCCAATAAATAGGTCTTTGGTGAACCGCTCTTGCCCATTTTAAACAGCGATAATGTCAGGGATATTTACGTTGACACCAACACCTGCTCCGTAGTACTTAAATTGGCCCCAAAAACTATATTTCAACCGGCACACAGATGAATATGGCTGAATCGAGTTCCCTATCTATAAGGAGCCAGAATTAATGTACTTTATAGGGTCGCAAATTGATCACTACGTGAAGGGTATAAAAACAAATATTTCAACTATAAATATATATATATAAAACTCAATTGAGAAAAATAATTGCGAATAGTTAGACAAAAATTACCCAAGGGTTCCTGAGAGTTAAAGTAACCTGCTTTTATAATTTTCCTTTAAATAAAGTTGGTTTCCACGGGAAGTATTATAGGATCGAAAATTTACCCACATATTAAACTTTGCTAATTGTTATCACGTTAAACCGCTTCCTTGTCTCTGTTAAAAACGTGGTTAGTATTCTCTGTATCAACTTGTACTTTAAGAGCTCTTTGTTTATATAGTTAACATTTTTGTAAAAAAATTATAATTATTTATGTTAAAGTTTTTTTTCTTACGTTTTTTTTAACAGGGTAAACCAAAAAAAGCAACTTCTTTTTCTTTAAAAAAAGGTATGTTCGGTTGCTAAACCTCGATTGAATGCAACAGAGCTAATCGTGCAAAAACTATATAAATAATAATCATGGCATGGATAAACAATTAACAAAATACAACAGAAGCTGGATAACATACAAATTAAACTTCAAACCGCATATTCTATTAAATAAGTTCAAATTAAAAACTAATATCAACAATTTATAACTTTTATTGTGTTCTTCAAATATTATTATGTTTGTTTTAAGAAACATTTGTTTTTCTATATTTGTATTTGTACAGTAAGTAAAATTTAAATAAGAAATTGTTTAGTTAAGATTTTACATTATCTTAAAAATATAATTTTATTATAACAGCAAAAATTTTATGTGTTTTTTTTCTTTTATGTTACACAAGCTATACCCGGCCCGCTTTGGCTACTGCTTATGAAACCTAAACTTAACTACATTAAAAATCATATGTCCAAAGTTTAAACAATTTAAATTTATAGTAAAATTAAACATGCTCAAGAAAGAGTAAAACGCTGCATTGTCCTATTTGTCTCCTCTGAGTTGGCCAATATTAGCTTCACCCAAGCCCTTAAGCTTTGAAAAAGTTATTGTTTCCAAAAATTTAAAAAAATTATTTCTAATAAAATTTTTCCATTGGATGTTGTAGTTTCTTATATAGCTGTTTTGTCTAAAATTAAAGAGATAAAAAAAATGTTTTAGATTGCATTGCTATAATTCCTTAAATATTTATTATGTATTAGATGAGCCTTTCTGCCAAACTTTTAAATTTTTGGAAAAAAATCCAACGTATATTAAAAAAATTTTTGCAAAGATATATATATAGTTATACCTATCATAATTGTATTTTTAGTTTTATAGATTGCATGGGGGTGCAGCACCTCTTCATTTTCTGCTTAAATAAAGGTCAAGATATTAGAGTTATTCATACAAAATATTAAGATTATGATTTTAAAATTTATGACATAAAATGTACTTCAATGATATTGAAATCATATTCCCCTGCTTTAAGCTTTTGGTTTTTGCTTAAATAAGCCATTTTAATTAACGTGGCATATGTAAAATTTTACGACTATATTCTAGGTAATATCCTTTTTAATATTCTTTAATTGCGTGGGGAACTACAGCTCCCGCTTCAATCTGATCCTTTTCACCCTAACCACGCTAGATCTAGGGGTCAAAGTTATTTCAATCGAAATATATAGCATAAGATGTCTTTTACTGACTTTTTGTACCTTTACTAGTGGTGGTAGTGCCCCCATATACATCTAACATGCTCCGATTTTTGACAAAATAGGAGTTAAATATCGTTACTTCTTACAAAGTACCACCTTTTTACCTTTAAAATTTAATTTACTAATTTGTTTTTTTTTCGACCCTTTTTTAATATTTAATTAAAATAATTGAGCTCGAGGTCATATTTTGGCTTTAATTTTTTTTTTATTTTCAAAAATTGAGTGTAATTTTATACGTTTCTTTGTTTTGTATTTTGTAACTCAATATTCCTGAAGATGTCATCCAAAAGTATTAAAAGGCGCGTGAGCATCGCCAGTTCTCTGTGGACACATTTTTTAAGGGTAATGATTTTTACGTAATTGCTTGTCGACAATTTTGTTTAAAGTGCGGTATTCGGCGAGTACTTGATGGACCGGGTGTAAAAATTATTCGTTCGTAAGTGCAGAGATTCCGTGCAACTGCTTCAGATATGAATGCTCCACGGCCAGAGCCCAGTCGATCTTTGAGGACTCCCGAAATCACTTGAAAGCAGCTTACGTGAAACTTCGCGACTTTTAATATTGAGATTTCCAAGCGCGATTGTTTATGAAATTTTAAAAAAGGATCAGAAGTTTTATCCTTTTAAAATTGCAATAGTGCGTAGCTGCTTTCGAAAATTCATTGTACTTGGCTAGTATTGATAAAAAAATCTACTTTTTCAACATTAGCGGAAAATATTAATTTCTTCTAATAAAAAGAAATTATATAATGAACTAAAGCTAGAATAAAAGAAGCAAAAATTGGAAAATTATTAAAAAAAGGAAGCAAAAATTATTACAATTTGTACACGCTTATTTCTTTGCATTAAAAAAAATCTAAAAACGAATTCATATCTTTTGAGAAGCACAGAACTTTATTTAAATATGGTCTCCATTTTAGTTTGTTAAGAATTAACAGAAAAGGCCGTAAAAGTACATATTAATTTTTTCCTTAATTTTTACCGAACATCCTTCTGCTTAAATTTAATAGAGTACGATATTTCTTAAAATGCAAACATATAGTAAAAACGCTCATTACTTCCCCAGAGCCGTACCGAAAAGCAAAGTGCGTTCAGGACGACAGCCTCGTTGGTTTTCCTAGATCTATAAAATAAAAAAGGAAAAAAGTTGCAATATTATGAAAAACGTATTAAAAATCAACAAGTAAGAGTGCTATTTGGCTGTGCCGAACATTATTTACTCTTCATGACGTTTAGGGATTTTTACCCCTTAAAATGTGGTGATAGGGGGTAAGTATGTTTTAAAAACAAGCTTGGAGGGAAAATTATTTAAGTGATAGAGGTAGGGGTTAAGTATGTTCTGGGAATATGTTTTGGAGGGGAAAATAATGGGGGTCGGTCGTATTATTTATTTTTCTAAGCCCACATCTGGGTAAGTTTTAATTTCATTTTTGCAAATTTTGTATGGCAACCCCCTTTAGTGATGGAGATAGGGGGTAAGGATATTCTAGAAATATTTCTGGCAGGGAAAACTAATTTGGGTCTGTAATCCATTTTATTCCTCTAAGGGCAACTCCGTTGAAGTTGTAGGGATTTTTACTCAAATTTTTTTAACTTTTGCATGGAAACCCTGTTAGGAGCTGGAGAAAGAGGGTAAGTAAATTATACAAAAATATTTGAGAGAAAAAATTAATTGGGGTGGATCTCACATTTGGCCCTTGAACAAGCAATCTGTAAACTGTGGGAGCGATTGAAAAAATTTAAAAAAAATTAAACTTTGTATGGCAACCCTATAAGGGGGCTGAATAGGGTGTAAGTATGTTTCAGAAAAAGGTTCAAGAGGAAAAATTCATGAGATTCGGTTTTACATTATATGTATATTTTCTTGGTCCTTGTAGATAGCGAAGTCGCTTAAGCGATGTCCGCCTGCCCGTCTGTCCATGTAATGGTTGAAATCAACCTTTTGAAGACGCCAGATGTCGAATAAACCCGTAAAGGTACTAAACCATTTCCTCTTTCCCGGGAATTTTGTGCGGGAATCACAGGACTTACAAAATTTTGCACTTCAAATATTTTAGTAACATATTCACACTTTTTTTTAATTTTTCCTTGTTTTTGGCTTATAAAACATTACATATTAACCCCCATATTCATAAAAAATTAATGGAGAGTTATTAAGGGCTTATTAAAAAAATGTCTATGCGAATTGTCAAATAATCCCTTAATAAGCCTTCTATATTTATTATAAATACGAGCGTATATATGTAACAAAACTAGATTTTTGCCTAACGAAGACTTTCCCGCTGATGTCATTTTATAGTGGTTGAAATCTATGCATATTTGCAATCAGGGTGGGTACACTTAAACAGGTAATACCTATCAAGAGCCCAGCTGACTATAATAAATTTGACATTCGTACTTTTCAAATGTATTATTTTGCATGAAATTTTAAATTTTTTTTTAAATTTCACTGTTCAAACACAAATAGTAAATACAGAGGGCGAAGTTTTTCGCCTTGATATTACCTGGTTATGACTGAATTGTTAAGTTTTACTTTGATTTATTTAATTTTTTTTTTTTGCATTTGTAAGTTTTTTATATGTATGTATTTACATTTATACATTTTTTTATTAAAAATAAAAACAGTTTTTTTATTAGTTCAACCTGTAAATTTTTCTTTATTTGAAGAGCAGGATTCCTGGGATTACCGGGAAATTAATTTTTCATTTACCCTTTCCCGGGAAGCAAAAAAGTACGGGAAATAAAAAAACAAGTAACTACATTATAGGTTAATGCGACGCATAGAAAAAAAAAAAAACGATTTTGCAATTTTTTGGTTGCCCTGCTGATGTCATACATAAGTAAACATGTGTATTTCTTAAAATGCGTCAACAAATACCTAGTTTCTTTGTTATTTCTTTGTTACGCTATTCACACGCTTATCAAATAGTAGTTCTGGAATATAAGTTTTAAAAATAAATTATTTTTCTAAGAAGTATCTATGCTGCTATTTTTAATTCTTCTTATTAAACCTGCATATGCCCAGCAAACAATTTAACTGGTGATCGATCTGCTTATGTATTTTCATTACATATGTTTACTTTTTGCCAATAATAATAAACAAACTAGAGCGCTATATTCAGCTGTGCCCAGCCATCTGATCTAGCCAAGTCGAAAGCAATCCTTGTTTTCGAAATAGAAAACTTTACAAAATCTTAACGTTTGTATGTATAAGAGAAATATAATGTAGAAGGTTTAAGGTCAAGAGTTTTGAAAACTTTTCAATATTATTTCTATTAAAATTTTAATTAAAGTTGTTAAATTATAATTATAAGATTCCCCTCCCCCTGCGTTTAACCAAATATTTTTTTCCCCAAAATGTAAGCATTATAGTTTGATTACCCTTTGAAGAACTTTTGAAGTCAATAACAGTTATAGTTTCCAATATAGCGTGTCAAAATTTTCATAAAAATTGTTTATTGCAGGGGGCTGCCACTCCCCCTGTTTCAACCCAAAATAATTTTTTTCCAAAATGTAGGCTTCATTGTCCAATTATCTTATGTCAGGTGTGGTTTAAGGGTGGGGACTCCCGAAAACATTGAACTGGTTTAAAGCACTTTACATGAAAACCCGCGACTTTCAATACGGAAAAGAGTAGCCTTACTGTGACTTCCAAGAGCGATTATTCATACAAATTTTTGAAAAAGGATCTGAACTTCCATCCCTTTAAAACTTAAATCGTCCAAGGACTATAATAAAGAAAGTGACTTCGATTTACGCAAAAATTTTTGTGAAAATATGTTGGAGCATTTTTGAACGGTAAATCCTATTTTTGGAAACCACAAGGCCTATTTCCACTTAAGCAACCATGTAAGCAAGCAAAACTATCGTTACCAGTCTCCAGGAACCCGCAACCGTCCATTGAAAATTCAAAAACCATTGCATTGCCCCAGGGTAACTGTTTAGCCGTTTGGTGAACCTTATCCACGCATTAGATAATTGTCCCATTTTTTCGAAAACTCTCAAGGCCAGACGACATAGTTCTTTTTGCCGTACCTGCGAGCTCCTCAATTGTACTTTCTAAATACATGGCTTCAGTAGAATGGGACGACTTCACACAGAGCCAGAGCTTCGATGCATTTGCTTCGGAAAAATTTCTCTAAAAAACTGATCAGTCGCTTTGGGGACATCCCATGGGTACCGAGGCCGGTCGATCTAACTCCCATTGATTTTTCTTATGGAGCTGCCTGATAAAAAGGGTTAATGACAATCACCAATATCCTGTGGCTTGAAAAGAAAATATTCGTAGAGAAATAAGCTCAAATTAACCAAATTTAATACAGAGAATGGCGCAGAATACAAGGTTCCGTTTTGAACATCGTGCTCAACCCGACGGAAGAAATCTGGATGACGTACTATTTAAAAAATAGTTTAGTTCTCTTAATAAAACTTTGTGTAAATTATTGCGTTTTTTATTTAAGTTTAAAAATATAAATCTGCCACCAGACACCCTGTATCAATTTCGTTATAACATGCTACGTTTTTTTTGGGTCTTTTAAACTTCATCTACCACTGAATTTAATTGATAAATATTTATCCCTTTTTTCCCTTATGACAATAGACAAAAAAGTTTATGGATAACTGTGCAGAAGTGAAAGAATACAAAGGAAAGTATCGAATATTTTTTGAAATTCATCTTTAAAAATATTAATCTAAATTGAGGCAATATGTATAACCATGGTGAAATGGGGCTACGAGCACAGCTGATCTACAAACATTTTTCATGCATAAATCGGGGCTGGGTTGTCAAAGTTGTTTACTTTTACATATTTTCATTTGACACCTGAGGCTACGAAAACTGCAACAAAAACGATAATTTTATTAACCAAATTTTGTTGTTGTAGAATCCCCACCACCTAATGCGTTATATATGTGTACAACATAATTATTCTTTCCTTTTCACCATTTATATATTTGCCCAAAGGGTGAATTTTCAAGGGTTTTGTGACATACTTTATGGGGTCACAAAGGAATATTGTAAAAATTACCAACGGATTTATAAACTTATCTAAGCCCCTAATAATATGTGATGGCAAAAATATCCCACATAAGATGCGTTTTGACGAACGCCGTCATTGATCGCATTTTTACAAATATACTATTACGTTGGACTGTTGACTTTACTAATATTAAAATGCGTACATATTGAAAATTGTTTTCTTTTAAACAGCAAAAATATTCCTTTATCTCATAACAAAATATATGTATTCTGCGTTTAATATTTACACAGCTGTTTCAAGATATATAAAAACATGGTAACAAATTTCTACTTAAATTGCGTAAGTAACAAAATAAACATTTTTATCTTATTTAGAAGCATAAGTATCTGCGTATGTAACAAAATGAACAAATAAGAGCGCTATATTCGACTGTGCCCAATTTTATAGTCCCAGTCACCTGATCTTGACAAGCTGTTTTCGAACCTTCAAAATTATAATTATTTGCGGGCTTAAAGTACATAGCTTTCATAGTTTTCAAAACAGAAAACTCACAGCATTGGAACAATTGTATCGAGTTCCCTATCTTTAAGGATCCAGAATACAAACACTTTACAAACGTAATGAAAAACTGATTTATACCCTTACTGAAGGGTATATCAAAAAGCTCACAAACACACACACACACACTAGAGCTATTAAAACAAATAAGAGCGCTATATTCGGCTGTGCCGAATCTTATATACCCTTCACATTGACCTTTCGAAACCCCTAACGTTTTTTATTTTTATCCATTTCTCTTTTTTTTTAATATTTGCGGTTTTTAAATAGGGGTCGGTGTCATATTTTAACCCGCTTAGGGTGACTAGATGGAATTCGTGGGGGTGTTTACCCTATTTTTTCATAAATTTTGTATGGAAACCCCCTTAGGAAGGGAGCAGGTGAAAGAAGGGTAATTATATTCTAGGAAATGGTTTGGGAAGGAAAACTAATGGGGGCCGGTTTTACAATTTATTTTTCTAAGGCTGACTCTGGGGAAGTTATGGGTTATGGGTGTTTTAACATAATTTTTGTAAATATTGTATGGAAAAACCCCCAGTGACACATTGAATTCCTCTAAGGGCAAATCCAGGAAAAATAATATTTCTTTTGTATGGCAGATCTGAAAGGGGCTGGAGATGTGGGGTAAGTACGTTCCACAAAAATGTTTTGCAGGAAAAACTAATTTGGATTGGTTTTGCATTTGATCATTGAAGGAGCACCCTGGGGAGACTAATTAAAATTTCGTAAAATTTGTATGGGAGCGCCCTGAAGCAATTGTAATAGGGGGTACGTGTGTTGTGATACATTTTATTCCTATAAGAAATTTTGTAGGGCTGCCCATAGGGGTTAATTTTATAGGGATTTTATAGGGGCAGGAGATAGGGTGTAAATATGTGGCCCCAAAATTTATATAAGAAAAAATTAACAGGTGTCGGCAACTCCGGGAAGATGTAGAGGCTTATTATACAAATTTTAAGAGAAATAAATAAAGTTAGTCATGCTTTTTGGCATATATCTTGGTCAGTTATCGGGCGATTTTTCTGGATTTCAATAATGATTTGCTTGCAGATATTTCTAATAGTTTCATACTACCTACGGGTCTATAAAACATCGGAGGGCTTTAAAACGCTTATTTTAACCATAACACGATCAAGCGGGCAGACAGGCAGATGGACAGACGGTCATCGCTAAACCGACCTCTCTATCTATAAGAACCAAAAATATTTATACTTTGGGGAGTATCAGATGAATATTAAAGAAAATAGAAACAAAATGACAAACTTATAAATATTCTTATTATATAAGCATGTGAAGTGTATAAAATAGAAAACAAATTCACCAAAACCAATACCTATACAGATATAATGCGAAGTTTATCTATTGTTTTTTGCGTTTGAATTGTCAAGCGTGTGCAGAAATCAACAACACATGTTCATATATACCTACGTCCAAACATACACACTTAAAAACTAAGTGCGTATTTATTCACATCCATGTGTTGTCAGTTGGTTACATTTGTTATTTTTTTTTATGGATTTTATACTTAAAAGCTGGGACGCTAATACCTGGTCCGTAGTACCTAAATTGACTCCAAAATTTTGATTTCAACAGACACACAGATGGACCTGGCTAAATCGACTTCGCTATCTATAAGGATTCACAATATACTATATA
This sequence comes from Melanophora roralis, assembly GCA_963583895.1. Lineage (NCBI taxonomy): Eukaryota > Metazoa > Arthropoda > Insecta > Diptera > Rhinophoridae > Melanophora > Melanophora roralis. Next base: position 56,821,990 of record OY757191.1, read on the forward strand.
CTTTATGGGGTCGCAAATGGACAACTAAGAAATTACAAACTGAATAACAAACTGATATACACCCATGGTGAAATTATTGTACCAGGTGGTGTTACGAGCACAGCTGATCTACTTTTTTCATTCATAAATCGAGGCTGGGTAGTCAAAGTTGTTTACATTTACATATCTTTTTTTGACAACCGAGCCAACGAAAACTACAACAAAAACGAAAATTTTACTCACCAAATTTTGTTGTTGTAAAATCAACACCACCTGATAAATTATTGCGCCATATATACACCCTTATCACTATGTGAGGGGCATAAAATACCACCATAAAAATTCTATATTTTGCTCATACCAATTCGTCATTCCTAAGTTATGGTGGAAAATCCCTACAAAAACTAGAAAAAAAGTTAAAGTCGGTCAAACCCGACTATATTAAAATGGTTTAGAAGATAAATCAATTACTAAACCATTTATAGAAAAAAATGCTTGTTCCAAGGGGGACATAGACCGACTATCACCAAAACCATTAGACTTTTTGCCAGGGCCAAAAACCTATCTGTTCAAAAAATTTCACCAAAATATCTTGGAAACTGCGACCTGTAGCGTGTTCAAAAAAATACACCCAGCTAGACGGACCGAACGACGATCGACTCAGGAAGTGATTCTGAGTCTATCGGTATATTTAATGGTAGGGTCACAAACATCTGCATATTATTTTTAAATAAGAACTTGTAATTTAGCGACAGGTGTTTGTGTCTTAGCGATCGCATATTGAGTTGTCATAATTGTAAGATCAGTTCTCTATGATATGCCATAGATTAGTTTTGAAACTACTCGGATGTATTGCAAAGATGAGTCAGGTGATCCGGCCCTAGGACATAATAATGACAAGCAAGCCATGTTTTTTCCCCTACAATTAGGTCATTTATGAAGTAGTAATTGTTCTTAGTGGACTAGTCCATACATGCCTCTCTGGACTAGTCGCGATCTACGCAGGAATACAAGAAGAAATAGAAGAAGTAAGAAAGCTATAGTCAGTCATGCATTACCTTTCGCAGCAATATATTAGTTTGTTATTCTCTTTGTAATTTTTTCTCATATTCAAATATTCAAATTATATTTATTTGAAGGCTTATACAATACGCCCTTTCGCGGGAACTTTAATAGATTTAATTCTATGTTAAAAAAAATTGTTGAATGGGATCATACCAATGCAATAATTGAAGTTTTTTAAATGCCATTGGATAAAAACTATTAACTATTATTATATAAATATACTAGCACGTAACCCGCTACTTCGTAAGCGCAGTTTTAGAAATTTATTAAGTGAAGGTGATGTTTTGTGCCTTTATTTCCTATTACCAAATAAGCAGTACACAGAAAAAACTTCAGAAATTTTTTTAAAACAAATAGTTTTTTTAAAATAATAGTTTTTTCAGTAAATATTTTATTAGATTCTAATGATATTGCTATTTGATTTTTATGTCAAACAAAAAAAACACAAAACCATTATATATTTTGTACTCTTTTTTTCTACCCCTTAAGGAACAATATTTTAAAAAAGTACCAAAAATATATTTTTAATTTTTTGAGACCTGCAAACCGCAATTTAAATGAAGTTTCTACTTTTATTGGTTAAGAAATTATAAAAAGTACCTAAAAGTACCAAAATGTAATTTTTACCCTTTCTTCTATCCCCTAGGGTCTTAAGTTTTTAAAAAGTATAAAAAAATATTCATATTTTGTCAAGGCTTGTCGAACGCAGTTTGAATTATGTTTCTATCTTTATTGGTTCAGATGCTACAAAAAGTACGTAAAAAGTACCACTTTACAAATTTGTGCTCTTTTGTCTGCCCCTTAGGGTCTAGGTTTTTAAAAAAGTTTAAAAAATATATTGATATTTTGTCCTGACCTGTCGAACGCAAATTAAACTATGTTTTTACATTTATTAGTTAAGAAGTTACAAAAAGTACCTAAAAATTACAAATATGTAATTTGTACCCTTTTTTGTGCCTAAGGGTCCAAAATTTTTGAAAAGTATCGAAAACATATTCTTATTTTGTCGATACCTGTCGAACGCAATTTATATTACGTATTTATCTCTATTGGTTCAAAAGTTACAAAAAGTACCAATATAGAATTTTTACCCATTTTTGAACCCTTTTTTTTACCCCTCAACGTTCAAATTTCAAAAAAGTGGCAAAAATGTTTTCATATTTTTCTAGTATCTGTCGATTGCATTTTGAACTATGTCTGTACCTTTACTCGTTTAAAAGTTACAAAGTGGACCTAGGCACTATCAAAATTTAGTTTTTACCCTTTTTTAGCCTTAAGGGTCTAATATTTTGAAAAAATGGTAGACACGGGTCTGCTTATTTTTTGAGTAAAATACGATCCTTTTTAAATTTTGTTTCTATCGTTTGTAGTTTAGGAGATATTAACTTTCGGATATTTCCATATTTGGTCCATTTTAAGCACCTTCGGGTCCGAATTTTCCGAAATCCTGTCTTAGTGGATCTGAACATAAGGAAAGGTACCCACAGTCCAAATTTCAGATCTTTAGCTCTGCGCGTTTGGGCTGTGCGATGATGAATCAGTCAGTCAGTCTGTAACGTTATTCCTTTATATATATAGATGAGCCGTTTATTTTGAAAGTGGCATAAGTCCCTTTTTTTAAAAAAATCGAGTTAAGGCAACACAAAATATATTTGAATTGTATCTTTTTATATCTTTAAATATCCCGACTTTAAAAAAAAGGAAGTTATGGCACTTTCAAAATAAACAGCTCATATATACCTGTAGGCTTTTAGTTTAATACAAAATAAGTTTGTAATAATGTTTAACTTTAAAACAAAATAAATTAAAAGCATAATAATAGAAATAAAGTTAGTTTTAAGAGCCGCTTCAGACTGAATATTATTCATGTAAGATTCAGCTTAGTCGAATATAGCGCTCTTATTTGTCAATATTTAGCTGCCTCATTCCAACAAGAACTTGACAATGACCTTTCATTACAAAACAACATACTCTTTACAGTTTTACACATGGTCTGTGTTATTTAGAAGCTGTCAGACAAAAGTTTTTTGAGTGATATATAACTAGATCTTAAGCACAGCTCACATCTGTACATACTTATGTACGTACAAAGTGATAGGGTTGTATTGCGTTTGTGAAGAAGTTTTAAATGCTATGAATGACCCACCTTCGGCTGTATTGGAGAATAAGCTTGTCATAAGACATTTTTTATGACTTTTTTAAAACATTATTATTATTTGCTTACCTACATATGTACAATAATAACAGTTTTTTTTAACAATGACTGCACAATTGTAAAATATTTCTGCCCACTATAGTTTTAAAAGTGTTTTTATAGAAAAACAAGTAAGATCGCTATACTCGGCTGTGCCAAATCTTATATACCCTTCACATTGGTCTTTTAATATACCCAGCCGAGTTATTTTGTACTGCAAATAATATTATAAAAATATCTTGTGCGAATTTTAAGGTCCATAGAAAACTTTACAAAATTTAAACGTTCGTATAAATAATAAAATAGATGAAGAAGGTTTGAGGTCGAGAGCTATAAAAGTTTTTGACATTATTCATATTTAAAGGTTAACAAAAGTTGTTAATTTTTATGGGATGTTCTAGTCCTCCTGCTCCGATTTTATAAAAATCGTCAATTTGTTTTGAAGCTGCCCCAAAAAATGTTTTCTTCAAAGCGTAGGTTTTGTTGTCCAATTACTTTTTGTAGAACATTTGATGTCGATAGCTGTTATAGTTTCCGAGATCTGGCGTTTCGAAAATTTTATAAAAATGTTTAATTTGTATGGGAGCTACCTCTGATTTCAACAGGCGGACAGACGGACATGGCTATATCAACTTGCCTATCTATAAGGATCCAGAATATTTATACATAAGTTTAGGGCCAGCCCTGAACTTGACCTGTCCACTTACACGCTTGGAACTGTAGGGGAGGATTCATTATAATTTTCCAAACTTTGTACGGGAGCTCCCTTAGGCGATGAAAATAGAAGGTAAGTATGTTCTAGGAATATGTTTTAAGGGGAAAACTAATCGGAGTCGCTCCTAACCTTTGTTTCTCTGAGGCCAACTTTGGGGAAGTTAGAGGAATTTTTACATAATTTTTGCAAATTTATATGGCAACACCCTTAGGTAATGGAGATAGGAGGTAAGTATGTTCTAGGAATATGTTTGGGAGTAAAAACTAATGGGGGGCCTGTGATACATTTTATTCCTCAAAGGATGGCGCCGGGGCGTTGTAGGGGTCCCTACCCTAATTATACCCTTCACATAGTGGTAAGGGTATATATCACTTTGTCATTCCGTTTGTAATTTCTTTATTATTCATTTGCGACCCCATAAAGTATATATATTCTGGATCCTTATAGATAGGAAAGCCGATTTAGCGATGTCCGTCTGTCCGTCTGTTGAAATCAAGTTTCCGGAGTCAAATAAAAAGATACAGACCAGTTAATAGTGTCAAACTATTAGAAATATCCTGAAGACAATCGCTATTTAAAATCAGTAAAATCGGTTCACTATTGACCGAGATATAAGCGAAAACCCAGAGTAACCCATTTTTTTTAGGACAAAATCCGTGCATATATCCCTATATATCTCAGTAAGTATAGTCACTCTTGCCACAAAACTTGGCACGGATACTCCTAAGGAAGGGACCTAAATAATGGAAAAAATTTTTTCAGATAGGACCAGGGGAAGGGGTATTTTTTCTACAATTGCACAAAATTTGTGAAATATTTTATGCGCTATATCTCGTAAACTATAACAGCTATCGACTTAAAATGTTCTACAAAAGGTAATTGCACGCTAAGGGCTACGTCTTAAAGAAAAAATTTTTTGGGTGGGGGCAAAAAAAGGAGTAGCTCCCATACAAATCGACAATTATTATCAAATATTCGATACGCTATATCTCGGAAACTATAACAGATATCGAAATGAAATGTTTTACAAAAAGTAATTGCACGCTAAGGGCTACGCCTCAAAGAAAAATTTTTTTGGGTGGGGGCAAAAAAAGGGGTAGCTCCCATACCAATTGACAATTATTATCAAATATTCGATACGCTATATCTCGGAAACTATAACAGATATCGAAATAAAATGTTCCACAAAAAGTAATTGCACGCTAAGGGCTACGCCTTAAGAAAAAATTTTTTGGGTGGAGGCAAAAACAGGGGTAGCTCCCATACAAATCGACAATTATTATCAAATATTCGATACGCTATATCTCGGAAACTATAACAGATATCGAAATGAAATGTTCTACAAAAAGTAATTGGGCCATAAGGGCTACGCTTTAAAGAAAAATTTTTTTGAGTGGGGGCAAAAAAAGGGGTAGCTTCCATACAAATCGACAATTATTATCAAATATTCGATACGCTATATCTCGGAAACTATAACAGATATCGAAATGAAATGTTTTACAAAAAGTAATTGCACGCTAAGGGCTACGCCTTAAAGAAAAATTTTTTGGGTGGGGGCAAAAAAAGGGGTAGCTTCCATACAAATCGACAATTATAATAAAATATTCGATACGCTATATCTCGGAAACTATAACAGATATCGAAATGAAATGTTTTACAAAAAGTAATTGGGCCATAAGGGCTACGCTTTAAAGAAAAAAATTTTCGAGTGGGGGCAAAAAAAGGGGTAGCTCCCATTCAAATCGACAATTACTAAAAAATTTTCGATACGCTACTTCTGGAAAACTATTACAGCTATCGACTTCGAATATTCCACAAAAAGTAATAATCAAATAATTCATACATTTTGGTGAAAAAGTTGGTGAAGAGCACGGGGACTAGAACATTTAATATGTTTTATTAACCTTTAAATATGGATAATGTCGAAAACTTTAAAAACTCTCAACCTCAAATCTTCTTTATCTATTTCTATTATTCATAAGAACGTTAAAATTTTGTTATTTTTTCTATGGGCTTTAAAACTCGCACAAGGTTTTTAATTATATTATTTGCAGTACAAAATTACTCGGCTGGGTATATTTAAAGACCAATGTGAAGGGTATATAAGATTCGGCACAGCCGAATATAGCGCTCTTACTTGTTTTTTTTTTAAATTTTGTATGGCTGTACGCTGTAAGGGACTGGAGATAGGGGCTAAGTATGTTCCACATTTATTGGTGCCAGTCTTACCCTTGAAGTTGCTTTCTGAGAGCTGTCAGAGTGATTTAAAAAATTAAAAAAAAATTAACTTTGTATATCAACCATGTTAGTGGACGGAGATAGAGTGTAACTATGTTCCACAAAACTGTTTGTGAAAAAAAAAACTAAATTTGAGCTTTTCGTAAGCACTGACTACCATTTTTATCGAAAGGGATCGGGTTTCTTACTTGAATAACAAACCAGCAAAAAAAAAGCATACTAATCATTATTAAATTCATTGATGAAAGGCAACCCGAAGTAGTTCCCTTTTTGGCGAAACACTAATGAATTTGACACGTGCTTCTCATAGGAGGTAAGTGATCCAAGAAACAAAAATTAAAAAGGTTAAACATTTTTTAGTTATTATTAAATATTTTTTATAAATTCGTTTTATGTAAGTCATTGCCATCTTTAGACATAATAAGAAACCATATATAGTATATAGATTTAAATATTTTTAAATCGAAAATTTTTTGGTAAAGTGCATTTCCAAGCAGCACAATCAAAAAGTATTCATTACTTGCTAGTTTTGCAATTACCAGCATCTTTTTACGCAGCAAATTGCACACATACAAAATTAGTCAGACCAACACCCACACAAGCAGCTTGTGGGTTTTTTGTTGTGCTGCAAATTGTTTATTCAGTGACCGGTTGGAATTTGCTGTGCTATTTTAAGCAGCAATTTCAGTTATTTCGCTTGTGCTGAAATATGTTCGTAATTGGTTTTAAGCGATTTTTGTTCTATGTTTGGGCTGTGCTTGTGCTGTCAGCAGAGACATTGATTTTTCTAATTAACTCGATAGACATAAGACTAACAATAAAATTTTTGGGCATTATTAGTATGAATTTTTTCTTTTATACATTCTAATAATATTAATAGTATATTCTATTTTTTGAGTTTGCAATTTTGGCTTTTTAAAAGTGAATACATAGTGCTTTCAAACCCTATCATTTTTGTGGGGTTTTTTTTTGTACAAAACAAATACAAGACAAACCGAGTATGACGATATTGACTTAGTGAAGCGCATTAAGATAGAAAAGTTGCTTTGACTTAGCCACGTTGTACAAATTAAAGAAGATACTATAAAAAGAAAGGGCTTTAAATACAATCCTGAGGGAATGGGAAAAAGGAAGCGACTCAAGCTCCTAACAGATCTTAGTATTCAAAACTGTTAAAAAGAACGCTAAAGATCGAGGCGCCTAAAGACCAAAGACCTAATCCAGCTGTCGAAAGTCATTTAACAAAAAAATAAAAAACGTTTACATGTTATTAAATAATATCAAGAAGGAAACTTAAACATTTAATAATGATGTAGAATGCACTAAAGCCGTTATTGCGCCATTATAAAATTTTTTAAAGGCCTTTGTACTTTTTATCTTTTTACGTTTTAGAAAGAAAAGGTTAAAAACATTAGAAAACTGTTTTTAACAAAAGGTAAGACACAACCGTTAATACATAGAAAATATTTGGTGAATTCACAAGGTCTTGTGAAATCATATATTGTAAAATAATAGTACCAAAAAATATGACTGTTGTGAACAGCTCTTCGAATATTTGTAGGTGTCGTATTTAAAATCTAAATCAGCTGATACGACCAAACGATAAAAAAACAAACACATATGTATATAAATCTGGTGCTGCTCTTGGCTTAACTTAATAATTTTTAGAAATTAGACCCATGTAGACACAAAATGGTATATATATTACCTAGTTAAAATCTCTGAAATCCATTTAAATAAGCACCTATTTTTGGCACAAACTTTCACTAAAAAATCACAAGAATTTTGTTATTTTTTATGTGAACAAAAAACAGCTGATGTGTCAGAGAGCACTGCCAACTGTTTTTGCCGGCGGAGGCGGCTTAAAGAATCTTCTTCAGCGGTTTTGCCTAAGTTTTTAGTATAGACATTTTTAACGGACGCGAGTGATAGCAAGACTGAATTCCAAAACGCAATTTGCCTTGCATCACAAAATTTAAAATTTTTCCTGAAAGCAAAGAGGAGGTTTTTGATAATATCTTCTACTTCCAAATGAGTGTTTACAGCTATATTTATGTCCTGGATGCAAAAAACGTTGCCAAAATTGTAAGGAGTGTATAAGGGAAGAAGTTGATTTGTAATTCAAAGCAAACTGCGTTTTGGAATACAGCCCTACTCTTAAAATTAAATTTAAAAAAAAAACTCGCAGTTACATTTTAAGCCCTTGGCGGAGGACTTTTTATATAATATGACATCACAATAATTATAACAAACAAAGTTATATTATTTCACAATAGTTTTTGTATGAAAGGCAACAACAAAATTTTTATGCCATTGTAAAATTATATGACAATAACACAATATGCTATCATATCGCACCTTGTGAATCCACCAATTATAAAATAAGAATTTTTAATTTTGTTATAGTACATACAGTCAGCGATGCCAATTTAGCGCGTTTTAACAATCCAAAAGGCGCATTTTTACTCCTCAGCGCGCGTTTCTAAAAACGCGCTAAATTGGCGCGTCGATGATAGAACAAAGCTTTTCAAATATTATTGCTAAAACTGACGATTACCTCTTTACACAAAAAAAAAAAAAAAAAAATAAACCAAGTAATCTTGATTTAAATCAAGCTTAAGCCAAGTTCGGATTCTCTTTAACCAATAACGATATATCTAGCCACATTTAAGCAAAGAATTTATTTCAGTTCGAAATCGCATGTAATTAAAGCTTAAAAAAAATTTATTTAAACGTAAACGGAAACTTATTTTTTTGACTAAAGCAACAAACTTTTTTAAATAAGAAGCGTTTTTTTAATATTTTTTACTGTTATATTTTACATACATATTTAATATTTATAATTTAAATTTTTTTCTTAGCTGGGATTTGAATCAGGAATTCTTCGAACTGTAACACCAGCGCGTTTCCATCTAGGCTAAGTGTAAAAATATATTCAAAAACAACACGTTTTTTTTTGCTTACGCAGTTTTTGTATGATACAGTTAAGGAGGCATTTTATTTAAACAAAAAAAATTTTCGAAATTTAAGGTGAAGAACACTAAAAATTTATTTAAGTGTATGTTTGCTATGGGTAAACTCATACATAAGTATATGCTTAAAAACAATTATGAAAACGGTTTTTGCGTCTTTTTTAAATTTAACTCTTGTAGAGATATTTTATGTTTTCGGGAATTAATTACTTATTTATTCGTCTTATAATACATAAATGTTTTAACTAATATTGTACCTACATATACATATCACAAATACATATATATGAATATACATATGTACATATGTATATTCATATTATAAAATATTAATTACAATAAGATCGAATAGTACAGCTAGCACAAAGGCAATAACAAACAAGTAAGAGCGCTTTAATCTGCTGTACCGAATCTTATATACCCTTCACATTGGTCCTCTAATCTAGCCAAGGCTGTTATTATACCGCAAATAATAAAATAAAAGATATATTTTATTTGGGGTTTGAGGTCCTTAGCTGCCTTAGATTTCGAAACAGATAAATTTTCAAAACTTTAACGTTTGTATGTATAATAAAAATACCCTGTAGTTGCCTCTACCCCTGCTCCTAACAAACTAAACTTTTACAATATGTAGACATTACTGTATCATTATTTCTTGTAGAACAAGATATAAGAAACGCTGTTAAAATTTTTCAGATTAAGTACATGAGATATTTCATTAAATTTGTACAATTGTAGAAAAGATACCACTTCTTCTGCTCCTATCCGAAAAAAAGTTTCCCAATTTAGGTCCCTATCTTCAAAGTATCTGTTTTAAGTTTTGTGGATAGAGGGACCGTATTTATTGAGATAATGAGAGATATATTGCACGGACTTTGTCCGTATTATTTATGGGTTTCGATTCTATGTCGGTCGGCAGTGAACCGATTTTGCTAAATTTTGAACTAAACTTGTTTAAGAAATATTTCGGATTGTTTGGTTTCAAAACGTTTTTTTGCGACATTATTTGTCTCCGGAAACTAGGTTTCAACAGACCAACAGACGGGCATGGCTATATCGACTTTCCTATCTATAAGGATCCAAAATATATATATTCTATGGGGTCTCAAATGGAAAGTAAAGAATTTACAAACGTAATGACGAACTGATATATACCTTTATCACTATGTTAAGGGTATAATAAATAAGCTAAAGTAATAATTATTGTAACGTTTTTGCTAAATACATACATATGTATGTATATACTACATACTTTTTTGATCTCGTGTTAAAAGTATAAGGCCAGCTTTTTATTTAAATTTTTCGAAAACAATATATAAATTCGGCCTTAGTGCGACTTAGTTTTAGTAACTGGTGAATGTCTTTCTTAAAACGATTCTAACGAGAAAAAGATATTTTATTATTAAGTAAGAAGGATACAAAATTAAAATTAAAGCAAACCGGATAATAATAGTTTAAAACCCGAACTGTGAATATTTAAATTATTATTTTGCATTTAATCAACACAAACATTGTTAATGGTTAAGAAACCTTTTTAAAAACTAAAATCTTTCTATCAAAAATTTTAAAAGTCTAATATTATCCTGGCAACACTGATTTGGTTGTTAATTAAATACGTTTAAGTGTATGTGCGTGATATTACCCAGCGGCGAACTTTGGGAGGCCTTTACAAACAAGGCCTGCTGTAACACCTTCCTAGATCTTTTTTTAGATCCAATACTTGTGATCGCTTGCCTTCTCATTAAAGGCTTATAGAAGGCTTATCTACTACCTTCTACACAGGTTGTCTTTTATTTTGTGTGTGGATACATACATACTATTTGTGCACTTACTACACAAACGTAGTAATAAGTTACAAAATAAAAAATAACGTTCCAAAGAACAAGCAACATATACAAAAAACTCATATAAAATTTCTTAAATTAAAAAAGAATTAAAGGCGTGATTAAAAATAGTTGTAAGTAAGTTTTGTACTCGTTCGGGTGTAAAGTTAAAGTTATTTTAAAAATAAAATGAATAAAATAACTCTTAAATGCTTATCAAAATTAAAAAACTAAAAAATGTTCTGATAATGCCTCCTAAAGAAGGGTTTCATCCAGGTCTTCTGAGAAAATGGAGCGCAGAAGGCCATGGCTGGCTAGGACATCGTGTGTAAGAAATGTATATACATATATGAATATATGGCCTTGTGTCTGCCAAAAAAGGGTTAACAGAGGGCCTCCTTACTACTTATTTTTGCCGCTGGGTAGTTTTATTATTGATATAAGTAGTTGTTACACTTTTCAAGATACAGCAAGTGGAAAATTTCAAAAAATTGCTTCGTCTCTACCGAGGGTACTGCTCTTCGTGCTCTGCGTTAACACTTTTTTAGTGAAAAAGTTTTAGTTATGTCATTAATGCGAAACTTAATAACACTATGCAACAAATTTAAACTGTTGTCGTGACATTTGATGACCAATATTTTCTTTAAAGTGTTATGGTCCCCTTAATATAATAAAAGTCGAAATTCAAAGTTCCATGGATTATGCCCTCTCCAAAATGGCCTTCCTACGCTTATGATTTGATCGCAAATTATAATGAAATCGGTGGCATAGTCTATGAAAAAATAAATTTTTGTTAAAATCAGTGCAAAATCTTATCAAAAAAATCTTCTAGCTAAGAATAAATACGTAAAACCGATGGTTGAATGGGTTCTATCCCTGCGACAAAAAAAAAACTAGAGTAATTGAAAGCAGAACCCATTATGTTATATGGCATTTACTAAGCTACATCCATACAAGATAGTAGCGCAATTACTTAAAAAAAGCAATGTAAACAGAATTAACAGAATTTTGGCTTAAGCAGGCAGTTCTGGAGGTGATGAGGTCCCATTGGCACCTACTTGTTTGTATCAGTTGCTTGGTGCTGTTGCAAGCCTGCTAATAGGAACTGGACAACAGAGATGCCTATTTGGCGGGGGACAATGCAAAAAGCTCGTCACTCGGTATCAGCGTTGCCATATATTTTTTTTTAATTTCTTATGTCTAAAAAACTTTAGAAAACAAATATCTACAAATATGTCAATCTTTTAAAGGAAAACAAAAAAATGTTTCCTTTAGCTTTTGTTGAACAATTCGGAGTTTACGGATCGATTTGGCTAGATAATTTAACATCACCAAAGTGTACATTTGTTCGTTGCTGTACGAGATCAAGTAGCTCTAAAAAGACTTTGAAGCACCAGGTCATACATGTCCGATTTTCGGCCGGACTCAGGAAGAATAGGTTCATACAAAAAGTAAACTTTTCTTTAATCAAGCCTCAGCGGTGTCAAAAGTACGGGGAGTATGGTTTTTTTTAAACGAAATACGATTTATCTTACTTTAAACCACATTAAAGCAAGAAGAGGATTGGTATAGATTAAAAACCGTACTTGATAAAAGCTTAAAAAGATTGATTTAAGCATAAAAAAGAGTAAAAAAAATGAAAAAGTCATTTTCTATATTAAGCTCTGTGTTATTCAAGAAGAAAAGTTTTATGTTTTATTTTAATTTTGAACATATTATATATTTATTAATTGGAAAAAAAATTTTTACTTGCCTTATAGCAGGGATTTGAATTTGGGACTCTTCGAACTGCAAAGCTAGAGCGCTGCCAGCGCTGCCACCGAGACACTTTGTTTTTTGAAGTAATCCGAATATACTTAATTTAAAAAAGCTTAGTGCGGATCACACTTAAAAATTTCAAGTACGATTTTGGAAAAATTCAAGAATAATATTTTTTATTTTAGAACAAAAGACAAAATTTGGTTTCACGGGCATTAAACTTGACCCTCTTCTCACGAAAACAACTGAAAACTACTATTAGATCCCGGTAAAGTGTGTCGTACATTTTCTGCCCCAAAGCTTCAATCTCTACCCCTGCTTATTTAAAAAGGGGGGAATAAAATATATATTTACGTTTAAATGAAGCTTTAAAATTCCTACGTAATACAAATTGTTTAGTTTTGAAAATATTTCTCATATGTTAACTCTTAAATTGTTAATAAAATAAGTTTTGCATATATTTGCTATCCCGTAGTCAATAAAAGAGCCAAATGAGTAAATAAAGTGCAATTTTTTTAAAGTTTAAAAACGGAACTGAATTAAAATATTTAGTTTTTAAGAAGAGAATAGTCCCGTTTTTGTATTTCGGCTCACATTGGTCTGGGTAGACAAGTCACCTGATCTTGTTAGGTTTTCTTTGACCCATAAAGTGCACAGCATTTAAACTATTGCATCGGCTTCACTATCTTTAAGGATACAGAATATATATACCTTATAGGGTCGCAAATGGATTTTAAAATAAAATTGCAAACGAAATGGCAAACAGATTTATACCCTTATTCCTTATGTGAAGGGTAAAACAACAATCGCACAAGCCCACACACATTATGGCTTTTAAGAAAACAGAAAACAACTTAAGCAAAAACAACATATACGTATGATAAGATGCATCGCGATGTACATCTGTTATATTTGCAAGAGTGTTAACAGCGATAGTAAGCTATAACTGTCAAAGTCCTTCACTTCTTTTGCCATTGAATTTTCAAACGTGTGCCGAAATCAACACCACATGTGTCAACATACCTACGTTCGAACATACACACAGAAAATTATTTATTCACGTCCATATGTATGCTTAACAGCGTTGCCAACTGGTTAAATTTTTTGCATGGTTTTTTTTTAAATAAACTGGTATTTTAAAAGACACACAGACATATCGATGGGCAGACGGACATGGATAAATCGACTTCCCTATCTATAAGGAGTCATAATATATATACTTTACGGGATCGCAAATGGATAATAAAGAAACTTCAAACGGAATGACAAATACCCTTAAAATAATGTGAAGGGAATAATTACAAAAAACAAAAATCAAAATGAAGATTAGGGATAATATGAGCCCATTTCTCTGTTTAACTGAGTCTTACCCAGGGGACATATTTAAAAACTCTGCATAATTAAAATTTGAAAATTGATGTGCACTTATGATTGTTAAGTTACTATAATTTAAAAAATTTCAGAATTCTTATTTAAACTTTTTACTATACAAAAAACTTCAATGCCAAAAATGGTAACGAAATTATTCCATTATCGCACAGCAACCCATATAGTACTTACAAAAAAAAGGTGGCATAAGTGCGCTAAGTAGCATCCCAGCAAAACGTTTGCTTACCAAGTAGGCTAGCAAGTAATATTGGAGATGAGAAAAGTTAATTTTTGGCCGAATAATTAGTTATTTTTTTGCGTTGTGTGATTAAAAAAATTAATCATGTAGCAAAACTGCTGCACAAATTTCATAATACTATTTTAGCATATAAACTTACATCTGCAATTAATGAGGCCTCAACCAAAAGGTAATTATTCTGTTGCAAAACTCTCATTACCTTGTCACCTAAAAAATAATAAGAACGTATTACTCAAATTCTGAAAGATTTTACTGGAATGACACTAAACAAATTTTGGAGTGTTTTGCTGCCGTTGCTTAGGTTATCGGAGGTACTCGTGTTGCGTACATGAAAGTGCCGATTAGTGTTCGGATCACGGGACCAACTAATCATCGAAAGTTTATCGTCTCAAGGGTTTTCGATCGCACAACTTAGCAGTATATAGACATATGCATGTGTCCTTATATAAATGTGTATATTTAGTTACTTAAAGTGCTTTCACCAGAGATGTACATATTTTACATATGAGTTTTAAAATGTTTTACTAAAAAATCGATACATGGCGTGTAAGCGCGTTAAAACGTTGCTTGTTTAAAATACATAAGTAAAAGTCATATGTCCAATTTTCAATTAAAGTAATTGTGAAAGAAAATGTCTCAGCAGCTTTTTGTTAGATCATAAAATGATAGCTATAAGTAATATATCAAGTAACCAGAAGCTTTAGAAGAAAGTCAAAGTAAGCAGAATCGAAATTTTTATCATGCATTTTTACATCAAAAACGTGCGAATTCTATTAAAATGATTTTATAATGGCGTCTTTTTATATCAATGATGGCTATATATCCGAAACAATACAGAAAGGGCTTTGTGCCAGCCAAGGCCTTCGTAGACTTGGATAGGAAAGGTTTTATATGGAACGAAAGAGGCTTCCCTAAATTTTTTTCCAATATTTATAGATGGTCTAGTTTTAATCGGTAGTAAGTAATCAACTCAGGAGTATAAAAATGTTTTGGCATTGAAAGATATTAGAAAATGCTGAGAGCTAATTAACTTATAACTTTTTTCTTATTTCCTTTTTATTCCTTGACGGGGTTTTTATTGCTTGCAATAAAACAGTGAGGTGTTTTCAATATTTTAACAAGCAAAATTGCACAAAAAAAAATAGTTTAATAAGACGCATATGGGCAATTCCACTGTTACAGGTGTGGCCATTTCTATCACACTTTTGCTTTTAATTTAGACAATTTAAGATTCTTGTTTAAAAAAAGGCTATGGTTTTCAAGAATGACATTTTTTAACCGAATTATAGCAAGAAGACACCGCAAGAACATACCCAGCAAATTTTTTTAATATTTGACTATTGAGCAGTCATTACTTTATAGGTTACCAAGTAATGAGGTCGTAAGGACAGAAAAACTTATTTTTAGTTAGGCCGTTAATAATTACATTTGTAGGTACATATGCAAAATAGAGTTATTAAATAGGCTTAATAATCTTAAATTTTTATTAACTGGTAACAAGTTACTGGATTAAATTTTGTAATCACATTGGTATACAGGCGTCGTGAATTTCGGAACAGCTCAAACAAAAATAGCTAGTTAGTTGGTCAAAAGGTAACTTGCTTTAATATTACTTGTTAACTTACTAGATAAGCAAAGGTTTCGCTGAGTAATTTCTGCTCATAATGATCACTTAAAGACTGTGACGAGTGTGATATAACAAATCTAAATTTGAGATAATTTTTTGATTATAACATCGGGTTGTGGAGAATATTCTTGAAAGCATGTTTAGTTTTTTTTTATTTTTGCGGTAAAAAGCTCTTATTCACATTTGATTCAATATTTCTACAAAAAACTATTTTTGCGTAAAGAAAAACCTTTTACACCTTTTTCTTTAAAACGTTAAAAAGAAGAGCCGCTTATTCAGTATGTGATGATTCCAAGCTCCTGCGTAATAAATAAAAATAAAATGTGAACCAATTTATTTTTAATAAATCATTTGGTTTTTTTAGACGTACACTGATTCCTAATTAGGGCTTTTTAACGTGGGATTGACCATATGTGTGTATTTTATACACTATAATATACTCGAGGGCCCCTTTTGTTGGACACTGTATAACAATTAGCCATATTAAGTAAAACTTATTTAGTTTATTTTTAGCTTAAAAATAAAAACTTGAATGAAATCAAGGTCATAAAAAATTCAATAAGAGTCTGCTCTATTTTCATTTAAAAATGCAGTTTTTAGGACTTTAATGGGGAAAAAGAATGAATTTATATTAGTTGGAGGATATATCAGACGTGACAACATATGAAAGTGTAAAAGCAAAAATTTAAAATGACATTTTTGATAGTCATGTGCATTTACATACGGCTTGAAAAATGACAAGTAACGGGTAAAATCAGGCACGGATTCAAGGAGAGAGAAAAAAAAAGAATCCGCCCTTCCCCCCTCCTTCAGGGACGTCGAGACGATTATATTTGCGGTCTTCTGAATATACAAGCTCGGAAGTTATTTTTCGTTTACTTCTGCAATCCGGTATAAATGCTGGAGATAAAATTTTAGGCCACCATTTCCAAGTTTGCCCTTTAGAAGCTTCTTGAATATCGAAAAAATTAAAAATGAAATAAATAAAAGTTTCCATAATCCTATTTTAGAAATTATACTAAAAAATATTTATGATGCTAAATACTATTCGATTATTTTTGACGAAACCACTGATTTATCAGGAAGAAGCCGAATTTATTTAGCCCATTATTATATTATATCTGTCTAATAGGCTGAAGTGAAGATGAATTAGAACATATAAAGACGCCCCTCCCCCCTCCCCCCCACCACAGCTCAACAGCTTCAGCTGTATGCGCGCTTGGCAGAATCAATATCGTGTACAAAGAATCTTAGGCCCATTATTATATCTTTCTAATAGGCTAAACACAGAAAAAACTGAGTTGTAGAATCAGTTACGAATTTCAGAGAATCAGCAAATATTTTGTCTGGCTGAGGACCTACAACGAAAATTGTAAATTTAGACAAACAATTTTGCAAGAATTTTATTGAAAAAATTATATGTAGTTTTAGTTTTAAATAAAAAAAATTTGTTGAACTGGTTAAATATTTTAATTGTTTAGGCGATAATTTTGTTTGATTTAAAAACCAAATAAAAATATTATTAGAAACTATTAAATAAATTTACAAAAAAAATAAATTTTTTTGAACAAGAATTTGTTTGAAACATTTTTTTTGTAGTTTTTTGTGTGAAGTAAAGCTGAATTAGAACAATTTCATAGCTTAAAAGGAGGTTGTATTAACCAAACATTTTAAAGGCGACTTCATTGCTTATTTTAATAAGAGCTAACTTCTGCTAAATCACTCTTTAAAAGCAACTTATTATTATGGCCCTTAGTCTGCTACACACAAGTGTTAGCTGATGTTTAGCAGAGTACGCACAAATTGTCTAAATTTAGACTGAGCAGTACCGCTTGCTTAAACCTAAATAGCGTTGAAACAATGGAATAGTTGTTGTTATTACTCTTCTTTTTAAATTTGTTTCAACTCATATCATGTGGATACACAAATGTTTAAATAATTAATTGATAAAAAAAAAAAATGGATATTGTCAATTTTTGACACCGTCAGTATATAAAGTTAGGGTGGGTACGATATTGTTTTAGTAATTAAAATATTTTTCTAAACCAATTTAAATGAGATTAGCAACTAAAGTATTTTTGGAGCGGAAAGTTTTGTTATTTGGAAATTAAGAAACAAAAGACAAAAAGTACAAAAGTGAGCTTCTTACCAATTTCTTTTTTTTTTCTGTTTTTGTTAAGTAATAAACAAAGAAGACATGAAAGTTATTGTTGTTGGTTTAAGCAAAAAAAAAAGGCAAAAAATAAGCCAAAGGAATAAAAAGCTTCTGGTTTTCGTTTATTTTGTTTAACATTTTTATTGAAATTGTTTAATGTATAAAAATTTATTTGTTACAATAAGCGATCGTATGAGCCTTGATATTTTCGGATGTTTATTTTTCCCGTTTTTGGTCAAGAGCGAACTTATTGAATTTATGTGCATTTCGTTTCCTCCCACACCGTCTAATTTTAAGACTTTGATGAAAGCAAGTAAGAGCGATAAATTCTTATACACCCTTCATATTGGTCCTTTTATATACCCAGCCATTTTTTCTACCCGGGTTCTTTCGTAATACAAATATTATAATTAAACTTCTCTGTGCCGGGTTCAAAGTCGATAGCGATCCTAGTTTTAAAAATATAAATCTTAAAAAATTTTAACGTTTGTATGCATTAACGAAATACCATGTAAAAGATCGAGAGTCTTAAGAGTTTTCGACATTTTTCGTATTGAAAGTTTAATAAAAATTGTTTATTTGTATAGGAGCTTCCCCTCTACCTGCTCCTATTCAAAAATGTTTTCCCCAAAATGTAGGCCTTTTTGTGCAATTACTTCTAGTAGAACGTTTGAAGTCGATATCTGTTATACAGGATGTCTGTCGGCTTATTTATATATTTATTAAACTTAAGTTAGTTTTTTGAAGATGCTATCCAAAGGATAGCGAAATACTGAATAAACAAAAATTATAATAAAAACAAATAATGATCTCAAGCATTAATAAAAATTTTAATTTATGAAACGGTCGACACAAAAAAACTGTAAAATAATTATTGAATAAAAAACGTGTGTTGTTAAGAATGTTGAACGATATAATGGAAGTGCGGATTTTATTTTCTAAAGAGTATGTCCTCCAGATGTCTTTCCCCAAGTTGAACACACTGTTCAAAACGAAGTCTTGTGCTCTGGGCCACACGCTGCAGTAAACTTGGTTCAATTGAGCTGATTTCTCTGTCGAATATTTCCTTTGAAGCCACAAGAGATTGAATGTTGTCATTATAAACCCTTTCTTTGAGGACGCCTAACTGAAAAAATTCGTGGGAGTTAGTTCGGGCAACTTTGGTGGCCATAAGATGCCCTCAAAGCAAAACTGATTGGTTTTTGAGGAAGATTTTCCTAAAGCAAATTCATGAAAGCTCTGGCTGTGTTTGCAGTTGCCCTATCATGTTGAAATCCCGTGTGTAAAATGTACGATGGGCTTGCAGGCTTAGCAAAAAGAAATCCGTAATCATGCGTCGATCATTTTCACCGTTGACATACGTCGCCTGGCCTTGAGAATTTCCAAAAAAAATGGTCTTAATATCTTATGCCTGGATAAGGTACACCAGACAGTTATCCTGTGGCAATACAATGGATTTTGAGGGTTGCGAGTTCTCGGAGACCAGTAGAAGCTGTTTTGCTTATTGACGTGGCCGCATAAGTGAAAATGAGCCTAGTCGCTCCAAAAAATGGGATTTACAGTACGAAAACTTTTCAACACCGTCTTACAAAAATGTTTGCATAAACCAAAGTCACTTTCTTTTAATTCTTGAACGATTTGAATTTGAAAAGAATGGAACTTCAGAACCTTTTTTAAATTTTTATGAATAATCGCTCTTTGAAGTCTCAGTGAGGCTGCTCTTTCCATATTGAGTAGCGGATTTTCACTTAAACTGCTTTCAACCAGTTCAATGTTTTTGGGAGTCCTTGAAAATTGACTGGGCCTTGGCCATGGGACATTCATAGCCCAAGTTACGCAGAATCTTTGCACCCATGAACGAATTTAATTTATACTCCGTCCATCACGTATTCGCCGAATACCAAACTTTGAACAAAATTGTCGACGAGCAATCACGTAAGAGTCATAACTCTTAAAAATGTTTTAAACACTGCGACATCGTGACTAATAAGTCCGCACAATCAATAAATTTAAAGGCTCCACTCTCCCTCCACAACGTTTCTTACTCCTGAAATTATCGTATTTAAAAATATAAATTTGCTACCAGACATCCTGTAGTTTGGAAGATATAGCATATCGAAAATCTGACAAAAATTGTTCATTTGTATTGAGGCTACACCTTTCCCTGTTTCTGTCGAAATAATTTTTTTTCCAAAATGTAGGCTCTATTATCCAATTACTTCCTGAAAAACATTTAAAATCGATCTTATATTTTCCGAGATATAGCGTATTAAAAACTTGATGAAAATTCTTCATATGTATGGGGGCAATCCCTTCCCCTGCTTTTATCCAAATTATTTTTTCCTTATATTGTAGGCCTAATTGTAAATTTTTATGGGGGCTATCCTTTCCCTTGCTCCTATCCAATTTTTTTTTTAATGTCGGTCTTATTGTCCAATTACTAACGTCGTTTTTTTCGTTAGGTCGCCAGAGCTATTAACGTAGATAAAAGATTAACATGGACCTGAATTCGGCTAGCGCTTATATTTCTAAAATAAAGAATTTTATTCTTGAATTTATCCAAAATCCCAATTTTAAATTCTTAAGTACGATCCATACTTAGGTTTTCTTAAATTAAGTATATTCGAAATACTTAAAAAAATCAAATATGTTGGTATATATTTTTAACATTAAAAAATATAGAGTCCAGGAAGCCCAGATGGCAGTTCGGAGAGTCCCAGGTTTAAATCCCAGCTGCGTTAAGTACAGAAAAAAAATTTTAAAATTATAAACAAAATCACGCATAAAAGATGTGTAAAAAAATAAAACTTCAATTAAAAGAAAAAAGATATGAGTTTTGATTTTTGGATTAATTCCATTTACGTCTCAATCAATCCTTTAACGCTTACATCAAGTACGGTTTTAAACTTCAATCAAAATATGGCTTGATAAATCGTATCGATGAAGAAACTCCGTACTCACATTACTTTGAAAACGGCTACGGTTTGATTTAAGTAAAATTACTTGTTTTTTTTGTGTGTTCGTATGTTGGAGACTTAGGAAGTATCCAATGTCTGTATCCCGTTCCACCATATTAGTATTAGCATTGAGTGGTATAACTGAAGCTTGCAATCAAGATAAAACAAAGAGTTTTTACTAAATTTTTAGACAATAAACTTAAGCTGCTTTCTGTTTCATGTTTGTGAATTTTATATGAAAAAACGATTCAGGCGAATACCAAGGTATTTACGTACGTAAAAGCCAAGAGGATGAATTTTTGCTTAGATATTATTTTAATTTTTCACATTTTTGCCCATTTCCCTACTTGAACAATATGATGTTGTAGCTGTGAAACCTAAAAACCTTTTAATCGTTTGCGCAATTTCTGTTGCTAAAGATGTTTTTCATCTAAATATTTAATATTTCTAAGCTGTTAATTATTAAAGTCTTTTTTGTTTTTTAATTTCAGCAAATAAATTATTACCACATTATTAAATAATTATTTTAGGAAATATACATAAAGTTGCATAAAATATTGGCATTATCGACATTTTTATATTTGAAGCACAACGCGTTTTTATTTTTTGAGCAACTGGTCTTAAAAACTAAACAGCATTAAAATGCTCTTCCATGCAATTTGTGTAATTCTAGCGCTAATCGTTCCAGAAGCATTTTTAATCGCAATCCAAGCTTCGGTAAGTAGAAATAAAACTTTTTCTAAATGGTTTTAAAAATCAAACTCCATTTGAAAAATATTATTTTTTTGTGGGATAATTTTTCCTTCTTTTCAAAAAAGTTTTATATGATGTTTTAGTTTGTTTATGAGTAGGGTTTCCCCAAAAATATATCTGAAAATGCTAAAAAAAATATTTTCAATGCGAACAGATTTAAAAACTTACTTACTTTCTTAATTAACTAATCTTATTTTAAAAACTTGTCTGTAAAGAATTCGTATTTTCGGTTATATACGGCTTTGAATACAGAGGGCTTTAGGGATATTTTTGCCGTTGGGCATTACGTATAGTAAAGGACATGGGCTTAAGCCATGGAGTGGCAAAGAAATATATAAAATACATATACATATAACACTTTGTTTTATTTTCCTTAATAAACACATAAAAAAAACAAGAAAGAGTGCTCTATTCGGCTGTGCCCAATTCTTATATACCCTTAACAAAGTGTAGGGGTTTTATCCTATTTTTTCGAAGTTGGGTATTGCAGCCGCCTTTGCGGGTGATTGTAGGCGTTAGGTATGTTCCAGGAAAAGGTTTTTAAAAAAACTGAGTTGGGGTCAGTCCTACACTTGACCTATCCGCGGGCACCCTGGCAGCTGCAGGGGGACTAATCATACACTTTATTTTTATAAGGCCGATTCTGGGAAAGTTATGGGCGTTTTTACATAATTTTTGTAAATTCTGTATAGCTCCCCCTTAGGTGGTGGAGATAGAGGTCAAATATGTTCTAGGAATATGTAGGGGAGAAAAAACTTATGGGGGAAAACCTATGTGATACATTTTACTGGTTAAAGGTTAAAGGTCAAATGTTAGGCTGACCCTAATTAAATTTTCCTCCCAAACATTTCCTTGGAACATACTTACTCCCTGTACAAAATTTAAAAAATTGGGGTGAAAACCCCACTCTAATTTTTTAAATTTTGTACAGTGGGTAAGTATGTTCCAAGGAAATGTTTGGGGAGAAAAATTAATTAGGGTCAGCCTAATATTGGACCTTTAACCTGAAAGCTGTGGGATCAATTTAAAAAAAAATAAATTTTTGTATGGCAACTCTGTTAGGGGCTGCATATAAGGGATAAGTATATTCCACAAAAATGCTTTTGAAGAGAAATTCATGGAAGACGGTCTTACGTTGCACTCGTGTAGAGGCAACTCCGGGGCAGTTGTAGAGGTTTTTATGTACAAATTTTAGAGAATAAAACAGAGGAAGTCTAGGTTTTTGGTTTATATCTCGGTCAGTTTTCCAACGATTTTGTGGATTTAAATAGCCTTTTTTCGCCAATATTTCTGTTAATTTAGTATCACGATTGGGTCTATGCAACATCGGAAGGGTTTCAAAATGTTGATTTCAATCATAACACGGACAGACGGACATCACTTAATCGACTTCCCGATTTATAACGACCAAGAAAAAATATACTCTATGAGGTCACAGATATATATTAATGAGATTACAAATAGAACAGGGTGTCCACCGGCAAGGTATACTACATGGTTTGCTTAGAATTTTTGATAAAATAAAGAAGAATTGATGTAAAAGGGATGACTTTTACTGAATGTCGGCAATTATGTATGAAATACAATATCCGATAAAGGTCCACTTCTGTTAGCCTCACATCGCTCCAGCGTCTCTAATTTGTTTGCATAAGCATTGCTTTTCAAATATTCCCACAAATCGAAGTCCGGAGCAGTCAAATCAGGCAATCGTGGAGGCCAATCAACATCACCATTTCTTAAAATAACTTGCTGTAGAAAGAGGTCTCGCAGTAATTCTTTGGTAATCCTGGCTGTATGCTATGTGGCCTCGTCTTGTTGATACCACATGTTAACCAAGCTCAAAGCATGCAGCTGTGGAATTAAAAAGTTTTCAATCATATCACAATATCGCTCCCCATTAACAGTTACGGTAACGCCATTATCAGTTTAAAAAAAGTAGGGTCCAGTGATTCCTCCTGATCAAACTGCACACTAGACTGTCATTTTTAATGGATGCAAGGGTGACTAATGAATAATTTGAAAGCTTTCCTTTGCCCAGAACTGACTATTCTGTTCATTCACATATCCATTCTAATGAAAGTGTGCCTCGTCACTCATTATGATTTTTTCATGATAATTGATGCTTGATTTTAATAAAATCTTTAAACGATTAAAACACGTTGGTTTACCGAATATTTTTTCGTAATAAATTAACCACGTCTATTCTTCACTACTGCCAAATAAAAGCTGTCAGGAGTAAGGCTTACAAAAATGGCGGCAAAACAAAGTAGTATACCTTGCCGGCGGACACCCTGTATTAAACAAAATTTTCTTTCAAGTAAAAAAATCATAATAGAAATACTTTGTAGAAAGAAGGTTTTAGGTCGATAGTTTAAATAGTTTGCGACACATGAATATTGTAGCGAAGGTGTAATTGAAATTATTTCCTTGGGGTTCTGCTTTCCCTTTGTTTTTTACAAAATGTAGGTATTATTGTACAATTACTTCTCGTAAGGTATTTGATGGGGGAGCTTTCCCTTCCCTTGATCTTATCCTACTTATTTTATACTTACTTCTTAAAGGACATTTTAAGTAGACAGCTGTTACAGCTTCTGAGATATATCGTATAAAACGTTTCCTTAAAGAGTTTATATTTTATAGGGGCTTCCCCTTCCCAGCATTATAGTATACTTACCTCCTGTAGGGAATTTCAAGTCGATAGCTTCTATAGTTTTCGAAATATAGCGCTTTTAAATATTATAAAAATTGTTCATTTATGTTGGGACTCCCCCTCCCCCTAATTTCGCCAAACAATTTTTTCAATTTCTCAGATTAACTGCATCAAAAATTTCACAAAATTTATGCAATTGTAGGAGGGTACCACTTTTCCGTATCTTATTTAAAGCAAAAATTTCAATAATTTGGGCGGGCGACTATAAAGTTTTGTGACAATTTTGATATATGCTTACGTAAAGGGAATTTTGCCTTAAGGTAATGGATTGTTTTGGGTCAACCGATCTTGTTGATTTGAAATAGCGTTCTTCCTAAGAATATTTCTAAAATATAGCTAGAATTCGTAAATAGTCAAAAATATTTTTGGAACATTTTTTAAAAGAAGTAGGAAAATTGTCACATACAGGCTGCTGTATGGAGCAGATGACATGTTTAAAAAAATATAAATTTTTAATTTTAAGGAAAATTTACCTAAATTTGATCACTTACCTGGCGATATTCAAAATCCTGTGCACCACCTTTCGAAACGTAGTATAATGAATCGACGTCTGTGGGATAAAACAACTTTGACGTATAGCATATTTAGATACCCAGAAAATTTGCCAAAAGCTGATGTTGCTGCTGAATTAAGAAGAGCTTTCCTTACGTGGAGCCAGGAAACCAATTTAATTTTTATAAAAGTTAGCTCTGGTGATGTAGATATACCAATCTAGTAAGTTTTCCTATGCTAATAACTCTAAATTATCATATACATAGTTTAAAATTTTTATATATGTTTTCTAATAAAAAAAAACTTTCGCAAAATTTTTTTATTAACTTATTTTTATTTATTTTGAATTTAAGCTATGACGAGCCTAACGTAAAACCTTATGCCCCCCCTCAAATATTTCAACCCATTTTATTTGATGACAAAATGATTTGGTCCATTAACAGCACAACAGGACACGATATTTTTCAATTTGCCCTTCACTTTATTGGCCACTCTGTTGGCCTGGGGTATGCAAAAATGGAGGCTGCATTAATGTTTCGAGATTTCTTATATCAAGATATTAAACAATTACACTACAATGATATCTATCGCATTAGGAGATTATATGGCATAAATCCTTATTATGATTTGTGTAAACATCCTAAAATTGATGCTGCCATTACTTTGGGTAAAAGCCGGTATCCAGTACTTGTATTTAAGGGCAACAGTTTTTATTTGTTTGACGGTATAAAAATGGTTCCAGGATATCCTAAACTTATTGAAAAGAAATGGCGGTATCTACCACGTGTGTATCTACCTTTTTTTGAAAAGTTATATTCGATATAATTTGTACCTTTTTTTAGGTGACATTGATGCTGCTTTTTCATATCACAATGGCATAATGTATTTTTTTAATGGTAACAAAACTTGGCGGTATAATAACAACAAATTAGATAATGGCTTTCCCAAAAATATAAGTCAAGTTTTTCCCGGCGTTCCCAATAACTTAGATGCAGCCATTGTTTTGATCGAGTCAAACACAACTTTATTCTTTAAACGTTCATCTTTTTGGGCATTTCATCCCAAAGGCTGTCCACGGGCCAAGCGTTATCCCATATCAAATCTTAAAGTTCCGAATGATGTAGATGCTGCTGTGCACATAAGTGGTATTGGTGACTGTGTCATTAAGAATAATAACTACTATGCTCTGCAATATAAAACGAAAAGTATGGTAAGTAGAAAGTTAATTATGTAAAAAAGTAGAATCCAGGTTTGAAAAGCCATTAAGAATTTTTGAAATTTTTTTGGATTTTTTTTCTTTTTGGTTTCATATAATGTTTTGTTATTTCGTATTATACTTTAAACTTTAACGCTTATTTGTTACTTGATTTTCTAACAACTTGGCTAATTCCAAAATTTTTTTTAATACCTTTTACTAAGCAGGCCTTTTTATAATGTGCTTATATGAGGAAAAACAAGTAAGAGCGCTATATTCGGCTGTGCAAAATCTTATATACCCTTCACATTGGTCTTTTAATATACCCAGCGAGTTTTAAAGTCCATAGAAAACTTTACAAAATTTTAATGTTGGTATGGATAATAGAAATAGATGAGGAACGTTTGAGGTCGACAGTGAAAAAAGTTTTCAACATTATTCATATTAAAAGGTTGATAAAATTTGTTGATTTTCATGGGATGTTCTAGTCACCCTGCTACTCTCCACCTTTTTTTCCAAAATGTAGGAATTATTTGATTATTACTTTTTGTAGAATATTCAAAGTCGAAAACCGTTATAAATTCCCAGATGTAGCGTATCGAAAATTTCATAAAAATCGTTAGTTTGTATGAGAGCTACCCTTTCCCCTGCCCCTGCCAAAAAAAGTTTTTTTTCTAATGTAGGTCTTATTATCCTGTTACTTTTTGCAAAACTTTTGATGTCGATAGCTGTTATAGTTTCCAAAATATAGCGTATCGAAAATTTCAAAAAAAAATGTTAATTTTTATGGGAGCTACCCCTTTTTCTGCCCATATCCAAAATCTTTTTTCTTTAAGGTGTAGGTCTTGTTGTCCAATTACTTTTTGTAGAACATTTGATGTCGATAGCTCTTATAGTTTCTACGATTTAGTGCACAAAATATTTCATTAAATTTGTGCAGTTGTAGGAAAAAAACAACTTTCCCTGATCCTATCTGAAAAAAACTTAAGAGTGTCTGTGCCAAGTTGTGTGGCAAGAGTGACTATATTTACTGAGATATATAGGAATATATGCAAGGATTTTGTCCTAAAATAATGGGTTATTTTGGGTTTCCACTTATATCTCGGTCACTAGTGAATTGATTTTGCTGATTTTATATAGCAATTTTCTCCAGGATATTTCTAATAGTTTGACACCAAAAGCTGGTCCGTATCTTTTCATTTGACCCCGGAAACTTGATTTCAACAGACGGACAGCCGGACAACGCTATATCAACTTCCCTATCTATAAGGATCCAGAATATATGTATATACTTAATGGGGTCGCAAATGGGTAATAAAGAAATTACAAACGGAATGACAAACTGATAAATACCCTTATCACTATGTAAAGGGTATAATTAGCTTAAGTGGAGCTTAAGGCTAGAACCCTCTAATTTAATTCAATAGGTTTTATGAAATTCCCCTAATGCCATTGAGTTAAAAACCAGTTGCATCCCAGCGTTTTGTTTTTTGTGTTCTATAAACTACTGTACAACGGTTTTAACAACCAGATTTAAAATTAATTTATTAATTTTTCGATATTTTTTCCATCCAATATAAGTAAGTCTTGGGACTGTTGACTTACTAAAATACTTGGCGCGTGTATCGTTTTTCTATTTCCGTCATGACAAATTAATGTGCAAGCAATTGATGTTTTGATATTTTGATGGTTGCTTTGAAGTAGTTGAATTAATTTAACAAAGTTATTGATTGAGGTTCACATTGCTATGCTAAGGTTTTATTGTTAAATTTGTTATTTTAAAGAATTAGTTTATTTAAATATTTAGTTTAACTTTGAATTTAAATTGATTAATAATATCATTGTAGTTTTGAAATATGAATTTGGTTTCTATGTTTAAATATATTTTTTCTATCAAACTTTTGTAGTCAATTAAAATCAATATTTACAATATTTATAAGTCCGCAATGTGGCAAGGAACTGCAACAGAAAATTTCTGAATCACTATATACATATACAGATTTTAATTTTTTTTTTTTGTTGTCCACTTAGTTGACTTTCGCCTTAATGGGGAATTCATAGCCCATGCATATTTTGTCAAGAATAGTCAAATGTTATTTAACTTTGTTTTTATTTTTATTGGTTTTGAAGTAACTTAAAGTATTTAAAAACTATTAAAATATTTTCGAAACCTATGTTTACTTGAACCTTAAGAATTTTGTTGGTCGAGTCGAGAAGACGATATCGGCCAAAAGGGCGCCCTCAAAACTGATTGTTATTCGAGCTAGTCTTATAACATTTTTCATTACTTTTGCGAGAACTTCGGGCGACAGATTCTCGCACTGGTGTCGAATATTATCCTTGAGGGCTTTCAGGGTCTCGGGCTTATTCACGTAAACACTATTCTGCAAAATACCCCACAAAAATAGTCTGAAATGGTTAAGTCAGGCGATCTTGCGGGCCAATGTTGTCGCTTCACCAGCGGCGTCCTTGAAAAGGAATAGCCCGATGACTCCTCCAGTGTAAACAGTCCCCTTGAGCAATTGTAGTGGTTCCTTGTGCATCACTCATGGATTTTTGTTGCCCTAGAAGTGATAGCTTTGCTTGTTTACGTACACGCTGAAGTGGAAATGAGCCTCTTCGCTCATTATGATTTTGGCCGAAACATCGTCCACTTCAGCCTCGAGACTGAGGATGCCTTGGGCATAGGATACACGCATTTGGCGGCCAACAGGCAGCAGTTGATGTCCAAACTGGACATTGTACAGGAACATGCGCAGATTTTGACGCGAACTCACCTGAGGGACGACCGGCTGATGGCTAATTGTGAGGCATGGCGAATAGTCGATGTTTCTGGCAGCAGCTCGACATTCTCGCTAACAGCGACCATATTCTCGGCAGAACGGGCGCTCGGGGCCGGTCACTCTAGACAGCAGCTTGTGTGGTCTGATAGTCTTTAAGGTTGGTGGCCAAATGGGTGGCGGCCAAATGGGTGGTGGCCAAAAAGCCGGACGACCGGGGAATCTCGACGGAATTCGCGCTGCGCCAACACCAGAGACGAATTGTTACGCAAAAAATAGGCACGATTATTCCGCGTTCTTTGGTAGTATATCGCTTTATGGCTTGTTCAATTGTACGTCTGTCTAGTTCACATATGTCAAAACAGATTTGACATTGGCCGCCATTTGCAAAAATAAAATTTCTTTTGGCCCAACTTGTATATGTACAAAAAATTTACAATTTTTTCTACCCATGGTTAGGTTATGTTAGTTTGCGAAGGGTTGTGTTGAATGCCATTCCCTACCTCCACTCAGAGGCCTATAGGCCAATTGTTAATCCCTTCAGAAGGGCTGTTAAGGGGAAAAAAATTAAAAAAGTACAAGAAAAGAAAGCCAGAATGCCGTCAGGAAAAAGATGTAAGTGATAAACCACCTTTTTACCGAGCAACCCAATCCCTTTGATGAATCCTATGCCTTCTTCAGCACATATCCAGGGACTTGAACCCTGTGAGCGGATCTGTAGCCTAGCGCAAGTTCTTACACCCTGGGAAGTCCCAGAGGGGCTGAGCTATTTCGTATTGAAAGTTGCGAAACTGCTTTTAATCACTTTAATGTTTTCGGTAGTCCTTGAAGATCGACTGGGGGGCTCTGCCTTTGGACATTCATAGCAGAAGCAGTTGCGTGGAGTTTCTGTACTGATCTCGTTTTTGCCGAATATGAAACTTTGATCAAAATTGTCGTTGAGCAATTACGTAAGGATCATTCATTACTCTTAAAAATTGTCTCCACAGTGAACGCGCGACTGTCACTCGACCACTGCGACATCGTGTCTGACAAATCCGCACAATCAATAATTCCACAGACGCCACATTCCCTCCGCGCTGTTTAGTACCTTTTAAAATAATCGTGTTCAAAAATATAAATTTGCCACCGGGTATTACTTGTATTACCTTACCTACTTAGCTCAAGTCAACTGAACTCATGCCAACAAGCATTAACACAGACAAAACAGACAAAGGTTAAAACCGAAAAGAAGAAAAAAAGGTTAAAAAGAATAACAAAAATCCAAAAAAAAAAAATTTAAAAAAAATAATAAAGGAGAATTTTAATCCCAATCTAGCATTGAAGCTGGCAGCTTCCGATTACAAAGTTAAGACTCTCACCACTAGACCAACGAGTTATTGTACTTTCAAATTTTCAATTCTTTTATAAATATATTTTTTCATACACTATGATAGAGAGACCATATTTCTTAAAAAAGAAGCACTATTTGAAAAAAATAATAAATAAAAAAAAACTATTTAAAAAATATATAAATACAAAACTTAAAATAAACTAATTGTATTTAATGCAACAAATAAAAAGTGAAAATTATTCTTAAAGTATAAAAAAACATTATTTAATAACAAAATAAAAGAAAAATGGTCACTCTGTGCCAAATTATTCGTCGTTCGTCTGCGTAAGAAATAGAAATAAACCTATCGCAGAGTTTGTTACGCATGACGAATTTTAGTCTACGCACTGTTTGTGTGCATTTTCATATACACAAATGTGTTTTATTTTTTAAGACGAATATTCGCAACGAAAAATTCGGCGTTCGTTCCAGTTGTGTTCAGGGCATAACTTAAAATATGTTTCATACTAATAAAAACGAATATACAAAAGCGTTAAACTACGAAATTCCTATGTTTTTTTTTAGAAATTGTAAATAAGCTTCATTGTTGGCATTTACTTCTAAAAAGCAATTAAGTATTTAATTGTGGCAATTAAATGTTTAATTAAAAACGTATTTTTTTTTCTATGGTGCTATTAAAAATTATACTAAAATAATTTTTTCTGTAAACATTGTAAATGGTATCTATAATTAGGCAATGCTGTACATAGATTGCTTATTTGTTTTTTTCGAGTGTTTTTCTAAGTTTTTAAAATTATTTAAAATTATATTTCCATTTTATTTAATTTCAAGAAAAATTTACCTAAATTCAGCAATGGTAGTCTCTCTTATTGTGATATCATTTATAAAGCTGAAATTGATTTGCGAAAGGCAGACAATAAGTTCGCTGAAGAGAAAAAAGAACCCCTTTCATTGCCGTGTTATCGTTATCCTTCACAATATATTGAAATACGGGAACAGCGATGGAATAAAACTGCTTTGACCTATAAAATCTTAAGGTATCCAGAAAACTTGCCCAAAGCTGATGTTGACGCTGAAATCAGTAGAGCTTTATTTAAATGGGCGCAAGAAACCAATTTGAATTTTATACATGTTGATTCAGATAACGTAGACATACCAATCTAGTAAGTTTTCTCATGTGGGAAAAAGATGATACCAGTGTTTATAAAATAATTTAAAATATTAATACCATCATATTATAGGTTAGTAATTAATAATGTTTTCTAATTTTAGCTACGAGCAAGCTCTCGTTAAACCTTTTCGCCCTCCTAGAATACGTGAACCTGTTTGCTTTAATGACAGAATTATATGGTCCATTAACAGTACTACAGGAAATGATATTTTTCAAGTGGCTTTTCATATCTTTGGTCACTCCCTCGGCTTGGGATATTCAAAAATAGGGACAGCTTTAATGTCTCATCAATTTTTAAGCCTAAACATTAAAGAGTTGCGTTTCAATGACATCTATCGCATCAGAAAGTTATATGGCATCAATCCTTATTATGATTTGTGTAAAAATCCCAAAATTGATGCTGCCATAACTTGGGGTAACAAACGAAACCGACTTTATGTTCTTAAGGGTAATAGTTTTTATTTGGTTAATGGTGTAAAAATGATCCCCGAATATCCTAAAATCATACAAACAAAATGGCAACATATACCAAGTGCGTATCTACTTTATTAAGTTAATGGCGATCGATGTAAATTTATTTTTTTGTAGATGACATTGATGCTGCCTTCACGTCTCATAACGGCTTAACGTATTTCTTTAAACATGGCCAAATTTGGCGCTACAATGACAGCAAATTAGATAATGGATTTCCCAAAAATATAAGTGAAGTTTTTCCCGGCGTTCCTGGCAACTTAGATGCAGCCATTGTTTTAACCAATTCAAACACAACTTTGTTCTTTAAACACACATCTGTTTGGGCTTTTCATCCTAAAGGCTGTCCACAGACAAAGCAATATCCTATATCAAGGCTTAAAGTTCCAAATAATGTAGATGCTGCTGTACACATAAGGGGTTTTGGTGACTGTGTCATTAAGGATAATAACTACTATTTTATTCAATATAAAACAAATGTGGTAAGTACGTGTTGGATTAAGAATGAAACATTTAAATGCCTTTGTTCGTCATTCGGCGTTTTTGCCAAACTTTACAAAACACTAATCGAACACTTTTTTGAAAATTTGTATGTTGCATTATATATTAAAGTCTGCCCGTCTGTCCGTTTTATGGTTGAAATCAATTTTTTGAAGCATCCCCACGTCACATAGACCCGTATGTTATATCTATCTGACCCGTATGCGATGACTATCAGAAATATCTGCAAAAGAATTGCTATTAAAATCCACAAAATCGCATGATAAATGACCAAGATATAAGCCAAAATTCAAGACTACTTTTGTTTATTTCTCTAAAATTTGTACATAAATACCTTTACAACTGTCCTGGAGATGCCCCTACACTGGTGCAATGTAAGATCAACTCCCATTAATTTTTTTCTCATGAACATTTTTGTGGAAAATATTAACAGCCTATTTTCGCCCCCTAGCAGAGTTGCCATACAGATTTAAAAATGATTTTTTTTTAATTGTTCCCACAGCTTTCAAAATGCTCCTACAAAAGTCTAATGTAATGCCAAGTTTCAGTAATTTTTCCTTAAGAAAATTTTTGTGCAACATACCTATCCTCTATTTCTAGCCACTAACAGGGTTGCCATACAAAATTTTAAAAATTAATTAAGGTAAAAACCCCTGCAACTTCCCTGGGGCTGCCAATAGAGGAACAAAATTTATCACAGACGTCCATTAGTTCCCCTAGAATATACTTACCCCCTCTATCTCCATCACCTAAGGGAGTTGCCATACAAAACTTTCCAAGAGTCGGCCTTGGAAAAATAAAGTGTAAACCCGACCCACATTAAATTCTTCTCCCAATTATATTCCCAGAACATACTTACCCCCTATCTCCATCGGCTTAGGGGGGCTCCCATACAAAGTTTGAGAAATTGTAATAAATCCCCCCCATAGCTTCCAGGTTGCCCATGGATAGGTCAGCTGTAGATCCGACACCAAGTCATTTTTCATTGCAAACATTTTTCTAGAACATACTTACTCCTAAGGGTTTGCAATACAAAATTTTAAAAAGTTATGGTAAAAGCCCCCACACGTTTTGAAGGGTATATAAGATTTGGCCCAGCTCTTACTTGTTTACATTCAATTGAAATTTGATCGATTTACATCATATGTAAGTACAACAATTGCGAATATATATCTAGAATTGCAATTATTGAAAGAAAATTGACTAAAGGAAACAAAAAAACTTTGCAGCGGTCGGTCTAGAAATTATCATGGGTCCAATATTAGCATCACTGCTAATAGCTACCTTTGACTGCATACATGTTGATACCTAATTGTACACCATTTAAACTGTTTTCCTTTAATAGCAGAAACAAATTATTAAAAGCTACTAAAGTTAACAATTTATTTTACTTATTTTTTTTAGAAAAAGGTGACAGGTCCTGAAAATCCATTGCCTGTAGATAAAGATATTTTCGGTTGCTGAATCTGATCCTATACAACAGTGAATCTTGGTACAACCCATTCCCACCAAAATTAAACAAGATACATATATCATCCCTAAAACATAATGCTAACATTGATACTCCATATAAATAACATAAGTATATCTGTTAAGAAAACTAAATTTAAATACCTAAATTCTGTTAAAAAAACATATAAAAAAGTGTATTTGTATATAGCAAACGTCAGTATGTATGTCAAAAGATGTTTTTATGTGCATTAAGAACAATATAATAACATAAATTCAAAAGAAAATATATCACATGCAATTTCCTCAAAATAAGAACAAATCTTCAGTGTTGTTTCTTTTATTAAATATTTTTAAAAAAGCTGTTCAATTAATAGAGTTGCAAAATCGACCAAAAGCATGTTTACACGGGCACCAAACTCGAAGTTCTCTTTCTCTCATTCACTGTTCGTACCCCAACCCTGATCGATAAAACATGGTCCGCCATACAAAATTTTAAGAACGAACCTTTTTGGTCTGTTTTGAGTCTTGCGGCAAACAATGAAGAATTTATTTTAACAAATATTCGCCTTTATATCTGACCTAGCTGCAATTTGAATTTTATATTTCTATTTGTATTGGTTCAGAGGTAACAAAATGGACCCAAGCAAGGTACCTGTCAAACGCAATTATATTTATTATTATTATAGCGCACAGTGGTCCCACTTAGGGCCAAAGTAAGTGCAATATAAGTCATAACTCTTATTTGTAAGCACCTATAAACATATAAATTTTTACGAACAAATGACTTGATATAGCACGGATTCAGGCTTAAAATAGGCGGTTTTTATTAGGTGGGCGTGGAACTCTTCATAAAAAATTTAACTGATTGTTTATATGCACTAAGATTTCTGAATATTAATTTTTACATTTTAAAGTCTAACAAAATAATAATAAAATTATACTTTAACAAATACATTTTAACTTTCATTCTTTCTTCTTAATCAACTGCATTTTAAGAATTAAAACTATAGATGCCTTAATTGTATCAATTTAACCAACGAATATCGTAGAAAGTGTTTTTGCCTGTTTTAGAAGCTCTTTAAACTTCCCAAAACTATCGACTGTTTTCGATATAAAACAAAACTAAGCAATTATTTTTGTTGAAAATAACACAGTATTGATAACGTTGATAATTTACAAAAAAAATCCATACGGTTATCCACGGTAGGGATTTGTCTTTAAAAACATTAACCCAATTTTTTACAACAATATGTTTTTTGGCACTAAATTTGGTTTTGGGGCCATAGTGTAGCAGTGTCCAAAGTCCGGGACTACGGATTTTTTTAACCAAGTACAGACTTTCCTAAACCAAGTACGGATTTTATTAAACCCAAGACGACACTAAATAAGGCATCATCTCGAATTTTCAATTCATTTCATATACCTTACGTGTGCACACACAAAAATAAGTACTGCGTTGTGTTGTTCGCCATATCTTTTGTTTACTTAACTAAACTTAAATGAAAAATATATTCACAGTTAAGCACAATTAAGCAAACAACCACGGAAATCGATTCATCATGATCGCACACTTCCATTTCAATTCGTCTCGAAACTTTACTGTTGGCGGGATGTTCCTGGTGTGATAGTTATAAAAAACGGGGGTTGATTTTGAATGTTCATATGTATGTAATGTAATGTAATTACGCATTAGTTTTATATTGATTTGCCTGCTTGTGTATATGTTTGCTTGTGTATGTACCCACTCAACATTGTGTGTATTATTATTTGTTAACATAACAACAACATAGCTCTTAAGTCTTTGTTGTTGTTGCCACACCATAGGCACAGTAATTTTTTTTATCGACCACAGTCTCGACATCACTCTTTATTCTTAGCTACTCTACACTGCAGCACAAAAACTGTTTTAGCTACTCTACATTTCAGCACTTAAACCGTTTAACCGCACAATAACACAAGAATTAGAAAATTATGCGGTTCTTGAATTAGCTTGAATAAGACTTGGTGCAGGTCTCTAGTACAAACCCCTAACCTTAAGCTACACTTAAGTCAAAAAAGATTTAAGTATTGAACCGTACTTGATATAAAAAGATTGATTTAAGCCTAAGCGGGATTGAATCAAAATATGGAAACAATTTTTTTAATAACGGAGCTTTATAAGAGGCCAATAGTGTTACATTATATCTATTTTACACACATTTATTTTTTATAGTTAACAAAACTTTTTTCAGTGCAACTGCAACACTAAGCCTGGGACCTGGGACTCTTTACTTTGAAACCCATCTAGACCACTGAGATGCTTTGTTTTTTAAACGTTAAAAAATATTCAATAACAACAAGCTTTTTCTTCTTGATTTTTTGAATTAATCAAAATAGATTTGATTTTAAAGAACCCAATACCATGTTCACACATACAGCTTAATTGCGTAGTAAACACATTTTTGCAATTCAATTGAGGCTCAATTTACCATACAGGATTTCAGTTAATAAATTAAGCAATTAGTAGTAGTAAATTGCTTTACTAATTAAAGTTAATTCAAAGTGCAACCCTTCTGATTTAATAAGAACTATGTTCAGTTAATATAAAAGCTAAAAGCTTTTAATATGTATGCCATGATGGAATAATAAGGTGACCTTGTCCCTACAACAACAACTTTTTGTAAAAATTTACTATATATTTTGTTGTAGCTAAATTCTAGCCAGGTTGCTAAAAATGTTGTTGTCACACATACACACGGTATACACAACTATAATATAACGCAAAAAAAAATTGCTAATCTAAGTTAGAAAACATATGGCGTAAATAAAGGTCGTCTGATTGTTGTTCAAAGTACCTCAAAACGGAAAATAAAATTTTTTTTAACTGTCATATGCTTATTGAGTAAGCTTAATAAATTATGTGTGAACACAAAACTTAACTTCTCAATTTACGTTTAACTGTCTCAATTTATGATGCATGTTTGAACATCCCTGCGGGAAATGGGTGTCAATTGGTCAGCGGATTCGTCCTGTTACAGGTACAAAACATGAATTGAACAAAAGTTATTGATCGTGATCGGTTAAAAATGCACACATCAAGTAACTGGTTAAAAGGTATTAAAGAGGTTATGGGAAAAAAATATAAATACTGGCCCTACACATAAACATACATCTGTTTATATATACACACACGCGCGTAAATACAAACAAAGTAGATTGAACAGGATCTTAAACAATTAATGCAAAGTTTGTTAATATAGTATTGGCCTGTAACCCGTTCTGAGGTGTTAGTTTTGAACCAATTGTCCCCTCCAATGAAAACGCAATGTAAAAGTTACATGTTCTCTTCATATAAAGTGCAAGAACTTAAACCAGTCCCTACCTTAAGGAACCGTTCACGTCAATAGCCTTGGACCAGTCCACTTCTCCGTAGGGATGGTATAAAAACGTATCGTGTCCTAAAAATTTAGAATGGGTTTTTTTCTTTCTGTAAATGCTTATTTGTTTAGGAGCTAGAAAGTGGATTAAAAAAGAAACGAAATATAGTTTTAGCCCTTCTAGCCCGTTAGAGACCAATATTTCAAAAAAGTACCAACAACTTGTAATACTTTTTTGAAACCAGCGGAACGTACACTGAATTGTTTTTTTATATTTGTTGGTTCACAAGTTACATAATATTCCAAATCATTTTTAGAATGTGGTCTTTACCCTGTCTTGCCACTTAGAGACCAATATTTAAAAAAGGTATCACACACTTTTTTAATGCAACTCGAGTTTTGCTTTTACCAAAACAAAAATTACCCTGCCATATCTCTTAGGGCTTAATATCACAAAAAAGTACCAAAAACATATTCTAGTATTTTGAAAATCTGTCGAACGAATTTGCATTTTGTTTCTATCTGATTTTGTTCATAAAAAATAAACAGTATCAAAATATAATTTTTGAAATGTCTTGGGGTTCAATATTTCGAAAAAAACACTAGGAAAATATTCATATTTTTTTCAAACTAGTCGCATGCATTTTAAGTTTTGTTTTTATTTAAATGGTTTAAAAGTTAGAAAAAATTGGAAACACATATCAGATTTTATGTGACTTATCGAATGCAATTTGAATTATATTTTTATATGTTTGAAAGTTGTAAAGTGATCCTAGGTACTATTACAATTAAGTTTTTTCGTAATTTACTTTTAGGGTAAAAAATTGCTAAAATTGGTGGAAAGAAGTCCGTTAATTTTTTTTAACAAAATACGTTTTTTAGCTTATGTAGGCGACGTTAGCATTCCATTGATTCCCCCTATCTGGTCATATTTTACTATATTCGGTTCCGAGTTTCCAAAATCTCGTCTAAGTGTCTTCAACAGTCTAAGCTTCAAGTTTCTAGCTTACGTGTTTAGGCTGTATGATGATTTTAAATAAAAATACCCACATGAACGACTTGCTTCAATAAACTTGACAACACCTTTAGATTTATCTGTCATACGTTTTCAAAAGGCACTCCTGAAGTGCCATCGACTGGCAGTCCAAAGCAATTACATATTAGAAGTTTTTCAAATAAAAAAATATTATGATGTATATACATATGTATGTATATGATGGTCCGGAAGATAACTAAATAGCAAATTTAGAAAGAGTTGTGATGGTTTTTGGAGTAAATTTAAGTACTATAGGTATATACATACAAATACAAATATGTATTGCTTTTTACTTTCCTTGCCTTTACCATGGCTTTGAAAATTTCTCCTTTTTCTAAAAACTTTTTATTAGTTTTTAGAAACATGTGTTTCTATGTACATATCAAAGTCTGAAAGTACATATTCAATTGTATATATTATTCTATTAAAAGTATCAAGAAAAAGCTTTCAATTGCTTTGTTAACTTAACAAAGGTAAAGTGAAAATTATAGACGGTAAGCTGACTATTAAAGAAATAAAGAAAATAAATCGACAAAGGTTTGACATTTTACCTTAAGTTTGGGCCTAAATGAATAGTTTTGAAATTTTTATATATATATACATATGTATAGATATATGAATGGCAGTTTGTGTTTATGTTCATATACCCAGTTAGCTTTTTCTATTAATTTCTAGAATGTTTGACTCTTCTTTCCCACTCACTTAGATTGCTGTTACAGAACGTTTGTTTCTTTAGCTGATCTTCTGCGCTTCTTCTAAAATTTCTGACACCTCTTACTCGACATGATGCTTTCATCGGAGTTCCCGCCTTCCCCTCAGGCGTAATTGGTCAAAGACTTCCTAGCTCGAACATTTTCAATGATTCCCTCAACATGACTTAGGCAACGTTAACGATGCATTTTGACACGCATAACTAAGAGCATTAAACGATAGAATAAAAATTCGGATTTTATGTTTTGAAGAGCATGTCATCCAGATGTCTTTCTTTGAGTTGAACACACTGTTTAAACGGAGCCTTGTGTTCTCCGACACAGCTGCAGTAAACTTGGTCCAATTGAGCTGATTTCTCGACTAATATTTTTTTTTTAATCCACAAAAGATTGGATATTGTCATTATTAAACCTCTCTTTGAGGTAGCACTATTAAAAAAATCCATGAAAGTTAGATTTGGTGACATCGGTGGCCATAGGATGTCCCCAAAGCGACTGATCAGTTTTTGAGGAACATTTTCCTGAAGCAAATTCATCGAAGCTCTGGTTTTGTTTGCAGTCCCCCACCCTGTTGATACATAGCCGGAGCAGTTGCACGGGATCTCTGCACCCACGAACGAATTAAACTTAATATCGGACCATTACGTATTCCCCGAATACCAAACTTTGAACAAAATTTTTGACGAGCAATTACGTAAGGATCATTACTACTAAAAAATGTCTCCACAGCGAACGCGCGATGATCAATTAACCACTGCGACATCGTGTAATCGATAATTCAAACAAGCACTGTTTATTTTATTTTTGAATTAATCTTATTTAAAAATATAAATTTGCTACTAAATACCCTGTCTTAGCACGGATAGTAATAGTATCTTGTAGAGAATGATATTTTTTTATCGCCTTTAAACTCTTAATTTAGTTCAAAGTATCATCTTTTAGCCAATATGGTTCTTCTTTTAATCTCCAAACTGATGTTGAATGTTTTGCTTATGGCAGTGCCAAGGTAGATAAAACCTTTTTTATTTCAAATTTCTAGTTTTCAACTTGCCCCGTCTGCTCAATTCTACTGGACGCTTTGTGCCTTGACACCATCAAGTTTGTTTAATTTGAATTTGCTGCCAGACAGACTTTGGCTGATTCTTTCTCGACTTTTTAAAAGGTTGAAGTTACTGCTCGCAATGTTTACCCCATTATGTCGATATTGCCAGCGTTAGCGAGTAACATGTGCTGTTTTGTGAATAATGTGCCAGATCCACTCACATTTGTGTCCCGTATAACCTTTTCTAAGAGACTGCTAAATGCTGTCTTCTTGTCTGAAACATTGTTTAGTACTGAAAGTCTCACAGGTATTTTTTCCTGTCTTAACTAATTAATAATTACGTTTCAGTTTAGGTTATCCTGCAGAGTCATATTAGTTTCGCAGGGATACAAATTTCAGACATAGATTGAAACACCTTTGAACGCATGGGGCTGTCGAAAGCCGTCTCTTAGTCAACAAACAAATGGTATATATCGATCTGCCTTTCCGGGTCGATGGTGGATATGCCATGTCTAGGGCCACATTGATATGGCCCAATTACCTCGTCGACTTTAAAATTCAATCTTTCACGCAATACGCTGTATAGAATTTTATAAACAATGGATTTGTTTCTCTGTATTTAACAAATACTGTCTTGTCTACTTTCTTTTGCATCATACATAAGGCACTCATGTTCCAACCCTTTGGGTTTGCATTTCTCTATCCAGATTATACAAACAAACTGATGCATATCCCTTATCAGCGTGTCATCTTCGGTCTTAAACAGTTCAGCTGGCAGCCTATCACCTCCTACTTACTTGTTTTTGGTTACGGTTGCATAAATTTTGTGAAATTTTTTCAAGTTTTTAATCTGAGGAATAATAGCTGCCAGGACACAAGTAGTTCCAGTATAATGCGAACAGTTTGAAAAAAAGTTATTAGATAGGAGTACGGGAAGCGGTATCTCCCACACAAATGATCTATTTTTAAGAAATTTTTATTACCCTTTATCTCGGAAGCTATTAGAGCTATAGACTCAATTTTTCTATGAAAAACACGTTATGTAGAAATTCCTATATGCTGGAAAAAATAGTGGAAGAGCAGTGGACCTGGCAGCCTCCAAACATATGAGCAATTATTATAAAATTTTTCAAATTAAATTTGAAGACCAATGTAAAGGGTTTATAAGATTCGAAATATAGCACTCTTACTTGTTTTAAATTATTTTAT
The DNA here is from genome assembly GCA_963583895.1 of Melanophora roralis. Classification (NCBI taxonomy): domain Eukaryota; kingdom Metazoa; phylum Arthropoda; class Insecta; order Diptera; family Rhinophoridae; genus Melanophora; species Melanophora roralis. The sequence goes on from OY757191.1 coordinate 56,863,311, forward strand.
AAAAAAAAATCACATTTTAAATAAAAGCATGATTGATTGATTGTTGTATGCACCACGCTGACTTTGTTTTTGTCTCTTTTAAGGCTAGTCGCCCCGGGTAGTGCGCGAGTCTACCAGTCTGGGGGTTTTGGGTTCGATTCTTACCAGACACCCTGATAAGCATGATTCATCACGTTTTTTTCCTTCTTTCTTATTCTTATCTTAGTTTTTTCTTTCCTCTCTTCTCCTTTATATCCCCCCTTTATGTCTCTCTCTTCAGGCAATACAAAGATAGCAAATTAAGCGCACCCAAGTAAACTGTATCCTTTTTTTACGGTTGCCTATTCTGCCTAACCTTACCTAATTCAGTCGCTTTCTAAACATTTGTAGGATTCAGCTTTTCGTCATTTTTGACGAAATTTTGTTATTTTTTTTTACAAAACCACCTTCCTAATTCTAACTGGGTAAGAATAAACTAACTTATTGTAGCAAATTGAACATAATAAGTTAAAAAAAAATGCCAGATGTCTAATATGTATATCTAACAAAGCTTTCTATAACATCTAACATTTTGTTACTGTGAGAATTGAATAACAACTATAAATAGTTATGTACATAAGTATCTATACAATTGGCCACTTGTGTTAATAACACCGCATGTATTAATAATTGTCTAAAATGATGTTTCGGGGTTTTCAGTAACTTCAGTGTATACGAAATTTATATATAAAATTTAAATTTAAATTTTGTCTATAAGATATAGTGAAGGTAATATCTCAAACACACACAAATAAAAAAAAAGTAAGAGCGCTATATTTGGCAGTGCCGAATCTAATATACTCTGCACAAAGTTTAGGCATATATACCACCCAATTTTTTTTAAATTTTGTGTGGCAAAACCCTTGCGGGAGGCGTGATAGGGCTTAAGTATGTTCTAGGAAAATGTTGGTAAAGAAAGATTTGTTGTTGTACACAGCTTTGTATTAGAAACCCTTAGGCGATGGAGATATGAGATAAGTATGTTCTTGGAATATGTTTTGAAGGGGAAACTAATGGAGGTCGTTCCTGCACTTTATATCTATAAGGCCTACTTGGGGAAAGTTATAGGCGTTTTTATATATTTTTTTGTAAATTTTGTATGGCAACTCCCATAGGCCATGGTAAAAGGGGGCAACTATGTTATAAGAATAGGTTTGGGGAAAAACTAGGGGGTCTGTGATATATTTATTCCTTGGGGGGGGGAGGGTAATTATTGCAATTTCCCAAGCTTTGTATGAGAGTCCTCTTATCCGATGGAGATAGGAAGTAAGTATGTTTAAGGAATATATTTTAGTGGGGAAACTTGTGGGGGTCGGTCCTACACTTTATTTATCTAAAGCATACTTAGAGGAAAATATGGGACTTTTTACATAGTTTTTGTAAATTTTGTATGGCATTTCTCTTAGGTCATGGTAGTAGGGTTTGGGGAAAAACTAGTGGGGGTCTATGATATATTTTATTCCTCTAAGGCAAACTCTGGAGAAGTTGTAGGGCTTTGCTCTCATTTTTAAAAGTTTGTATGCCAACCCTGTAAGCGGCAGAAATAGGGGGTGAGTATGCTCCATGAAAATTCTTGGGAGGAAAAATTAATTGGGGCAAGTCTTAGACTTGACATTTTTAGGAGCACCCTGGGAGTTGTGTGAGCGAATAAAAAAAATTTTTTAAATAAAACTATGTATGGCAACCCTTTAAGGAAATGGAAATAGAGTGTAAGTATGTTCCACAAAAATGTTTGTAAAAACTAATGGGAATAGGTCAAATATTGCACCCATGTGCGTGAAACTCCGGGGCATTTGTAGATGTTTTTTTTATAAATTTTAGATAAATAAACAGAGGTAGTCTTGGTTTTATCTTATATCTCAGTCAGTTATTGGTCAATTTTTCTGGATTTCAATAACAATTTTTTTGTTTTTTTTTTTTATATTTTTATTATTAAATCTTCAAACCAACAGTAAGTTTTAAAATTTTAAAACTATTAAATTTATATTAGAACAGCCAGTGCTAGACTAAAATTTAGGTTCTAATAATAAAATAAATTAATTTAAGTAGTTTCATCTAAATGAAATATTATCCCTTCTTTTTAGACACGTGTGTCCACTATGTTGCAAAATGTTTCGAGCGAGCGGATTTGGATGTGTTTCCAGCTTGTTTAAATACTTGTTTACATAGTTCAGGATTTCGCATTTAACTAGTGGAACTTGTAGATCCTTGTGGATGTTTTGCTATTTTTAATATACCAAGGAGCACCAGTTAACATTCTTAGCATTTTGTTTTGACGGCGTTGAATTTTTTTTATGTTGGAGACGAAAGCAGTGCCCCATAATTGTATACTGTAGCACCATATTAGTTTTAAAATTGATTTGTAGAGAAGAAGTTCACAATCAAGACTAAGCACAGAGTTTCTGCCGATTAGCCAGGGGATTTGAGCCGTTTTAAGCTTCATCTGTGTCAACTTCGCATCTATATGTGACTTCCATGTGAGGCGGCGATCTTGGTGAATGCCAAGATATTTCATCTCAAATTTTCAATATGACCTATCTCAGAAACAGTAACAGCTATGGGCTTCGAATGTTCTACAGGCAGTAATGGTATAACATGGACTACATATTGGAAAATTTTTTTTGAGTAGGACCAGGGGGATGGGCAGCCACCATACAAATGAATACATTTTAATTAAATTTTTAATACGAATAATGTCGAAAACTATTAAAACTCTTAATTAAAACTACTAGACGTCAAACCTTCTACATGGTATTTCTATTGTAAATATAAACTGTAAAATATTCTTAAGTTTTCTATTTCAAAAACTATTTCAAATAGCTAGCCTAGCAATTGACTTCAAACCCGTAGTAAAGTATTTTCATTACAACGAACAACGAAATAACTCTGCTAGAAAAGATAGCTGGGTATGTAAAAAGACGAATAACGTGAAGGGTATATAAGATTCGGACTTTTGAATCTTAAAAATGTATAAATTAAAATAACAATTTTACTTTTTCATTTTCGACTTAAGACCGATTTTATTTATCTTCTTATACTTTCTTAAATACTAATTTTACAATTTATTTTCCTATAGCTGAAATATGTATGTAAATATTTTCTTATCAAGCTTGCTTACCAATCATATAAACAATGGAATGGATTGTTGCAAAACAATTCCCAATAAATTTTTTCTGCGTTCAAATGTTGGAGTTGCACTTAGTTAGTGGGAACGAAAATGCAAATTATTAATAATGGACTAAATAAAGTTCGTAAACAGTTCTTGAAATTGAAAATAAAGTAAAAAGTAAGTAAATTAAAGTGAGTATGTATGTTTATGTTTATGTACGTATGTATTTTAATATTTATATTATATTGGCTCGTGTTAAGGGAATAACAGGAGACATTATAACAATTCGGCACAGAAGAATATAGCGCTTTTACACGTTTTTTGTATTTTTTGCTTTAATATCGCTTTTGAAACTTTCACCAAGGCAATAGTTTAAAAAGTACATTGACACAAACTGATGTATCATACGTGTATATTGTTTTTGTTTTATTTGTTTTCTGTTTTTTAAGCAACATAGTGTGTGCGTGTTTTTGGGTGACTGTTTTTATACCCTACACATAGTTATATATGTATATTTCGGTTTATCAGTCCGTTTGTAATTTCTTATATATTCAGTTATTTTGAGCGATTTCTGTCAGATTTAAAATTATTTAAATTTTTTACGTAAGACAACACAATTCGCTATTCAACAAAAGCTTAATCTGTTCAATATCTTTTTTAGGTCCAAAAATATGAGACTTTAAAAAAAGTATTTTAATAAAATTTAAGGCAATTATGGGTCATAAGCCACATCACGCTTCTTTTTATGGCAAAACGCTTTCCTTATGTTTTTCTGAAACTCGAAAATTAAGTGATATGTTTTGATCATTTGAACATTTTGAGTTCAGACAACTTTTTCTGAAATACAAAAATCTGCGACTTAAAACAAAAATCGACCTTGCAAATCCCAAATCAGTAAAGTTCTTATTATTCAAACTATGCAAATCTGGGCTTATATCAAATACGTGTTACGTCTTCATATATTTTTTGGTCTGGCAAAACAGTCTTATTTTAGAGAATTTATATATAAATTATTTTATTGATTAAGAGCTTGTTTACGCTAATGGGCATGGAGTAAAAATACGTCCTCAATGTTAAACATTTCAACCCCTCGCTGATGACTTACGATCAGCAAATTAAAATTGGAAAAATATAACAAAAGCGAGACAACGAATAGTGATTAATAAGGTAATAATATGGTGTTAAAAAAAAGTAGAAAAAGCAAAATGTGTTGAAATGGGAGAGTAAAATGGCAAGCCGTAAACTTCGTTCTAAACCAAAATTTAAAATTGGTAGGGAATATATGTTCATATGTGAATACAAATTAAATATTTCCATATTCTAATTTCAGTTTAATAGAAGATATGTTCCAACAAGTGTGCTGATAAGGAGTTGGAGCGGGCTCCGAAAATGCATTCCATTCGGCTGGTTTTGGGAAAATAAACTTTTTCAAGGTGATTCTTCAATAAAAGCCTTATTACAGTAAAATTGAACCAATAAGCCTGATAAAATACAAGGTGTGCCAAAAGAAGTCATCCGATGTTGTTCAGCTCTCATATTTTTCTAAATAAAAAACTTTGATTCTGTTTCTTGACTATGTTTACTTTAACGTTTAAAATTTTATTGGTCAAGTCGAGAAGATGATATCAGCCAAATGGGCACCGTCACAATTGATTGCTGTACGGTCTCGTTTAATGGCATTTTTCGTAACTTCAGCGAGAACTTCAGAAGACAGGTTCTGACACTCTTGTCGAATGCTACCCTGAAGGGCTTCCAGGGTCACGGACTTCAAAAAACCTCACAAAAAAGTCTGTAACGGTTAAATCTGGCGATCTTGCGGGCCAATGTAAATCGCCAAGACGAGAGATGAGGCGACCTGGGAACGCCGATTTTAGAATATTGGTTGTGGCTCGCGCAGGGTGTGGCGTTACTCCGTCCTGGTAAAACCACATGTCCTCCAGTCCTGATTTGTCAAATTGTGGCATAAAAACTCGGCTAACATGGCCTTACAGCGCACACCGTCCACTGTTTTCGTTTGACTAGCAATGTCTCCGAAAAAAATGGACCGATTACTCCTCCAGCGTAAACAGCGAACCATGCGGTCACTTAGAACTTGTGTAATGACTCTTCGTGCATCACTCGTGGATCTTACGTGCCCTAAAAGAAATAGGTTTGCTTGTTCACGTACCAGCTGAGGTAGAAAAGAGCCTCATCGCTCATTATAATTTTGGTCGCAACATCGTCCACTTTGACCTCGAGATTGGACGTAGGTTACACGCATTTGTCGGTCGGCAGGCAGCAGTTGATGTACGGACTAGACTTTTTGGGGGAAAGTGCGCAGGTCTTTAATCAAAATTTGCCTTAGGGACGAACGGCTGATGGCTAGTTGCGAAGCATGTCATTTGGTCTATGTTTCTGGCGACAGCTCGACATCCTCACCAACAGCGGCGACATTCTCTGCAGAAAGGTCTCGCCGGGGCGGCCACTCTTGGCAGCGTCTTGTGTGGTCCCATACTCTTCAAGGTTAGTTGCAATGTTTGCGCAGCCTGGCCGGACGACCGGGGATTTGGCGAAGGAATTCGCGCAGCGTTAACACTACATACGAATTGTTACGCAAAAACATAGACATGATTATTCCACGTTTTAGGGAGTGTATTGCTCAGTGGCTTGTTTACTTGTAATCTACATCTATCAATTTCACAAAGGTCTAAACAGATTTGACATTGGCCGCCATTTGCAAATATAAGAGCATCTTCCAATAGGGTGATTTCTTTTTGCCCATCTTTAACATACATAAACATTATAATATATTTTTGTATATGTGTTGATGCATCTTTCTATACATGTTTTAGGTAAATAAAAAAATTTATTCTTGCAAATAAAAAAATATTAAAAAAATTTAAATTGTCTTATTTGGTTAATAAAATTTTTTTAATAATTAATATTTGATTAGCTCACGAACTGTATAATTTTGTTTTTCTAGAATTCTTATGAAAAATTAAGCAAATAACGACAAACCGTTAAATATTTATTCACGAAGAGTAACTGTTTAAAATAAATAAAAAACACAAGACAGTTTTAATAAAAACAAGGTCAAATCGAAAGACAACTGCATCAGAATAAATTATAAAATATTTTAAAAAGAAGCCGATATAACACGTCAAAGATAAGGTCATTGAAAATAGTTGACACTTGTATTATGAAATTTCTCCTAGTAGCTTTAGCTTAAAGCAGGTGGACAATAATATTATTAGGGAAAGTTGGTTAAAATTACTCGGTTAGAGGTTCATAAAAGGGCAGGGCATGGATAGTATAAAAAGTAGATTGTAACTTCTTTTGCACTGAGAGACGGGTTGGCTGCTCAACTTTTTGTGCTCAAAACAACAAGAACTAGTTACTTTGAGTGGAACAGGCAGCTGCTGAAGTGATAAAGGAAATGTAGTGCAGCCCACTTGGATACATTTGCTCGGTCTTCTTGTGATAACTGGGGGAAAAAAAGGAAGAGCAAAAGACACTAAATTAGATTGGGTTAGCCTGCTTAAAAAAATTCAAATATAAATAGAGATAAAAAATTGCATTGGCCCCTGTCCCCAAACCAACCGCTATTCCTGATAAAGGACGATTGGTTTGTTAGGCCAACGTTGTCCACGTCTGACTGGCTGTCCCGTCTGCCGATACCAAAGTGTTTGTTCCGAATATCCTCCAATGCCGGACAGAAGCACAAGAGGTGCTGTATGCTCTCAGTCTCCTTTTCGTCTTGATAGCTTCTACAGAACTCATTGCAATCTACTGGCATGGGTACCAAGTCGACGATGACCGGCAATTGTGGCCATTGTGTCCCTTGACCTTCGTTTATCCAGATCGAGGAGAGGCCTTGAACGACCCAGATCTATCCTCGGCAAGGTTATTCGAGTAGTTCCGCATCTGGGTTTTTTTGACCATCTAGCCCCTGCGATTCTCCTGGAATATACGTCCACGCGAAGTTAACAGGACGAGAGGGGAATGACACAAAAGTGAGCATTTGTGATCATCCAATTTTGCACCATTCCTAGTAAGTGCATCGGCAGCACAGTTGCCCGCACTGGTCCCGTATCCCCTCACCCACGCCAAGGTGATGTTAGAATGCATGAATTCCCGGCATTCGCGGACTAGTTGTGATGTAGAGTATACATCAGTAATGGACCTGATGGTAGCACCGCTGTCGGTGAAGATACCGATATTCCTGCCGAATATCCTGTAGTACCGCAGCCAGTTAGCCGCTTTGCCTGCAGGACTACTAGACTACTCCCTCCACAAACACCGGTTTTCTCCTTAGAACCATCTGTGTATATCTTTCTTTAGGTTAGCAGGTCCCGGGGAGATGATTTCATGTGCCCCTCCTTCTAAAAACAAGAAGAAGAATTTCCAATTACAAGATTTGTTGATTTGATAAAAAAAATGTTCGGATTACAACCTATCAAGAAATTCGTTAATTCAATCAACAACATTAATGAAAAATAAAAAAAAAATTTTATTAAAAAAGTATTTTATTTATTAATCGATTTAATGAAAAAAACAAACAAATTTAAAAGTCAAAACAAATGAAGCATAAGATGATTTTTATATAATGAAAAAAATATTTTTTTTGTTGTTGTTTTCTTTCTATATGTTTAATTTAATTTATTTATGAAACGTTTTAATTTACATTTAAGTTTTCATTACAAGCCTCAACCACGACTCATATCATGGGCCATTTGATTGCAAGGCGTAAGGTTTATCCACTCAGCCCACAAAGCATTCTATTTTTTAAAGTTTATTTATCTTAACTCCACATTCAAAAATGTAATTCTAGCAACTGAACTTGAGGTGAGATTTGCATAAGAAAAAGCAAAAAAGCATTTTTCAAAGAGTTTGTAAGCAAACATCATTGTTGGCATTTACTTTTCAAATAAAATTAAAATTTTATTGAGACAATTAAATTTTTAATTAAAAATTTTTTTTTTGATTAACGATTAAATCGAAAAAAAATTGCAAGTAATTTTTTCTGTGCTAGGTCTATTGTAATAATTTTACAATAAGTATTGTTAACAATTTAGTTTTTGACGGATTATAATCTATTAAAACGCATTATATTAAAATTGGCTTATTCCTTAATTTTAATATAAAAAGCTTTTTATAGGTGTTAAAACTTGGTTGGGCAGTAATATATAAATGCTTATATATGAAATGTTAATTAATAAATAAAAAAATTGAAAGTAATTGAAGCTTAAATGTATTTAGCGAAAAAGCAAGAAAACCATGCCAGCAGATTAATTGAAGCTTGTCAAAAACTTAAAAATAACGAATAACATATCAACTTTAAAACAAATACAAATAAAATTGTATAATAAATGAAAACTCAACTACGTATTTCTCAACGGTAACAATAAATTAGATGCTTTGCATATTTAATATAAATCTTATACAAAAGTATGGTTGGCCAAATTAGTCCCCTGTTTGTATCACCTAACGATATATTATAGCGCAACAAAGATCAGAATATCGAACAACGATGCTTTCTGTTGGCATTATTTGAAGACTGATATTTTGAACTCGTGACAGCTTTTAGCGAAACTCGTTACGTTTTTCTACAGCGCATGTTCTGTTCCCCGCATTAATGATATTGGTAAATATAAAGATAACTTTAAAGGTTAAAAAAACCTTTTAAGGAAGATTTTTCAGGAACAATATAAACATCAAAAATAAAATAGAATAAAAAAATAGTTTCTATTAAATTTAATTAAATATTCTCTGTGCCAAACGTTAAAATGATTAATCGTTTGAAACGCTTTCATTGCTTATATCGGCTGGTTAAATTTTAAGGGCTAATGTTGATTTTGAATAAAACACAAATTATTTGGAAAATTATTGTCATTGTCATTATTATCATTATCACAAAGAAAGTATTCCAACGGTGTCGAATTACATGATCTTGATAGCCAATTGATATCGCCACCACCTGAGATAACAGGGCCATTGAATTTGTCGCGCAACAAAGCCATTGTTTCGTTAGCTGTGTGGAAAGTGACAACGTCCTGTTGAACCACATATTGTCCACATCCATATCTTCCAATTCGGGCCATAAAAAGTTCGTTATCATCTCACGATAGCAAACACCATTCACAGTCCGACCGGCCTCATTTTGGAAAAAATACGGCCCAATGATGCCACCAGCCCATAAACCGCACCAAACAGTCATTCTTTACATTGGGTATTCGACCATCACTTTTGGATTATTATTCGCCCAAATGCGGCAATTCTGCTTATTAACGAATTCACTGAGGGGAAAATGTGTCTTATCACTGATCTTACCACCATTTTGACCATTGACGACGTTTGAAATAGTCAAGAGGCTTTACTTCTTGAGTCAATTGCACCTTGTAAGCGTGTAATCGCAAGACTTTATGCATAATATTTATCAACGACGAATGTGAGGGGTGCAATTGTTGGGCACGACGACGAGTTGAGGTGGACGGCACACTTTCGCGAAGAGCAGCAATATTTTGTGCAAAACGAAATGTACGAGCATGCACTGGTTCTTTCAAATCTCCTTAAGACCCGGTTTGCTTAAATTTTTGCGCATCTTTTCCGATTGTAAGCACATTGATGCATTAAACACATTCAAGCTACACGAACACACGACTACACGAACAAAAATGTCGCTTGCTACTGAAATATTTTACTAGACTACCACTACAAAGTAAACACATGATCAGTTTTTTGATGTTTTGCAATAATAAAATAAATTCTTTTTAGACTTCAACCAAAAAAAATGTCTAAAGAGAATTTTATTAATTTTGTGACAAACATTGTTAACATTGTGCAAACAAAACAAAACGAAAACAATAAAAACAGTAAAAAATAAAAATTAACTAAATCAAACAACTTTGTTATTTTGCAAAATGTAAACAGCTGCTAACGGTTTTTTTGTGGTGCCACTTAAAGTGTTTTCGTGTTGTTTAAGCACTTGTTTTACATCTTACTGTATTGGCAGCACTAACCTGGTAATTGTCGCGTACAAAAATAGAAATTAGTTTAATTTCGGCCACACCACAAAATTAGCATGGACAGCAACCCGTAGTCTGGTTGCCTTGTAGCCAACAAAAAAAATTATTCTCATAAGCACACGTGAATTATATTTTTGACTGGTTGTGTTTGGTAGCCTGTAGCGAGGAATGTATTTAATGCATTAGACAATTAAATTGACCGAAAAAATCACGAATGCACAATATGCATTTTGATTTGAAAGACTATTTTCATAGTAAGCCTGAATCTTTAACGCGCTATCCGATTGTTTATCTTTCCGTAATTCAAATTGAGTTATGCATTAAACACATTCAAGCTACAAGAACACAGGAACACACGAACACAAAAGTTGCTTTCTACATTTGTGTCCGGGTGACTGCTACTGAAATATTTACTAGACTACCACTACAAAATAAACATATGAGAAATATGACTGTCAGTGGTGCCACCTAAAGTCTTTTTGTACTGTTTAAGCTATATTTTTGCATTTTACCGTATTGGCAGCACTAATCTGTTAACTGTCGCGTATAAAAATAAAAATTAGTTTAATTCCGACCACACCACAAAATTAGCATTGACAGCAACCCGTAGTCATGTTGCCTTGTAGCTATTAAAAAAATTATTCTCATAAGCACACGTGTATTCTATTTATGACTGGTTGTGTTCGGTAGCCTGTAGCGAGGAATGTATTTAATGCTTAAGTCTAAAATTGAGAAATGACAAATTAAATGCAAAAAAAAGGTGACGCTTAGGTGTGGCTCACATTCAACATCGTCTCTTAAAATTTGACCACCCTTTGTATTAACGACATATATAGAATGTGTTATAGAAAATGACAATGGCTGACAATGCCCTCTTCCTTTCCTCCACTGTTTATGTCTCTGTCACGTCAATTATTCAAAAAAAATTCTCATTTGCCAATTGCAATTTTGGTTTGCTTTAAATCGATATCAATATACGGCAAATATTAATATGACGATATGGCTCAAGCTTGCCACTGGGTCTACAAAGACAGTAAATACATGCTTATGTTTAAACAAACTAATACTGTTTAGATGGGATAGTATTGCTTGCGCAAAGAGAAACGAACAAACAAAGTCAGGGTTATTTTTTTCATTATTGGCTATTTGCGCTTTGATAAAACGGATGATAAAATGTATTTAAGCTTAATTTATTTAAGATCTAGATGCAGTAGTTCAAAAACGATAATATATTATACTAAGCTTTTTCAATCGGTTTTCCGGTTTTAAAATAAAAAAAAGGTTGCAGGATATTAGCAAAGTGTTCGGTTTTTGCAGTCGTATCAGAATGTTAAATAATAATTTATAAAGGTACAAAAATATTGTGAAAGCGTGTGACTTTAAACACGAAAAAAACAAGTAAGAGCGCTATATTTGGCTGTGCCGAATACTTTATACCCTTCACATTAGTACTTTTATATACTCAGTCATCTTTTCTAGCCGAGTTATTTTGTATGGCAAATATTAAATTAAAAATATCTTGTGCCGGGTTTAAAGTCCATAGCAATTCTAGTATACCTGGTCACACTGTTGGACAGATGGACAGACTTATACAAATTTTTTGTGAAAACAGAGTAATACTGGAGCCCGGGAATTTTTGTACTGGGGCTATGTGAAAAAATCTTTCTAGTTAAAGTTTTAATTATTTTAATTTTTTTTTGATTTTTGTTTCTTTTTTTTTTTTTAGAAAAGGGCTAAACAACAACAAAGATTTTGTATAAATCAATCCGAATACAATCGATAAGTGCTTCTAATACATATTTCACCATTATTTCAAAAACCTATAATGCTTTACCATCTAAGTTGTATATTGCTGGGATTAGCCATAATGGTAGCAACTACAGATATGGCCGAAGCTACTGTAAGTATGAAAATATTTCTAAAAATCGAAAAAGCCTTGCTGTTGCAAGCGTTTTACACTTGCTTTTTCAAATAACACATAAATATGTGCTTAAAATAAACCGTCTCAAAATTGTTCGCAGGTTACCTTTAAAAACATTTAAAGAATTTATTTTGCCGAGCGTTGTGGTTGCCTTGAAAGTTTTTTTTTCTCTATATTTTGCATTTTTTGCACTCCATTCCTGCTTACAATACATGTCTAAATTTAAAGAAAACCCAGGAATTTTATAATTGTTTAAATTTTTTTCAACCACCGATTCAAAACCTATACATACGAAAAATAAACAATACTGTGCTGTGTGTGTATATGTACATACTTTGTTTTTGCTTGGAAATAATAGCAACAAATATATTGAGTTTTGTGTATGTATTAGAGATGAGTAATATATCTGTACCTGTGACTTGAAAGTTACTGGTAACTACAGTAACATAAAATCTTATATAACTATCATTGCGATATTGTTATTTGAAGATCCGTTTTTACAGCCTAGCTATAAAATGAGTGTTAACTACAGATCACTGGAGTTAAGGCCAGTGTTCGCACCCTAACGATGCCTAAAGCAAGGAATTTATCAGATACATAAACAGTTTTTTGGTTATCCTAATTATTCCTTATGCTGAAAGTGTCCTTTAGGCAAAGTTAAGGCTTATCCGACCTTTAAATTTTAACGTAAGGGATTTTAAGCTTAAATAAAAATGGGTTCGGAAATACAATAACATATTTTCTGTTTTGTTTTTTTATGTTTGAAATAAACACTTGCAAAGTTATATCTTTTAACACCAGTTTGTGTGTTTTTCAGCTTTTAGTGCGTATTGATAAGTAGCTTCGTGTTTTTGTTATAAGTGTGTATTGGTGTTTTCTCTAACTAAATATGGTGTGGTTTGGTAAAATGAGAGCAAGAGTAACAAATTTGTTTTTCTATGTTTCGTTGAAACAGATACATACAAATAATGATGTTTAACTATAAGTATTTTCGTTGTTTTTTCTTATTCTGGCTACATGAGCCAGTTTTTCTATTTTTTAATTTTTATTTAAATAAATTAAACAAATTTAGCTAAAAAGAATTAAAACTGCATCGTAACTATACTGTATATATTAAAGTCAAATTTAAAATTAAAATTTAAATTATTAAAATATACAAAATAAATATATATTATTTTATCTTAATTTTTGAGCTTGAGATAAAAAAATGTTTTTTTTTTTAATTTATTATATTCATTTTTAAACACTATAGATACAATAAACTTTAAAAATCAAATTTTTGTTTTATTCACAACCTTTTATATAACGATCTTGTTTATTTGTTGTATCAACAGTAATAAGAAAATATGCATGATACTGTTGTAAGTCAGCACAAAAAAAAAAAACAAATACATTACGCACTCAATGCAAAACCATAATGTTTATAAGAATAGAGTGAGTGCGCAATAGCAAAACCATACAATATCAGTTACACTTATTTACACATTTATACCAAAAACAACTAGTATGTACATGGATGTACAAGGTATATCTGCTTTTGCAATACTAATTTGTTCTAATGGTGCACGTGTATAGTTTGAAACTGTAAATTTTTCTTTAACTCATATGCAAAGGCGCCGCTTTTTCTGTACAAAAACACAGTATTTTTTTTCGTTAATTTGCCATTATTTTCAAAGAAAGTTGGGAAAATGAATAAAGTTAAAGGTAACTTCATTCTCTTATTAAGCTAAAGCTACCCTTTGTTAACACTCACTTTCAGGCGCGGATCCAGCTCAAAATTTTGGTGAGACGGGAGGAAAACCTGAATAAGGCACACAATTTAAAAACTAGGTTCTAGCGGTCTATTAAAACAAAAACTCAACAAGAAAGTTTAATTCATTTAAAACAATTATAATTACATAAAAAAAGGGGGAAACCCCTATTTATTTAATTAATAATTTATGGTTTTTCTATTGAAGAAAATTTGTTAAGCACGACATTTGTGTCAAGTTAAGTTTAATTATGTTATGCAACATTGCTAGGCCGTTAAGCCTTCATGGTTGATCTCAGCCATGTTTTCATACGGCGAAGGGTGGAAAATGACTTTTCAGCCGTAGCATTACTGAACTGCATTAAAACAAAAATTAGGAATATATTTTGCAAGTTTGAGTAAATTTCTTGTATGGCAGTCTTAATAAATATTTTATTTTCAATGCAAAATTTCAGCCTTTATTTCGATATTTTCAATTTTTTCAAATTTTAATAAATTACCAGCAAGTTGTGAAAATAAAATTTCTAAATCAGCAATTGCAGTAATACTCTGAGGCAGAAGTTAAGAAATGTTAAACAAATATAGGATGTCTTTTGAGAAATGTGTTTTTAAGTCCTGTAAAAGAGATTCAATTAAGGGTATGTAGACCTCGATGCGGTAGTGTACTTTGACATCTTCAAAATGATTTTTTCTTTCAAGTCTAGGCTTTTCAACTAAAGTTTTCAATTAAAATTTTTTTTAATTGTAAAATGAAATCATGACGCTTCACCCAACATGTTTTGCATAATGTAGACAAATTTGTTCCCAGTTATTTTAGCAAAACTACATTCCGCTTAGGATGAGGTTTTTTATAAAAAAATTTTACAGTTTCTTTATTAAACGATACATTCTTTTGCATTACTGGTACCTTTTTGCCTTTCGAAATCGAGTTGCTAAGTTTGTAGAAATAGCAAGGCGTTTGTTTGGCATTTTTTGCGGTGTTTTTTATTTTTCTAAACGCGCCTGGGACTGGGACCCACCTTTAGGTATACCGATCGATTCAGAATCACTTCCTGAGCCGATTTAAGCATGCCTGCCCGTCTGGCTGGGTGTTCAAGTATTTTACGCTACAGAAGGATATTCTAATAAAATTTGACACTGATAATTCGTTTGGCTCTGGCACGAAACCTATTGTTTTTCGTAATAATCGGTCCATTTTCTAAAAATATGGGCGATATGAACAGGGTGTCTGGTGGGAGATTTGTATTTTAAAATTTAAACAAACAACGTAACAATTGACAGAAAATTGTATTAAGAGCATTGAACGATAGAACTAAAATGCGGATTTTATTTTTAAAGAGCATGTCATCCAGATGTATTCCGTCGAGTTAAAAACGAAGCATTGCGTTCTATGTCACACACTGAAGTTAACTTGGTTCGATTGAGCTGATTTCTGGATGAATATTTTTTTTTAATGTCAAGAGATTAGATGTTGCCAATATAAATCTTCTCTTTAAGGTACCCGCATAAAAATCCATGGGAGTTAGGTGGGGCGACATCAGCGGCCATAGGCTGTCCCTAAAGCGACTGATCAGCTTTGGAGGATATTTTTTTGAAGCAAATTCATCGAAGCTCTGGCTGTATGTGCAGTCGCCCCATCCTGTTGGAACCACGTGTGTGAACAGTACAATGGATAAGCTTGCAGGTTTGGCAAAACGAATGCCGTAATCACGCGTCGATAATTTTTACCTTTGAAATTCGTCGCCTGGCGTCGAGAATTTTGGAAAAAAAATTTTCCAATTATTTCAGCCATGGATAAGGCTTATTAAACAGTTACCCTGAGGCAATGCAATAGTTTTTTATATTTCAGTTGAGGGTTGCGGGTTTTTAAAGCCCAGTAACGGCAGTTTTCCTTGTTGACGTTGCCGTTTAAAAGAAAATGAGCCTTATTGCTCCAAAAAAGGGATTTACAGTGCGAAAACGCTCCAACATCGTTTCAAAAAAGTTTTTGCGTAAATCAAAGTAACTTTCTTTCAGTTTTTAAACGATTTGAATTTTACAAGGTTGGAACTTCAGATCCTTTTTTAGAATTTTATGAATAATCGCTCTTAGAGGTTCCAGTGAGGCTGCTACTTTTCGTATTGAAAGTCGAAAATTTTAAAGTAAACTGCTTTTAACTAGTTTAATGTTTTCGAGGTTACTTAAAGATCGACTGGATCCTGGCCGTAGGACATTCATGGCCGAAGCAGTTGCGCGGAATCTCTGCACCAACGAATGGATTAAATTTACATTCGGTCCATCATGTATTTGCCGAATACCGAACTTTGAACAAACTTGTGGACGAGCAGTTGCGTAAGAATTATTGCTCTTAAAAAATGTCTCCACAGCGAACGTGCAATGCTCACTCGACCACTGCAAAATCATAACTGAATTTTTGAAATTATGAATTTGTCACCAGACCCCCGGTATATAATAAAATTAAAATCGATGCAAATGTCATGCTTAACAAATGTGCTTCAACAGGAAACCATAAATGGCCAGTTAAATAAAAAAGTTTTTTGCCTTTTATGCAAATTTAATTATTTTAATTAATTTCAACTTTTTTGTTGAGTTTTTGTTTTTAAAAACCCTTTAAGGCTAGTTTTTAAATTGTGTGGTTTATTTACCGGCTTTAACCTTTGTTGCATGAAAACAACGCAATATGTGAAACATCTTTTTGGAGGATGGTTATTTGAAAATAAAAATTATCCCCGTATTTTCTAAAACGCAACGCCCTAAAACAAAAACAAAATGTATGGAAAAGTTTTTTAAATTTTAGTTTTTTTCATACAATTGTTTTTGTTATTTTGCGTTGCGTTTTACGTAATTACGCCCAATATTTTTTTAATTATACTTAAACCATAACTTGTATTTTTTTGTATTAGTTTTAAAATATATTTCTTTATTAACTTCAAGCAGGCCAATATAATAATAACCTTGCCACGTTATTGGCTCGCCAACTTTCATCGCTCGAAACTTTATGCTCTACAGTTACGTCGTTGGAATAAGCACGATTTGACCTATAACATCATAAGATACCCCAAAAACTTAAAAAAAGATGATGTTACCGCTGAAATAAGTAGAGCTTTTGCTATGTGGAGTGAGGAGGCGAATTTAAATTTTACCCAAATCAATTCAGATCTTGTTGATATTCCAATATTGTAAGTTTTCAAATTTTACCCAAATATTATTATACTTAAAAGGTAGCATTATGTTTAGATTCAGAAGTAGAAATAATTAGGGTATTCACAAGGTAGTCATAAAGTTATATGTCTTAAAAAATACTACTGTTGTAAGCATCCGCTCATCATTAAGTGTGCTGTTTTAAATATGAATCAGCTGCTGGAGAAAACAGAAAAATAAGTAATTTCAAAAATATTTTAAAATTAATGACTGCGACTTGTTACCTATGTCAACGGCTTCACTAAAGAGTTTCGGCCGCCCGGCTCAGGTTTCTACTGTTTATGAAAAAACAATAAGCACAGTTCAAAAAGTCTTATTATTATAGAACTTTTTTTCTTTTAAGCACAACAACATTTTTTTTAAACTATTGTAAAATATTAAAACTTTAAGACAATATGACTTGATAGCATACCGTTTGAATACCCCAAATATATATAAATTCATTTAAAAGCTTTTACACAAAAGCTGACATCAATTTTTATTTCTTTTTTGACACTTAATGCTTTGTTTCTTTTTTAAGCTTTGAACAAGATGGCGTGCTAGTTGATGATCTTCCTAAAGTATTCGAACCAATATATTTTAGTGACAGTTTTATTTGGTCCATTAACAGTACTTTAGGTAATGATATTTTTGAATTAGCACTTCATTATATCGGCCACTCTTTGGGTTTGGAGAAGAAATCTGAAGGTTTCAACGAAAAAAAACTTAGCGCTTCAGATATCTCTGGCATACGAGAACTATACGGCATCAATCCATTTTACGATTTGTGCAAAAATTCCAAAATTGATGCTGCCATAAATGCAAATAAAAGCAGAAATGAAGTATTTGTCTTTAAAGGTAACAAATTTTACTTAGTTAATGGTATAAAGATAGCACCCGAATATCCAAAGGCAATAAAAGAAAAATGGCGCGAGTTGCCAGGTATTAAAAAAAAGCTTAAAGAAATGGTACCCTGTATTAAGTATATTTTTTTTAAGGTTATATTGATGCCGCTTTTACAGATAATGATGGCTTTACGTACTTCTTTAAAGGCAGCAATTATTGGCGCTACAAGGACAATGTAATAGATGACGGCTTTCCCAAAGAAATAAGTACAAGTTTTCCCGAAATTCCAAACAACTTAGATGCTGCTATGTTTTTGAGCAGTTCCAACACTACTCTGTTCTTTAAAGGCCCAAGCTTTTGGGCTTTTGATCCCTGCGTAAGCCCATCGACACAGCGTTACTTTGTATCAAAATTTTCAGGTTTTCCAAGTTATATAGATGCTGCCTTTAGTATTGACAGTTCTGTTGGATTTGCTATTAAGGGTGATAAATACTACAATTTTAAATATGATACAAAACTAGTAAGTTATAGTTGTTTAAGTTTAAATAATTTATTTTTTTTAAGGTCATTAACATTAAATGCAAGATATTTAAAGCGTGACTTAAGAACCAATTAATATTTTAAGTTTAATTTTTTAAAATAAGATTATTTTGTTATCGGTTTAATTTTACATTCAAAACTTGTCCCATAGAACATAGAAGTAAACAGTTCTTGGTGCTAAAGTTAAGAAAATTTACACAGAAAAAATTAAGACAAACTGATTGCCATATTAATAATTAAATAGTTATAACTACCAACCAACATATAAATTCACAAAGTCTTTGAATGTTCTAAAGATTTTAAAAATAGTTGGCCGGTTAACTTACTTGTGAATAGAAAATCGCTGGCTCAACATGCAAATGCTTTAGTTCCATATATATAATTTTCGAACCCAATTAGTAAATATGTTGTTTGGCTCTCGATTTTTTTTGTAAATGAAAAACTTCAATTCTTTTTTTTTGATTATATTTACTTGAACTTTTAAAATTTTACTGGTCAAGTCGAGAAGATAATATCGGCCAAATGGGCGCCATCAAAATTGATTGCTGTACAGGCTAGTTTTATGACAGTTTTCATCACTTTGGCGATAATTTTGGGCGACAGATTCTTACACTGGTATCAAATGTTGTCCTGGAGGGCTTCCAAGGTCTCGGGCTTGTTCGCGTAAATACGGGAACGGTTAAATTGAGCGATCTTGCAGGCCAATGTAAATTGCCAAAATGAGAGATCAGGCGACCTGGGAACGCCTTCTTCAGGGTATCGGTTGTGGCTCCCGCAGTGTGGTGTTGCTCAGTCCTGTTGAATTCACATATCTTCCAGTCCTAACTACTTTAATTGCGAAAAAAAAAAAATCAGTCAACATGACCCTATAGTGCGCACCGTCCGCTGTTGCCGTTTGACCAGCGTAAAAACCGCAGCATACAGTCACTATAAGTGGATGTATTGGCTTCTCGTGCATCACTCGTAGATTTTTGTTGCCCGAGAAGTGATAGTTTAGCTTGTTCACGAACCTGGTGATGTGGAAGTGAACCTCATCCCTCATTATGAATTTAGTCGAAAAATCGTCCACTCCGGCCTCGAGATTGAGGATGACTTGAGCGTAGGTTACACTCGTTTGGCGTTCGGCAGGCTGCAGCTAACGTATGAATTGTACTTTGAAAGGGAATATTCACATGTCTTTGACCAAAATTCGCCTTAGGGACGACCGGATGATGGCTGATTTCGAGGCACGGTGGCTAGTCGATGTTTTTGGCGACAGCTGGACATCCTCGCCAACAGCGGCGATAGTTTTGGCAGAACGGGCCCTCCGGGGACAGGGCTTTTGGCAGCGTCTAGTATGGTTTCATTCTTTTCAAGTTCGGTGGCCAAATAGTGCAGTATTTGCGCAGTCAGTGCTGTTTAACCGGGGAATCCAAGACGGGTTTTGCACTGCGTCAATACCAAAGATGAATTGTTACGCAAAAAATTAGACACGATTATTCCGCGTTCTTGGGGAGTGTATCGCTAAATGACTTATTCGCTTATATTCTACATCTGTGTTGGTCACAAATGTCAAAACAGATTTGACATTGGCCGCCATTTGCCAAAATAAGAGCTTATTTCCATATGGAGATTTCTTTTCAACATATGGGTTTGTCTCTGTGTTGGTTGAAATTAATTTCCAGAGCCAAATAAAGTCACACAGAAAGTGTTTGATTTTTAAACTTTCAGAAGTAGTCGCTGTATAAAATCACGAAGATCAGTTAATTATCGACTGAGGCATTTTTTTTAGCACAAAATCCATGCATATATCCCTAAATATCTCAGAAAGTGAAGCCACTGTTGTCGCTGAACCCTCTACAATTGCCCAAATTTTAAAAAACTATGACAGCTATCGACTTCAGATATCCTCGGAAAGTAATTATGTAAAAATGTCTAAGCCTTGAAAAAAATTAGTTGTATAAAAGGAAGGGGAGAGGAGGCATTATTTACTTTCAGGACAACCAAAAAAATGCATATTTTGTAGTAAAGCAGAAGTCGACAATCAAGACGGAGCACAGAGTTTTTACCACTTAGCCAATGAATTTGTGTAGCTTTAGGTTTCATTTGCGTCAGCTTCGCATCTATATATAAATTCCATGGAAGGCGACAATCGTGAATGCCAAGATAATTCGTCTCAAATAGTTGAGGCACTATATAGTTGTTAATAATGATTGAGGATCACATTTCGTGGGCACATTTTTGTTAATTTATTTTTATTCTCCATAAATTTGCCCATTTCTCTTTTTGGGTTACGTGATGTTGCAATATATTCGAGGCCTCTTTAAGGGGTTTATCAATCCTGCAAAAGTGTTATCATCAGCAAACATGTACCAACCTGTGGTTTGTTCGATGGTACTATGTTGACTTCTTTATCAAAATTGGTGAATTGGAATGCACTTGCTGTTTTTTAATATCAGTTGGCAACAGTTTTATAAGCCTAGACTCCACCTTGGAAGGATCTTTTCCCGGCTTAGGAATTTTGTTTACTAAAGCAACTTTCCATCTTTAAGCCTTAGTACGCCACCAGGACCTTTTTTAGCATTAAAATTATGGAAAGCTTATACGGTATTTAGAAATCGGAAACGTGTTTCTTTAGGACGTCTAGCAGCAGCAGGCGGTAATTCACTCACGTCAGCACAAGTGTTGGAAGTAAACATGTTCTTTAAATGACTTGTGAGCAGATCGCATTTTTCTTTGTCTTCTAAGACCTTTATTTGTATTCTAAGACCTTTGGGGTCAACAGTTGTTATAGTTTTTGTTATAATATATAAAAAATTTCATACAAATGGTCCATTTTTATAGAGACTACGCACCTCCTGCTTCAGTTGGACTAAAGTTTCTTTCAAAACAAAAAAATCGTAGTATAATTGCTTTGCAGTGAATTTAAACCCAACAGCTGTTACAGATTATAGAATTAAGCGTAACGAAAATTTCATAAAAAAAGTTTGTTTTGTATGGCAGCTACCGCTTGCAGCTACCGCTTTCCCTGCTCCTATCAGAAAAATTTTTCTTTCAAGATGTACACATTGTACTAAAATCACTCTGTAGAAGGTTTGGATTCGACAACTGAGACAGTTTAATAGATGTGTTGCCTTAAAAATTTTATAAAGTTTGTGTAATTGTAGTGGTTACCACTTCCCCTGATCCGATTCAAAAAAAAATCCCTAATTATTTTCTCTGTTGGCAAAATCTCCCTACGAAGTGTTTTGGTAATAGTGGCCGTATCTTGTGAAACATATAGATTTATGTGCATGAATCATGTCTTAAAAAAATGGAAAGTCGTCCATCTTGTTGATTTTTACCAACAATCCGTGTATGGACAGCTGGGCATCGCTATATCGACGTCCCTATCCATAAGGATCCAGAATATATATACTTAATGGGATCGCAAGTAAATATTAAAGAAATTACAAGCGAAATATCAAAAAGATTTATATCCTTATCACTATGTAAATACGATAACAAAAATGAAATATTGTATTATATAATAGCAAAATAGTTCAATAGCACAGCACGTAAGGCGAAGCTTGTGAATTGATGAAGTTTTGTCACTAGAAATTGTTTACTGATTTTTGAAAAACTTGCAAGAAAACTTTTGAAACACATTTATATACATTTGACTTAAATAAAAAAAAAGAATTGTTGGATATTTGAACTGGTTTTCAAAAAAAATTGTTGTGCCTTTATTACAAACTTGTGGCATTGGCAGTTTTACAAAAGCTTTTTCAAAAGCTGCAAATACTAGGAGTATTCAAATTTGTTTCTTTTTTTCAGCTTTTATAAGAGAATTATTTTTATTTTTTTTTTTGATTTTTTTATACTAATCATTAATCATATGTATTTTTTAGATTGAAGTCTCTGATCTACCAGTCCCTTTACCTTTGGCCGAAGATATTTTTGGTTGCTGATTTACAACAACAAGTAAACTTGTTAAAAGTTATTAGACACAATGATGATAACATTCTGGCAGAAAAGAAAAAAAATTAAGAAACAGTTTAGAAAATAAAAATTTTAAAAATCATTTTTTTAGGTAAAAAATTTATTTGTTAATTTTGCAATTTATGTACCATATATATGTGAAAGATATTTTTTAAATTAAAAAATCTATATGAATTTTTATCAATAAATAATTTTTTTTAGATCCTTTAATATTTAGAACGTCTTAAAATTTTAAAATCTTTAAATTTTAGTATCTTATTTTATTGACTTTAGTAAAATTTCAAACGTTTTACTTATACACAAGTTTTTTTCTTTTTTTTTAATTTTTCTAAACTAGTCGCTCTAAAAACTCTAAATAAAATAAACTTTGTTATTAGTGCGTTCCACTTAAACGCCAATAATAATTACAAATTTTTAAAAAATACAATGATCTTGCGTAAGAAATTTTTCAGTGATGCCAACTCTTGTATCATCAAATGCACTGTAAGCATATAAAAAGAAGAAAAATTTAAAGAAATCGGCTAAAAAGCACCAATCCAAATATTTCTTTTTGATAATGTTAAATAATGAAAGAATACCAAATACTTGATTTTAATATTGAGATTAATTGATCTTTTTTAAGATAAGATAAACAAAAACCTGCTATAACACTGTCCAATGGTAAAAAATATACATACACGGTATAAAACAGGTCTGGGATTGGAGGCCGTTTTCTTTTTATGGGCCTTAAAAGTCTTGGAGATTCAGTGGACCACTCAAAGAGTTGTATTATAAGCTTTTGTTCAAGAGATGATTCAGATTATGCTATATCGCCTTACTTTATCAAGCAATATTTAACATAAGTAAGACTCCATATGACAAATATGTTTACATTTTATAGAAAATTAATTTTATTTTCTCAAAAAAGCCATAAGGCCCTGAAAAATTATCCTTTTTTACTGGAATTTACCTAACTGCATGCCAAGCTTAGACTAATTGTATAATTTCTTAATTAATTGGTTCGATTTAACTATCAAATTGTTATAAATCTTTTAACTCAGTTTAGCTAAATTGTTAGCTGTTTTCTATTTATGGGCCTAAAAAGTTTAGGAAAATTAAGGGGCGCCTCTAAAAATGGTGCCATGAGATTTGGGTTTTTATTACGGAAAAGGCACTTTAAAGCACTTTGGGGAATTGTTAAGAGCACTATAAATTCTTGCTTTTCGTAAACAAGATTTTAAGTATTGCATAAGCAAAAAGCACCAAAAAATAGCCGAAAAACGTCAAAATGGCAGCACAGAATTTTGCTATATACATATAACGCGTTGTCCACACGTTTTTTGTCAGTAAGTATGAATCAGTTGAGAAAGCAAAAAAAAAAACGAAAAAAAAACGCTAATATAAATAAAAATTTAAACTTAAAAATAAATAATGGTTCTTTAATCTTTTCTTTCCAAATCTTATCTCCTTCTGGCCTTCTTTGTTTTCCCTTAACTAATGCTTGTTGAGTTAATATTTAAAAAATTCAAAAATGTTTTCCTATTTAACGTGTTAATTCGTTCAAGCAAATAAAAAGTTTAAATTAGGCATTTTTTTATAATTTCTGTAATCAATTAGGGGATCCACAAGGTGTTCTATTATGTCGTGATGATGTTATAAAAATTCACAATGGTTTAAGAACCTTTACCAACTATTTGACACTTGGCACAGGTGTAATTAAAATGACCAATAAATAAACATATCATACGACGTAATATTATTGAGAACTATTTTTGTATAAAAGACAACAAAAGTTTGTTTAAACCATTGTGAACATGATGACAAAAGGACATAATAGAATACCTTGGGAATCCTCTTAATATAAAAGAAGTTTAATTGGAAACAAGTGCAGTTTTTGAGTTTTTATGATAAGGGTAAGAGATAAGGTAAGAATGTAACCATATTTTTTTTTGTTTGTTTCAATAATTTTGGTATTTGTTAAAAGTTTTTTAGTTTTTAGTTAAGTTCAGTGAATTTTCAAATAAACAACTTTAAATGTGTTTACCTCGAAAACTAGAGCCCTAAGAGCAAAAGGTGCAAAATTCTGTGATCACTACCAATTTTGGCCAAAAAGAAGATTCTTGAGGATTTTTATACAAAATACTTTAAATGCGTTTTTCTCGGAAACTAAGTCCTTTAAACCAAAAAACGATTTTTGGGGATTTTAGAGCAAAAAGGGCAAATTTGTGACTACTTTAAGTTTTGGCAAGATATTTAAGGATTTTTATATTAAAAGTTTTAATGCATTTTCTCAGAATCCAGAACCTATAGAGCAAAAAGGGGTTAAGATCTGTGATCACTACCAATTTTGGCCAAAAAAAGATTTTTTTAAGAATTTTCATAGAAAAAATTGTAAATGCGTTTTTCTCGGAAACTAGTGCCTCTTGAGCAAAAAAAAAATATTAATGTGAAATCAACTGAAAATCTATTTAAAATAACTGGATATATTAATTTAAAACCTGTCCAACAAGATATTCATTAAAATTAACAAAATATTTTATTAAAATTGAGACATCAAAAAATGAACTTACATATTCGTCTAAAATTAACTAGATTTTCTCTCATTTACAGCAAAACACAAACTATCAGAAAAATAACAACAAAGTTAAATATTACCAAAAAATAACTGAGAAAAATAACTTTAACTGAAAATCAGTTTTTTTGTTTAGCTGAAGCTTTGAATTAGTTCAAATCAGTTAAAAAAATATTGCATATAAACTTAACTGTTTTTTTCATTTAAAAACAACTTTACGGAATACCTCGTTAATAACTTACAGTCAGTTACTGTAATAATTTTTGAGTGTACATTTAGACATATTAACGTAGAACTCTGGAAAAAAAAGTCACATGTGCAAAGTTTTGTTAAAATTTAAAAATATTTGATCGATTTATAGCCCAAAATGCTTATTTCGGGAGGGCAGTTTTATATGGGCTATGTCAAAAATGGGCCAATTATTACCAATAAACAAGAGGCTTTGTGCCAGGACCAAAAAACTTTTATATGCCAAATTTCATTAAAATATCTTTAAAATATCAACCTCTAGCGCGTTCACAAGAATAAATTGACACTCCGTCAGACGAAGGGACGGGCATGTTTAAACCGACTCAGGAAATGATTCTGATTCTGAAGGTCGGTCTCATACCATTACTTTTGGGTGTTACACACATCTGCACAAACGCATAATACCCCTACTACGTATGTGGTCTGTGTATGCTGCAGTGGATATTTTAATAAAAACTTTTGCATAAAAGCTTTTACGTTTAGTTTGTGTATAAGCTAAAAAGCAATAACAAAAACACTATAAACCTATGTTACTACCGAGGCGTTTCCAAATTACACCAGAAGAGTAGCAAAATTACCTAACGTTATTAAAATTACACCGAAATGAATAAAAAAATTTAAAAAAATCATTTCTTCGTTATCTCTATCGGTTTTTTGATTATAACAACATCGGTATACTGGTATAGCCGGTTATACCGGTTACAGTTCAATTATTTATGTTTTTGCTTAAAAGGGCTTTTTTGTGTTAATTTCTTTTTATAAATAATTAAACGTCAATATATTTACAAATTAATAATAGAAATTAAAGCAGAGGGCTGAAGTGGATAAACCCTAGTGTATATTCCTTCTATATTGTTTTTAAATTATTCGAATGTGTATCATGTACGATATTTTAAACTTATGTAAGTGTAAGTGAAAAAGTATTTTATCATAATTGTGCTGACATGGCAAATAGGAAACTATAGCTGAAGTTAAAGAAAAGAATATAACATCATCTTTACTTTAAATGTCTTCTTCCTTAAATTGCTGACAAAGTAACAAATTTTCTGCACTGCAGTTGTAGACATTTGAGTTCGCAACAAAGTTTTTAAAATTTAATGTTTTATTAATGTGTATTCCGTGTTAGAATTGCAAAAAAAAAATATTTTTTGTATCTATTACAGTGTTCGTTTTAAAATGTAAAATATCCACGAGGTCAAGCCTTAAAATGATTTAAAACTCTGTTAGAAAAGAGTATTAATACAAGCTATAAATTCCAAATTACAAAACAATAAAATATCTATAAACGATAAAAAAAATTCAAAATATTTCTTGTTTAAAAGAATCTGTGAAAATTAAGGCGAGTCCTCGTATATTTGAATGTAGAGAATCAGTATTTATTCGCGTGTTTACACAGATGTGCTTATACACATCAATGTATGTATGTGGAAATTTGTGGCAATAAGCAAAAAGTGCTTAAGTCTAGATCAGCTTTGGAAAAAAAAGTAACGTCGTCACATTTTAGGGTTTCGATTTTTGATTTTTGATTTTCCGAATTCTCGGATCCATAAAAAAACGGCGATTAAAATTGCATAGCGGAGTACAGGATGTTACTACTCTTGGACAGTAGAATCTCTTGGAATGTAAAAATAATCCTAATTTTTTGCACAGTCTAGATAAGAGGGAGGTTAGAATTTTCGTTTTACTTTTGCGATATTTGGCTGCTATATTCGGTGTTATTTGCTTATAATTAACAAAATCCAAAAACATTTTAAATTCTTCTGTTTATTTTTTTATCTTCTTATATCCCATATCATTTCAAGGGATTCACAATGGGCCTGAGGGCCTCCGAGTGGAGGTGGCGAGCTGGACTCGCCGCTACCCTTCGTAACCATCTCCTTGTGCCCTGAATTTTTATGAACTTTAACTTCTCTTTCAATATCTGAACTTAATTTAGGCAAATAGAAATGTGAACCCCTTATGTCCTATGCCCAACAAGTGTATTAACTGAATATGTGTTAATAAGTTTGATAAGTAATTAGATGGTACTAATATTTTTTTTGTATTATTCGTTTTATTTTTATATTTTGAAATATGTTAAAAAATAATTTAAGCCTGCCCATGGGCACATTTGACTGGGTGGCATTAAATTAAATTTAGCCTAAGTCGATTTAGGCTCTTATTGCTTTTTGCCACAGATTATTCATAAAATATTTTATCTTTCCTTCTGCATCCACTTACTATAAAATATTTAAATTTTGTAGCCCATATTGCATCTTTCTTTTAAAATTTAGTAAATATGAAGCACAAATCATTGAATAAATTAAAAAGGAGAAAGACAGAATCAATAATTGAAATTGATATACTTCAAGTGAAGCCTGTTCATGTGTATATTAGATCGTATCACCTTACAAGAAAGAAACAAAGTGCGCCGTGCATCTAAAAGTAAAAAGTATTGCAGAAAGAAATTTTGAAAACAATGTTTTCTGTTTGTTTTTTCCCCGAATCCAATTACACATACTTTTCCTTAACGAGAAGGACATTTCGTATTTAAAATTTTTTTTGTCTTTGATGGTCTTTGCCCTCCAACGCTTAATTCAAGCTCTTTTCCACGGGACAACCCCAGATCGCAAGAATTTATTTAGTCATATTTATTCATATCAGAATATCCTTGAACATATATAAGTACGTATGCATAAGTATATTTTAGGCCTAATGTGGGGACTTTTTTAATTACTTGGAATTAAAAATGGTTAATATTGTCACATTTTTAGCATCAAGAATTAAAAAATTAGCGTAAACCACATAAGAAAATTAAGTCAAACAAACCAATTTTTAATTATTTTAAGTTGGCAGTAAAAAAATAATTTTTTTTTTGAAATCTTCTTTTAAAAATACTTTATATTCAAAGGTGTACCGCGAACTTTTTGTTTTTGAGATGGTCTATTGTGCCCTCATATGTTGTATCCTTCACAATATAAAAGGAGAAGAACTTGAGAGCACAGAATATATTTGCAATAAAAAAATTAGGTTGGAAGCCTAAATGCATACCAAATTCTAAAATTATTTTTCGTTTTGTTTTAAGATCAATTTAGTTAAAGAGAATATATAGTAGTATTTAGGCGACAAGGAAAAATAAGGCATACAATTTACAAAAAAAAAAATAAATATGCAAAAAAATGCGTTCTATTAAATAAAAGACGTAGTCATTAACCATTTTGAAGTTTTAATGCAACTGCGAATTTTTAATTTATTAAATTATTTGTTAAAAATGTTTGCCCCTCTCCGGTTTTTTTTGACAATTTTTGCGATTTTTCCTAAAATTTAATGATATTGAACCAGGCGCGGATACAGAGGGTCAGAAAAAAGGAAATTCTCCTCCCCCTCCCAAAAAGATAAAAACTTCATATTTGATTTAATAAATAAAAATAGTGGTAGCCATGAAACAAACATTTCATATATTTTATTAAACAAATGTGTTTCATATTCAAGGATACTGTTGCTTTTGAAGAAATGTTTTTGAAGACGCAAAAAACTTTCATCTTGAGGAAGCAAATTAAATACAAATATGTGCACGTCAACAAGAAATTGAAAATCGAAAACGTTTTTTGTCTACTTTAAAAACTATTACTTCCCTCGGAAGGCATAGTATACCTCCCCGTGGACATCGGGATGATGGCCCTTTGCCATCTTCTAAAAATATAAGCTCGGAAGGTATTTTTCGGTTACTTCTGCGACTTTGTATAGATGCTGGAGATAAAATTTTAGGCCATCATTTCCTAGTTTTCCCTTTAGACGGTTCATATAGGTATATTCAAAACAATTTAAACTGAAATAAATTAAAGTTTCCACAATCTAATTTTAAAAACTATGTATACTAAAAAATATTTATGACGCTAAATACTATTCGATTATTTTTGACAAAACCACTGATTTATCAGGAGAAAGCCAAATTTCTTTAGTCTTAAGGTATTTTAACGTAAACGAAAAATTAGTAAAAGAAGAATTTATCGGCTTTATTGGCGCATTTGAAGAGGCTCTAAATTATATTGGCGATGATGTTGAAGTGTCAATGAATGCGATAACACTATCGTCATAAGCCTTAAGAGCTTTAAAAGACATTGGTCTTAATTTGAAAAATTGTATAGGGTTTGGAACTGACAGGTTTTCTTTAATGTTGGCAGAAAATGGAGCAGTAAAAACACAAGAAACCGCAAAAAATGCCTTGCTGTTTCTATAAACTTAACAACTCGATATCGAAAGGCAACAATATACCAATAATACAAAAAATTGTATCGTTTGTTTGAGAAAACAGCAAATTTTTTAAGAAACATCATCCTTAACGTAATGCAGGTACAAAGCTGTCTCCGTTATGCGAAACACGATGGGTGGGTTGTCATAATTCAATTTTTTACTTTTCTGTAAAAATAAAGCACATAATATAGGCATTGGAAAAGATAGAGATACGTCTTAAAAAGCCTTAATATTAAGATATTATCTAATCACTTTCGAATTTATTTTCTGGAGTGCATATTCTAATTAATATACTTACTGTCGCACAGCTTCTTA
Source organism: Melanophora roralis (assembly GCA_963583895.1). Classification (NCBI taxonomy): domain Eukaryota; kingdom Metazoa; phylum Arthropoda; class Insecta; order Diptera; family Rhinophoridae; genus Melanophora; species Melanophora roralis. The sequence goes on from OY757191.1 coordinate 56,892,987, forward strand.
GTGTAATTCTACAAAAGCAGGATATGGATTTACAAAAAGGACCATTTCTGATAATGTGTTTTGAAACTAAAAGGTAAAAAAAGCCTAGATTTGAAAGAAAAAATAATTTTAAAGACGTCAAGGTTAACAACCGCAACAAATACGGTTGCCAGCGTAATGTAAAGTTCTAACTCATTTAAAGGTTACATGTCTGCGACTGCAACACGAAGGTCCTTTGGAATTTTGAGAAGCGCATAGAAGGCAGAATTTATTTTTTATTTAAATTGTGTTATTCAAGCCCAATATTTATTTTTCGTTTGGTTATTTGTCTTTTTCAAGACGCTATATCGTTTCTGTTGGATAATTTTAATTTTTATTTTGTTTTAAAGAGATTTGAAATTTCTGTAAGGTCCTTTCGATATGTTACAGTGCACACGTACGTAAGTTAAGAGTAACTTTAAAGGCGTGGCGCACTCTACTCTGACCCACAGATAAAAATTAAGAAAAAGAGTCTTTGTTTAAAATTGTATTAAAATAAAGATATTTTAAAGATGTGTTTAAATATATGTAAACAAAAATATTGTTTCAAAAGTGACTCAATCATAGTTATATTTATTTCATTAATTTCAAATAATATAAGGAAATTAGATCCGAACGTTTCTCTAAGATTTCTGATCACTTCCTAAAAATATGTTTATGGGATTTTTAGTTTTTGTGTTTTGTTTTTTTCTTCGCTGTAAAATATGCAACGACTATTTTTTTCTTGGGAAATTTTTTAAATCAACTGATGTGGCGCTGTGCTACCAAGCCGAAGATTGTTGGCTTAACCCTAGCGAAGCAGCTGCATTAAAGATAAAAAATATGTGTTAAAAACCAAAAATAAAATAGAGTTAAAAATTACAGGGCTTGTCCCATTTTCTATTAGTCTTTTAGCAGATTTTATCGGATTTCTTTAAAAAAGTTCCCACAACGTGTCTGTCAGAAATTATGCCAACCATATCTTATAATATGCGGTAAAAGTCAAAAAGGATTCATGCAGATTTTGTTCAATATTGGAGAGGTTTTTGTCAAATGTATATGTATCTTCATCAGTTGCAGTTTAATATAGCGATCATATCTGTCCGTCCGTCTGGGTATCTATATATTCTGGTGATTAAAAACCAGGTCGCAGGTCAATATTTGATTAAGAAAATATATATAAAAAAAATTTATAATAATAATAGGGAAGTTGTTAATCGACTTAAAACTAGATTTAAGAAATAAAAATAATTTAAGTAACGTTCCGTTTCCCAGCAAAAAATAATCGAGATTTTGTAAGCAGTAAATACTTTTTCTAGTATACTAATGCGCTTCGCAGCAAGCACTTATCTATTCCCTTAATAAATGCAATAGTGTATGGCAGTAAATGGAAAAGTTTTGCCGTTTTACACACTCGCTTACTCAAGTGCATACTAAAAAGCACTACTGTAAGGCAGTGAGTAAAAAAAACAATAGTTTTTCGTCAAGTAACGAACATAATAACTCGGCAAAACATTTATTTCGATGACGCAATAAATTTAAACAACTAAAGAAGCACTAAAATTACATGAATTAACTGGATATTCATAGCCCCGAAATAAGCACTTAACATGAAATGCAACTAAGTGGGACATCGCGAATAAATATCATGCCATACGTAAGCAGGTTTGTAAGCTTTGCTGTCTTGATATTCCCTTACAAACCTACCTACGACGAAGCAGTAGTTTTTGCTGGGTTGTTTTTGGAAAAAATAGTTTCCTAGCTTTGCTCCAATATAAAAAAAATTTTAACGAAAATTATTTAAAATATTAAATTACATATTTTGAAAAATCAGAACAGTCAGTACTTTCTTTAAAACGCATTACATTTCAGTACACAAATTTTACTTCAGTACTCCAAATAAAAAATCACTACATGTACTGATGAAACTACACAACAACATACATATGTATATCTGATAAAAAATCACTCGTTTTTATTGGTTGGGTATAAACTAAATTACTTCAAAGGAATTTAAATTTATTATTATACTCAATGTAGGACTTTTTATTTCCTCATTATGCTTAGGTGAGTGATATTGATTATTATCTTTATACTTTAACTTACTTTTACTTTCTTTGTTATATTATCGTCTAAGTTTTGTTATTACACTTGTTTACAGCTAATTTTTATTATTTGCTTTTCCTAAAATTGACTTAAGTTTCTTAATATTTCGGCCCTAAATAATTTAACACATACTTTTGCTGTTACGTGATTGACACTATGCTTTCCCAGCAAAAAATAATCGAGATTTTGTAAGCAGTAAATACTTTTTTTAGTATACTAATGCGCTTCGCAGCAAGCACTTATCTATTCCCTTAATAAATGCAAAAGTGTATGGCAGTAAATGTAAAAGTTTTACCGTTTTACACACTCGCTTACTCAAGTGCATACTAAGAAGCACTACTGTAAGGCAGTGAGTAAAAAACACAATAGTTTTTCGTCAAGTAACGAACATAATAACTCGGCAAACATTTATTTCGATGACGCAATAAATTTAAACAACTAAAGAAGCACTAAAATTACATGAATTAACTGGATATTAATAGCCCCGAAATAAGCACTTAACATGAAATGCAACTAAGTGGGACATCGCGAGCAAATATCATGCCATACGTAAGCAGGTTTGTAAGCTTTGCTGCCTTGATATTCCCTTACAAACCTACCTACGGCGAAGCAGCAGTTTTTGCTGGGTTAGACTTAGTCACGTATAATTGTCTTAAGGTTTATTTAGTTTGTTTTGCTTTGTATTTTGTTTGTGTGTTGCACCTGAAGACTATTTTTAATGTATGTATATTCAAACATATTTTTTTAATAAATGTTAAAAAAAATTAAAACAATTTATTTAAATTTTTATTTGTAATTTAAAAAAAAATTTTTTTGTTTCATTGAACAAAAATATTCTAAATATTTTTTGAAAATTTTTCAGTAGACGCGTTTAAAACCAGACTTTGCGATTCATTGGGAACTCTTTTAGATTGAAGAATCAGGTGAGAAATAGTTTTTGACTATGAAATCTTTGTAAAAAATTTTTGCATTTTTAAAACCAGTCGCATTTAAATCATCACCACAAGCTTGGGTAATAACGAAAGTCTTTTTTAACCAAAATCACTTCTTAGTGAATAATTTTTTTTTTATAATTGATAGGGTTTATTGAAGGTTTTATTTTGTCTTAATGCATTTAAATGGTTATAATACCTAATTATCAAAACATAAAAACAGCAAAAAGCAAAAAATTCTTTTTTGGGTTTTGAGGGAACTCTAAAATTTTGTTGCTTTTTTTATTATAATTGTCCATACGTTTTTCTTTCAAAGGTTTAAAACATTTATGAGATTACGATTTGATATAAGAGACAATACAGCTAATTTCGACAAACTTTAACCTACATCAAACCCTATAAATAAACTTCAGTTGGGTTGATTAAGTATTGCATCTAGTCTTTTTGCTACTGTTCTGAAACCTAAGGGGAAGAAAAAAGGGTAGGAATTATTTATTGGTACTTTTTGGGTAGTTCTTGTCACTATTTAATTCATAACGATAAAGACATATTTGAAATTGTGTTTAAAACTTTAAAAAATATAGAAATAGAAAAAGGGTATGCCTGTTGGCACTTTTAAGTACTTTTTTAAATTTTCAAACCAACAGAATACGTATACGGTTTGGTATTTTTTTTGAAATTTTAGAACTAAGGCGTAGAAAAAATCTCAAAAATTCATTGAAGTATTCTTACAAGTTTTGATTATGATTTGATATAAGAGACAATAGAATATAAAATTAACGACTATTGATCCAGATTGAGCTCATATATCAATGAAATAGTACTTTCTTAATATTTTAAGATTACAAGTTTTGAAATATGAATTTAAGCAATATATCCTAGACTAAAATCAAAAGTTAACTAAGGAGACAAACTAAACTTTTAAAAATTTTTTGGTACCTTTTTTGGTCCAGAAATATAAATTTAGGGTTTAGTCAGCAGATAAATTATAACAAAAAAATTTACCCAGAAAGAAACGAATTTTTCCCTTGAGTTTATATACCTATAAAATGGTGTTTGAGATTTTTAAGTACAATGCGTGGTTTCTAAAATCTTTCCAAAGTCAGTATAATCAGGACTACTTAAACAAATCAACAAGAAAAATCTTGTTGTTCTTATATATATTTTTACATTTAAAAAAAGTGTCCCGGTGGTCTAGATGGTAGAGCGCCTGTATAGGAATTCGAAAAGCTCCAAATAATAAATATCAAGCATGTGTTAAATAAATATAAAATATAATAATCTTCTTTTTAAATGCAGCTCCGTGGTAAAAAAAAAAATTACTTTAAATTTTTCCAAAAATCCCTTTAAATATTTTTTGACTTAAATGTGGCTAAAATTAAGAAATTTTTACTTAATAAATTGTAGTAGGATAAACTAAACCCCTCCTTGGTTTTAGAAAATCCGTTGTCTCACCGTTCTTTTGAAACCGCTATGGCTTGATTTAAAGAATGATTACTTGGCTAGATTTTTGTGCACATAAACATTGCATCTCTTTCTAAACAAAACCAAAGGTTTTCTGCGCAGACGTATAAATCCAACTTATATTTTATAAACAAAAAGGTTTGATTGCTTTATTATGCTTTATCCCATCTAAATATGAGATAGTAAGATGGTGCTGGCCTGCCTGTTCTAATTCGTCCATTATTTCAAGTCTATGACAAAAAATCTTTTAATTAAGCTGAAATATTCTATTTTTTTAATACACAATTTTACATCACTACCATTTCTGACCAAAAAGTTATATGCGTTTTTCTCGGAATTTAGAGCCTTTAGAGCCAAAAGGGCTTTAATCTGTGATTACTACCAATTTTGACCAAAAAGTTGATTTTTTGAGGATTTTCATAGTTCCAGAAACAAACTCTGAGGCAGTTCATGGCCTTTTAAGCATGGCCTGCAGAAGAGCAGACTGCACTTTTTGCATTTCTTGCATCATGCCAGCCATTTGCGCCATGAATTGTGTAAATTGTTTGACCATATTGTCAACTACAGCTTCCGGGCAGCTAAAATTGGGACCGATTGGTTCATTTGTTGGCAATTCTTGTGGAGCTGTAGGCTGATTAGGCTTACTTGTGTTGGTCTGATTAGGCTTACTTGTATTGGGCTGATTAGACTTTAGTGCATTTGCATAAGAAATATGACTTGCTGTTGGCTGTGCTAAAGGGGGCATAGTAATACTTGGTGCATTTAACTGCTGGGTAGGGGCAGAAATTATTTTAGGCTTAGATGAGCGCCTAACTAGATCAAAAACCGGGCAACCTCTATAGTTGGCAGTCTGGTTTCCACCGCAATTGCTGCATTTCTTCACCCTAGGATCATCTTTTGGTTTGTCGCATCTGGTCTTAGTATGCAGGTCCCCACACACAACTTACAATAAATTTTGGTGTGGCCATACTCTTGGCAGTTTAAACACTGTACGGGTCCTGATCTCTTATGTGGCGCTTCAACAATAATTCTGCGGTGCAAAATATATTTTTAATCGTAAACTGGGTGGGTTTCACCTTTCTTCAATTTCAAATCACCAGGCTCAAGCTCCACTCGGAATAATAATTGGCGATGCCTTTCTCTATTTCTCATGTTCGATACGAATTTAACTTTGAAGCCTTTGCTGGCCTTAATCTCTTCAGGGTCAACGTTAGAGTCAATACGTTTTATAACTACCTGAAGGCATTTCGCGTTTTTAAGTTGGTAAGTATAAAAGTTTTTCTTAATTTTTTCGAATTCCGAAACCGTGGTGCGGTAAGCGTTTTCGTGATTTACCTGAATTTTTGTTTCAAAAATGCTGCCACGTCTTATGTTAGACAGATAAAAGCAATTTTCACCTATTAATCCAACTAAAAACCTAATAAGATCGTTGGAGTTTCTTTCTTTCAAATATATTGGAGGAGGCTTAGATGAATTCTTCTTAACAACAGGGGTATCGTTCTCCTCTTGCAATATGGCGAAACGATTCTGCGATGAAGTAGGCTTTTCTTCATCTTTTGAAAATTTTGCTGGCTTGGTAACCTCTGCAGATTTCGGGCTTCTACCCCTTTTAAGAACTGTAATATAGCGGTCCATCCCTACCTGGACCTTTGGAGCTTCTGTAGAAAGTGGGCTGGGAAAGCCTTTAGCAAATGATAAGTTTGGTACCTTGGTATTTTTTTTATAATTTTTGAAAAGGGATTGGGCTAAAATTGTCCCTTGTTCAGCACACTTATTTAAATTAGGCACACTTGCACTTAAATTCTCTTTATTTATTTTTGGTTTTGCGTTCAAAGTCGATTTTTTGAGGATTTTCATATAAAACTCTTTTAATGCGTTTTTCTCGGAATCTAGAGCCTTTAGAGTCAAAAGGGTTTTAATCTGTGATCACTACCAATTTTGACCAAAAAGTCGATTTTTTGAGGATTTTCATAAAAAAAACTTTAAATGAGTTTTTCTCGGAATCTAGAGCCTTTAGAGCCAAAAGGGCTTTAATCTGTGATCACTACCAATTTTGAACATAAAGTCGATTTTTCGAGGATTTTCATAAAAAAAAACTTTAAATAAGTTTTTCTCGAAATCTAGAGCCTTTAGAGCCAAAAGGGCTTAAATCTGTGATCACTGCCAATTTTGGCCAAAAAGTCGATTTTTTGAGGATTTCCATAGAAAAAACTTTACCATGTTCAGCACCATAAAAAATACTTTTATGCGATCGATTTATAACTTGAAATAGTTTCCATGTATGTCATGCTACTAGACTTGAGCTTTTTGGTTAAAAAACAGTATTTTGGGACGTTTTTCTTATCCAAAGATTTTATTATTCACGCTGACCGATATCGTTGATTTTTCCAGGATATTATGTGAATGCCTCCTATAGATTTTTGCTTAATGCTTTTCTTTATTATAAGCTGAAATTTCTAAAAATTTTTTAATAGATTGTGGCACGCACTTGCAAAACTATCCTGATTATTGGTTTATAAATAAAAATGGCTCCCATATAAGCCTTGACCAAAAGCCGCACACAAATTTTACAGATGCTGGCACCTCACATAAAATAAGCTTAGATGTAAGATTAAATGTAGTCGGTTTTAGTTCATTTTAAGTTTTAAAATTTTTCTTTTATGTTAAAGGCAACTTGTACTTGAAACACGTAAATACTAAGCCATTCAGGTGAAAGTTGGCAACAAAGATTGAGTTGTTTTCAAGTTTGTGATCTTAGTTCCTTTTTTTTATTAAAGTTTTAAAAAAGTTTTTTTATCATATTTTTTGTAGTTATTGTTGTTTTAACTTTCACCTTGTTGTTGTCTGTAAGCTTAAGTTTGCTTTTTGTTATCTTTTAACTTATAAACATTTGTTTTTCTAAAAGTTTTGTTGTGGTCATCAGCTTTAAAACCCATGGAAAAAACTGGTTTTGCTATTGTGTTATATTTTTTTATATATTTGTAAAAAAATATGAAACTTAAGAGCCATAAGGTGCCATAGTGTTTGATTAAAATTTTTAAAAATCATCTACGATATTAAAATTTTCGTTCGATAATGTAAATCCTTTTTAAGTTGGTATGTGTTAAAAATGTAAATACAAAACAATAATTAACAAAACTGTTATGCTTTTAGCTCTATGGAATGTCAATATGGTTGTTAAGTGATTACAAGTACCACCTAACCTTCATGTGGCTCACCTGAGCTATAAGTGACGAAGACCTGTCGAAAAAACTAAGGAAAAAACCTCTAAACAAGTAAAGCTTTAGTGCACTGCAAATGGCTAGCCTGTCCCAGGACCAGATGAAGTAGCCCACTAAAGTCTGACATTAGCTAGGCTAATATTAAATTTTGTTAACTCTTTTATACATTTTGTTGGTGCTATAAAATGAAGATACATTAATGAAAAAATGTTAGTAAAAAGGAAGGTGGCTAGTCATTATGACGATATGCATTAAAAATAAATTTTTTATTTGCTCTTGCCACCAAAAAAATTTGTTTAGCAATTTATGAGTTCTTGGGCAAACACATGTTTAATACCACAATTTCCACATAAGTTCTACAACTTGCAACTATAATCAAGCATATTTCCTAAACAAAATTAATTCTATAAAGATCGTTACCTTATTAACCCTAAAACCCAAAAAAATATAAAAATATATATTTGTTAAGGCCCTTATTGATAGGGAAGGAGATACGTATTTTTAAATATTTGCTTTTAGTTATTATAAAAAAAGTTTGTTGTTTGCTGATTCGATGCCACTGTACGTATAAGTGATATAAAAAATAGTCGTCAATTAGATATTAAGGATACGTATCGTCTTCCCGAAAATGTGTTGCCCGTATCTTTACAAACTCATTTTGTGAAAAGTTTAATTAAAAGTTTCAACAAATAGTACTTAACAACTGTTAGAAAAAGATTGGTTCGATATTTTACATATTTAGAAAGTTTTTCAGTGGTGTCGCTAAAAAAAGCAGTGCGGAAGGAGGGTGACGCCGTTGTGGTTGTGCGGATTTGTCACGATATCGCAGTGGTCGAGTAAGAATCGCGCTTTCGCTGTGAAGACGTCTTTTAAGAGTAATGATTTATACGTAATTGCTCGTTGACAATTTTGATAAAAGTTTAGTATTCGGCGAACCCATGATGGACTGAGTGTAAATATAATTAGTTCGTGGGTGCAGATATTCTGTGCAACTGCTTTGATTATGGATATCCTAAGGTTAATGTCCAATTGATCTTTTAGGACTTCCGAAAACATTGAACTGTTTTAAAGCACTTTACGTAAAAATACCCGACTTTCAATACGAAAAGGGGCAGTTTGACTGTAAAGAGCGATTATACATGAAATTTTAAAAAGGGATCTGAAGTTCCATCCTTTTGAAATTCAAGTCATTAAGCTGAAAGAAATTGAATTTAGTTTACGTAAAAATTTTTGTGAAACGATCTTAAAGTGGTTTTGCACTGTAAATTCCTTTTCTGGGAGTGATAAGGCTCCTTTTCACCTAAACGCAATCGTCAACAAGCAAAATTGCCGCTACTGTTCTCCAAACACCCACAGCCCCCAGCTGAAACATAAAAAAGCTATTGCATTGGCCCAAGGTAACTGTCTGTTGTGCCCCATCTATGCATGAGATAATTGGATCATTTTTTTCAAAAATTCTCAAGGCCAGGCGCCAAATGTCAACGGGAAAAATTATCGACGCGTGATTACAGAATTTTTTTGCCAAACCAGCCAGCTGATTTATTGTACTTTTCACATACTTGGAAGTGCGATTATGTGTGAAATTAAAAAAAAATCTAAAGTTTCATTTTTTTGAAATTAAAATCTATCAACTGAAAGAAAGCGACTTTGATTTACGCAAAAACTATTATGAAAAGATGTTGGAGCGTTTTGTACTATTGTTCTATTGTTCAATGCTCTTATAAGAACGTTATGCCAATTAATACGTTTTTTATTTAAGGTTGAAATTATAAATCTGCTATCAGACACCCTGTACATATTTTAATTATTCCCTACCCCTTCCTTTTATGCTGTGTCCGGCAGCCATCTTTAAATATAAGTTTTCTTTAATATTTTTGATAAAGTTGTTAGAAAAATATACAAGACCGTTAGTGTACATAAGATTTTTTATTCCTGACACTTTAAAAGGAAGCACCGTCAAGGATATCTAACAGAAAGTTTAAAATTTTTACACCTACTTACGTGTCTGCTTTTGAATTCGAACGTTGAAAAATTAAACATAAAAAAAATATTAAAGAAAATTATAAAGATAAACTTGAACATCAATGTTAATCAAATTCCTTTGTAAAGTTTTTTATTGCAATTGTAAATAAAAGTAGGTTGGTTTTAATTACATGCTATTTGATATTGGTCTAAAGCTCATTAAACTGCACTTAAGTTTCACTGACTGCTTTATATTTACATTAACTAAACTCAAAATGCGTTCAAACACAAATGTACACGAAAAAAAATTGCAAAAGATGTTAAGTAATTACAAAAAATTATTTGACAATTTTTTTATTGAGAATTTTTTCTTTTAAATTGAATTTAAGTTGTAAGTGTCAATTCGACAATTAAATAATTCTATTTACAAATTGGCTGCTAATATAACACTCAGTTTGTAGTAATTTTTCTCTGTGTAAAAACAGCATAAAAGAAGAAAATTTAATATTGTGGTTAGAACGCACAGCAAGGTCATAAAATATTAATAAAACAAATAATAATTGAAGTCTGCTTTGAGGCGTTTGCCTAACGTTTGCTGGTTGGTTTCTTTATAAACATTTATTTATCGAAGTGTGAAGCGTTTGTCTAGAAACTAAAAAAATATTTCTCCAAGAGTTCAACACAATTTTGCATTGAATACTTTTACTTAATTTTAAGTGAGACACTTAGGTTTCGTATTAAGCAAAGGTAAAGGTTTTAATTTACATTAGAAAATATATTTAATTTAAATGAAATCTTAAAATTCTATTAATTTTTGTTATTCATACAAGTTGGAGAAATAATACACACTTAAGCTATTGATTAAAACTGCGGTAAAGATTTACTTAACTTTGTATTTTGGAAAAATGCTTAAAATAAATATTTCGACTATTTCACAGAAAAAAGCCAGCTAGCCAGCTACTAGCCAGCTAGCCAGCAAGCTACTAGCCAGCTACTAGCCAGCTAGCCAGCAAGCTACTAGCCAGCTACTAGCCAGCTACTAGCCAGCTAGCCAGCAAGCTACCAGCCAGCTAATAGCAAGCTACCAGCCAGCTAATAGCAAGCTACCAGCCAGCTAATAGCAAGCTACCAGCCAGCTAATAGCAAGCTACCAGCCAGCTAATAGCAAGCTACCAGCCAGCTACTAGCCAGCTACTAGCCAGCTACTAGCCAGCTACTAGCCAGCTACTAGCCAGCTACTAGCCAACTACTAGCCAGCTACTAGCCAGCTACCAGCCAGCTACTAGCCAGCTACCAGCCAGCTACTAGCCAGCTACCAGCCAGCTACTAGCCAGCTACCAGCCAGCTACTAGCCAGCTACCAGCCAGCTACTAGCCAGCTACCAGCCAGCTACTAGCCAGCTACCAGCCAGCTACTAGCCAGCTACCAGCTTGCCAGCTAGCCAGCTACTAGCCAGCTACCAGCTAGCCAGCTACTAGCCAGCTACTAGCCAGCTAGCCAGCTACTAGCCAGCTAGCCAGCTACTAGCCAGCTAGCCAGCTACCAGCCAGCTACTAGCCAGCTAGCCAGCTACCAGCCAGCTACTAGCCAGCTACCAGCCAGCTACTAGCCAGCTACTAGCCAGCTACCAGCCAGCTACTAGCCAGCTACTAGCCAGCTACCAGCCAGCTACTAGCCAGCTACCAGCCAGCTACTAGCCAGCTACCAGCCAGCTACTAGCCAGCTACTAGCCAGCTACTAGCCAGCTACCAGCCAGCTACCAGCCAGCTACTAGCCAGCTACCAGCCAGCTACCAGCCAGCTACTAGCCAGCTACCAGCCAGCTACTAGCCAGCTACTAGCCAGCTACTAGCCAGCTACTAGCCAGCTACTAGCCAGCTACTAGCCAGCTACTAGCCAGCTACTAGCCAGCTACCAGCTTGCCAGCTAGCCAGCTACTAGCCAGCTACCAGCTTGCCAGCTAGCCAGCTACTAGCCAGCTAGCCAGCTACTAGCCAGCTAGCCAGCTACTAGCCAGCTACTAGCCAGCTAGCCAGCTAGCCAGCTACCAGCCAGCTACCAGCCAGCTACTAGCCAGCTACTAGCCAGCTACCAGCCAGCTACTAGCCAGCTACCAGCCAGCAACCAGCCAGCTACCAGCCAGCTACTAGCCAGCTACCAGCCAGCTACCAGCCAGCTACAAGCCAGCTACTAGCCAGCTACCAGCCAGCTACCAGCAAGCTACTAGCCAGCTACCAGCCAGCTACCAGCCAGCTACCAGCCAGCTACCAGCCAGCTACTAGCCAGCTAGCCAGCTACCAGCCAGCTACTAGCCAGCTAGCCAGCTACCAGCCAGCTACTAGCCAGCTAGCCAGCTAATAGCCAGCTGCTAGCCAGCCACCAGCCAGCTACCAGCCAGCTGCTAGCCAGCCACCAGCCAGCTACCAGCCAGCTGCTAGCCAGCCAGCTACCAGCCAGCTACTAGCCAGCTACTAGCCAGCTACCAGCCAGCTACCAGCCAGCTACAAGCCAGCTACCAGCCAGCTACAAGCCAGCTACAAGCCAGCTACAAGCCAGCTACAAGCCAGCTACCAGCCAGCTACCAGCCAGCTACCAGCCAGCTAGCCAGCTACTAGCAGGTAGCCAGCTACCAGCCAGCTACTAGCCAGCTACTAGCCAGCTACCAGCCAGCTATCAGTCAGCTAGCCAGCTACTAGCCAGCTGCCAGCCAGCTACTAGCCAGCTGCCAGCCAGCTACTAGCCAGCTACTTGCCAGCTAGCCAGCTACTAGCCAGCTACCAGACAGCTACCAGCCAGCAACCAGCCAGCTACCAGCCAGCAACCAGCCAGCTACTAGCCAGCTACAAGCAGTTGTGCAGTCGGTCGCTGTGCAGTCGGTATTGTGTTTGCAGTTATGTAGTTGTGCAGTTGGTCGCGGTGCAGTTGGTCGCCATGCAGTTGGCATTGTGTTTGCAGTTTTGTAGTTGTGCAGTTGGTCGCTGTGCAGTTGGTCGCCATGCAGTCGGCATTGTGTTTGCAGTTGTGCAGTCGGTCGCTGTGCAGTCGGTATTGTGTTTGCAGTTATGTAGTTGTGCAGTTGGTCGCCATGCAGTTGGCATTGTGTTTGCAGTTTTGCAGTTGTGCAGTCGGTCGCTGTGCAGTCAGTATTGTGTTTGCAGTTATGTAGTTGTGCAGTTGGTCGCCGTGCAGTCGGCCTTGTGTTTGCAGTTTTGTAGTTGTGCAGTCGGTCGCCGTGCAGTTGGCATTGTGTTTGCAAATTTGTAGTTGTGCAGTCGGTCGCTGTGCAGTTGGTATTGTGCAGTTTTGTCGTTCTGTAGTCAGTCGCTTTGCAGTCGGTTTCTATGGCTGTAACTTTAGCGATGGCTGTAGTTTTCTAGCCAGCTGGCTGGCTGTGGCTGTCTGCAGTTGTGTTAGCTGTGCTGGTAGCTGGCTAGTAGCTGCCTAGTAGCTGGCTAGTAGCTGGCTGTTAGCTGGCTGGTAGCTGGCTGGTAGCAGGCTGGTAGCTGGCTGGTAGCAGGCTAGTAGCTGGCTAGCTGGCTAGTAGCAGGCTAGCTGGCTAGTAGCTGGCTAGCTGGCTAGTAGCTGGCTAGTAGCTGGCTAGCTGGCTAGTAGCTGGCTAGCTGGCTAGTAGCTGGCTAGTAGCTGGCTAGCTGGCTAGCTGGCTAGCTGGCTAGTAGCTGGCTAGCTGGCTAGTAGCTGGCTGGTAGCTGGCTAGTAGCTGGCTAGTAGCTGGCTGGTAGCTGGCTAGTAGCTGGCTAGTAGCTGGCTGGTAGCTGGCTAGTAGCTGGCTAGTAGCTGGCTAGCTGGCTAGTAGCTGGCTAGTAGCTGGCTAGTAGCTGGCTAGTAGCTGGCTAGTAGCTGGCTAGTAGCTGGCTAGTAGCTGGCTGGTAGCTGGCTGGTAGCTGGCTGGTAGCTGGCTGGTAGCTGGCTGGTAGCTGGCAAGCTGGCTAGTAACTGGCTAGTAGCTGGCTAGCTGGCTAGTAGCTGGCTAGCTGGCTAGTAGCTGGCTAGTAGCTGGCTGGTAGCTGGCTAGTAGCTGGCTGGTAGCTGGCTAGTAGCTGGCTAGTAGCTGGCTAGTAGCTGGCTAGTAGCTGGCTGGTAGCTGGCTAGTAGCTGGCTGGTAGCTGGCTAGTAGCTGGCTGGTAGCTGGCTGGTAGCTGGCTGGCTGGCTAGTAGCTGGCTAGTAGCTGGCTGGTAGCTGGCTAGTAGCTGGCTGGTAGCTGGATAGTAGCTGGCTAGTAGCTGGCTAGTAACTGGCTAGTAACTGGCTAGTAGCTGGCTGGTAGCTGGATAGTAGCTGGCAAGTAGCTGGCTAGTAACTGGCTAGTAGCTGGCTGGTAGCTGGCTAGTAGCTGGCTAGTAACTGGCTAGTAGCTGGCTGGTAGCTGGCTAGCTGGCTAGTAACTGGCTAGTAGCTGGCTGGTAGCTGGCTAGTAGCTGGCTAGTAACTGGCTAGTAGCTGGCTGGTAGCTGGCTAGCTGGCTGGTAGCTGGCTGGTAGCTGGCTGGTAGCTGGCTGGTAGCTGGCTAGCTGGCTGGTAGCTGGCTGGTAGCTGGCTGGTAGCTGGCTGGTAACGGGCTAGTAGCTGGCTGGTAGCTGGCTGGTAGCGGGCTAGTAGCTGGCTGGTAGCTGGCAAGCTGGCTAGTAACTGGCTAGTAGCTGGCTAGCTGGCTAGTAGCTGGCTGGCTGGCTGGCTAGTAGCTGGCTAAATGGCTAGTAGCTGGCTAAATGGCTAGTAGCTGGCTAAATGGCTAGTAGCTGGCTAAATGGCTAGTAGCTGGTTAGCTGGCTAGTAGCTGGCTAGCTGGTTAGCTGGCTGGTAGCTGTGCTGGTAGCTGGCTAGTAGCTGGCTAGTAGCTGGCTAGTAGCTGGCTGTTAGCTGGCTGGTAGCTGGCTGGTAGCAGGCTAGTAGCTGGCTAGTAGCAGGCTAGTAGCTGGCTAGCTGGCTAGTATCAGGCTAGTAGCTGGCTAGCTGGCTAGTAGCTGGCTAGCTGGCTAGTAGCAGGCTAGTAGCTGGCTAGCTGGCTAGTAGCAGGCTAGTAGCTGGCTAGCTGGCTAGTAGCTGGCTAGCTGGCTAGTAGCTGGCTAGCTGGCTAGTAGCTGGCTGTTAGCTGGCTGGTAGCAGGCTAGTAGCTGGCTAGCTGGTGTAGCATACAACCAAAGGTAAAACTATATTTTTGGCCAAACGTTAAGTTCATGCATGCTTAAGTTTCCGGCTCTGGCTCGTCGGCAATCGGGCGGGGTGGCGAACTTAACTCTTGTTTAAGTTAATAGCTACGTTTTAATAATATTTAATTTGCATGCATATTTGTTTTAAATACAAAAGGTAATGCAAAATCAAAAAAAAACAAACTAGAGGAAAGAACAACAAAAATTAAGCAGAAAAGAAAAATTTAGATATTTGACCAGTGCATCTAACTAAAGTGTTGCCAAAAGGTGAAAATAGCAACCTGTAGCCCAACCCAACCATGATCATCAAGATACGTTTATCCATAATTCTGTTTATGATGATCCCAATAAAGTTTTTATACCACTACCTTACCTTTTTCTTTCGCAAGAATCAAAATTGAGAAGTTTAGCAATCCATGATTATGAATTTATTATGATATAAAAATAACATTATTTTAGATTCAAAACAAAATTAATAATAATAATATTAGAAATATTCATTAAAGCAGGTATTATAGTAAATTGAACACAAGAAACAAATTTGAACAAAAAAAATTGAATTTACAATCAAAACAAAACAAAAAAAAAAATTACTCGATCTATTGTTTTTAAATAAAAAAATAGTGAATAAGAATTAAACAAATGACAAAAATAAGTAAATGAAAAAAAAAAAAACGAAATTACGAACAAAGAAAAATAAAAATTAGGTCATGTATTTCAAGGTCAAAATCACGAAATTGGACACAAGGGAACGGACAAAAGACCAATAAAATAATAATTGGAAAAATTTATAATTTCAAATATAATTTTAAATGTTTACCTTGAAGTTTATGAATTTTGTAGTTAAATTTAACACTAATAACTATAACTAGCACGATATTATATATATTATTCGGACACTTGTTGCTTTTTTATCTCTTTTCAATATTTTTGTTTTACTAACTATATTCTATTTTTTTTTTTTTTTTTTTTTTCAATTAATATTTTCTTTTTAATCAAAATTTACTTTTTTTTTTTTTTTTTTTTTTTCCCACGATCACATCACATTTTAGATTTCTCACTACTTATTTAATTTCTTTATTTTATTAATTTTAAACAAAACTTTAAGTCTGCCTGATGCAGTTTGTAGCAACTAGAATTTATGATAAAAAAATTTAGTTTATTGACTTACGTTTGTCTCAGTGGGTTCCATCGATGAATGGCCATTCAGCAATGCTAAGCTATATATGATGGAAAGAGAAAGTAATATTCTAGCTTTTTAAGATGTGATCATCGAATTTGCTTTTGGAGTGATAATTCTTATTTTCGAAATTAACCTTTAAAACAGCAACATGTGTCACATAAATAGCAAATAATTTCTTTAAGTTTTTATTGTAGTGTTTTGGTCTTCCAGTTTATTAGGGATTGGTTTTACCACAGCAAGTTAAGATTTCAACGAGTTGGTATTGTAATAGGTATATGAGGTGTGTTCCCAAAGTCAATTTGAGGTCATGTTCTCCGACATGAGGTTATGGTTAGGAACGATTTGTTTTATTACCAGTTGTCAAATTAGTACATGGGGTGAGGCCGAATATCAATTAAATAAAAATGTTTGGTGATTATTTTCAAAACTTTCAGGGTTAACCTCAAAGTAAGATTTGGTGCCAAAATCTAGTAAGGAAATTTGGGTTAGGAAAATAAAAGCTCACAAAATTTAATTTTTGTATAAAGTTTACCCGTAGGATATGGCACCAAAGATGAAATTTTGAAGGCTTTGGACCGAATCAGGTTTGATTTTCCCAGATTGTGGATAATAATTTCGTCCTTTCTTCACTAATTTAGTTTAGATGTAAATATATATTTTTTTTCCCAATTTTTAATTTATTTTAAATTAAACTTTCAATATCTTTACAATTGTTTAATTTTAATTGAAGACAAGATTAATGCATGTGCTTTTATCAAATAACTTTAGACACACTATTACAACTTGTAAAGAAAACTTTAAAATGAAAGTTTAAACACGCGACTTTTAGGCTTATATAGGCTCAGTTTCGACACATACCAAATAGCTTAATAGGATTTGGCGCTATAAAAAAAAAAAATCCAAAAAAAAATCATACGACTGTGAACAGTAATTTTTGTGCCTTTTTTTTTTAGCTAGTGGTGAGATACAATAACAATTGGCACAGTGGAGTAAAATGCATAATTTTAATAGAAGAAAAATAAACTTCGGTTATCGTTTCAGTTATTTGTTAAAATTTTTTTTTTACATTCAAAGTTTTTAAATTGTTTTTGCTTTTTCTTTGTAGTTTTCTAGAAATTTCAAGGGACATGAGAAAAATAAAAAAAAAGTTGCCTTTAAGGAACCCAATTGAAAAAGGTGCTAAGTATGTAATTTTAAGTAGAATTTAGAAATTATTATTACCATGCCAGCAGATTACACAGCCCCCCAAACAAGATCGAATTTTGGGGTGTTTCAAAAAAACCAAAATTTGATCCAGCTGGCATAACTTTAACCAGGTTTTATATCCTTTGCATGAAATTTTCCAACCAAATTCCCTTGCAAATCTTCTAACTCGTAGTTACAGTTTCCTATCTTTTTCCTTATTCTTGCCTTTATAAAGACATTATCTAGCTTGGAATTATAGCCTTTTCCAAAATTGGACTGTTTAAAATTACGCCGGTAAACTTCTTGTCCTTCACAAAAATTTGTAACTTTTGATTGGAGATTATACCTCTTTTCATTACGCTGGAACTGTTTATTAATCGTTTCTGATGCTTTCTTCCTTATAATTTCCATTGTGTCTTCTCTGGTGAAACTTACAGATCTGTCTTCTAAAATGCCCAATTTTCGAATTAATGAATACGATGATCCATTAGTAATCATATTTTGACCAAAGGCTAGATAATATGGCTCCACGCCTATAGACGAATGTATGCTCGAGCGAAGAGCACAAGCGATACTGCTTAAAACTTCATCCCAATTTCGTTGGTCGGGATTAACATAGGCTCTGATGGCCGCAATAACTGAGCGATTAATGCGCTCGGAAGCGTTTGCTTGCGGTGAATAGACAGCAGTAAGCGTATGGAAAATGTTATAACGATTCAACAAATTTTTAAACATTTTTGATTTAAATTGCACCCCATTGTCTGAGACAATTGTCTCAGGAACTCCGAACATATGAAAGATGTTTTCTTCTAAAAAGTTGCATACAACATCAGCTGTTAACTTTTTTACCGGTTTTAGAAATGGGTACTTAGAAAAATGATCTAAAACAACAAAAATTCCTATATGTCCGCTTCGAGATCTGGGATATGGTCCTAAAAAGTCCACATACAATTTTTGAAACAACCGTTGTGTTGTGGCTGGCTTACCCATTGGTGGACGCAATACAAAGTTCGGGTGTTTAGTAGCTTTACAAATTTCGCATGCATTTATGTAATCTCTTACACTGTTCACTAGTCCTGGCCAAAAATAATATTTTCGAACTCGCTCGAGTGTTTTATTAATACCAAAATGAGCTGCTAAGGGATTATTATGTGCTTCTACCAAAATGTCATTTACAAGTTCCTTTGGTATCCATAACTTCCAGCACAGGTCGTCGTGGAGCTGTTCACCAGTAGCATGTTCTGTACGTTTGTACACTAAATTGTCAACAACTTTCATGTCTGGAAATTTCGATTGGTTATCACATATATTTTTAATAAGTCCGTTATACTCGTCTGTTTGAAAATATTTTGACTGCAAGTCGATGAAAGCCCCGTCGTTTTCGGAAAGACTATTAACTGCTAAAAGAGACTTGTCGTCGGACGGACTTTGAACTGAAATGTCAGGAGTGGTACGAGAAAGTGCATCTGGAACAACATTCAGGCTACCTTTTCGGTGTTGAATCTTGAATGAAAAACATTGCAACTTAAGTGCCCATCTGGCCAATCTGGAACTCAAATCTGTTTGGGACATCAGCCACTTTAGTGACGCGTGATCTGTCACTATTGTGAATTCGTGCCCTTCGATATATGGTCGAAACTTTTTTACACTAAGCACAGCAGCTAAGCATTCTTGCTCAGTCACTGAATAATTGCGTTGGGCCTTGTTAAGTTTCTTTGACATAAATGCCACAGGAACTTCATCGCCCTCAGCGTTTAATTGGACCAGTACACTTCCAATGCCTGTTTTGCTTGCGTCACAATGAATGTAAAATGCTTTCTCAAAATCTGGACTGTGCAAAACAGGTGCTGAACTTAGTAGGTGTTTTAACTTTTCAAACGACTGGTTAGCCTCATCGTTCCAAATAAACTTTCTCTTATTTTGCAATAAATCTGTTAATGGTGTTGTAAGCGATGCATAATTCTCAATAAATTTCCTATACCACCCTGTCATTCCAAGGAACCGTCTGATATCTTTAACTGATCTAGGTGTCGGATATTCAAGTATGGCGGAAATTTTGTCTGGATCAGTTCGAATAATTCCTTTACCAATAATATGTCCCAAGTATTTTACCTCTTCCATGCAAAACTTACTTTTACCCACGTTAATTGTTAGTCCTGAGTCACGAAAACGTCTAGCAACAATTTTAAGCACTTCAAGATGTCTATCAAAATTATCGGAAATGACCAATAAATCATCGAGGTATACAAAAAGTTCATTTCTCAAACCGGCAGGTACTACTTGGTCCATCAACCGAGACATAGTCTGGGGTGCATTACAGAGACCAAACGGCATTACTTTATACTGATATAAAGGCCGCCCAGGTACTGTAAATGCTGTTTTGTCTCTTGATTTTGGATCTAAAGGAATTTGCCAGAAGGCATCTTTAAGATCCAAGCTCGTAATATACCTTGCCTTTGGAAGCCTGCTAAGTATACCATCGATGTTAGGTAACGGATAGGCATCTTTTACGGTAACTTCGTTGACCTTTCTACTGTCTAAGCACAAGCGGTTCTTTCCGGGTTTTCTCACAAGCACACATGGTGAGCTCCAGGCACTATTGGACTCCTCAATTACTCCCAATTCTAGCATGCGGTCTACTTCGTCATACATAAGTTTTTCGATCGCGGGCGATACCGGATAATGCCGTTGTTTAATTGGTTTTGCCGACCCTACATCAATCACATGACTCAATAACGTGGTTTTACCGAGACCTTCTTTCAAAAATGAGGGAAATAATTCAACAACGCGTATAAGCTGTTTTCTTTCATTTTCGTTTAATAAATTTTCACACGATATATTTATCACTGAGCTTTCGATGCTCGACAAAGGCATTTGTTGGAAAAAGTCAGGTGGCAACAGATTAAAATCTCGCCAAAAATCAATTCCTAAATATAGGGGTTGTGATAAACTTGGTACAATAAAAAGATCGATAGGGTTCTCAATACCTTTAAAAATTATTTTAGTTTTGATAAGCCCAATTACGCTTTGAGGATTGCCATCGGCAGTACTAACCTTGGAAGAAATCTGTTTATATGGTTCTGCTGAATCCAAATAATGTCTTGCTAACTGACCTCCAATGCATGAAATGGCTGCCCCAGTATCCAATAATCCACTAATTTTTTTCCCAAAAAGAATTACTTCGGCGTAAGGCCTTAAATCATTATCTTTCTCAAATATGCTATTTATAATATTCTCATGTCTTCGTTTCATATTAAACCAAAAATTCCTCATACGCTCAGCTGATCTATTCGATTGCTTAGCTATCTCAGAATTAAAAATTCTTGCACGGACATTGTTATAATTACGCAAACGTATATGAAAAGGTATAATAGGCTTAAGTGTCACTTCCGGTTTCTGTTGTTTAGTCAAATCAGGGATTGAAATATCTTTCTTATTGTAAGTAGAATCTAGTCTGTGCTCGTGGCACGATCTGTCTTCTTCACCGAATTCTGTTTGCGCGCATTTATTTGCGCACTTCTTGGGAAGTTTTTTGATGGGTTACATTTAACACAAGCTGGCTTATATACATTCGTCTCGCCACACCCATAACAAAAAATGCTTCTCTCTGACATGCATTCCTGGTATCTGTGCCCCGTCTTTCGGCAGTTCCAACAAATTAAACCTAACTCTGAAATGTCAATGTCATCCGATATTTTAAGCACTTCCATATCTTCGTTATAAAGTTCTGATACTTTTCTTGGAAAACCTAAAGGTCTATTAGAGAGATTTCTCTTACGGACATCAAGGAGGAAAAACTCTCTTTTTCTACATATATCCCTCAACTGTGCTATGGAAAATATTTGTAAATTCAATATTTCATGTTGAATTTCAGGCAAAAGGTTTCGTCTTAGGATCTCAATCATGGATGTTTCAGCTATGGGCTGCTCTAGGTGGTCAATGAGCTCTAAAATTGAGTCGTAGAAGGTATCAAAGCTCTCCCCAGGTTTTTGTTTCCTATCTCTTATAAGCTCTCTGTAATCCATATCGGTTCGCGTGTCCTTAAACTGATGTCTGAGAGATAGGGATAGATCTGGCCATTTAATCTCAGGAACTGATTTGTGATAACGCCAGAACCAGTCGCTGGCTTTACCATCAAAAAGCACGGATGCATTGCGACATAATAATTCAAAATTACCTCCCAAAGTTTGGTTAGTAAGAGCTTCAATTCTATATAAAAATGAGTCAACAGAAATACTCGAAGAATTACCAGAAAATTTTAATCGCCAGTTACTTATTATTTGACTTATTTTGTCTGGGCGCAAAGAAAAATCTGAAGCAATTCCTGAATTAATTCTCGATAAATTTGGGTAGAGATTGTTATTTAACTGTATATTGTCACCTAAGTTATTGTCACTAGATGGTGGAATGCCTAGTAATTGATCAAGCGTTTGAGCTCGAGCTTGAGTATTGGAACGATATTGTTCATGGTTATTGGCGGTTTCACTAACTGGTAAGTTATTATTTGCAAGTGTTAGTCTACGAAAACCTGCTTCAATATTGGCATGAATTATATGGGATAGTTGCTCACTCAAAGAAGATAAAATTCCTGCCTGCTGAGCTTCTACTGCAGCAGTAACTAAATTTCCTAACATATGACTTTGATCATCAGGCAATGAGTTAGAGGACTGTGACGTATTTGGAGTTGCCGGGTTATTTAGTGGAATAGAAATATTTGCGGACCTATTTATATCAGCACTCCTTTGACGAGATTGATTTCTAGTCACCATGGTGGATGACGAAGCAGTAGTAGGCTTAACTATTTTAGGTAATGTTATACCTGTATCACATATAGGACATGCTGATTTATTATGTAAAGCTTTGGAAAGGCAACTTCTATGAAAAACGTGATTGCAAACAGTTTTAGTTGCATGTGAGCTCGTGGAAATAAAATTTTTACAGACTCCACAAACATTTGAGTCTACTTGAGCAGATGCCTGCGTTTGAGCCTCCTGTATGCCTGTGGAAGGAGTAACTGCTATATTTTCCATGCTATGTCTAACCGACATTTTTAACAGATATCTTTAAAATACTCTCCGGAACTAATTCGTAAATTAGTAAGGCAATAATACGTTATAAGAAAAATTTTCTTTAAATATTTGACCAAGCAAAAAAAAATATTTTAAACACTCAAAAAAAAAATTCTACAAACAAGGTTTCTTTCCGAAAAATCTTTAAAGTTGCAAACAAGATTTTTGTTATATAAACAAAACAAATTTTTTTTTTTTTTTTTTTTTTTTTTTTTTTTTACTAAATTTAATATATATTTTTTTCTTTTACAAAAGAAAATTATTTGAGGCAATTTATATGATGTCTTGATTCTGTGCGACGAAAAGGAATTAAAAGGTAGTGATATATATATATTTTATTTTTTTTTTTTTTTTTTTTTTTTTTTTGTTAGACACTGTAATGAAAGTTAAACATGAAAAGTGGAAATCTCTTTTAATGTAGGGGACTGAACTAAATCAGAAAATTTAGTTACATAGGATTTTCTTTATTTTAATGGCAAAAGACCAACACTTTCAGTCTTAAGATTCCGAAGAAAAACAAGAAAACCCCAACGGGAAATTTAAAATTTATTAAAAATGTAAATGAGAAAACTAGGATACGAAATAGAAAAATACAAAAATTTGTGAATTTTTTTCTTTAAGCTGGCATAAGACCGTTTAACATTACAGTCTTAAGATTCCAGTTTAAATTTATATGAGAGGAAAAATGAACGAGAAAAAAAAACTTAAGGCAACCGAGCTTTGTTTTGGTCATTATTCAAACAGTGTTTAAATGTAAATGATTTCCAAAACACAGTCGAAATTTTACCTTAATACATTTAGAGATTTTTGGACTATTGATTTACCAGATAAAAAGAACATGTGGGACCCTCTATCCTAAGAGGTCTTCAGAAAAAGGGTAGTTTCATTCACGTAAGTTCGTTTTATTTACGTGAGGGAGTTTTGTTAACGTGTGGGTAGTTTCTTTTCGCGTGGGGCGATTTATTTTCGAGTGGGCAGTTTTAAAAAAAGTGTCGGGCCCCACGTTGGGCGCCAAAATATTATTTATGTAGCATACAACCAAAGGTAAAACTATATTTTTGGCCAAACGTTAAGTTCATGCATGCTTAAGTTTCCGGCTCTGGCTCGTCGGCAATCGGGCGGGGTGGCGAACTTAACTCTTGTTTAAGTTAATAGCTACGTTTTAATAATATTTAATTTGCATGCATATTTGTTTTAAATACAAAAGGTAATGCAAAATCAAAAAAAAACAAACTAGAGGAAAGAACAACAAAAATTAAGCAGAAAAGAAAAATTTAGATATTTGACCAGTGCATCTAACTAAAGTGTTGCCAAAAGGTGAAAATAGCAACCTGTAGCCCAACCCAACCATGATCATCAAGATACGTTTATCCATAATTCTGTTTATGATGATCCCAATAAAGTTTTTATACCACTACCTTACCTTTTTCTTTCGCAAGAATCAAAATTGAGAAGTTTAGCAATCCATGATTATGAATTTATTATGATATAAAAATAACATTATTTTAGATTCAAAACAAAATTAATAATAATAATATTAGAAATATTCATTAAAGCAGGTATTATAGTAAATTGAACACAAGAAACAAATTTGAACAAAAAAAATTGAATTTACAATCAAAACAAAACAAAAAAAAAAATTACTCGATCTATTGTTTTTAAATAAAAAAATAGTGAATAAGAATTAAACAAATGACAAAAATAAGTAAATGAAAAAAAAAAAAACGAAATTACGAACAAAGAAAAATAAAAATTAGGTCATGTATTTCAAGGTCAAAATCACGAAATTGGACACAAGGGAACGGACAAAAGACCAATAAAATAATAATTGGAAAAATTTATAATTTCAAATATAATTTTAAATGTTTACCTTGAAGTTTATGAATTTTGTAGTTAAATTTAACACTAATAACTATAACTAGCACGATATTATATATATTATTCGGACACTTGTTGCTTTTTTATCTCTTTTCAATATTTTTGTTTTACTAACTATATTCTATTTTTTTTTTTTTTTTTTTTTTCAATTAATATTTTCTTTTTAATCAAAATTTACTTTTTTTTTTTTTTTTTTTTTTTCCCACGATCACATCACATTTTAGATTTCTCACTACTTATTTAATTTCTTTATTTTATTAATTTTAAACAAAACTTTAAGTCTGCCTGATGCAGTTTGTAGCAACTAGAATTTATGATAAAAAAATTTAGTTTATTGACTTACGTTTGTCTCAGTGGGTTCCATCGATGAATGGCCATTCAGCAATGCTAAGCTATATATGATGGAAAGAGAAAGTAATATTCTAGCTTTTTAAGATGTGATCATCGAATTTGCTTTTGGAGTGATAATTCTTATTTTCGAAATTAACCTTTAAAACAGCAACATGTGTCACATAAATAGCAAATAATTTCTTTAAGTTTTTATTGTAGTGTTTTGGTCTTCCAGTTTATTAGGGATTGGTTTTACCACAGCAAGTTAAGATTTCAACGAGTTGGTATTGTAATAGGTATATGAGGTGTGTTCCCAAAGTCAATTTGAGGTCATGTTCTCCGACATGAGGTTATGGTTAGGAACGATTTGTTTTATTACCAGTTGTCAAATTAGTACATGGGGTGAGGCCGAATATCAATTAAATAAAAATGTTTGGTGATTATTTTCAAAACTTTCAGGGTTAACCTCAAAGTAAGATTTGGTGCCAAAATCTAGTAAGGAAATTTGGGTTAGGAAAATAAAAGCTCACAAAATTTAATTTTTGTATAAAGTTTACCCGTAGGATATGGCACCAAAGATGAAATTTTGAAGGCTTTGGACCGAATCAGGTTTGATTTTCCCAGATTGTGGATAATAATTTCGTCCTTTCTTCACTAATTTAGTTTAGATGTAAATATATATTTTTTTTCCCAATTTTTAATTTATTTTAAATTAAACTTTCAATATCTTTACAATTGTTTAATTTTAATTGAAGACAAGATTAATGCATGTGCTTTTATCAAATAACTTTAGACACACTATTACAACTTGTAAAGAAAACTTTAAAATGAAAGTTTAAACACGCGACTTTTAGGCTTATATAGGCTCAGTTTCGACACATACCAAATAGCTTAATAGGATTTGGCGCTATAAAAAAAAAAAATCCAAAAAAAAATCATACGACTGTGAACAGTAATTTTTGTGCCTTTTTTTTTTAGCTAGTGGTGAGATACAATAACAATTGGCACAGTGGAGTAAAATGCATAATTTTAATAGAAGAAAAATAAACTTCGGTTATCGTTTCAGTTATTTGTTAAAATTTTTTTTTTACATTCAAAGTTTTTAAATTGTTTTTGCTTTTTCTTTGTAGTTTTCTAGAAATTTCAAGGGACATGAGAAAAATAAAAAAAAAGTTGCCTTTAAGGAACCCAATTGAAAAAGGTGCTAAGTATGTAATTTTAAGTAGAATTTAGAAATTATTATTACCATGCCAGCAGATTACACTGGCTAGTAGCTGGCTAGTAGCTGGCTAGCTGGCTAGTAGCTGGCTAGCTGGCTAGTAGCTGGCTAGCTGGCTAGTAACTGGCTAGCTGGCTAGTAGCTGGCTGGTAGCTGGCTGGCTAGCTGGCTAGTAGCTGCCTAGTAGCTGCCTAGCTGGCTAGTAGCTGGCTGGTAGCAGGCTAGTAGCTGGCTGGTAGCAGGCTAGTAGATGGCTAGCTGGCTAGTAGCTGGCTAGCTGGCTAGTAGCTGGCTAGCTGGCTGGTAGCTGGCTAGCTGGCTGGTAGCTGGCTAGCTGGCTAGCTGGCTAGTAGCTGGCTAGCTGGCTAGTAGCTGGCTAGCTGGCTAGTAGCTGGCTAGTAGCTGGCTAGTAGCTGGCTAGCTGGCTAGCTGGCTAGTAGCTGGCTAGCTGGCTAGCTGGCTAGCTGGCTAGTAGCTGGCTAGCTGGCTAGTAGCTGGCTGGTAGCTGGCTAGTAGCTGGCTGGTAGCTGGCTAGTAGCTGGCTAGTAGCTGGCTGGTAGCTGGCTAGTAGCTGGCTGGTAGCTGGCTGGTAGCTGGCCAGTAGCTGGCTGGTAGCTGGCTAGTAGCTGGCCAGTAGCTGGCTGGTAGCTGGCTGGTAGCTGGCTGGTAGCTGGCCAGTAGCTGGCTGGTAGCTGGCTAGTAGCTGGCTAGTAGCTGCACAGTAGTTGTGCAGTAGGTCGCTGTGCAGTTGGTATTGTGCAGTTTTGTCGTTCTGTAGTCAGTGCTTTGCAGTCGGTTTCTATGGCTGTAACTTTAGCGATGGCTGTAGTTTTCTAGCCAGCTGGCTGGCTGTAGTTTTCTAGCCAGCTGGCTGGCTGTAGTTTTCTAGCCAGCTGGCTGGCTGTGGCTGTCTGCAGCTGGCTAGTAGCTGGCTAGCTGGCTAGCTGGCTAGTAGCTGGCTAGCTGGCTAGTAGCTGGCTAGCTGGCTAGCTGGCTAGTAGCTGGCTAGCTGGCTAGTAGCTGGCTAGCTGGCTAGTAGCTGGCTAGCTGGCTAGCTGGCTAGTAGCTGGCTAGCTGGCTAGCTGGCTAGTAGCTGGCTAGCTGGCTAGCTGGCTAGTAGCTGGCTAGCTGGCTAGCTGGCTAGTAGCTGGCTGGTAGCTGGCTAGCTGGCTAGTAGCTGGCTAGCAGCTGGCTAGTAGCTGGCTAGCAGCTGGCTAGCTGGCTAGTAGCTGGCTGGTAGCTGGCTAGCTGGCTAGTAGCTGGCTAGCAGGTGGCTAGTAGCTGGCTAGCAGCTGGCTAGCTGGCTAGTAGCTGGCTAGTAGCTGGCTAGCTGGCTAGCTGGCTAGTAGCTGGCTAGCTGGCTAGCTGGCTAGTAGCTGGCTAGCAGCTGGCTAGCTGGCTAGTAGCTAGCTAGCTGGCTGGTAGCTAGCTAGCTGGCTGGTAGCTGGCTGGTAGCTGGCTAGTAGCTGGCTAGTAGCTGGCTAGTAGCTGGCTAGTAGCTGGCTGGTAGCTGGCAAGCTGGCTAGTAGCTGGCTGGTAGCTGGCAAGCTGGCTAGTAGCTGGCTAGTAGCTGGCTGGTAGCTGGCAAGCTGGCTAGTAGCTGGCTGGTAGCTGGCAAGCTGGCAAGCTGGCTGGTAGCTGGCAAGCTGGCAAGCTGGCTAGTAACTGGCTAGTAGCTGGCTAGCTGGCTAGTAACTGGCTAGTAGCTGGCTAGCTGGCTAGTAACTGGCTAGTAGCTGGCTAGCTGGCTAGTAGCTGGCTAAATGGCTAGTAGCTGGCTAAATGGCTAGTAGCTGGTTAGCTGGCTAGTAGCTGGTTAGCTGGCTAGTAGCTGGCTAGCTGGTTAGCTGGCTAGCTGGTTAGCTGGCTAGCTGGTTAGCTGGCTAGCTGGTTAGCTGGCTAGCTGGTTAGCTGGCTAGCTGGTTAGCTAGCTGGTAGCTGGCTGGTAGCTGGCTAGTAGCTGGCTGGTAGCTGACTAGTAGCTGGCTAGCTGGCTAGCTGGCTAGTAGCTGGCTAGCTGGCTAGTAGCTGGCTAGTAGCTGGCTAGCCGGCTAGTAGCTGGCTGGTAGCTGGCAAGCTGGCTAGTAGCTGGCTGGTAGCTGGCAAGCTGGCTAGTAACTGGTTAGCTGGCTAGCTGGCTAGTAGCTGGCTATCTGGCTAGCTGGCTAGCTGGCTAGTAGCTGGCTATCTGGCTAGCTGGCTATCTGGCTAGCTGGCTAGTAGCTGGCTAAATGGCTAGTAGCTGGTTAGCTGGCTAGTAGCTGGTTAGCTGGCTAGTAGCTGGCTAGTAGCTGGCTGGTAGCTAGCTGGCTGTCTGTCTGTCGCCGTGCAGCCGGCATTTTGTTTGCAGTTTTGTAGTTGTGCAGTTGGTCGCCGTGCAGTTGGCATTGTGTTTGCAGTTTTGTAGTTGTGCAGTTGGGCGCCATGCAGTCGGCATTGTGTTTGCAGTTGTGCAGTCGGTATTGTGTTTGCAGTTATGTAGTTTTGCAGTTGGTCACTGTGCAGTTGGTCGCCATGCAGTCGGCATTGTGTTTGCAGTTGTGCAGTCGGTCGCTGTGCAGTCGGTATTGTGTTTGCAGTTATGTAGTTGTGCAGTTGGTCGCCATGCAGTTGGCATTGTGTTTGCAGTTTTGCAGTGGGTCGCTGTGCAGTCAGTATTGTGTTTGCAGTTATGTAGTTGTGCAGTTGGTCGCCATGCAGTCGGCATTGTGTTTGCAGTTTTGTAGTTATGCAATCGGTCGCCATGCAGTTGGCATTGTGTTTGCAAATTTGTAATTGTGCAGTAGGTCGCTGTGCAGTTTAGCTGGCTGGTAGCTGGCTAGCTGGCTGGTAGCTGGCTAGCTGGCTGGTAGCTGGCTAGCTGGCTGGTAGCTGGCTAGCTGGCTGGTAGCTGGCTAGCTGGCTGGTAGCTGGCTAGCTGTCTAGCTGGCTGGTAGCTGGCTAGCTGTCTAGCTGGCTCGTAGCTGGCTCGTAGCTGGCTAGTCGCTGGCTAGTAGCTGGCTAGTAGCTGGCTAGTAGCTGACTAGTAGCTGACTAGTAGCTGGCTGGTAGCTGGCTAGTAGCTGGCTAGTAGCTGGCTAGTAGCTGGCTAGTAGCTGGCTAGTAGCTGGCTAGTAGCTGGCTAGTAGCTGGCTAGTAGCTGGCTAGTAGCTGGCTAGTAGCTGGCTGGTGGCTGGCTAGTAGCTGGCTAGTAGCTGGCTGGTGGCTGGCTAGTAGCTGGCTAGTAGCTGGCTGGTGGCTGGCTAGTAGCTGGCTAGTAGCTGGCTGGTGGCTAGTAGCTGGCTAATAGCTGGCTAGTAGCTGGCTAGTAGCTGGCTAGTAGCTAACTAGTAGCTGGCTGGTAGCTGGCTAGTAGCTGGCTGGTAGCTGGCTAGTAGCTGGCTAGTAGCTGGCTAGTAGCTGGCTAGTAGTTGGCTGGTGGCTGGCTGGTGGCTGGCTAGTAGCTGGCTGGTGGCTGGCTAGTAGCTGGCTGGTGGCTGGCTAGTAGCTGGCTGGTGGCTGGCTAGTAGCTGGCTGGTGGCTGGCTAGTAGCTGGCTGGTGGCTGGCTAGTAGCTGGCTGGTAGATGGCTAGCTGGCTAGTAGCTGGCTAGTAGCTGGCTAGCTGGCTAGTAGCTGGCTAGTAGCTGGCTAGCTGGCTAGTAGCTGGCTAGCTGGCTAGTAGCTGGCTAGCTGGCTAGTAGCTGGCTAGCTGGCTAGTTGGCTAGTAGCTGGCTAGTTGGCTAGTAGCTGGCTAGCTGGCTAGTAGCTGGCTGGTAGCTGGCTAGTAGCTGGCTAGTAGCTGGCTAGCTGGCTAGTAGCTGGCTAGTAGCTGGCTAGCTGGCTAGTAGCTGGCTAGCTGGCTAGTAGCTGGCTAGTAGCTGGCTAGCTGGCTAGTAGCTGGCTAGTAACTGGCTAGTAGCTGGTTAGCTGGGTAATAGCTGGCTAGTAGCTGGCTGGTAGCTGGCTAGTAGCTGGCTGGTAGCTGGCTAGCTGGCTAGTAGCTGGCTAGCTGGCTAGTAGCTGGCTGGTAGCTGGCTAGCTGGCTAGTAGCTGGCTGGTAGCTGGCTAGCTGGCTAGTAGCTGGCTGGTAGCTGGCTAGCTGGCTAGTAGCTGGCTAGCTGGCTAGTAGCTGGCTGGTAGCTGGCTAGCTGGCTGGTAGCTGGCAAGCTGGCTGGTGGCTGGCTGGTAGCTGGCTGGTAGCTGGCAAGCTGGCTGGTGGCTGGCTGGTAGCTGGCAAGCTGGCTAGTTGGCTAGTAGCTGGCTAGCTGGCTAGCTGGCTAGTAGCTGGCTTGTAGCTGGCTAGTATCTTGCTAGTAGCTGGCTAGTAGCTGGCTAGCTGGCTAGTAGCTGGCTAGTAGCTGGATAGTAGCTGGCTAGCTGGCTAGTAGCTGGATAGTAGCTGGCTAGCTGGCTAGTAGCTGGCTAGTAGCTGGCTAGTAGCTGGCTAGTAGCTGGCTAGCTGGCTAGTGGCTGGCTAGCTGGCTAGTAGCTGGCTAGTAGCTGGTTAGTAGCTGGCTAGCTGGCTAGCTGGCTAGTAGCTGGCTAGCTGGCTAGTAGCTGGCTAGCTGGCTAGTAGCTGGCTGGCTAGTAGCTGGCTGGCTAGTAGCTGGCTGGGTAGTAGCTGGCTAGTAGCTGGCTGGCTAGTAGCTGGCTGGCTAGTAGCTGGCTGGCTAGTAGCTGGCTGGCTAGTAGCTGGCTGGCTAGTAGCTGGCTGGCTAGTGGCTGGCTAGTAGCTGGCTGCCTAGTAGCTGGCTAGTAGCTGGCTGCCTAGTAGCTGGCTAGTAGCTGGCTGGGTGGCTAGCTGGCTAGCTGGGTGGCTGGGTGGCTAGCTGGCTAGCTGGGTGGCTAGCTGGGTGGCTGGCTGGCTAACTGGCTAGCTGGGTGGCTAGCTGGGTGGCTGGCTGGCTAACTGGCTAGCTAGCTGGCTGGCTGGTTGGCTAGCTGGCTAACTGGCTAGCTAGCTGGCTGGCTGGTTGGCTAGCTGGCTGGCTGGTTGGCTAGGTGGCTAACTGGCTGGCTGGCTAGCTGGCTGGCTGGCTAGCTGGCTGGCTGGTTAGCTAGCTGGCTGGCTGGTTGGCTAACTGGCTGGTTGGTTGGCTAACTGGCTGGTTGGTTGGCTAGCTGGCTAACTGGCTGGCTGGCTAACTGGCTGGCTGGCTAACTGGCTGGCTGGCTAACTGGCTGGCTGGCTAGCTGGCTAGCTGGCTGGCTGGTTAGCTGGCTGGCTGGCTGTCTTCAATTATTTTGGTAACATATTAACAATTTTTTTTACTTTTTCCTTATTTTTGGTCAATAAAACATCAAATACTAACTCCCATTGTCATACAAAATTAAAGTACGGTTATTAAGGGCTTATGTGAGAGATGTCTACGCGAATGGTCAAATAATCCCTTAATAAGCCTACCATAATTATTACTAGCACGTGACCCGGTACTTCGTAAGCGCAGTTTTAGAAATTTATTAAGTGAAGGTGATGTTTTGTGCCTTTATTTCTGAAACTATTGCCTGCAAAACGCAATTTAAATGAAGTTGCTACCTTTATTGGTTAAAAAATTACTTAAAGTACCTTAAAAGTTATAAAATGTAATTTGTACCCTTTCTTCTATCCCCTAGGGTCTTAAGTTTTTAAAATGTATAAAAAAATATTCATATTTTGTCAAGACTTGTTAAACGCAGTTTGAATTATGTTGCTATCTTTATCAGATGCTACCAAAAGTACGTAACAAGTATCTTTTTACAAATTTGT
This sequence comes from Melanophora roralis, assembly GCA_963583895.1. NCBI lineage: Eukaryota > Metazoa > Arthropoda > Insecta > Diptera > Rhinophoridae > Melanophora > Melanophora roralis. The sequence continues at coordinate 56,924,427 of OY757191.1, forward strand.
ACTCTTTTGTCTGCTCCTTAGGGTCTAGATTTTTAAAAAAGTTTAAAAAATATATTCATATTTTGTGCTGACCTGTCGAACGCAAATTAAACTATGTTTTTACCTTTATTAGTTAAGAAGTTACAAAAAGTACCTAAAAATTACAAATATGTAATTTGTACCCTTTTTTGTGCCTAAGGGTCCAAAATTTTTCAAAAGTATCGAAAACATATTCCTATTTTGTCGATACCTGTCGAACGCAATTTATATTATGTATTTGTCTCTATTGGTTCAAAAGTTACAAAAAGTATCAATATATAATTTTTACCCATTTTTGAACTCTTTTTTTACCCCTCAACGTCCAAATTTCAAAAAAGTGGCATATTCATATTTTTTTAGTATCTGTCGATTGCATTTTGAACTATGTCTGTACCTTTACTCATTTAGAAGTTACTAAGTGGACCTAGGCACTATCAAAATTTAGTTTTTACCCTTTTTTAGCCTTTAGGGTCTAATATTTTGAAAAAATGCCAGACACGGGTCTGCTTATACGATCCTTTTTAAATTTTGTTTCTATCGTTTGTAGTTAAGGAGACACTAACTTTCGGATATTTCAATATTTGGCCCATTTTAAGCCCCTTCGGGTCTGAATTTCCCGAAATCCCGTCTTAGTGATTCTAAACATAAGAAAAGGTACACACAGTCCAAATTTCAGGTCTCTAGCTCTGCGCGTTTGGGCTGTGCGACGATGAATCAGTCAGTCACTAAGTCAGTCAGTCAGTTACGTTATTCCTTTATATATATATATATATTCCTTTATATATATAGATAAAAAAATTTTTCATATAGCCCCAATACAAATGTGGTGTAGGGTATAACATGATAGGCTTGACCGACTATTATACTTTTACTTATTTTTGGTTAGATAATGTAACCTTAAAAGTAGAATTAAAAAGCACTATGCTCTAAAAAATCTGGAAACAAAGGAAAAGAGTCATAAAATTTTAACTACAAAATATTATTATTCAAACGAATATTAGTTATGTACAATTTGGTTTTAAGCTAAACAAAGAAATGCAGAGAAAAGAAAAATAGAAAAATTAAGAAAAACTCGATTATTTTGCGGTTTATGTTTTATAATATTTTTTTCACCTTTACAGTTTTATTGTTGTGTTTTTTTATGAAGCAATCAACAGTGAACATAAACATACTTTATGGACTTACACATGTTATCGTGCCATTAATGACGCTACAACTTTAATGGAAAACACTTTAAAGTGTGACATAAAATGCATTCATTTATTTTGTTAATTTTCTTTTTTTTTTTGTTAAATCACTTTGCTTTTACATATAAAAAATTTAATTATTTAAAATTTGCCTCTAAATTTTGCAGTTGTTAACAAGTTCTGAATTTTTTAAGAAATTTGGCCAACTTACGATTTTTCTTGTATTGTTGTATATTGCAAATCAAAAACATTTAAAAAAAAATTTTGAAAACAAAAAAAAATAGTTTGAAATATTTACGACACACATTGCTACAACGATACAACTGAGGTTGTAAATTTTCTGCAATACAACTTTTCCTTTGCAGTGTAGTCAATTAATGTTTACTATAAGAATCACAACTTTTAAGTGGTATTTATGAATTAAGCATCTGACACGGATTTCTATAACTACAATATATCACTTGCTTAATATAAAAAGGTTGTGTTTTTAAATTATTAAATTAAATTTAAATTATAAGATTTAAGATAGAAACTTTATCATGAAATTTAACAAAACTCTTTGATTGGTTGCTTACCAAACAGTAGAGGTTGGTAGATAAAAACCTAATTAAATAAAAAAAAATAAAAACAAGTAAGAGCGCTACATTCGGCTGTGCCGAATCTTATAAAAATACCTTGTGCCAGTTTTAAAGTCCATAGAAAACTTTACAAAATTTTAACGTTCGTATGAATAAGAGAAACAGATAAAGAAAGTTTGAGGTCAAGAGTTATAAAAAATTTCGACATTATTCATATTAAAAGGTTAAAAAAAGTTGTTAATTTTTATGGGATGTTCTAGTCCCCCTGCTCCTCTCCAACTTTTTTTCCAAAATGTATGAATTATTTGATTATTACTTTTTGTGGAATATTCGAAGTCGATAGTTGTTATAGTTTCCCAGATGTGGCGTATCGAAAATTTCATAAAAATTCTTAGTTTGTATTAGAGCTACCCCTTTCCCTGCCCCTGCCCAAAAAACTTTTTTTAATGTAGGTAAGCATCCTGCAACGTAGTGGGCACACTCGCCTAAAAAAAGGGATACTATTGCTCTTAGATGAAACTTTTAAAATTAGTTATCCTTATTGTGAGAACTTAAATTTTAGTCTGGTACTGACTGGACTAGTATTAATTACTTAGTTTTAAGATTTGAATACTTATTGTTAGTTCGCTTAAGCGAAGATTCAATAATAAAAATATGAGAAAAAAAATGTAGGTCTTATCCTGTTACTTTTTGCAGAACGTTTGAAGTCAATTTCTGTTATAGTTTCCTAAATTTATCATATCGAAAAATTCATAAGAATTGTTAATTTGTATAAGAGCTCCCCTTTGTTCACCCCCTACCCAAAATATTTTTTGTTCAAAGCGTAGGTTTTGTTGTCGAATTATTTTTTTTAAAGCATTTGATGCCGATAGCTGTTATAGTTTCCGAAGCAAAGCGTATTGAAAATTTCATAAAAATTTTTAATTTGTTTGGGAGCTACCCTTTGTTTACCCCCCACCCAAAAATTTTTTTTTCAAACATAACTCTTGATGTACAATTACTTTTTGTAAAACATTTGATTTTGATATCTCTTATAGTTTCCGAGATATAGCTTATCAAAAATTTCATAAAAAGTGTTAATCTGTATGGGAGCTACCCTTTCTTCTACCCCCACCCAAAAAATTTTTTATTTAAAGTATAGGTCTTAGCGTACAATTACTTTTTGTAAAACATTTTAAGTCGATAGCTGTTATAGTTTCCGAGATATAGCGCATAAAATATTTCACCAAATTTGTGCAATTGTAGGAAAAATACCCCTTCCCCTGGTCCTATCTGAAAAAACTTTTTCCCTTATTTAGGTCCATTATTTCAGAGTATCCGTGCCAAGTTTTGTGGCAAGAGTGACTATACTTACTGAGATATATAGGGATATGTGCACGGATTTTGTCCTAAAAAATGGGTTACTTTGGGTTTTCGCTTATATCTCGGTCAATAGTGAACCGATTTTGCTGATTTTAAATAGCGATTGTCTCCAGGATATTTCTAATAGTTTGACACCATTAACTGGTCTGTATCTTTTTTAATTGACTCCGGAAACTTGACCTCAACAGACGGACAGACGGACATGGCTATATCAACTTCCCTATCTATAAGGATCCAGAATATATGTACTTTATGGGGTCGCAAACACACTGATATATACCCTTATCACTATGTGAAGGGTATAACAAGTTTACTGTTGGTGATCTGCGTATAGTTAATATTAAATATTAAAAAGCACTCATACGCAGTGACGTGTTGTCATGTAAGAGATACTTACGTAGTAATAAAACTTGCTTCAGAAATATGTAGTATATTTACATACATCATATAGATACCTTAGGGTGATTTCAAAATAAACTACCCATATTTTAATTAATGTAAATATTTATATATTTTTTGAAATATACATATTACACAGAACACAGACAAGGTGTCCGCCGGCAAGCTATACTATTTTCTTTGCTTAAAATTTTTGATTACATGAAAGAGAATGGATCTTATTTTGATAAATTTTGTATCTTATCGGTCAAACGCATATGACTAATATAAAAGTTTAAAAAAGGAAAACTTTTTTGAAATAATTCGTAAGCATATCAAGTTTTATGTAGTTATTAGTTTTAAAAACTAGGACAACTATTGCCTCCAAATATGACACAAAAAAAATTTTAATATTTTTTTCGGTTTAAAAACAACTTGGCTGGATCATATGAGTGGGTATTTAAAAAGAAATCAATATGAAGGGTATAAATATAAGGTTCAGAGCAGCCGAATATAGCGCTCTTAATAATTTTTCTTTTTTTTGCATTTCAAAGTTTTTTCACTTATTTTAAATATTCAACTAATATTGTACTAAGTAAAATGTATAAAAAATTTTATTTTATTTGATAGAATTCACAAAACTTCTTTTTTAACCTCAGCCTTGCCAACAAAGCACTTTTTAAATTTCTTCCTTTTGCAAAACAAAAAAATACTTTTTAACACATTAAAAAAATAAAAATAACTTGCACCTAGAGATTCTTATAAATACACTTTTACACACTTATATTTACTGCACTTTTTCAACACACTGTAGCCCCCCCTCATAACTTTAAACACTTTAAAGGTAATGACTAGACTCGTAAAGTAAGTAACTTTTGACTGTCAGCCAACTTCGTAAGGTGTCAGTTGGTAAAACTATTCACACTAGACATTTTGACAAGACTCATTTGGTGAATTCACAAGGTCTTGTGAAATCGTATATTGTAAAATAATACAACCAAAAAATATGACCGTTGTGAACAACTCTTCGTATATTTGTAGGTGTCGTATTTAAAATCTAAATCAGCTGATACGACCAAACGATAGAAAAACAAACACATATTTATGTACATAAATCTGGTGCTGCTCTTGGCTTAACTTAATAATTTGTAGAAATTAGACCCATGAAAACACAAAATAGTATATATCTAACCTGGTTAGAATCTCTAAAATCCATTAAAATAAGCAAAGTTTTAGTAAAAAATCACAAGAATTTTGTTATTTTTTACGTAAACAAAAAACAGCTGATGTGTCAGAGAGCAGTGCCGGCTATTTTTGCCGGCGGAGGCGGCTTAAGGAATCTTCTTTGGCGGTTTTGCCTAAGTTTTTAGTATAGACATTTTTAACGGATGCGATTGCTAGCGGCTCTAAAAATAAATTAAAAAACTCGCCGTTTCGTTTTAGGCGCTTGGCGCATGACTTTGTATATAATATGACATCACAAAAAACATATCAAACAAAGTTGTATTGTTTCACAACAAGTTTCGTATGAAAAGCAACAACAAAATTTTTATGCTATTGTGAAATTATATGACAATAATACAATATGCTATCGTATCGTACCTTGTGAATTCGCCAATTATATTTTAAAACACTTTAGGTGTCTGCTAGTTGTATATAAATTTTGCTTGAGTATGTAGAGAGTTTTATGGCTCTTGTGCTTTGTAGGCTATAAAAGGTTAAAGCAGAGGAAAAATAATAAAAAAAAAGAATATTAATTCTTGTTGTGCTGTATTTTATAATAAAAAATAAAATAAATAAATAAATAAGTAAATAAATAAATAAAAAAATAAAAATAATGTAATTATATTTTTAGCTTTTAGTTAATCTTAAGGAGTTATACAAGGTAATCAATATGTATTAGGGAATACAATTTGATTTTTTTAATTCGAACCTTTTTTATATTTTACAATCTTGTTTAAAATTTGAACTCACCGATTCACTGATAATTCAGATTTTTTAAGAAATGGCTTTAACACAATCAATTTTATCCTAGAAAATCTTTTGCTTAACTGGTATCTAAGTAATGTTGGGGATAAACAAGCACCAGTTAGCTTTTACCATTACTTAAAATAATTTTTCAAATTTATAAAAAAAAAATCATTTCTGTCTGATGGTAAAGTGCCTGCTTTTTAATTGCCTAAATATTACAATTTTAAAGCATTTTGTAAGTAAATATCGAAGTACAGACATTGAAAGTGCAAAGATATTTGATAAATATTATAAAAAAATCCTTAAATCAGGGATTGTCAAAATTCTCATTTAATGAAATGCGTCTGTATTGGATAAGAGAAAATTGCCCAGCAAACAAAAAACTAAGCATTGCCAATGTGATGAATTTTATTTTTTAAAGCAAAATGGAAATGAACTTAAAAAAAGTTATTAAAATTAAATACAAAATATGCCTCAGTTATTACAGAATAAGACAATTTTTTTTTCACACATATTCCATTGGGCGAGTTTAATTTAAAGTTAAAACTTAAAAAATTAAGTGTATTTAGGTATTATAAATTAAGTTTTTCTTGTTTTCTTTGTTTTAAATGTTTGGTAACATAAAATGTATTGCATGTTACCAAAAGCATTTTTAATGACAAAACAAAAATTTTTATCTTCCATTATACTATTTTGTTTGCTTGTTTATTTTGAAATTAAATCAAAGCTGAAAAAACAACAAAGCTGAAAAAAAAACAGTAAGCATCCGCCCATGTGCACTCGTTAACACTCAATTAACGACTGAAATCAAACTGAAATAAAAGAGAACAAGCGTCGGTGTGAGTTTGTTTTTATTGTTTTTGTAGCACAATTGTGCACTAAAAATGAATTTTTGACAACCATTGCCTTAAATATACAATCGTTAGCCTACTTCAACCCCTGCTTAGCAGCACATATACATAAATTTGCGCACTCAATCTGACGTGCCACGATCAAACAATTAAAGCAATTTAGCACCGGTTTGTAGCGCATTTTAATGAAATGTAATGTCATTGCTCTTAGCGGGCACCAAGTTATCAGTCTTAAAATTATGTTGTTGTTTTTTTTATAAACGTTATATGTTTTATTTGTATTTTCTAAAATCTCTATTTGCAAGCTTACAAAGCAGATAAGTCTTAGATTTCAAACGAACATTAGGCTTTGGGTTCGGAATTTGGTAAAAAGTGCCGCTTGGTCGATATTCTAGAGTAGGAGTTTAAACCAAATTTTGTCGAATACTGGCCGAACTTTTTCTGGAAAAGCAATTTTAAGTAGTGACAAGTTAAGTACTTTGTAATGCTCTTTAATTATTTTATAATACAGTTTTCTTTGATTTTAATTTTATCATTTCGTTTTATATTTTGAGTTTTTAAATTGTAATTTTCAATAATAATAATTTGGTTGAATTCAAATAAATACACCTTTTGATTAACTGTTTTAAATTAAATAAAATCTTGTTTATTTAAGCGACGGAACTTATTCTTCACGGAATTCGGCAAATACGTGATGAGCTGAGAGTAAATTTAATTCGTTTTTAGGTGCAGATACTCCGCGCAAACGCTTCGGCTATGAATGCCCCACGGCGAGGGCCCAGTCAATCCTTAAGAACTCCCAAACAAATTGAACTGGTTGAAAGTAGTTTACGTAAAAACCCGCGACTTTCAATGCGGAAAACATCAGCCCCACTGGCACTTCAAAGAGGGATGATTTGTGTAATTTAAAAAAAAAGTTCTAAAGTTCCAACCTTTTTATATTCAAATCGTTTAACAACTAAGAGAAAGTGACTTTGATTTATGCTTAAATTGTTGCGAAACGATGTTGGAACGTTTTCGCACTGTAAGTCCCATTTTTTGGAGCAACAAAGTTCATTGTTACTTAGGCTTCGTCAAATAGCAAAACTTCCGTTACTGGTCTCCATAAAACCGCAACTCTCGACTGAAACATCAAAAACTATTGCATTGCCCCAACGTAACTGTTCGGTCAGCCTTATTCACGAATAAAATAATTGGACAATTTTTTTTTATTAAATTCGCGAGGCGAAGCGACGAAAATCAACAGTACAAATTACCGACGCATTATTACGGATTTCTTTTTTTGCCAAACCTGTAAGCTCATCTTTTGCATTCTTTGCACATGTGCTTACAACATAATGAGGTGACTGCCCCCACAGCCAGAGCTTCGATAAATTTCATTTTAAAAAACTTCCCCAATGGCCACCGTGGTCGCCCGATCTAATTACAAGTCATCGGACTACCTGAAAGAGAGGCTTTTTAATTAAAAAAAACATCCAACCTCTTGTGGCTTTAAAGGAAATTATTTCTCGAGAAATCAGCTCAATTAAACCCAATTTACTGCAGCGTGTGGCGCATAATATAAGGCTCCGTTTTGAACAGTATGTTCAACTCAGTGGAAGACATCTGGATTGCATACTCTTAAAAAAATAAAATACACATTTCCATTCTATCGCTCAATGCTCTTAATGAAATCTTGTGTCAATTATTACGTTTTTATTTTATTTTGAACCCGTAAATGTGCCATCAGACACCCTGTATAAGCAAAATAGGGCTTTATTCAAGTTTTCGGTAAATTTAATAATAATTTAAGCATATTTCTTGGTAGCTTTAGTCTTTTTTGACGTAAATTTTTATAAAAAACCCATATCTAAGAAACCGACTTTAAGCCAAGCAAGAAAAAATTTTATATATATATACGAAGTTAACCGTTAATCGAGCTTTGTATCAAAAATGATACATTTCGTTTTTTTCTTCGACATAACTTCATTTAATGAAATTTTATACGCAAGATGTTTTGAGACTTTGTCAACTTTGTTTTGACCGTTATTATACCCTTCACATAAGTGATAAGGGTATATATAAGTTTGTCATTCCGTTTGTAATTCCTTTATTATCCATTTGGGACCCCATAAAGTATATATATTCTGGATCCTTATAGATAGGGAAACCGATTTAGCGATGTCCGTCTGTCCGTCTGTCCGTCTGACCGTCTGTCCGTGTTATGGTTGAAATCAACTTTCTGAAGCCCCCCGATATCGCATAGACCCGAATGTGGTATCAAACTGTCACAGATAGTCTCGAGAAAATCGGTATTGAAATTCAGCAAAATCGCCCGATAAATAACCGAGATATAAGCAAAAAACCACGACTACCTCGGTTTTTTGAGTCTACAACAACAACAAAGAACATACTTTTACATGTAATAATAAAAAAACAACAAAAAAAGAAAAAAACAGAATCAGTCATGTCTATATTATTGAAACACACCCAAAACAAAAATTTTATTAGTATTAGTGTTCATACATATAACAGCGCTGCCATACAAAGCTTAATTTAAACATTTTTAAAATCGCTCCTACGGCTTCCAGGGTTCTCCTACAAAGGTAAAATGTAAGACCGACCCGAATTATTTTTTCCATCCAAACATTTTTGTGGAACATACTTACCCTCTATCTCTAGCCCCTGACATGGTTGCCATACAAAATTTTAAAAAATAAGGTAAAAACCGCTATAACTTCCCCGGACTTGCCCGTAGAGGAAAAAAATGTATCACAGACCCCCATTAATTTCTACTCCCAAACATATTCCTAGAATATACTTACCCCCTATCTCCACGCCCTGAGGGGGTTGCCATACAAAATTTACAAAAATGATATGAAAATGCCCACAACTTCTTCAGAGTTGGCCTTAGAGCAATAAAGTGTACAACCGACCCCTATTAGTTTTTTCTCCCAAACATATTCCTAGAACATACTTACCCCCTATCTCCACCCCCTAATGGGGTTGCCATACAAAATTTACAAAAATGATAAAATGCCCACAACTTCTTCACAGTTGGCCTTAGAGCAATAAAGTGTACGACCGACCCCTATTAGTTTGCCCTGCCAAATATATTCCTTGAACATACTTACCCCCTATCTCCACGCCCTAATGGGGTTGCCATACAAAATTAACAAAAATGATAAAATGCCCACAACTTCTTCAGAGTTGGCCTTAGAGCAATAAAGTGTACGACCGACCCCCATTAGTTTGCCCTCCCATACATATTCTTAGAACATACTTACCCCCTATCTCCACGCCCTAATAGGGTTGCCATACAAAATTTACAAAAATGATGAAATGCCCACAACTTCTTTAGAGTTTGCCTTAGAGCAATAAAGTGTACGACCGACCCCTATTAGTTTGCCCTCCCAAATCCTAGAACATACTTACCCCCTATCTCCACGCCTTAAGGGGGTTGCCATACAAAATTTACAAAAATGATGTAAGAATGCCCACAACTTCTTCAGAGTTGGCCTTAGAGCAATAAAGTGTACGACCGACCCCTACTAGTTTGCCCTCTCAAACATATTCCTAGAACATACTTACCCCCTATCTCCACGCCCTGAGGGGGTTGCCATACAAAATTTACAAAAATGATAAAATGCCCACAACTTCTTCAGAGTTGGCTTTAGAGCAATAAAGTGTACGACCGACCCCTACTAGTTTGCCCTCTCAAACATATTCCTAGAACATACTTACCCCCTATCTCCATGCCCTAATGGGGTTGCCATACAAACTTTACAAAAATGATAAAAAGCCCACAACTTCTTCAGAGTTGGCCTTAGAGCAATAAAGTGTGTGACCGACCCCTATTAGTTTGCCCTCCCAAACATATGCCTACAACATACTTACCCCCTATCTCCACGCCCTAAGGGGGTTGCCATACAAAATTTACAAAAATTATGTAAAAATGCCCACAACTTCTTCAGAGTTGGTCTTAGAGCAATAAAGTGTACGAGCGACCCCTATTAGTTTCTTCTCCCAAACATATTTCTAGAACATACTTACCCCCTATCTCCACGCCCTAATGGGGTTGCAATACAAAATTTACAAAAATTATAAAATGCCCACAACTTCTTCAGAGTTAGCCTTAGAGCAATAAAGTGTACGACCGACCCCCATTAGTTTGCCCTCCCAAACATATTCCTAGAACATACTTACTCCCTATCCCAACGCCCTAAGGGGGTTGCCATACAAAATTTACAAAAATAATGATAAAATGCCCACAACTTCTTCAGAGTTGGCCTTAGAGCAATAAAGTGTCCGACCGACCCCTATTAGTTTGCCCTCCCAAACATATTCCTAGAACATACTTACCCCCTATCTCCATGCCCTAATGGGGTTGCCATACAAAATTTACAAAAATTATAAAATGCCCACAACTTCTTCAGAGTTGGCCTTAGAGCAATAAAGTGTACGACCGACCCCCATTAGTTTGCCCTCCCAAACATATTCCTAGAACATACTTACCCCCTATCTCCACGCCCTAATGGGGTTGCCATACAAAATTTACAAAAATGATAAAATGCCCACAACTTCTTCAGAGTTGGCCTTAGAGCAATAAAGTGTACGACCAACCCCTACTAGTTTTCCCTCTCAAACATATTCCTAGAACATACTTACCCCCTATCTCCATGCCCTAATGGGGTTGCCATACAAACTTTACAAAAATGATAAAATGCCCACAACTTCTTCAGAGTTGGCCTTAGAGCAATAAAGTGTATGACCGACCCCTATTAGTTTGCCCTCCCAAACATATGCCTACAACATACTTACCCCCTATCTCCACGCCCTAAGGGGGTTGCCATACAAAATTTACAAAAATTATGTAAAAATGCCCACAACTTCTTCAGAGTTGGCCTTAGAGCAATAAAGTGTACGACCGACCCCTATTAGTTTCCTCTCCCAAATATATTCCTAGAACATACTTACCCCCTATCTCCACGCCCTAATGGGGTTGCCATACAAAATTTACAAAAATGATAAAATGCCCACAACTTCTTCAGAGTTGGCCTTAGAGCAATAAAGTGTACGACCGACCCCTATTAGTTTGCCCTCCCAAATATATTCCTAGAACATATTTACCCCCTATCTCCACGCCCTAATGGGGTTGCCATACAAAATTTACAAAAATGATAAAATGCCCACAACTTCTTCATAGTTGGCCTTAGAGCAATAAAGTGTACGACCGACCCCCATTAGTTTGCCCTCCCATACATATTCTTAGAACATACTTACCCCCTATCTCCACGCCCTAATAGGGTTGCCATACAAAATTTACAAAAATGATGAAATGCCCACAACTTCTTCAGAAATGGCCTTAGAGCAATAAAGTGTACGACCGACCCCTATTAGTTTGCCCTCCCAAACATATTCTTAGAACATACTTACCCCCTATCTCCACGCCCTAAGGGGGTTGCCATACAAAATTTACAAAAATTATGTAAAAATGCCCACAACTTCTTCAGAGTTGGCCTTAGAGCAATAAAGTGTACGACCGACCCCTATTAGTTTCTTCTCCCAAACATATTCCTAGAACATACTTACCCCCTATCTCCACGCCCTAATGGGGTTGCCATACAAAATTTACAAAAATGATAAAATGCCCACAACTTCTTCAGAGTTGGCCTTAGAGCAATAAAGTGTACGACCGACCCCTATTAGTTTGCCCTCCCAAATATATTCCTAGAACATACTTACCCCCTATCTCCACGCCCTAATGGGGTTGCTATACAAAATTTACAAAAATGATAAAATGCCCACAACTTCTTCATAGTTGGCCTTAGAGCAATAAAGTGTACGACCGACCCCCATTAGTTTGCCCTCCCATACATATTCTTAGAACATACTTACCCCCTATCTCCACGCCCTAATAGGGTTGCCATACAAAATTTACAAAAATGATGAAATGCCCACAACTTCTTCAGAGTTGGCCTTAGAGCAATAAAGTGTACGACCGAGCCCTATTAGTTTGCCCTCCCAAACATATTCCTAGAACATACTTACCCCCTATCTCCACGCCCTGAGGGGGTTGCCATACAAAATTTACAAAAATGATATGAAAATGCCCACAACTTCTTTAGAGTTGGCCTTAGAGCCTATTTAAAAATTAGAAATATTTCATAAGTAAAAAAAATGGTTAAAAATAAAAAAAGTTTGGGATTGCGAAAGGTCAATGTGAAGGGTATATAAGATTCGGCACAGCCGAATATAGCGCTCTTACTTGTTTTAAACAATATTGAAAAAATAAAGTCCAAGCAGGCCTTGAGAAATTAAGAAAATTCATAACTCTAGCTATGTATCATTTTTGATACATACTGCATTTTAACTTATTTTGTTCTGGTTTTCATATTAATAGTGAGGTCGTTTTTAGATTTTTTTCTTTTTGTTTTATAGTAAAATATATATATTTATCTAGAAGAACTACCATCAGTAGTGCGTATCGAAAATAATGCCTTATCCGCTTTTTTTGACCTTGGAAGAACTTGTGAATGAAGTAATAAATAAAAGTTAAAATGATGAATATATTTATAATCTTTATGTCTCTGCTCCGGATGTTTCTGGTTCTGATTCTTTTAACCCCAAGGTAGAAGAGGATAACAGCTCAGATTCAGATGACAGTATAGACATAGCCCACATCGTAACCTGTCGTTTACTGCGAAAGATGGAGCAAGGAACCTTACTCCGTTGGTAGGTTCGGAAGTGCAAATATTTTAAATCTGCACCCATAATGGTAGTGACTATGTGCTTATACATCTTCAAATTAAGATTTTGGTCATGTAGGCGTAACAAAATTTGCATCCAGCCGCGTACATAGCATTCGTGACTCATTTCTGCTACTTTTCCCACCGCAGGAAGCCAAAATTGTAATCGATAACTCCAACAAATATGGAAAGCACCTATTTATTTCCAATCACATTGTAATTGACGAAGATGTATTTTCTGTTATTTGGCAGTGTCTTTATACATACAAGTAAGTAACACGATAGTTACATATGCGAAAAAAATTTAATTTTTAACGCTTACCAGTTCCAAAAACGAGACGTTGCATGATTTATCATTAGCAACCCCCTATATGGAAAACCGAAAAAAGGCCCAATAAATGAACTATAAATGGCATTTATTTTTCTAAGTTTTCAACCCAGAATAGTAGAGGTTCAACAAATAATGAAGCTGGCCCATCTAGAAAACAGAAACTCGAAAAACCTTCCAAGAAAAAACGTACTAGATGCCAAAAAAAAAGTGCTACCATTTAGGATAACACAAAAATATGTGGACATCTTCATTCTGTTTCTTCTGTCAAAAACCATGCTGCAATTAAAAGCATGTTAAAAATATTTGCGTAAATTGCATAAACACGACAAAAAATTGAATCAGTATTAATAAATGTATATAAACTTTTGAAAAAAATGGCTTTTACTGAAGAATGTATCAAAAACGATACATAGCTAGAATTATGAACTATTTTTAAAGCTCAATCTACGGTTAAACAAGAAATTAATTAAACAAATAAATCTGTGTTTTAGAGTCCGAGGAGTGATAATCCCATAGAAACAAACGTATGCATATTTTGAAATTATTGTTACAATATAATTTTATACCCTTATCTTTGCACTTTTTGCCAATATATACTCAGGGTGTAAGAAATATTTACAAACCTTTATTTAAAGTGCAGCCTAATGAAGGAATCATTTTAAAAACAGCATAAGATTCCTTGGCTTTATATAACAAGTTAATAAAAAAAACTTGTTATACAGATTTTTAAAACACAATTCGCACTCGTTCAACAATACTGTATTAACTCAAAATTTTTTTTATTTTATCTTTTTGGCAAAAAACAATACATAACACTTATGTCTACCTATGGTTAAAAATTTCCATAGTTCTGACTATTCTTTCTTAATAAAATTACATGTTGTGACCTTTTTGCTGGTGGAATGGTTTATTTCTGTGAATCAAGAAAACAACATTGTTTTGAGTTATTTGAAGTGATTGGCATTAACAAATGATTGTTTTTTGCTATAAAGAGTAGTATTTTGAGTTTTGTTGTTATTCTACTAATAAAATGTATTAAATACAGCAATTAATTTCATATAAACAAACACAACTCAAAATATTTACTTCTTATTAACAAAAATAACTCAAGAAAATGATAATAACTAAAAAATCGCGTTTCTATATTTAAACAATAAACAAATAAAAAGGTTATGTGGTGCAGTACAATAATTGATGGGGTTTCTAAATATTGCCTAACTTTTGGTAATGGAAAATTCCTTAAGCATTAAGAAAACCGTTTTTTGTCTCTCCTGAACACTCTGAAGTTTTTGAGTTAATACAGTATTGTTGAACGGGTGCGAATTATTAGGCAGCCGAGTATAAATAAAATATTTTTTTATATTTCTTGACTTCACCGCCAAAAAACCATTCGTGTAATTAAAAAAAATAAATAAATGGAAATCAACATGGTTTACTTTTTTATTGTAAAAACAAATATATTTTATATCCTTTAATTTTGCAGAGAAAAAAAATTTATAACTAAAACTGAAAGTACGTTTAAAGAGATAAAGAAATCATTTTTTAATTTTTTTACTAATTTTTCAATAAAATAAATTTTGTAAAAGAATTTTTCCAAAATATTTAATTAAAGTAATATTTTTGTTAACAAATTTATAGCCATCTTGAGGATTTTTAAAAACTAAAGTTTTATGCATTATTGTTTTGATGCTACATATCTATAGATGTATATATTGCACACTAAATCAAAGACAATCACAACTTAAAATAATTTTTTTTTATAAGAGTTTTCTATTCTGCTTTTAAAAACATATTTTTAAATGTGCAACAAAATAAAACTCAACAGCAAAAGAACTTAGAATATAGTTTACAAATATGTAAACAAAATTTCCAAATTTGTTTAAGATTTTATCTGTGAACTGGCTTAAGATAAAAGAATTAATTCTTAATAATTAAAATTGTGACTACTTTTGGTTAAGTATGCAATATGTATGTTGTTTTATTGTAAATATATAAATAAATAAAAAAATAATTCATAAGCTGTTGTACATCATATACAAAATGTTTTGAGTTTAACAATCATAAAGCAGATGAAACATTTTTAAAACCAAAATAACAAATAAATATATTACTAAGCTAAGAATAAAATATTTTTAAAGTACAAAAGGTTTTCAATTTCCTAAATATTAAAAAAAAATAAATAATTTTTTTGGAAAAAAATTTTCCCAAATATCCGTTTCAATGGACGGACGATAACTATAAGTTGCTAACATTAGTTTTAAATAAATTTTCAATAACAATTCATAACAACTTTTTTATAAAATGCTTAATGAACTAGAACGTTTTTCAACTAGTTATACTAATTAAAAAATTTTTCTTCAAAAAAACAAATCAAATTGTTTAAATTGTTTATCTTATCTATGGCAGCATTAAGTAATCTCGCCGGTTTACTACAGAAGTAATCCAAACTGTTTTATTTTTACGTTTTAATACAATTAAGTTTAAATTTTAGCTAAAATAAACTAAATCTTATTGGAAAATTTTAACGATTTCCTATTTTCTTTAATATATTGTAAAATATTTACAAATTAAAATAATCTCCGAAAGGTTAGTATATCGCAACCTAAAACGTAAAACCCCTTAAATAACAAAAAAAAGATTAATATTAAGTTTTTTTCTTGATTAATTACAATGTGTATCATTAGGGTACATCTTCTCAAAAAAGTTAAATTTTCACGAACAAGAACACCTGCTTTATTGATAAAATAAAAAAGCGATAACAACAACAACATCAATTTCATAAAAAACATAAGATCTAACTACCTGTTTATGTATACAGTTTGACATAATTGACGTAAAACTTAGTTATTGTGGCATGTTAGCTTTGACTTTCGTTAAATTTGGGTAAAAATAGTTGTAAGAAAAAAATGGTCACACAAAAGGAAAACAAAAGTGTTCGAAAATAAAGAGTTTATTTTCTGAATTTTTCCGATATCAGACATGATCTATCAAATACTTTGTTTTAATTTAAGTTATTATTATAGACGTTACTTGAAGTATGTATGTCTGAACAGTCCATGATTACCGTTGGCAAAGGCCCAACAATTGGACGGAATTAAAGAGTTTCTAGTCAGTATTTTTCACGCATATTTTTTTATACACTCAAAGATATATTTATGTAAAATCAACTGGATATGCTACTAAAAATAACTGGATATTAATTTAAAATAAAGCACACAATTTAAAAACTAGCTTTTGGCGGTTTATTATAACAAAAGATCAAAGTTCAATTAATTTAAAATAATTATAATAACAGACATTTTCAAGCAAATTTGATAAGCATGACATTTGCATCAATTTCAATTTTGATTTGTTAATGCAACATTGCTAAGCCTTTAAGCCCATCCTCTGTCATGGTTGATCTCAGCACTGTTTTAATATGGCGAAGGGTGAAAATTGACTGTTAGCCGTATCATTACTGACCGGCATTGAAACAAAAGTGATAAAAAATTTTCGCAAGTTTGGGTTAATACCTGGGTAACACCTTGCTGAGCCTGCAAGTTGTGGGATTAAAATTTTTAAATCAGTAAATGTAGGCAGAAGTTGAGGTATGTTAAACAAATAAAGGACGTCCTTTGAGAAAAGTGTTTCTAAGTCTTGTAAAACAGATTCAATTAAGAATGCGATGCGGAAGTATATTTCGACCTTTTCAAATGTATTTTTTGTTTCAAATCTTTTTAACTACAATTCTCATACCAATGCAAATATTTTACTGTTCTCCAAGAATAGTTTTAAATTGTGTTTGAGCTTCATTCTCTTTAGTCTCAAAATACATTATCAGGGTTTTTATAAGAGATGATCCTTTTAGTAAATCTGTATCCTACTTTTGTAAAATTACACTGAGCGGCTGTGTGCCAGTAAGTATATCATTTAGAATATGTAGTCCGCAAATAAATTAAAAATTGTTCAAAGAAGTTCTTTATAATAAGGCTTATAAAGGCGTATCCCTATCCTTCCACTAGGATATCTTTTCCAATTTCTCTAATATGTGCTTTACTTGTACTGCTTGTTCAGGCAAACACAGGACTTCAAAAAACACCTAAAAAAAGTCTGGAACGGATAAGTCGAGCGATCTTGCGGGCCAATGTAAGTCCCTAAGCAAGAGATAAGGTGACCCGGGAACGCCGCCCTTAGAATATCGGTTCGCGCAGTGTGTGCCGTTGTCGAAATTCGTTCAATTGCGGCAAAAAAGACTCGTCTAACATGGGCCTATAGCCTGCACTGTTTTTGTTTGGCCAGTGGCGTCCTTGAAAAAAAATGGCCCGATGACTCCTCCAGCATGAACAGCGCACCATACAGTCACTTTGAGCGGATGTAATGGCTACTCGTGCATCACTCGCAGATTTTCGGTGCCCCAGAAGTGAAAGTATTGCTGCTCATGTACCCGCTGAGGTGGAAATGATCCTCATCGCTCATTATAATTTTGTCGAAAAATCGTCCACCTCGACCTAGAGATTGAGGATGACTTGGGCGTAGCTTACACGCATTTGGCGGTCAACAGGCAGCAGTTGGTGCACGGACTGAACCTTGTACGTGCGCAGTTACTTGACCCAAAATTCCCCTTAGGCACGACCGGATGATGGCTAATTGCAGACACGGCGTCTGGTAGATTTTCTGGCGGCAGCTCGACCTATGCGCCAACAGCGGCGATAGTCTCGGCATAACGGGCGGTCCGGGGCCGGCCACTCTTGGCAGCGTTTTGTGGGGTCTCATATTCGCAGCGCAGCCAATTCTTAAGCAAAAAAATACACAATTGTTGCAGCTTCTTGGGGAGTATATCGCTCCATGGCTTGTTCACTTGTATTCCACATCTGTCTTGTTCACAAATGTCAAAATAGATTTGATATTGGCCTCTCTTATATTTGGCAAAAATAAGAGCATCTTCGAATATATTGATTTCTTTTGGCCCACCTTGTACTTGTTATTTGAATAGCTATGAGGGATAGTTAAAGTGAACGTTACGAAAACGCAACACAGGACCTTTATTGGCAAATTGTAAAATTCTTAGATTTATTTTTAAACTGTTTTTAAGTTGAGTTACAGCGTTTAAATCGGCATTAAGCCAGCCGGATGCGCAGACGTATAGATGTACATCGTTTTGTCGACTTATAAAATAATTCTATTTTAGTCGGTTAAAGAAGGTGCATTTTTAACCTTTTTTGAGCAAATATACATTATACTTCCGCCACCAAGGTCATGTGAAAATAATACTCTCAACTTACTGCTGAACTCTTGTACGCTTTGTAACATACCGCTATGTTTGCGGGGTACAGGGGCATTGCACAACCTCTGGAACAATACTAAATATAACACATTTTCAAATACAACCATAATATATTATTAACTTTAAACCTTTTAAAAATGTACATACAACTTTGTAGTATTGAGCAAACGATATCTGCACATGTACAAACAAACATTAATTAACCCTTACACTACTGCAGGGACACGTTAAAAGAAGTCTGTTTGTTTTGAAAATATATTACATAAGAAAAAGGAAAGTCGCTACTTTGATTTAAATGGTAATTGCAAAAAAAAAAAGAATACAGCTTTTCCCTTACAAAAAATTAATCTCTTCATCTGCCGTAACTTAACTTTTGACTTGAATTGCTCATATCTGCTTTACCCGACTTTAGAGTTACTTTGATTATGCAAATCGTCTGATAAATTTTTTTTCTAATTACGAGATTAATAACGTGTTAGTTTTTTAACTGATGAAATTTACAAAATGTTGCACCCTGTTCCTTAAACGTTTTTTCAGCATTTGTTGTTGTTGAGTATTTGCAAATTGTCGTACCACTACTACGTTGTATCGCATAACAGTTTGCTGTTATCGGCAGACTACAAGAATAATATAATGAATTAGCCTTAATTGTATTTGAAAATGCTTTATTTGTACTTACTTCAATAGATGTTGCTTTAGGGGACGGTGATGTTGTTGGTGTTGTTAGTATTTCATAAAGTTCACACGAATTATTGTCCATGTGTGGGCGAAGCTTAGAAGCCACATCGGCAGTTAGCTTTGGTGCAGTACAATTTACGCCCGGCAGTAGACCAGCCGTCTGCTGAAGAGATTCTCTAGGAAAATATTCATATCCCCTATTTGCCTTGTCGCCGGTTCCACTGTAATAACGATAATTGCCACCAGCATCAACAGAAATCATTTTCTTTTCTTCCAGGGTGGGTTTTAGGCCTCCAGTAAATTTAAATTTACAAATACTAACTTCAGTGGCAGGATTAGCTGGATTTTCAACATTCATGGGAGGTATAAAAATGGCGGAGCGTTTACGTTTCTGGGTAACTATTGGCAGTTGATTTGTTGCGCAAGAATTTTCTGAATTTTTTGAGGCTGATGGTAATGATGAAAACTGCTCTGAATATTCCAGGTGTTCAGCTCTGGGGCTCGATGTTGATTGCCCTACTTTTTCTGGCTGCAGAAATTCACTTGTTAGAGGAACTTTTAAAGTTAATTGATTGTCTTTTTCCTTAGTCTTAGGGGGTCCTTTACAGTCATTTTGCAAAATACCAGCACCACTCTCTAGCAATGTCTTATAATACATTGTTAATGAATGTGCACCGGTGGCTGAAGGTTTATTATTAACTATTTGATTTAGCTGCCCATTTTGATCATTAATATTGTTGAAAGAGTTATTCATATTGTTGGCCAACATTGTGTCATGCACAGAGTCCAATGGGGTTCTAACTGGAGTAGGACAGCTCGAATTTGTTTCCGATAGCTCATCGCTACTAGATATTGAATAGGAATCATTAAGCTGGTCCCGTATACATAAATTTAAGGGTTGCTCCAGCTCAATTTCTTTTCTATCTTGGCTTAAGCTATCTGAGTTAAGGGATTTGGGTTTGATATGTTTAGGCATAACAGTTCCATAGTTCTTATAAATCAAATGACAGATATCAGCCTTTTTTGGTTTTCGCCCTCTGCGTGGCCTGCAACTATCAAGAATTATTTCACCCATATAAGGAAGTTCAGAATATTGAGAACGTTTGGAGATCGAACCACTGTTGTGTTCTACAATCGAACATATGTTGTTTGTGATAGTTTGTAGATCAGTTGCGTTCGATAACCTTAAATTATTGTTAGCATCTAAAGGTGGCAACTCCTTAGTTGCAGTTTGCTTCATTTGATTAGTATCGCTTGCATTATTAGGTCCTGGATGATTATTTGCTGATTTTTGGATTTGAGTTTTGCTCTCTTTTGATGCAATAGCGGTTCTTTGGATTTTAGCAATATTTTGAAGCCAACTGCGTACATTTTCATTAGAATTTCTAGTTTGTGTCGGTTTTTGTGAATTACCCGTAGCTTTAGAAGTTGTAATTTGTGGTTTGGTGTAATTATTACACGCACGTTGCTGGCCTTGTGTAGCTTCGTAGTGGCTAAGATATGCGGGTGGCAAGGCCTGATGGTGAAATCTTAATTTAAGAGTGTTAATTTTTTTTGTTTTTGCTTTTTGTGTATGTTGAAATCTCTTGCTAAGTGCTGCTGCTGTAGAGGTTGTAACAGATAATGAAATTTGGTTCTGTGATTGTTCCTGCTGCTGATTCCGTGCACTCATTTGGTTTGCCTTTACCTTAAGCTGTTGCTTCGTTAAATTACTACATCCACTTTTAACTGACCTTTCTACTGGTATTTGTTTTTGGTTTAGCTGCCTTGAAACCACCTTTTGATTGTCTTTGAAATTATTATTATTTTCCTGGGTAATAAAGCTTTTAGCAAAATCCGTTGAATATTCATCATCATGCGTTAAAACATTGTTAGCGCCATGGCTTATTAATGGATCCTCTGATCCCTGCAGCAACAGTTTTGTATTGGGCATATGATCAAAGCGGTTTTTAGAACTTACAAACATTCTTTGCTGACTTTCAAAATCACTTTCTTCATTTGCCCTGGTTTGATGCTGAGGTGGCCAGTTAGAAGGATGTGCAGGAAATAAATCTGTTGTTTTGATATCCTCCAGTTTAACTGGTAGACAAGGTTGTCCAATGTTATCATCATTATTCAAATGTCTTTGCAGATTTAAATCAGACGTCCTTAAATCTGATGAATTGTTTTGTATTTTAAATATTGAATTAGGGCATATATCCTTTTCAGGGGTAAAAGAGGCAACCTCAACTCCATTTAACAGCGAAAAATCGTCCCGGGAAATTTCCTGTTGCATGCTATGGCCAGCTGAAAATAGAAAAGAAAATTTAAACCTTTAAGAATATTAAAACATCAAAATTTTGTAAATAAAATTTTGTAAAAAAAAAGTTTAAGCGCTTTTTTAATCTAAAGTTTAAGAACTCGTTTTAAACTATAATGTTAACAGACAGATTTAAAATGTACCAATAAACTAGTTAATATTTGTTTTTTTTCCATACTATATAAACGAAAAACTCTTCAATTGTTTTCTATTGGAAATTTCCATATAACAGCATGTTTGCATGTATATATGGACAAACATAACGATATTGTTGCACATGTTTTACGTTTTTAAGCAAAAACAATATCGCGACAAATTTTGAAGATCATTATATTAGAAATCCTATTTCTTTTCCAGTTTTTTTCCAAGAAATCATTTAAAACGTCTTAAAACCGTTACGCATTTTGTTATCAGAAATACAATGGTTTACTTAAAAAAATAAGAATTATAGCAAACTCTCCGACAATCAATTTAAGTTTGGAATCAAAAAGCTTTTCGTCCGACTTTTTTTTGCTCCAGAAACTTGTTTTCAAGAGACAAACATACAGATAGATGGACAAACGGAAATGGCTTAGTCGATTTCCCTACCTATAGGGCTCCAGTATTTATAAAAATAATAAGTTTGCAAATGAATATAATAGAAATTGCAAAGGGAATAACAAAGCGGTATATACCCTTATCACTATGTGAAGTGTATAACAAAAAACAATTCGACAGCTAGCAGAGTAAAGTTAGAAAAATTTAGCGTCGAACGCGTATTTGTTGCAATCAAAAAAATAACAATTAAGATATTGGGCTTTATATTTAAGTTAAATCTTGCGTTAGTTCTGAGAAAGCTTACAGCCCAAAAGTGTAATACTAGAGACTTGGAGAGGATATCTCCTCAATTAATATCGGTAGAGCTCGATCAAATATGATTATTACTTTGGTACTTAAATAAAATATTTACCCTAATAGGTAAAAAGAGTAACATGTACGTATATTTTGGCGACTTTTGTAGCTCTAAGTCTAGATATGATTCTAAAAATATGAAAATGATCACGTGTGAAGCAAATTTTAACTAGTTTGGTATTTTTTTGTATTTTTTTGAAACGGATGCTATTTTATGAAAACGGATGCTATTTTTCCGGGAGTCAAATAACTTGACAGAAAAATAAATTTTTGTATTTGTGTCACTTTTTGCTTTTTTTAAATTTAGGACTCTTTACCAAAATGAAGTAGAAAATCGATAAACTCGATTCTCAATTATTGCAATTTTATTTTCTCATAAATTATAAAAACGAAATAATCTTGCTTCAAACTAGATTAATGTAAAAAACTATACTGTGAGACAAAAAAATCTTCAAAATATGTATCTTCATTTATGAAGAAAATTGCATTAAAAAATCCTGTAATTTTTACTTTTTAATGCGCATTGAACACTTTTGCACTTAAAATTTAAAAAAAAGCAAAAACTAAAAGGGCAGGTTAGTTGCTAGCTACTTGATAGGTACCAAGAAAAAAATTTCATTACTTTGTAAGAAGTTAAAATGCTAATAAAACGCATTAGCACTACTTACTTATTAGCAGTTTAACTCATTATTTTAAAACAGAAAAAACATTGCATTATGGCCCCAATAACAATCTTAGCGCGAAAAAAACTGATTATTTTTTCAATGACAGGTCCTCGCCGTGCACAATGGTATATAATTTTTCTGTAAATTGTTTTTTAATAAATCGAATAGAATTTTTTGATGTTCAGTTGATTTTTTTTAATTCCGCTTATATGTGCAATTTTATCTGGACTATGATCTGTGTTGGACTTGTTTATGCTCCTATTTTTGGTCGTTATAATCTATAACACCTGTGGTGCGATTCAGTAAATTATTTAAAGGATATTCGCATAGTTAAAAAAGTAAACAATAAAAATAACGATTTTGCCATTCAGTAAGGTTTTTTTACGATATTCGCTATCGTTAAAGTCAGCTGTTACTGTTAAGTAAACAGCAAAACTTTTAAGCGATTTTTACAATCGTTATATTGTTAATTTAACGACAATAATTTTTGTGTTTGAAGTTTCATCGACAGAATGTTATTTTTTATATTATATATTATTTTTAACTATAATTATGCTTTTCGCTTTGTTAAAATAAATATACAGAAATACCAATGCGTATGAAATAACCTTGCAGATCTTACATCGGTAAATTTTTTTTTTGGAAATTGCCACACCTACCTGAAAAACCTAAAAAAGTTTTTGGAATGCAATTGCAACTTTTTTTATTATATTTTTTGGTTTGTTTAGATTTGACAAGCAATCCATTATGGACTAGTTTGAAAACTAGTTCAGTACTACTACTACGATTAGTTCCAAACTAGCAGTTCATTTAACACTATTCAATATGACTTTGCTTTTCCATTTTTAAACGCTCAACATAAGTGATATGGGTATATAAAAGTTTGTTATTCTGTTTGTAATATCCTTAAAATTCATCCTTGACTCCATTAAGTATATTTTTTCTTGGCCCTTATAGATAGTGAACTCGATTTAGTTATGTCCGTCTGCCCGTGTTATGGTTAAAATCAACTTTTTGAAACCGCCGGTGTCACAAAAAAGAGCCGTAAGTAGTACCAAACTACCAGAAATATCTGCAAGAAAATCACTATTGAAATCCAGCGAAATTGCCTGATAACTTACCGAGATAGAAGCCCTCCAGTTGCTCTATACAATGTGAAATGTGAGAGCGATTCCCATTAATTTTTTCCCAAGAAAATTTTTTTTGGATATGCTTATACCTTATCTTCTCCCCCTAACAGGGTTGTCAAACAAACTTTAATTTTTTAAAAAAATTTAAACAGGGGGCTCCCACAAAGGCCAAATAAAATATTGACTCCAATTTATGTTTCCTCCCCAACATTTTGGTGGAACATGCTTTCCCCCTAAGGTGGCTGCCATACAAAATTAGAAAAAATTAGGGTGAAACCCAAACATCTTGCCCGGATTTTCCCGTAGAGGAATAAAATTTATCACAGACTCCCATTAATTTTTAGTGCCAAACATATTTCTAGAATATACTTAACCCCCATCTTTACCACCTAAGGAGGTTGACGTACCTACGTTATTTACAAAAATTATGCAAAAATACTTAAAACTTAAAGTGTTCGACAATACCCCATTAGTTTCTTCTCCCGAACATATGCCTAAAGCATACCCCCCCCCCCCCTACCCTGTCTCCATCTTCTAAGGGGGCTACCAAAAAAAGTTTGGAAAATTGTAATAAATCCAACTACAGCTTCCAGGGTGCCCGTGGATAGGTAAAATGTAGGACTGATCCCATTTCATTTTTTCTTGCAAACATTTTCCTGGAACATACTTACCCCCCCTATCTTCCCCCTAAGGCGGCTGCCATACAAAATTTTGATAAAAAAATTGATAAAAATAAAAAAAAAATTCGGGGTTTTGCAAGGCCAATGTAAATTTTATATACGATTCGGCAAGCCGAATATAGCGCTCTTACTTGTTTAATTTAAACCGGAATTTTTTGGCAATGTTTTTTCGACTTTCGTTAGCTCAACTTAATTTTAAATGCTGCGTTTTTGAATTATTTGATTTAAGTTTCTATCATTCTTTTTTTTAGCATATAGGTATTTTCAATTTCTAAAAGCAAATTTTTAACTCTGTACCGCATATTTTATGCGCATAAAATTCTTTATTAAGAGCACGTTTTTGGTTGCCCTGGTAATGACTAACCACTACCAAAATTTGCTGGATAAAAAGTAAATAAATGTGTAAATAATGTACTGTTTTTGCTTTTTTATTTTCTATTTACCGGTAAATAAATATTCTGGCAGCATTTTCAGGTTATCCATTTTTTCTTAGCAACGAAACAGGTGATCAATGAAAACATAGTAGATTATGAGCAAAGACAACGTGCATATTAAACGTAACAAACAGAGACAGCCGACGAGCAATAATACATTTACAAAAAACACAAACAAATGCAAATGAGAACAACAATGAAATTTTTTTTATTTACCGGTGTGGTGCTCAAAATAAACGTGTTGCATTTAATATTTGCGTTTGAAACCGTCCATTTGCTCTCGTTAAAGCAAAAAACTAAGTGGGCGGATCTTTTATTTTTGTAAGAAGAGGCAAATAAAAACGACCACTGTGTGAATTTTTCATTAATTTTTTTTTAATTTTTGTCTTTGGGGCTCTTGAAATTTGATGCCCTTTATTTTATGCCAAAATTGAGTTTTGCCAAATATGGTATAAAAAAATCGCAACTACGTATTAGCATACGAACACACATATACTCATACGTTAATAATTTTTTTTAACCGGTTATTATATTATATCAAACAATTCTGGGTTTCTGCAAATATTTTTTTTTTTAATTTATTTCCTTTGAGTATTACTTTGTTTTTAAATAAAAGTTAATTTAAAAATTTATTATATTTATGACACTTGTTGCTTGTGATTTTTAATTATTTTATTTCCACTTCACAGAATACAAATAACTTTGTAATAGTTTTTTTAAAATTCATTTTACATAGTAGATTAAAAAAACTTTTTCATTAAATGCATATTTATATATAGAAATGTAGATACATTTATATATTTTTATTAGGAGTCACAATTTTTTTTTGAACATCTTGGATTTTAACAAAAAATTTAAATGTGAATATGCGTTGACATCTAAAAAGCAACTGAAAATGAAAAGTAAGGAAAATATCTTTATTGTTGAAGAAGAATCTCAAAAAAAATATCCACCTTAAATGGACGTTGTATATTATATTTGTTCGCATTTCACTTTTATTCACTGCCCCGCTTTTCACACCGAACATGATCAGACAACAATAGCACGAGTATAGACATCGACCATATGAGGGCAACGTCATCGTTTTAATGTCGAAAGTCTCACGAAAAAAATGTTCTTAATGTTTTCATGCTCATTCCACAATCAACAATTTTCTTTTCTGAATATTGCTTTCATTTTACTCTTGCATAGATTTGAAAGTATTTGAAATTTCAACATCGTGTGTTTCAAAATCAAATGTGTACATTTTTCAAAGAAAGCTTTCGTTTAACACTAAAATAGATTTAAAAGTCGAAATTTATTTTTAGAAAGACTTTCACACACATAAAAGTTTTTATTTGCTTTTATTTAGAACCAAATAATCTTTTTCAATAACATCGCCAAGAGCATTAATACATACACTAGTGCATATTAGAGGTGTTCTAAATTGTATGGCTAAATTTTAGAGTGTTAGTTCGTCGGCCAGTAAAATTTTAAGTAAATTCAAAAATTTTTATGAACCTGGAAAATGTTTCCGTAAAACCTTACCCAAAAAAAATTGTCTCTTAATATTTGAATAATCAAA
The DNA here is from genome assembly GCA_963583895.1 of Melanophora roralis. Classification (NCBI taxonomy): domain Eukaryota; kingdom Metazoa; phylum Arthropoda; class Insecta; order Diptera; family Rhinophoridae; genus Melanophora; species Melanophora roralis. The sequence continues at coordinate 56,951,435 of OY757191.1, forward strand.
GTCAAAACTACAATGAAATGGATGTTTTACTTATACCCATAATAATTTTTATAGAATTATTGAGGACTCATTTGAAAACTATTTCATAAAAATTTTTAGAATAAGCCCTTAATAAACCTAAAAAATAATTATTATAAATACATGACACAAAATATCTTTAATTATTTCTGGGTCAGATTTACCTTAATTTTGCCCCCTTTTTTATAAAGAAAAAGTAGATGCAGCTGGCTGTAAATTCAATTCCTAGATTTCAATATAGAAACACCCTAATGCTCCCAGAGACACGAAGCGATACATTTTTTTAGACACTTGAGCTAACAGACAGCTCACTTTAAAATTTCTCAATGTAAAATATAAGATATATCGAGGGTTTTTTTGCGTGAGTTTCCGCCCCGAAAACTTCCGGGAAGTTCGTAAATTTTCATTTCCCGCTTTTCTGGGAATTTTGTGCAGGAATCCTGTGATTAACAAATCTTTGCACTAAAAGTTAAGTTGTAACCTAACTATAAAAAAAGTAATATACATATCTCATGTAAATAACAAAATTGAATTTTTATCCTATGAAAACTCCTTGCTGGTGTCATGTTACATTGATTGATATTTATGCCAAAAAAAGATCACCAGATGAAACAATTAAGCCAGAATAAGCAGATGTGGGCTAATCTTAAATTGTCTTAAAAAGTTCTTGTCTGGTTTTTGTTGTTGTTGCAATTTTATTTGAAATTTTTACAATCCTAAATATTTTTGTTTCTTAATATTATTTTTTGAAGTTTTATCGAATTTTGGAAAACAAGAGCTTTTTTTTGTTTTAAAAAATCCAAGTTCTACGTAACACTAAAATTCATTTTCATGAGACTGAATTTTGTTGAACTAAAAGTAAATTTTGTTTAACTTTATATTTTATGTAGTTTTCTTATTCCTAACTAAGATTTAGCCTAAGCGTCGTTGCCAAAATTTTTTTTGAAATGGAAGAAAACAAATAAAAAACTGAAATTTAGATTTTTTAACATTTACACAGAAAAAATTTTGTAGTAGGAAGTTTATTAAGTTATAAAGTTTTTTTTTCAACCTGAACGCTTGTAGTCAAAAACTGAACATGTTTTATTCCACTATATTGGGTTCAGTTTAGGAAATAAAAACGTGCATTCAGGGTTGCCGACGCGCGTTCAACTTTGGCACAACTTTAGGTAAGTTTACTTACTTCTTTGTTAAATTCGTTTAGAAAATCAAAAAATTATTTATAATTTTCTATTGCATGATTTATTTACTAAATTTAAATAAAAAGAAGTTGTGGCTTATTATTATTATATAAAATAATTTTTTCTGTGTAAAACCATGACCCTATGCCATTTTAGTTTAGTGTACTACTGAATATATATACAATGATGTTAAATTAGACATATGTACATGCAAATTTTGTCGACATTAATCAAATCATTTATAGCCCAAGATGCTTATTCCAAGAGAACATTTTTAGGCGGGCTTTGTCAAAAAATGAGCTTGACGAACATGCTTAAATCGACCTAGTAAGTGATTCTCAGTCGATCGGTATACTTGAAGGTAAGTCTCAGGACCATTATTTTTAGGTGTTACAAGCATGTGAACAAACGCATAGTACCCCTATCACACATCATATCAAAAATAAATAAAAAAATCAACATAACTTAACCAACAACTAAATGTAATTTGTGTTTGCTCCTGTTCAAATACTTTTGTGAGAACAAATAACGTCGTAGCTGCAAAACTCATTTATTATCAACTTAAATTTTTCGGCAGAAATGAAAGAGAACAAGAAATCTCAAAATAAACCTTGTCAGTAACAGCAAATATAAAGTTAACGATTATTACGTTCAAAGCAAAATTTTTAAAATTTTTAGACGCACTGTGAATAAGAGTTCATCCTAAGAAATACTCGAGTATACAACAAGTTCATGTATATCCGTGAAGCTCTCTGGTATAGATATTCTTAACAAACGCAATACTTTTTATTCAATTAAATATCAAAAACGCACATCATTTGAAAGGGTATGCTATTTTTTCTAAGCCCACTAATAAAACATAAATCAAACAAAACCTGACTAGAATAACATCTAAATTGGAGGATGTTTTTAAAGTGTTTTGAGGCAATTTGTAATGTTCTCAATAAGACCTACAACACAGGGTATGTCGTTTTTTAAGTGTAATATACATTAATTTTTTTGGCAAAACAGTTTGGTAATGATTTTTTTATTAGGAAAAGAAATCCTGAAAAAATAATTTTTTTCTAATATTTTTGAAAATCTGAATCTTCACCCCTGTGCCTTGACAAAATGTATTCAGAAATGAAACTTAATTATTATAAGTCCCACCTTTACCACGGTCAAATTTAACTTCTATTTCATTAAAATTGAAGTAGGGTTACTAAGCGCCTTTATGTCCAATGTCTATGACATAATTTTTAAATAAGCCCTTAAAAAGGCATACCTTACGTTTGAACGAGTGTGTCCCCCATGTTGTTAGATGTTTTGAGCGAGCAGATTTTGATATATCTTCGGCTTATTTTAATACTTGTTTACATTGTTTTAGGCCTTGCAAGTTATTTGTGAAACTTTTTGATCTGCTTGTGTGCTAGATGGTACTGTATTGTCGAATAAATCCAAATCGATGATTGGGAATGATGCCGCTTGATTGTTTTTAGACTTATAGGCCTCCACTTTCGAAGAATCCTCTCCAGGCTAACAAATCTTCTTTACTAAGACAACATCAATGCTGGTGGTAAGTATTAAAGCCGTGAAAACAAAAGCCGTCAAAACAGATAAAATTATTCCGTTATCAAAAAGGGAAACTACCTAAATTGCCCTCAACTAATAGGGCCTGCCGAACCTTAGAGAGTATTTCACGACTATTTCTGTACAAGCCTTACAAAGCAGACATGCCAACAAACAGTCATACACACACGTCGGCATTTGCGGATGATACCGTTATTTTGAGTACACACAAAATCCCTAAAAAGGCCTCGAGCCAATTATAGCATCACTTAAGCCATGATAAGAAAAAGGCAAATAGGAATAAAAAGAAATTAACGAAAATATACCAACGTAACTTTACACTTTAGAATTTTCCTTAATTATTGAAATATTGATTTAAGCCCACTGTGCTTCACTATTTTATTCATCATATTATACCCAGCCCACATAAGTGGCAAGGATGTTATGCATCTCTGCATATGTTTGCAGTCCCCAGAAACAATGGTGTAAGACCCACCTTTTAGTATACCGATTGATTTGGAATCACTTCCTAAGTCGATTTAAGCATATCCGTCTGTCCGTCCTGCTGGGTGTCAATGTAGTCTGGTGACAAAATTACAGGTAGCAATTATGAAGGTATTGGAATGAAATTTAGCACAGATATGTGTTTTGGAACTGGCACAAAGCCTGTTGCTTTGATGAGATGATCGGTAATTTTTTTTGACAAAGTCTAATACAAATGTCCTGCCGGAACGAGCATTTGGGTTATAAATGTTTTAAATACTACTCTATTTTAGGAAAGTTATACAAAAGTATCTAACTTTAGACAGTAGTATGTTAAACAAATATATGACCGGTCTAATTTTTGATATAGCTCCCATATAGATGTCCTTACGGAATAAGCATTTTGGGCTATAACTGACCCAAACTATACTCTATCTTTACAAAAATTGCAAATGTGCTTAACTTTATGCCCCCAACTATTTTACTGAATACAAAAATTCTAATTTTTTTTCCTCTAGCTCCCATACAAATTTAGGGTAGGGTATAATGGAGTCAGATTTGACCGACTATAAGACTTTACTTGTTTTACCCACGCCACATATGTGGTAGGGTTATTATGCATTTGTGCAGATGTTTATAATGTCCAAAAACAAAAGCCTGAGACCCATCTTTCAGTATATCGATCGACCCAGAATCACTTGCTAAGTTGGTTAAAGCATGTCCGTCCGTCCACCAGCTCATCCGGCTGGGTGTGCATGTAGTCTGATAATCAAAGTGCAGGTCGCCAGTTTAAAGGTATTTTAATAAAATTTGGCTAAGATAAGTTTTTTTGTACTGGCACAAAGTTAGTTGTTTGTAGTAAGGATCGGTTCATTTTTTAATATAGCCCCATAGAAATCAATGGCTCGAAAATTAATTTACCTTCTTAAAATTTTGCACACATGTTCATCTTTAATTGGTGGCTGAGTACAAAAACTATAACTTTTTTTCATAAAGCCCCCATACAAATGTTGTGTAGAGTAAAATATAGTTGGTCTTGACGGACTATAATATTCTTACTTGTTAGTATATATTTAATATTTTAATATTTATTTAATGCTTTATTAAAATCTAACGACTGTGTGAACCCTTATTTGCTCATGCAAACTTTTTCACGTGGTGTAACCAACGTAAATTAAAACGAATGGTCTTAATTGGTTATTCTATTTAAATTCTTTATTTTGCAGGTACTTTCAGAGCAACTAGTGAAGCTCTTGATCTGCGAAAGTAGTCTGTGTTTTCTTCTATATTTTACGTTCTTTTTATAATAGTTTTTAGCTAATTCGACAATTATCGAATCACCCACTTAAATCTAGGTTACAACATTTCTTAATACTAGTGTGTGTGTGTGTTAATTAGTTCAAAACAATTTGGTTGTTATTGATCTATATTCATTCAATGCAACTTCCGTACTTGAGTCGGCATAAACATAAGTGTGCCAGAATAACAACAACATACAGTACTTTGTAAACAGCTTGTGGTGTGCATATTATGCTTACCATGCAATGTGTTGTCTAGTGACTATCAACGATATTGATATTTAATATTCTTTTGTTTACAAATAAATGGAACTGCACATTGTGTTGGCATTGACGAAGTTATCTCATGCTACACCTCCCCTTTTCACAAGAATGTTCATATAACTTTTTGTTTTATGGACATTCTTTTATAAATGATTAGGTTAATCAAGCACACATATTGCATTTTACAATTTTGTATTTATTTCATAATTACATACTAAAAAAAATAAAAAATTAGTAATACTTATAATATATATGTTGTATAATTTTAAATTTATTTGTTATATTATTTTCTGTGTGCGCGCACATATATAATTTTATATTATTTACTGTTGTACAACTTAAGCCTATTTTTATGTACTATTTGTTCTTTATTGGTTTTCTTATCAACTATTGTTACATTACCTCTTAAATCTATTTTCTTAATTTGAAATGGGCCCTTATATGCTGTTTCTAGCTTATGTCCTGTATCATTTCTAAGCAAGACTAAATCTCCTATTTTAAATTTATAATCTAATACTGTCTTATCATAATTAATTTTTTGTTTTATTTTGTTTTCATTTAAAAGTTTTTTAGCTCTATTTATTGCTACTTCTAGTCTAAATTTAGTTTCCTTAGCATAATTATCTACATTATAAAGTGGTGCAACTCTATCTACTTCATTAAACTGTTTAAAATTGTTAGGAATTTTCCCAAAAACCAATTCGTATGGACAATAATTATGTACTGTTGATGGTGTCGTGTTAAAACAGTATGTGAAATACTTCAGCCATTCGTCCCAGTCATTTTTGTCTACTGATATGTAATTTCGTACGTATTCATTAAAAGTTCGGTGACTTCTTTCTACTGTACCTAATGTCTGGTGATGATGAGCTGTCGAAGTCAGTTTTTCTATTTTCAATAGGTTGCAAAGTTCTGTCATTATGGAGTTTTTGTATTCCGTGCCCATATCCGAAATGAACGTCTTCATCGGACCGTATATAAGCACAAAATTTTCAAATATCGCCTTGGCGATCGTTTTGGCAGCTTTGTTCTGTATTGGTATTGTTACTAAATATTTGGTCAAATCACATATTAATGTGACTGCATATTCATTACCATAAATTGATTCTGGAAATGGTCCAATTGTATCTACGTACACCGTATCAAAAGCTCTATTCGGTGTTTCAGTTATTGTCATTGGACTTTTAATACGCTTTTCCGTTTTGGCTAATTGGCATTTATGACATGTTTTGACATACCTTGCTATATCTTTTGTCATATTTTTCCAGTAGTAGTATCTTCTGATCTTCTCAGTAGTTCTATATATTCCACAATGTCCTCCTTCGATTGGATCATCATGGTATTTCAGCATTATCTCAAGAATTGCCTTGGCATTCTCGTTATTAATTTGGGTCACCTTATTCAATAGCGCTATCTTAATTTTATTTAATATCTTATTGCCCATTTGTTTAAAATCATTTATCGAGACAAATTCGAAAATTTTCTCAGCAGGTGCCACTTGCATTTTATCTATATTTAGTTTACAGGCTATTTGTTCAAGCCTAGGGAAAAATTGTCCTAAATCAACTTTCCCTTTAATAAACAAATCATCTATTCTTATTTGTGCACAAATAGATTTTCCCTTCTTGATGTAGCATTTATTGGGTAAAATCTTTAATTTATAATATTTTCTGACGTCTACATTATTTAAAGGTACAAATACCTTGGGTTCGTTATTTTTATTCTGCTGTTTATCTACTGGATTACTACTTTTCCTTTCATTCGTCATCGATCTTGTCGTGACTCTCAAAACGGATGTTACCTTTTTATTAATCTCTTTTAAGTCATTAATAGTTATGCGCGATAGAGCATCGGCAACATAATTATCTTTCCCCCTAAGATAAGATACAGTAAAGTCATATTCTTCCAGATCAAGTCGCCCTTTATTGTATTCAATAATTGCAACGAGTCTAAAAATGCACGCAAATTCTCAGACCTACCGTCAAACTCAATGATCAGCTTAGAAGCTGTGTTCAAAAACTCAACAATTGTTTGACTCATCTTCGCCTCTTTAGTCTTTACCACGGTTGATTTTGCTATTTCTATATTGTAATTTACTTCCTTATGAAGTGTATCAGGTAGATTTATTTCAATACCCTTTTTTGATGATATATTAATAATTTTGTTCCTTATATCTGTGAAAAAATTATCGGCTGCCGCTTTGTGTGGTGCCGTAAGTCTACTATAATTAACGTTGAGCACCACTCTTATTTGTTCTAGCTTGTCGCATAAAATTTTAATGTGTTTAAAAGTTGTTTCTTCCTTTGTGTTTCTGTCTATATTTAAACATTTATATGATTTGTCAAAGTCTTCTTTTATCAGTCGTACCTTTTGAATAATTTCTTGCCAGTCCATAGGGAAGAAAATTTCTCTATTTTTTTTTTATTTAAATCTTGTCCAGGTCATTGGCTCTGCTCAAGTATTTCTTCTTTAGCCTTTTGTTATGCAAAGCATAAATATGTAACGCAAAATTTAAGGCAATCAAAACAGTAATTATTATTAAACAGCACTCAATCAGGTGCAAGTTAATCGGTTCTTGGGTAACTTCCACTTCATTTACTACATTTGCGTTGGGTTTTTCCACTTTTGATTGTTGTTTCCCCATGCTTCTAAGAAAATTTTTCAAACCGTAATAAGAGTTAAAAGTTTTTTAATTTTTTCCAAACTTAAAGTTCAAGATCTTTATTTCCCATATTTTCTTACCATCCTAATTGTTTCTTCTTACTAAATCTGATTCTCCCCTAACGGAATTCCTAGACCTAATGCTTCTCCTATCATTAGGCTCCATAAAAATTATTACAATATTTTCTTAAAACTATGTGTATGTAAATTAATTACGTTTAAATATTTTAATATTTGTCACTAAAAACTAGTTGCCTCGAGCGATATGTTCGCTTATAGGCCCCACAAGTGCAGATTATAATTCGCACCTTGCTTATTAAGCTTCTAACTTCTTTTTTTTTACAAAATTAATTATCCAAATTAATATTTTTTTTTTTAATTATTTTTGTTATCCAAGATATTGGATATTTGACGATTAATTTCGTTGATCCGGTTCCACATTTCTGAGCTAGCCGCCCAGCTCGGTGGTGGTGAACTGTTTATGAGCCGATACAAGATGGCTTTTTCTCTTTTTAGCTTCTGAGTTCTGCCCCCTCTTCTTGGCTTTTTTGTTACCTTTTTAATAACGCACGCCACTTCCTCCTTCTGTTTGTTGGGCTGCGTCCTTCTTAAATATTCTTCTATGCTCAACGGCTGAGGTCCTGGCTTCATAGCGGACCTTCCCACACTGTCTTTGGCTTAGACAGGTCCTCTGACGGAGCGTATTTTGGCTGGTCCGTCAGGATCTCAAATTTATTTTCTTCTTAGGTGCAAAATATTTTATGCACTCCAAGAATTTGGCAGGATCGCCATGTAACCAACGTAAATTAAAACGAATGGTCTTAATTGGTTATTCTATTTAAATTCTTTATTTTGCAGGTACTTTCAGAGCAACTAGTGAAGCTCTTGATCTGCGAAAGTAGTCTGTGTTTTCTTCTATATTTTACGTTCTTTTTATAATAGTTTTTAGCTAATTCGACAATTATCGAATCACCCACTTAAATCTAGGTTACAACATTTCTTAATACTAGTGTGTGTGTGTGTTAATTAGTTCAAAACAATTTGGTTGTTATTGATCTATATTCATTCAATGCAACTTCCGTACTTGAGTCGGCATAAACATAAGTGTGCCAGAATAACAACAACATACAGTACTTTGTAAACAGCTTGTGGTGTGCATATTATGCTTACCATGCAATGTGTTGTCTAGTGACTATCAACGATATTGATATTTAATATTCTTTTGTTTACAAATAAATGGAACTGCACATTGTGTTGGCATTGACGAAGTTATCTCATGCTACAGTGGAAATCAAATGCCAGTAACTTTATTTGTGAAAATATGAAGTTGAATTAACTTCCTGCAAATTATCACAAACTATGAAGGCATTAAAATACTTATATTAAACTTTTTCTACTTAAGCACGTTGCAATGCTACATTCTAATCAACTTAACCGTACGATCACAGAAACTTAAAAAAAAGTTTTAATTTATATTATTCTAAACGTTTGTGTGTTTGAATTAGTTTTTAAAATGTTTCCAGACAAATTTGATTAACCCAGAGAAGGTAACAAAAACTAACAGTTTTTTTAAAACTTGCAAGTCTAAAGTAGATGCCATTAATAGAAAATTTTATAAAGTTTTTTGTAGAAAAGTTTGAATACAACTCTTTACAAACGATATTTTTTTTGTATTTAAACTTTTTAGTTCTTGCAACTGTAAGCAGTATTTTTAAAGCTATGTATTATAAATGCATTTTAATTTAAGTCTGGTAATTAACGGCCATATAAGCAATTAGATTATGAGAAGGTGAATGACTTGAATAATAAAGACCGTCAGTATGCTTTTGTGTACACTTTTTTCAGTAACACAGTGCTTTCGAATCTTTTTCTATAAAAGAAAAGGCAGAACTTGTTGAACAAAAAAAAATTGAAAAGGTAAAATTTCTTTAAAAGTTTTTGCTCGGAGAAAATCTTTGTGGTATTAAGTTTTGTATGCATAAGTGCTGGTTAAGCCCCTTCTAGTTCTACAAACGCAAACAAAAACAAAGCGGTTTCATATGAATACCGGAACTGACATTTAACATTTATTTTGAGAAGCGTAACATTAAGTAAGTCCATTAGAATATTATTATTGCAACTAGAATTTATTGGCTACAAAAAATGCAATTTCATGAACAAAGTATTTCGGTTGGCAAAGAATTCGGTTGCATTCATGAATTTGTGTTTTGGAAAACCACCTGACTAGTACTGATTGAAAATTTTTAACGACAAAATATATAAATATGTATAGCCTTATAAAAATTCAGACCTTTTGGTTTTCAGCGTCTTAACTGTTAAATTTTTTACTATTCAGTTGGGCGTATTTGAAAACGAAGTGAAAAATGGTTTACATACTTTTCAAATAAACAGCTCTGCAGAAAAAAAAATATTTTTAATTAAAAAGTTTGTTATATTAAATGAAATTCTAAATAATTTTTCCCAAGTTAACGATTTTCTATATACAATTAACATTTTAATAATGCTTTAATAAACATTTTTTTAATTACAAATTTAATAATAACAATCAAACATTTAATTAAGTTTATTTCAGAATAATAACTAAATTAAAAAACTAAAAAAAAACAAATATTTTAAATATTTTGCAGGATTTGATCGTAATTTAACTAAGATTTTTTAAAGGGGTTAATGGTAGACTAAATTTGTCTTGTCGTTGGTTCCTACACCAAATCATCGGTAGACTTACGAAATTCGAATATATAAACTAAGTCTTTATTTAATCAAAAAAAACTTTTTCTTTAATATTTTTTTTGTATTTTTTTATTTATATTTACTTATTTAAATAAAATTTAAACAAGTACACATAGATTAAAATACTTAAGAACGGTTCAAACCAGAGCCCTGATGATTGTAAGCATAGTTGCCAGATTTGTAACATTTTTGTAAAATTATAAAACGCTTCAATTTTTCTTTTTCTATAATTGTAATGAAAGCTTTCTATATACAGGGTGTCTGGTGGCAGATTAATATTTTCAAACTTATATAAGAAACTTAAAAATGGACACCAAGTTTTATCAGGAGCATTAAACGATGGAAATGCGGATTTTGTTCTTTGAAGATTATGTCATCCAGATATCTTTCGTAGAGTTGAATACACTTTTTTAAAAAAGAGCTTGTGTTCTGCGCCACACGCTGCAGTAAACTTAACTAAATTCAGCTTATTTCTTGACAAATATTTTGCTTAAAGCCACAAGAGCTTAGTGATTGTCATTATTAGCCCCCTCTTTAAAGAAGCCCCAAAAAAAGTCCGTTGGAGTTAGATCGGAAGACCTCGATGGCCATGGAATGCCCCCAAAGTGACTGATAAGTTTTTGAGGAAATATTACCGAAGCAAATTCATCGAAGCTCTGGCTGTGTGTGATGTCGCCCCATCCTAACGAATCCACATATGTGAACAGTAGAAAAGATAGGCTCGCAGGTTTGGCAAAAAGAATTCCCCAATCATGCGTCAATAATTTTTATCATTGACATTCGTCACCTGGCCTCAACAGTTTTGAAAAAAAAAATGATCCAATTATCTCATGCGTAAAGAATGCACACCAAAAAGTTACCCTGGGGCAATGCAAGAGTTTTTGATGTTTCAATCGAGGGTTGCGGGTTTTCAGAGACCAGTAACGGCAGTTTTGCTTGTTGACGTGGCAGTTGAAGTGAAAGTGAGCCTCGTTGCTCTAAATAAATGGGTTTAATAGTGTGAAAACGCTTCAACATTGTTTCAGAAAAAGTTTTGCGTAAATCAAAGTCATTTTCTTTCAGTTATCAAACGATTTGTATTTCAAAAGAATGGAACTTCAGATATTTTTTTTCTAAAATGTTATGTGTATTCGCTTATTAAAGTCCCAGTGAGGCTACTTTTTTCTGTATTAAAGGTTTCGGATTAATACGTAAACTGTTTTCAACCAGATCAATCATTTCGGAAGTCCTTGAAGATCAAATGGGCCCTGGCCGTGAGACATTCAAAGCCGTAGCAGTTGCGCAAAATCCCTGACCCAACGAACGAATGAAATTTAAACTCGGCTCATCAAATATTCGCCGAATACCAAACTTTAAACAAAATTGTTGAGGTGAAATTAAAAATGATTCCACTGCAAACGCGCAATGTTCACTCGATCATTGCGATATCGTGGTTCACAAATCTGGCCAATCGATAATTCCAACGGCTCCACCCTGCCTTTGAACCGTTTATTACATTTGAAAATTATCGTTTTAAAAAAAATATAAATTTGCCACCAGACACCCTGTATGATCCACTTAACTACCAATTGTCCTTTGAAGCATATTCTATTTTGGTCTCTGCCATAAAATGTAATAAAATATATGTCTTGGGATCTGTCATCACATTTTTATACAACTAGCTTATCTGATGCCATGGTAAATGGCGTACTTTTTGCCTAAAAATTGAAATAAAGAGATAATAAGGGAAACCATACATTTATTCATAATAAACACTTGCTGACCGGATAGACCTTTGTCAAAATTTTAATAAATTTGTTTTTAAAGTATATGAAATTATTTGAAAAAAAGAGGGGGAGCTTTTTCCACTATTGTTCTAGCGATATGAAATAAACTTAACAGCCTATTCCCGTAGAAAAAAACACACAATTTAATTAAAATCGGTCAAACCGCTTCGGAAGATTTTAATTAAAAATACCGTGACACTTAAATTTTATATATATAAAGACAGATTTAATGAAAGAGATGAAATTGTTCCATGTATTATTTGCCACAAAAACGGATGCGTGGAATCATTTGATGCGAAATTTGTTCAATAAGGTTTTTAGGTCGGTTTGCGTTCGGATTTGTCCAAACAATAGATATGTTTGGTCGGGCTCTATTAAGCTAGAAAAATATGTATCGCTGTAACATCTTCATGCTGTAATTAATTTTTAAAAACGTTTTCTTTCTCATTTTGATAATGGTTTCATTTTTTTTATTTGTTTGAACTGTAAATCATTCAATTTATCACAATAAATGGAACTAAGTTCCCTTCTGGAGCATATCAGTAGCTTCAGCTACAAAACCAATACCGTACGTATGAAGGTGTGCTTAAAGTTTTTTCTTTCCACCGAGCTATAGTGCATTATTAATATTATTATTTTCAATAAAGATCGATTTCTGGGAATTTTTTGCAACCTTTAATAGGGCCTCATAACTGTTTTCACCCAGTTGCTTAACCATTTTGTGAAAAACATTGAATTTTGACATTGTCAAAAGCTCGTAAGGTGTACCAAACTCAATAATACGACCAGCATCCATTACCAGAATTTTATCGCTGTCCATGACTGTATTCAAACGATGAGCAATTATTAAAACCGTACAGTTTTCAAATTTCCGGCGAATTGTTGTTTGAATTAGTGTATCTGTTTGATGATCAACATTAGCGGTTGCTTCATCCAGGATTAGAATACGATTTTCTCGAAGCATGGCCCGTGCTAAGCAAACTAATTGTCGCTGTCCAACACTAAAATTAGTACCACCTTCTGAGATTTTACTAAGCAAGCCATTAGACATATCGGCCACCACCTCTTTCAGCTTGACCTGCAAGAAAAAATGTTTGATTTTAATTTGTTTTCGTATTTATTCGCTATCTTCTACCTCCTCCAAGGCTTCCCATAATTTATTATCACAATATTCATTAAACGGATCCAGGTTATAGCGCATTGTTCCCGAAAACAGCATTGGTTCTTGTGGTATAATAGAAATTTTACTTCTCAAATCATGCAAACCCATTTCGTTGGTATCTCTTTCATCTATAACTATGCTTCCATCATTGTACGACAAACGAAAGAGCGCATTAATAATAGACGATTTACCAGCTCCTGTTCTTCCTACTATTCCAACCTTTTCATTAGGTTGAATTACAAAGTTTATAGATTTTAATACAGATTCTGATTTAGGATTAGGATTATAACGCAAACTCAAGTTGTCAAATATAATTTTTCCCTTCTCAGGCCATGTTTTTGGCGGTTTTTTATCTGGGCTGGACTCTAGTTGCCCCTCAGGTTCTATGGCTTCATATTCATTTACTCTCTCCACTGATGTCATAGTATTTTCTAGTTCTGCTGATTGGCGCATGCCCCACTGCACCATACCAGTCATACCCATGGCCTGTGTTATTGCCAAGCCCATATCGCTGCTATGTTTGGGTGCAAACACAAAGAAACTTATGGTGATGATGGCAATGTAAATGGTACAACAGCAATCAAGCCAGTAGCCAAAGGCACGGCTTGTGGCCAGAAACATAAAGAAAGCAGAACTATGTAGGTCCTGGTGTTTATCAAATTCGGCAATTAAAACCTTTTCGGCCTCAAAAGCTCTAATAGTGGCAACACCATTAAAAGAGGCACTTAGGTGAGAGTACACTGGTGAGCGAGCTGAAATATAAACCTGTTGTTGTGTAAATAAAATATAAAAAATGTTTCCTTAACTTACTTATCGCCTCCAGTCTCTTGACATCTCTAGAGGTTTTTAAATAGAATGATCTTAAATAATAAAACAAAGCCAACAGCACTGCAGTCACTAATATATACCAGGGGTTAACTAAACATAAAATTACCAAAATACCAAATAAAGATAAAAATATTTGTATAACATCCATTAAAACACTGGGTAGAATTTCATCCACCTGACCCATATCCTTAGAGAAGCGATTAAGAATGCGACCAGCAGGATTTGTATTGAAGAAATACATGGCTGCATTAGTAACTCCCAAGAACATGGCATTATGCAGTGACGTTGAAGATTTCATGGCCAAATTGAAAAACAGAAAACTGCGAGTCATGGAAAATAATATTACGGCCATATTAAGGGCGGTGAATATGTAAATGTCTACATTTTGGGTTTGGGGGTTATTTTCAATTATTTCTCCAGTAATGTTTTCATTTTTGTTTACCCTTTAAATAAAAAAATATTTTTAAAAAAAAATAAACTTTTTCTATCAATTAAAAATCCAAATTTTTATTTACCAATAAGACAAAAAATAATCAGAGCCGGAGGCAACAATCTGAGCAGCCAAACACAAGAAAGCCATTAATATCGAAATGGGGACACCACCACTGCTGCGAAAATACTTTTTATACAACTTAAGACCAATTTTACCCCCTTCCCTTGACTCTTCCTCTTGTTTGGGTGCACTGTTAAGATCTAATGATTCTACTGTAGAATTAATTGAACTTTCACTTAGAAGTCGTTGTCTTAGCTTAAAGTCCTTGGTCTCAAACTCTTCATCTACGGTGGCTTGATCTTGCTCGCCAGACGATAAAAATTCTGTAAAATCTATGCCATTGCTGTGCATGGACTCATATGATCCCACTGCACTTATACGTCCTTTATTCATTAAAACTATGAGATCTGCTTGCTCTAGAAATTGCAGCTGATGTGTCACCAAAACAACTATGTGTTCACGTAAGTAACCTTTAATACATTCGTCGAAAAGCTGTTGGCCAACATGTGTGTCGACAGCACTTAGGGGATCATCTAGCAAATAAATATCAGCCTGCCGATAGACAGCCCGTGCTAAATTAATACGGGCCTTTTGACCCCCCGACAAAGAAGCACCACGTTCCCCCACTATGGTTTTGTCCCCAAATGGCAAAAGTTTGAAATCCTGCTGCAGGGCACACTTGTTTACTGTCATATTATAACGTCTCTTATCCATGGGTAAGCCAAAAAGTATATTTTGACGAACAGTACCCGTAAAAAGCCAGGGTTCTTGTGAAGCAAAAGAAACACTTCCGTTTACATTTATATGGCCGGATATAGGGGCCAGTTCACCCAATACGGCCTGTATTAGACTGAAAAAGTTAAGAAAATTTAATCATAAAACTTAGTGAAGTTTTTTGTTATCATTTACCTGGATTTACCTGAGCCAACTGGTCCAATAACAGCCACCAAAGTTTTGGGTTTTATATTTAAGTTAATCTCACTCAAACTAAAATCTGCACTTTTAAAGTCCCACTTGGCCTTAAAGTCGCGCATATTAACGCCAGATTCTTCCCTTTTAATTATAAGGGGCAAATTTGATGTCTTACCATTTTCACAAATAATAGCACTGACAGTATTGTTGGCAATAATTTCGTTCTTTTTAGCTGACACTGGTATTTCCTCTAACATCATAAAAGCCTGCAAACGCTTAAAGGTCACTAAAGTCTCTGCAAACTGTTGTACGGCCAAAGGAAAAAACACAGTCATGATACCTCTTAAAATATTATAATAAGCTGTAACAACAAATGCCTTTTCAGCTGTTAGAAAGTTGCCCAACAACACAAAACCCACCAAGCTGCCAAATATAGATATTCGTGTTATAAACATTATAAAAGAACCCAACAAGCCACGCACATAGTTGACATTACGTATCGCTTTCATTTCTTTGTGTCTTACATGACTCACAATCTTGCCGAAGGGATATTCCCAGGCATACATTTTGATTACTTGTATACCAGCGATAATCTCATTCATCATGCGTACACGCTCATCTGTAAACAAGGCTGTACGTAAACGTAAAATTGATGTCATTCGACCTAAAAACCCTTGCAAAGGGATAAACGGCAACATGAGTATATTACCAAACAAGGAGGAAATACCAATCTTAAAGAAAAAAAAATATTATTAATTGAAAAAAAATATTCACCAAAAAATTCTCGTTAATGCCAACAAACCTTTAAATACATTGAATACGTAACAAGTGCCACCGCTATCGGTCCAATCCATAAGTAATGTATATGCATGACAGACGTATCAAAGCGTCCTACATCATTTGACATTAGATTTACTACTTGACCCGAAGTTGTACGGCAAATGCTGGCCTTATTCAAGCGCAATGATTTCCGATAAATCAAACTACAAAAAGCCACACGTATTTTCATGCCGGAATGCTGAAGGCCCAACATATTGGGATGGAAAAGGAACACACACAAAATATTGTTTAAAATGACAGCCATAGCATAAAGGTAGGCGCTAGTCTTGTCTTTTGCATTTGTATTAGAGAGGGCATAGAATTGCATTAATTTACTAAGAAGGAAAGGTTGCATGCATCTGAAAAGAGGAATTTTTTTAAATCTAAATACGCATATATTTATCGTCTAATATAAAAAGGCGTAACTTAGTTTATTTTGTAGATTAAAAGGGGGAAAGAATATTCCTTAAAATTTTTAGAATTTAACATATGAAATTACTAGCAAACTCTTTTTTAAATTAACAAAAAAAAAATGATATTAATATATAAGTAAAAAGCCCATAACACACACACGACATTGTATATAAAATATGGTAGCATTTCAATACCAATCTAGTAAATGGTTAAAACGCCTCCTCACTAGATGGCGTTAGTATAAGATCGAAAGAAGGAAAGAACTTTGGTTTGGATAGATTTATATATAAAAAACTTTGTGCTGATTCACCACGTATATTGGCCAGTGAGTTAAATAGCTGATGCTTTCAACCAAATAACTAACAGCCAATCAATAGGTACTGATGCTGGAAATCAGTAAATAAAACCTTGATTTTTCAATAAAGTTTTTTTTTCTTAAACTAAAAAATATATTAATTTCTTCATTTGCAAAAACAGAATTTAGTAAGGATCGAATTTGAGCCTAAAGCAAATATAACAAAACTGCCTTAAAATAAATCGTTTAACTATAAATAAGACAAGTAAGACCGCTATATTCGGTTAAGCCGAATTTTATATACCCGCCACAACGTGTAAGGGGGTTAACTCAATTTTTTTTAAATTTTGTGTGGCAACCCCCTTGGGGATGGAGATAGGGAGTAAGTATGTTCTAGAAAAATAGTTCTGCAGAACACTTCATTTCTCTAAGGCCTACTTTGGGAAAGTTATGGGCTTTTTACATCAATTTTGTAAATTTTTTATGGCAACCCCCTTAGGTGATATACTGATCGATGCAGAATCAATTCCTGAGTCGATTTAAGATCCGTCTGTCCGTTCATCCAGCTTGGTGTCTACGTATTTATGTAATTGAAGTAGAGCAAGTTTTTTTGGTACTGGCATGAGGCTTATTGGCTCTGGTGATGATCATTCCATTTTTTTGGCAAATACCCCATATAATTGTCCTTCCAGAATAGGCACTTTGTTCTATTACTAACTCAAATATCTCAATAAAAAAACATTTAAGTATGTTTAGATTTATATCATCAATTAGAACATTGAATACAAATGTGATCAGTCCATATTTTGGTATATCTCCCATGCGGAAGTTCCCCCATGAATAAACATTTTGGGCTAAAATTGGCTCTAATATAATTTTATCTTCACGAAATTTCCCATTTATGTTTATCTTAATGCCACCAACTATTACAATTAATGCAAATATTATCGGTTCATATTTTCACAAAGCTCCCATACTAATGTGCTCTAGGGTATAATATGGTCGGGGTTGGCTAAAAAACCTCCCTTACTTGTTTAAAGGTACTTTTTTTAGATATTTTATTGAGGTACTCTAAACCAATTAAGACAGACACATAGTTAAAATTTTTTGACAAATTTGATAAATGCCCGTTTGGTACTTTGAAAAATTTTTATTTAAAATTTTTAGTATTTTTTTAAGATAAAGATTTTTATTTCGGTGCCATTTGTTAAAAAACAAAGACTTTTAGGACTTTGCAATCATCAACCAAAAAAAAAAACATTTTTTGAACAGCGATTAAAACATTATCACAAAAAGGGATAAGCTCACATAATAAGGAAATAGTTTGTAGCCCAGTAGGGACATAATATAAAGCAAAGATTTAACAAACGTGTTTTAATAGCATCATAACAGTTCAAAGTATTCAAGTGCACCGGGGCTTTGTTCGTAAATGTATAAATAATATGTAAGTACTCAGTTTGAAAAAGAAATTGTGCTTACCTTAAACCGATTTCGATGATAAATAATCCAATACCCAGTAACATATAATGAAAACCAAATACCTTAAAAGTGGCCTTAAACAGGCTGGGATCTTTATTTGTGCCCTTGACTTTTTTACATTGTTCTTCCCATGCAGCGCTAAGTTTATTTCCAACATATTCTGTAAAAGGAATAAAGCAATAAACGAGTAAAATATAGGTTTGTATAAGAGTTTATATTTGTTGTTGATTGTTTAAATGTATCTTTAAGTACAATTCCTTGCGATCTATGAGGAAAGAGCACAACAATGATTGCCTGGGATGTATCATTATTACTGAGATGAAAAGAAGTACAATATTGGCCAATAGAATCTACTTTGAACTAAATAAGCAGTTTAAAAGCAAAGCTACCTGCCGACAAACAATAGTCACTCTCTACAGGACACTGATAAAACCAGTGCTTACATATGGTTCTAAATAATGGATATTTGCGAAAGCAGATGAGGCAGTGCTTGAAGTGTTCGTGACTAAAATTGTAAGGAAGACGTTTGGGCAAGAATACCGGTGTCTTTTAAGCCCCGAGCTGTATAAGCTGTTTACATTTGCTAATAAGGATGAATAGGGGTGAAAGCAGACCGGGTAACGGGACGCGTAGAAGGGGAAAACCAATGGAAGGATCAGGTAAGGACGACATTTTGAAACTTTATTTCGGAAATTGTCGAAGCGGATGTAATAGCGTTCTGTAATAGCCACTTAGGTAAGTAAGTAAGCAAATAACTGAATATATTCACTGTGGGTAGTCAAGAACATTTATATCCTGCAAAAATGGAATAAATTTTTGTTTATATAAGGTATGTATTAGTGTGCTTTGATTGTTTGTCCCTTGATATAAGGTTAGGTGCGTCTAGATCCCGAAGAAAATATTTTTGGGGGGCATGAATATTGTTGCCTATATACAGTAGTACCAGGTTAATATATCTACATGCCAACCTTGATAGCTCTAGGTAGGGAAAGAAAACCTCAAGGTAGACACCACGCTTCTGTACAATATACAGACGTAGAAAACTTACGTGCCGACTGGGTCACGTCACAACATATCTCTTACTTTCTTTGTGTTAACACAAGCAACGTTTTTTTATAAGTGTGGAGATTCATCGGAACAAGAACCACCCCATTCCAACAAGCTATAACCCAGGCAACCATTTAGTGGTTTTTTCGCACAGTTTTTAAGGATTTTTCAAACCCTTTATATGTAGTCCTCAACAAGATTGATTAATTTCTGTAACATATTGTCAAATAAGACAAAATTTGTTTTTGTTCCAGTTTTTTTAAATATAGATGGCATTGTGGGTTTTTAAACCATATCTTATCTGATCTTATCATGAGATATGCATATTTAAAAAAGATTTTCTTAAAAATAATCTATTATATAAAGAAGGGGTGTATGTATGTATGTATGTATGTATGTATGTTTGTATGTTTGTATTTTATAGCTGGCCACACCAGTGGACCGATTTTTTTGAAATTTTTACAGGGAGTTATCTCAAGTCTGGAAGGAACAATAGGCTACTTTTTTTTAAAAAACTATTGCTGCCACGCCCACAATACGCCCATTTGTGTGGGAAGGTTAGGTTATGAATGGCCTAACAAAATTACCCAAGGCCATATTGATCAAACGCTTAGAGCTAAATACATGAAATTTATAACACGTGTTAAGCTCTACATGTTTGTTAAAATGCACATGAATTTTTAAACATTGGGCCCGTAAAGGGATAAAAAGGGGACAAAAAGGGAAAAATCTGTAACCTACTATCTTTTGATGTATATAAGATAGAAACAAAATTTAAAAAGTTTAGCGTTTTCCTTAAGAAAAAACAGACAGGTATCTGGAGTTTTTTTTTTTTTAAGTTGGTCCGAAAGGGCGAAAAAAGGGGTTAAAATTATATTTTGGTACTTTTTGGTACTTTTTTGTTGCTTTTAAACCAGTAAAGGTAGAAAAATTTTTCAAATTGCGTTCGATAGGTTTTACAAAAATATGATTACGCTGTTCGTACTTTTTTCAAATTTTGGGCCCAAAGGGTAAAAAAAGGGTTAAAAATATATTTTGATTTTTTTATTCGTTTTTTATAACTTTTAAACCAATAACGATAGGAACATTATTCAAATTAAGTGTAACAGGCCTAAAAAATCTGAGTATGTTTTTAGATACTTTTTAAATTATTAAATCCTAAGGGCAAGAAAGGGTTAAAATTAGGTTTTAGTACTTTTTGTAACTTTAAAATCAAATAAGATAGAAACATAATTTAAATTCCTCTTCCAGACCGATTTTTGGAAATTAGTTCGCACATAAGCGGCTTTTAAAGTAAAAATTTTGAAGGTAAAAAAGTGGGCGGTGCCACGCCCATAAAAGTTAAACTTATTATGCTGGTACTTTTATTGCACTGATTTTTTAAAATTGGCACACATATAGAAGGCCTCTAATTCCGAAATTTTAAAGGACAAAAATGGAGGATTGCAGCGCCCACAAAAATGTAAGTTTTCATACTGGTTCTTCTATTGTTGCAATTTTTATGAAGCTCAAAAATAGGCCGATAATATTTATTTTCGGTAAAAAAATGGGTGGCATAAAGATAGACAAACGTGCAAAATAATGTGAAGATAAGGCCATATTTGAGCCAGTTATAGCCCAAAACGCCTTATCCGGGAGGACATTTGTATGGGAGCTCTGTCGAAAAATTAGCTGATCATCACCACAAACAACATGCTTTTTTCTTATGCCAAAAAACTTATCTGTTCCAAATTTCATCGAAATATCTGCAAAAATGCGGTCTCTACTTTGTTTACAAGAATACATTAATAAGGCTGAATTCCAAAACGCAGTTTGCCTTGCATTAAAAATTTTCAACTTCTTCCCTTATTCACTCTTTACAATTTGGACAACGTTTTTTGCTTCCAGGACATTAATATAACTGTAAGCACTCATTTGGAAGTAGAAGATATTACCAGAAACATCATCTTTGCTTTCAGGAAAAACTTGAAATTTCGTGATGCAAAGCAAACTGCGTTTTGGAATTCAACCTAACTGCCAGCCGGACGGATGGACTGACAGGTTTTAATCGACTCAGAAAGTGATTCTGTGTCGATCGGTATAATTGGAGGTGGGTCTCAGACCTTTTTCTTTGGTGAGGCACAAAAATTTGCACAAAAGCATAATAAAATTTGAATTTAACATTATAAGAGAAGTTTGAACTTCTTTTGAAAAATATTTGATATGTGATCCCTGTATCTATCTATTATATAAAGAAGGGGTGTATGTATGTATGTATGTATGTATGTATGTATGTATGTATGTATGTATGTACATATGTATGTATGTATGTATGTATGTATGTATGTATGTATGTATGTATGTATGTATGTATGTATGTATGTATGTATGTATGTATGTATGTATGTATGTATGTATGTATGTATGTATGTATGTATGTATGTATGTATGTATGTATGTACATATGTATGTATGTATATATGAATGTATGTATGTATGTATGTATGTATGTATGTATGTATGTATGTATGTATGTATGTATGTATGTATGTATGTATGTATGTATGTATGTATGTATGTATGTATGTATGTATGTATGTATGTATGTATGTATGTATGTATGTATGTATGTATGTATGTATGTATGTATGTATGTATGAACGTATGTATGTATGTATGTATGTATGTAAGTATGTATGTATGAATGTATGTATGTATGTATGTAAATACATATGTATGTATGTTTGTAATTTATAGCTGTCAACACCAGTGGATCGATTTTTTTGAAATTTTTACAGCGAGTTACTTAAAGTCTGGAAGCAAGGGGCTAAGATTATATATAGAAGTTTATAAATAATTTTTGCTTATTAAAACTTTCTGAATATCCAAAACTGTAAGCCTGGTAAATTTCCAATTTTTATGAGCTAAGTAAATAGTAGGGCTGACTTATTATTTATTGCAACTTATGTGGGGCAACCAATAAATTTAAAATAATATAAATTCTTTTGTGTTAACATATTTGAATAATTTTACTATGATTGGGGTAGCGAAGCACACCGGGGCTTAGCTAGTATTTTATAAAAAAACTTTTTGAAATTGCATGTTACACTTCTTCTTAAGAGTTTCTTTTCACTTTGCCCTACATATGCAAGGATAGCTTTTTTGCATACATATGTATAAATATATTTATATAAAGTTTCATACCTGATTTATGTTCATTTAATGCATTATAAAGATCACTTTCATTCAGTACTCTTTTGCGGCCTTTGAAAAATGTAGGCATTGTAAAACTAAAATCAGAACAATAACACAAATTAAAAAAAAACAAATATTAGAAATTTATTTATTTTGGCTGAAAAAAAGGAAAGAAAACAGAATTGTTTAACAAAAAAATATTTTCCGTTTCGTAAGTGAGAGCTCGGAAATAATTTGGCCTTCATATTTTATCTTATGAATACAAGTACTAGTCTATTAGCTTTACAACATTAATTTTGATCCAAACGAATATATTCATTAGGGTGTCCTTTATTTGCAAAAGTCGACCACGCCTTTCCTTGGCGACTTACGTTTGAACTCCGCCTGTTTACCTCTTTGTCTGTAAAATTTCCCTTATTTTTTAAAGTGAACATTTTTTTGATCTCACTATTATCTGAAAATTTTACACTTTTAGAACCACGCCTTCGCGCACCAACTTTGGTTTAAATATTGTGCTTCCTTCTGTCCGCCTACTGCTATTCCTTTATTCATTAAAGTAAAATTTCATGGTCTTATCCCTCAAAAGATTAAAGCTAAGTGCAAAATTTAATTTCTTGCCTCTGAGACCATGCCTTATCGTGCCGGCTTAGGTTTTAGATCCGTCCATCCGTCTGTCCGTCTGTTAAAATGAACTTGCCGAATCAAAGTCCTATCCTGCGAATTACGATTTGATTCAAAACTTTTAGAAATACTCGTGAAAACATCTTGATTAAGTTCATTATAAAATTTCCTTTTATTAAAAATAATTAATGTTTTTCATTAATTTCGCAAAAAACATTTATTAAAAAAAGCAGGAGCCAAATCGTTCGAATCGAAATTTAAAAATTCTTATTAGAATTCCTATACTCAAAGCATAGACAACTCGATCGATCGAATGAAATTTCGATTCGAATCGAATGCGACAATTTGGCCTCAGGTTTTTTCTACTGATACTAGCCAAGTAGAATGTATTTTCGAAAGCAGTTTCGCAATTTCATCATTAGT
Organism: Melanophora roralis; assembly: GCA_963583895.1. Taxonomy (NCBI): domain Eukaryota; kingdom Metazoa; phylum Arthropoda; class Insecta; order Diptera; family Rhinophoridae; genus Melanophora; species Melanophora roralis. The sequence continues at coordinate 56,975,051 of OY757191.1, forward strand.
ACTCTTTGAACTGTAGTAGTCTCTTTTGGCTATAAACATCACACATTAAAATTAGCAATTATTAGATTAGCTAAAAAAAAAATTTTTTTAAGTCCGATTATTTTAAAAATTAATAAACGTTGCGAAGAGAGGGTAACGCCGTTGGAATTTTCGATTGTGCGGATTTGTCAGTTACGATGTCGCAGTGGTCCAGTGAGCATTGCGCGTTTGCTGTGGACATATTTTTTAACTATTATTTAATTTATTTTTTAATTTCTTACAGTATTTCTCGTCGAAAATTTCGTTCAAGGTTCGGTATTTTTCGAATACATGCACTGAGTAAAATTTAATTAGTTTGTGGGTTCAGAGATTTCATGCAGTTGCTTTGGCTATGAATTTTGTGCGGCCAGCCTCACTGAGATCTCCAGGAGCGATTGTTTTAACACTTAAAAAAAATATCTGAAGTTTCATCCTTTTAAAATTAAAATCTTTCAAAAAATGAACTGAAATGAACTAAATTTGATTAACGCAAACATTTTTGTGAAACCATAACGGAGCGTTTTCGCACTGTAAAATCCATTTTTTGGAGCGTCGAGGCTTATTTTCACTTAAACGGCTTTGTCAACAAGCAAAACTCCAATCATTGGTGTCAAGGAATCTGAAAACCTCGATTGAAACATTAAAAGCATTGCACTGCCCTAGAGTAATTGTTTGATGTTCCTTCTCCACTCATAATAATAATAAATGGATCATTTTTCCCCAAAAACTCTTGAGTCTAGGCTATGAATGTCAACGGTGAAAATTATCGACGCATGATTACGGTATTCTTTTTGCCAGTCCTGTGAGCTCATCCTTCGTATCTTTCGCACAAGTTGTTTCAACAGGATAGGGCGACTGCACACTCAGCCAGAGCTTCGGCTAGTTTTCTCCAGGATAGTTTCCCCCAAAAACTGATCCGTCGCTTTGGGGACATCCCATGGTCACGGAGGTCACCCGATCTAACTCCAATGGATTTTTTTATGGGGTTACTTCAAAGAGAGGGCTTATAATGACAGTCCCCAATTTTTTGTGGCTTTAAAGAAAACTACTCGTCGAGAAATCAACTCACTTGAACCAAGTTCACTGCAGCGTGTGACACAGAACACAAAGCTCCGTTTTGAACAGTGTGTTTAACTCGACGGAACATATCTGAACGTAATGCTCTTTGGAAAAATAAAATCCGCATTCATTCAGTGCTTTTAAAAAAACTTTGTGTTAATAATTACGTTTTTTATATAAGTTTGAAAATATAAATCTGCCAAGATTTTGGGTTAATCGCAGTTAGGTCGATTTGGCCATTACTGTCTGTCCGTCTTTTAAAATTAACTTCTTAGTGTCAATTAAAAACCCATGGACCCAGGCCAATATCCCTCATTTGATTAAAACCGTCTATAAAGCTACAAAATTCTGTGACTATTGATTTTTTTAAATAAAACGCACGTATCTACATTGATTTTTTAACACATTTACTTGGCAAACTTTAATCTTTAATTTTATAAAACTCTGCTTGCAGATTATTTTTTTCTAGCAAAAAAATAGTTTAACTCTGCCTCCTTTATAAACACTAGACGTCACTGGAGTTCATGTTCATATTAAATTCGAACTGCTTAAAACCCACCAAAACATTAACGATGAAAAAATATTCGAATTCTGACGCGGATTTTCCGGCAACTCCTGCGGCTTAAATGACTGCATTTTAAATATGTTTTATTTAATTTTTTTTAAATTATTTGTCAAAAACCAAGTAAAATATTCGTTTTTAATTAAATATTCAAATGTTCACTCTTCGAATAGCTAAATACTAATGAATTAACGCGTTTGTTTACGGCACAAAACCACATTTAATCGTAAAACAAATATGTTTTAAGTTATCAAAGATTAAACTCCCTGTTTATTATCTTGCACATTTTTTATTTTTATACAACATAGTGCTATATATGTATGTTCATATATACAAATAAAAACATGCTACAAATAACGCCAAATAATAATAGAAAAAACTGATTAAAGATGAAAGATATAGAAAGAAACAAATTTTTGCTTCAAAAAGAAATTTTAATCAAAATAAACTTAGACAATGATTTGGCAAATTTTATCAGCATAATTAAAGCGCAATTACGTGACAACTAAATTAAGGCGACTCTTTTGTTTTTATTTGCTTGCAAAGTCAAAGTTCATAAAAAAAATATAATAATTTTTAATTGTTTTAATTTAACACCTTTATTGATTAAAAATAAACCAAATTTCAGTAAAAAGTTGACATACAGTAGATTCACATATGTATCTGTGTGCGTGTGCTTTAAAATTTTGTCTAAATCGCATCTAGAGGGATGAGATAAGACTTTATAATACTAAAAATAATTTTGTATTTTTTTTTAGAAATTTTAATTTGAAATTCATTTTCAAAGAGTAGTGCATGCAGTGAGTTTCAGTTATATTATTAGATGTTTTAAAATTAAAATGATGACAATCAAGATTTTAGTTTGAAATTCTTAATGCAGTTTATTGTAATGACCTCAGATGGGGAAAAAATTACAATAAAAATATAAACAAAAGAAGATAACGTTAAACTGCAATAAATTATTTAATAAAATATAAACATGATGCATGCTTTAGTTATCAACAGCACTACAAATTGATTGTATGAGGATGTTCTTATACACTTCAAATAGTGATAAGGGTATGTATCAGTTTGTCATTCCGTTTGTATTTTATCCATTTTGTGGCCTCATGAAGTATATGTATTTTGGATCCTATCTATAGGGAAGTCAATTTGGCGATGTCTATATGTCCATTTGTCCGTCTGTGTTGTAACAAACTTTCAGAAATATCCCTGAGATGATCGCTATTTAAAATAAACAAGTTTGGTTTATCACGGCCCTAGATATAGGAAAAATACTGCGATTTCCCGTCTTTCAGTACAAAATCCATGCACGTGTGTTGCAAAGGCAATCAACTGGCAACTCTTTTAACATTTATATGGATACAGAGACCTGCACCGAGCGGCTGACGTACGTGATACTTTTACGTGAGCACCTGCCGCGTTGGAATAAATCTCACAGTGACTTAACACCGCCACAATATTGCTGGTGACGTGGCACCCCTGATGGTTTTGCTAGACCAGTAAGGTAGAAATTCTCCATTATGACTCTGTGCAAGCCATAACAGGCCTCTTGATGACGAGTTGGGCTATAAAACCCGAATTGCGTCTAAAATTTTGATTTCGTCATTCGTCAAAACAGAGCCGTGCCGACAAAGACAAATCTCCACACGCTTGTTAAGCCGCTCCTTAATTTAAGCAAAAACCATTATGATTTCATCATGTCGCACTTTCACAATGCGACACCCAAATCATTTTATACAAAATTTTTTATTCAGGTTCAATCATTCCACCAATTTAACAACGCTTCATAATCTTCTTACTCTCAGTCAAACTGAAACCACTTACGTGCTTTAACATGCCAATGCTGGCCTCAACATGCCAATGTCGGCCGTTTAATTATTTGCTGCTAGTCTGACGCGATCTTGTTTCAGATCATAGGGTCCCTAGGAGAGGCCAGTTTCCTTACTCACTAACTTTTGAATACACTCACATCTTTTCAGCTATTAGCCTACTTCATCGGTTGCTTATATGCTTGGGTAGACCTGCCAAACTTATGGACTTTTTCTTGCGAACATCAAGTTCATAAAAGATCGCTTTCGCGATCACTCTGGGACCCACAGAAAACGGACCCCAGTATATTAACTTTCGTTCTCAGTTGCTCCGCTTAGGGAAAACCACAGGCGCCATGTGTACTCCCCAAGGAGACATCACCAATCATCAGACCATGCACCATCGAATACACGGGGGCTTCCTTATTCTCGTGGTACCGGATAGGACTATGGTTAACCTCGGAAATAGACTTCCATTAACTCCTATCCATTTCTTTTCAGCACAGATTAAGTATTGGTACCCTTTAAGCCTTGTATTGCTGTGCCAGCTGGTGGCAAAGGAACATATGTACTTTGATCCTTCCACAAATAATAATAACAGTTAAGGTTCGAAAACAACTTGCCGAGACCAAGTGACTGGCAAAACAAAACAACCAATGTGAAGGGTATATCAGATTCGGCACAGTCGAATACAGCGCTCTAACTTGTTTTTAACTAACATATTTTTGCCGTACGCCGTCGCATCTTTAGGAGCGCATCAAAACTGCGCATTTAGAAAACATGATAAAATTCTACTGCTTCCAAAAACTAAATTATTTTTTGCTGGGATATCTTAGTTAAACCAAAATCTGCTTGTCATGCGTGTAATTTCTATAATCTTGATGATGCACATCAAAGCGTGTTATGCATATGTACTTATACACGCCTGTTAACAGTGTTCTTTGGCTTTGTAAAGATTTAACTGAAAGATAAACTTTTGTAATTCATTTATTTACTCTAACACTCAAAATGTTATTTATATTTAATCTTAAAAAAAACAAAACAATTACTAAAAGCGCTCTTATCTGCCAAGTAACAGGTGGACTTGTTAATATATTTAAGTCTTGGTGACAACAATTTCTATTTATTTTTTAAAGTAGAGTGCGATTGATAAATACGCTATCGAATGAGATTATATTTTAAAAATAAATTTAATTTATTTCCTAAAATATAATCGGTTATAATTCTCTCAATAACACATTTTTATTTAAGTATGTAGATTAATTAAAAAGAAATTTCCACGATGAGACTTACATATATTTGGAAATTGCCAACAATGAGTTTGTGCGATATTTTTTTTAATGATAGCAGTAACAACGATTTTTTTTAATGATAGCAGTAACAACGATTATTAGAATCTTTGAATAATAACATAGCTGCGAGAGTATCAAAAAATTAGACTTAGATTTATTGGAGCAAATTAAAATCGACTCTGAAATTAAAATTTCGGTCGAATAATCGATTAGGGTTTCTTACGCAACTCGACTGATTCGAACAACATAAACTTAGCGCAAACAATACTACAGTTTTATAAACTTTTAGCAAAACCATACTTAAAAGGTTTTAATTAAGACTAAATCGTATTTAGTAGGCCGACAACAACGTGAACAGTTTAATAAAATTTTATTCAAAAACTCTTTGCTAAATCTGGTGTATTCCTTGATATCTTGACCTGTTTCCTTCATATTGTACATTCAAAAACAATCCTTCTTCCTAAATTCAATACTCCAAAACTCTCAAAACTCTCAGGGTGTCCGGTGGCTAATTTTTATTTTTTTAAAACTTAAATAAAACCGTAATAATTAACACAAAGAAATTGTGATTTAATTTTTAAAGAGTTTGTCATCTAGATATCGTCCTTCGAGTTAAACATACTGTTTAAAACAGAGCTTTGTATTCTGCACCACACGCTGCAGTAAACATGGTTCAATTGAGCTAATTTCTAGCAGCATATTTTCTCTTACAGTTACAAGGAATTGGGAATAGTCATCATAAACCTTGTCTTTAAGGTAGCCCTATAAAAAAGATATGGCAACCTTAGTGGTCAGTGGGTGTCCCTAAAGCGACTGATCAGTTTTTGGGGGAAATTTTCCCAAAGCAAAATTATCGAAGCTCTGGCTGTATGTGCAGTCGCCCCATCCTGCTGAAGTCATCTGTATAAAGAGTACGATGGATGAGCTCGCAGGTTTAGCAAAAATCATGCTTCAATTGTTTTCACCGTTGACATTTGTCGCCTGACCTCGAGAATTTTCGATGGTCAATTTATCTCATGCGTTGATAATGCACACCAAACAGCTAACCTGGGGCAAGGCAATGGTTTTGATGTTCCAGTTGAGGTTTGCGGGTTCTTGGAGACCAGTAGCAGCAGTTCTGCTTGCTGGCATGGCCGTTTAAGTAAAAATGAGTCCCGTTGCTCCAAACTATGGTATCTGCAAAGAAAAAACGCTTTCTTTTAGTTCTTGAACAATTTGAATTTTAAAATTTTATAAATAACTACTCCTGGAAGTCTCAGTGAGGCTGCTATTTTCCGTATTAAAAGTCGCAGATTTTCATCTAAACTGCTTCCAACCAGTTAAATGATTCAAAAGTCCTTGAAGATCGACTGGGCCCTGGGCGTAGAACATTCATAGCCAAAGCAGTGGTGCAAAATCATTGCGCCTACAAACGAATTAAATTTACACTCGGTCCATTACGTATTCGCCGAATACCAAACTTTGAACAAAAAGTGTCGACGAGCAATTACGTAATAATCATTACCCTTAAAAACTGCGAACGCGCGATGTTTACCCAAACACTGCTTTATCATGGTTGACAAATCCACACAATCGATATTTCCAATGGCGCCCACCACCCTCCGATTCGTTTCCAACTTTTTAGAATAATCGTATTTAAAAATATAAATTTGGCATCAGGCACCCTGTACATATATATGCGTATAACGGCAAAATATTCCTGAGCTCGCATGACCATTTCAACCAAGCATTACTTGAGCAAAATTTGGAAAGAATTTTTTTGGGTTTTAAGAAAATTAAAATAAATACAAACATACAGATTTACAAAAAAAAAAATGGTTCCAGCGGTTTTTTTTACTTCAGGAGATCAAACAATCGATTGTGTTAACAAATTTCTAGATTTTGACTCTTAGCTGCAGGTCTCAAGATATATAAGCAATGTCTACTAATAAGGCAAGTGATCCTTTCTTTGGGCTTTCACTTAAAGGTGAACTAGAGAATTAACTGATTCGGAGGTCGCAAGATAGATTTATACTTCTTTGGTAAGACCTATCTTGGATTGCACAGCGGTTGCAGTTGGTATCTACAAATGCAGTTTTAAGTTTTGATGTTACGAAAAAATATTTTACCCTGTATTAAATTGACGGTCGTAAGAGTCCAGGCAACTGAAAATAAAGCTATTATTATCAGTGGAAACCCGTTAAAAGTTTAAACCTTAGCGCCATGGCTGTTGAACCATAGCGCCAATTCAGCTGGTTGTCTCGGTTTCACATACGACCACTATTGCTTGGGTAATGGTATTGATCTTGTTTTCTTTCTTAGAGTAACGACCCGGTGCAAAAATAATTTTTTCAGCTTTCCTGCTTTTAAATGTGTATGTTTAGATATGTACTTTTATCCAGAGATGGAAAATATTATTTATTTAAAAATTATCAGTCAAAAATAATTTACAAGAAAGTCAAGTAAAGCACAGCATCTTGATGGTATCAAATTAAATTTTTAGAAATAAAGTGCTTTTAATATTATTGACTATTATCTTTTAGTCAAAAGATAATAAGTATTTTTTTTATTTTATTTATTTTTCAATTTTTTTTTTGGTTTTTGCAAAAAAAATTGTTACTTTTCCATTCATATAAAATCTTACAAGTTAGAGCGCTGTATTGGGCTGTGCCGAAACTTATATACCCTTCCCATTGGTCTTTTAATATATCCAGCCATATTTTCTAGCCGAGTAGTTTTGTACTGCAAATGTTATAATTAAAAAAATTGTTCCGGGCTTAAAGTCCATAGCAATCCCAGTTTTCGAAATAGAAAACTTTATAAAATTTTATCGTTCGTATGAATAACAGAAATACCGTGTAAAATGTTTGAGGTCGAGAATTTGAATAGTTTTCATTCTTCGTAATAAACGTTTTTTGATTGTTGTTAATTTTTATGGGGATTCTTGTCCCCCTGCTCCCCTCCAACTTTTTTTTCCAAAATGTATAAATTATTTTATCATTACCTTTGGTGGAACATTCGAAGTCGATAGCAATTATAGTTTTTCAAGTAAAGCGAATCAAAGATTTTATAAAAATTGTTTAGTTATATGGGGGGCTACCCTACCTCTGCTTCTATTCACATAATATTTTTCTACAATGTTAGCCTTATTACTTCTTATAAAACATTAGATGACGATAGCTGTTATAGTTTCCGAAAAATTGTGTATCGAAAATTCCATAAAAATTGTTAATTTGTATGGGAGCAACGCTTTCCCCTTCTCTTGCCCATAATATTTTTTTGCAAAAAGTAGGTCCTTTTGTCCAGTTACTTTTCGTAGATCATTTGAAGTCGATATCTGTAATGGTTTCTAAGATTTAGTGTAAGAAATATTTCACAAAATTTGTACAATTGTAGGGGAAATCCCACTTCCCCTAATCCTGTCTTAAAAAATGCTTCCCTTATTTAGGTCCATATCTTCAAAGTGTCCGTGCTAAGTTTTGTGGCAAGAGTGACTATATTTACTGAGATATAAAGCGATATATTCACAGATTTTGTCCTAAGAAAATAAGATTTTTTGGGTTTTCGCTGAACCGACTTAGCTGATTTTAAATAGCGACTGTCTCCAAATATTTCTAACAGTTTGATACTAATAACTGGTCCGTATTTTATATTTGACTTCGAAAACTTGATTTTAACAAACGGACAGATGGACAGACGGACATGGCTATATCGACTTCCCTATCCATAAGAACCCAGAATAAATATACGCTATGGGGTCGCAAATGGATAATAAAGAAATTACAAACAGAATGACCCTTATCACTATGTGAACGGTATAAAAATAAAACAATTGTTGTGTGGTCATAATTAACTTTTATAAAAATTTAAAAATAATTCTTTGGCATCATTATTATACCCAAAAATTAGTACAGTAACTGACTGTAAGTTATTTGAAAAGTGTTCCGTAAGGTTATTTTTAATAAAGTATTGAACTTGAGCCTGATAAAAAAAATAAAATTGTCTTAAAACAAATAGTTCAACTAATAAATAAACGAAAACGCAATTAGTTTTTTTTGTAAATGTCTGTAGGGAAACTTTAAATTGCATTAGAAACATATGAAAAATTAGGTAATATTATGATTTTTTACTAATTTTTAAGGGTTTGAATTTACATGAGCCTTTCTTTTTTTGATTTTAGTAAAAACCTTGTTGGAAGGTTTTTTAATTTTTTGATTATGCTTAAAAAATTTTTCGAGTGTAGATTATACATATATTCCCCCAAATGCGCTTATGGCTGAGCATGAAAGCTTAAAACATAATACATTGCAATTTCAACCTTAAATAAAACAAATTTAATAATATCGATTTTCTGACACAAAATTAAAAGTCAATCTCATATATTAAGAGCATCTCACACACAAACAAACTTATGTGCTTATGCGCTCAAATCCCTTAAGTTGCACTAAAAACGCACACATACATATATGTTTAAATAGAAAATGTTTTGTTCTTAAAAATGAGCACAAAACATTCGATTTTCAGCAAAAGTTTTTTGCATACAAAATGCGAAACAAAAAAAGAAAGAAAAAAAACAAATGAAAACTTTTGAAATTTCAATACAAGAAATATGTAAATTTTACAACATATTGTTCGCAATTGGTACATGTAAATTTGGTAGGTATGTACATAAATGTGTAAGAACTAACACAAATATGCAAAAATCTAGAACTGAGTTCCCTGCAGAAAACGAAACTAGTCCTTAAATGCGTGTGTAGGACTACTCCAAAAATAACCTTATGGTCCTTTTAATATTATGATGTCCTAGGGCCGGATCATACAACTCATCATTTCATTATATCACACTAGGTTCAAAACAACTCTTTGATACACCAGAGAGGATAAATTTCGACAACTTAATATGCAATCGTTAAAATAAAAAAAACTTACACGTTTCTACAAGTTCTTGTTTGGTAATGACACGGTCTATCACTGGACTATATTGGAACCTGTTTTTACTAGACCATTCCAACTAAAATGGACCATGTGTTCCAAAATTATTTACAGGGTCCTCGTTTGGTAAATATTCTTACACAAAAAAATTTAAAATATTTTCAATGAAGAATTTTGAAATTCCAGTTACGTTTTAATAGATTCTTAATTAACAATTTAATAGTAGCAATTAAAATAATTTAATTGGAATATAATAAAATTATTCACATTTTTTAGTTAAGTTAATTAAAAGTTTTAGTTGAATTGTGACAAACTGAAATATTTTTTTTCTTATTTATTACATTTATTTATAATTATTTTAATTTACAATTGAAACTAATTTTAGTTTAAGTTACCAGTCCCAACATGGGCAAGAAGACTGGTTTAAAACTATTGATGTAACCGGTTCCTTAGGGTAGGGAGAGGGACTGGTTCTAGTTCTTGCACTTTGTAGATTAAAGGTCAATTCTTTATAAGCAACTTTTGCATTAAACGCTTAAGATCCTGTTCAAGCCACTATGTATGTATTAACGTAATAGTACCCATAAAACATATAACTAAAAAATGAAAAAAGTATTAAAATAAATAAAAGTTTCGGTGCAAGGGTGTAATGAACCCAGTAGCAGCGGCAAATGTTGATCTTCTCGCTAGTCAGGTGCCATCGTCATCGAATTATCGTAAGTCAATTGCTTCAATAGAAAAACCATATGTGCGGGCTAAAGATTATTAGTCAATTTAAAAGCATTTTGTGTGACGTCACCGATCCAAACATGCGCAGAAAATTTCAAATTTTTTATTTATTCATTGTTATTTGCAGCTTACTAATCAAAATGAGTCCAACAATAAAGGTGTTCATTTTAATTCTTTTCTATAAAATCACTGGTTTCTTAGCTGCAGATAAAGAAAATTAAATTGGCTTCGTTTAACACTGATTGATGAACCATCCAACAAATAAACTTTTAGATACAAGATAGTGCTGGTCTACAGAAAAGAAATAAATATTTAGCCTTTAAGAATAACTATGTTGTCTTAAAAGATTTTAAATCGGTTAATTCAGGCCCTCTTTTAGTTTTTTTTTTTATCGGGCTGAGAACTTTTAAGGGACCTTACCAATATTTCTACCGATATAGGGCTTTTTTACTGATACATTTCATATTTACTTGAGAACACTTTGATCGGTTTTCATCAAAATACCACAAAATATGATTAGAAATAAAATTTATTTAAGTCAGATAAATAAAATTTGTTTATATTTTAAAATTTTTTGAGAGATATTCACATATATGTACAAAACTATTAGCTATCATTGCAAAGAAATATTTTTAATCGATTTTACAATTCCCTTTCCTTTTTTTCCTTTTAACATGTCCACCTCTTTGCCTATATATGTAACACAATCAAAATGGTTATCGCGTTTAATTGCAATAAATTTATAATTTCAGCTAATTTATTGGCATAAATTTATGACTAAGTTAACTATTGATAAACGTACATAAATGTTTCCAAAATATACACGCAAATATACACACGTAGGCACACAGCAACTCAACACTTCTGGTTGTGTTGTTATGTTTGCACAATATTCCAAAATTATTAAAAATCATTTGTTCTATTAAAGAATTACACCATATATAACTCATTACCATTTAGAAAGGTTTTCCGGGTAAAATGCTGTCAAACTCTATACTCAAAAAATTATTTATGTTTAATCAACTCAAAATCTATGATAAATAACTGGATATTCATTTAAAATACCTCCAACAAAATATTCAATTAAATTAACAAACTATATCAATTTAATTCAGACATCAAAAATTAGCTTACATATTCGTCTAAATCTAACTAGATTTTCTGTCATTTACAGCAAAATCTCAGATACATTGGACTTTCGAAAACCCAAACCTTTTTTTAATTTTATCCGTTTTTTTTTCTTTACAAAAAATTTTTAATTTATACAAATTTTTGATTTTTAGTTTGGCTTTAGTTCATATAATAGTTGTGTTCAATAACTTTCCAGTAATTACTAGCAACGAGAGAGCAAAAAAAATATTTTCAAAACTGCTCTCAAAAATATTTGAAAGTAAATGAACACTTTTACAGTCAAAACTTGCAAGCAAATGTATTTTGTTATTGTAAACTTATAAAAATTTAAAACTTAAATTTTTTTTCAAAGCATAATGACAGAAAGACTGTTTGAATAATTTCTGATAGTAAAATTTTTACTAGCAGAAATTATCAGAAACATTTTTGTTTCTAAACATTTTACGCTCTTTTTTGGCTCTCTAGCTGCTAATTTTTTGTGTACGTGAACACTTACTAGTAATAATTATCGAAAATAAGTGATAATTTTCTGTATATGAACACACCTAATTTCTTTTTTATTAGAAGAAATTATTATTTTCCGTTAATGTTGAAAGAAACTTTCAATTTGAAAAAAGCAGATTTTTCTACCGCTACTAGCCGAGTAGAATGCATTTTCGAAAGCAGCTACGCAATTTCATCATCAGTACTCTTTGAACGGTAGTAGTGTATATGGTTGTAAACATCACCTATTTAACTTACATGTAACAGAGAAAAGTATACGGTATCAGTGTTTTCCTTCTGTTTTTATTTTGTAAGTTAGGACGAAGTTTATTTTTCATATAAACTATGCTTTTTTCCATTAAAAGTCTCCTTGGCAACACTTGACTAACGGACAAGCATTTGTCCATCTCTCAGATGGAACGAAACGCTTTTTATTATTGTATATCATACAATAGGGGTAATCACTTTTTTAATTTCTTTTATTGTCAACGACAAATTGATAGAAATTATTAAAGATCATTTTGCACCGTGCCATGTGTGAGTTATATGTTAATTTTTATTTATTGTTGAACTAATTGTTTTTAATTTAAATTTTTGATTTTTAGTTTGGCTTTAGTTCATATAATTTCTTTTTTATTAGAAGAAATTATTATTTTCCGTTAATGTTGAAAGAAACTTTCAATTTGAAAAAAGCAGATTTTTCTACCGCTACTAGCCGAGTAGAATGCATTTTCGAAAGCAGCTACGCAATTTCATCATCAGCTAGTAGCGGTAGAAAAATCTGCTTTTTTCAAATTGAAAGTTTCTTTCAACATTAACGGAAAATAATAATTTCTTCTAATAAAAAAGAAATTATATGAACTAAAGCCAAACTAAAAATCAAAAATTTGTATTAAAAACAATTAGTTCAACAATAAATAAAAATTAACATATAACTCACACATGGCACGGTGCAAAATGATCTTTAATAATTTCTATCAATTTGTCGTTGACAATAAAAGAAATTAAAAAAGTGATTACCCCTATTGTATGATATACAATAATAAAAAGCGTTTCGTTCCATCTGAGAGATGGACAAATGCTTCTCCGTTAGTCAAGTGTTGCCAAGGAGACTTTTAATGGAAAAAAGCATAGTTTATATGAAAAATAAACTTCGTCCTAACTTACAAAATAAAAACAGAAGGAAAAGACTGATACCGTATACTTTTCTCTGTTACATGTAAGTTAAATAGGTGATGTTTACAACCATATACACTACTACCGTTCAAAGAGTACTGATGATGAAATTGCGTAGCTGCTTTCGAAAATGCATTCTACTCGGCTAGTAGCGGTAGAAAAATCTGCTTTTTTCAAATCGAAAGTTTCTTTCAACATTAACGGAAAATAATAATTTCTTCTAATAAAAAAGAAATTATATGAACTAAAGCCAAACTAAAAATCAAAAATTTGTATTAAAAACAATTAGTTCAACAATAAATAAAAATTAACATATAACTCACACATGGCACGGTGCAAAATGATCTTTAATAATTTCTATCAATTTGTCGTTGACAATAAAAGAAATTAAAAAAGTGATTACCCCTATTGTATGATATACAATAATAAAAAGCGTTTCGTTCCATCTGAGAGATGGACAAATGCTTGTCCGTTAGTCAAGTGTTGCCAAGGAGACTTTTAATGGAAAAAAGCATAGTTTATATGAAAAATAAACTTCGTCCTAACTTACAAAATAAAAACAGAAGGAAAACACTGATACCGTATACTTTTCTCTGTTACATGTAAGTTAAATAGGTGATGTTTACAACCATATACACTACTACCGTTCAAAGAGTACTGATGATGAAATTGCGTAGCTGCTTTCGAAAATGCATTCTACTCGGCTAGTAGCGGTAGAAAAATCTGCTTTTTTCAAATTGAAAGTTTCTTTCAACATTAACGGAAAATAATAATTTCTTCTAATAAAAAAGAAATTATATGAACTAAAGCCAAACTAAAAATCAAAAATTTGTATTAAAAACAATTAGTTCAACAATAAATAAAAATTAACATATAACTCACACATGGCACGGTGCAAAATGATCTTTAATAATTTCTATCAATTTGTCGTTGACAATAAAAGAAATTAAAAAAGTGATTACCCCTATTGTATGATATACAATAATAAAAAGCGTTTCGTTCCATCTGAGAGATGGACAAATGCTTGTCCGTTAGTCAAGTGTTGCCAAGGAGACTTTTAATGGAAAAAAGCATAGTTTATATGAAAAATAAACTTCGTCCTAACTTACAAAATAAAAACAGAAGGAAAACACTGATACCGTATATTTTTCTCTGTTACATGTAAGTTAAATAGCTGATGTTTACAACCATATACACTACTACCGTTCAAAGAGTACTGATGATGAAATTGCGTAGCTGCTTTCGAAAATGCATTCTACTCGGCTAGTAGCGGTAGAAAAATCTGCTTTTTTCAAATTGAAAGTTTCTTTCAACATTAACGGAAAATAATAATTTCTTCTAATAAAAAAGAAATTATATGAACTAAAGCCAAACTAAAAATCAAAAATTTGTATTAAAAACAATTAGTTCAACAATAAATAAAAATTAACATATAACTCACACATGGCACGGTGCAAAATGATCTTTAATAATTTCTATCAATTTGTCGTTGACAATAAAAGAAATTAAAAAAGTGATTACCCCTATTGTATGATATACAATAATAAAAAGCGTTTCGTTCCATCTGAGAGATGGACAAATGCTTGTCCGTTAGTCAAGTGTTGCCAAGGAGACTTTTAATGGAAAAAAGCATAGTTTATATGAAAAATAAACTTCGTCCTAACTTACAAAATAAAAACAGAAGGAAAACACTGATACCGTATACTTTTCTCTGTTACATGTAAGTTAAATAGGTGATGTTTACAACCATATACACTACTACCGTTCAAAGAGTACTGATGATGAAATTGCGTAGCTGCTTTCGAAAATGCATTCTACTCGGCTAGTAGCGGTAGAAAAATCTGCTTTTTTCAAATTGAAAGTTTCTTTCAACATTAACGGAAAATAATAATTTCTTCTAATAAAAAAGAAATTATATGAACTAAAGCCAAACTAAAAATCAAAAATTTGTATTAAAAACAATTAGTTCAACAATAAATAAAAATTAACATATAACTCACACATGGCACGGTGCAAAATGATCTTTAATAATTTCTATCAATTTGTCGTTGACAATAAAAGAAATTAAAAAAGTGATTACCCCTATTGTATGATATACAATAATAAAAATCGTTTCGTTCCATCTGAGAGATGGACAAATGCTTGTCCGTTAGTCAAGTGTTGCCAAGGAGACTTTTAATGGAAAAAAGCATAGTTTATATGAAAAATAAACTTCGTCCTAACTTACAAAATAAAAACAGAAGGAAAACACTGATACCGTATATTTTTCTCTGTTACATGTAAGTTAAATAGGTGATGTTTACAACCATATACACTACTACCGTTCAAAGAGTACTGATGATGAAATTGCGTAGCTGCTTTCGAAAATGCATTCTACTCGGCTAGTAGCGGTAGAAAAATCTGCTTTTTTCAAATTGAAAGTTTCTTTCAACATTAACGGAAAATAATAATTTCTTCTAATAAAAAAGAAATTATATGAACTAAAGCCAAACTAAAAATCAAAAATTTGTATTAAAAACAATTAGTTCAACAATAAATAAAAATTAACATTTTTAATTTATTTTAACCCTCTTAGGAGGAAAGGAGCAGCTGTAGGGGACTTGCCCTAGTTTTTTTTTAAATGTTGAAGGAACTTTTACTCTAATTTTTCAAAATTTTGTATGGCAATCCCCTTAGATGATAAATAGAGAAAGTTAAAATGTTTTAGAAGTGTGTTTGGGATTGAAAATTAATTGGGGTCTGGGTAACATATTATTCCTTTAGGGGCGACTCCGGGGGAGTTGTAGGGGTTTATACTTTATTTTTTATTTTTTGATTTTGTATGGCAACCCCCTTAGGACTTGGAAATAGAGAGTAAGAATGCTCTAGAAATTTGCTTAGGGGAGGAAACTAATGGAGGTCGGTCGAAAACACTATTTCTCTAAGGAAGTTGTAAACAATTTTACATAATTTTTATAAATTTTGTATGACAACCCCCTTAGGTGACGGTGATAGGGGGTACGTGTAATCTAGAAATATATTTCGGAGGGAAAACTAGTGGGGGCTATGATACATTTTATCCCTCTAGAGGCGACTCTGAGGAAGTTGTAGGGGTTTTTTACTCCATTTTTTCAAAACTTGTATGGCAACCCTTTTAGAGCGTGGAGAAAGGGGGTAAGTATGCTCTGGGAATATACTTGCGAGGAGAAATTAATGAAGAAAAGTCGTGCACTTTATTTCTATAAGGGCGACTCTGGGGAAGTAATGGGCGATTTTACATAATTTTTGTAAATTTTGTATGGCAACCCCCTTAGGTGATGAAGCTAAGGAATAAGAAAACTCTAGGAAAAAGTTGAGAGGAAAAACTAATGGGGGCCTGTGATACATTTTATTTCCCTAGGGGCGACTCCGGAAAAGTTGTAGGGTAACATTTTTTCAAACATTGTATGTCAACCATGATAGGAGCTGGAAAAGGAAGGTAAGTATATTCCACAAAAATATTTAGAATGACAAATTATTTGAGGTTGGTCCTACACTTTACCTTTATAGGAGAACCCTGGAAGCTGTGGGAGCGATTAAAAAAAATTAAAAAATTATACTTTGTATGTTAAGGGGCGGATATAGAGTGTTAATATGTTCCACAAAAATGTTTGTGAAAAAAAAACTAATGGGAGACGGACCTATATAGCACCAGTATATGGGCAACTGCGGCGCAGTTGTTAAGGTTTTTATGTAACAATTTTAGAAAAATAACCAGAGGTAGTCTTGGTTTGTTACTTATATTTGGGTCAGTTATTGAACAAATTTACTGAATTTCAATAGCGATAAGTTTAATAAAGTCCCTTATCCCTTAACTTGTCATGCAATACATTATCCTTTAAATTGTCATGCATTATCCTGTCTCTTATCTTGTCTTGTACTATCAAATCCCTAACCTTCTTATGTACAGCCTTATCCCTCAACTTTGTGATATCTTTGCAAGCACCTTACCTTGTCATGCAAAATTTGAAAATTTTTAGGGTCAACATAAAATTTTTTTTTATTTTATAGTGTTCTTTATTTCGGCTTTAGATCGAATTATTTTATTTACAAATCAATTTTAATCATTTAAATATTTATTTAAAAAATTCCAATATTTTGATCGGCTTCACAGATTATCTTCAGGGAAGAAATATCTTTTTAACAATATACCTAATTTTTTATATACATATGTGATCACGTAGAGTTGGCAACTTGTACTTTGTTTATATTTCTTTTAGCAATTAAGTTTTTTGAAGATAATAATATATTATTTAAATCTACATACTTACAACTATGTTTATTTTGGTTTCCAAAAATTAAAAAAAAAATTTTTCATTACGGTTGTCAGATAACAGTGGCTTTTGTGTTAAGAGCTATTATGTTTTAAAAATTAATATTGCTTATACGACCTGCCGCTCAGTCACAGGGAATTTTACACGTGTTGCACAATAGTTGTATTTCCTTCTCTATAATTTACGACTAAAATGGCTGTTTTATTTAATCAAAAATATTCATCAAAATTATTTTTATATTTCCTGACTCGGTTCTGATGAGTCTGTTAAAAAAAATAAACGATATGTGTACCAAAGTCTGATTACTAAGTACATAAACAGTTATGGAAAACAAAAACCTGTTATAATAAAAAAATTTTCATCTTTATGGTACTCAGCACCGGCAACACAACCCGACGGCAATTTTTATGGTTTGTCGAAAAGATATATGACAATGTAATGGATAATTTAATGCATGGACAAAGCAAAGAATAATATTATTCTAGCATTGCCGACGCCAGAATGGGCAAAATCAACGCCATCAAAACTAACTGCCAGCGGTGTTCTTACACGAGCATTGCAATTAAATCGGCGTTATATTTACACCGAAGCTGAGGTACCGCATCCAGCGAACTCAACGGTGGCGCACTCATACTTTCTATGCAGACGTTGGAGCATACAAACCCAACCCGGTAAAAATTTCTGTCGGCAGGGCACTAATACACCCTCTGCATTGTTGGCAACTCAACGCCATCATAAATTTCTGTGGACGGCGCTCTATTACCGGCATTACAGGATCCGGGGCTGGAAAACTCAACCCAGTAGCTCTGAATTATTAAAAAATATGCGGTAGGACCTTTGTATAAATAAAATATATTCAAAAAAAATCCTTTTGCCTTTGATTGATAAGACTTCAGGGCACAAAAAATGTGATTAAACAATTGTTATTCATAGCGTTTTCTTTCTTTGACAAGGTACTTTTTGTCAACTCAAACTGAAAAATTGTTTTGCAGTTTTTTAAGGCCACACAGTGCAGAATATAATATTTTCTCTTAAACAGAGTTATCCTGCCCCCTAAAGGGTGAGTTCATTAGTAAATAAGTTCCACAAGAAAGAGGTAGGGAAATTTTTTGCTGAACTCTTTTATAATGAGAACTTAACTTAAAAAACAAAAAAAAATTATTTTACCAAGTGTTTTTTTGGTCTTTTTTTCACAAAGTAGAAAGTTTTCCGATTATTTAAGTTAATAAAACTGTTTGGTTTATGCAACTTTTTTCGACGCTTATGGAAAATAAAAATGGCTCTTTATGAAATTTATTTCCGGAAAGCATGCGCTTTTTCCTGTCTTTATGTAAGATTTTGAAAAGGCAGTTTAGCGATCAATTTTAAGACAATCTTTGCTAATAAAATCTACAAAAACCTTAGGACTTCAGCTTTATGCTGACCAGCTGACCTTGTCAAGACTGAATTGACCCAGTAATTAATTATATATATAATTACTAAAACGGTATTTCTTTTTGGAAAAACCTAAAGAAAAGCTTTTAAACTTAAAAAAACAAACTTACTACTGTTTAAATTTTAGTGCTTTTCCTAACTGTGAAGTTGACAACATGTATTTTACTACATCGTAAAGAGCCAATATATGAGAGTGTAAAAAACTTAACTTGCGCACTGACGAGATTCTCTTATGTAAAAGTTCCGTTTTTAGTGAAGAAAATAGAAAAAAACATTTTTAGCAAAACAAAAACAAAGAGGGAAACGCCAAAAACTTGTTTAATACATAGCATGATACAACTACTCAGGTAATCTTTTCCCTGCAACAACTACAAATTAGTGCCAAAGTATCAAACAACAGCTTTAAAAGAAACGATTAGTAATTTTTGTTGTTTTATTTTCACAGAGAGAACTTAATTTTGACATTTTGGCCCTAATCAGCTAGGCCGACGAGACTACCTGGTTTTTTGTACCATGATGCATAGCAGGGACCGTAAAAATTATGCAAAAAATAATATAAAAAATAATTGTAATTTTTAAGTTTTTTAATTGTTTTTGCAGTTTTTTTTATATTAAAAATACTTACAAAAAGTTTTTATTTCTGTTAAAAAAAAATAGAATTCAAAACCCTAAGAGTTACCTTATTTTAGGTCGTAATTTAACCAATAAATATCTACTACACCTGACACAGAGGTTGGGTATCGGAGCCATATTGTATAGGCGATCTGGAGCTTCAAATTTAGTTTCTTTAATCTTTGATTTCGTGTAAGCCACCGGAAACTAAAAAAAACTAAAGCACATGTCAAAGCGATTTCGGGTCCATGTTGAGGCACTTTTAACATTTCCCCCCTTTTCCACCTTTAAATTCGGTTCTTTCCCAAAAACGATTATAGTTTACCTTGAAACAACAGCTTCAACTGTTTGGGATTCATATTTTTGCCCAGGTATTTTCGTAAACTCAGTTAGCTTTTGACTGGAGGTCAGTTTTCCCGAAATATGAGTGTGAAAACCCTACAGAGCCCCCATGCAAATGTCCTCTCGAAATAAGCATTCGAATATTACTCCATAAACTTTTTATATGTATGTGTATGTACAGGGTGTCTGGTGTGCAAATTTATATTTTTAAATACGGTTATTTTAAAAAGTAATCAACGGTGCAGAGAGGCATGGAAGGTGGCCCCGTTACAATTACCGTTTGTGTGGATTTATAAGTAACAATGTCGCAGTGGTCGAGTGAGCATCGCGTGTTCGCTATGGAGACAATTTTTAAGAGCAATGATTCTTACGTAGTTGCTCGTCGACAATTTTGTTCAAAGTTCGATATTCGGCGAATACGGGATGGACCGAGTGTAAATTTATTTCATTCATGGGTGCAGATTTCGCAACTGCAACTGCTTCTGATTTTAATGTCCTAACGCCAGGGCCGAGTCGATTATTAAGGACTCCCGAAAACATTGAACTGCTTAAAGGGAGTTTACGTTAAAATCCGCGAACTTCAATACGGAAAAAAGCAACGTCACTGGGACTTCCAAGAGCGAATACTCATAAAATTTTACAAAATAATCTGAATTTCCATTCTTTTATAATTAAAATCTTTCATGAACTGAAAGCATGTGATTTCAAATTTTCGCAAAAATTTTTGTAAAATGATGTTGAAGCGTTTTCGCCCTATAAACCTCAACCTGCTGTTACAGGTCTTCAAAAATACACTACCCTTGATTAAAACATTAAAAACCATTGCATTGCCCCAGGGTAGCAGTTTGGTTTTTCTTATCCACGAATGAGATAACTGGACAATTTTTTTTTTCGAAAATTTTCTAGGCTAGTCGACAAATGTCAACGGTAAAATTTATCGACGCATAATTACGGCATTAATTTTGTCATACCTATGAGCTCACCCGTCGTACACTTCGCGCACTTGGTTTCAACAGAATTCGTCGACTGCACACATAGCCAGAGCTTCGATGAATTTGGCACGAGAAAATTTCCCCCAAAAACTGGTCAGTCGCTTTGGGGATATCCTATGGCCCCCGAACTCCCCCCAAATTAACTCTAATAGTTTTGTTATGGAGTTACCTCAAAGAGGCAGTCCAAAATATCTTTAAAAGAAATTATTCTTCGTGAAATTAGCCCAATTAAACCAAATTTACTGCAGCGTGTGGCGCAGAGTTTTTAAGGCTTATTGGACAGATACCTATGGCATAATTCTCAAATGAGCCAGTAATATACTAACTATAATAATTGTGAAAAGAATTAGAATATAACAATGGCCAATCCATAATTTTCTTTGGGCCCCATTTAAGTTCAATTCCCAGAAATCAAAGTTAACTTTACTTACTGGTAATAAATAGTGCCACCGAAATATACCAGTACAAGCGAAAAATTTTTTTTTGTATCTGAACGTACTTCCTATATTAGGAAATTACCCGAAAATCAGCTCACGAATCCTCCAAAATTGACCCTATCCTGCGTACATTCTTTTGCATACGGTGTTACTTAATTAATATTATATAATGTTTTGAGTAGAGTATAGCTTAATTGGGCTTGACCTTTCTAACTTGTAAAAATTGAATTGCAATTGGAAAAGAAGCAAAACACCAGGCTTAAACAACCTGTTTTCAACACTGTTTTCATACATGTTTTCATACACTACCCCTAATACGCTCACAAGCAAACAATTTTCCCACTATTTTGAGAAAAATGTATTTCAAAGAGGATACGAAAAGTGTATGTCGCAATTAGATGCTCTTTCAAGCACAAACTTTCTTGTAAAACGGTTGTAAAAGCGGACATTTTACAAATTATTTTTTAATTAAACAAAAACAAGCAAATAAAAATTATGTTTTAAAACTTTTTGGGCAGAAGAAAACTCTAATCGAATAAATAGTAACATAAAAAAGGAATATTAAAAAGTAAAAAAATTAAAAATATTCTAAGATAATTAAATAAATAAAACTTTGCAAAAAAAAATATTTTTTTAAGGAAATTGTTTAAACGCTTAAATGTATACAACATAATCACAATTAATTTTCGTCTTATTTTTTTGCTAAACCTACAATCCACAAAGTGTCCAGTAACTTGAGTGTGTGTGTGTGCGCGTATTTTTTTTTTGTTTTTCCTTTTATACTTGTTCTCGCTTTAAGACGTGTTTTTACAATGGTGGGAAAAAATGTATTAAATAATCAAAAATCTAATAAAAGTTTTCAACAAAATACCAAAACAAAATAAATGAAATAAATAAGTGAAAATGCGAAGAAAAATTAAAAATATTTTAAGAGAATTTTGAAAATAAATAATACCTATACTTATAATAAAGATATGTACTTAAAAAATGTTAAGTTGAAAAATATTAAACTTAAAAAAATTAGGAAAGCTTTACCAAATACATACATATGTATGTTTATACATTTTTTGAACATTTCAAGGCTGTTTCCAAACTTCTTTTTTTATGCTTATACCTTCGTTCTAGAAATGTATGTATGTACATATATTCGGCAACAATAATAAAAAATTCATAATTACAAAGGTATATTTTACATACATAAAATTTTACGTATCAAAAAATAAAACATTAAAAAAACCTAAGATACCTACCTACGTGAATAAATTTAAAAAATGAAACGAAAACTTCACTTCTCAGCTGCTTTATATAAACACACATACATACATGTTTATGGATTTGTAACAACAAAATAATAAGAAGAAGACATGTTAACACTAATAGTGTTTGCACTTGAACACCAAACACAATTAAAAAAAAACCATTTCAGCAACTTTAACATCAACAACATCGTCAACAACATAAAAAAAATAGTTCAACAGTTTAAATGTTGTTATTTATTATATCAATCATACACATCTAATTTAAATACCCTTTTAGCTTTATACTCCTACCGCCTTGTTTTTACAGAAAACAAAATTTTAAAGCATAAAAAAATATAATAAACAAAACAAACAAGTGTTGAGAAATAAGAAGAAACAAACAATTTCGATTTTGCCGTTTTAACGTTGTTTTTGTTTTGTTATAACGGTATATGCTTATATTGTTTACTCTTCTTTATATTATTTATGTTCTACTACTACAGTGTGTGTGTGTGTGTGTGTGAAATGTGTTTTCTCAAATTAGGTAATATAACATACATATAGTCAGAGAGTTGTGTAGTGATTTATAAAATGTGGGTCAAGAAGGAGGTCGGCCTTCACAATGTGCGTGTTTGCATAAGACCAACATACATACGCACACATGTGATTTAAAAGTAATTCCACAAAAGAAAGGAAAGAAAAACAAAATATGAAAAAAACTGTGTTGCTTTTAGACAGGTGTTTATCCATGTAAAAATCATTAAATTTGCCTTTGTCCTATATTCGCTCTAACAAAGTGATTTTCTTTTAAGCGAGTGGTGGAACAATTTAAGGTAAGTTGTTTTATAATAGTACTACATTTAGAGTCTCAATTTTAGACTAACATACATACATACATAAGTAAGAAGGTACTCTGTATTTTTCTACAAATTATAAACAACTTGTGTGAATTTTGAAGATGCTTCCTTATACTTAAAAATGTTTTTTAATGAAACAAAATTACTAAAGTTACAATCGGTTAAGGTGGAAAATGTTATACCCTACACGAAACAATTTAAATTATATTAATTTCTAGCTAGCGTTTGTATATTAAAACCTTATGTATGTCAAAGTTATTTTTGACTGCCAGAAATTGCTGTAAAGTGGTTTCAATATTCAGGATACATTAGGCATCAGTCTTATGCTAGCCTCAAAACGATTATCTTCCTTATTTTCTACTACTATATGGGGGTGGAGTTTCATTTTATACAGAAAACAGCTGAGCACAATTTCCAATATGCATTTCTAATTACTTTATCAGCAACTTTTAGCCATAAAAATCCTGCACGCATGCAGCAGGATTAACCCATTGATGCGTGCACACAGGGAAAAAAGTGTTTTAAAATCGTGAACGCTGTGTGTAAAATGAGAACAAATTGTTCTTCTCCGCTTCCAAAAATTAAACCAAATAATATCAAATCAAGAAAAAAAAAATAAAAAATTCCAGATGTCTTCAAATCAAGAACACTGAGCTTAAATTAAAAAAAAAAATCAATAAATACCAGATGTTGTCAATTTTTGAACGCGATGTTCCAAATAAAAACGGCTGTAGTCGAAATTCCAAATAAAAACGGCTGTAGTCGAAATAAGAGAAAGCATCGCTAAAAGAAGAACGAATTTAGTGAGAGCTAAGCGTTTTAAAAAAAGGATCGGTTGTCGAAACAAGAACCTGGGGTTTCTAAAAAATTGACACCCTGCGTTGCCAAATAGAGAACAAAAGTGCTCAACTTTCGGCTGTAAAATCTAATAACTAAAATTGTTTGATTTAAACAAAATAACATAATGAAATCAACATTAGCACAGATTCAGTCGATAAGTAAATATTTGTATTATTGAGAAGAATATTAGACATCCTTTT
The DNA here is from genome assembly GCA_963583895.1 of Melanophora roralis. NCBI lineage: Eukaryota > Metazoa > Arthropoda > Insecta > Diptera > Rhinophoridae > Melanophora > Melanophora roralis. The sequence continues at coordinate 56,999,467 of OY757191.1, forward strand.
TATTAATGGTTGGCGTTGGTGCATTTCTAGCGGGGTCTTTTTTACCTCTAGGTAGAAATTTTTTTTTAACCTCCAAGGATATGTAAAATCATTTTTAGTTCCATACAAGACAAGCCCCAGTGCAAAACTTTAGTTTTAAGTTGTCTTGCTTGGGGACACCCAAAACCACAGAAACTCGATTCTTCCTTTCCAACAAAATGAGGATGGGTGGTGATTTTGACAATGCTTAGAGAAAGCTTTCAAAATTTACTGAGATTTTCCCAATTGACATCCTGTGAAGGTAGACGTACGTTTTAGCTGATAGTAGGTACATTCGAAGACTCTCTTTACCATTGACAGCCTATCAACCTAATAGCCTTTTTACACTTACGTACATTTTGCAGGAACGCATGGAATATGTTAAAAATGTGAAATTTGCGTTTACATTTGTAACATCTTTCATCTTTCATCCGTCAATTTTTACTGTATTTAAGACGCCAAGTGATAAAATAATAAAAAATTATTTTAACCGAATTTTTATTTCCAAAATTATTGAAAACTAAATAAAATAAATTTAAATAAAATAAAAATTGTATGCAAACATTAATCAATTGTTTAATTTTCTGCGTTTGCGAAAGTTACAAAATGCATGCATGTTGTGTGTATGTATATTCCTATTTGTTTTAAAAAAACATATACATACACACACATATATAGTTCTAATTGTTTACAAGACGTAATTATATAAGATGGCGTTAAGAAAGCAAATCAATACTTTTTCATCCATGTTTTATGCTTTTTATCTCAAAAACATGTTTCTGAAATGTCGTTTTTATTGTAGAAATAACCTTACCTGATAAAAACAACCTTTTATTGTATACATTGTTGTTTTTATTCAACTTCGTTCACTAGTGATGACACCAAAATAATCAAAAAATGATAAGTGAAACCAAATGATTTAGGAACATATTTTAAAGATGACGAAAAAAGTTGACACACAAACCTGTATAATTCATATAGAAAGATGATAACATTTTTGAAAATTGATGAAAGATGAAAGATGTGAGTAAGTGTAAAAAGGCTATAATCGAGTTACTATCGTTCGGTTAGGCTGATAGAAGAAAAATCAATAATTGACCGACCTTCATAATATTTATTTTATTTTATCTTTATATCATCATTTATTTGTTAACGCGGTAATATTTGATTTTCGGAAGTAAATACTTAAAATCTAAATGGATTGATATGAAACAATTACAAATATGACATTTTTTTTCTTAGAAAAATTTTCTTTGTCGCCCTCTCTTTCTTAAAGACCTAGGGTCGTTGAATTCATACAAGTTTGGTACCATACACTTAAAAAATTATTACAGTAACTGACTGTAAGTTATTTACGAAGTATTTCGTAAAGTTGTTTTTATATGAAAAAAGATTAAAATTTTAATACAATATTTTTTTAACTGGTTTGAAGTGTTATTCAAAGCCTCAAAAAACCAAAAATACTGATTTTCAGTTAAAGTTAATTTTGTCAGTTATTTTTTAGTAATATATAACTTTGTTATTTTATTCTGATACATTGTGTTTTGCTGTAAATGACAGAAAATCTAGTTTATTTTTGAAGAATATGTAAATTAATTTTTTGATGTCTGAATTTAAATGAAATATTTTTTTAATTTTAATGAATACCTTGTTCGACGGTTTTCAATGAATATCCAGTTATTTTAAATAGATTTCCAGTTTATTTTACATAAATAATTTTTTGAGTGTACAAAAGCTCTGTTCAAGACCTGTAAGACTAAACACACTACAATATTGATTTGCTTCAAAAAACTAGAAGAATGGATTATTGCGATTTTTCGACAGATGTCTTAAAGGTTGTTGTTTACTTATATTTATTCTTAATAAGTTAAGTAAAGTCATTATGAAAAAAAAATAAAATATCATGAGGGATTTCAAGAATTGAGTTGAAATCTACTGATAATTTGAAATAAGAACCAATGAAACACATTCAGAACAGCAATGCCAGGATAGGCAAAAAAAGTTGCTTTTTTTTTATCAAAAAAGTAAAACTGTTTAACAAAAAGTTGCATTAAAAAACCCTAAATCATAAAGATCTTAGTTTTTGGACAAAAAAATGTTAATATCATAATTTTTATTAAGCTTCACAATTTCTGTTAGGACAAATGTGCTGTTACCTTTAATGTACTCAACACATTCTACATCAAATTGTTTGTTTTTACAAAGACAACTAAATTAAATTAAATAAGGGAGCTCTACTCAAAACTTTTTTTAACGTTTAGCTTCCACAGTTTCTAACCTGTACAGTTATATTTGGTCTTTTATATGAGTTCACTTAAAAAAACTGTTTTGATGAGCAATTACCGAAAAAAATTTTGGGCAGTTGAGATAAAGTGCAGCTATTGTCGATGTTTTGTATAATAAAAAATTTATAGTGCTACAAATTAGGGGAATTTATTTTTAAAATGTAGGTATAGAAATTTCACCTAAAAATGTTTTAAAATAATAAATACAATTAAAATAAAGAAGCAGTAATTTCTTACTTTTAATTTAAAAAAATATTCAAAGATTTCAACATAATAAATGTTTTTTTAACTTAATAATTAATTTATTCTGCAAAAATTTTATGCTATTTTTTTTTATTCTCAGCAATATGTTCAATTACTGATTAATATTTGAACTTTTTAATGTCATTGAAAATTTAAAAATAAGTTATAACAACCCCAAATATAAGTCATAATGTGGAAAGTTATTCTTGTGGAATCACTAATTTTTTTGCTGGGTAATTGTACAGCAATGACAAGTTAGAAAAAAGTTAGTTGAATATGAGGAGGACAAGCAGAAGCCCCCATACAAATTACCAGTTTTTGTTAAGATGTTTGACACCAATGTTAACGGTATATAAGATTCTTCACTGCCAAATATAGCGCTCTTAGTTATTTAATCACATGTCTTAACAACATACTATGTATGAATTTGTAAAAATTTTTGTCTTTTCCTTATCACTTGAATTGGTTAATAACCATAAAGAACAAACTATTTAGGATAATATTTTTGTTGTTACTTAATATAGAGAAGAAGCCATTATATCTACGATTATAGATAAAAAAAAATCTTTGTGTGTTTTAAGCTGGCAAACAAGATGACAAAAAGGAAATTACAGATAGACGATAGAGGTTCATGCACACACGAACACATACACACCTAAGCTGGTGTAGAGAAAGTATTCAAATACACACACAAAATTGTAAGACAAAAAAATACACGAGTTAAAAGGAAACGGTTGCGGATATGCATGCAAAACGTAACAAAAAAAATATACTTTAGCACACACTAAACAACTTTATGATCTTAAACGTTGAGAGAAATAAAAGAACGTAGTAAAAGCATTTAAAGTACGGCAATTCTGTTAAAATTTAGTGTGTAATACATCCCAGAAGTCAGCCGCAAGCGGTTGTTATTTTTTTGTTTCTTTGTGGTCGATTTTTTGGGAGTTTAATACGGCTGGGCAGTCTTTACATCTAAATCATTAAATAAGATTTTTGAACCAACATACTTCCTTAGGTCTTAGGGCATCTGGCCACGAAAGTATTATCGGGACTGTTGATATTGTTCTCGATCTCATTTACTACTGCACACGGAAACCTTTTCTCCGCAGGAAATTCTCCTTCGTTATTTCAGAGTAAGGGGCAAATGAAACCATCTTCTCGGGACCTGGCGATCTAGAGATATATACAGAAAAGTCTAAGTTGTCGGTGGAGGCATATTAATTGCACAGGCCTATATTTCATCCAGACTTTCGGATGAATGCTGTGTATTGCAGGCTGAACTGCCGGCGATAAGCAAAACGGCTAACTGGCTATGGTGATGCAAGATATTTGGCAGGAATATCGGGGTCTTCACCGACAGCCGTGGTTCCATCAGATTCATTGCTGATGTATACTCTACATCACAACTAGTACGCGAATGCCGGGTATCCTTTAACTGGATAACGATGCATTCAAACATCACCCTGGCATAGGTGAGGGGGAACACGGGACCAATGCAGGTAAATGTGCATTTGCTAGGAATGGTGCGAAATTGGATAATGGGGCGATCAGCCACTTCTTTGGCTTTTCCCCCTCTCCCAGAAAGCTCTACGGGGATGAATATTCCGGAAGAATCCAAGGGGTTAGATGCCCGAAAAATCCAGATTTGAAACCACTCGAATAGCTGGGCCTAGGATAGATCACAAACGTTCCAGATCTCTTCTCGATCTGGATAAACGAAGAATAAGGAACACCGGGGCCCCAATTACTGGCTACTGTCGATTTGGCATCTACGCCAGCAGATTGGGAATGTCTTTCAACGACTTTTGTATAAGCTGGCAGGATGAAGAGGAGGCTGAGTGTATACATTGCCACTTGTGCTGTTTTTCGGCACTAGATGACATCCGAATAAGATACTTTGGTACCGACAGACTAGATAAATTATTGGATGTAGCCAACATTTGCCTAGCCAATCTATAATTCTTTGTCAGGGATAGCGGTGGGTTCAAGGATAGGGACCACTACGGGGCGACTATTATCAGCCATATAGGTAAGTTTTCCATTTCTTTATAAATTTTCTTACTCAAGTCAATATAATATTCTTTAGTGTTTTTTTCTCCTACTATCTTCTCTTCCCCAGGTATCGAAAATGGACCGAAGAAACGGGCTTGAGTAGGCTGCCCCTGACAATTCAGCATAGCAACTAAAAATATGTTTGTTTCTTAGCTTCGCTGCGGGAAATGTGTGGCAATTGGTCAGTTTACTCGTTCTTTGACTTTTACAAATCATGTTAGGGGAACAAATAGAAATATAGGTCCCTACAAACACCTATAGGCCTGTTTATATAACACACACACTCATACACACTTACGTACACACATATAGAGTAGTTTAAACAGAATCTTAATTAATTAATATAAAAGGATCTTATATAAGCTTCGCCTGAAAATAGTTATAAGGTATTAGTATGAACCAATGCCCCTCCAATGACAACGCAATGCAAAAGTGACATGCTCCTTTTGTATGAAGTGTAAGAAATTGAACTTGACCCTACCATAAGGAACCAGTTACATCAATAGTCCCCGTAGTGTAAGTTTATGCTACAGGCAGCTTTTTATTATAGTAAAGGAATAAGACCTTCAAGTATTTCAGATCTGACAACGCTAACAAATAATGATACTTATAAGTTTGGAAATTTATAATATGTTTTTGACAACACCAATAATTTTTATAAGAAAAACTACAAACCATTGTAATACGAATCTAACAAACTTAACACACTCTTTTCTGTTTTGATTAATTTCTTATGCTACGACAGATTTCGTTTTAATAATAAAAATCTTAAAAGTTGTTGAAGTTATTTTTATATTTATTGTTTGCTTTTAATGCTTCTAAAAATATCCAGATGTTTCCTTAACTCATAAACAAAGTTTTTGGATCAAAAGTTACACATTTTATTATTAAAATAACCACAAATAAAAAAATGTCATAAATAATATTAACAATGTCAAAAAGATATTTTTAGACTTCACATACGATATAACACATACACACCCTTATACACACATATATTCCGAAGCCATAAACAAATTAAGAAAAAGGCAAGATGTTAGCCTAAGGGTTTCTTTTTTTAAGGGTTTTCCTCTTTGTGTAAAAGTTTTGTTTCTTTTTTTTTATTCTAAAGAAGTATGTGCATGTACCTAAGAAAACATACCCTGCAGAAAATATGAATAATAAAGCGATTGTGATTTACTATTTACGTTGTTAACAGTACCACTGACATTGTATATTCCAGACAATGCTTTATGCTTTAGACTTTAAACATGTTAATGTAAATCACTTTTATAGCAAAACTAAAAAACTAACAATTAAAAGGACCAGATATTTTTCGGCGAAATGTATTTTTCTTCTTATCAAATCCATGTAATATATAGACACATTATTGACAACGTCAACGACTATGCCAAAAAGGCACCAAAATAGGAGGACACTTGTACCTTTGTTTCCTTTGGGGTACATACATACCCTCTTATAAACTTTGACGTTCCAGCAAACCTTTTGACACAGTGTTATTCCTGTAAGCGTATATGTCTCTTATAATGTATGCAAAAGGAAGAAATTCAACAGTATTTTTTTTATCCTTTTCTTTTTGTAAGTGCGGGGGTGAGCGTTTGTTTTTTATTGATTATGTCAAACTTGTGTTTTTGTTTTATTTTATTTCACAGTTTGTGATTTCCTTTTGCTTTTGATTTTATTTTTGTAAATATTTATTTTTTACAATTCTATTGCTGTTGCCAAGATAAACAATTTACTTTACTTATACTGGCAGTTGTTGTGTATCAAACGCACTTTTTGTAATGAAAACGTAACATATTCCGATATAAAGGATTAATTCATATTTAAAAACGGACCCAAAACAGCAAAGACCAATTTTTTATTTTATATAGATTGGGTTAGCTTAGCCTTGAAAAAAAACCGAAGAGAAGACTTTAAGTTCCTTAGGACATACACCTAAGTTAGCGATCGACTTGTAGTGCGCCTCTAGTAAAGAAAAAAATCTTGGGGAAGAAGTTTATAGAAATTCGTTGATGCGGACGAATCCCCTCAACATTTACCATTCCACGACTCCCCAGTGAGCTGAAACATTAGATATAAAACATCAAACTCTGGCCTGTGCGAAATCCGGGAAGCAGCAAAGGATGTCCTCCCTTCAGACCCTGCATCGTTGTTCTACACAACTCTTATCCGATCAATGTGTGCTTGTAAGTTTGAGTGATCCGTCAGCAAACTAACGATCTTACTCAGTTCATTTTACCTAAGTTTCAGAATGCCACCAGTTCTCTACCCATTTGGGTAGGACGCATAAATCCTTGCCATTCTTTAAAAGGTCTCGTTGTTTCAAAGCATCATGTGTGCCTTTTTCGCTCCCATTTAAAACTCAACTGTTGTCGCATTCAAAGGCATCGGATTTCCCGGTAAATTTTCCGGTAATCTTCTTGCATTGCAACATCATCTTAGATCCGGGGTTCCGGGGTGCAATTGCTTTTCTCGGCGAATTACTGTTTGTACAGATGTTTACATCCATTTAATTTTTGCGGATCTCCGTTCAAAGGACACTTTTGTAGTCTGAAAGTCGAAATTATATCTCGGTCTTCGTGTTTTTTACAAGCAAGTCTTGTCTCATTATTTCCTTTAGCCTAGAGCCATTTGTGAAACAAAAATATCAATATCATATCACATTTTCCAAATATTTTTTAAAAACAAATTTTTTTAGAAATTGACACCTATTAAAAGTAGCTTTTGAATATTTTACAGAATATAACTTTAAATTGCACGGTACTGTGCATGCATGTCTCCTTAAACAAAAACTTATTTTTATATGCATAAATTAAAGGTTGTCCTTGCCAACGAAAACCATAATAAAGACACATTTATTATGCAAATGAATATAAAATGTAACGACATTAAACATTTATTTATAACTATATTCTTCAGACAACTGTTTACTTAAACAAATTATTTAGAAACCATGTTAATAAATATGTAATTTATTTGCCTTTTCTATGCAATTATATTGTAGCTCTATGAACACACATATAATTTTCCATAAACAAAATAAATTCAGTATTCAACATACATCGCGTTTACAATTATCTTTAACATAAACAGTGAACGGAAATATTTTAGTTTTATTTTTATTAATCATGTTTGTTTTATGTATTTGTTTCCTTTTTAATGTTAGTTATTATTGCTTTATTTATTTCCTTAACACTGCATAGAATATTAAAGATAATATTGTTGTCAATGGCAAAATATTTCAAAGTGATTGTTTTTGGTTTTTGTATTTTTATCAAAAAACATAATTTGTCATTATTTACACACATATGTATCTCGTAAGTTCCTTGTAACGTTTGTTATTCATACAGAAGTGTTTATTAATAGAAATTTACTTTTAGAGGATAAACACTACCGCCCACATGAATAAGTTCACAATTTCACTATTTTTATACCCTTCTAATAAGTGATTCCACTTGTAATTTCTTTTGTATCTATTTGCGACTCCATAAAGTTATATTTTCTTGATCCTTATTTATAGGAAAGGTGATTTAGCGATGTCCATCTGTCCGTTAATATATTGAAATCAAGTTTCTAAAGCCCCTTGATATTTCTAGGATCCGTTTGTGGTCGTCGTCGTTAAGGGTTTTACGTGATACCTGCCATGCTGGCAATAATTCACGGTGCTCTCATCACTGGTGGATACAAAGCGTCCACCAGCGCCCCCAGAATGGCTCACCCTGCTACCCAGGTACCAATTCTGAATCTGTGCAGCCATAACAGACCTCTTGGTGAGGAGTTGGGCTATCTAAACCCAAATTGCGTTTCCAGTTTTGATCTCGCTTCTTCATATTTAAAATAGATCCGCGCCGACAAGACACCTCTCCACACGCTTGTGAAACAGCACACAACCTTAAGCAAGAAAGATTATGATTATCATGTCGCACCCAACGAATGGGACACCCAGCTCTGTTTGAGGGATCTTTTCTCATCTAGACAAATCAGTTACTCCACCATCATCAATGTTTCATAATCTTCTCACCGCCAGTCAGGACCGAGTAACGCGCATGCTTCAACATGCCAATGCCGGCCTTTTCATGATTTGCTACTACTTTGACGAGATCTTATTTTAGATCATAGGGTCCCCAGCCGTAGCCAGTCTCCCTATTCACCTACTTCCAAGCACACTTACACCTGTGCCTGGGTAGACCCGCCAAAACTAGAAACTCTATCTTGAGAGCCTTATGTTCATTATGTTCGTTCTCAGTTGCCCCGCTTAGGGATTACCATAGCCACTACGTGAACTCCCGAAGGAGACCTCACCAACCCGTAGTACCAGATAGTACTCTGGTCAGCCTCGGAAATCTACTTCCGTATAATTCCTACCAATTTCTATTTAACACAGATAAGGTATTGGTACCCTTAGAACTCTGTATTGCTGTGCCACTCAATAGCGATGTACATGACACAGCGACAACAAGGACAACCTGCCTAAAGCCAGACCAGTGAATCACTGATCACATTTAGCCCAAGACAGATTGTTTTCGACTTAGCCATGTCTGTTAGCCTTTAAGTAACTGAAAGTTGCCCGGTTCATACCACTAGGTGGTAGACTTAGGCAGTTGTGTTATACAATTATCAACCGGACCCGTTTGTGATATAAAAATATTAGGTATACTTGCAAAAATTTTGCTATTAAAATTCAGTTAATTGCCCGATAACTGACAGAGATATAACCCAACAGCCAAGACTATCTTTGTTTATATGTCTAAAATTTGTACAAAAAAACCTCTGCAACTACCCTGAATTGGCCCTACGCGGGTGCAAAGTAAAACTGACTTCTATTTATTTTTCCTTACTAATATTACTGTGGAACATACTGCCTAGCCTACCCCTACCCCCCACCTATCCTATTTCTGCTACTTAATAGGGTTGCCATGCAAAATTTAGTTTCTTTAATTTTTTTTTAAATGCTTCCACAGCTTTCTGGGTGCTCCTACATATGTCAAATTTAAGACCGACCCCAATTTATTTTCTCCCCCAAACATTTTTGTAGAATTTACTTACCCTTTATCTTTAGCCCTTAACAGGGTTTCCTTAAAAAATGGATGGATGGATTTGAGAAAAGAATTTGGTCAGATTCAAATATTTGAGGGCATGGGGCCGCCCTTTTTTTGTCCTTAAACATTTTTCCTCTAGAAGCAGGTAATATGCGATAAAATTAAATAAAATCGTTCAGGTAAAAGTACCTGTATTGAGATTTTAGTCTCTAAGGGCGTGACTCTTCCTACTTTCTAGCTTAAAAAATTTTGCCATTCGAGACCTAGTATATGCGTACAAAGTTTTCAAAAATGGCTGCAATGAAAGAATCAGTAAGGCCTTTCTATAAAAGCGTAGTTACATTTACAATTACTATTAAATTCTATACATATAACACAACCGGTATAATAAACTTTTCAGTAGCCTTGAAATTTTGTTTTGGTATTTCTTATTTAATTTCTATCATAGACGTCATCATTTGCATTCGTAAAACATTTATATTTCTCTTGTTTTTTTTGTTTCATTTTTTTATATTATTGCCGTTTTATTATTTTATATGCAAAAGTTCAAGGATAGTTTTACGTTACGCAACATAATGCCCACACACAAACACTTATACTTTACTTCCTGCAAATACACATTTGTATAAACGTATAAACTCTTTAGAGAAATTTTCTTGCAACAACTAAAGTTTAATTTTTTTAAACGAAAAAGTAAATTGAAACAATACAAGCATTTAACCCATGACTTCGTAAGAGCTAAATTAAATCTGGAAATCTAATATTGTTTGTATTCTGCTCAAAGTATGAACGGACTGTGTCTCGCACTTCTTCAAAATGTTTGACCCTGAGGGACACAGCACGGTAAAAGCTATATTTTCTGTTTTCCTGGAGAAGCAGATATAAATGGCGAAGATAAAAGAATGATGTAATTGAAAAAAGGATCAGAAAAATAGAAAAGTAGGATGAAGCAGACTTTCCATGGACTATGGTGGGAATCGAATCCACAACCCCCAGACTGCTTGACTCGCGCACTTACCCACTGGTCTACCGGGGCACGGATGACATGGTTAAAAGAAGAATACCAAATAACAGGCAGAGACTTAGGTAATATGTCTACATCAAGGGAAGATCTGAAAAATAAATCAGTGACAAATTGTATTCCTTGGCAGTATGATATTGATATTGAAGAAGCTTTTAACAAACCGATACGCTTTTTGCGAAACGCCTACTTACGACGCGATAATAGAATAATGGGGGGTTATGTGTCCTGTCATTAACGCATTTTGGAAATAATGGAGAGCTATGCGGGGACTGCGGATTTTTCCGATCGTATACCCCCAGTAAAGTGAAAAGCTAAATTCACTATGCTGATGCTATAGCAGCAGCCCTAGTTGGACGAAACTTTGAGAAAAATGCTTGCAGGGACAAAAAACCGGACTGGGCATCCTTGTGAAAAAACTAGAGATTTAGATCATCTGTCGTCCTTTAAGTGAAAATTAGAAAAATCACGAGGTGTGTCCCAGGGATCATGCAGGTTCAACAAAATTGAACATTTGTAAAGAACGCCAAGCATGTATTATAGCAATTATGTCCAGAAATACCAGATCCGAGACGATGTTGCAATGCAAGAGGATGATTAACGATTACTCGGAATATGGCCAGGCTTGCATTACGTAGCTGGCGGGCTATCAAAGAGCGATTGGTAGTGAAGGGTCGAATAATCTGTTAATTAGGGGTAGGCGCAGCAGAAAGTTTAATTGGAGAAAATTAAGTCTTTCGTTGTGACAAAGCCTGAGTTGAAAGAATAAGCGGAGGAAAAGCAAAGAAATTAGGAGAACAACAGGAATCCTCCAAAGTGACCCTTATGAGGAGAGGACTATGATCATTCTCAAACTTGGAAGGCCTAAGCTGAGCAAGATAATAAGTGTACTAACGGGTTACTCTAATTTACAAGCATTTCTCTATCGAATGGGGTTTGCCTAGAACAAAAAATTTAAGGCATGCAGGGATAGCATCGAAGCGATATGCGAGTAGCATTTCTTGTGCCTCTGCCCAGCTTTTCTGCAAGCCAGAATCCAATGTTTTATATACAAATAGATGTGGCTTCTTATTACTTAACTTTTTGCACTTCTTCCCTAAATATCTTTCCTTTGCTAGGATCGCACAAGAAGCCGATTGCTAGTTAAGATGTATTTGCTGCAGGACTTAAAACCCTTTTAAGGGCCATATTGTAAATTCTAAGAAAATAAAGGTAAAAAGGTTATTTAAATTATTTTAAACAATATGTCTGACCACTGTGCTTTGACTTTTTGTCTAAACTTTTTCAAACACAATAATATAAGCTATAAACTATAATTTTCCAGAAATTAAAAACGGATTACAAAAGTTTTTACACGCGTATACCCGCGTGACATATTTGAAGGGTATAGAGATAGAGATTTTGATTTATTAACTTTTATGTCGAAATTATTGGTGGCCAATTATCAAAAAAAAAAACAAAAAAAAGTTTGTCAAGTCATTAAGACCAACTGGACTAATAAGAACGTGAATGTCTTATAGAACTTTGTTAATAACCAAAACAATTACGATTGACATTAAACAATTTCACAAATAGTCATTTAGGAAAAAATAATCCTTTATTTTATTATTCTGCTATTTTGTAGTTTAGTTTTTTATTTAACGAAAGGCATTGAAAGTCATGCATTACCTTTGATATTTACACTTGTATGTATGTTAAGCATTTTCTTAGAAATTCCTTTAGAATTCATATTGATAAAATTGTAGAAAAGGTTATAAGTCAGTTAAGAAAAAGTGAAAATATTTTTAAGTTTTAAAATTGATAAAAAATATATAAATAATAATGTTCATACTTAGCTACTTAAATGTTACAAACTAGCACTAACCTGCTACTTCGCAAGCTTAGTTTTTAATCATTATTAAAACAAAGTAATAACACAAAAGCATAGAAAAGTAAAACTTGCATAATTTTTTATACAAAATTAATTACCCAGACTATCTTATTCTCTTTAACTTCTATCCTCAATTGAGATCAATAGACCTTAATTTCTTATTACCAGAATCAGTATCTTAAAACAATGCTAAAAGGCACCTTAAATGTTAGAAGGATCTTTTGTTCGCTTTGTTTACTTCCGACTTCAATCTGGGTCTTCAATATAATATAATAAAATTATATTTTCTTAATATATGCAAAAAAGTGCCAAAAATGTGGTAAAAAGGACTTTTATTTTTAAATGGTTTTTGACCTCAATCTGAGTTGATAGTCTGTGATGTCATACTTCAAGGCTCATAGTTTAAAAAAATGGTAAATCATGTAAAAACAAACGTTTGACCACTTAATAGACTTTTCTTCTTAGTCTGGGTCAATCGTCGTCAATTTTGTATTTGTAGTCTCAAATTCTCAAAAGCTAAAAGAAGTACAAAAAATGTGAAAGATTCGATCTTCGCCCATTTAGTTGATTCCTGGCTTTAATCGGCGTTTAAAGCCATTTCTTTTTATTTCTCTACCAAGAAACCCATAAAATGCAAGAGAGTAGCGAAACTACATTTTAACCCTTTTTTCTACGCCTTTCAAAAAGTATTAGAAAATTATTGATATTTTTTCGAGACCTTTCGAGCTCAATTTGAATTATCCTTCTACGTAATATTTGTGCCTAATACTACCAAAACCGAAATTTTACTCCTTTTAAATCCTCCTTTACCCTTGGGGGTCAAAATTTTAAAAAAGTGGCCTGTAAGACCTGCCAAATACAGTTTAAATTATAAAAATGTTTTCATTCGTCCTGAGGTTACAAAGTAGACTTTTGCATCATCAAAATTTAATTTTGACCCGAAAAAGTGTCAGACACCGGTTCGCTTGTTTTTTTTTTTTTGGGTAAAAATAGGTAATTATTAAATTTTGTTTTTATCGTTTATTCCTTCAGAGATATCAACTTTAAAATATTTTTTTTTTTATATGCGTCCCATTTTGAGTCCTTTGGTACAAATTACCCGGAATATCGTCTTAGTGATTATATTCAGAGCTACCCACAGCCGAAATTTCAAGTCTCTAGCTCTACGCGTTTGGGCTGTGCGATGATGAAGCAGTCAGTCTTTCAGTCAGTCAGTCAGTCCATTAGTCATTTTCTTTTTAAAATAAAAATATTTCCAAAACTCTTTTAAATTATGTTGAAAGTGCTTAACTACTGAAATTACTTTGCGAAAAATCTGAAGTGAAAAATACTTCCCTAGATATAGGCAAGGTTAGATTAAATTTAGCCAGCAATTTCCTCATCGATTCCAAATTTTTGTGAAAAAAATTAATCCGACATAGCACGCCAGCGACAGCCAGTATCACAAAATATGCTCAACAACAAAACGTTGGCCAGTCATCATGCTATTTCGGCATAGTCTACTGTCCAAATGTGAAATAAAATTATTTCCACAAGAAATCTACAATCGATTCTCTGTAAAGACAGTAGAGTGCTCGTTGCATCCAAATTATTAGATCTTTACGTATTTGTAAAAGTCCTTAAACTTGAATTTTATTTTTTACATTTTTTTTATTTTTGTCTGTTCGAAAAACAATCTTTATTGATATACATTTATACAGATAAACACAAAACTTGTCCCCCATTTATTGTATGCCTTTTTATATAAATTCTTGTCCTCAAACATATGTATCCTTATATACATATTTAAACATTTAATAGTTATTTATCTAATTTAGGCTAAAATCCAATTTACTTTTTTGAAAACCAAAACAATGTGTTTATGTTTGTGTACAAACTAATGCAAATAAACCACAAACTTATAAAATACACTAAAACAACTTTAATTAAAATATTACCACAAAATTTTCAAAAATAATACAATAAAATATCTAACCCTCATTTACCTGTAAAGAGTCATAACTACAAAAAAAAAAACCATTTTAGGTAAATGGGCCTTCTATTATATATTTCAAATACTTATGTAAATGATATTGTTTTTGATAGAAAAAAATCAAGAAAATGCTTATTTGATCTTAGATTTTTGCATTAATCTATAATTGGTTCATTTTTTGCTGTTGATTAGTTATTCAAATCTTTAGATTTCGTTTAACATAAATTTAAATTTTTAGTAAAAAACTTGTGTAGAAATGACCAGCCTTGTGCAGTCAAAATATTTTTATTGGCTCTTGTCAGCATGTTAGCACCAATATCTAGTATGAAAAATTTGAGTTGTTTCTTCAATTTTCTAGGCGAGTCAAAAAAAAAAAAACATCAAATAAGAAAATTAATAAAATAAAAATTTCGCACATCTGTCAGGGTTTTGAGGTGGAAAGCTATCCTGGTTTTTGAATTAGAAAACTCTAAAAATTTTTACGTTTGTATTTATCATATAAGTACAGTGTGGAAGCTTTATAGTAAAAGGTTTTAATACTTTTTTGACATATTTCGTAGTTAAAGTTTTATAAAAACGGTTTATTTGTATGGAGGTGTCCTTTCTCTCTGCTCTTATCAAACTTAGCACACTTGTTTATTTGTACGCCCTTCTCCTGCTTCTATTCAAACAAATTTTTATTTTCTAAATGTAGGAATTGTTCTGCAATTACTTCCTTATGGACAGAAGCGATTGGCTCAGAGTTATTTGTGATTGTTTGATATTAAAAAGCTTTCTGTGCGGCTTTATTAGGCTACGGAAACATACGGAAAAGGCGGCCAGACGGACATGTCTTTATCGTTTTTCCCATATATAAGTATCTTTTCAGAATTTACATACTTTTTGGGGTTGCAAGTGAGTATTATAAAATTACAAATGGAATGACAAACTGATATATACCCTTATCCCTATGTGAACGGCATAACAATAAACTTCCCTTCTTAAAGAATCTTTGTGCCTTACAATAATCTACACTCAAAAAATTATTTAAGTATAATGAACTGGACATGTTACTTAAAATAAATTTGAAAACTCTTCTTTTTCTTCCTCTTCCCAATACCAGTCAAGTAGAGTGTATTTTTGACACCAGATACCGATTTTCATCATCAATACTTTTACTTACATGGTTTTCGGAAAAGCAAACGGTTTTTGTTGTAAGTTAGAACGAATTTTTTTTTTAAATTATTGTCTTACTGTTGTCATATCAACTTACTTTGTTGTTGTTTTTACAACTTAAATAATAAGAAAAAGAAAGTGTAAATTTAAAATCCTACAAAGCCAGGGAGGGGAAACTCCAACTAGGCCATTGGAGAAAGATTTAAACATTTTCTTGCAACCTGCGTACCATATAAGTTATTACATTCGGTAAAACGCCTACAAGCAACGCGGGAATGAATTAAATGGGATTATTTATCTAAACATTTTTGGGACACTGAAGCCTTGGTTCAATGGTTGGCCCTATGGCGGAGAGAATAATGCCGTCTTTTTGAAAATTCTGTGAACTACCTCTGCCTCTGAAATTACAATACTGTCCTACAAGGGAACGTTTTATAAATCAAATCATGTTTTTCTGGCTGAAAGTACATGCAGATTCAACGTCGTAGCCCCTGTATGGATTGAAATGGGTCAATAACAGCAATAGCTTTTGGCAGCACCACATCTAGACCATATATTTCATATATAGTAAGATGAATTTTTTTTACTAGCGATTTTGCACCGTACCATCTGTGCGCTTCTAAAGCCCCACGATGTCGCATAGACCTGAAAGTAGTATCAAACTGTCAAAAATATCTGCGAAAAATCGGGATTGAAATTCAGCAAAATCGCCTGATAAATGACTAAGATATAAGCAAAAAACCAAGACTACCTCCTATTTTATATTACAAAAAAACAACAAAGTACGTACTTATGTATGTAACAATAAAGAAAAAACAGAATCAATCATGTTGATATTATTGAACCACACCCAAAACAAACATTTTATTAGTATTAGTATTCATATAACAGTGTTGCCATACAAAGCTTAATATAAATTTTTTTTAAATCGCTCCTGTGGCTTCCAGGGTTCTCTTACAAATGTAAAATGTAAGAACAACCCCAATTATTTTATCCACCCAAACATTTTTATGGAACATACTTACCCTATATCTCCAGCCCCTAACAAGGTTTTTTAAAAAAAAGGTTAAAACCGCTACAACAACCCCGGAGTCGCCCCTAGAGGAATAAAATGTATTTCAGACCCCCATTAGTTTTTTCTCCCAAACGTATTCCTACAGCATACTTACCCCCTATCTTCATCACCAAACGGGGTTGCCACACAAAATTTACAAAAATGATGTAAAAACCCCCATAACTTCTAGAAAGTCGGCCTTAGAGAATTTATATATACGACCGACCCCCAATAGTTTCTACTCGCAAACATATTCCTAAAACATAATTGTCCCCTATCTTCACGCCTTAAAAGGGGTTGCCATACAACATTTAAAAAAATAGGGTAAAAACCGCTACAACTTCTCCGGAGTCGCCCCTAGAGGAGAAAAAATGTATTACAGACCCCAATTGGTTTTTCCTCCCAAACCAACTCCTAGAACATACTAATCCCTTATCTCCACGCCCTTAATGGGTTGCCATACAAAATTTACAAAAATAATATGAAAATGCCCACAACTTCTTCAGAGTCGGCCTTAGGGCAATAAAGTTTAGGACCGACCATTGGTTTCTTCTCCCAAACATATTTTTGGAGCATACTAACCCCCTATCTCCACACCTTAAGCGGTTGACATACAAAATTAGAGCATTAAAATATGACACCGACCCCTATTTAAAAATTAGAAATATTTCATAAATAAAAAATAGATAAAAGTAAACAAAAGCTTGGGGTTTCGAAAGGCCAATGTAAAGGGTATATAAGATTCAGTATAGCCGAATATAGTGCTCTTACTAGTTTTTATTTGGAATAATTGTTTCAAAATTCCGTTTACCTTTCTGGATAACAGATCAGTTAAATAGGGCATGTTTCCAGCAAAAAATATTATTAGCGTTTAAAGAGTAATGATCTCGAAAATGCATTCTACTCTGCTAGTATCGGTAGAAACCCCTAATTATTTAAATAAAGTTTTTGTCTGCTTTTTGCTTTTTTTCTGTCTTAATTTAATTACATATTTAAATCATTTTTTATCAGAAAAAATCAATGGTTTCTTCTTATGTTGAAAGAGACAACATTTATGGAAAATATTAACTTCTTTTAAATAAAAAGAAATGTAATATTAAACTAAAGCTCAAACAATTTTTCTAAACAAAAATAAAAATAAATATTAAAACTAAATTACTTAAACTAAAGTTCATATTCAAAGAGGCTGATATTCCGAAATTGATTTTTATTAAAACTTTTTCACACAAGATAAGCCTTTCTTGCTTTACTTTATTCGAAAAACATTTACCTTAATCTAAAAAAGCCATTAAATAATATTTGTTTCTTTTTGCAATTACAGGAGTATTGGATATCTTTATATTTGGGTAAGTTTTCATTTTTAAAACTACAAAAAAACTTAAATTTTTCAAATTTAAATTTTAATATTAAGATAAGCAATTTATTTGAAAATAAATGGGAAAAAAATTTTTATACATAAAGAAGAACGAAAGTGCTTTAAAACATGCACATTAATATTTTACATAATAATTCAAATACATAGACAAAACGGAAACTAAAAGAAACATACTTTGTACGAAGAAAAGGAAATTTACCACTGCCATAGAAAGCAAGTAGAAAAATCATACAAGATTCTATATAAATGCTAAAATTTTTAAGCACCGGAAATTCTCTTATACTTAGACAAACAAATATTTACACAAATTATCCTTGTATCCTTCTACATAAACCTAATCTAAAATATATAAAAATCCTTGAGAGGTAAAAATATTAAATAAAACATTATATTTATACCTTTCTAGGAAAAGAAGGGTCGATCCTTTAATAGTTGTTGGTTTAAAAAAAAAGGAGAAAAATAAAAATTTGCGAAAAATACAAAAATAAAGTTAAAAATTATTTTCTACCAAAAACGAACTACGATTGCAACTCAAGTTTGCTTGTGACCTTTATTAATTTAAAGTTTGAATTTTTTACTTTAGTCCTTGTTCATGACTACGAAAAGAAAATTATCTTTTGATTTTTGTTGTTGTTCTTGCTAAAGTTGAAGCGAAATTTTGTTATCCATTAAGCGCATACAACTTCAATGACGTATTGAACGTACACATCTCTGCAAAATCATTTATATAAATAAAACAGGGTGTCTGGTGGCAGATTTATATATTTAGACTTATATAAAAAGTCTAATAATTGACGCAAAGTTTTCTAAAAGAATTGAACGACTGAATGGAATTTTATTTTTTAAAAGTATGTTATCCAGATGCCTTCCATCAAGTTAAACACGCTGTTCAAAACGGAGTCTTTTATTATGCGCAACACGCTGCAAATATTTTTCTTTTAAGTCAAAATAAATTGGAGGTTTTCATTATAAACTCTCTCTTTGAGGTAAAACCATAAAAAGCGACTGATCAGTTTTTTGGGGGAAATTTTCCCAAAGCAAATACATCCTGTTGAAACCACGTGTGTGAAGACGACGATGGATGGGCCTGTATGTTTGGCAAAAAGAATATCGTTATCATACGCCAACAAATATCTTATGCGCGTATAAGACACACCAAACAGTTACCCTGGGGCAATGCAATGGTTTTTAATATTTCAATCGAAAGTTGCAGGTTTTTAAAACCAGTAACTGCAGTTTTGCTTGTTGATGTGGCTGTTTAGGTAAAAATGAGCCTTGTCGCTCCAAACAAAAAAAATGGGACTTACAGTGTAAAAAAGCTCCAACATAGTTTCACAAAAATTTTTCCGTAAATCATAATTAGTTCTTGAACGATTTGATTTTTAAAAGAATGAAACTTCAGACCCTTTTTTAAAACTTTGTGAAAATTCGCTTTTATATAAAATCGCGGATTGTCACGTAAACTGCTTCCAACCAATTCAATGCTTTCACGAGTTCTTTAATTTCGACTGGGCCCTGGCCTTGGGACATTGGGACGTCGACTTCTATATCTATGGACCAAGAAAATATATACTCTATGTGGTCGCAGATGGGTATTAAAGGAACAATAAACGGAATGACAAACTTATCCCTTATCACTTATGTGAAGGGTATAATGAATAAATGAAATAAAATAACTTTTCTTTAGTACAGCTCAGTAATCAAAAAAAACTTAGTTTAAAATTTTTGAAATAGTCCCGCTTACGCTTAAATTAATCTTTTAAAGCTTACATTAAGTACAATTTCGAAATAAAAATTATGAGTTTTTGACTTAAATGTGGATAAAGTAAGAAACTCGTACCAGGTAAATCATACTTGGCTTAAGAAAATCAGTACTTATCTTAAATAACATAATGATTCTTGCAAAGAGTTTTCCACGATTTACAGCATTAAATGTTTTTGTTGAAAGTTAATATTTATCAGAAAAGTTTAATAAATAAAGAAATACATAAAACATATATACATATGTGTGTTTTTAAAATTGATTGGTCTCTAATGGGTTAATTTTTTTAAGAATTTAAGTAAAAAAAACGCTGCTGAAACAAGAACGGTTGTTGACGAAATAATAACGAAGCGTTGCTGGAATAAAAGCGGGTTTTCTCATAATAAGAGCCAGGCGCTCTTAAAAAATTGACACCATCCGTTGTTAAATAGAAAACCAACGTGCTTAGCTCACTTTTGACAATGGATGGTGTCGATTTCGGTGCTTTTTGAACGTTTTTTTGCCTCTGTGTATGGCTGGAATTAAGTCAATAACTTTAACAGTTTCCTAGATACAACACCCGCAAAAAAAATTTATGCAATTTAAGGTGGTGAGCACTTTGCCTGCTCCTATTCAAAGAACATTTTCCCCAATTTAATTCCCCGTGCAAAAAGTAAAAAATGTATTTATATAACTACTTAGATTCTGACTTAAAAAATGGGAATTCACAGTGGTTTGCATATATCCCGGTCGGTGATTAACCGATCTTGTTGAATTTAAACATCGCTTGTCTCAGGAATTTTTCTGACAGGCACCAATATTTTTGTCTGTAGTACTTGAATTGACTCCAAAAATTTGTTTTCAACAGACACACAGACGGAGAGATGGACATGGCTACAGCGACTATCCCATCTGTAAGGATACAAAATATATATACCTTATGAGGTCACAAGTGAATGTTGTAGAAATTACAAACAAAGTGGCAAACTAATATATAACCTTATAACTATGTGATTGGTATTAAAAGAAAATGGAATAAAGCTCTCATGTATGGGCTGGTGCTCCAAAGCCAATTTCGGAGCTACTTGACCGCGTACAGAAATTGACGATGATACGTTGAGGTATCTAGTCACCTCGATTTGCTTGAACATTGCTGTTATGGGGGATTTGTTTCACTATTATTTCGTTACTATAATGGATTGTGCTCTAAAGATACCAGGGAAATTTTTCCTAAAACATGGGGTTTTTTGCTTGATACTCGTCTTTCAAGAAAAACACACTCATTTGTGGTCAATTGGCCAGAAAACCGCACTACGCATTACGAAGAAAATTTGTTCTTCGCAGGGCTCGTATGTGGAATAAACTTCTTAAAGATGTCGTCCCTCTTAAGTTAAAATCGGGAAATTTTAATCAAATGTTTGTAAACACTACTCCCTCTATTCTTCTTTCCTTACCCTATTTGCCCCTATTATATCATGACCTGAGAGTTGTTTAAAGAAGTTGCTATTTGAGTAACAAATTAAGAAAATGGGAATTCACTATTACTATTCAGAATCACTTTTCCAATTTTTCTTTTAACTTGAGAAACAGCACACATGCATAGATAAGCAATCCATTTCTTATTCTAGTTTTTTTTTGTATGTTTTTTTTAATATTTTTTAAAAAACCAAGAACTGATTTATTATCAATATTGATGTCCTTAGCTCCAGGCAAACACTTGTGTTATGGTTTCCAACAATAAGGACTTTTTTAATTTTTTTTGTTTGCTTATTTGTTCACTATTTTATTTAACCATTTTATTTTCTAGCAGTTTACTTGTTCATTTTTGCATTCTGTTAGTTCTTTCTCGTTTCAGTTATCATTTCGAAAGAGAAAAAAAAAACACAAAATGAAACGTGGTAGAGGTATTCGAATACTTGCAGTAGATTTACCTAAAGTTTCATTTGATGTAACAATAATATTTTCTACATATATTTGCAAGTCAGTTGTGTTCTTCTTTGTTATTGTGGCATTTCCAATTAAATTTATCGTACCGGAAAATTTTGAAATTATTCAAAAAATTTTAAAACAGAATTTAAGTTAAGAAAAAGGTACTGAATGGTGGCTTAAAGTATTTAAAAATAATTAATTAAAATTAAAATCAATTAATTATTTTCAGGTGCTACTAGATTTTTTTTTTTTTTGAATTTAATAACTAATTATTTTGTTGTTAATTGTTAAAACTTACTTGGCCAAAATTTGTATGTAACATGCAAAAATCAATTGTTGTTAACGTGCGTAACCAATTAAATCGTTTTTTAAAGCAAATTTTTTAGTACAGCAGCAAATGTTAATTTTCAAACAAAATTTCTTATCTCCTTAATAAATCGCTAACAAGTTTCAATTAAAAGATAATAATTTTTCGACCAAATAACTAAAGTAATACACCAGAACAGCACTTAATGTTTTATTTAGAAGAACTTATTTTAACTCTATTTGCGCCAATACAACTAAAATAAGCAAACATGAATTAAAGTTCTTTCAGTTATTTTCCAAAATATTTAATTTTTTAATGGTTGCATGTTGAAGCACACTTGTAGGCGTTTAGCAAATGGCGCCAAATTTAAGTTCAATGGTATAACAGCTAGACATTTGTAAGTGTATTTGCATGCAAGAAGACAGGGCAATGTCGGATCATAATTGTGTTATATCATTTAAGGTAGTATGCAAATTGCCATGCTTAAACGCTTTTAACTTTCTAAAATTGCAAAAAAAAAAATTTAAATAAAATTTGTAAAACGCAAAAAAGGGGGTTAAGTCCCACAAAAAACAAGGAAGGGGTAGGTTTTCCTGTTTAAACCCTGATATGTTTGCTATAAGCATATACATACTTATGTGTTTTTTTCTGCGTATTTCCTAAACGCATCAAATGCAATACTTAGTTTTGTTTTTTTTTAATTTTTTTAATTTAATTGACTCAGAAAGTGATTCTGAGGGTAGGTCTAGACCATTTATTTGGGCGGTAAAACATTTGCACAAACGCCCCTATCCTCGCATATATGTGGTGTAGAATATAATATGGTTGGGCTTGACCGAATATAACATTATGATTTGTTTTTTATGAGGTAGATAGGTAAAAAGGAAGGTTAGTACGATAAATCAAAATAGGAGACCTTAAAACAGGCCTACATTGCCCCAAAATAGATACTTAGGCCTGTTCGGTGCTTTTTTCAATGAAGAAATTATTTGGGGTTGAAGTTCACAGAAATTAGGTTATTCGGATGAATTATTTTAAGATAAAGTTTTCTTCAAGTGAAACTTTCAAACTGCCTTACAATCACTATTCTCTTCAATCCCCATTTCATGAAGGTGTGCTCATAGGTTTTTATTAGGTTTTCTTGGTTATTGGTTTTTTTAAGTCCTTTCCTTGCCACAATTTTTACAAACTTTTACTCAGCCTTTGCCACAACATTAACATTAACAACAACGTTAAATAGCTTTAAAAAAATTTCTTCAAATTCATTAAGATAGTAACTTTTTTCCATTAACTTTTAGAAAAGTCTTTTATAATACCCTTCACATAAGTAAAGCAGGTATGCCAGCAAATAACTGTTGAAACCCAGGAAAATTGCCTGATAACTGACCTCTGTTGACTTCTCTAAAATTTGTACATAAAAACCTATACAACTGCCCTGGAACTCACTCTAATATGGAGACCGACTCCCATTAATTTAACTCTACACATAATTTTTTTTATTTTTATTCTTTTTAATTGTTTTTATATCGTTCCCACAGCTTCCAGGGTGCTCCTACAAAGGCCAAATCTAGGACCTACCTCAATACATTTTATCTTCCAAACATTTTTGTGAAACATACTTTCGCCCTATCTCAAGCTTCTAACAGAGTTGTTACACAAAATTTGAAAAAAAAAATATGGTAAAACCGCATACAACTTCCCCGGAGTCGCCTCTTCAGGAACAAAATTTACTATACCCCCAATTAGTTTTCCCTCAAAAACATATTTCTGAAACATACTTACCCCCAAATCTCGACCACTTTAGGGAGTTTCCATGCAAAATTTATAAAAATTATGTAAAAACGCCCCCACAGTCAGCCTTAGAGAAATTAAATGTACGAAACCACTCCCAATAGTTTTTCCTCACAAACATAATATTAGAATATACATACCCCGTATCTCCATCGCCCAAGGGGGCTCCCACATAAAGTTTGGGAAATTGTAGGGGTGGTTTGTTACGCGAAATTGTAATAAATCTCCCCTACAGGCTATAGAGTGCTCCTACAAAGGTCAAATGCCAGACCGACTTCAGTTGTTTTTTCTGTTGAACATACTTACTCCCTATCGCCAGCCCCTAACAGGATTGGCATACAAAGTATAAAAAAAATTAGGGTAAAAATCACTGCAACTTTCTTGTATTCGCCCCTAGTGGAATAAAACGTATTACAGACCTCAATTAGTTTTCCATCCTCCCACCGCACCGTTTATTACTTTTTAAAATAATCGTACTTAAATATAAAAATTTGCCTCCAGACACCCTGTACAAAACAAAATTATCTGCTTCAGAGTGGTTGTTTTTAAGAAGTAATTATTTAAGTTTAAATGTAAAAAAGATTAGTTAAGCGCGATGGAAAGCGCAGCTGTAGTTAATTATGATAAACTCTTTTTATATTTTTCCATATTGGCAATAGAAAAACCGTCAAACAATTTGGAGGGTGTTGCTAAAGTTATGAAGGTCAGAACCGCAACAAAGCCTTAAAATCTAAGTTGATTAATTTTTTTATTTTTCGACTTCTGTCTGGGGCATATTAAATCTTTCGTACGAAATCGGCATCTAGTAAACGACCGACTTTCAGCCGTCGCCATTTTAACCGATACCTGAGTTAAAAAAAAAAAACATCAACGTCTCTGTCAACGCAACGTCCGACTTTTGAGAAATTTCTAACATGCGCCAGATAGTATGGCGTCTATTAGCTGATTTTTTAATGTGCGTTTTGTTTGATCTGTTTTGTTGTATGTCTGACTTAACATCTGTTAACGGCGTACATATTTCAAGTGCGTTCGCACCTTGATGCCAGCTGGAAACCTTGAGGGATGACGTGCAATGGAGTCTATGTTTCAGCGCTTTAACCATCAAACTACAACTGTATTGAAATGAACAACGTTGATTTCAAAAACTGAAAATCCTTTGCTAATTCTTTACTGCCCAACAAAATTAAACTTAAATAAGCTCCGATTTGCGACATTTCAAAAAAATTCAATAATTTAAACATTTTTGTTGAATCCGCAAAATACCACAAAAAATATTTAAGTTTAAATCATACTTCAAAATTTAATAAATTAAACTTACGACGAAGATTAATTTCCCACAATATCTTTCATATATAACGTACATATTTAGGTTTAAATAATTAGGGTATTCACAAGGTAGTCATAAAGCTATATGTCCTAAAAAAACCTGCTTATGCTATCAGCCAAAAGGAAAAAAGTAATAAAAACCATCTTCTGTAAAGTTAAACTTTTGTCACATACGTTAATTTCGCACACAGTGTTTTATATGTCCTTAAACACATATTACCAATGAAATGTTTATGAACACACCAAAGTTATTTTACAAATATAAAATGATTTCACAAATTATTTTTAAGCACGCAAAATAATTTTTGGCATATTTTTACATTTATTATTTTCATACCTGAAATGTATAAATGTAGTTTATCATATGTACATAAATATATAAATAAATCATTAGGGACACTCACTTGAGCTATTAAGTATATTTCAAGTAATAGAAAAAAAAAATACGCCCATGATATCTTAACCATTACTCTGAAAAATGTTTAACAGAAATACCATATAATGCCAAAAAGTCAAAAGCAGAGAAACCGGAAATATGTTTTTAAGAAATTGTTTTGTTTTTTGCGAGAAAATATGTTTTTTAAAATTTATAATTATGATCCAAGAAAACATTCAACTTTGGAATTAAAATTTTAGGACTCATATATGCACCAAAATATTCTAATATAAATTTTATCAAATCAATGCCAAATTTTCCAAAAAAATTCGAAAAAAATTAATTTGTTTATCCGGCAATAAAAATGTCCAACAAAAGATGCAATTGCACGCTTTCGGGTGCCTTGGTTATAACACAATATTATAAAAATATACAATTTAATAATACAAAATTGTTCTTTAGGGATATATGTACATAAAATATATATGAAAACTACCCTTCATGGCATGACTAATAAATTTTATTAAGCAAATATATTACCAAAGTAATAAAGTAATGCTAATTTATTATATAAAGAAGGGAGTTACTTCAAGCCTGGAAGAAACAATAGGCTACGTTTTTTTGGGATTGTTGCTGTCACACCCACACTACGCCCATTTGTGAGGGAAGGTCAGGTTATGAACTGCCTAACAAAATTAACAATAGCCATACTGATCAAATGCGTATAGCTAAATACATGAAATTTATAACACGGCATTCAGGTTATCACGGCATTCAGACTATGTCACTTGTAACACGCTACTGTAACATGTTACACGAGAAGCGAGAAGCGAAAAGCGAGAAGCGAAAAGCAAAAAGCGAAAAGCGAGAAGCGAAAAGCGAAAAGCGAGAAGCGAAAAGCGTGAAGCGAAAAGCGAGAAGCGAAAAGCGAAAAGCGAGAAGCGAAAAGCGAGAAGCGAAAAGCGAGAAGCAAAAAGCGAGAAACGAAAAGCAAAAAGCGAGAAGCGAGAAACAAAAAGCGAAAAGCGAGAAGCGAAAACCAAAAAGCGAAAAGCGAGAAGCGAAAAGCAAGAAGCAAATAGCGAGAAGCGAAAAGCGAGACGCGAAAAGTGAAAAGCGAGAAGCGAGAACCAAAAAGCGAGAAGCGAAAAGCGAGAAACGAGAAGCAAATAGCGAGAAGCGAAAAGCGAGAAGCAAAAGCGAGAAGCGAAAAGCGAGAAGTGAAAAGCGAAAAGCGAAAAACGAGAAGCGAATAAATTTAACATGTTACAGTTACTTGTAACATAGTCTGAATGCCGTGATAGTCTGAATGCCGTGTTATAAATTTCACGTATTTAGCTGTACGCGTTTGATCAGCATGGCTATTGTTAATTTTGTTAGGCAGTTCATAACCTGACCTTCCCACACAAACGGGCGTAGTGTGGGCGTGGCAGCAATAATTACCAAAACAAACGTAGCTTATTGTGCCTTCCAGGCTTGAAGTAACTCTCCGTAAAAATTTCAAAACAATTGATCCACTGGTGTGGTCAGCGACAAAATACAGACATACATACAACCCCTCTTTATATAATTAAAGAGTAGGGCTGACTTATAATTTGTTGAAACTTATGTGGGGCAACCAGGGGCTTAGCTAGTATTTTTATACTTTTCACTTGGGGATTTTTCAATAGCAAAAGCTTAATATATATATTTATATTAATTATAGATAAGTGTTTTAAAAATAAATAAAAACAAGAAAAAGCGCTATATTCGGCTGTGCCGAATCTTATATACCCTTCACACTTTACCTTATTTTTCTAATTTTGTTGGCAACCATCTCAGGAGATGGAGATATAGGAAAAGCATGTTTCAGGAATATTTTTACAAGAAAAAATGAGTTGGGTCAGTCCTACATGTGACCTATTCACGGGCACCTTTGCATGGATGCCCACTTAGGCGATGGTGATAGGACGTAAGTATGTGTAACACTCAAAAAATTATTTATGTATAATCAACTGGAAATCTATTTAAAATAACTAGAAACCCTACAAAAGATATTAATTAAAATTAAATTCAGACATTAAAAAATTAACTTATGTATTCGTCGAAAATTAACTAGAATTTCTGTCATTTACAGCAACACACAATGTATCAGAAAAATAAATATAACAAAGTTATATATTTCTAAAAAAATAACTGACAAAATTAACTTCAACTGAAAATCAGTATTTTTTGTTAAGTTGAAGCTTTGAAAACCCTTCAAACCATTTAAAAAATATTGTATAAAAATTGAACTGTTTTTTTCATTTAAAAACGACTTAAGGAAGTACTTCCTAAATAATTTACAGTCATTACTGCAAAAATTTTTTGAGTATGGGAATATGTTTGGGAGGGAAAACTAACGGAGGTCTAGCATACATTTTATTCCTCTAACGGCGCACAAAGCGCACCGTCCTCTGTTGTCGTTTGGCCAGCGGCGCACAGTACTATGTCCATAGACAAAAAGACAATAAAAAAAGGTTTTATATTGTAGATAAAAATATACAGGTCGACAGATAACAATAATTTTAATTAATTTTAAGAAATGTTTTAGATTTAACTCTTTTTGGTGGCGCTAGGGGGCGCCAAAATCAAAAAATTTGAAGCAAAAATGGCAAAACCAAATACACTAGTCTTACATGCTTTAGGAAAACAGTTGTAAAAAAATCATTTTCTGTAGTAACTAACTATATTTGCAACTGATTTTAAAACAGTTTTTTAGTGATTTCTTTTTTTAAAAGTATTTTTTATTGGTTTGAAAATGCTTATTATTCACTTAAGCTCAAAGTTTTTTTACTTTGATGGAAAATTTAAAAAAAAAGGAAATATGGGGTTTTTTCTGTTTTCAAAAATCCATACTGTTTTCTAATAGCTACAAGAAAAAAAATGTAAGTATAATATTGTGTTTGCCTCATTTTGGTGCTACAAAAAGCCGCTAAATTAACAGATTGACGTTGGTGTTTCATTGTTTCAAGAATGTTTTCGAAATGTGACTTTGTGTAGTTTACCTCGCACCACTGCACGTTGGGTTGAAATGGTTCGAAAGTGACGCTTAATATAATTTTTAAAATTAAGTTTTTGTATTATTATTTGGTAACGGATAAACTAAGATAAAATTCTACATCCCTATGTAAATTTTCAAGCATCTATCTTGTCAGCTGACTCCGTAGTGACGTGTCAAAGTACAAAATTTTTTTAAAAAGCGAAAAACGTAAAATTTTGCATTAAACGAGTCCGTAATTTCCAAATTTAACGTCAACAAAGTGTTATTTTAAGAATGGAACCTTCAATTTCAGGTATAAAAGTGTATAAAAATAATGTAGTGTTTTTGAAAATATTTGTAAAGTTTTTTTGAGGATTTTTTTAAAAAAGGTCTAAAATTGGCCTATTTTTGATGTTTCGTGAACCATAACTTCTAAGTTAGTAAAGGCTGGGGTTTAAATCTTATATTTTCTAAAAGTACAAAATCTTATCTTGATATTTCAAAAAAGAAAATTTGTGGTTTTGTTGCTACATTTTTTGGTATTAACATTTTTCTGTTTGAAGTCGTGTTTTTTCAAAGTCATGTATTTAACAAAACTAACGTTCGTTCAATGTTTACTATTGTTGTTATTGTTGTCAGAGATAGGCGTGTGAACAAGTTTCAGTCATCGGTATTCACGAGAGTGTTAAAATGGTTCTGTATAACTCCTACAATACATAAATTTTTAATTCATGGTCCCGAAATCATAAAATATGCCCTTTTAACGATTGGAGAACTTTCAGAAGAAGCTCAGGAAGCCAGAAATAAAGATTTTTGAAATTATAGGGAACACTTTGCTCGCAAATGCAGCCATAAAAAGTCGAATGAAGATATTTTAAACAGATTTTTTCTTAGTTCAGATCCATTGATATTTAGTATTAATAAACAAAATGAGCGGAAAAAAAGCAACAATTATCAAGTTCTGAACTACAGCTTTTCCCATCGCCTATTATTTTTCAAGAAATACATGAAAGTGGGAGTAATTATAGCGAAGATTATGATGATGAAGGTGAGGATGAACATAATACGGCTTCTTATCAAGTGTATGACAATTATTGATAAACAAAAAAAAATTACAAAAACTTATTTCGTTACTTTTTTAAAAAAGTTGTAAAATTCTCGAAATCTTTCAAAACCCGAATTCAGACTTTTAAATTAAACTTATATTCATATTTATGCAAAATATATATTTATTTTCATTTATTTGATTTCATTTATTTATTTATTTTTCAATTCCTGCACAACAAGATATAAACTTATATTTATAGTGCAGGAGAGCAGTATTCGCAAATAAGAATTGGAGGCAACATTTATAAAATTACAAGCTTAAATGCTAAAATTAACTAAGAGCTACATGTATAGGTGTGTTCATAGTATACCTTTAAAAATGTATTATGATGCAAAGTAATTAAATAAAAATTGTTTAAAGCTATTTTTTAGAAAAAAAGCAATATAGGCTTTTGCTAGTTGCTCATTTTTTAAAAAAAAGCACTTTCCATTTTAAAATTTCGGCGAAAATTTTGAAACAAACTATAATTTTCCCAAAAATAAAAATGTCTATAAAATCGTAAAAAAAAATTTTTGTCCGTGTATCTTTTTTTCAGAATATATGCCTTTTTATGCATATTTAACGATCTGAAAAAAAATTTTTTCAAAAAAATTTAAATTACGGCTCCCATGAATTAATCGCCACTTTCGGTGTAATCGAACCCACTGTGCATTGGCTTCAAGGGTGCTCTCTAAAGGCCAACTATTAGACTGACCCCAACTAATTTTTCCTCATAAATATTTTCGTGGAATGTGGGGATTTCAAAAGGCCGATATGAAGGGTATATAAGATTCGGTACAGCCAAATATAACGCCTTTACTTGTTTTATATATTTAACTCATTACTAGCTAACAGTCTAACTAAACTGTGCTGCTTAAATATTTTTTAAAATAAAAAAAAATAATTAATGAAATTTTATATTCATTTATGTTTATGCACATACAACCTTCTAATATTGTGCAAGCGATATGGTAAATAAATTATCTAATATATGTCTGTTTTCAATTTAACAAGTCGTATGATATAAAATAGAAAAATGCAATTCGCAAAATGTACAGGGTCACAACAAGGCTTTAACATAATGTTAAGTCAAACAACTTTCAACGAAAAGTCTGGCTTTGAAAAAAATGTATCAGTTGCATCCTTCTGCTCGAGATTGATATACATACATGAATGATTTTAATACTAAGTTATCGAATGACTATTTTGCTATAAAAAATTATGAGTTATAAATATGTTATTTAAGAAACTCATATTAGCAAAAACAAAAGTTTTTACTATTAAAAAAAATGTTTTCATGAATACCCTTATTATGTTTGCTAATGTTCACCTTAATGTTCACACTAATTTACATACACATACTTACATATATACATACATACGTACCTATAACATTTTGTTTTCTTCGTCGCAGGTATTTTGGGTATAATCTCCTCTTTCCCCTTTATTTAATTTTTTCAACATTTATGAAATATTTGTGTTTGATAAATGCTAATTTCCCTAGAGCTTTTTAACGTTTTTCTCCCGGATACACGTGTAAAAGTTTAATAGGTAGGCCAACAAATATAAAGAACTTTTTCATGTATTTTAAAGGCAAAAATATGTTAATCTTAATACTTGTTATTTTTCAATTCTTACGATTTATATATGAAAGTACGTATGTTTTACATATTTTGGTGTTAGAACATTTTTTCAGCGCTGGGTTCAAAGGCTAATGTTATTAAAAGCTGATGCAAATTTGTTTCTATTAAAAAGAAAACTTTTGAAAATTTGTATTAAGTTGTTTTATTAAAGTTGCTACCTTTTTACATACCTAAAAGACAATTATTGTTTACACTTAACTTCATTTTTTCAACATAATTCCAAGTAAACACATGAAAATTATTTACAGGGTAATTATTATTACGATTTCTTTCGGAATTAGCGGTTTTTTCTGCAACTCCTGCATATATCTTACAGTAAGTGGTAAAGTGAATGTAACCTAAAGGCGATACATTTTGTTATTTGTTTCCAAATTTTTATTATTGGATCTTCGCTTTTGGCAAGAAAACAATAGGTATTGAAATCTTAAAGCTAAATAATTTTAATTTATCCAGCCAATGCCAGACTAAAATTTAAGTTTTCAAATTAAAGTAGAAATTATTCATAAAGGTTTAATCTAAGTGCGACAGTATCCCTTATCGTAAAACGTATGTGTCGTGCATGCTGTAAGATATTTCGAGTGAGCAGGTTTGGGTTTGTTTCCAACTTATTTAAATGCCTGTCCACATAGTTTGGGACTTTACATTTAACTAATGGAACTTGTAAGTCCTTGTGAACATTGCTGTCTTTAACATACCAAGGAGCACAAGTTATTATTCTTAGTATTTTGTTTTGACGGCCTTGAATTTTTTCTATATTGGAAGTGGAAGTAGTGCCCTATAATTGTATCCCGTAAAACCAAATCGGGTTTTAAATCGATTTGTAAAGTAGAAGCTTACAATCAAGACGCACCACAGAAATTTAAATTCATTTGTGTCAACTTCGAATCTATATGTGGCTTCCACGTGATATTTTTTTATTTAGAGGCCATGAAAAATTTTATAGACATGTGTGCAGCAGAAGTACCAGTTGTTTAGTTTTTTGCTTTAAAAACTTTGATGTTAGACGCATTGCTTAGACGTACAAAATTTCAAAAACTTCGGTGCGATAGAAACACTAGCACGAGTATAAAGAGTTTACTTTTTGCGTTGGTTGGCTTGAAAGTGTTGACTGTTTAGCGATTAATATGCGAACAAATTGCCATGGAAATCCAACAGGCAGAGGTGCCCCTGTATCAAGATTTTAATTTTTTTCGGGCGCGGCTATGTGTGCTTTGTTGATTTGTCATTTTTGCCCTAAGAGGCCTTATATACAGGTATAAACTTTCCAAGAAAATCGGTGCTTAAACATTTTGGCGTTTAATTAGTAAACATGCGAAAAAAGTTTTAAATAAATCTCTCGGATGAAGATACCCCTACTTTTTGGCTTTAAAAATGTTGCCTTCAGACGAGAATTCGGTGCGGTGAAAAACCCGTAATTTTTGCAGGAGAAGAATATACAGATTAAAAGTATTGTGGGCTTGGCAACGGCCCCTCTTTTAAAAAAGTAAAGCCTATATCATACCTCATACTTAGGAGGATTTAAATATTTTAATTTTTAAAAAAATTTGTTTAGCCGTTTAGATGTGATTGCGTGACAAAAAAATATTACACCTTAGTTTAATAATAAAGATAAGATTACGGGTAACAATGTTGTTTTATTTTATTTTCGGATTAAAGTTTTGCAATTTGATGTTGCTCCTTATAACTTCCCAGTGACTTAAAATCAAAGACAGACAAAACTTTTGCCCTTCACAATGTAAGTTTTATCTTGCTAAGATTAACAAATACCGAAATAAGAAACACCAAGCACGAATATACTTTAAAATATGCAAAACAAGATTTTCTTAAAAAGGATTATCCGAATCTTTATTGCATTTTTCTTTTTTTTGTTGCTTATGAGCATTTTAAATTAAATGAATTTCAATGAAAGCAAAACAAGACCCCCAACCAAGGTAACATTCATATGACCTTTCCAATACTGAAACTTGCACTTGAAATTATAAAAAAAAAAAACAAAACAATAATAAATTAAGCTAAAACAAAAATGAAAACAAATTTCGTAGTAAATTATGCATGCATTATAATATCCGAAACAAGTCTTACTCAGCAGAAGAAGAACTATAACCTCTCTCTATCTCTTTTTGCATTAAATACTTCCAGTAGTTAATGGGAAAAAACAAAAAGCTTTAAGTACTACTACGCTATTGCTGGTATCTCAATAAAACGTGCAGTGTTTGTGTAATCCATAATAAATAAAGATTGCAAAAAATCGATAAATTATATTTATGCACATTCCATGAACATATTATCTTTTTTTGTGGATATAAAACATTTCTTGGTCACGAAGGAGTATAAAAAAATCTATTTATACGAAGAAAATAACAGCATGACATACGGGTTACGGTGGCATAATGCAAAAAAAAATATTTTTAACTTGTCTATGCAAAAACCACTTTTGCAATAAGAATGGTTACCTAAGGCATACCTTGCGTATACGTTATATGAAGTTTAAAGACTCATATTATATATTACTCATACGCTCACAGTTCGTGTAAGATTATAATTGTCCATATGAATTTTGGCAGATCCAACGTGACGACTTTGACTATTTCACTTAAGTTTTTATTAAAATTTAAACTTGAAACATAAAAAAGGATGGAGATCGTATTAAATTTTTATTCGTTTTAATATGGGAAGATACTAAAAGAACATGATGAATGCTTACTGTGACCACTACAAGACTGTTACACTGAAAGAAAAACCTTCATTCAGATAATAATTTTTTATTTCATTAATGAAATTTGTCACTAAAAGTCAGCTAATGAAGCCCTTCATTGTATTACAGAAGAATGTTTCATTGCATTTATGTACTCATTTAGTGAAGCAATTTCATAAATAGAATGAAACCAATCATTAACCTAGTGAAGCCTTCTAAGGGTATAACTCTACAATTATACGTTTCAAAGAGACTTTTAAATCGTAGTTTGCAAAAATTATAAAAAGAATTGGTAGACAAATTTTAATTTATTTGATGGTTTAAATTATTTGTACCCGCATTTGGGAATATGAAATATATGACGGGTGTTACATTTTCCTTAAATCAAAATATTAAGAAGAGAAAATATAATGTATGCAATTGTTTTAAACTCTTCCCAAATTAATAATATAAAATATGAACCAATTTGTTTATATTATAATATTGTGATTATTTTCACTCTCTTTTAAGGAGATATACCAGTCGTACCGATTTCATTAATAAATGTGCTGATTATTCCTATGCTCTACTGGTTAAAAATTTATATACTGAAGTGTACTAATTTTTGAAAAAAAGTACTGATTGTACTAAAATAAATCAGAACTTAATAATCAAATAGTTTTTTTGCAGCAGAAAGTGTACTTAAATCATTTTATTCTCTCCAATCTACTTTTGAATTGAATGCCAGCACTCCAAAAAATTAATGTATTTTTGATTTATTTTCTAAATCAATAGTAGACCTGTGACCTATTTTCTTAACACAAAAATATAAATATATCCAGACGAACGAAGAGACTTAAGTCGACTCTGAAAGTGATTTTTATTCGATCGATATAACCAAATGCGTACTGATTTTTAACTAGAACTCTATGGTTTCCATACATTTGTTATTTTTTTTAAACGGGAATTCGAAAGTACAAAGAAAATGGGCGTCAATTGACCAGAATGAAAAATTAAGATTCCGTAAATAGTCCAACGTACAAAATATTATGGTATGAAAGGGGCAAACAAAACAACCCCTTCTTTTTGAATACCTAAGTAAAGGTCCTGGCTTACTATACAGTGCTGATATAGTCCTAATGCGAATGTCCAAAGGAAAGCATTTTTGTACAGTTAAACACAGCTCGAAGCTAGTGAACCAAACATAAACCTTATGGCTGTCCTAGCTCAAGTGGCATGCAATAAATGAATTAGAGTAACAAAGTCTCAATATACCAAATCAAGGACAGCTTTGTAATGTAGGGGGATGATTTATGATTTCTTGCGGCATAAACAAATATGCATTAATTGAGTGGATAGAAATTAAAGTTTGCTGGGAAAAAACATTCAAAAAATCTTGTGCCACCAGCTTTAAAATTAAGGTAGTTATCCAAAGCCTTTTGCTGCGACAAAGACCAAGCTCAGTGGGCAAAAGTTATCCTGGGACATTATAAAAATAGTTAGAAAGCCAACAAGATTTAGTTTGGGTGAGCCAGTTATGGTTAAAAATTACCCACGGTGATTTCTGGTTGCAAAAAGCATGAACAAGAGCATTTACTAAGTTTCCTTAATAATATATATTAGCAGATAGATATAAAAGAGAGCCTAAGGCATCACTGTGCTAATTTTATTTACGTTGTTACAGAAATAGAAAATCCTTTACATTTGTGTTTAATTAAGCGATTAATTATACTAGTTACTTATTTAATTTGAAAATTAAATTCGTGTAAAACAAATAAATGAACTGGAGTACACAAACATAATAATTAAAACATGGTCATTCTCTTCGCTACCCTATAGTTGCAGGTTGGTTTCCGCTTTTGAGATACATTTGAGCTGCCTGGTATCGTAACTATAGAGGCAACTATTAACATATACAACAACATGTAATTTCTAATCCAATTGAAATAGAAAAATAATTTATTATTCATTCGATAGATCACAAAATTATATAAAAAAGCTTAAAGGTATCTTTTTAAAATTTAAGACCTTAAGGGAATAGATAAAGGGTAATTTATATGTATCGAAATTTTCGTAACTTTCAAGCCAAAAAATTACGAATATGGTTGTGAGGCCTTTTTTGATGTCCTGGGGCCCTAGGGGTAAAAAAATGATAAAAATTATATATTCGTAATTTTTTGGGAGTTTTGAGTACCATTTAGCCAAAAGAGACTAAAAAATAATCAAAACTACTTTTGAAAGGTCTTGAAAAACTAGATTTGGTACTTTTTTAAGTTTAAGGTAAATATGGCAAACAATTATTTTTAGCAATTTTTTGTATTTTTAAGAGTTTGAATACAGAAATTTAAAAGAAAATGCTGTGGGCGCCGGTGAAGCAAAAAAGTCAACTAAGTGTACATCCTTCACATTTTTTTATTTTATCTTTTTGGATTATGAATCCATAAATATGAAAGTAATGATAGTTGGTGCAGATTGAAGTCAACAAAGTAAACAAGGTGGACAAAAACTACCCCTTTTATTTTTGGTATTTTTTTAAAATTTTTGAAATGATAAGTCAACATATATGAAATTAATGACCGTTGACCCATTTTAAAGTTGAAGGTCAATAAAGTAGGCAAAAAGGGTCAAATATTTCCTCATGTTCGCAGTGTTTTAAAAGCAAAATTCTAGCGGCCAAATTAGGGGCTGATCTTTGCATATCCTTCTAAACTGAAGACTCCCCCATTCATTGATAGTAAGGCGGCAAGCAATGCAGTTTTCAGCAATAAAAAGATAATACATTGACAGACTGTGTTACGCTAAGAATTCTTAATTATACATAAAAATAAAAATACTCGGTTGAAGGAAATAGAGGTACATATATAGAGTAAAAAGTGCTTATACATTAGCTCAAATATCCTTCTATCGCTTAAAACATCTTAAGCCATTTAGAGATCCTTAGACCCGAAATTAATGAGGCTTCTTCTTTTTTTTTGCTAAGGAGTGACCTATTAGGTATGGTAACAAGCTTTTCTCAGAAAGCGATGTATGCATGTCTAGAGTCTCACTTAACCTAAGAGAATTCTCTATAATTATGAAAACTAAATCTCTGGCATATGCCCATAGTGTGTGGGGCACAGAAGGGTTCATTACATTGAATTAGCCATACTTTGATCTTCAGGACTGGTCAGCTCTTTTCTAATCATACCAAGCCAAGAGCCTCCTTGTTTAAGTAACGATATAAAATAATAATTTTAGCAATAGTATTATCTAAGCATCTACTTAAAATATAAATGGTTAAGCGACAAACAACTTATAAACCTTACTGCTGGAACCAAAAATTTATATGTAAATATCTTTTAATTTATTCGTGTTTATACCAAATACCTAATAATATACAAAGAGAAAAATCAACAAAAAAGTCGAAAAAACTCTTTTAATTTGTCTATTTCCTAGTTTTGTTTATAAACTATGTATTATTACTACTGTTATCCCTTTAAACTGGTTTCCCTGTTGTCCTGTAGTCGTCTGAGGATTATTTTTCGGGTCACAGAGTTATTGTTAAAAGAAAAAAAATAAGGCCTTAAGCACGTAACAAAGCAAAACTAATGGCTTGTCTAGTTTTCTGAAAGAGCAAAAAACATTAAAATGTAGACCACAAGGAGCAAAAAATATTTCACACACATACAAACATACAGTTTTAGCTGCCGCTCAAGAAAAATATACAGAAAAAGGAAACACAAAACCTACAACGAGATAAAAGAATTTATTCTACAGAACGGAGGTAGAAAGTATCTTTATAATTTTTACTGTATAAAAATAAAGCAATTTGTAGAAAGCCCAAACAATGAGTTACACTTAACTCATAAACTAGAATAATTCAAATACACATATACATATGTACATGTAGACATGTTTATTAATGGACGTAGCTGCTAAGGGCTAAGAAAAACAACATCCTAATGCGTTGTGTGTAGTGGTTGGCTTTTTCCATTTGTATAATTCTTATATAAATACATATGTATGTATTTACTTTAGTATGTTTATAAAATCCCGTGTAATAGTTAGTGCACAAACAAAAGTTCATTCACTTATCTCTGTATCTTTTTAATGATTACATGATAACAACAAACGCTTTTGTACGTAAATATATGTTTAACATTAATATTTTGTTGTTGTTTCTAGAAAACATTTTGTTGTTTTTGACCACTACCACCAACTTAGCTGTCAATTTGAAAAGATAACAAAAACTCATTTAAACCAACAAATAATCCCAAATTTTCTATGCTGACCAACCTCAAGCCCTTTCTTTAACCAATATTTTTTTAATTTGAAATAAGAAAACTCATTTACCAAAATACATGTTAAGCATTCAACTCCAACTGCGGCTTGGCAGGGCATCTCAAAAACATGAAACGTGTAATCAAATAAAAATAATAAAAGTTCTTTAAGTCAGCTCAAGGATGTCTGGCATGTGAAATATTTATTCTACATCAATGGTTTCCAAGAAGGTATCCGTAGACTCCTCTGTTTCTGTAGCAACTACCTTTAATTATAAACAATTAAATATAAAATATAAATATTATATAAAGTAAAAAATTAAATACTTTTTAGACTTCTGGAGTAACGTAGAAAAAAACTTACAAGGGGTTCTGAAGAAAAATTTAATATAAACCCCTGCTTTATATTAGGAACTGTCCCAAAAGGAAGGATATTCCTAAACATAAACCCAGTAAGAAAATAATAGTCGGTCAAGCCCGAACATATTACACCCTAAACCACATTTGTATGGGAAATTTACGAAAAAAATATACCGATGATATCTGTATTCAGTATAATTTTGAAAAGTTGAGGTTATGTTCAAACCACTTGTAGCCTTAAATGCTTATTCTGGCAGAAAGGGGGCTTTTTTAAAAAATTAACCGATCATATTTATGTTCAATATATTATTTCAACATAGTACCATCGAACAAACTCACAGGTTGAGGGAAACTAAATAAGTTAATCTCAACCAATAGGGGGTGGTGTACCTCAAGGGAGTATATAAGGTCCAGTTCTGTATTCGCTTAACACAGCAGATACGCCAATCAATAGTTTTACACACACGTCGACATTTCCAGATGATACTGCCTTCCTTAGTAAAGGTAGCAGGTGAGAGGAATTATTGGCCACCATCTATGGCATTCCCCTTGTCCCGAAAGCTCCGCTTGCATGCACTTGAAGAAGATCTGAAAATTCCACACCTTTTTGCCTTCGATGAAAAGAGAGCTGGAAGACATCATGGCCCTAAGTGCAGGTCGATTTATCAACCATGACAATAATATTAGACGGCCCTTATTTTTAATTCTGCTGATTTACAGAAACGGTTCAGAGTATCCAGTACCTCTTGTACTTTTATACTGCATTTGACTTTGTTTGTATAAGGTACTTGTGCTCAGAAGATTAGATAGTTTTCGAATTTGACTAATACTATCATATGTATTTTGTCAACTTACATTAGGCATGGCGGCTGATTCACGTATTTGGACTAAGAGGGGTGATTCTTTCCAGCCACATAAAGTAGCTCAACCTTCGACTGCCAATATTTCTTAAATTTATTTTTTCCCTTTCATATGTATGACAAAGGTATCGAAGCAATCGATCCAAATTGAAAGCAGTTTGGTTTTCTAGTATTTTTGTAACCGCCTTTTTAATTTAGTTCAGCCTAATCTAAAGTAACTTCTAGGTAACTTGTTAGGAAAATGCTCCCCGTGCTCCAATCCAACAATTTTTTCCCCAACCGGAAGGCATAGGCATTGTTGCATTTTTTGTGGGATACTTGAAATCGATAGCCTTTATATTTTTTTAAATGCAGCGTATTAAAAATTTCACTTAAATTATTCATTTTGTTTGGCGGCTACCCATTCACTTGCTCCCATCAAACTGATTTTTTTTCTTAAATGTAGGCAACGTTGCACAATTACTTTTTATAGGGTGCTTAGTTACATTTCCAAGATATAGCGTTTTAAAAATCTCCTAAAACTAGGTCAATAGGGAGAAAGGGGCTATACCTTCCCCTTTCCTTATCAAACTTTTTTCCAAATCGTAGGAAATATACTGGAACTTTTTTGTAGCTAGTTTCAGGTGGATATCTGCTTTATTTTCTCAGATTAAGCACATGAAAAACTGCATAAATTGTAAGCAATTGTGAGAACAATGCCATTTTTCCCGCTTCTGTCCAAAAAAGTATATGTGAGATGTTTTGTGATAGCAGTGCCTACATTTTTTTGAGATGTATAAGGATGTATGCATGGATTTTATCCCAAAAAAAAAAAGGTTTTTTAAGGTTTTTTGCTGATACCTCGGTCCATACTCAATCCCATCTTGCTGATTTTTTAGAGCGTTCTGCCCAAGAATATTTTAAATAGTTGAACGCCAAAACGTTTTTTGTCTGATTGAATTTCGCTCCGAAGCCTTGATTTTAACAGACAGATAGACATACAGACAGGCGGACATTGCTTAGTCGGTTTTCCAAATATGTATGTTTACTTCATGGGGCCGCAAATGAATATTACGGAAACTACAAACGGTATGTAAAACTGACATATACCCTCATCAGTATATGAAGTATGTATTAACTTTGCGAAATACTTCCTAAATATTTAACAGCCAGTTACTGCAGTAATTTTTTCTTTTTTTTATTTAATAGTTAAAGTCAATGTTTCTCTTCCTTTTAATGTAGTTAAAGTGAACATCATTGTCACAACCAATTATAACTTACAACACCGCAAGTGGTAAACAAAATGATTACAAATATTGGTTACGTTTAGTCCATGAAAATCATATTTTCTTTAAGAATATCTAAAAGTTTTCACCTCTTACAATTTTCTAAATAAAGCATATGAAGCACTTCATGAAACTGTTCTGTTTGTAGGCTTTTGCTCTCCTTGTAACTTTTTCCTTTACCGTCTCTAAAGTCTCCACGTCAAATTTTACGGTAGCAGTGACCATATTTTCTACAATAAATTGAATTGTAAGCATTGTTTTGTCCTAAAACAAAAAATTTGTCATCTCTACCAAGAAATAAATTATTTCTTTTATTTTATTTGCAATTAAATTAAATTAAATTTATTTTCCTTTTTACAATTTTAGGCCAAAATTAAATTATGTGTAAGAGTTCAGAAAAAAATGTATATTTTTTTGGCATTTTGCCATCAGACATTTATTGCATTTTACAATTCACATTCCATTATTATTACATTGTATGTATTTATGTACATATTTACTTTTGAATATACAATTCAATGTAATATAAACTATTACGAAGAGTCTGTACATATCGTTCACTTAAAAAAATATGGCCACAAGAACCAAGTTTGTTTATGTACGAATTAAATTTAATTATTTAATTTACATTCTTTGGCAAAAATTCATATACATATCCAGCTAGCTGTTGGTGATGCTGATAATATTCAACTTCTAAATGAATCTCTTTGCGATTATTTAAAGGGTTATAATTACAAACCAGTATTAAGTTTCTTTGTTAATTATTTCTTTTGACAAGACATTCAGACACGTTCGCTTTTATGAGCATTTTAAAAGTTACAAAATAATCTTTTTGTCATGTTATACGATTCTGAATGTTCTTTTTTAAAGAAATAGAAACATTATTTAAATTGCATCCAACAGTTTTCGTCGTATAATTTAAATCAATTTTAATTGTACAAATACACCAAGTTATTAAAAACATCAAAATAAATTCAATTAATTGAGATTTTTGGCTTCACATGTGGCTTTTGTGCTTTTTGCTTCAATTAGTCCTCAACTATAGTTGAAGATTGATATTTTTATTTTTATTTGAATTTCTAAATAAAATATTTTTGAAGTTGTACATGGACATGCTTATAAAATCAAGCATAAAAACAAATACCAAATCCCTAAAAACTTATACATACAAAGAAAAGTGAAACGATGCCAAAATATATTAAAGACAAAATCATGCCATACCAGACAGCTTGACGTTTAGTTTGCAAAACACAAACAAACTATTTAGAAAAACAAATATTTGCACAATATAAAATAAATTTTGCTTTTAATTAAAAAATACTTGTGAACGTCTTTAATTTTAAATAAATATTCTCTATGCACCATTTAACTATTTTTTGTGTGGCAGAGAAGAGATTAAGAAAAGTCGCAGAGAATAGATAAATAGATAACTTTCAAAATATTTTGGTAATTTTAGATTATTCAGCAGGTACAAGTTGTGGGAAGCAAGTAACGCCAAATAATTTTTTTTTTAATTTTTGCGTCTGTGTAGGTAATATTGTTAACTAAAAAAAGTCAAAAATCCAGTTTCGAGACTATTATCTTTCTAGTCCTTCACTGTTCCTCTCAGATTTCAACTATAGAATTCTATTTAAAAAGAAATCAACCAAAACATACTGAAAAGCTCTAATTAAAATGCGGTTACCTCGGGCTATATATAACAAATTTTTAACAATGAAAAATAAAATAAAATAAAATAAAAGAAAAGAAAAGAAAAGAAAAGAAAAGAAAAGAAAAGAAAAGAAAAGAAAAGAAAAGAAAAGAAAAGAAAAGAAAAGAAAAGAAAAGAAAAGAAAAGAAAAGAAAAGAAAAGAAAAGAAAAGAAAAGAAAAGAAAAGAAAAGAAAAGAAAAGAAAAGAAAAGAAAAGAAAAGAAAAGAAAAGAAAAGAAAAGAAAAGAAAAGAAAAGAAAAGAAAAGAAAAGAAAAGAAAATAAAATAAAATAAAATAAAATAAAATAAAATAAAATAAAATAAAATAAAATAAAATAAAATAAAATAAAATAAAATAAAATAAAATAAAAAAATTTAAATAAAATAAGACGAAATAAAATAAAATAAAATAAAATAAAATAAAATAAAATAAAATAAAATAAAATAAAATAAAATAAAATAAAATAAAATAAAATAAAATAAAATAAAATAAAATAAAATAAAATAAAATAAAATAAAATAAAATAAAATAAAATAAAATAAAATAAAATAAAATAAAATAAAATAAAATAAAATAAAATAAAATAAAATAAAATAAAATAAAATAAAATAAAATAAAATAAAATAAAATAAAATAAAATAAAATAAAATAAAATAAAATAAAATAAAATAAAATAAAATAAAATAAAATAAAATAAAATAAAATAAAATAAAATAAAATAAAATAAAAGAAAATAAAATAAAATAACAATTTTCAAATATTATTTAGAATGTCGTCTGAATTAAAATTTATTTAGTAGGTTCGGTGTAGGTTTGGTTTGTCTTTATGAATTTTATTAGTTCTTAAACCAAATCATCAATAGAATATCTTGTGCCTTTAAAAAATAATCGCTATAAGCTTATTGAGAAATACTATAAACCAACAAAAAACATTCAAGATCTTTTAAAGTTAATAAAATGATATAGAATGCAATTATAACATTAAAGTTCTCTTCCAACGTAGAGAAATCTCAATATTGTCAAAATTAAAAATAATAATTTCTGATGCTCCTGAAAAACTGCAGCATCCACAGAAATCTCATGTTTAAAATGGAGTCTTAAACTATGTTTACTTGTCTTAAATTAAGCTTAAAATATGCTGTCTGCAAACATCCTGCCGCATAGCGGACACACTCGTTTGAAGAGGAGGGACACACACAGTTGCCCTCATATGAAATCATCGGAGCTGATGTTTACTTTAATTTAAGAACTAAGACTCTAGTCTGGCGTTGGCTTAACAAAGATTATTAATTTATATGTACATTATATTTAATTACTTATCTTTAGTTTTTAGATATAAAATTTGAATAATTAAAAAATTTTAAAATGAAGACTTATTTAAAGTAAAATAAAACATTTCAAAAGTAAGGCTGCGTTTTTGTAGCTTCAGTGTTGTGATGGTAAAGTAATTTAAAAAAGAAAACGAAATTTTGTATTCCGCAGTTATTGCGGTATATAATTTTGGGAAGGTAAGTCAATTAGGTAACCAGAGAGTCATTTTAACAATTTTTGTACTTTTTAGCAATTTTTAAGATTAACCTAACATTAAAATTGCGAACATAATACAATTAAGTTCTTTTATCTTTGGTAGCTAAAAGCGATTGAACGAAACTGAGTTCAATGTAAATAAATATAGCTTTTTTAAATGTATGTGAGTTCTTTTAACTTTTTCAACTGTAATTAAAAAAAAAAGTTTAATTACTTTCCTTTTAAAAATTTTTTTTATTAAAGTTTCGCTTTTTTTCTTTTTACTTTCAGGCTCTCAAACCAAACACTTAGAAATATCTAACCCACATTTAAAGTAAAGTAAAAGCTTCTACGGAACTCAGAAATTAAAAGTATTTGCTAAAATTAAACTCGTACACCAGTACAATATTTAAAGGAGAAAGAAAAAATTAATTTAACTTACTAAACTTAAAAAACAACTT
This sequence comes from Melanophora roralis, assembly GCA_963583895.1. NCBI lineage: Eukaryota > Metazoa > Arthropoda > Insecta > Diptera > Rhinophoridae > Melanophora > Melanophora roralis. The sequence continues at coordinate 57,043,830 of OY757191.1, forward strand.
TATACATATCAAGCCATGTGCCATACAAGTAATATTAAGTCCCTAACTACAAGTTAAAAACCTAAACATATCAACATCTGTATAATATAATAATATGTAAAAAATTTGTTTTTAAACAAGTATTTTGTTTTGCAACAAATTATATACAAATAACTTAAATATTAAGAGCGACAGGAAGTAACTGGAAATATAGCAAGAAAGAGTCATAAAGTACAAGTTGCAGGCAAAAAACCAAGAAAAAAAGCGATCTTCTTAGTAAATCTTGTACAAAGAAGTGAAGTAAAATTTAATTACAATTTCAAAAAGAAAATTAAAAGAAACAAAGGGGAATGTAAAAATTCTAATAAAAGAAAAGTCAGGGTTTCTTGGAACAACAAAAAAGTTGCCGGCAACGCACTAAGCAAAATGTAATAAAGCTCAAAAAAAAAAAAACTAAAAATTGCAAGTCGTAGTTGGCATCACCAAACAACAAAAACATCATTGTTGTTGTTGGCATTTTATGTTTTTTTATTACCTTTGCCGACCGGACATAAAATAATGCAATATTTTTGCAAGCGGAAATAGTTGACGGAAGTTAACAACGGCCATTGACAAGCCATAACAATATTGTGGCTCTCATTTTTCTTTAGTCCAATGACCAAGGGCTTTTACTATTGCTGCCAACAAACTACCACAAATACTATCCCAACCTGAAAACATACACTTACTCTATAAATGTATGAGCTATTAGTAATGCACATGCATGCAGTCGAGGGCACGTGAAGAGCAGTTTACGACCTTGCTTAGCCAAAAGGCTTCTAAGCAAAACCGGTTAATTCTTTCAAGGTTATTTCCATTAAAAAATCAACAACAAATAAAACATTTTTTTGGCAAGGACGATGATTTGTAAAGAAAATGCAAGTTTCTAAAACTGTGCTAGAAATTAGATCAACAATCGACTACTAAATATATTTAAAAGCAACTTGAATTTGATACAAAAAATAAATAAAATAATTTTAAAGAAACCCGTAATCGTAAGCGCAAATAACAAAAATCCTGTTTAAGTTTTTTACACTTATTTTAATTTGCATTTTTCCTTTCAAAATTAATTTTCAAATTGTTTAAAGAACAAATAAGCAACAGAATTAAAAAGAAAAACGAAAAAAAAATTTCTGCAATTTACTTTGACCATCATTTTAAACCTAATGACTACTGCCAAAAGGCGTTCTGGCATTAGTGCGACATTTGTTGCCGAGAACAATCATCATTATAGTCCATTAGATCAACAAGAACAACCGATATATCAACAGCAACAACAACAGCAACCAGAACAACATTCTAATTATTTTCATCAAAGTCATTACAGCTTACAACAAAATTATCATGAAAATCAACGCTTACTACAACAGCAGCCATCCTCATCTTCTAGCAACAATAGAACACAACGCCGTCACCAATATCAGCAGCAGGAGTTTTCAAATTATAACTCTACGGCAAGCAGTAGCACAGCAGCAACAAGTGCAACGGCGACTTCAACAACAACGAGTGCATCCTCTTTTATGCGTGGCGAATGTTCGGTGAAACTGCCGCTGGATATTTTGTAAGTCGTTTTCAAAATATATTCATTTTTAAACACATGCTTAAGCTACTTTGCTTGGTATAAGCGAATTTTAAACACACCACTATACCAATCCACAAATACACACTAAACCAAAACAAGTTAAACCCGGCCATATTTTACCCAACACCACATCATATTTAATGAAAAGGCAGGTTCGTAAGTAGAGTTTTACACATTAAAAGATGTTTAAAGTGATTTCTGGACTCAAATTAAAATCTGATATCACATACACTTAATATTGTTGAAATTAAGCAATATTTGCAACAGGAGAGTATTTGTTTGTGGGCTGTTACAAGAACTGGAGCGCTTAAGCTTTTACTCAGTGGAGTACTTGGTGACTTAAAGCGAATTATACATGGAATTCTCCAGCTGAAGGTCTGAATTTTTTTTTTAATAGTATAATAGTATTATATCCAAAGATTTGGCTTCCAGGGTGGCCATGGATATATCAAATGTAGGCCTGAATCCATCTTCATTTTCCTTGCAAACATTTGCTAAGGATATACTTACCCCCTATCACCACCCCCTTAGGGGGTTGCCATGCAAAATTTTAAAATAATAAAGTAAAATACCATTGTCACCTAAAGAGGGTTAAAATATGACACTGACCCCTTTTTGAAAAATATAAATATTTCATAAACAAAAAATGGATAAAAATACAGGGTGTCCGCGGGCAAAGTAAATGAAGGAGAATGTACCTTTTATTGATAATTTTTTTATTTAACAATATAAAATAAATGTCCGCCTCTATTAGCCCCACAAATGCGAGCCCTTTTGGGCACATTTTTCATTACATTCTTACGCATTTCACTCGGAATTTCATAAATTTCATCACGAATATTTTACTTGAGTTGCTCCAGCGATTCTGGTTTGTTTGCTTAAAACTTGTTTTTTAGATATCCCCACAAAAGGAGGTCGGGAGCAGTTAAATCAGGCGACCATGTAGGCCAATCAACATCAACATTTCTTGAAATAAATTGTTGTGGAAAGAGGTCTCGCAGCAAGTCCATTGTAATACTGGCTGCATGCGATGTGGCACCGTCTTGTTGAAACCACATGCTAACCAAGCCCAAAACATGCAGTTGTGGCATTTAAAAGATTTTGCTCATATCACGATATCGCTCTCAATTAACAGTTAGCGTTACGCCGTTTTCAGTTTCAAAAAATTAAGTTTCAATTTTTCCTCCTAACCAAATTGCACACCAGACTGTTACTTTCAATGGATGCAAAGGTGACTGATGAATAATTTGAGGGTTTGCCATTGCTTAGAACCGACTATTCTGTTTATTCCCATATCCATTCAAATGAAAATGGGCCCCGTTACTCATTATGATTTTTTCATGAGTTGTCATGGGCGAGGTGTAACAACCTATTAGCATATGCACGTCGGAGTAAATGGTCTTCTGGAAGAAACTATTGTGTCAATTGAATCTTAAATGGAAACAGATGTAAATTTTTGTGCAAAATTGTGGCCAAAGTTGTTCCTTAAAGACTTTCTTGAGAAGCAGTAATGTTTTCAGCTGATCTTACAGTTCATTGTGGTTCATGCTTAAAACTATCGTTTTCTACACAGTGCGTCTTTTTGGCACGTTGTTTCTCCCAAAAATTTCACGTAACTTTCTCAACGTCACAGAAATCGATGATTGATTTTGTTAAAATGTTGTTGCAATTAAAACATGTTGGTTTACCAAATATTTTTTATAATAATTTTGCCGCGTCTTTACTTCACGACTGCCAAATATGAACTATTAAGACTAATGTTTACAAGCAAAGTGGTATGCCTCGCCGGCGGACGCCCTGTAAAAACATTCTGGCTTTTAAAAGGTCAATTGTAAATTCTTTAAGATTCAGCACAGCAGAATATAGCGCTCTTACTTGTTTTTGAATTTTTTGGTTGGCCTTTGTTCCCCAATGCTTAGATGCTGTAATTGATTTAAAAACCCTTAAATACCTTCATAAGTGTTTAAAAAGTAGTATTACAGCAAATGTTGACGTGTTAGTTTGACTATTTGTCGGTACGTTTTTTGTGTATGTGATCCTTTGGGCCCTGGGATATGACCTTGATGTACTCCAGCCTTCGCTGCTTGCCGGCAACCTAAGTAATTAAGTTTGGCTGACAGACCTTAATACTTGCTTTATCGAAAGCCTAAAGGTTCATTTATACGTGACTTAACCAAAACCACAGTAAACAGGTGTTCAAACCAAACTAATGGACAACACTGTACATATTTGATTATAAGTGACTTATCAATATGCCATAACCATAGAAACCAATTGAGTTTTGGTTGTTATGGCAACGGTTATGGTTATGGTAAGTAACATATAATTGAACCTCAAGAGAAATCAATAAAAAAACAGAAATATATTTAATTTCTTAAAAAGCCTACCTATAACCTGAACCAGTTTTTGGACTTGTACGATAGTTCAATTTTTTTGTCCAAAGCCAAATTTATGATTGGGAAAATAGTTGTTTTGAAACAGGTTTAGAATCAGCTTAGTTTTAAAAAATTGTTCAAGCAGTATCGATATAGTTTGTTATAGACTTTTAGGTCTGTAAAGCTCCACTTTATTCCAAATATATGAGTCATCGTTACCAAGGTAACTTTTCATATAAGCGGGAAGTATTCAAGTTGTACTTAAGCACTTAAATAATCAAATTTACTTGTTTGCTGCGCAAGGCAGGTAAAAAAAGTTTTGTTCCTGACTTTGTCCAGGGGTTTTTATCATTTCAACTGTTCATAGTCTGAATTTAAAAATCCAGGTATTGGGGTCGTATTTCTATGAGCTTTCTAGTTACAACAGGTGGCAGTATTTACCTTGGGCCTTTTAATACAATTGACTGATTGCCATAATAAATTGCAGTTGAATGTGTATACCTTTCAAAATTATTGTTGTTCTGTATGCCTTAATGGCATTTAATAAAGTCTTCTTTACAATTTTAAAAAGGTAAAACCTTTAAAATAAAAAAGATAGAAATTGCGTACGATATTTGAGGATTTGTTCCTTGAATACGTTTTTAAAATTTAATCACATAATTAAAAGTTTAATTAAAGCCAACATTTTCTTTAAAATTATCATTAAAAAAATACATCTAAAATTGAATATTCTAAACTCCTGCCTTTACACCAACTATGTTCTATTTAATTAGAATAAATTTTTTCGTTGTCCAAAGCTTCAATCAACCTGCAAAATATTACAAATCCCACAACATGCTTTTCAAAATGAATGAAAATAAACAGCGTAAAATAATTCAATTCACATTTTTAATTTCCAAATCTGTTTGCAAATAACTCAATTGCGTGCTAAGCCATCAAAAAAAACTATAAAAATTAAATATTCATTTCATCTTTCGATGGTGTGTTAATGAATCAAACACAGCAGTAACTTAAGTATTCCTTTGAACTATTTTAAATACAATTACAATTAAAGTAGGAAGGAAGGAGAAATAAAAGCAGAAAAATAATTATGAGGCTAAAACGAATCTTGCATACTTTACACAAATGGAAAATTTTATGAAATATTTTTTAAATGTTAATTTTTTTCGATCAAATGATGTCCGTCTGTTTGTTGATCTTTTGACTTATATATTATATGCTTAGTGATTGCAAGATATTAGTGGTAAAAAACGGACTAATAATTGTAATTTTCATAAAACTTACCTCTGGCGAATTTTTTCAAATTATCTTTAAAAATTCGATTTGTAATTTGATCAAAGGAAATACAGGGTGTTCGCCGGCCAGGTTTACTACTATTTTTTGGCGCCATTTTGATTAACATTAGTCTTGATGCTTTATATTTGGCAGCCGTGAAGTACAGACGTGGAAAATTTATTACAGAAAAATATTCGTTAAACCAAAGAGTTTTAATCGTTAGAACATTTTTTCGAAATCAATCATCAAATACTGTGACGATGAGAAAGTTACGTGAAATTTTTTGTAGAAACAACTTCCCAACAGGACCCACTATTTATCGTGTAGAGAATGATTTCAAATAAAGAGGGACTGTAGCTGATAGAACCAAGCATGGACCATAACTTACTGCAAGATTGGCAGAAAAAACTACTGCTGCTCAAGCAAGTGTTCAAAAAAATCCATTAACCAATTCGACGCCGTGCTCAGGAGCTTTGTCTTCAAATAACAATTTTGTCCACAATTTTGCACAAGGATTTGCATTTGCTTCCTTTAAAGATGAAGTTGACTTAAGAGCTTCTTTTTAAAGAATACCATTTACGCCGCCATACACATGCCAAAAGAATGTCACAGCCTGCCCATTACAGCCCCGATTTTCATAAAAAAATCATAATGTGTAAGAGAATAGTCGGTTCTAAATAATGGAAAACCCTCAAATTATGCATCAGTCACCTTTGCATCTATTAGAAGTGACAGTCTGGTTAGCAACTTGGTCATGAACTGAAAACTGAAAACAGCATTGAGCCAGGATTACAAAGGAATTACTGCGAGACTTCTTTCCACAACAAGTTATTTCAAGAAATGGTAATGTTGATTGGCCTCCACGGTCGCCTAATTTAATTGCTCTGGACTTCTTTTTGTGGGGATATCTAAAAAGCAAGGTTTAAGCAAATAAATGAGAAAAGCTGGAGCAACTCAAACAAAATACTCGTGATGAAATTAATGAAACACGGCGTGAAATGTGTGTAATGAGAAATGTGGTCCAAAGGGCTTGCTTTTGTAAGACTAACAGAGGTGGAAATTATTCTGATATTGTGTTTTATACCTAATTGCCGATATTAGATAAAACATTTATCAATATAAGATCCGGTTTTTTTCATTTAATCGAAAATTATAAATAAACAACCTAGTATACCTTGCCGGCGAACACTCGTACAACATGCCGGATGGATGAAAAACTTGTGAAAGGATTTTTTTTGAGCACATTAAGAGCTTATTTAGTCATTAGAAACCTACAGTTACGAATATAAGCCCGGTTTTTGCGGTTTGACGCCGAAATTTAAACTGTCTCAAAAATTGGTACTAACTTTAAATTAAAGTCAATGTATTTTGCGAAGGAACTGTAACATCACCGCCTTTCTTGTTTCATGTGCCATAGCGATCAAACGTTATATTTTTTTTCTATATAACGACTCAAATCTAATTGCAATTTTCTGACTATGTTACACGTCATACGGTCTTTGGTAAAATGTTCAAAGTTCTAGTCGCACTTAAAAATGTTAACCACTTCTTTCAAAAAACAAGTTGCCAGAAAATGATATTTGGTGTTCTATCCAGCGTCTCCTCTTGGGGTTTTAGGATAAGTTTTTTATTTTGTCCCACTGACAAACGCAGTGTGGAAACTTATCTTTATACCCCTGAACCAAGACCAGTCACAACTGTTCTAGGAAGTATCAAGAGTAAGACACTTAGACAATTTCTTAAAATGCCTGAGGAAAGGTGGTGTAATCTGGAACCATTGAGGATATCTAAGCTTGATGTAGTTCACTTTAAATGGAAAGCTAAGACTTCAGATTATAATCTGTAATCAGAAACATGCTTCGGGATTGCTGTCAGTCTTAAGTCTTTATTCACGAAAGTTGTGTAAACTGAGGGCTTAAGGAAAAGATGGGCATGTTTCTTACCTTCTCTTCAAATGCGTATATTGTAAGACATGAAGCTGAAGGTTGGATGATATCTCGACCACCGGTTGTATGAAGTATACCGATTCTTAGTCAAAGCTAAAAACAATACTTGGCTCAGTTAGGTAAGGGATTATGTCGAAACGGAGGAATTTAAAGTCCCATATTGTAGCTTGTGAGCAAATCAAACTAAAATTTAAATTAAACAATCAAATAAAATATTATTTAAATGTTTCATCTGACTTGGATTGTCGCTATTTTTTTTAGTCCTCCGAAGTTAATATATGTATTTGCTAAGGGGTGCCTGGCATTTTTAAGCCACTACATATCCCCTTCAATACTTTTCTGGCGATATGACTTTGTTTTTTTTTTATACTGAAGTCAGTTCACCTCCGTTAGAAGTCACACAATCGTGTTAAAAGTAAATGTTTTCAATGTTAAGACATACGTTTTTTAAAAACCAGAAACTTGATAGCCCTCGCTATTTACCGTAACCTCTGCTTCTTGCTCATTTCAAAAACTAGGGACCCATGATTCCGCCAAGGGGTCACCTGCACCAAACAGTGTCATGTAAGCGATGTTAAGTAATGGAAATTTCTGCAAAAACTTTGAAGAACTGCCCGAATTGCCAGCTTTCTAGGCTGATTATCTTGATCTTTGCGAACAGATTTTATTCAATGTAGATTTCCACAATTTATGTATTATTTTTTGTAATTTATTGTTCTTAATTATTTAGCTTTAAAATTATAGAAGGCTTCTTTAGGAATATTTTTAATTTTGAAATGTAGTGTAAGAGTTAAGGGATTTACAATTGTGTGCCAAATCTTACTAAACCGAAACGACAACACGATTTTTCATTCTCAGCTCTCAAAGCATACTCTACGGAGAAATGGACTGGTCCAAGACTATTGACGTGAACGGTTTCTTAGGGTAGGGACTGGTTCTAGTTTTTGCACTTTATTTGAAGAGGACCTGTCACTTTTACATTGCGTTGTCATTGCAGGGGATAATTGGTTCAAAGCTAACAACTCAGAACGGATAACAGGCCAATCCTATATAAGCAACTTTTGCATTAATTATTTAAGATCCTGTTTAATTTACTTTGTTTGTTTTTAAGTGTGTGTGTGTGTGTATATATATATATATACAGATGTATGTTTATGTGTAGGGACCAGTATTTCTTTTTTTTCCTTTAACCTCTTAAACACCTTTTAACCAGTTATTTGATGTGTACCTTTTTAACCAATTACGACCAATAACTTTTGTCCAATTCATGTTTTTACCTGTAACAGGACGGGTACGACGACCAATTGACACACGTTTTCCGCAGGGTAGTTATCGATATCGCTGGCAGTTTTAAAAACAGCCGCTATATAGATATACATACCTATCGCACTCTTAACCATTAAACACTCATAATCAAAAGTCATTTTTCTAATTTTATCAGGCTTATTGGGTAGTTATTATTGAGATAAGATTTTACTAAAAAACAATCTTTAACTCTGATAAAATAAAAAGAAAATGTGGAAATTAAAGATTTTTAAGGAGTATACGCCAAAATAAAAACTTTTCATACGTTTCAATTAGGGGTGTTTTTCTGGTTTATGTAAAAGAAATTATTTTAATGAATATTTAAAGGTTTGCTATTAAACGTACGGTTGCAGGATACGAGTTCAGCCTTAGAATAAATTTTTTTGTATGACCCACGATATTAAAGAGAAGCAAACGAATTATTTTCAGAACACTTGTTTTGATGTAGATGAAAGTTCAGGTTCTGCAACAATATTAACACATACAAATGCAAAAAAGAAATATATTTGTGCGTATATGTAACTGCTACATAATAATTATTATAGGTTTTACATTTTATGCTGTTGACGTTATGTTAGTTCTTTGCGGATAATTTTTTTTAATACAAATTTTATTTATTTTTTTGTTTGGCGGAATATAATTATAATACACATACATGCGAACATATCTTTAGCTTTTTCTTTATTCTTCGTCTATATAAAATTATTTGTTTTAACATTTTTATATGAAACGCAACGAAAATAACAAAGTAAGTTTAATTGCCACATAATATTTAACAGGTAAACAAACAAACGAAAATATCATAAATCAGGATAATCCTTATTTATATGGTGCCAGAAGGGATTGTAAATTAACTTCGAACGGAAATAAAGTTTTTTTCTTAAATTGTATTGAGTTACTTACCGTTGTGTTTGATTTTAAAAGAACCAAATATATGTGGTAAACTTTCTGGATATGGTTTTGTTTTTTTTTTTTTTTGTATATTTACTAAGAACATGCAACCCAAAACTTTCGTATGCAGGGGAAAGGACATACAAACATGACAAAAGTAATTATAAAAGAAATCTGTAAGTTTAAAAAAATCATCTAAAAGGCAACATTTTACATATTTTAAAAACTAAATAAATTTAAACTTATTTATAGGTTTTGTTGTGGACCTAAGATTGTCTGGAGGCATTTTATTGGCCCTTACAGCATTTCTTCAGTAATGAGCTCTACTGAAAAACTTCAAACAGAAGCCACTATTTTAAAAACTATTTTTATAATAAATAATAAATAAAAACACAGCTATTGAAGACCTCCAGAATTCATCTTGCATTTCTTTTAATAAAAAAAAAAACAAACATAAAGCCATCATATAAAGGAAAAAAGGAAATACTCTGTGCCACTTGATTTTAAGTTTCTCTTATCTCGAGTCTAATTCTCACATATCTCTAGCTGAGCAGTGTCTAGTAATGACTAAAAAACTCCCAAATTTATAAGTAACCTAATGTCCACTGAGCACTGACCTGACCAAACAGCCTTAGATTGGACACAGTTATTCCTGTTCTTCTACTAGAATTAAGTTTTGTATGTTAGGGACATTGTTATAGTCTTCCCATAAAAGTCACTTATTGGAAGTATCACAGTTTCGTTCTTACACGAATGAATTCATTTGAAGTTTCATTGCTAAATCAATCGTCGTATATTTTAGCCTATAACTCTTTAAAACGTTTAGGTCTTTAGCTTAGATAATATCGATTTCTAAGCACTCCGATCTTCTGTGCTTTATCTCCAAATCCGGTTATTTAGATCTGTTAGATTTTCTTTGACTTGTTTTTACCAACGGAGCTTTAGTCATTTATTTTTCTGCATGCTATAAATATCACATTGAAACCCCTTTCTTGCTGGAGCATCTTCTTTCGTTCGAAAAACATTACCACGCCATCTTTCCTATCTTTTGCGCTTCATTACGTCAATTTCGGCATACAGCTAAAGACTCAAGCAAAACTGGTGGTCTCTGTAGCCCCAATCGGCCTGAAAATTTTACGAATGATCTTTCTCTCAAATACGCCAATTAGGCTATACTCATGTCCTTTCGCAAATACCCATGTCTCAGCATCATATAAAAAGAGTTCCTTGTCTAGTGTTGTTTTCGCAAGACGAGAGAAGGCTTTATCTCAGGCTAACTACTACTATTTTGGCCTAAAGTAATATCTGTATTACTCTTTTTTGTATTTTAAAGCTGGTATTATTTATTTTATTAAGAGTAGTACCAGCATTTACAATTTCATCCGATTTAATGATTTTTCTGTCCATTAAAACCACTGATTTTGTTTTTGCCTCTTTAACCATCAGACCCATTATTCTTTATTCATTCTTAATGTTTGCAAAAGGCAGCAGAGACATCTCGCAGAGTTTTTCCCATTTTTTGAACATCATCGGAATATTATTTGACTCTTTCTAAAAATGGTGATATTTTTGTTCACTAAAAGACCAGACAGTCATCTTTCCTGATTCATCATCTGGTACTAAACGGCTCTGAAATACAATTGCAAATATTTGCTAAATATTTTGCTTCAGTTATTCTTATCCTTTCGAGTCTTATAAATTTCGTAAGAAGACCAAATTCAAAAATGGCTTGAAATATATTTACGCAAATCGGACTATCAAAAGCGGCTTAGTAGTCAACAAATAGATAATAATTGTCGATTTGTTTTTCCTTGGCTTTTCCCACGATTGGACCAAGTGTGGGCGTTTAAAACGGCATTGGTACCGGCCCCTGATTTTGCAAACTTTTTTTTTGGAGCCATAACTTTGTATGCAATTGTGAGGATACTTTTATCTCTGTAGTTGCCGCAGACAGATTTATTTCCCTATTTATGGATGAAGCATAGTTCAGTCACGTTCCAATCATTGTGCATGCTTTCTACACTGCAGTCCATAGCTCCATCAGGTGCTCTTTTTCCATATCCTTACAACCTAGATATGCCCCAAAGCGTCTTTAAGGTTCTAAGTGCTACCGAGCATGTTTTACTATAAGTTTTGCTGCTCCCAAAATGATCATACAGACCACACAGACCATCGGAGTTCAAACAATTTTTCTTTCAAAATAAGGTCCAAGATCCCGCTCTACTTATATTTAACCGTTAAGACCAGTTTTTTCATTAAGGAACAGTGTGGTCAATAAAACTTTTCTTGTCTAAAATTCCTTAGTCTCACTGAGCTTTTATTCCCCAGGGGTTCTTTAAATAGCCTTGCAACCAAGATATTACCCAAAGCGTCTTAAGGGCTGCCAGATTGCTGGCACATATCATTCACCAAACATATTTTACTATAAGTTTTGATGCACTCAAAATTATCATACAGATCATACAGACCATCGGAGTCCAACCAATTGTGCTTTGGCAGGATTTTATCGGTAGTGTTCTCATAAAAGTAAATTTAACTTCAGGAATCCCATATAAAAATTTACAGATTTTGGAAATAAGAAAACATAAGGGCGCTTGTGTATTTAGTTCGGTCTAAACAATATTGAATATGAAAATAATTCCAGTATTTGAATTCTAATTTAATTTTAATTCAATAGAACAAATAAACATTTAGCTTACAGTAGAGCTGATAAAAAATTGTAGCTCATTTTTAAAATGAATTACCCTCAGCTAGTATCGGAACTACTTAGTTTTTCATAAAAATTTTCACCCTTAGCTATCACAGTTTTAATAACGAACTTAAAGCTGAACAAAAATAAGTTATTATTTTTAAACTTTTTTACCTTTTACCTGAACCATTGATTTTCTTTGTAACAAAAATATTAAAAACATTTTAAAGGTCAGTTTAACCTTTTCAACAATTTTTCATTGCCATATTTATACACTTAGTAAATAAATTAAGTAAAAGCAGCTTGAAAAATATAAATAATCACACCCTTTAAAGGATATAAGAACATAAAAAACACTTTAAATTTTACATTCAAAAATACAGTTGAAATGTGCAATTATTTGGATTAAAGTTGCACTTTAATAAAATTGTTCTCCGCTTGAGTTAGTGCAGAAATAATAAAAATTCAAAATGACGCGAACAAAGACTATAAAAAATGTATTATTTGTTTTGTAAAGAGAACAATAGAAACGTAAACTCGTATACATACAAGTATGTATACATACATATATACATACATACATGTGTACATACATGTATTACACCATGTTTGCTTAAAATTGATTTCACAATTCAAGTACATATTTGTATTTGAACCAAGCCAAGTGCAAACATTTGACATTATTTGTACGAGTAACTGGTAGGTAATTGGTTTTCAGTGAGAAAATTAAAGACGAAAGAATTAATTTTTGTTTAGTTGAAGATAATATTTTAATTGCTGAATGTTAAACAAGATACACAATGTTGGATGCATTTTAGATCTGTAAAAATAAAAACATTTGAATTCGATTTAAAAAGCTTTTGGATTTTTTTCAATGTTGTAAGGCAGCCCTTAGTTTAGCACTATACAAATTTTTTTGCTAAATTTAGAACCTTTTTTATTCTATTTAATTTTTTTTGGTTATGATTTTAAATTAATGTTTACTCTGCAGATGGTCAATTCCATTATGAAGGGTTGGACCGTTTTGGCCACATTTTTGCTCATAACTCAAACAGGTAAAAACTTTAGTTTGGAAAAAGGCAATGATGTTCAGGGATGGTGTGTTTCTAAGTGATTATTAGTAAGCAGACACTGAAAGGACATTATTTTTGCTTACAGTGACCACTTGAAGATTGTAAAGGGTGTGTCTTTATTAATTTAAATTTAAGAGAAATTTTACTTTAAGATCGATTTGTCTAAAATATTCTAGAGAACGGTTTTAATTTATTTGATTTTGATTTTGATTTTATTTAAAGTGTTTTTTTTTGTATTGGATTCACTATTTCTACAAAAACATTTGTTTCTTAAGAAAAAAATTTTTATAAAATGTGACGGGTGTTACAGCTTCTCCGAAATGTAAGAAAAAGAAAGTCGATTAATTAGATATGTGGTCATTTATATCTCCTGCAAAATAAATAAACATTAATTAAGAACAAAATTATTTATATTTCCTTCATTATTGTTGTCTTTTAGACGTCAACTCATCGATTTTTTTAATAGAGAAATAATCGGGGTTTTTCCAATTTTCGCCGGTCTTTAATGGAACTGGCCATATATTAAAAAAACAGCAACAAAAACAAGTAAGAGCGCTATATTCGGCTGTGCCGAATCTTATATACCCTTCACATTGGTCTTTAAATATACCCAGCCGAGTAATTTTGTACTGCAAATAATATAATAAAAAACCTTGTGCGAGTTTTAAGGCCCATAGAAAAAATAACAAAATTTTAACGTTCGTATGAATAATAGAAATAGATGAAGAAGATTTGAGGTCGAGAGCTTTAAAAGTTTTCGACATTATTCATATATAAAGGTTAATAAAACTTGTTAAATGTTCTAGTCCCCCTGCTCTTTTCCAACTTTTTCTCCAAAATGTATGAATTATTTGATTATTACTTTTTGTAGAATATTCGAAGTCGATAGCTGTAATAGTTTTCCAGAAGTAGCGTATCAAATATTTTATAAAAAATGTTAATTTGTATGAGAGCTACCCCTTCTTCACCCCCCATCCGAAAATTTTTTCTTCAGCGCGTAGCCCTTGATGTCCAATCACTTTTTGTAGAACATTTGATTTCGATATCTGTTACAGTTTCCGAGTTATAGCGTATCGAAAATTTCATACAAATCGTTAATTTGTATGGGAGCTACCCCTTTTTTGCCCCACTCAAAAATATTTTTCTTTAAAGCGTAGGCCTTCTTGTCCAATTACTTTTTGTATAACATTTCATTTCGATATCTTTTATAGTTTCCGAGATATAGCGTATCGAATATTTTAAAAAAATTATCGATTTGTATGGGAGCTACCCCTTTTTTTGCCCCCACTCAAAAAATTTTTCATTTATAGCGTAGGCCTTCTTGCCCAATTACTTTTTGTAGAACATTTCATTTCGATATCTGTTATAGTTTCCGAGATATAGCGTATCGAATATTTCATAAAAATTGTTAATTTGTATGGGAGCTACTCCTTTTTTTTGCCCCCACTCAAAAAATGTTTTCTTTAAAAAGTAGATCTTTGCGTACAATCACTTTTTGTCAAACATTTTAAGTCGATATCTCTTATAGTTTCCGAGACATAGCGTATCGAATATTTTTTAACAATTGTCGATTTGTATGGGAGCTACCCCTTTTTTTGCCCCCACTCAAAAAATTTTTTCTTTAAAGTGTAGACCTTTGCGTACAATCACTTTTTGTAGAACATTTTAAATCGATATCTGATATATTTTCCGAGATATAGCGTATCGAATATTTTATAACAATTGTCGATTTGTATTGGAGCTACCCCTTTTTTTGCCCCCACTCAAAAAATTTTTTCTTTAAAGTGTAGATCTTTGCGTACAATTACTTTTTGTTGGACATTTCATTTCGATATCTGTTATAGTTTCCGAGATATAGCGTATCGAATATTTTATAACAATTGTCGATTTGTATGGGAGCTACCCCTTTTTTTGCCCCCACTCAAAAAATTTTTTCTTTAAAGTGTAGACCTTTGCGTACAATCACTTTTTGTAGAACATTTTAAATCGATATCTGATATATTTTCCGAGATATAGCGTATCGAATATTTTATAACAATTGTCGATTTGTATTGGAGCTACCCCTTTTTTTGCCCCCACTCAAAAATTTTTTTCTTTAAAGTGTAGATCTTTGCGTACAATTACTTTTTGTTGGACATTTCATTTCGATATCTGTTATAGTTTCCGAGATATAGCGTATCGAATATTTTATAACAATTGTCGATTTGTATGGGAGCTACCCCTTTTTTTGCCCCCACTCAAAAAATTTTTTCTTTAAAGTGTAGACCTTTGCGTACAATCACTTTTTGTAGAACATTTTAAATCGATATCTGATATATTTTCCGAGATATAGCGTATCGAATATTTTATAACAATTGTCGATTTGTATTGGAGCTACCCCTTTTTTTGCCCCCACTCAAAAAATTTTTTCTTTAAAGTGTAGATCTTTGCGTACAATTACTTTTTGTTGGACATTTCATTTCGATATCTGTTATAGTTTCCGAGATATAGCGTATCGAATATTTTATAACAATTGTCGATTTGTATGGGAGCTACCCCTTTTTTTGCCCCCACTCAAAAATTTTTTTCTTAAAAGTGTAGACCTTTGCGTACAATCACTTTTTGTAGAACATTTTAAATCGATATCTGTTATAGTTTCCGAGATATAGCGTATCGAATATTTTATAACAATTGTCGATTTGTATTGGAGCTACCCCTTTTTTTGCCCCCACTCAAAAAATTTTTTCTTTAAAGTGTAGATCTTTGCGTACAATTACTTTTTGTTGGACATTTCATTTCGATATCTGTTATAGTTTCCGAGATATAGCGTATCGAATATTTTATAACAATTGTCGATTTGTATGGGGGCTACCCCTTTTTTTGCCCCCACTCAAAAATTTTTTTCTGTAAAGTGTAGATCTTTGCGTACAATTACTTTTTGTGGAACATTTTAAGTCGATAGCTGTTATAGTTTACGAGATATAGCGCATAAAATATTTCACCACATTTGTGCAATTGTAGGAAAAATACCCCTTCCCCTGGTCCTATCTAAAAAATATTTTCAATATTTAGGTCCCTTCCTTAGGAGTATCCGTGCCAAGTTTCGGGTCAAGAGTGACTATACTTACTGAGATATATAGGGATATATGCACCGATTTTGTCCTAAAAAAAATGGGTTACTCTGGGTTTTCGCTTATATCTCGGTCAATTGTGAACCGATTTTGCTGATTTTAAATAGCGATTGTTAGCGGGATATTTGTGATCGTTTGACACCATTAACTGGTCTGTATCTTTTTATTTGACTCCGGAAACTTGATTTCAACAGACGGACAGACGGACAGACGGACAACGCTAAATCGGCTTCCCTATCTATAAGGATCCAGAATATATATACTTTATGGGGTCGCAAATGAATAATAAAGAAATTACAAACGGAATGACAAAGTGATATATACCCTATCACTATGTGAAGGGTATAATTAAATAAATATAAGTTATGGAGTCATTTATAAAGTCACAAGCCAACACTAGCTTTGACAACTGCTTTTAAATTATTTGCTGTCATTAAATTAAAATTAAATTAATGACATTTTTATAAGTAAAAATCATAAAAAAAAACCTTATACAACTGGAGCTGCTATTTACTATGTCCTTTAACTTTTAATTACCTGAAATAGAAGTGGCATAGATATGGTCACACATCAACCAGTTTACTGGGCAAAAAGTGCCAACAAAGTATAAAAATTATCATTTAAAATGACTTACCGACAGGCATACATACCATTTAAAAAAAATATTAAAACAAAAAATAATTGCAACCTAGAAACTACATGTCGTTTCACACGTTTAATGGGTAAAATATAAACAAGAGTGTTTAGACACATACACATGCATACGTTCAACATAATAATATTTTTATAAAATTTTTTTAAACAAGAGCATTTATTACTTAAACTTGCTTTCCATTCTAAGTGTTGCATTTTACCTCACACACACACATAAATTTTTACATACACACTTTACTTTGACTTCTTTTAGTGAAAATGTGCAAATTTTTGTAATTAACTAAATTAAGCGCAGATGTGTTTTTCAACAGGCGATACTTAAGTACTGTTCCCTTTTCCCAATACTTTTTTTGCTATAGTGCAAAGTGTTTTAAGAAAATGAGTAGCGCTGTTTTAACACTTACTTAACCATATTTTTACCACATGCTTTCTTTTATAGTTAACGAATACTTAGTTCTCCCTTTTCCTTAATAGCAGACACGTTACTTAGTAGAAAGTGTTACTTTACTTTGTCACAGTTTTCGTTTTTTGCTTGCATGCATAAGATTTTAAACCAACGAAAAGTTATTTATATTTCAAAATAGCTTTAGTTTCTAAGGTTTTTTAGTTTAATAACAAAAAAACCAAAAAATTGCATTGTTTACCCTAATTTTTTTAAACATTTTATGTAAAATTTATATCACGGCTAAGGCAAAAATGTGCCACAATTTAAACAAAGAGAGTACATATTACATATAATTATAGGTTAGTTAACAAAGCGTTAATAGCACTGAGGAATATATTAATTTTTTCTTAATTTTGGCGACATTTTTAACAAGTATTTACACTTGTACTTGTCAAAATTTTTTCCTTATGACCTTCCATTTAAAATTGCTTTTAAAATTAAAAATTTTTTTAATAAAACGCAAACGAGGCAAATTTTTAAATGTTCAAAATTTTAAAATATGTAATGAATTGTAGAGCCCTACCAAACTTTCATTTTCAAAACCGAACCTAACCAAACCTAAGCGTTCGGTAAGGTTCAGTGAAAGCACCGAAACCCTAACATTGACCGAACATCGCTTCCTTCCGACCTCCAACCCGTACCCGTACATTTGGTCGGGTTCAATTAATTGTATTTCAGCTACATATTTTGATATATTCTGGTGTCACTCAAAGCGTATACTTATTTTTTATTTTAACAAATAATTTTTCGTTACGTATACGTAATTACAAGCAACGCAATTAGACCGCTACTTTGTAATGGCATTCGAAAATGATAACTAAAACGAAATACTTATTTGAGGTATTCAAAGGGTATGCTATCGAGTCATATTGTCTTAAAGTTTTAATATTTTCCAATAGTTTAAAAAAATTGTTTTTGTGCTTAAAAGAAAAAAGTTGTTTTTGAACTGTGTTTATTGTTTTGTCACAAACAGTAGAAACCTGAGCCGGGCGGCCGAAACTCTTTAGTGAAGCCGTTGATATAATTAACAAGTCGCAGTCATTAATTTTAAAATATTTTTGAAATTACTTTTTTTTCTGTTTTCTCCAGCAGCTGATTCAAATTTTAAAATTGCACACTTAATTATGAGCGGATGCTCACAACAGTAGTATTTTTTCGTTTTATTTTTTTAAGACATATGACTTTATGACTACCTTGTGAATACCCTAATTATATAAAAGAAATCTCTTGTTTTTTTATTTTTAGGGAATATGTGTAACAATATATACTCTTATCCAATAGATTGGCATTTGACTTTTTTCTTTGTCACTGTTTCCTAATTTCACAATTCTGAATTGAATCCTGAAGAATGTCACATATGTATATTAAAAAAAAGTTTAAAACGTGTCTTGAAACTTAAAAGAGTATATTTTGCCGTTCTCTAGCTTTCAAACACAATTTAAATAACAAATGTTGCCATTCTTTTTAGATTTAAAGTTCCTCAAAAGCACGAATATATAAAAGTTTGTATTCTTCCTTGGGGTCTAGAACTGCAAAAACACAATAATAAGAAAGCCTATATCTCAAATGATAAATAAAACATTACAAAATAGAGCAAATAATGTTTACGCTTATCTACTCGCTTCTTTTGGTCAAATTTTTTTTAAAAGCGTTCTAGGCAAAAGTCCTTTAACTTTTAAAAGTTAAAAAAGATTATTTTTCATATTTCTGTTGCGTCTCTATTGTGTACTGAACTTAAAATTTTTGTATAAATTTTTTAACAAATGTTGTTTGCGTCTCCACAGAAACGCTATAGTAAGCCATAATTCGTTTATGCTGTGAGGCATTGAATAATTTAGTCAGTCAGTCAGTGAGTTAGTGCATCCGTAATGCTTTTTCTTTTTTATATATGTATATTAGTAGAAAAGTCATGAGACGCGTAAAGATTTTAATATTAAGCAGCACACATTTGTTAAATTTTTTGACAAAACTACCCCAAAAAAATGTTTTTTACACAAAAATTTAGATTCTTAAATTAAATTCATTCAATTTAGGTGATTTTATCTAAGATCAACAGAGTCCGTTTTCCTCTTACGAGTGTATCCGCCATGTTGTAAGATGCTTCCAGCGAGCAGATTTGAATGTGGTTAGCTAATTGAGATACTTGTCCATATAGTTAACGATTTCGCAGTTTACTAATGGAACATGTTGCTGTTTTAATTATAAAAAGGAGCACCGTTTATCATTCTTAAGATTTTGTTTTAACAACTTCAAATTTTTCTATGTTGGAAGCGGAGGCAGTGCCCCGTAATTGTGTCCAAAAGCACCAAATTGGTTTTTAAATTAAGTTGTGGAACTAAAGCTTACAATCGAGACAAAGTACAGAATTTCTACCAATCAGTCAATTGGCTTTTTTTAAATTTATTCATATTAACTTAAGATCTGCTTGTGACTTTCATGGGGGGCAACAATCTAAGTGAATGCCAAGGTACTTCACTTCAATGTATTGAGACACCATCTGGTTATTTATACAGATTGGGGAGCACGATTCTTTGCGTAAAGTAAAAGTTACGTGGGTGTATTTTTGTTCATTCCTTTTTACTCCTCTTAATGTTGCCCAGTTTTTTAGCTTTGAATTTAAAAAAATATTTGTTGTTTTTTTGGAAAGATTTTTAAGGATTAATTGTTAAAATGATATTAAGGTTGCATTTTCAACCATAAGAAATTTGTGGTGTTGGGTAAAATCAGTTCCGGCTTGACCGACTCTAACTTTCCTCTAGAAAGTTCAATAGATATCATAAAAATAATAAGTCGATGAGAAATTGATTCCTTGTGAATTCCTTCTCTTTACCTTATTTTTCCCTCTATATTATTTATTCCTTATTCCTTGTGAAGTTTGATATAACCTCCAGTCAACAAAGTGATGACGTTACGTATTGCTTGGCCTGATTTCCTTACAATTTTTTACTGAAGTATTAAAGTATATATTTATAAGAAAAACAATAAAATTTATTTAGAACATGGTTGCACAATTTATATTATGATGCACAATAATTTAAAAGAATTGACTTTAAAAAAAGGACTTTTTTATATAAAAACTCTTTACAAATAATTTAAAACTCGATCTTTCTTACATATGCCTCTGTATGAGCAAATCTTACAGCAATAAGAACAGTTTGAGCTGCTGCAATAATAGTTTTTAAGAAAATATTATCGTTACATTTTTTTAAGAACAAAAAGCCACACAAGTACAAACACAATCAAATAATAAAATATAAATTTAAATCTAAAAAATATCTATAATCTTTAACTTCTTTTATCGCTTTAACATAATTCTCATATATTTAAATATTTATTTCACAGATGGTTACCTAAATCGGCCATGAGGCCTCTTGGCCCTGATGCTTCACATAACGACTGTATATTGGTAGTTGGTGTTTCCCGTCCCAAATTAGCTGTAGTTTTTCTTACTGTCATGTTGATTTCATTGTTCTTAACGTTTCATGTATTGTACGATAGTGCGGTTTATAACATACAAGCAGCCCAAGCAATAAACGACCGTCATCATCATCGTTTGGCTTTAATAAATTCAAACAGTATTGCAACTGATGCTCATGGCAGTGGAAGTGGTAGTAGTAGTAGTGGTGGTAGAAGTAGTATGAAGACCATAAATATAAACCGAGGCAATAATTTGCCTGAAGACTATGATGCTGTGGTTAAGAGTGGCAGTAGTATGAATAAGCATTTTTCTGATATCTCATCATCAAATCAACAGATAAGTCATCCCATGGTATTTCCATCAAATCGTGTACATTTTCCAAAAACCAGTCGGCGCTTACCGCAGGTGAGTTTTAATTTTAAAGAAAATGTTTAATTATTTCGTTTGGCTTCATGGGAAAATAAATCTTAGTTTGCTGCTCAAAAACAAATTGTGACATACAAATCTTAATGAAAAAATCTCTGCTACAAGCAAAAGTACCTTTTATTAATCGATATAAAATTGTCTCTTTGCATTTGTTTGAAAAAACTCAAAAACTTGCTTTTGATATAAAAAAACGTGTTCACGTTTTTTACTGAATTCGGAGTCATGTAGTTTGAAAAATAAATAAAGTTTAGTTGCACCTCATAATTTTTACTGTTATTCAATTAAGCAAATCTTTAAAAAAATTCGAAGGAAAAATAATAAAAGCCAGTGATGAAAAGCTTGGCATGATCGTATTACGTTTGGTAACATTAAAGTTTCAAAAGCATATTGGAATGCTTTTTCCAATTAAATATAATTTTAAAATTTTTCCAACTAACTTTTTAATGAGCCCTTACGTACACGAATTATTTAAATTCCTTTTATAACTTAAAATTGCGTCCACAAAAATTGCAATCAGCTTAGCTATTATAAGTTAAACCAACACTTGTCTTTTAAATTAATTATCCTGCATTTAAAAAAACACAATCTTAATTAAATAATTTAATTTTGTAATGAGAAAAATAATTTTGCATCCTAGAGAATCTTAGTCATGAAAAAAAAATTTTTGACATTTAAAACTAAAATTATTTAAAAGTGTTAAGTTCTGGGTAGACCCCCTTTTATATTACTGTATATTTTTAGGGAAATCTGTTATTAAACGAGATGCCACGTAAACAAATTAGTATTAAGTACCACCTTAACACATGTCTTAAAATTGTTAAAATATATCTTTACAGCATGGGACCCAAGACTATAACCTAAGCCCTCTGGATGGGATTTCCGCATTGCCCACTCAAATTTTTCTTTTCATAACTTCTTGTCCCAAGCTTTATACCTCTTCGCTGGCAATAGTTGTTTTACACTACTCTTCTGAACAGGAGTTTTAACATGAGCCTAGTGATATTTGAGTTCACACGTAACTGCTGCATGTTCCTTAACTCATCCCAATTCATAATTTTGTGGATTTATAAATCCATAAAAAAATTTAACTCGTTTATTTTAATAATTACACGCTTTGTAAAAAACTGTCTTTAGAGCAGTGATCCCCACATCTATACATAGTTATTCTTCTCTTGTGCAACTAGCAAAGTGCCACTACCATAAATAAAAGTTTAAAATAAAATAAAATTGAATTGAAAATGTTTTTAAATGCAATATTTATAATCAAGTCAGTTATATTAAAGAAATAAATTGTATATAAAAACACTTATGCGGATAAGATCTTTAACATGTTTATTACTAATCTAATTTCTGATTTTGCTTTTGTTTCTTATAGCAAAAATAGAGACAAGCAGATGCAAGTTAAACCCAAAATTATTTATTTTAACAAGTTTGTCATTCCGTTTGTAATTTCTTAAATATCCATTTGCGACCCTATAAAGTATACATTTGATTGGTTCTTTTAAAAGGGAAGTCGACTTAGCGATTTCCTTTCCACTGTCTGTCCGTGTTATGGCTGACATCAACGTTTTGAAGACTTCGTCGTTGCATAGGCCCATAAATTGTATCAAATTATCAATAATATTTGCGAAAAAATCCCTATTGAAATCCAGCAAAATCGCACGATAACTGACCGAGATATAAGCAAAACCAAGACTACCCCTGTTTATTTCTCTTAAATTTGTACATAATTATTATTTGTTTTTGCAAAAATTTTTGTGAAACATACTTACTCCCTCTCCCCAGATCTTAACAGGGCTGTCATAAAAAACCAAATTTTTTTTAATTTGTTTTAAAATCCCTCCCACAGCTTCCAAGATGCTCCTAAAAAGGTTATATTATATGTAAGACCGACCGCAATTAAATCTTTCTCCGAAACATTTTTGTGGAACATACTTATTGCCACACAAAATTTTAATAAATTACAACTACAGCTTCCCCGGAGTCGCTTCTAGAGGAATTTAATGTATGATAGAACATGCATATATGTATTCATGAAGCATACCCCCTGACGCAATCATCTAAGGGGTTTGCGTACAAAATTTACACAAATTATGCAAAAACGCTCATAAATTCCCCAGAGTCGGCCTGTGAGAAATAAAGTGTACGACTGACCTCAATTAGTTTCTCCTCCCAAACATATTACTTGAACATACTTACCCCCTGTCACTATCCCCTAAGGAGGTTGCCATACAAAATTTGAAAAAATTAGGGTAAAAATCCCTACACGTTGTAAAGGGTATATAAAATTTGGCACAATGTTTTTACTTACTTATTTTTATTTCTTTAATGCTCAGAGAACGTTTGCACGCGTGCGAACTTTTGAGAGTCACTGCTTTATTTTACATGCCTGCAATATTAACCATTTTGGAAATTTCCTAAATTATTTTCCGGGTTCTTATTTAAGAACAAAACATTTCAAGACTGAAGTGTTGCCAAATTTCACAATTTGCTTCAACTTATTTCTGCCTTTCGTTGTTAAGGGTTAAAATTAAAGACCATGTGCATTAAAATTGTAAGAAATTAAATTGTTGCAAAACTATTTTACTTTTTTAACGAAAAATAAGAAAACCATGATCGATAAGCTCTGACCATATTATACCATATAATACCATTAAAATAGAACAAATTGACATATATTTCAACACACTTCAGGTTTCAAATTTTTCTCTTTGCACTAACACTTGTTTTCTAATTAACAGCAACAAAGGAAAAAGTAATTGAAAATTAAAAAAATATGATTACTTTAGCCTTATGCCTTGTCAAAATAGTCAAATCGATAATGAACTTGACAACCGCTTCTTTAAAAATATTTAAACCCTCTGCTTGATTATATTTATAGGCTTGTATGAAAAAAAAATTAATTTAATTTAACAAAGGTCCACTTTAAATTAAATTTTTTTTTTTGTCTACGACCCATCTACATTTGCCTAGTCTAGGGTCACATATGATCTAAGAATACAACTTAATTCCTGGAGGGGTCTTTGTTTCCTCTCGATAAAATAGAACGTTGCGTTAAAAGCCACATTTAAAATTTCTAGTTAGAGGAAAAGATAAGGATATAAAGATATTTCTTTTTTGATGTCATTACAATAGGAACTTGCGCTTAAATCTATAGCTTAAGTCTGCTATGTCCTCAAAACTACACAGTACACTTTTAAGGATAGCTGAAGTTGATCTCTTAAATGTGACTTTAAAAAAACTTTTTATGTAAATATTTGTTTGCCAGTAACTTGTATTTGATTTTTGTGTACTCCTAGCAGTCAAATTCATGGGTTAAATTAAAGTTAAAAATTAACTGTATCCTTATAGTTTTATTTTTTTTTTGTTTTGCCTATATCCTTCAAAACTGTTCAAAAATTCTTGCTATAAAATACTTTATCCAGCAAGTATTATTTGTATTCAAAAATTTAAAATATTAAATTTTTCTCTTACTTATTCAGAACTTAAAATACACACTAAAACAACAATTTCAAATAATTAACCATTTTAATATACCATCTGCATAAGTTAATGTCAGAGACAGGCTAATTAACAAAAACATTACAACTAATTAGTTTTAAGCATTAATGTCAACTGAGAGAAATTGATGTTGATTGTAACTCTACTTTTCCAACATCCACTTTGTATTTTGAAGGCAAAAAAAGTAAAAAATTTAATTATGAAAAATCCTTAGACAAACAGCATTTGTGTTATTTCATAAAATTAATTGCCGTAATTTGTAGATTTTATCTGGCAAATTTATTTGTTTTCTAAACGTTGACCCTACAGAAATATTAAAAAAAAATAAAATATAAAAAAAATTATTATTAAACTTTGCACATAAAGCAAAAGCAACAAAATAAAAAGGGTCAATTAGCATTAAAGTAAAGTAAATACAAAATGAAAGCAGAAATACTAAATCAAAAGTTTTAGCACAAATGAAGATATAATATTTAAACCAACTGAAAAAAGCAAACTGAAAAATTTCCCATTACATGTTCTAAAACAGTTTGAGCACACAACCAACCTAGTGCCGAATGAATTAAAAAATGCAACCATTTAGCAAGAAATATTTAATAAAAACTTTTTACCTTTATTTTTAAATTTATTTAACTTTTAAATATATTTTATTTCATTTTATTTGAATTCTTTGCTTCTACTTAAACATTCAGGCACTCATTATTGGCATACGAAAATGTGGTACACGTGCCCTTTTGGAAATGCTGTATCTACATCCTCGCATACAGAAGGCTGGTGGTGAAGTGCATTTTTTTGATCGCGATGAAAACTATATGAAAGGGCTGGAGTGGTATCGCAAAAAAATGCCGCATTCCTTTCGTGGACAAATAACGATAGAAAAAAGTCCCAGTTATTTTGTATCGCCTGAGGTAAGTGTTTAAAATTTAAAATAAATATTTTATATATTTATATAATAATCAGGGTTGGGCAGTATTTCAAATACTTGTATTTGAAATACAAATACGTATTTTATATTTGTATTTGAAATACCACCTTCTTATGTATTTTGTATTTTAAATACCTAACACTGAAATATTTTGTATTTTAAATACTTACGATGTCAAAATACATTTTTCAAAATACTTTTCTTTTTGTTATACAAAAAGTTGTCATTAGCAAAATTAAAAAATATTACAATTTCAAAAAAAAAAAAAAAAAAAAAAAAAAAAGAATGGAAACTTTGTCTTCGTATTCATTCATGCCTTAACCTTAGCAAGGCACGTTCTTTTCCAGGGCTCTCTCATTCAGGTAATATCAAGAGCTCAGCGGAAATTTGGAAATGTGAATGTCAAAAAAATTAAATTTTGTATAAAACTTAAAATTTTTTGACATTCACACTTTAAAACACAACACGTAAGATCGCTATATTTGGCTGTGCCGAATCTTATAAACCCCTCACATCGGTCTTTTAATATACCCAGCCGAGTTATTTTGTAATATAATAAAAAAACCTTGTGTAAATTTTAAAGTCCGTATAAAACTTTACAAAATATTAACGTTTGTATGAGTAATAGAAATAGGTAGGTCTTATCATCGAATTACTCTTTGTAGAACACTAGAAGTCGATAGCTGTTACAGTTTTTGAGATATAGCGTATCGAAAATTTCATAAAAATTGTTAATTTGTATAGGAGCTACCCCTTCTCCTGCCTCCACATAAAAAATTTTTTCTCCAAAGTGTAGGTCTTGTTGTACAATTACTTTTTGTGAAGCATTTAAAGTCGAAGGCTGTTATTGTTTCTACGGTTTAGCGCATAAAATATTTCACAAAATTTGTGCAATTGTAGAGGAAATACCACTTCCCCATATCCTATCTGAAAAAAAATATATTTACTTATATAGCTCCCTATCCTCAGGGTATCCGTGTGAAATTTTGTGACAAGAATGACTATATTTACTGACATATATAGGGATATATGCACGGATTTTGTTTTAAAAAATGGGTTATTTTGATTTTTCGTTTATATCTCGGTCAATAGTCAACCGATTTTGATAATTTTTAAAAGCGATTATCTCCAGGGTATTTCCAATAGTTTGATACCAATAACTGGCCCGTATCACTTTATTTGATTCGGGAAACTTAATTTTAACAGACAGACATGGCTATATCAACTTCCCTATCTATAAGGATCCAGAATATATATACTTTATGGGGTCGCAAATGGTTAATAAGGAAATTACAAACGGAATGACAAACTGATATATACCCTTATCACTACTTTACTTTACTCTACTTTTAATTTAATTGTTTTCACATGCAGAGAACTGTTTTCATAAAATTTGACACCAACTTGGGTTCATCAGGACCTGTAGAAAGATTGTTTTCTTTAGCAGGATTTATATATTCTCCAACAAGAGGCTGCTTATCTGATTAAACTTTTATAAATCTAGTGCTCATGAAAGGCAACTCATGTTTTACCGATTGATTAATGGCTATAAACGTATTTTGTATTTGAAATACTCGACTTGAAAATATTTGGTATTATGTATTTGAAATACAAGCGGAACAAGTATTTTGTATTTCATATACCGCAAAGCATGTATTTTGCCCAACTCTGCTTATATTTTAAATGTTTATATTCATGTGGTATTACATTAATATTAAACATTTTAGGCACAGTGACTATATTTAGGTGGATTAAAAAATCTAAAAATAATTTGTATTTCTTGCCAAAAAAAAATAAAAATCCATAAATAATTATTATTTTTGGACAAAAATTTAAAGCTCAAAAATTTTCCAAAGATCTAGTTTAATAGCATTAAAATGGTGTACTTCGCTTGACATTCCGATGTTTCCTTGTTCTTGATTTCTTTTTTATTGAAAATTCATAAATAATTATTATTAACAGTCCTTGCTTTCAACATTAATAAAAAAATATTTATTTACTCCTTCTAAGTAAAAAGGAATTAAATTAAACATGAACTAAAGCCAAAAAATAAACAACAAAAGTTTCAAAAAACTGCAAAGCGATGAAGCAATTATTTAAACTAATCCTTAACAAAAAATCTTATAAATTCAATGAATCTTGCAGAGTTTAAAGGTATTTTCGGATTTGTTTTTTTTAACCTTACCCGAAGTATTTTCTACTAATTTCGCTTACGGACTCAGAAGGTAAATTTGGCGCAGTAGTGATGTTGTTGTTAATAGGATCTCCTTAAAAAGCTAAAGATCAATTAAGGAGATCAGCAAATATAATTGTTTTATACATATTTATTTAATATTAACGTTGTCTGATTTTAATATTTTTACCAGCTTAGCCTGTCGGCTTAGCTGAAATCTTAATTTAATTTTTGTAATATAATTTTTACTCTCTTAATTTTTCTAAAATAAAAAAAAGTTCTTTTAATATCTTTATTGCAAAAGGACTCCTATCAAAGAAAGGGGTTCTCGATCAACATTTGGATAAAAAAAATTATAAAAGACTGACTTTAAATTGTATGTTTAAATAACTAAACATTATCTTATTTCTCTGTCTGCTTATCCATATATTTCAAACAAGTGTTTTCTAAAAAATTATTAATAAATTATATAAATTTGTGTCAATTTATTTTATTTTATTTTTTTTTTTTTTTTTATTTTATCACATCTTCGAATTTCAATTTATTTTTAAATTTGTTTTAATATAGATTTTCCGGTAATTGATTTCATTTTTTACACACATTTGCTTGTAAGAAGCAAGCACACTAACATTAAGGGGAACAATATTTTTTTTACTTTAAATTGCACTGTTAAATTTTTGCTGCAACAGAATATATTTTTTTAAAAAATATGAAAAAAAAACAAAATTCTGTTGAAAATAAATGCTTGGTGCAAAACTAAAAACTAAAACCAAGTCATAAATCTTCATTATTGACATTATTAATATTTATTAGTGAATGAAGCTACACTTAAACAAATACACCCAAACACTTAAAATATATCTGCCATAAAAACTTGCAATCACACGCACACCAACACACAATCTTACTCATAGAGTCTCACAACATCAAAAGGGGCAGTATGGACACCAAACCTTTTTTGCTGAGAATATTATTTTTAAATTTTTTCAAATAAAATATAATAAAATAAAATAAAATAAAATAAAATAAAATAAAATAAAATAAAATAAAATAAAATAAAATAAAATAAAATAAAATAAAATAAAATAAAATAAAATAAAATAAAATAAAATAAAATAAAATAAAATAAAATAAAATAAAATAAAATAAAATAAAATAAAATAAAATAAAATAAAATAAAATAAAATAAAATAAAATAAAATAAAATAAAATAAAATAAAATAAAATAAAATAAAATGAAATAAAATAAAATAAAATAAAATAAAATAAAATAAAATAAAATAAAATAAAATAAAATAAAATAAAATAAAATAAAATAAAATAAAATAAAATAAAATAAAATAAAATAAAATAAAATGAAATAAAATAAAATAAAATAAAATAAAATAAAATAAAATAAAATAAAATAAAATAAAATAAAATAAAATAAAATAAAATAAAATAAAATAAAATAAAATAAAATAAAATAAAATAAAATAAAATAAAATAAAATAAAATAAAATAAAATTATATAAAATAAAATAAAATAAAATAAAATAAAATAAAATAAAATAAAATAAAATAAAATAAAATAAAATAAAATAAAATTAAATAAAATAAAATAAAATAAAATAAAATAAAATAAAATAAAATAAAATAAAATAAAATAAAATAAAATAAAATAAAATAAAATAAAATAAAATAAAATAAAATAAAATTAAATAAAATAAAATAAAATAAAATAAAATAAAATTAAATAAAATAAAATAAAATAAAATAAAATAAAATAAAATAAAATAAAATAAAATAAAATAAAATAAAATAAAATAAAATAAAATAAAATAAAATAAAATAAAATAAAATAAAATAAATTAAAATGAAATAAAATAAAATAAAATAAAATAAAATAAAATAAAATAAAATAAAATAAAATAAAATAAAATAAAATAAAATAAAATAAAATAAAATAAAATAAAATAAAATAAAATAAACTTGAATGCGTTTATTTTAAAAACTGTTTTATTATTAAATTCAACCAGGCATTTTGCCTGTCCAAGATGTAGCGTTATGCATACAGGGGCCCTAAGATCTCTGGCTTTCCCCTTATGCAATGAAAATTTTCTTTAGTGCTTCAGTGCCTGGATAAAAATGAAATTAAAAAAAAATACAATACTTTAAGTAGTAATATTAGAATTAATTAAAATGTGAACATTGTCTGTAGCAGTATCCCTTTTATTTTTTATATTTCTGTATTTTGGATGCACTTTTTGCATTTGAAAATTTCTTTGCCCTTCCTATCGCCCAAACAAATGTTTAATTTTTTATTTTTGCAAAGCACTGCTTTTGTAAAATGCAGTTAATGGCAAAAAAATCAGACATACCATATGAATAGTAAAAATGCCTTCGGGGCTATTTTTTAACATATTTTGCTGTCTTTCTGTCTATCCGCATACAACCAAAAAACATTTAAAAAAATGCACCAAAAACCCAGCCAGAAATGCAATGAAATTAAATATTCTCAGAAGTATCAGTGTTCGCGTCTGTTCATAGAGATGTGTGAAACAGTGTGAGGTCATGTCTTTAGCCTTTCTTCATAAAAAATTTAAAAATATATATTTTTTTTAATAAAACTTTACACAAAACTAACTACATTGTAGTAGTTCATATATAGATTGTGAAACATTTATTACAGCTTCCACCGGTAAAAAAGCGTAATGGAAAAACATAAAAAAATTATTGAAAAAATGGTTGTAAATATTGTTTAACTTAATATTTAGTAATTAATAAATGCAAATATTTTTTAAATATTATGAAGCAATTTAAATTGGGTTCTATTGTATTTTTAAAAAAAGGATTACATTAAACCAAAATTCAGAAAAAAAATTGCATTTATGTACCAAAAATATAAAAGAGGCCTATTTGCCAACCTTGCAGACTTTCTTCCTCAATCAATGTCGAAAATCGTTTATATCATATTTGGTCCTAAAATATAGGCAAAATTACCAAAAATGGCAACAAAACTTTTTACCCTCTAGTTGCCTTTAATTTAATTAAAAAAAATCGGAAATTACCTAAAAAGTACCACATGTAATATTTACCCTTTTCAAGATCCTTATTGGCCCAAAACTTTCAAAAAATACCCAAAATACATTCATAATTTTTAAAGACCATTTGAATGTTATTTTATTATATTTATATCTCTGTTGGCTTAGAGATCACAAAATGGACTTGAGCAATATCAGAACGTAGTTTTTACCATGCTTTTTCCCTTGGGGCCAATATTTCAAAAAGGAAACAAAAACGTTTTTATTGCGTCGAACGCAATTTCACTTCTACCTTTATTGGTTTAGATGCCATAAAATGGACCTAAGCAGGATCAAAATATAGGTTTTACCCTGTCTAGCCCATTGAGGTCCAATTCTCCGATAATGTATTTGTTTTAACCTGTCGAATGCATTTGTAATTTTGTTTTTATCTTTTATATTTTAGAAGTTGTAAAAGGTACCGAAGAAGTACCAATATCGAATTTTTACCGTTTTTTCACCTCTTAGGGTCAAAATTAAAAAAAAAATATGTAAAAAATGTGTTCAAAAATTTTTAAGCCATTTCAAATCCAATTTGCATTTAGTTTTTGTCTGTATTCGTTTAGAAGTTACAAAGCGTACCTAGTCATTAACAAAATTTGGGTTTTACCCTGTTTAGCCCCAAAATTTTAAAAAGGCTAGACACAGGTCCGTTTATTTTTTTTAAAAATATGATACTTTTTAAATATTTGGTTCTATAGGAACGATATATCGTGTATAGTTAAGGAGATATAAACATTACAATTTTTGCATGTTTGACCCATTTTTCCCCATCTTAGTGGATCTACACATACGTAGAGGTACTCATAGTGCAAATATCAAGTCTCTACTGTGACGTGTTTAGGCTGTACGATTATGAAGGAGTCAGTAAGTCAGTCAGTCATTAAAATTATTCCTTTATATCGTTACCTTAATATAGGGTGCCCCGGTAGATCAGTGGTAAGTGCACGAGTCTACCAGTCTGGGGGTTGCGGGTTCGAATCCCACCAGAGACCCTGGTAAGTCTGCTTCATTTTTCTGTTCTTTCTTTCTTATCCTTCTTTTAATTTCTTTTTTCCTTCCATCTCAACCTAATCTATCTGCCTCTCCAGGTAACACTAAGAGACCGAATTAAGCGGACCCAAGTGAGCTGTATCCTTTCCTTCAACAGCTGCCTGTTCTACCTAACCTACCTTAATAGAGAAAGGCCCCAAGTCGTGATTTTAAGTCGAGGTATTTTTGGGTAATCGTTATATATGAAGAGACCGTTAATCCAAATAAACGAAAATTTGAGCTTATAAAGAAATTGCAAGTTAGGGTCTTTCTATATTATGGTAACGATATGTATATTTAGATTAATAATGGACATGGTTAGTCTGTGCCAAACTTTTTTAAATTATTATATGGACATCTTCCAGACTTTGTTAAATCGTTCGTTTAAGGGTTTAACAAAAATACGCACAAATCGGTAGCATGTTTTTATAATAGCATCAACATTTGTATGTAATAAAAAATATCGGCACATTTATGCTATCGATATTTTAGGAATCGATTTTGTTTTTGCCAAACCTAGTTTATGGCAGATTATAATTAATTTGGCAAGCCACTGTAGCATTAGGGATTTGTTTATATTTTTGTAGTAATTTTTAACTTTTGGCACTGTCAACAGTTTTTTAATTGATATTTTTTGTTTTTTTTTTTTGCAGTTATTGGCTTAAATAAAATATTTTGTGATAATAATCTTTTTTATTTTTTACTTTTAATGCCAATTATGGTTAAAGTAAATTGTGTTTATGATTCGCAAATTAACACTCTCTGTAAAATAAAAAAGAGTTTTTGTTAAACAAACTTAAAATTAAATTAAAGCCGCCTAACAATTTAACTTAATTACTTTAACATAAAATTCAGTAAAAATTAATAATAAAAAATTCCTACTTTTATCTAAAAAGCAACAAATATACTTACATATATAAAACACATCCACAACTGCATTTTTAATTTCAGTTACAAATTTAAGAAATTAAATGGTTGTCAAAAACCCTTAATAAAATTAAATAATTTAATATAATACAGTATTTTTGAAATATTATTATTAAATTTTTTTTTATTTAAAATATAAAAAAAATGTTTATAAAGCTTTAAGCAAACAAATAAAAAAATTACTAAAAATAAAAAGTTATGCTTATTTTTATGCACTAGTGTTTTAACTCATTCATTATTTAAACTACGACATTTAATTAAAATCCCTTTCAACTGTTATCCTCAAACCTGTTTATTTCGAAATGTGTAATTGCATTACTTTCGCTTCAATTTACTGTAACAGCCCACCATAAAAGAAACAACAACAAAAATGAATTACGTTTTTATATATATTTTTTTAAATACACTCTATCCGTTATATACAAAGGATACAGTATACAAATGTATGTACATATTTCTATTTATATACAATAGTAGTACTAAAGTAGTAAAGATATATAGAAATATATTTCTTTATGTACTAATTTAGCCACTCTTTTTAATAATATAAAAGGAAATTAAAATAAAGAAATAAAAGAAAAATGCAAACTAAAGCTGTAGAAATGTAATCTCTTTTGTTTTTAATGCACAAATAACACTTGACCATTGGCAATAATTAAATCAGCCGTATTACACTGCATTAAAGCGCTGAAGTTAAACCCTACTTTCTGTTAAAAAAATTTAAGCAGGCGCACAGTACGTCCAGGGACCCTTTCTGCCACCAGCGTAATTTGGATTAATCCATAATTAAAATGTCATTTATTAAAGAAGAACGGTTTTATTTAAACTTGATTTTAGTTTTTATAAATACTTAATGTTTTAATTTAAAGTTTTGTTTGTTCCTATCTTAACTGGGATTTGAACCAAGGACTTTCCGAACTGCAACACCAGCATTTTACCATCTGGGCCACTGAGACACTTTGTTTCTAAATGCAACAAGTTTTTTTTCTTTGATTTTTTATTTAATCCCGACAAGAATTGATTTTGAAAAAACTAAGTACAGATTGTACTTAAAAATGTTAAGTTTTGGAATGTAGTTATTCTTTCTGTGCAGAATTATTAAATTTAAAACCATTTTCACCATCAGTACCCTTTGATCGGCTAAGGGTATGTCAGCACTCAATTTATTATCTTTAAGATTTTAAAGTTAGGAGCCTTATAGGTGCGTTCAGAGATAAATTTTAATTGTTGTAACAGTAGTTATTTTATGAAAAGATAAACTTTTATAGCCGGTCACCGCTAAGTTTTCGTTACTTTAGATATTGACTTAAAAAGCCCTTTTTCAGCATGCGCACTGTTCATTTGTTAAAAGGAAGTTTGGAAATCTTTGAAATGCTCTACAGACTTAAACAAGCTTAAATAAACGGTATGGTATGGATAATACTATGCACCAAATTTCAATCTTGTGTTGTGACTTTTGACAGAGACCACTATATTTTTATACCCGTCACATAGCAAAAAGGGTATATGTCAGTTTGTAGTTCCGTTTGTAATTTATTTTTTATTCATTTGCAACCCCATAAAGCATATATATTCTGGATTGTTATAGATAGGAAAGTCTATTTAGCCATCTCAGTCTGTGTGTATGTTTAAATCAAGTTTCCGAAATCAATTCAAGTACAGCGGACCAGTGCTGGTGTCAAACAATCCGAAATATTCTTGAGTTGATCACTATTTAAAATGCTCAAAATCGCTTCACCACGGACCTAGATATAGGAAAATTACTTCGATTGCCCCAGCTTTTTATAACAAAATGCATACAAGAATGTTACAAATGGAAACGCTGCTAAGCATACATATGGATGGGGTGCCCCGGTAGGTCAGTGGTAAGTGCACGAGTCTACCAGTCTGGGGGTTGTGGGTTCGATTCCCACCAGAGACCCTGGTAAGTCTGCTTCATTCTTCTGTTCTTTCTTTCTTTCTTATCCTTCTCTAAATTTCTTCTTTCCTTCCATCTCAACTTCTTCTATCTGCCTCTCCAGGTAACACAAAGGGACCGAATAAAGCGGAACCAAGTGAGCTGTTATCTTTGCTTCAATGGCTGCCTGTTCTACCTAACCTACCTAACCTAACCTACATATGGATGTGTGAAATACGCATTTGGTTTCTGTATGTATGTTTGGACGCAAGTATGCATGAAA
This sequence comes from Melanophora roralis, assembly GCA_963583895.1. Classification (NCBI taxonomy): domain Eukaryota; kingdom Metazoa; phylum Arthropoda; class Insecta; order Diptera; family Rhinophoridae; genus Melanophora; species Melanophora roralis. The sequence continues at coordinate 57,078,837 of OY757191.1, forward strand.
ATGTGTTGTTGATTTCAGCACACGTTTAACAATTCAAACGTTAAAGAAATTGAAGACTGTTTTAATGAAATTAGTTTTGAAAGTTATAACTTACTATCGCTGTTTACACAATTTCTCACTTCGTTTGTAATGTTTTTTTAAAATCCATTTGCGATCCCATAAAGTATATACAAAGTGGGCCAAAAGAAGTTATCCGATGTTGTTTGGCTCTCATTGTTTTTTCTAAACGAAAAACTTCGATTCCGCTTTTTGATTATATTTATTGGTCAAGTCGAGAAGATGATAAACGGGCTTGTTTTATAGCATTATTCGTCACTTCGGCGATAACTTCAAGCGACAAATTCTCGCACTCGCATCGAATGTTGTCCTTGGGGGCTTTCATGGTTTTGGGCTTGTTTACGTAAACACGGGACTTCAAAAAACCCCACAAAAAAGTCCTGAACGGTTAAATCGGGCGATCTTGCTGGCTTATGTTAATCGCCAAAACGAGAGATGAGGCGATCCGGAAAAGCCGCCTTCAGAATTTTGGTTGTGGTTCGCGCAGTATGTGCCGTTACTCCCTCCTGTTGGAGCCACATGTCATCAAGTATTAATTCGTTCCATTGCGGCACAAAAAACTGGGCTAACATGGCCCTGTACGCGCACCGTCCACTGATCCGCTTACTATGGTTTTGGTCAAACAATCATCTACTTTGGCCTCGAGATTGGGGGTGGCTTAGGCGTAGATTACACGTGTTTGGTGGTCGACAGGCAGCAGTTAATGCATGGACTGGACTTTGTACGGGAACATGCACAAGACCAAAATTCGCCAACAGCGGCATAATTCTCGGCAGAAGGGACGTTTCGGAGCCAGCTACTCTTGGCAGCGTCTCGTGTGATTCCGTAATTTTCAAGGTTGTTGGCTAAACGGCGCTGCGCCAACAATTCAGACAAATTGTTACGCAAAATATATACCAATTATTCCGTGTTCTTGGGGAGTGTATCGCTCCATGGCTTGTTGACTTGTATTCTACATCTATATAGTTCACCAATGTCAAAACAAATTTGACATTGGCCGCCACTTGCGACAATAAGAGCATCCTCCAATAGGGTGATTTCTTTTGACCCACCTTGTATATTCTGGATCCTCAAAGATATGGAAGTCGATTTAATTGTTTAAATGTGGTGACTTTTCTCTTTCGAAAACAATAAAAGGTATGTTCTTTAAGCCCACCACAAATAGATATTGTACTTACGGTTCGAAAATTACTTGCCTAGTTCAGGTGATTAGTTGAAATTTAATATCTATGGATAAGTTTTTTTTTATTAAAATATTAGATTTTTTAAGACTTTGTCATAGCTCGCTAAGGATTTTATCAAAAGAACCACTAAAATACTAGCAATAAAATAAATTTTAAGCTGCGTAAATATAATTTTTTTGAATTCTAAATGGCTTTTAATAAAATTGCCAAACTTATTTTCGAACTATAATACAATCGATGGAGCAGCCTGCCAGTTCCGGTGTTTACTGTCGAATTGCAATCTAACATTTATATAAATTTTCAAAATTTCATCTAAAGATTAAAATATTAAAAAGCTTTTTTGCGACGACGGATAATCCTTACAAAAAATTTGTCGTTCTTCGATTCTCTAGAGCACCGTCATATTGCGGGATGTATTTTACTGAACTACCAATAGCACAATAAGGTGCGCTTTAAAGAGATCAAAGAATTTTTCTTTGAACCCCGAAATTTTGCATGTGAATCATGTCTTTTAATAAATAAGAGCTCAACTTTTGTGGCCCACTAGCCAGAAAATAACATCAGTCATTACAAGAAAAATTTTGTTTAAATAGTGTCTTATGTCTTTTTTAATATCGAAAAGTTTTTTCATATATTCACAAAGACTAGTTCCTCTATCCTCATTGTCATGACCTTTTTCCCCGATTCCATTGCAAAGCACTATATGCGCTGTGGTTTTTCTGAAGGGAGTGTGTTAGTAATTTAAAAAAATGAATAGTTTGTATTTATAGCTATCTAACAAAATGTACAAAACGATAACATATACTATGTTTCTGTATTGGCTATGAATAAAATTTCCGTTCACCAAACTCCTTTTTATAAATTTACTAAGTAACTACTTACATAGGTGCATATGCAACCAAGGTGGATCTATACAAGGTGGTAGCGTCATTACCACGAATACAACACCAACAACAAACGCCTAGACGTTCAAAAATACAAATAAACATACAAGCAAACAAACGAAAAATATGCAACTTTTGACTTTTAAGTGTTGGAGCGAAAAAGCACCACCTTGTATAAAGTCACTTTTTATGCAACTGTAAGCATGCTTATGTAAATTCTGTTCTTGTCAAAATCAATAACAGTTTCTGCTCTCAGGTTTGTTCTTAAATTATTATCTTCGCCTTAAACTGTTAAAGCGAATGTGAAAATAAAAAAAATTTTCTCTTCCGTTAATGACATAACAAAGGTTTTGCATCTCAAGGTCCTAAGGGTAATTTAATTTATTATATAAACGAGTGCAAACTGAATTAGGATAATGTAATAGATTAAATATAAGTAAATTAAATACGAGAAAAAAAGATTTTAGCTGTCATGTTAAGGCTTGAAGGATTAAAACGCAACTGAAAGTGACTAGTGTTGAAGACAATCGTGTGTCCTTTAATGATTATCTAATTAAGTATTAAACAAAATAAGTTTGTATGCCTAAATAATAACTTTTTATAATTCAAAAATAAAATTCAAAAGTTTTAGAAAATCTTTATAGCATAGAGTTAACACAAACATTTCCTAAAAAAAGGAAAAGTTAGAACATTTGTATGTATTTTCAATCCTAATTATCTTAAACATTACACGATTGTTTCGCTTTGTCATTTGGATTTTTAAAAATTTTTTGTATTTTATATTACAGGTGCCAGAACGTGTGCGAGCCATGAATGCCACTATTAAATTATTGCTAATTGTCAGAGAGCCGGTAACCAGAGCTATTTCTGATTACACACAATTACGAAGTCATGCAGCAACAGCCACACTACCATTAGCCAACGAACAACCACAACCAACACCATCATCCCCATCGTCCTTTTTACCATCACTTGGAATGAAATCGAATGCTGTTAACATTCCCTCACATTCATTGCTCTACCAGAAATTAAATGCTGGTTACTCTTCGTCCCAAATTTATGACAATTCATTAGGCGGGGGAGGTGGTCATAGTAACGGTAATGGCAATATTTTTGGTTCCGGAGAAGGTAGTTTAAAAGCAAATTTCAAATATTCAAACAACAGTCATCGTTATTACGGGACAACGACAGCTAATCCACAAACAAATATTGCTAATTCAGCTGCACAAATGTTATCCAAGTAAGTTGGCTGGTGTTTTGTTATTTTTTTTGGAATTTTTTTTTTTTTGTTTATATTAGCTGTTTAAAAACCTCAAAGAAAGGAAGACTTTAAATTTTAAAAATCATAACATTGTTGTAATTTTTTTTATATTTATTATTATTTTACAGACCTTTTGAGCAATTGGCATTATTTCCAAATGGCACTGTCAATGAATCCTATCGCCCATTAAGCATATCCATGTATCATTTGCACTTACATCGCTGGCTGGAAGTATTTCCGCGTGAGCAAATCTTAGTTGTGAATGGTGATCGTTTAATAGATGATCCGGTTTCGCAGCTTAGGAAAATTGAGAGCTTTTTGGGTAAGTTTTTAAAAATGTATAAGCAACCCAGCAAAATTTTTTTAAATTTGAGTAATAAGCTGTCATTACTTCATAGGTTACAAGGTAATGAATTCGCTTCAACAAAAAAATTACCCTTTAGTAAGGGCGTTAATAATAATAATATTTGTAGGTATATAAACAAAAAATTATTAGGAAACAGGCTTTATATCATGTTTCTGTTTTTTAAATCCTTAAATTTGTATTTAAATTGTTCCGTTAATAATTGGTAATTAGTTACTCGGTTAATTTTTATAAGCACATTTGTATGCAGGGGTCGTGAATTGCGGGACAACTCAAACCAAAATAACCGGATTTTCGGCCAAAATGTAACTAGTGCTGGTTCATCTCCAATATTACTTGCTAACTTAACAGGTAAGCAAAGGGTTTGCTGGGAAGTTGTTACCTCTTAACGAATTCGTTAATAAGAGATGATGGAGAAATTATTTACAAAAATATTAATAGACAGAAAAGCCTGATTAAACGTTTGTGTCAGTTCGGAGCTTTGTAAAAAGTAATGTTCGGCCAATGTTAGGAGTTCAGCCCCGAACATTGACCGGCCTTTTCAGGCTTAAGGACTTAAGGGAGGAGTTGCGGATTCTTTGAGACCAGAGCCTCTTCGCTCCAACAAAAAGAAACTTGCAGTGCAAAGATTCTTCAACATCGTTTTACAAAAATTTTTGAATAAATTGAAGTCAGCTATTGAACGATTTGAATTTTAAAAGCATAGAACCTTTGGTCCTTTTTTAAAATTGCATTAAAATCGCTTTTGGAAGTCCCATTAAGGCTGTTTTCGGTATTAAAAGCAGCGGACTTTCACGTAAATTGCTTTCAACGAGTTCAATGTTTTCGGGAGTCCTTAAAAGCCGACTGGACTTTAGCCGTGGGACCTTAATAGCCAAAACAGTTGTGCGGAACCTCTGCACCCACGAATGAATTAAATTTATTTCAGTCGATCACGTAATCGCCGCAATTACGTAAGAATCATCACCCTTAAAAAATGTCTACACAACGAACGCTGGATGCTCACTCGACCACTGCGACATCGTGATTGACAAATCCGCACAATCAATAATTTCAACAGTGCCACTCTTCTCCGCACCGTTTATTACTTTTTAAAATAATCGTATTTAAAAATATAAATTTTCCCACAGACACCCTGTATTTATAAGCAGAAGTACAAATATTTCTATACAAACATAAGTTAAGAAATAAGTTTTAACGTCACTGACACGCACACAGCTTGTCAACTTGTTAACTATAAAAGCTGTAGTGTCATCCGTTTATTACGTTTCATTTAATCGTTTTTATTTGTTTTATTTATTTACACTGCAGGTATTGAACATCGAATTACCAGCAATCACTTTTATTTTAATGAAACGAAAGGATTTTACTGCCTGCGTTACGATAATGGTGACCGTTGTTTGCGTGAGACAAAAGGCCGTAAACATCCTCATGTTGATCCGCTTGTCATCTCCAAACTGCGTAAATTTTTTGCCGAACACAATCAACGCTTCTATGAACTGGTTGGTGAAGATTTGGGTTGGCCTGAAGAGTAGTGAATGGTCGAGATGTTGTTGGGTGAAATACCAAGTGTTTACCATAATTAAGAATTTTAGCAGGAGATATGTGTAAAGCAGTAAGTAAATGGTATTTGAAAAAAATTAAAAAGGAAACACAAATTGCAACAACATACGCAAATTTTCGCTTTCATATTACCAGTTCAGAATACAACAAAATTAAAAAAAAAATTAAATCATTAAAATTTCAAAAAAAAAATTATTTTAAAAAACAGTATAAAAATGAAAACCATAGAAATGAGAAAACAAGCGCAGCAATTAAGAAAACAAGGACTGAAATGCAAAAATTATTTTTGTTTACAAAAATTTAATATAAAATAATTTTGTACTTCATATAAGAATTATTCATTTTTGTTTTATTTATTGAGTTATAAAATATGTATTAACTTTATCATTTTTTACCTTATTTTAATATAAGAAAATTTAAATATATTTTACAACCTACACTGTGCATTTAAACGTTATGGGCAAAGTTTTAAAATTCCAAATTGACCCTGGTTTTGTTTAAACTTTTAAAAGGATATTATTATAATTTTCCTTTAAAGCGTATTTTAATTATAGTTCAATATAGGAAAGAAAGTGTTCGCCTGAGACAAAAAAAGTTCTTAAGAAAGGACCAAACTGAATATGCTTACAAGGATTTTCCAAAATGGCGAAAATATTTTTTTTTTAATCTATTAATGTACATCTAAAAGAGAAGGAAATGATTTAAATATCAAATAATTGCTCCATATTTTATTATTTATTTTGCCATATTTAGGAATGATCGCATACTTAACAATCGGCTCTTCCCTTTTCTGTGTTCTAATGCAAATATTACACCCGTCACATTTTCTAAAAGAGGTTTCCTTAAGCTAAAATAGTTTTTCGTAAAAATAATGTTTTAAATACGATTAAAAACACTTTAATCTACCTCGAAAATCCAAAAAATTTAACCCGTTTTAAAAAAAATTTACAAAACTCAGTTTTAAAATTAGAATTCAATAAAATTTTAAATTGTAATTTCTTACCCCGTCACAGTCTTCAAGTGGCCATTGTAAGCATAAATCATATTTTTTTTTATCTACTTAATATAAATCGCTTAAAAACATATTATCCTTGGAAATCGTAGACTATTTTCAAATTAAAACTTTGAACTGTTTGAGTTATTAACAAAAATTGGAGCAAAAATGTCACACCCGTCACAATGAAATTGCCCTAATACAATATATTTTATTCTTCTACCAGAGCTGGGTAATCGGTTCACCTTATTTTGTCAAGTGTTTATCTTTTATCTATTCGGTAAAATCAATGCTTTAGCTTTCAATAGAACATAAAGGATTTAAGGAATCCCAAATTCAAGTTCCCATCTATGTCAAATGACATGGAAAAATTTACATAGTTTTTTTATGTAAGAGGCTTTGAAATTCTTTCCGAAATTTGTAGGGAATAAGAAGCTGAAGCCCGCTGTCATTTGGCCTTTTTTAAAAGGAAAGCGAAGAAATTTAACGACCCATTTATCACTATACATCCTCCGTGTGAGTACCTGCTGATACTTATTTCAAAATGTGCTTAAGCTATATGGGACTTGAAATAATTGGGGTATTTAAACGGTATGCTATCAATTCATATTGTCTTAAAGTTTTAATATTTTACAATAGTTTAAAAAAATTGTTGTTGTGCTTAAAAGAAAACAAGTTTTATAATAATAAGACTTTTTGAACTGTGTTTATTGTTTTGTCATAAACAGTAGAAAACTGAGCCGGGCGGCCGAAACTCTTTAGTGAAGCCGTTGATATTATCAACAAGTCGCAGTCACTAATTTTAAAATTATTTTGAAATTACTTATTTTTCTGTTTTCTCTAGCAGCTGACTCAAATTTAATTATGAGCGGATGCTTACAACAGTAGTTTTTTTTTGTTTTTTTTTTAAGACATATGACATTATGACTACCTTGTGAATTCCCTAAATATATATAATAATATAAGCGTGCTTAAAAAAACAACTTAATTTTTCCTAGTTATACGAAACTTTAATTTACCAAAGGACTGGTTGTAGCCATTACAGCGCCATAACAACGTCAATACCCAAGTACCGCTTTCATAGAGGTAAAATTACTTACCATAACGCCATAACCATAACCGTTGCAATGCATGGTTATGGCGTAATGGTAAGTCACTTATATTTAAATACAGTGTTGCCCATAAGTTTTCTGCTGTTTTGGTACGTATAAATGAACCTTTAATAAATTGCTGTACAGACATAAGAAAAAACATGCTTTGTGATCAGTCTTAATTTTAAATCAACCACAGGGAATCAGTTGAGCTTTTAAAAAAGTTTAAAAAGAATTTATTTGATAAACCTTCCATATTAAAAAAATTATTTTTATGTGCACTCAGAGGCAGCCCTTATCAAAGAAAAAACAATTAAAGATGGATTTTATGTTTGAGCTCTTCTAACCCAAACCATTTTGCACAGTGTATGAGGTTATTCAAAAAATTATTCTTAATTTGTTTTTAGGCAATACAAATTTTAAACAAAATATGATAATTTTTTATTAAATATTTAAAAATATGGCGTTGACTTAATATAAAAAGGGCGTATCTCCGTTTTTTTTTAAACTAGTTTTTTTTTTGTTTATACTGGCAAACAAATGCCAAAATCATCATAAATTTTTTATTTTTCTTATTTGAAAAAAAATTTTGCTTCTTTTTTGTTAAAAATTTTATTAAAAATTTTTTTAATGCAAAGTTTTCAAATTTATTTAAGTGTTTTTCTTCCTCTATTTACTAACAAAAAATTTAATTACGCCCTTTATATATTAGGTCATATATATGTAAAAATTAAACGAAATGAAAATTTAAAAGCAATATTTAATTTTTAATTATTTTTTTTATATAAACTTAAGCAAACAAAAGCCCCACTAATGAAACAACAAAACATATCAAATAAAAGACACAAAATAAAATTTTACTTTTACTTAGTATTAAATATACTTAAAAAATAAAAAAAATTTTAAAAATAAATTTAGGAAAATTACAGAAGTTTAAAAAAGATTAAGCAACTCAATGTGATTTTAATAGTAACTAAGTTTAAATTGAGTAAAATAATTTTAAATATGATTTAGTATGCAAATGAAAAACAAAAGGATTTTTTCAAATAAAAGAAAAATGTAAATAATTTTTTTTTGCTAACAAATGGCTGAATAATTGAGTGCAGAATTTTTCTAAGTAAAATTAGAAACAAAATTAGAAACAAAATTTATAAAAAAAAATAAGTTTTATTTCTAAAGCAAAAAAAAATACATAAACGTTTAGATATTAGACCGGCTCATTGTTAGACATTTCAAAAATGCATATTTAAAAAAAATGCAATAAATATAATAATTAATTTTTGCTTTTGATATAAAAAAAATGATATATTTTACATTGTGATAATTGTTTTTTTTTTAATTTACATATTTTGTTGTATATTATAAAATTATTAAAAATTTATATTAAAAGGCTTTACAATTTCAAGTTCTTCATTTTGAGTCGGCTTTAAATATTAACCTAAAGTTACTACTAACTTAATAGGAAAAAATAGAAAATTAAATAAATTAAAAAAGTTTAAATAATGTAACTTAAACATATCAATTAAACCAAAGAAATCAATACATATCAGTTGGAATTTATCCAACAAAGTATCATATTTTTAAGTCCAAATATAATGATAAATTTAAATAAGAACTAAAAACTGTATTATTAAATTTTAAAAATCTAAAACAAAAATATATTTAAAAAAACATATATTTTTTTATTTTTTAAAAATTAGATGGCTTTTTAATACAACCAAAAATCTTAAAATTTTTGTAATTTGTATAAAGAAAATTTTTGGAATTTATCGCTTTACATTAAAAAAAAACTTTTTGTAAAATCCCTTAAAAAAATTAAAAATTTACAGCTTTTGTTAAAAAATTTTTACTGCACTGCCTTAAAAATTTACAAAACCAAAAAAAAAATATTTAATTATGCACAGTTTCCTTATTATTTTGTAGGGTTTTCATTTTACTTAAAATAAGTTTTATAAAAATTTTGAATAAAATTCAAACTAAATATAATCGTTATATTTGTAATATTGTACAAACAAGTAAAGTAAAAACAAAAGCTAAATAAAAAAACTTCACATGAAATTCATGTTGGATCATAAACATATCATAAAATTTATTCTAATCTACATATATGTCATATGATAAACTTTGATAAACTATCTACTTCATGTCATTAAATAATATATTAAAAATATCTTTTCGCTCTCTTACACATAATATACATACATATGTGCATGTACTTATATTAATATCGAGTTTTGTACTTAAAAGTAAGGAAACAACAACTTAATGAAAAAGGAAACGGAAGTAATTTATAAAATTGCCGCCTTAGTTGTAATCAAGGCGAATTCATTGATGAGGTGGTGTTATGAGCAAAGCTGTCCAACTTTTTTTTGCATAAATTAGGGCGGGGTTGTCAAATTTGTTTTTGTTTACATATATTTTTGATACATCAGCCAACGAAAATCACAACAAAAACTAAAATTTTCTTTGCCGAAAATTAGTTGTTGTAAAATCACCACCACCTAGTAATCAATTCGTCTTGGTTGTATTTTTTTTTTTTTGGTTTCGATTTTCTTTTGCATAAAGTTGTTACTTTTTTGGTTGCAAACAGTATTGGAAACTACGCCCTTTTGCACTCAGCAAAATTATTTTTCTTTTTTTTTAATATAAAAGAAAAATATTGAGGCAGAATAAGGAACTACGAATATAATATAAACCTTAGTTTGGTTGTTAATACCATCCTACATCCTTATTTGTCCCTAGATTAGGCAGTAATATTTCAAACAGTGCTACTAACACAACAAATAATATTTAATTACGAATTTGGCAAAATGACCGCCTAACAAATAAAATTTTTATTCGCAAAACGAATGTTAATTTAAAAAAAAAAGTCATCCCTCTTATTTATTTGAATAATATTTTTCTCTTCCTACAATTAACTACACTCCTAAACGCTTTGTCAAAATTGCATAACTGTCGTAGACTACAGTCCATTTGTGATACGTGAAAAAAGAGAGAGAAAGAGAAAGGGCGAGAAATTGTCTCTCAGCCTTTGTTGGTCCTGATTGCCAATACCCATGAAGTGTTTTCGATCTAGGCAATTATGCCCGGAACTAGTGACCAAGTTTTAAAGCAGAATACATATTTATGGGATTCACAGGGTGTCCTATTATGTCCTATTGTCATATTGTTATAAAATTTCACAATGGTTTTTTTTGTCTTTCATACAACAATTGTTCTTTAAAAGTACTACGTCGTTTAGTATACTTATTAAATTGTCACAACAACTCCACTTACACCTGCGCCGAGTACCCAATAATTGGTAAAAGTTGTTAAACCATTGTCAAAATTTTATGACAATACGACAAATAGGACACCTTGTGAATCCCCTAATTATTTAAGGAATTTAAGAAGGCTTGGCGTTCTGCAAATATTTCGATGTTTTTGTCAAATATCCTGTGGTATCGCAGCCAGATAGACGTTTTGCCAATCGCTGACATTTTAGCCAATAGTAACTAGAAATCTGAATGAATGTTCCAATTAATCAAAGAGACTCTACGTGGGGAATTCATCTGGCTCTCCGTCTGAGAAACGAAAGTTTTTCGGGATGGAACCTTTGAGAACAATATTTTCAACAATGTTTGTGTTACCTTTTTGTGATATTCAGCGCAGGCTTTTCGACAGAAGAGAAACAAAAAATGAGACTTGGTCGATACCAATCTTATTGAACATCGTCCTTTCAATAAGTTCACCATTTGATACAGTGCTCCAAGCTTTTTACTAGACTACAATTACTTTCGTTATACACAGTTTGTTAGGGTACCCGTTTTAAAGCCAGATGACTACGCCACTCTTGTCTTTAGAGCAGTTTAATATATTGAATGAATGAATGAATGAATGCTATCTGTCAAAGTTTTCGGGGACAGATAACCAGTCAACTGGCCTAGTCCATTTTTTAAAGTTCATGGAAGAACTTGAAGCACATTATTTTACTCCTCCAATTAGTGTTTAAGATAGCTATGAAGGTATGTGTCTACACTCAAAAAATTATTAAAGTAAAATCTACAGGAAATGGTATTTAAAATAACTGGATATTCATTTAAAACCCCTCCAACTAGATATTTATTAAAATCAACAAAATACTTTATTCGAATTCAGCCATCAAAAAAATAACTTACATATTCGTCGAAAATTAACTAAAATTTTTGTCATTTACAGCAAAACACAAAGTATCAGAAAAAAATTAACAAAATTAAATATTACCAAAAAATAACTGACAAAATTAACTGCAACGGAAAATCAGTATTTTTGTTTATTTGAGGCTTTGAATAACCCTTCAAACCAGTTAAAAACAAATATTATATTGAAATTTAACTGTTTTTTTAATTTAAAAACAACTTTACGGATTATTTCCTAAACAACTTACAGTGAGTTACTGTAATAATTTTTTGAGTATACTTGAGATGGAAGAGGACTAAGATTGGAACTGGTCTTCGCCACGTTGAAGCCGATCGGGGCCATTGCTTGATATCCAACTGCCCTTAAAACACCCACACCGGCTTATCGGCTGGAGTGTTTAAATCTGAAGGCAATGAGTTGGTAAGGAGCATGCATTAACTTTTCTGCAAGATTAAGCTTGAAGAACGCTTTCCGATAAACTTCACTGTGATATGCCCGTTCAAAAAAGGAGATAAAACTATCTGCGCCAAATAAAGAGACATTACTCTTCTTCCCATTGCAAATAAGATGCTGTGACGTTTACTGTGTAAAAAATTAAAAACTTAAGTCGACGAAATAATCGGCCCTTTTTAATTCGTAAAAACATGAGAAGCGGATCAACAGTTACCATCTTTTCGTCGATTACAAAGGCGCTTTTGAAAGCTCGATTCGTAAAAAGTTGTTTGACACAATGTCTTAATTCGGCATAATAGCAAAGTCCAGCAGATTTTGCAATATGACCTTCGCCATACCTAAAAGGGATGACATCAGCTTGGAAATAAAGCATTTGCTCAAGCAGATGAAGCTGCTCTTGAAGAATTTGCGAGAAAATACTTCGACAGATATATAGACCAATCTGTGGTGGCGGAGAATATCGGTAACCTACGAACCAAGATCTGAATTATGATGTTTATGATGTGCTTGAGTATAATTCCAATGAAAGACGCAAAAGGGAGAGACTGAATCTTCGCTGGAAAGACCAAGTCTAAGAAAATTTTTCTTAACTTAATATCAGAAATTCGAGAAGAAGCGCAGAGGAATAAAGTGCTTCGAAATCTATTCTTAGTTCGGCCAATGAGCCAGATGGGTTTCTATAAAAGACCTACTAAGTAAGTCAGTAAGTAAGTGATAAATAACCCATTCCATGCATTCCATTCACTGACTGTCATCATTGCGGTATCTAAATAAAGACTAAAGGTCCACTTTCCATTAAATTCATTTTCATGAGCAAAACTACGCTTCAAGGTGCTCTTTTTTTGCTGGGGAACCTAATTTTTTAAACACGTTGGCAGATGAAAATTAAACCGACCTAGAAACTAACAAAGATTTAAGCTGTGGAGCCGTTATGGGGTTGCATTAGATAAACAAGTTTTTTAAGGGGATTTTTGTTAGAGTTAAAGAAAGTTTTATACCGTAAAATGTTTAAAGGTCAACTTCTCACACACCATTTGCATTTAACACCCTTTTTGATCTTCCACCACACTGCTAGAATAAAGAGTATGATTAATAAATTATGATCTGCCCAATTTCCAGGTCTCTAACTCTTTTGGTTGTCAGGATATTTATTCAATTTAAACTTAATTTTGCTCAAAACTATGGTCCGTTGCACTCAGTGCCCTTAGAAAAGTTAACAAAGTAGCACGACAGATGAATATTGCTAAATGAGCATTAATAGGTAGGAAGAGATCCTACATATATGACTTTAATAGGGTCATCAATGGCAAAATTTCGTATAATTTATAACAAAAAATTTAACAAATTCGCGTCAAAAATATTAAAATCAATAAAACATTATTGCGTCAAAATGGGATTCTTTTAAAGAAATAAATGTTTTTCTGTTTTTTAATATGAAACGCTTAACGATTCTAAGCATCTCATTTGGTAAAAATTTTAACCACATTTCTTTAACTAATTTTTTTAATAATTTGTGTTTTTCTTTATGTTTCGCGCACTGTGGGGCATGTTATGCCATACTAATCAAACCCAATCAGTCTTTAAAAATAATTTTTTTATATGTCGAGACACAAAAACGTTAAAAAGAATGGAATACCCTTTAATTTTAGGCTGAAACCATCATTATTTATGAAGATATGTGAACCAGTTATTCCATTGGCTTATAAATAGCCCTTGAAAACAGATTTTCTTAATCCAATGACGTTTTAACATTTTCTTCAGAATAATCACTGCTTTAAAAACACCAATTTTGTTTATTGGAATGGCAAACGTTTTACCAACCCATAGATTTTTCTTTATTCTTTTACTTAGCCCGAATACAAATTAATCATTAAAAAAAAATAAAAGATAAAATTGAAAACCAACCCAACTAAAAACTTTTTTAGAACAACGAATATATTTATATTTGTTTATAATTTATATTTTGTAATGAATTTTAAACAATAACTTTTGTACCAAAAAAAAACAAACTTTTTCCATTTAAAAATTAAAAAAAACAAACTCTTAACATATCGCAACAAACATATTTAATAATCCTAATGCTCTCAATGTCTTAACATTTTATTTTCTTCATGTTTTAACATAAGCAGCTTTCTCTTTTACAACTCTCATTATGAATCAAAGAAATGATTAAAGCATAAGGAACTAAATTTTAATTAAACTCATATAAAATTTATTCACTTTTGACAAGGAACTAAATTAAAAAAAAAAACAAATAAATAAATCTTATACATATTTGTAACTTTGATGTACCTTAAACTATCTAAAATATATATTTTTTTCTCTCTATATATAAACAAAAAAAAAAAAACAAATTCTTTAACAAATGCATATCAACAAAAAACCAAAAACTGTAAAAATTACTTTAAATCAACTAAACTAAATAAAATTTTTTTTATTTAAAAATTTAAAATTTATTTTAATTTTTCACTTCATGTATTACTCTTAAAAAAATATCGAAAAATTTTAAACAAGAAAAATATGTAAATCCAAAGTTTTGAAATATTGAATGGCTAACAAATACTTTTATTCTTAAAGGCATGAATTCAATAAATGTATTGAAATAAAACAAATAAAATTTGAGAAAATAAAATTAAAAAAAATATATATTTTTTTGTTTTAATCAACAGTTTAAGAATTCGGTATTTAGTATTGTAAGGGTTTCCAAGGGAAGGCCTGTAAGCAACGTATCCAGAGGAATGTTATAAGGTGTCTAAAGAGTGATGATCAATTTATTTATACCCTTCACATTGTGCTAAGGGCATATATATAAGTGTGTCATTCCGTTTGCAATTTCTTTATTATTCATTTGCGACCCCATAAAATATATATATTCTGGATCTTTATGTATAGGAAAGTTTATATAGCCATGTCCATCTGTCCGTCTGTTAAAATCAAGTTTCCGGAGTCAAATAAAATAATACGGACCAGTTATTGCTATCAAACTATTAGAAATATCCTTAATACAATCACTCTTTAAAATCAGCACAATCGGTTTACTCTTGACCGAGATATAAGCGAAAGCCCAAAATAACCCATTTTTTGGACAAAATCCGTGAATATATCCCTATATATCTCAGTAAATATAGTCACTCTTGCCACAAAATTTGGCACGGATACTCTGAAAATAGGGACCTAAATAAAGGAAAAAATTTTTTTCAGATATGCTCAGGGGAAGTGGTATTTCCCCTACAATTGCACAAATTTTTCGAAATATTTCATGCACTTAATCTTAGACACTATAACAGCTATCGACTTTCAATGTTTTCCAAAAGTAATGGGACGATAAGACCTGCACTTTGTAGAAAAAGTTTGTTGGGTAGGGAAAGGTAAGGGGTAGCTCCCATACAAATTAACAACTTTTATGAAATTTATGATACGCTGTATTTCGAAAACTATAACAGCTACCGACTTCAAGTGTTCTACGGAAAATATTTGGACAATAGGGCCTACAATTTTTAGATGGGGGCAGGGGCAGTGGGGATGATCCCATACAATATTACAATTTGTATAAAAATTTCGATACGCTATATTTTGAAAACTATTAGAGCTATCGACTTTAAATGATCCACAAAAAAAATTAGACGATAAGACCTACACTTTGAAAAAAAAAATTTGGGTAGGGGCAGGGAAATAATCAAATTAAAAATTTTAATGAAATTTTCGATACGCCACACTTAAGCCTATACCTGCTATCGATTTCGAATGCTCCACAAAAGTAATGTTAAAATAATTCATAAATTTTGGAAAAAAAGTTGGAGAGGAGCAGAGGGGCAAGAACATCCCATTAAAATTAACAACTTCTATTAAACCTTTTATTCGAATAATGTCGAAAACTTTTAAAACTCTCGACCTTAAACATTCTAAATCTATTTATTTTATTTATACGAACGTTTAAATTTTGTAAAGTTTTCTATTTTGAAAACTATGATTGCTATGAACTTTAAGCCCGGCACAAGGTATTTTTATTATGTCTGCAGTACAAAATAACTCTGCTAGAAAAAATGACTGGGTATATTAAAAGACCAATATAAAGGGTATATAAAATTCGGCACAACCGAATATATCGCTCTTGTTTTTTTTAACATTCGATTTCTAAGCATTTCTAGGTTTTACGAGCGAAGTCAAGTTTTAAATATTTTGAGTAGTGTTAAACGAATCATTTTGATGATATTTCTCGAAACAATCTTCTCAGAGATATCTGGGTATGGTCAATATGTGAGATAAATGAGTCACAAAGCTCGAATCATAAAAATCTCGTTCAGAAGGGTCAAGAGTATGTACTTTTTCCTACCGACGAATCATAATTAATTTTTTACTTAAAAACCAGATCATGAGCAGTTATTTACAACATGCAGTATAAGGTACCTAAATAATATACGAATTAAGGATCTAACTGCTCAATGTTGTTAAATATGTATGTTATAAAGCGAAAGAAACCGTTTACTACACATAATCCAAAATCCCAAGTAACAACTCAAAAACATATCCTTACCAACGTTGCCAGGCAGCTAGCAAAAAGTTACGAGTTTTTATTCAAAAGCAAAAGAAAAAAAACTCCATGTTAGTTAAAAATACAGTAAAGTTCAATACTTTATGTTAAATGCACACTATATTTCCCCCTAAACATTTTCTTACCTCTAATGGTCCAACCAAACGCAAAATAATAACAAAAGTGAAAACCTACAACATGGCAACAATGACGACAACATACGCTAGGGAGCATATTTATTTGGTTTGTGTCTGCGCTTAAAAGTTTATACTTGTTGTTTTTTGTACTTAATAAAAGCTCTCGCCAAAGCTTATTTTTTAATAGAAGCAGTTTAAGCTAATTTGATTTTCTAATTGCATTCACAAGCGGCTTTGCCGGTATTTAACGATAGTGGTAATCAGCGTTACCGTTGTGCCACTAAAGTGGCAATTTGCACCTTGTTGTGAACTCATTTTCAAATTAACCATTTATATTATCTAGTGCTCATTTGTTCTTCTCTTTGCTCATTTTCAAGAAACAGAAAATTTTTGTTTGTTAGTTTTGTTAGGCAATGATTAATATTAAAACATGAGAAAAACAATATATGTATATTCAAGAAGGATTGCTAGTAACTACCAAAACTGGTTTAAAATATTTTAGTATAGATTCTTCAAATTATCTCAAAAAGTATTACTAAATATATAAAAGCTTATATTTTAAGTTTTTACAAATAAATGTGTCATGAAGGTATGTTGTTGCCTATTATATTATATTGACACTGTAAATAAGAAACTGAATGTTTTAAGGACTAGTCTTTAAAAATTCAAATTAAGATATAGGTACGGTTTTGACATTATTTTTGAATTGATTAATTTAGTAACTAACCCAGACTTTTTCATAAATGAATTAAACCGTGTATTGGAAGGAAAAGTAAGTAAAAAATTATATAAGAATATTTTTAAAAGTTTTTGGTTTGAAATCGGAAATATTAAAAAAAATAGGTAACTTGACCTATCATTTTTATTTAAAATTTATACGAGTTTGCTTAAAATGTACTTTCTTTGCAACATAGCAGTGCTTCTGCTGAAAGGGTCGTTTTTAAATTAACAAAAATTATCAGACAGATTAAAAGTAGCCACTTGCGAATCTACTAAGTTCTGATACTTAAAATGCAGATTTAGAAAGTGCACTTAAAATAGGAATTTGTACACAGAAAGAAAACCCGCTTTCTAAAATCAAGAATTTTATTCTTGAATTTATCCAAAATCTTTCTTGAAATTTTTAAGTACGACTCGTACTTACATTTTCTTAAATCAAACCTATTCGGATTGCTTCAACAAATCAAGCAAAAAAAAGCTTGTTATTTTAATATACTATTTTACATTTGAAAACAAAGTGTCTCGGTGGCCTAGAGGTAACGCGCTTGTGCTGCAGTGCAGAAAGTCCCTGGTTCGAATCTCAGCTTCGGTAAGTACAAAAAAAAAAATATTTATTTAAATTATAAATTTTAAGTATCTATGAAATAAAAATAAAATATAAAATTCTTCTTCTTTAATTAACTAAGCTCCATAAGTCAAAAAAATGACATTTCATTTTCGAATTAAACCCCTTTTCGGCTTAAATCAATCTTTTTTTGGCTTACATCAAGTACGCTTCCGAACTTAAATCAATCCTTTTTTGACTTAATTGTGGCTAAAAGTAAGAAATTTCGTACTTGATTTAAGAAAAACCGTATTCACCGTACTTTTGACACCGCTATGGCTTGATTTAAGTAAAGTTTTCTTAGATAATTTTTTGAGTGTATGGGCTTTTAAACAATAGTAGTAGAAACTACCACCTTTTTGCAGTTTGGTCAAAAGTGCAAGCCCAATACCCAATTATACAGCTGGAGCCATGAGAGATCATAATTTTTTTTTAGAGTAAGTTTTAACCCTAAAATCATTTTAACCCCTAAAAAGCACCCTTCACATTGAAATAGTAAAATAAAATTTCATCACAATTGGCCCATAGTTCTCCCTAGTCCAAACAAGCCCCATAAATTTTTAATAAGTGCTGTAAAGTAATATATTATCAATTTTGGTGTAAGAAACAATACAAAGCGACTTGACAAACTTAATAAACATAAATATATTTTTCCCAGATGTGTGAGCACTTAACGAGGAAGTTTAGATTCAGTCGACTTCAAACATTCAACATTTTGCCAAAGCTTTAGTTTAAGTTGGGTTCGAGTTGGATTTGGTTTAATATAAGAGGTTGGCGAAAGCTTCATTTTACTTATTTATTTTTTATTAAATTCACAATTTGAAAAATATTTTTTTTTATTATTAAAAACTAAATTTCATAAACAAAAACAACTAAAAAGCAGCATTTAAGCTTAACGACGAAACTTATTGCGATTATTAGCATTTCGATATTGATAATAACGATGATTTGGTTTAGCATAAGCGGGATTTTTCTTCGAGTTGTCAGTGGCCGCTGCTTCAGAGTTGTCACTGCTAGGACTTTCGCGCTGATTTGTTTCATTGGTAATGGTAGTTTGAGCTGGAATGGAAATCTATTAAGAGTATAAAAAGGCAAGAAATTTAGAATAAATTTTTTGAAATAAAAATTACCTCCTGCGCCAGTGTCTCGTGTAACAATAGTAACAGGATGGAATATGGAATGGATATCTGTGGGAGTACCTAATAGAGAATTTTAATATAAATATAGGTTAATGCCAAATAATAAAATAAGTTATTAAGTGTATTAATTATTAAATTGGGGGTTTTTAAAGTTAGTATTAGCAGAATGTTTCAAAATGTAAGCTTAAAGCGGTGCTTAAATGTTTATGAGATATTTTTAAAATCATATTAAAAACTATTGAGCGATATTAAACTTGAAAATGAATTGGGCAAATGGTGAAATGAAAGCTTTTATATCTTATTAGGCTAGGAATATTCTGAGCAAAAAGAAATCAAACCAACCAATTGGACTATAGAAAATATCTTCTGTCGATGAGGCCGGTGTTATGTCTACCGAACAATTAATTTTTTCCAATTTCGGGTAATGTTTCTTATGGGTTATTTCAGTTTTAACTGTTATCGTCCAATCTAATTCTATGGAAGTTTGTGTGGTTATGGTTCTATAACGTTTTTCCTCGACTTTAGGTTGGGAAGGATTTAAAGGTACTGGGGGTAGCAGAGATGGGAGTTGTTAATTAGTCATTGAAAAAAATTTAATCCTACATACCTGTCTTTGTATTGCTTGGAATGGAAGGTTTTAACATGGCCGCTGATTCATGACCTGGTGTAGATTTTTCCTTATTCTCTACCACATGTGGCGCACTTAAATGCATTGTTGCAGTTCTAGGTGAATTAAGGGCTACAGATGTTGCTGCTAAAAGAAGTTGTAAATAGTTGGAGAAAATTATTACTTTAAAACCAAAAGCCAAATACTTTCAATGAGATGTTTTAGGTATTTCACAGTTTATTTTTTTTATGGGTTTTAAACTTAGATAGTAATTGATGAAATGTTAATTAATTTTTTTAATGTTTTATTAGTAAAGAAAATAGTTTTTATGAATACAAAACAAATTCAAATGAAAGCTGCTAATATCAAATATGTATAATTCTTGTAACCAAAGTAACCAAATATTAAGAACCGTTACCAACATCCCCTAAATCGTGTGAAGATCCATTGTTGTGTGTTGCTTTAGAACTTCCATTTGTATTTGCAAACCCTTTGGGTGTGTGCATTTGTTCATTTTCACTGTCGGTGGCATTTGGGGCTGTACTTCCGTTTGCTTGTAGAGTTCTTGGATTAAAATATGTTTTTTTGCCACCACTTTCCATAGTTTGTTTTCCAAACTTGACTTCATTTTCAGATTGTATGGCTTTATTTTTGCTGCCATTGTTGTCCTGCAATTTAGTTTAATAATTTTTTTAATAATTTTGTTTGTATTTGTTTAAAACCTACCTCTAGATTTTCTATATCAGCATCCTCAGTACTAGAACCAGAAGCCATAGCGGTAGAGCTTTCATCATTTTCATCCTCATCCTCATCCTCATCTTCTTCTTGTGCATTGGGATCATAGTCTGGGTCCTCATCTGAACTTTCATTGGCATATTTTTCTAGCAGTTCATCGACAGTAAGATTATGATCAAAACAATTTTCATCATAAGTTTTCTCAGTGTGTTCCTCACGAGCTTTCTTAGCTTGTTCTTCAAGAGTTTTCTTAGCTTGTTCTTCACAAGTATTTTTAGATTGTTCTTCAAGAATTTTTTTACCAGAATGTTTTGTCTAAGAATTATTTTAAAAAAATATATATGTATTTAAATATATAAAAATTATAAAAATAATAAAACTAGAAACATATTTTGTAAATCAAAAATGATATCTTACCGAATCTTTTGCTGCCTTAGGCTCAAGGACAAGTTTGTGATGAACTACAATCCCACGATGCTGACCGGGTCTACAAATAGTTTTCCTAAATATTTGAGTTATTTTTGCCACAATAGTTTTTTTCATATTTGAACTTTTCACGACGGTTGGTTCAAGTTCTCGTTTATTTATCCGTCTAAGTCCATTTATACGTATGACTCTTAGACGACGACGTTCACCTTGAATAAAGTGAACTACAGAACGGGTCGTAACTGGCTGAGATCCCATAATAGAAAAAACTGCTGCTAGCCCTAGGCGAAGGACGCGCAAGGCAATTATCAGGGGTAGAAATAATAACCATGGCAAAGGGCGCTCAAGTTGAATATCGTTGTCGTCTGTAATTAAATAACAAATTTTTGTTATAAACATATTTACAAAGAAGCTTTTAATTTTTGAAAGCTTTAATATTTCAAAACAAACTCCATTTTATACGCCAATCAAAGGTTATAAATAAACCGTTTATTTTGAAAGTGGCATAAGTCCATTTACCGAAAAATCAGATGTAAGCATTAAAATAAAAAAGTTCCATTTAAGTTTTTTACATCATTTTTAATTTACTTAGTTTTTGTTAAGATCTCCTTCTATTAAAGCATTTTTAGCTGAGTTCAATTTAGAATAAAAAGATTCAATAGAAGGCCCATGATTTCAATGGATATATTGAACTTTTCTTTAAGTGTACTTACACTACAAAATAATACGACTTTAAATTAACAGCTCATATATGTATATTTTAAGTAAAAAGTATAAACAACAATTACCTTGCGGTAAGCTCCATTTAGCCGTATCCTCTACCACTTTTAGCACACGATCAGCTTTTCCAAAAAGCTTTTGGCCCAATTCGAAGCTGGCAAATCTTTCCATTACTTTAACAACCCGATCACGTAAAGTTATTTGTTTCATTAATTCAATTTCTTCGACCTCATTATCGGACTCCACCTTATCGCCTCCTCCATTAGCAACAATGTTTTCTTTGTCAGACATCTTCTTTGGTTTATCATGCATTATATTTCTTTACTCTTTAATTTTTCAGCTGTAACTAAAATGTAAATGATTTGTTGTTATTTAAAGAATTCTTATCAGCGACTTTTAAATTTACTCCACGTAAGCTAATAGGGGTATTTCCTGTTTGTGCAGATGTTTGTAACGCCTAAAACTAAAAGTCTAATACCTACTTTAAGAGTTATCTTTTAAGTCGATAAAGCAGAGGCTTCTTTTTCCCTACAATTCATCTAAACCGCCTTGTGCATTTCGATAGTAAACCAAATTTTTCTCAAATAATTTTCGCATTAAAAAAGGTCAATAAAACGCCATGGCTCCAAAAACCGAAGCCTTTGAAATTCACCACAACCTGCATAGTTCTATCATATCTCCGTTTGCTTTATTATTTGCTTTACAGAACATTTTCCAAAAAAAAATAATTTAGAAATCAGTTAGATATGAATAATGTGTCCTTCTTTAGTGTCTCTCCCATATACATAACAGTTAAAGTAGAATTATTACGCACTTAGTTGACAAACGTCTATTGTATAATTGTCAAAAAAAAGTATACTTTAATTGTCACGACCACGAGTGTTAAAATTTTTCAATATCCATACCTCTACAGTTTAGTGAAGATGTTTTTTTGAACATCAATTAATACAAAAATACAATATAACATAGTTCTGCGGCGTTTAATAGTAAACGAATCCGCACTTCAAAGAAATAAAATTTTTCAACGTTCAAAATAAACAAATGCAGCACAAATTCTTTTTGTGTTTCATTGGTTAAATCTTGATAATTTTTAAAATTTTGGTAAAAAATTATTTGATCTTTTGTTTTTATTTTAAAACAAATTTCTCCTTAGATTTTTTTAATAAATCTTGTGGGTATATTTCTCAAAAATTTGACCAAACATGTTTGTTTTTCTGGCAACCCCTTCGATGTGCCATGCAACATATAAGAACTCAGACGACGATATGTTAATTAAAAGGATTGTGTTGTAGGGTAAAAAAGGGTCATAATAAATTAATGATAGCTTTTTTGCTTGTCTTATTTATTTATTATTTGTTTTTGTTAATTATCTTATATGACTAATATATTAACAAAAAACAAAATTTTAAAAATAAAATGTACTTTGTCCTATTATATTATATTTTTAAATAGGAAACCGAAATTATTTATGACTTTTTGATAAGACTTAATGTTGTAGGAGTTTATATTTTGAATAAGAAAAGCTTAATTAAAAAAAAAATACATTTCAAAAGTCTGAACATATTTAAGCTTTGAAAATTTATGATTTAATTATGCATCATTCTAAAGGTTACGATACTTAATGAAGTATATTATAAAAAACATTTTTTTAAAATTTATCATGAGATGGTAATAATATTTGAGCATTGATTATTAATTGCTTTAAACACGACTGGGACGAACGACGAATTTTTCGTTACGAATATTACTTTTACAAAATGCGTCGACTAAAATTTGCCATGCGTAACGAACTTTGCGAAAGTTTTATTTCTATTTATTATGCCGACAAGCGACGAACAATTTGGCACGGAGTGACCATTTTTTCAATTTTTTTTTGTTATTAAATAGTGGTATTTTATGCTTTAAAACTATTTTCGCCATTTGCTTGTTGCATATTCTAATATTATATTTATATTTTCAAATAGTTTTTATTAATAAATTTTTGTTTTAAATTAGTGATTATTTTTTTAAGAAATATGGTCCCACTATCACAGCTGTTTTGTTCGTTCTAAATGTATTTCAGATGACGAATTTACGCAAGAATTTCACAGACAAATTCATCATATTGTGCGAATGTCCTCTTTCGTCGCAGTTGTGTTAAAAGCTTAAGGTACCTTTACATGGGAATACATATATTACGATATGTCAAAAAATGTTGTGGGATAATACAAAATCTCATCATTTAAAAGCATAATGTATTGGGTAGGAGGGAATACGGATGCAAAATTTGACAAGTGTTCGGTAAATGTTTATTTTCTAAACCATTTTAGAAACTTGTGTATTCTCATCATATCAGAGGTGTGAAAGATTGGCAGCACTTACAGCATCTAATGAAGGTGGCTACACTTAATGAAACAATACACAAACAATCAAAATAAAAGCAGATTTTTTTCATGTTGTTTTTGTTAATATTGTTGAACCTTAACCATTTGGCGTTACCCCAAAAGGAAAGTGGCAAGAAACAACCGATTTTGATTTTACCAACCTCATCCGTGTAAACATGAAAAATAGTTAGAACAGATTTTTATTCCTTTTTTTTAACACGGAGAGAATTTCATAATATTTTGTTTCTACAAAATCTAATTACTTTGTATTACCGTGTAAAGGTACCTTTAACACTGCATTGTTATACCCTTTTCCACCTGGAAATGCCATAATTCCCAAAGTCCCGATAAGAATATCCTCTCAAAACCATCTTTATGAATTATAACTGTCTCAAATGTAACTTTTTCGCCACTAAACCTTTACACATATGTAGTTATGCAAGGGCTTATGGCGTTAACTGCTTGACCGATTTTCACTGCCATCAGCTTGTTGTTTACCATATCACGAATACCTTCTTTTTAACAGAAATGGCATTGCTACATTCTGCGAAGACGCACGATTGTATCAATTGGAAATTTGTCTCAAATAAGATTTTTTTAACGTCCCATCTTTGTAAATGTTTCTCCCGATAATCTTGCATATACTGTGAGCAGAATTTAGTTTTGTTAGCAAAAATTAAAATATGTAAACTATTTTTTAAGGACAAGCCTATTATTGACTTTACCCAACATTCTCCTAAGATTGGTATCAAAATTAATTCAAGCCCTAAACATTTTTAGGTTAGGTTACGACGCCTAAGGGCCCATTTTGAATTCCTTTAGTTAGGTGGAAAAGAGGAAAAAGAAAGGCAAAGCAAGTTGTAGAAAGAGCGTTAAAGAAATTACATATAACATGGAGCAAGAATGCCCCAAGGAAAAAGTCAAAAGAAGTCAGCGTTCGATAGTAGCGTGCAGACGCTTTAGGCACCAATCTACCCAGCCGCCCAACCCCTTTGATAAATCCTGAGATGTTCTCTAGCCTACAGCCAGAGACCTCACCAAGTCCCTCTAAGAAGCGCTCTTTTAGCCACCTCCGCCAGCGGATCTGCAGCCTAGAGCAGTGCCAGGCAAGGTGTGACTCCGTTTCTATCTCCTCCTCATCACAGCCTAACAGAATTCTGGAGAGTTGCTGTCTCATTTACATGTAATATATCTCACATCGCAGTGCCCTGTTAACGTCCCAATAATACACCTTCGCACCCCATGCTCTCTTTAAGCAGCAGTTTAGTGCTCCTCTTGTCCAGCCTGGGTCACAAAAGCCTGGAGGTCCCGTTCTCAGCCGTGTACCTCCAGGTTGGGCCTACGTTGTCAAATTTTTTCTCAGTTCATAAAAAAACCCACTGGCGGCCTCACCGGCTCATAACAAAGCCCAATATCCTTAGCCGATCCTTTTCTCGACAGTTTGTCAGCAGTCTCATTAGCGGCAACGTCCCAATAACCCGGCACCCCATAAAATTTAACAGTGAGTGTCGCCAAGGTCCCCCTCAGGGCACACCCATAGTCGTCCACAAGTCTAGACCCCTTTAAAGTCTTAAGGACATTCTGACTGACAACGTAGATTATTATGTCACTTCTTCCATCCGTGTCCCCCTATCAATTCCGCGGCCCTCCTCACCGCCGGAATATCAGCCTGGGAAAAGCTGTATACGTTCGGAAGTCTATATAATATCCCTACTTCCGGATCCATTAAACAAACACTAGCCCCGGTGCCCACCTCCATCTTTGATCCACCAGAGAAGACTGCACACCGTTCATACAGCCTCTCGAATCCCTTTCATGTGTCCCTAACTAAAAACACTATATGAAGTAAGTTCCTTACATAATGTTGACCACAAAAAAGTCAGTAAAACCCGAGTGCCACAGGTGTCGACCAATCCCGACTGCTTCCAGGATGTCGTCGTGTCCAACTGACCCTGCCCTAAGCATACCTGACTCACTAAGCCTAAACAAGCTCCTTGCCGCCATTCAAGCAAATCCTTAAAGAAATGAGAATGCAGAATAATATTCAGCGCTGCCTGTGGTGTACTATTCCTGGCCTCTGCAATGCCCAGTACAGGGTAACTCTGGACCTTTGACAATAGCTTCCTTATGTCATCTCCCTCCCAGCCCAACCATATGTGGCTACTGTATGTAAAAAAAGATTTTATTTTTAAATAGAAGAAAATATTTTCACAAAGTTTCACAGCAACCCTAGCTCTGGGATCCCCTTAACCTGAAAAAATTTTTAAAGATGCTAGTGGTGAATTAAAAGAATTAATGGGCTAGTTCTACTAGGTAAAGCTCGACGGGGTTAAGCTTTTTGCTTGTGTTGTAAAATTGAACAGCCAAAAATTTTCATTGTCTTAATAAAAAAAATTGCAAAAAATATTGTGCTTATAAATTGCACAGTACTGTAGCGCAAATTCCTATTTAATGTTTTTCGGGTTTGGTTTTTGTTTAACGAAAATTAATTATTAAACTCTTTTCTCAAACGATTTAATAATGCTTTGTATATGCATATATGTATGTATATTTATGTGTGTTTACTTGTTTATAAAATGCACGCCAACTTGTGGCAAACAAAATTCATCAATTTTAGTGAAATAAATATATTTTTTTTAATAAAAGAAAAGATCAAAGTTTATCAAAAGCAAAACCCAAATTTAAGAAACAAAATATTATTATTTATTTAAAAATAAAAATCGCACTTTTTAATAAAAGAAGAGAAACTGAAAGGAACGACTTAATTTGTAAAAGTGCATATCAGTATAGAGAACTGAAACGCGATTAAAATCACCGGCCGGTTAAACAAAAATTTTTAAAATGGCAACAATCAGCTTAAAAGCTCAAAAAAATATTAAATTTAAGTGCACTTATACATGTGCATACATACATATATGTGTAATATGTGTAAAGTTCCCATTAAACTCTTAAATGTTACAACTCAAAAATTATTTAAATCTTTTAATCTTGATAGATAAAATCTTTTTTTCGTTAGCCAGTTTCCAAGTCATATATTTAAATTTAAAATACGACAAGTTTGGTAGTGCTAAAGGAAAACTTTATTTTAACATATTTTTTACGATTGATCTTTTAAGTAAATTGCAACCATGTTTTTAAAAACAGATAAGATTTTGGGTTGTGATCATTTTTGATTAAGTGTGCGATATATGTATGTGTGCAGTCATATATACCGATTTAATTAGAAAATTTAATTTGACTTTTATGTATTTGAATTGATGACGAAAGATTATATTTTTGGCCTTGAACTAATATGACGTTGATGTAACAGAAAAATATTAAAAATTCAAAATAAAAAAGAAGCTTAAATGACGAAAACAGAGGGAGATTATTGATTTAAAGAGGCGTGCAATAAACGATAACCGCGAAAAAATAAATAATAACGGTATTATCTTAACAAATTTTAAAACACTTAAAAAAAATTACATACAAATTTTAAAATACATATTCTACCACATTTAATTGCAAGAAATGTACAACAATATAGATCAAAAAATGTTTTAAAACTATAAATTTTATGATTAAAACACATTTTAAAAAAGCACAAACCTTAGACTTTGTGTTTGTAAACTTTTAGTATTTAATAAAAGATTTAAATTTTTTAAAAACTTCTTTCAATATTTTTTCTATTTATGATTTTTAATAGTAGATAATAAATTACACTTTCAAAAACAAAAAAAATAATTACAAATTTTTCACTTTTTTCTAAAAATATTCTAACTGTCCTGCAGTACAAATAAGCAACAACTGAAGCAATTAACTCGACTTAAACCGGTAATTTTTCCGATTCTTCTTTAATTACAATCGTTGAGAATACTTAAAATATCTGGAATTATTCATTCTCCTAATCTCTTTTCACTTACTCAAAAAAATTTATAAAAATTAAATTAAAGTAGGTATGTCAGGGATGGACAACCTTTAATTTTTTTTTAAATAATTTAATTAAATATTGCTACCATTAAATTAAATGCTAATTTTAAATAAAAAATAAGAAAGAATTTTTTTTTTGATTTCAACTTATATTTTGTAAAAAAAAATAATTAACAATAGTTACGCAATTAGTTTTATGGCTGTAAAGAAAAATTTAGGTAAATAAACCCTGCATGATTTTTTTAATATTATTTCAAACCTGTCGGTGAACAAAAACACGGTCATTACACAAAATAAACCGCAAAACTAATTTCTACAAACTATCAATTTAAATCTATCCCCGAAATTTTTACTATGATTTAGCAAAATTATTTTATTTCTCATATTCCACTTTAAGGAAGTTCCATAATTAGTCGCATGAAGTCTTATGTGGCCCGACATTACTAAATAGTTAAGTTAACTAAATTTAGGAAAAATTTAAAAAAATCTAGACAACGAAAAAGATTAACTCCCAAAGAAATCCCATAAATTCTTGAGCGTTCCGTTCAACAAGGTTGTAATATTTTTTGCGCAAAGAAATGTTATGACTGATCACTTTAAACCAGTGATCGGCACAAGCAAACGTTCTTATGTTTTGATTGTGTTGGATGCTTGTTTTTTGAGCGTAACTATTTTTCTTTTTTGGCACTAGGGTGACCATAGTTGAAAGTTTAAAATATAAAAGAATTGCATTAAAGTTTTAGGTTATAATTAACCCAGTTATGTTAAGGTAAAAGTTTCACAAATACAAAATAATTTTGACATACTACTTTGCTTTGCATAATCTAGTAGTTATTTGTTGTATTTATTAATATTTTATGCAGATAAGATTTTTTACATTTTTATTATTTAGTTTATTTCTGATTTAAAAATTACCCAAGTATTTAGTATAATTTAAAAATTTTTTCACTACACATTTTGAAAATCAAAACTGGTCACACTGTTCGTCTGGCACAAGAGACTACAAATCTTTTTTTTTTATTCTTACTCTCTTCAATACTCAGAAGGTGCCTAAATGCGTGTGGGGTTTCGCCAATTATTGCCATAAACCAATGTAAGCCATGAGACAACGCATGTTTTTTTAATTTTACAAAATAATAAAATTTATTGCAATTTTATACCTCAAAATTACAGAAATATAAAAGCAGACATCGCCCCCATAAATATTTTACAATTTTGTATTTTTATACCCTTCACATAAGTGATAAGGTTATATACAAGTTTATCATTCCATTTGCTATTTCTTTGATATCCATCTGTGAACCCATAGGTATCTTCATATCTTCTTGGTCCTTATACATAGGGAAGTAGATTTAGCAATGTCCGTCTGTCCGTGTTATGGTTAAAATCACCTTTTTAGAGCCCATGGAGCCGAAAGTGGTATTAAACTTTCAGAAATATCTGGGAGATAATTTGCTATTAAAATGCAGTAAAATGGCCCGATAACTGATTTTTTATTTATTTTTTTTTATTTTTTATTCGATAATTCATATTTGTAAATAAAGAACATATTCATATCAAGACCTCAGCGCCTTAAAGGCATTATTGAGGTAAGCTAGCAAATAAATTGACATAACTTGTTATTTACATTACAAATTTTAAAGTACAAGACTAGGAAATTCATTAAAGTTTTATATACATATATATGAGATCAATATGATGTATTAATTGAGAAGCTCTTCAAGATTTGATAAAATATGCTGTTTCAAAGCGTTTTTGAAAAGGGAAATTCTGTTCAGAGATTTCAAAGCTTGAGGTAGGTTATTAAATTCAATTGTGATCGAGATATATGTAAGCTAAAAGCCAAACCCAACTATCTTTATTTCTCTAAAACTTGTACATAAAAAGCTCTACAACTGCCCCGGAATTGCCCCTACACGGGTGCAATGTAAGACCCAATTTCATTAATTTTTCTTCAGAAATATTTTTATGAAACAAGAATACACCATTTCACCGTCACTTAACAGGGCTTCCAGACAAAGTTTAATTTTTTTAATATTTTTCAAATTGCTCTATTAGCTTCCAGGATGTTCCTTCAAAAATCAAATGTGGGACCAACCTCATTTAATTTTTTACAAAAATTTTCGTGGAACATACTTACCCACTATCTTCAGCCCCTAACAGGGTTGCAATGCACAGTTTGAAAAATTAGGGTAAAAACAGCTAAAACTTCCCCGGAGTTGCCCTTAATGGAATAAACTGTATAACAGACCCTCATTAGTTTTCCTTATCAAACTATCTTTAGACCCTAACAGGGTTGCCATACAAAGTTTGAAAACTTTTAAGGTAAAAACCACTACAACGTCCCCGGAGTTGCCCTTAGAGGAATAGAATGTATAACGGACCCACATTAATTTTTTCTCCCGAACATATTATTAAATCATACTTACCCCATATGTCCATCACCGAGGGGAGTTTTCATACAAAATTTAGAAAAATGAAGTAAAATGCCCATAGTTTCCCCAAAGTCAGCATTAGAGAAATAATGTGTACGACCGACCCCCATTAGTTTTCACTCTTTAACATCCGTCCTAGAACACACTTTCCCCCTACCTCCATCGCCTACAGCGGGCTCTCATACAAAGTTTGGGAAATTGTAATTGCCCACAGATTTCTATGTGCCCTTGAATAGGTCAAATTTAGGACTGATCTCAACTCATTTTTCCTCGCAAACATTTTTCTAGAACACACTTTCCCCCTATCTGCACTCCTTAAGGGAGTTGCAAAACCAAATTTGAAACAACTAATGCAAAACCCTCTACAACTTCCACGTGATCACACTAAGAGGGTTAATATATGACTACGATCCCTATTTAAAAATTAGAAATATTTTATTAATAAAAAAATTTAAAAAAAAAAAACAAAAAAGTACTGGACTTTAAAAGGCCAATTTGAAGGGTATATAAGATTCGGCACAGCTGAAAATACAAAGCTCTTACTTGTTAATGTGTAAAATGGCACTTAAAATTAAAAAATTACAATTTGAATAATACTGGACCAATTTTAGTGTTTAATTGTATTTGTTGGCACATGACATATAATATTTTTGCAATTTCTAGCTATGTGTGCTCAAAACTATTTGAAAAATATACATAAATGTAACAACATTGTTGTTAAGTGGTTAGGAGCACTCACTTAAAAATTGTTTAGAAAATGAAATTATTTTTTTTGTTGAAAAGAAAAAACGCTATTCAATAATTGGAGAAGATTTAAAAGTATTTTTATGTTCAAAGCTAAAAGTTGTTTGTGAAAATTGCAAAATTTTATTAAAAAATTTTTCGATTCTTTTATTAGCTGTGTACACTTAAAGTACGGTAGAAAAAACAGGCTGCTTTCTATTATATTTATGTGTAAGAGAATTAGGCAGACCGCTAATGGCAAACCTTACAAAGCCATAAGCATGCAGAACAAACGCGCATGGCTGTAGGCGTTAAATCTAAATCAAATATTTGCTTCTTCCAAAAAAAAATTTTTAAAATTCAAAAACTTAAGAAATAAAAATCGTATGAAGGGAAAAATCTATAACCTACTATAACTAACTAAAAACGACACACTTTGGACACATAATATAAAAAGCATCAAATATCATTTTATATACCTCAAGGTTAAGCAGTACTTACAATTCGACTGTAAAAAGTACTTATTGTTGTTTGCGATGTCCCAAAACGAATTCAATATTATTTAGGTAGTCATACCCAAAAAAATAAGTACTTCTTAATTTAACGATTTAATTTAAAAAATAAGTAGTCGCAAATAGTTTTAATTATAATAAGAAGACTATTTTAATTTTTATTTTATAGATACCTAATATTTTTAATTTAAAAATTTTATATTTTGTACTTACACCGTAAATGGGATTCAAACCAGAGACTTTCCGCTCTCAAGCACCAGCGCGCTGCCTCTAGGCCACCGAGACACTTTGTTTTTAAATGTTAAATAATATACTCAAACAACAAGTTTTGTTCTGCTTTATTTGTTGAAGTTATCCGAATAGATTTGATTTATAATAAAAACAAATACAAATTAAAAAACTAATTGAAGAAAAGTGGCAATTAAGGCTACAAAATAATGAATTAAGGAAGTCATTACAAAAAAGTTTGTAAGTGAAGTTTTTGATGGGATGGCATTCCACGCAATTTTTGAAAAGGTACATAAAGTCTTCTTTAATGCAAATGTCAACTTTAGAAAAATAACTATTCCTGGAATGGAAATAAAGAAAAAGTAAAAAAAAACTTTACAATCTCAATTTAGATTTAGTTTCTATAATTAACGATTTCTAAATAAATACATAAGAGAAGCTAGTCTGTCCCACTGTATCTACATTTGGTTTTAAAAAATTTTTCTTTTTTATATTTTAGACTCAAACACAGAATGCAAAAAAAGGATTAAGACTTTGGAAACAAATTTTTGTCCTCTTGTTTAAGTTCTGACATATTCCAGTTGGTGACCGTTATATTTTATGGACCTGAAAACTTTTGGAAAATCAGTGGATCCCTTAAAAGTGGTCTCATCCTTTTTTTAAGTCCGATTAAGAAAAAGTTATAGCCCAAATTTCTATTCAGAAATATTGTACACAAAACTCTGTTAAAAAAATTGTTTTTATATTTTATTAAAAAAATCTTCGTCAACTATTTTATTTTAAAATATAAACAAAAATTAATTTATAATTTTTATTAATTTTTTTTTTTTTTTTGATAACTAAATACCAAAATTTTGCATAACAATATTTGAAAAAATTGTAGCCACCATAAATCTGAAAAACTTTTGTTCACATATCAATAGAATTTGGATCTGAATCCTAAAAATGTATTTTTTTTTACTAAACTATACCTAACTGCGTGTCAAGGAAAGACGTTTTGCTAAATTTATTGACCTGAAAGTTCAAAGAGTAGTAAATCCCTATAAAGCCTAACTACATATATTCAGCAATATTGTACCTAAGACTTCATTTAATAAATATTTTCACTTTCTGAAAGAAAAATATTTTTCCAAAGACATTTTATTTCTATATGTATATGAGCAAAAATTTATTTTATTCACTTTTTTTGGAACAAAAAATTTATATATAAAAAATTTTTTCATAAAATATAAAAATATATTTCAAATGGAGTCTAAATCACCAAAATTGCATTTCAATTATATCTAAACCAATTTTTGAACAAAAGTTTATGGCCCCATATTTTTAGGAATCGATTGATTTTTCGAAAACTTTTTTCTTTGAACTTACATTATTTCGTCTGCATATTTGCTTTATAGCTTTTACTTGTTTTATCCAATAGGGTCTAAAATTTCAAAAAAGTGCCAAATATGTCTCCGCTTACATATAAAGTAGAATGCGATACTTATTTAATATAATGTTTTTTTGTGTTAAGTTAAAAAAAACGAATTGAAATTTAAACAAGTAAAAGCGTTATATTCGGCTGTGCCAAATCTTATATACCCCTAACATTGGTCTTTAAATATATCCATCCGAGTAATTATACCCTTCACATAGTGATAGGGTATATATCACTTTGTCATTCCGTTTGTAATTTCTTTATTATTCATTTGCGACCCCATAAAGTATATATATTCTGGATCCTTATAGATAGGGAAGCCGATTTAGCGATGTCCGTCTGTCCGTCTGTCCGTCTGTCCATCTGTCCGTCTGTCCGTCTGTCCGTCTGTTGAAATCAAGTTTCCGGAGTCAAATAAAAAGATACAGACCAGTTAATGGTGTCAAACGATCAGAAATATCCCGCTAACAATCGCTATTTAAAATCAGCAAAATCGGTTCACTATTGACCGAGATATAAGCGAAAACCCAGAGTAACCCATTTTTTTTAGGACAAAATCCGTGCATATATCCCTATATATCTCAGTAAGTATAGTCACTCTTGCCACAAAACTTGGCACAGATACTCCTAAAAAAAGGACCTAAATAATGGAAAAATTTTTTTCAGATAGGACCAGGGGAAAGGGTATTTTTCCTACAATTGCACAAATTTGGTGAAATATTTTATGCGCTTTATCTCGGAAACTATAACAGCTATCGACATAAAATGTTCTACAAAAAGTAATTGTACGCAAAGATCTACACTTTAAAGAAAAAATTTTTTGAGTGGGGGCAAAAAATGGGGTAGCTCCCATACAAATCGACAATTGTTATAAAATATTCGATACGCTATATCTCGGAAACTTTAACAGCTATCGACATAAATTGTTCTACAAAAAGTGATTGTATGCAAAGATCTAAACTTTAAAGAAAAAATTTTTTGAGTGGGGGCAAAAAATGGGGTAGCTCCCATACAAATCGACAATTGTTATAAAATATTCGATACGCTATATCTCGGAAAATATAACAGCTATCGACATAAAATGTTCTGCAAAAAGTGATTGTACGCAAAGATCTACACTTTAAAGAAAAAATTTTTTGAGTAGGGGCAAAAAATGGGGTAGCTCCCACACAAATCGACAATTGTTATAAAATATTCGATACGCTATATCTCGGAAACTTTAACAGCTATGGACATAAAATGTTCTACAAAAAGTAATTGTATGCAAAGATCTACACTTTAAAGAAAAAATTTTTTGAGTGGAGGCAAAAAATGGGGTAGCTCCCATACAAATCGACAATTTTTATAAAGTATTCGATACGCTATATCTCGGAAACTTTAACAGCTATCGACATAAAATGTTCTACAAAAAGTGATTGTATGCAAAGATCTACACTTTAAAGAAAAAATTTTTTGAGTGGGGGCAAAAAATGGGGTAGCTCCCATAAAAATCGACAATTGTTATAAAGTATTCGGTACGCTATATCTCGGAAACTGTAACAGATATCGAAACCAAATGTTCTACAAAGAGTAATTGGGCAATAAGGCCTACGCATTAAAGAAAAATTTTTTTGAGTGGGGGCAAAAAAAGGGGTAGCTCCCATACAAATCGGCAATTGCTATAAAATATTCGATACGCTATATCTCGGAAACTATAACAGATATCGAAATCAAATGTTCTACAAAAAGTGATTGGACATCAAGGGATACGCTCTGAAGAAAAAAATTTTCGGATTGGGGGTGAAGAAGGGGTAGCTTCCATACAAATTAACAATTTTTATAAAATTTTCGATACGCTACTTCCGGAAAACTATTACAGCTATAGACTTCGAATATTCTACAAAAAGTAATAATCAAATAATTCATACATTTTGGAGAAAAAGTTGGAGAAGAGCAGGGGGACTAGAACATTTAACAAGTTTTATTAACCTTTAAATATGAATAATGTCGAAAACTTTTAAAACTCTCGACCTCAAATCTTCTTCATCTATTTATATTATTCATACGAACGTTAAAATTTTGTTATTTTTTCTATGGGCTTTAAAACTCGCACAAGGTTTTTTATTAAATTATTTGCAGTACAAAATTACTCGGCTGGGTATATTTAAAGACCAATGTGAAGGGTATATAAGATTCGGCACAGCCGAATATAGCGCTCTTACTTGTTTTGTACTGCAAATAACATAATATAAAACCTTGTGCGAGTTTCAAAGTCCATAGAAAAAATAACAAAATTTTAACGTTCGTATGAATAATATAAATAGATGAAGAAGATTTGAGGTCGAGAGTTTTAAAAGTTTTCGACATTATTCATATTTAAAGGTTAATAAAACTTGTTAAATGTTCTAGTCCCCCTGCTCTTCTCCAACTTTTTCACCAAAATGTATGAATTATTTGATTATTACTTTTTGTAGAATATTCGAAGTCGATAGCTGTAATAGTTTCTGAGATAAAGCATATCGAAAATTTCATACAAATCGTTAATTTGTGTGGGAGCTACCCCCTTTTTTTCCCCCACTCAAAAAATTTTGTGGGAAGAGTGACTATACTTACTGAGATATATAGGGATATATGCACGGATTTTGTCGTAAAAAAATGGGTTGTTTTGGGTTTTTGCTTATAACTCGGTCAATAGTAAACCGATTTTGCTGATTTTAAATAGCGACTGTCTCCAGGATATTTCTAATAGTTTGACACCAATAACTGGTCCGTATCTTTTCATTTGACTCCGAAAACTTGATTTCAACAGACGGACAGACGGACGTCGCTAAATCGGCTTCCCTAACTATAAGGATCCAGAATATATGTACTTTATGGGGTCGTAAATGAGTAATAAAGAAATTACAAACGGAATGACAAACTGATATATACCCTTATCACTATGTGAAGGGTATAATAAATAAAAAAACACAAACTTTGATTTATTGTAGCAAATTTGACATTAGCAAATAACTAGCTGAATAAATACTATTATTAGATAAAAGATTTTATTAAAATTAATTAAGTTTTGGCGAAATATGTTTTGCTTTTTAGTTATGCAGCAACTTTTTGGAACCTCTGTCTTGTGGAGACACACTTCTAAATATAACAAACTTTCCATCCTTTCGCTTCAAAAGCCAGCACTTTTCTTGCAGCATAAAAAAGCTTTTTTAAAATGTGAACAAAATTATTCTCTTATTTCTTGGCACGTTACGAAAAATTTCATAAAAAGCTCTAACAAATACATTCCATTGATAATAAAAAAATTTTAGTTGCGTGTGTACTCTCAAAATTAAAGGCGACTACGGAACGCGAAACAAAAGCGCAAACACAGAAAAAATTAGGAACAATTTTATAAATAAAAAAGTTATTAAATTAACTCAGTGAAGCACACAAAATTGAATTTAATAAAAATTAATTATAAGAAAAATTTGCAGAAATATTAAAATTGGTAAAATTGAAAACTTAATTAAAATAGTGTGTAAGTGTTAATTAAAAAAAATATTTTTATGAATAAAATAAAAAAGAAGGGAAAACTATTTTTAAGTTCATGTTTGCACGTAACCAAAATAGAAAAAAATATTACACTTTTCCTAGTTTGCTTACAAAAAAAAAAGGAAAAAACTACACATGTTTTAATCCTGTAATATCTCAGTTAAGGACTCTGAGACCTAAAAATAAGAAAAACGTTAAATTTACATACACAATGAGAGCATAAAAATATGTTAATATTGTGTTTGCGAGTGTATGTATGTATATGTGTGTGTGTTTTCTCACCAATAATATTATATTTAGGTGTTTAATAAAAATCAGCCACGAAAGTTAAAAAAATATAAAAGATAACATTTTGAAAATAAACAAAGGATCAAATGCCTTTCTTTGACTTTGTCCTTTAATCTAGTTCCAACACGTTCATCCTAATCAGTGTTGCCAGCTTCTCATTGATAAAAAATAGAACAAATAAAGAATGCTTTAAAGTACATGCATACATATGTACTTTAATTTCAAACGGTCTAAAAATTTTGATAAAATGGTCCAAAAATAGTATCTAAACAATAAAACATTATTTCGACAAAATTACAACAACATTACAACAATCATTATGTATATTTAAAAATAAATCTTTTCACGAATTTTCTGTATTGAGATAACTTTTTGACCTTTTTGAAAAAACAAGAATATCTGTAAAAGTAAGGAAAATAGCTTAGGTTTTTTTTTTGGTGGGAAGACAGTTTTAAGTTCTTTTTCTACTTATTTCCTACTCCAATGACGAAAATTAAGGAAAAATATTCTTCCACCTTTAAATAACACATGAACTTAAATTACGAGTTGTTTACTACAACAAAATATGTTCATCTTCCTAGTTCAAGTCTGAAAGGAACAACAGGCTACTTTTTTTGGAAATTATTGCCGCCACGCCCACACGTCGCCCATTTGTGTGTGAATACAAAAATGCTTTTGCTTAAATCTTTTGATAATAGATAAGGAACAAACAATTTTACTTTGATTGGTGTAGCAAAGCCGGGGTTTAGTTAGTGTAATTATAAAAAACCTAAGCGGAAAGTCATTTGTCTATAGCTTCCTAAAAAATCAAACAAAGTTTTTATAGCTAATAAGGCATATTTTTTAGGATGGTTTCTCAAAAATGGGTTGGACTTGAATTGTATTAATATAAAAACATTTTTTTAACTAAAATAATTTAGCGAACAAATGGTTTACTTCTGCCTTCGTTGTGGCAACACTGTTTTTATAGCGCTTATCATACCGTATACTGGTGTGTAGTGAAGTGTAAATATGAAATTAAGTTTGTATTTTTGTTTATGTTTTTTTGTTCTAACACCTACAATAACAACACAACCAAAATATTATTAACCATGGTGAAATTATGTGTACCAGGTGGTGTTACGAGCACAGCTGATCTACTTTTTTCATGCATAAATCGAGGCTGGGAAGTCAAAGTTGTTTACATTTACATATCTTTTTTTGACAACCGAGCCAACGAAAACTACAACAAAAACGAAAATTTTATTCACCAAAATTTGTTGTTGCAAAATCAACACCACCTGATAAATTATTGCGCCATGTTATTAACGGTTTTCACTCTTAGTGCTGGTAATTTTGATATCTATGGTAAACGTGGTAAACAGCACAACAACAGTAAAAATTGGAAAATTATTTTATTTTATATAAATACGGAATTTATTGGGTACTTTAGAACCAAGAGTAAAAACCGCTATAGAGATATAACAATGATGAGAAAAATAACCAAAAAAGAGAAAAGAGAACAGAGCTCATTTAAAAAAAAAACAAATCTTAGTAAATTTAAATTTAAATTTTTTTTTCTTTTAATTTCAAATGTGTGACCAATAAAATGTTCAGTTTTGAACTTTTTTGTGCAAATATTTGACAAAACTGACCGTTGCCTTAATCATTAAATACATTCCTCGCTACAGGCTACCGAACACAACCAGCCAAAAATAGAATACACGTGTGCTTATGAGAATAATTTTTTAATTGCTACAATGCAACACAACTACGGGTTGCTGTCAATGCTAATTTTGTGGCGTGGTCGAAATTAAACTAATTTCTATTTTTATACGCGACAGATAACAGATTAGTGCTGCCAATACGGTAAGATGCAAAAAATATAGCTTAAACAGTACAAAAAGACTTTAGGTGGCACCACAGAAAGTCATATTGCTCATATGTTTATTTTGTAGTGGTAGTCTAGTAAATATTTCAGTAGCAGCCAGTCGGACACAAATTTAGCAAGAAGCTTTTGTGTTCGTGTGTTCCTGTGTTCTTGTTGCTTGAATGTGTTTAATGCATTAAAGATATAAGCTTTTAAGAGCCGAAAAAAAGGAAGAACCGTTTAAGATTAAATTTGACCTGTTGCCAACATAGTTGACTAATGGTATGTAAGGATTATTGGCAAAAAACTTTGTTGATAATTATTATAATAGCAAGAGGACTATATTAATACTGATTATAGTTCTTGTTTTTAGAAAAATGTGCAGAGACTGGGCTTTTAATAATAAACCACACCTATTGATGCTGGTAATAATGGTTTAATCTTCCCTTTTAAATGTCCTCAAAGAATGAACATTTTGCATAACTTTAGGTCCTTATGCCACATACTATAACATAGAATTACATTGTGATCAGCATATAACTTATCAGATCTAAATCAAATTTGGGTATTTTGTATATACCCTAAAGCCTCATTATGTGTATATATGTATGTATTTCTGATCCTTAAAAAGAGAGAAGTCGATTAATCCATGTCAGTCTGTCCATCCATTAAAATTATGTTTTCGGAGCCAAGTCTTGTTAAGCTTTCAAAAATCAAAATATAATTTAAAAAGTTTTTTGCATGAAAGCTCGCTGCCTAGAACTGCATACATTTAATAAAACCTTAATTTTGGAAACTAAAAGAGCTATTAACTTTAAACCAATTAAGGAAAAATTTTTTAGATAGGATCAAGGAAGTGATATTTTCCCTACAATTGCACAAATTTCTTAGAAACTCTTACAGCTATGGACTTCAAATGTTTTACGACAATTAATTGGATCAAAAGATTTACATTTTGGATTTTTTTGGATATGAACAGGGGATGGGGTAGCCCTATATAAATAAAAAATTTTATGAAATTTTCGATACGCTATACATATCTCGGAAACTATAACAGCTACCGCATTCAAATGCTCATCAAGAAGTAATTGGGCAATAATTCTTACATTTTAGAAAACAATTTTTGCATAGCAGCAGGGGAAGGGGTAGCCTTGACACAAATTAACAATTTTTATAAAATTTTCGATACGCTATATATCAGAAACTATATTTTTTATCGACTTCTGTTGAACATAGAAAGTAATTGGGCAATAATTCTTACATTTTGGAAAAAAAACTTTTGATACGCTTTATCTGGGAAACTATAATAGGTATCGATTAAAAAAATTCTACAAAAAGTCATGATACAATAATTGTTACATTTTGGAAAAAAAAATTGTGTGATAGGGTCAGGGGGAGGGGAATTGCCCATAGAAATAAACAACTTTTATTAAATATTACGATATTTGCAGTACGAAATAAATTGGCTAGATAAGATTCGGCACAGCCGCATAAAGCGCTCTTACTTGCTTTTTATATTATTTATTTCCATTCATTTATTTTCAATACAAGACAGAATCTTATGTTTAAAGTACCTTTAAAAGCCATTTCCACAGTAAAAAAAACTAACTAAAATAAGTACAAACATTAAGAGACAATATAAACTATAGGGCTATGAAAAGTAATTAATAATAAATGATTTGAAACCGTTAGCATTGCAGTTCAACTATTGGTTTGGAGGAAGACTATTAAGAAGCCGAGTAGCATTTATCAAAAACTGCCACTTAGATAATAGGCAATGATGTCAAGGAATAAGTTTTTAAATAATTAAAAATTTTTTAATTAAATTTTATAAATATCTAACAAAACCAGTGTTGCCACCAACGAAATGTTAAATTACACATGAATCAAGACAAAATTACACATGAAATTACGAATTACACATGTTTTTTTTTTTTAAGCGTTTTTTGTTCTAAATTTAATAACCCATCAAAAAATTGCTTAAAAATTATGTAAAATCCAAAAAAACTCTTACT
Organism: Melanophora roralis; assembly: GCA_963583895.1. Classification (NCBI taxonomy): domain Eukaryota; kingdom Metazoa; phylum Arthropoda; class Insecta; order Diptera; family Rhinophoridae; genus Melanophora; species Melanophora roralis. Next base: position 57,119,717 of record OY757191.1, read on the forward strand.
CGTTAGAATTTTAACACATTATTTTAACATGGTGATGACATTGGAAGCAAGTACTTACCATGCTAACTTACAAAGAGGCAGTTAAATAAGTACTTACCATGCTCGATTACAAATAGGGACTTAAGTAAGCTATTACTTTATTGGCATTAAAATAACCTTTTTCTGTTGCCCCCCGTTACTCATTGTTGCATTTAAAAAGTTTTTCTGTGATGTTTTGGTTAAAGCTGGCTTAAAATGCTATGCTAGAATAAGTTAAAAAAATTGTCAAACTGAAGCTTACTGCCTGATTTTAGATAAGAACGAACTTTTATATATCAACTGCTTAGTTATAGTAACTTAAAAGCAATAGTAACTTAAAAGTAAGAAATTTGTAATGACCAATTACTTCAAAATTTTTGTTAGGAAAATATACTTTTTTTGTTAAAAAAATAACGATTTACATTTTTTTTTAATTTTTTACCCTTCACATAGTGATAAGGGTATATATGAGTTTGTCATTCCATTTTTAATGCTTACAATGTTTATTTTAGACCCCAGTAAGTATAAATATTTTGGATTCTTCTAGATAGGTAAGTCGATAAAGCCATGTCTGTCCATCTGTGTGTCTTTTGAAATCAAGTTTCCAGACATAAAAAAAGTCGCTCAGAAAATAATCAGAAATATACCTGATTTAATCGCTATATAAAATCAACAAAATCTTGACCGAGATGCAAGCGAAACTCAAAAATAACCCAATTTTTTAGGACCAAAACCATATTCTTTTATATCTCAGTAAATACAGCCACTCTAGTCACAAAGCTTAGCACGGATACTTTGAAGATAGGGACCTAAATTAGGGGAAAATTTGTTTATGTAGAAGCACAAATTTTGGGAAGTATTTTATCCAATCACAGCTATAGAAGTCAAATGTTTTACATCAAGTAATTTTACAATAATACCTACATTTTGGAAAACAAATTTATTGGATTAGAGCAGGAAGAGCAGCAACTACCATTCAACTTAATAATTTTTGTTAAATTTTTATATGCTATATTTCGGAAATTATAACATCTATCGACTTTAAATGTTACACAGTAAGTAACTGGACAATAATGCATACATTTTGGAAAAAAAATAGTTGGATAGGAGCAGATGGAGGGGCAGCACCAATACGAATGAACAACTTTTATTAAACCTTTAATACGAAATAAGTTGAAAAATGTTGGCCTCAAACCTTCTACATGGTAATTTTATTATACATACAAACGTTATTATTTTCTTAAGTTTTCTATTTTTAAAACTAGAATAGCTATCGGCTTCAAACCCAGTACAAAGTATTTTTATATGAAGGGTATATTAGATTTGACAAGTGTAAAAAACTTTTAATATGTGTATGTGTATAAAAAATAATAATTATCAAAAACGATAAAATTTAAAATTACACATAAATTACACATGCAACCAATTACACATGGGCTACACATGAAACGAAAAATTACACATGAAGTGTGTAGTTACACCTAAGGTGGCAACACTGAACAAAACTGAAATCATACATTTCGTAGCAAACAAAAGTGTTAAATTTAGGTTTTAAATAGCAATGCCACAATATTTTAATTAACTATCATTAACGCGCTAGATAAACGGTCGTAATCTATTGTAAATATGTTTTCTAAATGGATTTTTATTTTAACTTCAAATCAATTTTTCAAACGGCTGATAGGTTTTCAGGGGAAACATGTTGTCTTAAAGTCATAAAAGTTTAATTAATTTTATTTATTAAAAACCGTACACATATATAAATGATTAGATAAACTTATAATTGGCAAACATACGTATGTATTCAGTTGTACTCGTCCATGTTTTTAATGTCTTCATTTAACAGACCTCAGATTTTTGTTCAAAACAAATTATAGTGCAACTTTGATAGTCCGCACACATTAAGTTTTAGGCTCGTTCGCATTATTAAGCCACCTCTCTAAACAATCGGAAGTGATTTTTTGTATAGAAGTATCTAATAAGTCACTACTTTTGATCTACTGGCTGATAGTGAACATTTCACATAAACTATTTACATTCATTTCAACATTTTAACTTCATTATGTTAAAATTTATTGCAAATTTTAAGGTTAAAAAATTTAGCTTTTTATTATTTTGGCTTAAGTTCATATAATTTTTTTTATTAGAAGAAATTATAATTTTTCCGTAAATGTTGAAATAAACTTTTATTTGAAAAAAGCAGGTTCTTCCTACCGATAGTAGCCAGGTAGAATGTATTTTCGAAAGCAGCTACGCAATTTCATCATCAGTGCTCTTTGAACGGTCGTAGTGCCTTTTGGCTGCAAACCTCACCTATTTAACTTACATGTAACAGAGAAAGGAAAACGGAATATCTATTTTCCTTCTTTATTTTTATTTTGTAATTTATTTTTCCATAAAAAAAAGAAAGAAAATAGATATTCCATTTTTCTTTTGTTTGAGTTGTCCCGAAATTAACGACCTCCGCTTACAAATGTGCTTACAAAAAACAATTAAGAAACTAGTTACCAAGCATTAACTGAAAATAATATTAACATTTTAAGGGTTTTTAAAACAAAAATGTTCTACAAAGTCTTTTCCAGTAAACTTTTTTCCATTCCTAACTATAAATGTAACAATTAGCGCCCTTAACAAAATGCAATTTTTCTGTAATAGCGACCTCATTACCTAGTAACCTATGAGAGAATGAGAGCCCATTACACAATTTCAAAAAGATTTCACTGGAGTGTTTCAGCTGACAAATTTACGCAACTTCAAATTCATCGTGTAGTTTGAACTTCGTCGTTCGTCTCAGTTGTGTTTAGAGCATTAAGGTTCTTTGGGTTTTATTTTTTCTAGGCCTTGTTTTCGCGTTTTTGGGTAATTTTTTTAATTTTCATTTCACACTGCTTTTTATATTTTCCAGAACAGAAGAACATACACCCACACGCTCTTTTAACTTTTCTTTTTCGTTCCTAGAGTCAAATGAAGAGTGTTATGATTTAGGTCGTTATTTTCACTAACACATGAATGTTATATTATTATTTTAAAAGAAGTCAGGATAACAAGAGTAGTCAAGTGCTTACTTCACAAATACTACATACGAATGTTTGCCATAACAAATGTGTGTTAATATATGTACGTGTGTATAAGCACAGTGCTTAGATGAGGGGAAAATACATATTGATTCCTAAATACAGGGAATTATTCAAAGTTAAAAAATTAAAAATAAGACAATAACAGAATACGACTAATAACATTACTTGTGAGGTAACCATCCTAAGTATGGTAAAATTTTTATAAAAACTTTTTTGTAGATTTTTCTTTATCTTATTTTAGTATCAAAGTTTTTGATTTAAATGAACTCAAATAGGCAATTATTTTAGGGGTTTCATTATATTTTGGTTGGTTAATTGAAAGAATTTTGTATATAAGATAAAATAAAAGAATTCTGCTTAATGTGCTTAAGAAATTGGGTTCCTTATGGTTAAAATGGGAGAGCTTTCCTTAAGTTAACAGTATCAAAATTATTTTTAGTCATTCGTAGCATAGAAACTACTACACATATTAAGGCTCAAATGCATGAACAATTTTTATACCTAAAAAAGGTTTTTAAAACAAAATTAGTATTTCAAACATATTTTATTTAAAAAACATGTTTAATGCATATGTAGAGTGACCATTCGTACTGGGATCATCAGTACATGAACTAATTTTTCGTTTAATATACTGATCAAAAATTTGTGTACTAAAATGTACTGATTTTTGAAAAAAAAAAGAGTGATTTTACTGATTTTTTGAGGCAATTTGATATTTAGGAAATAGATTCGCAAAAATTTGTTAAATTAGAGCAAAACTTGATTAGCATTTTTCTAGCAACAGAAAGTATACTGAAATGATTTTATTCCCTCTTTGTTATAATTTTTTTTGAAAATTTATTTTCTGAATAAAATATCGACCTGCGAGCTTTTCTTTAACTGTAGCAGTACAGACACCCAGAGGGGCAAAATTGCTTTTATTCGACCGCTATAATTGAACTTCTTCGTTCTTAAAGTATTAAAACTAAAAATAAATAAATGGTCCCCCTATGTATATGCATCTAAGTTTTTATTAATCGAAATTGAAAATACTATTTAGACCACTGTGCACTGGTTTTACTTTGCAGCTTACTGTTGCTGGCTTTGCAGTAGTTGTTGACCTCTTAATATGAGATTCAAATGTTTTAAATGTGTAAAATATTAAATCTGTTCACGCTACATAAATGCATAATAGACACTCATAAATGTTTATGTATGTATATATCAACATATGTTTAATAAAACAAGTAAGAGCACTATATTCGGCTGTGCCAAATCTTATATAAGTACATATCCTTTACATTGACCTTTCAAAACCCCTAACTTTTTTTGTTATTTTTGTCAATTTTTTTATCTAAAAAATATTTTTATTTTTAAAAACGGAGACGTTGTCATATTTTAACTTAATATTGACTACGAAGAAGTTGTAGGGGTCTTAATCCCAATTTTTTTCCAATTTTTAGGGCTACCGCCCTTAGGGGGTGGTGATAGTGGGTAAGTATGTCTAGGTAAATGTTTGCAAGGAAAAATAAGTTGGGGTGATCCCTACATTTGACCTTTCTACGGACACCCTGGAAGCTTTAGGGGGGATTTACCAAACTTTGCATGAGAGCTAGGGGGTAAGTATTTTCTAGAAATATGTTTGAAAGGGGAAACTATTGGTCGTCGGTCGCAAAGTATATTTCTTTAAGGCCGACGCTGGGGAACTTTTAAGTGTTTTTACTTAATTTTTTAACATTTTGTTAGTATGTTCCACAAAAATATTCGCAAGGAAAAATTAGTGGGAGTTGGTCTTACATTGCTTCCGTGTAGATGTAGCTTCGGGGCAGTTGCAGAGGTTTTTAAGAACAAATTTTAGAGAAATAAACAGAGGTAGTCTTGGTTTTTGGCTTTTATTTCGGTAAGCCATAAAATATATTTTTTCTTGGCTCTAATATATAGGGAAGTCGATTTAGCGATGTTCGTCCGCCTTGTTGTGGTTGAAATCAATTCCTAAAGCCCCTGAAGCCGTATTGATCCATAAGTGGTATTAAACTGTTTTAAATATTTACAAAAATTGCTTTTGAAACTCAAAAAAATCGCCTAAAAACTGACTGAGATATAAGCCAGCAACCAAGACTACCTCTGTTTATTTTCTTAAACTTGTACATAAAAACCTCTACAACTGCCCCCGAGTGCCAAGATACAGGTGCAATGCAAGACCGACTCCCATTATTGTTCCTCACGAGCTGATGGCCTAAGTAGCTAGCGCTCAACTTACTTTATAACTTTATAATAATTTATTATTGTTAAGTTATCAAATAAATAAATAAATGTTCCTCACGAACATTTTTGGTAAAACTTAAACACAATCTCCACCCGCTAACAGCGTTGGCATACAAAGTATCTTTTTTTAATTTTTAAATCGCTCGCACGGCTTCCAGGGTGCTCCTACATGGGTCAATCAAGTTTTCCTCCCAAAAATTTTTGTTGAACTTACTTACTCCCTATCTCCAACTCCTTACAAGGTTTCTATATAAAATTTGAAAAAAATTAGGAGCCGCCTTTAGAGGAATCAAATGTGTTTTATATCCCATTAGTTTTCCCCCCAAAATATATTCCTAGAATATACTTACCCCCTTTCTTTATCGCTGAAGGGGATTGCCATAAAAAATTTACAAAAAAAGCGCCCATAAATTCCCCAGCGTCGGCCTTGGAGAAAAAAGTGTACGGCCGACGGCAAATATTTCCCCTCCTCCTAACATAATCCTAGAACATACTCACCCCCTCTCTTCTTTGCCTAAGGGGGCTCCCATACAAAGATTGTAAAATTGATATAAATCCCCCCTACAGCTTCCAGCGTAACCATGGATAAGTCCAATGAAGAAGTGAACCCATTTTTCTTGCAAACATTTTCCTAGAACATACTTATCCTCCATCTCCATCCCTTAACGTGGTAACCATACAAAATTTCAAAAAAATTAGGGGAAAGTCCCCACACGTTATGAAGGGTATATAAGATTCGGCATAGACGAATTAAAGGCTCTTACTTTTTTTCAGTGTAACAAATATTATAAAAAGCCACTTAAAACCACATTAGCATAAAAATTCATTTATAGCAATTTCTTAATCATATTATTAATTAAATGCTTACTAAAATACACTAAGATCAAATCATTTTTCTTATTGCAGATAAAAGAATCCTTTTTGTAGCCAAAATAAAAACCAACCCTAATGCTCAACTAACTGTTTGCAACAACAATTCAAGACTGAAGAAAACAAAATAAAAATGGCAAAACATAAAATTTCTATAAATATAAATAAAGTTTATAAAACTTTATATAAAAGAGAATCGGAAATGCATGCGTATGTATTGTAAATTTTGCAGAGCCTTAATAAATATACAAATAACGCTAAATTTGAACAAAAGCCAGTCAAATAAGTTACCAACTTTCTGGAATATAAATACCAATTTGCGTGTTGGCTAAACATGCACAAGAGCCTGATATTAAAAATATTAAATAAGAAATATTTTTTGCTAGTGGTATTCATTAAGTGCTGCTAAATAAAAAATTAATGTCGGCACTTAAAACACACCCTCTAGTTGCTTTGGGACATCAGCCTAATGCTGCATATATGCTTTGGTGGACATGCAAGTCAGCATAAACACATTAATTTGGCTACAAATATGTATTACGTGATTAAATAAAAACTAATCAACCGGCAAAAAGAAATATACCAAAATGATAGTTAAATGAACGCACATAAGTACTTCCTATGCCCCCATCAAAACTGAAAAAAAAAACACAATTAACCTGAAGCTTTCCGAACGCTCAACTTAATTACAATTGATTTAGAAGAAAATAAAAATACTTTAACAAAATGAATCGTTTTCTAACGTTAAGCCAGGAAATAAAACACAAACATTTGATACCAAGTATGACGTCATTTTATTAAACAATTTCAGCTTATTCGGAATGAGAAGGGAAAAAACAAACGAACGTATATATTTGTACGTGCCGCTACTCAAGCTTTAAACTCCCCAATCAACAATGAAAGACTGCTGCCAACAAATTAGAAATTTTTTTGGGATTTTGGAATGAATACGTAGTTATGTGTGTTTGCTTAAAGCATTGTTCTCCACACGAACAATTACACAAATAAATGCAGCCAAAGGATTAAGAGATTAAAAAATTTACCCACAAATCCAAACGCAAAGCTTAATACGAAGATACCCAGGTTTGTCAAAATAACAAGTCAATAACACGTTTAGACTATAAAAATAAATAATGTAAAACCTTGTGTGTTGTTTTTAGGTCAAATGGTGTAGCTTTAAAATTTTTAAGTGTAAATTTTTCTTTGTATTAAGAAATAAAGTTAACAATTGACTGACAGACTGAATTATCATCGTACAGCAAAAACGCGTTCAGCGAGAGACTTTTAATTTGGACTGTATGATCAACTAGGACGGAATTTTGGAAAATGTGGATGCGAAAGGGGTAAAAACGGGCCAAATATAGAAAGGGTAGAACATAAATATCTTCTAAACTATACACGATAGAACCGTTTCTCGCGCTTTTTCGAAATTTTAAATCACTTAATTTTGAAAGTACAAAAGTCCATTTTTTAACTTCTAAAAAAATAAAGATAGAAATATAGTTCGAATTGCAATCGAAGGCCTTAAAAAATTTTAAATAACTTTTCCTATTTCTTTAAATTTTGACTCTAAGAGGTAAAAAAGGGTGAACATTCTATGCAGGTACTTTATAGGTCCATTTTTTAACTTCTGTACCAACAAAGATAAAAACAAAAACAAAATGTGTTCGACAAGTTTTAAAAATATAAGAATATATTTTTGGTACCTTTTTTATATAATGAATCCTGAGGGGCATCACAGAGTAAATTTGTCACTGTTGTGGTATATTTTGTAACCTCCGAATCAATAGAGCGAAACTAAAATTGCGTTTGAAAGGTTTTAAAGGAATATAATTAGGCTTTGTTATCTTTTTAAAATATTGCCCCTAAAGAGAAAGACAAGATAAAAACCTAATTTTGATATTTCTTAAGTTCATTGTGTAACTGTTAAACCAAAAAACACATAAATAAAATTAACATTGCGTTCAAATGGTCTTTAATAATTAAGAATATATCTTTGGTATTTTTTAACTTTTATTTAACTAAGGGTCTTAAAGTACATATTTTATTTGGTACTTTTTAGGTACTTTTTAAATTTTTTGAGATATAAAAAAAGGATATAAATCATCATTAAGGTCGGTAATCAACGAAATAGGCAAAAAGTACGTTATCGACATTTTTGGTACTTTTCGCCATATTTTGGGATTATGAGTTTACAAATATGAAATAAACGACTTTTGATCCAGATTGAGGTCGAAAGTCAGCAAAGTAAACAAAAAGGACACTTTTAAATTTTTTGAAATCATGAGTCTTGAAATATTAAATTAAAAACTATTGACCCAGGCTTAGTTCAGAAGTCAGCAAAGTAGACAAAAAGTGTTTTTTGAAAATGTTCGTCCTTTTTTGTATATTTTTAGTTTTGACTTGATCGAGGCCAAAAGCAAACAAAGTGATCAAAAATTTCTTTTCGAGTTTAAGATTTTAAGATTTTTTGAGAGTAACTATGACTCTAGGAACATAGAACTAACGGCTGCTGGCACAGAACGAAGCTAAAAGTCAGCACAGTAGATAAAAAATACTTTTTTTATATTTTTGGTTCGTTTTTATTTTTTTGATTTAAAGGTATTAACCCAAGTGAAGCTTGTAAGTCAGTACTGGAGATAAGAAGTAAATATTTGGACATTTTTGGTACTTCTTTGCATTTTTTGAATTAATTGACCCAGATTTTGGTCGAAAGTCAGTCAAGAGCACAGAAAGTACTTTTTTCACATTTTTGTTGCTTCTTTGCATTTTTCAAAAACTACGACCCTAAAATGTAAACAAAACCTATTGACCCAGAATTAGTTAGGAAGTCAGAAATGTGGACACAAAGAACTTTTGCACATTTTTCATATTTTTTTTTTAATTTTGTGGGATCAAAAGTCTACAAATACGAAAGTGATTGTTTTTAGTCCACGTTGAAGTTAAAAGTCAATTATGTTTTATTTTTTATGAATTTTTAGGTATTTTGGCTCTTCTAGAACCATAAAATAAATATCTGTTGGCCCTGATAAAGGTAAGAAGTCAACTAAGTGCTAAACATCACGAGTGTTTCAAATAAAACTATATGCTATTAAGGTCTGGACTTAAATTTTATAGCAAATCATTTAAACTTAACGCAGTTAGACCTTTGCTATATTTAAAAATAAAAATTCGTTAACTAAGTAGCAGGTTAATTGCTAGAAGTCTTATAAAGCAATGGCGCTTCTAACTGACTGGCTGACGGACTAACTGATTCGTCATAATACAGCCCAAGAGCCCAAGTTTGGACCCTTAGCGCTAAAGATTATTTATATTGTCTTATTAGATTACCCTTCAAGCTTCTGCCTGAATTAGAAAGATTAATGAAATTTCGTTCGACAGGTCTCCAAAAATATGAATATTTTTCAGGTTCTTTTAAAAATTTGGGATACTTAGAGGGAAATGTGCTTTGTACCTTCAGGTACTTTTTATAACTTCTTAAAGTAAACTAAGTTACGTTTGACAGATACAGAACACAATACGGTATAAGTAGGCAACCGTACCTTAAGAAGTTTTTGGCAACTCTTCGAACGAAAACTACTTTTGCATATTTCAAAATCTACAAATATGAAATTAAAAACTAATAACTCAGATCAAAATCAAAAGTTAAGAAAGTAGAAGAAACTTAGTGTACAAAAAGTACTTTTTTACATATTTGGTACCCTTTTGAATAATAAGTAATTCGCCGACAAATTAAATTAAATAAATAAGTTAAAAAGTCAACTAAGTCGCCGAAAAGTAATTTTTATCTTTTTCTAAAAATATAAGACTAAAAATATAAAATTTAAAACTGTAATCACATGTGGAGGACGAAAGTCGACTACTTTGGGAAAAAATTGCTTTTACAGGCACTATTAGCATTTTTTGCATATTTAGGAATATAAAATTTAGGGCACTTACCCAGAAATAAGGGCATATTGAGGCTAATTGAAACCGTAAGTCAAATAAATGGACAAAAAGTAATTATTTTTATATTTTTTTGTATAATTTTTATTTTTTTAAATATCAACTTAAAACTTTTTAATGCGGGGCTACTGACCCCTAAATATGGCGGAAATGGCATGCTTAAGTAAAAAAAATTTTTTTTTTGCGTTTTTGCATTTTTTCAAAATTAGGGATTACATGTTGACTTCGAAAACTACAAAGAAGGAAAATTTGCACTTTTCTCGTTGTGTGGAATTTTCTATAATTTTTCTGTTTATTAATCAAAAATAATATTTTTTTCAAACCAGATTAAGATAAAAAGTTATACAGTTGGGCAAAAAGGACTTTTAAAACTAGAGATTCTGGACTAAGATTTTTGAAAATATGTATAATGGAATTTTTACTGGTTAATCGATCAATCGTATTGTTAGTATAGGAATACTTATAAGAATTTTTGAATTTTAATTTAAATTGAATGCGAGAAATCGGTCCCTGGGGGCAACATTCGATTTAAATCGTAATAATAAATGGAAGTAATAAAAAGTACGCTTGCGAAGTATCTGATTAGATTATAGTTCTAAATATTTTTAACAATTTTTGTTTTGTTATTTTTTTTTAAATTGCAAAGGATATTTCTCATTCTAATTACCTACAAATGTATTTATGTATTTAAGACTATTTCCTGTCATTAGTTTTCTAAATCTTGTTGACATTTACTATTACAGCATAAAAACAACTACAAACAGAATAAAGCTTATAAGTATTTTTGTACTCAACACTAGCGCAGGCTCAATTGCAGTTTACTAAAGCAGAGAAAGAACTCTTCAACATCACTCACAAATACATACATAAACTGAAAAAGTTTAGTCTCTCATTTCTTTATGTATTGTATCCGGTTCATTACAGTCGTCATTGTTTTTTTTAATTTACTATCAACATTGATGTGCCATCAACAACAGCAACGTCATTCCTACATCAACAATATGAGTATGACAACAAATGTAACCAAAAGCCTGACACAGGCTTATTAAGTCCCAAAACAAAAGTCACAGCTGCCAAACAAACCAGCAAAAAAAAATTAAAAAATTTTTCTAATTGCGTTGGGTTAACGGCATTCAAATTTCCTGAACTTGTTTTGTGTGGTCTACACAGCAAAAAGAAACAACATAACAACAACAATAAAAATGTCGGAGAATTTACCTTCAACCTCAACAGGTGAGTATTTTGTTTATTTTACTGTTTGTTTGATGACATGTTTATGCATAATAATTTTTTCTTGATTATTATTTACCCTTCATAAACAGTTTTGATATTGATTCGTAATTACATTTGATTGAAATCAATAAATATTTAATATAATTATGCGTTAAAATAAAAGGAGTAACCGTTTGGCGCCCTACAGGTTACACTTAAATATATTTTTAAAATATTACAAAAAATAGAAAATAGGGATATGCAATCTGTGGACATATAAAGCTATATGTATGTAAGCATGTAAATATGTATGTAAAATAAAAGTACCTATCCAATTTGGTAACACCAGCGTTGCCACATTCAAGGAAATTGTGTTTTTGGTAACATATAAAATAATGTGTAAATAAACATATCGCTTGCTCAATATTTCTATTTTTAGTTTTTAATGTTTACAAAGTATTTGTTTAAATTTGCAACCTTTATATATGTGAAATAACAGTAGGACTTTCTGGTCTCTTTAGCATTTTTTTAATTCAAAAAATATACATGTACAACCGTGTAAATTTTTATTTAAGCAGCGTGCTAAGCTATACATGGATGTGTGTAAATTTGTAAGGGTAAAACCCTTACACGTTGTGTATTGTATATAAGATTAGGCACAGCCGAATATACTTGTTTTACTTGCTTTTTGGAGGGCTAATACCCCTCGGAAAGTTTGAAAACTCAGGGCGTTAATAATTGCTCAAATAGGGAAGAATCGACAAGTTTCTATCTCCTAGGCTGTAGAAAATAGAAACAATATTTAAAACGAATCGTGTTGTGCTAGAAAGTAAACAAATCCTTGTGTGATCCTTTTTTTTAAATGTTGAGCCCTAAAAGATCAAACTGGGTAAAAATTATGTTAAATTACTTTTTTAGTTCACAATGTTATTTTAAAGCATTATGCGAAAAACCTACTGGCCTTTTTAAAAGAAAAATTATGTACTGCCGTTTAACATTTTGGCGAAAGTAAAGTGGTGCCGGTGGAGGGTTGCCTTTAATGTTTCGGGATTTGGCAATACTAGTGCTACAGTCTTACAACTGACAGCTCTATCGTAAAGTTTAACATTTTCTAGGTTATACGTACTCAGAACGTTTTGACATACGAGCGCTATTTGTGTTGTTTGCAGAAACTTAAAAAAAATAAACTCGACCCAAAAATGAAATTAAATCGTTAAAATTTTTGTGCGATTATTTTTTGCAACTTTCGACGTGGATTCACTCAGCAACAGTGCGTGGATAAACTTTATTCTATTTTTGGCGATGAAGCTCTATCAAGGACCAGTTTTTATCGATGATATGGTAAATTCAATCGTGGTCGTAGTTCACTCCGAGGAGAATTTCGTGAAGGTCATCCAACATCAGTTATTGTTCCGAAAACCATTGATGCTGTGCGTAAACTGATATTGCAAGATCGTCACGTAACCTATCGTGAGATTGAAACAAACTTAGGCATTAGTGGGACCAGCAGACGTTCAATTTTGCATAAACAATTGACTGTCAAAAAAAATTTGTTCGCGCTGGATCCCACTCAATTTGTCAAACGTTAAAAAAACTCGTGTCGATTGTTTAAAATAAATGCTCAGAAAATACGATCACGTTGCTCCTAAACACGTCTATGATATCGTGACAGGTGATGAATCGTCGATTTATGCGTATTAGCCCAAAAGTGTTTCAAGATGAGCCAAATCCAACAAAAGTTGTTGGCGCACGAAGCACTTCTAAGCAAATGGTGGCTAGTTTTTTCGGAAAAACTGGACATGTCTCAACCGTACCACTAGAACAACGCAGAACAGTCAATTCTGAGTGGTATACAACCATTTGTTTGCCAATTGTCCTCCAAGAAATCAGGAAAACCAACCGCCGAAGACGGATCACTCTTCACCACGACAATGCGAGCTCTCACACATCGACTTAAACAACTGCATTTTTATGCACCTAAAACATCGATTTGATGAGTCATCCGCCATATAGTCCTGGCTTAGCACCGAAGGACTTCTTTTGATTCCAGCACTTAAAAAACAAACTAAGAGGTCAACGTTTTTCGACACCTGAAGAAGAGGTTGCTGTATTCAGAATGCATGTTTTGGAGATCCCTTAATCAGAGTGGCAAAAGTGCTTCGACAACTGGTTCAAACACATGCAAAAGTGTATAGATCTTTATGGGGAATATTTTAAAAAACAATAAAGCGATTTTTGATGATTAATATTTGTTTTTGGTTTCTAATCCCGAAATATAAAATGCAACTTCGTATGCACTTCTATCTAAACTAGTTGCTTTTGGCGGCGGTTTTAAATTTTCTCGATTTAAAGCACCTTCTCTAAAAGATCGCACTATTCGTGTTATTATAGATGGGATCTCGTTCAATTAGCTCAAAATAAATTTAGTGGTACCGGAAAGGAAACGACCTGTTTTCTATTTTTTTTAATCATTCTTAATAACCTTATATGTCAGACCCTGTATTCTATATATTCCTTTGCAGATGACAATAGTATATGTCATTCATACTCATTCGACTACAGGTGTAGCTCTTTGCTGGTTAGAGATATGAGACAGAGTATAAATGGCACATCTAACCTCGATCTGATGGTGAACTCCGATTGGGGTCGTGCTAATTAGGTAGATTTTGATGCTCATAAGACCTACATATGTTGCATCGTCTGTTTTAATGGATGGTATACATTTTGGGGAGATAGAAATTCTTGATATTCTGCACCCAGAGAAAAACCATGGTTGAGTATGGTCGCGGGAATATGATTACGGAAAATTTCATTACTGTGTGGGTACGAAGATCACTGTTTTGACCGCCACAACCATACCATAGTTGTAGTAAGTTTTAGGAAAAAATATGATTGTAGTTATGATTGAAACTACCATTTTAATTTCCTGGTAATTAATATTTTAGTCATTGGCAGTCATTGTCTTGATTACCCTGCAAAACCTTTGCTTACCTGGAAAGCTAGCGAGTAATATTGGAGATGAACAAGCACTAGTTACCTTTTGACCGAATTTTTATTTGAGTTGTCCCGAAATTCACGACCCCTGCATACAAATTTATTTACAAAAATCAATCTTATAACTAGTTACCAATGATTAATTGAACATAATAAATAAAAAGTTAAGGGTTTGAAAACACAAACATGGTAAAAAACATGTTCCCTAGCCCTTTTTTGCATATATACCTACAAATGTAATTATTAACGCCCTTAATGTGGTTTTTCCTATGAAGTAATGAAAGCTTATTACTTATCAAATATATGATGCTTTAAGAATATGCTTATCATAATCTAAGAGCAACATACATATGTATGATAGCCCGTAACCAAGATAATTCCCAGGTACGGAAAAACTGCAAAAATTATGTTTTCCCTACTTTTTAGATACATTTTGTAACCATGAAACCAAAAAAGATAAAACCATTATTAAAATTGCGGCTGAATGGCTTAAAAATATATAAGCATTTGGTAACTTTTTGAAAATTTAACCCCAATTGGCCAAGTTAATTAAGAGGGAAAAAGGACATTTTTGGTACTTTATTGTATTTTTTTAGAAATTATGATTTTAAATATATATAATTTAGGAGTAGTGACCCAAATAGAGGCCAAATGCCAAGTAAGTGGACAAAATGTACTTTCTTACATGTTTGGTAAAGTTTTGCTTTTTTTAAGATATGAGTAAAATAATATAAAACTAAGACTATTGATCCATTTAGAAGTCGAAAGTCAAAAAAGTGGACAAAAAGTTAATTTTTTACATTTTTGTTACTTTTTTGTATGTCTAAACACTAATTCTCGTCTTTATAGAAAGTAAAGTATGGTTATTTGTCACTTATTTGGCAGATGTCTTTGGCATAGTTTTCAAAAAACCCCTTAAAACCCTACCTAAACTATTATGAATACGAGCTTTAGAGTCTAAAAAATACAAAATTTAGGACCTTGGACGCATTTAAGGGGCAAAGGTCAACTATGTAGCTGAAAAGTACCTTTTTAAATTTTTAAAAACCCAAAAATATTGAATTTACGAAAAACACATTAATTATATATTTTGCAGTTACACCCACACCATATACGTGGAAGAGGTATTATGGGTTTAAGCAGATGTTTAGAGTACACTGGCAAAATATGTGTTTTTTCCTTAGAAATAAAAAATCAAACCATTAAAGTGTGCCTGAGCTAAATTCAAATAAAAATGGTGACTGTATGAACAACATTATGATTTAAAACCAAAAACTTTTCGCCATATTTAAAATATTTTTAATAAAACGCAGACAAACAAAACAGCTAACTGCCTTGGTAAAGTACCCCCATTCTAAGACAGCTGTATCCTTGTCTGAATATGCACATACATGAATTTGTGTGCTGAAGCTAAAAACCCCTCTGTTAAAGTTAAAAAATAATGCCACGTTATCTCTGCTTCCAACCATGCAGAAAAATTAAACTTTTCAGGCAAGTTTTCCTTAAGTTTCCACTTTAAGCAATGTTAGATAAATATAATGAGATTTAAGGAAACATCTTTTTTTTAATTTTGTTAATCTTAAACTGTGTATTTACTTATAAAGCAATAACGCTAACGACTGGGTGAATAAACCCATTCAGTAGCGTTAGGCCTTAACTCGTAAAGCTAAAGAAAATATAAAAATCGGTACGTTGATATCTTCCAAACTGTATACAATAGAAGCATAATATAAAGGTATCGCATTGTACCCAACCAATACGTAAATTACTTCCGACACTTTTTCGAAGTTTTATATATAAAAACAGGGTAAAACTACGTTTAAGTGTTTTTTAGATCCATCTTTAAACTTTTAACCCAATTGCGTTTGACAAACTCCCAAAAAGTATGAACATATTATTAGTAATTTTGGGAGTCAGTTCCCTGCCGTCAAATGAGTAGCTAACTACAAAAAAACTAGCTTTAAGTTAGCTTCTATAGACTAACTTAAAGCCAACTACTACGCAATGCAAAATTTGCATTAACCAAAATGAATACAAACACTGCGCAGTATTTTTTTTAAATAAGATTAGATTGCTTTAACAAATCAAGCAGAAGAAAACTTGTTCTGTCAATATATTATTTTACATTTAAAAACAAAGTGTCTCGGTGGCCTAGAGGTAACGCGCTTGTGCTGCAATGCAGAAATCCCTGGTTCGAATCTCAGCGTCGGTAAATACAAAAAATGAAATTTCTAAATTATAAATATTAATTATTAATTGACAATTGACTACTTCCTAGGACATCGCAATGTTAAAATAGTTAGTTAATTCCATATAAAAGTAATACAAGTGTCAACCACCACTACTTGAGAAATAGTTAGCTTCAAGTTTATTGAATGTCCGACAGGGTTGCAACAAATCGTTTTGGTGTGTGTTCGACTTTTTTTAATGATGTAAAAACACAAGTCTTTTCCTTAACTTTTTTTTTAATTTTAAAATTGGGATTTAAGCAAATGGTAAATACTAAAAAAGCAAAGAATTCATGCAGTCGCTTCATAAAGTTCACACTTTTCTTAAAATTCCCAAAGAGGGTAAAGTAGGAAAATTGGTGCCAGAGGATATGACAAGAATTGTAAAATTACAATGAATATTAGTTTACATGAAAAAACACGTTAGAAAATTAACGAAAAACTATGAGCTGGTAATATTGTACATTGTACCACATTAGCAGCATATGGTGTACCACAATACCCGCACATTTTTAAAAGTAACGTTTCAGAGCACGTGTAGTATTTTCTGAAATATTTCTTAAAATGGTGGTTCACTTTTTTTCGCAAATAGCTTCGTTGAAAGTTAACACATGTACCATGTTAGTAGTTAAATCGCAGCTAAATCGTCACAAAATTAAAAGTGTGGCAATCTAAAAACCAATAGGTATTCCACATTACTCGCACTTACTCTACTGGTTTTGAAAATTTAGAACCTAAGGGTAAAAAAAAGATAAGCTTTTGGTACCCAAGAAATAAAAAGGGTAACTTAACATTTAAGTACCCTTTTAAATTCCAAGCCAAAAAAAAAATTAAAATGTGTTTCAATTTGTGTTAAACGGGTATAGAAAAAATGTAAAGATTTTTTTGGTACAACTATGAGTCTAAAAATATGAAGTTGAGGCATATTGAACATTTTAGGGGTCGAAAGTCAACTAAGTCGGCAAAAGGTACTTTTTTATGATATCGGCGCTTTTTGTTTTTTTTTAATTATAAGTCTAGAAATTTAAAGTCAAAGACTATTGGACCCATAAAGAAGTTCAAAGTAAATTAGGTGAACAAAAGTACCTTTTCTACATTTGTGGTTCTTTCTGCCTTTTGAAATTTGAATCCAATAATATGAACTTAAGGATTACTTTTTTTTAACCCTAAGGCTTCAAAAAATAATAAAATTTAGAAAAAAAAAGCAAAAGGGCAAACATTTTCTTTTGAAACTTCTGGGCCAAAGAAATTCAACCAAATTGCGTTAAACAGACCTAGAAGAAATGTGAACACGTTTTAGTACCCTTCACATAGTGATAAGGGTATATATATCCGTTTGTCATTCTGGTCGTAATTTTTGAATTATCCGTTTACGACCTTTTAAAGTATATATATTCTGGATACTTAAAGATACAAAAGTTGACATGGGCATGTCCATCACTATTTGAAGGGTATAAAAAAAATTACTTTATATTGTGTCTTTTTCTGTCAATATTTAACTAGACTTTAATCGTACAAAATGGAATCGAAATTCAACATGGACTTGACAATTTAATTGAATGTAGAAGATACTTTTTTTATTGCTTAACATAATCCTGATTATGACCCAAAATGCTTACTCCAAGAAGACACTTGTATGAGGGATAAGTTAAGGAAAGAGTCACTTGTCACCAGTTTCTGTAGGGTTCACGGACATATCAAAAATCTTATTCAGCCAGACTTGTCCAAAATATCGTTCAAAATATGACCTGCACTTCGATTAGAAAAACTAATTAACAACCAGCCAGGCAGGCTCAGAAAGTGATTTAGAGCTGATGAGTAAAATTAAAAGTGAGCCCCTGGTTATTATTTTTCGACGTCACAAACACCTGCACATACTTATAACACCCCTACCACGTACATAAGGAATGACCTGATAATCAAATTTTATTTTAACCTTCAACAATTAGGTCACCATGTCGTTGAACTTGTTTATGAATAATTTAGCACCTGGTTTGGTTATTAATTTTATTTATTTATAATATTAAATGAAATACAACGATTATCACCTCATTCGTGTTTGTTTATTAATTGAATACACAATCACATAACATGTTAGAATAATATATGATGAATACACTATTCAGATAAACAGTAAAAAAGGATAAGGGGTTTTAATATACATCTTTTTTCTAACCTTGTTTCGTAATTTTTTACTTTGAATAAGTTTTCGTGTTATTAACACATACCCCATTGGGAATCTTATACATAAACATATACATATGTATGTACATACATCTCGTCCGTTTGCGAGCAAATAGACAGATTATTACGAAAAATAATAGACTTTATTCCAGAGCCAAGAATCTTATCAATTTAAAATTTCATTAAAACATTTTCAAAATTTGCGACCTGTAGCCAGAAGGATGGACATTCTTAAATTGAATGAGGAAATGATGCTGAAACGATCGGTTTACTTGAAGATGGGTCTTAAGCCAATACTAGTGGGCGTTACAAACATCTGCAGAAACGCATAAGACCACTATCACGTATTTATGTGGTGGTGGTATAATAACTTTAATTTTCTAATTTTTTTCCCAAATATTACAAATTTTTATCACTGGAAACCAAATAGTTATAAAACTGTTTAGAATTTAAAAAATAATATCTTCAAGATATAAAGATAATTTAATTATTAGCCTTTGGTGATTTTTTTATAAAATCGGACAACTTTTTCTGAGCTATGATACAGTTTTCAAAAGTTTTAAATTTTAGAAAAATTAAAAAAGAAACTAATTTATCAAATTCGACTGTGTTTGTGCTTAGCACATTAAAAAAATATAGTGATCATGCTTCAACATGTCAATGCCGGCTTTTTCATTATTTGCTACTACTCTGATGGGATCTTATTTTAGATCCTAGGGTCCCCAGCCGTAGCCAGTTTCCCTATTCACCTATTTCCAAACACACTTACACCTTTTCAGCTATTAGCCTACTTCAACAGTTGCTCATGTGCCTGGGTAGACCCGCCAAAACTAGAGACTCTATCTTGAGAGCCTTAAATTCATAAAAGACCGCTTACGCCATCACTCTGGGGCCCGTACAGCACGGACCCCAGCATATCAACTTTCGTTCTCAGTTGCCCCGCTTGGGGATAACCACAAAGTGAATTCCCGAAGGAGACCTCAGCATTAATCAATTCATGCACTGATAAGCACTCCGTGCAAACTGATTTCTGGGGTACCAGATGGGACTCTGGTCAGCCTCGGATATCTACTTCCGTAAAATTCCTACCAATTTCTATTTAACAGAGATAAGGTATTGGTACCCTTAGAACCTTGTATTGCTGTGCCACTTAATGGTGATGTACATGCCACAGCGACAACAAGGACAACCTGCCTCAAGCCAGACCAGTGAATCACTGGTCCCATTTAGCCCAAGACAGATTGTTTTTGATTTAGCCTTGTCTGTTAGCCTTCCAGTAACTGGAAGTTACCCGGTTGATACCACGAGGAGGTAGACTTAGGCACTTGTGCTGATGAAAGGTTGCCCGAGGGCTCTCCTCTTTCATCACATAACTTATCAACCCCTACATAGCTACAATGTAAGACCAGCTCCCTTTAATTTTTCCTCATAAACATTTTTGTGGAACCTATTTACACCCCCAACAGGGTTTCCCTACAAACTTTTAGTTTTTTAAAAAATTTTTTAATCGCTCCCACAGCTTTCACGGTGCTCCACAAACGTCAAATGTAAAACCGACTCCAATTAAATTTTTTTCTTCAAATTTTTTTTTTTTGAAACATTTACACCTCATCAATAGCCCCTTAGGGCTGCCATACAAAATTTAAAAATATAAGGTACACAGCCATACAACTTCCCCGGAGTCGCCCTAAGAGAAATAAAATATTTCACAGACCCCAATTAGTTTTCCTTTCCAAATATATTCCTAGAACATACTTACACCCTATCCTCACCACCACAAAAATTGTGTAAAAATACCCATAACTTCCCCAGATTTGGCCTTAGAGAAATAAAGTACACGACCGACCCCTACCATTTTCCCTTTCCAAACATATTCTTAAACATACTTACCGCTTATCACCATCGCCCAAGGAGGCTCCTATACAAAGTTTGGGAAATTGTTATCAATCCCCCCGTGCAGCTTCCAGGGTGGCCGGGGATAGCTCAAATGCAGGATTTACATTAACTCTTTTTTCCTTACAAACATTTTTCTAGACATACTTACCCCCTATCTTCACCCTCCACAGGGGTTGCCATACAAAATTTAAGCAAAATTGGCTTAAAACCCCTCCAACTTCCCAGGAATCGACTTTAAAGGAATAAAGAAATGAAACTCTAGTAGTTCCAATTCCAAACATATTCCTAGAGTATACTTACCCCCTATATCCATCACCTATTGGGGGTTGCCATATAAAACTAACAAAAATTATATAAATCAAGGGTGCCCGTGGATAGGTCAAATGTAGGACTGACCCCAAACCATTTTTCCTTGCAAATATTTTCCTAGAACATACTTACCCTCTATCTTCGCACTCTAAAGGGTTGGCCATACAAAATTTGAAAAAATTACGCTAAAAACTCCTATAACTTCCCCTTAGTCACCCTAAGAGTGTAAAATAGTACACCGACCCCTATTTAAGAATTAAAAATATTTCATAAAAAAAATCGGAGAAAAAAAGTTTGGGGCTTCAAAAGGTTAATGTGAAGGGTAATAAGATTCGCCACAGCCGAATTTATTTAATTATTTCATTCAACAGAGTTTACTGCTTTTATTTGTTATTTTTTCTTATTTTTTCTTTCTGACTTTGCCTATATGTTTTATATTTAAAGGTTATTTGACCCACTTCTAAAAAAAATTTTTAGGGGTTTTGTTAAGTGAAAACGAGTACGTTTTTTATGTATTTTAAAATTTTTCCAATTTCTAAGCTTATGATCCTAGAAGTGTAAATAATCCAGCTTTGTCAGAATTGTTTCAAAACTAATTTTTGGTACACCGGAGAGGACTAATTTTAAAACTACAAAAACTAAATATGCGATCGTTAAGACACGAAGGAACACCTGTCGCTTAACTACAAATTCTTGTTTGATTATTCTATTTCATCATTATTCCATTTCAACTAAAATGGACCATGTGGTCTAATATTTTTTGCAGGGTATTGCAACCTACAGTACAAATTAAATAAAGATTTTATTCTAAAATGAATATTAGCACAAGTATTTATTGATATTTGTATTTAATATATTTTTTTTAAACTTGCTTTACATTTTCATTAGAAAATATACAATAATAGAAGTATTAAACCATATATAATTCGTACTTTACCCAAAAGAATTGTAGTTTAAACAAAACATAAACAAATTTAAATAAAATATGCAACATAGAACTAAGTAAAATGTTAAAGAAAAATTTAAATATATCCTTTCACACTTGTAAGCATAAGCTTGTTTTTATGCTAAAAATGTTTTTATTAATAAATAGAAGGAGAAGCCATGTGTTTTTAGAGATACACAAACACACACGTACCTTACCAGGACTAAGAGAATACATATGTTTGTACAAGTAAGTACACATACATATATATTTTATAATAAGGTTCTCCTATTTGTTTCTAATAAGAAGAATTTTAGCTTTTAAAATTGTTGAAGCAAATTAAAATTACTGCTGACAAAGTAAGTAAACCTGAAAAGTATAAAATATTTTTCTGACATACAAATAAATTTTTTTTTAAAAAGAAAAGATATTTTAAGTTGAAATCCTTCGGGGCATTATTTTATTCATGAAATATATTTTAAGAGGGGGTTATTCTGGCTCCTGGTGAGCTTATGTTGAAAAACTTATTTAAACTTATAATAATTTAATTTGTTTAATTATATTTGTTCCCTTTTCAAAAACGAAATTCGTAATAATTTTGTTTAAAGTATTTTCCAATACATTAGACCAGCACCCTAATATTACGACATAAGTAAGAATTTTTTTATACAAATGCAAGTTAGCGGAAAATTATATTATATTTCGTTGGTATGCAGAACACATTTAAGGCAATTGAAAGAGGGACCCAGTTGCAATAAATTAATGTTAAAAAAATTTAAACATATTTAATGAAATTTTTTTTTTTTTAATTAAGCAACAAGAATTAACTAATTTTAATTTTTTTCTTTCAATTTTTTAAAAATGATAACCGCTTATGTTGGTAATTAAAGTTTATAGAAATAAAAGGTAACCCTCATAAATAATTTACTTAGCGTGAGAAATATTTCTGATAGTTTCACTTGAAACCCAAGCTAGTACGGCACTTGATTTCAAAAGTCCAAGTCCCAAGATCATTCTTGAAACTTTTAGATGCGATCCGTACTTAGGTTTTCTTAAATCAAATATATTCAGGTTACTTTAAAATATCAAGCAAAAAAGGCTTGTTGTTTTTGAATATATTTTTACATTAAAAAACAAAGTAAACAAGTAAGAGCGTTATATTCGGCAGTGCCGAATCTTATATACCCTTCACATTGGTCTTTAAATATACCCAGCCGAGTTATTTTGTACTGCAAATAATATAATAAAAATCCTTGTGCGAATTTTAAAGTCCATAGAAAACTTTACAAAATTTTAACGTTCGTATGAATGAGGTTCGTTTGAGGTCGACAGTAATGCAAGTTTTTGACATTATTCATATTAAAAGGTTAATAAAATTTGTTAATTTTTATGGGATGTTCTAGTCCCCCTGCTCCTCTCCAACTTTTTTTTCAAAATGTATGAATTATTTGATTATTACTTTTTGTGGAATATTCGAAGTCGATAGTTGTTATAGTTTTCCAGATGTAGCGTATCGAAAATTTCATAAAAATTCTTAGTTTGTATTAGAGCTACCCCTTCCCCTGCCCCTTCCCAAAAAAAAATTTTTTTTTTGAATGTAGGTCTTATCCTGTTACTTTTTGCAAAACATTTGAAGTCAATTTCTGTTATAGTTTCCTAAATTTAGCATATCGAAAATTTCATAAAAATTGTTAATTTGTATGGGAGATCCCCTTTGTCCATCCTCCACCCAAAAAATTTTTTTTTCAAGTCGTAGGCTTTGTTGTCAAATTAATTTTTGTAGAACATTTGATTTCGATATCTGTTATAGTTTCCGAGATATAGCGTATCGAATATTTCATGAAAATTGTTAATTTGTTTGGGAGCTACTCCTTGTTTTGCCCCCTTTAAAAAAATTTTTTCAAGAGCGTAGCCCTTGATGTCCAATCACTTTCTGTAGAACACTTGGTTTCGATATCTGTTATAGTTTCCGAGATATAGCGTATCGAATATTTCATAAAAATCGTTAATTTGTATGGGAGCTACCCCTTTTTTTGCCCCCAATTAAAAAAATTTTTTCTTTAAAGTGTAGCCCTTAGCGTACAATTACTTTTTGTAGAACATTTTAAGTCGATAGCTGTTATAGTTTACGAGATATAGCGCATAAAATATTTCACCAAATTTGTGCAATTGTAGGAAAAATACCCCTTTCCCTGGTCCTATCTAAAAAACTTTTTCCGTTATTTAGGTCCCTTCTTAAGGAGTATCCTTGCCAAGTTTTGTGGCTATACTTACTGAGATATATAGGGATATATGCACGGATTTTGTCTTAAAAAAATGGGTTACTTTGGGTTTTCGCTTATATCTCGGTCACTAGTGAATCGATTTTGCTGATTTTAAATAGCGATTGTTAGCGGGACATTTCCAATAGTTTGACACCATTAACTGGTCTGTATCTTTTTATTTGACTCCGGAAACTTGATTTCAACAGACGGACAGATGGACAGACAGACATATGGACAGACGGACAGGGTTATATCAGCTTCCCTATCTATAAGGATCCAGAATATATATACTTTATGGGGTCGCAAATGAATAATAAAGAAATTACAAACGGAATGACAAACTGATATATACCCTTATCACTATGTGAAGGGTGTAAAAATTACTTTTAATATTAAGATTAATTCCACTTAGGCTTTAATCAATCTTTTAACGGTTTCAAAATTAAATAAATCCCTTTTCGACTAAAATATACCTGGTAATAGATAAATCGTACTTGGTTTAAGAAAACTTCCACCTGGCTTAACAAAATCCGTACTTACCGTACTTTTGCCGCCGCTACGGCTTGACTGAAATAAAGACTACTTGATTTATATTTTGTGTGTAGAAGCGCAAATAAATATTCCAGAAATTCAGGGTCTCTGGTGGCAGATTTATATTTTCAAACTAAAATAAAAAACGTAAGAATTGACAACAAGTTTTGTTAAGAGCATCGAACGATAGAATAGAAACGAGGATTTTATTTTTATAAAAGTATGTCATTCAGATGTCTTCCGTTGAGCTTAACACACTGTTCAAAACAGATCCTTGTGTTCTGCGCTACACGCTGCAGTAAACTTGGTTGAATTGAGCTGATTTTTCGATGAATATTTTCCTTGAAAGCCACAAGAGATTGGGGATTGTCCTAATAAGCCCTCTCTTTAAGGTATCCCAATAAAAAAATCCACGGGATTTAGATCTGGCGACTTTGGTAGATATAGGATGTCCCCAAAGCAACTGATCAGTTTTTTGGGGAAAAATTTCCCAAAGCAAATTCATCGAAGCTCTGGCTGTGTGTGCAGTCACCCCATCCTGTTGAAGCCACTTGTATTAATTGAACGATAGATGAGCTAACAGGTTTGGCAAAAAAAAATTTCGTAATCTTCCGTCAATCGTTTTAACCTTTAAAATTCGTCATCTGGTCCAATTATCTCCTGCGTGAATAAGACACACCAAACAGTTACCCTGGGGCAATGCAATAATTTTTTGATGTCTTATTCGAAGGCTGCAGGTTCTAAGAGGCCAGTAATAGCAGTTTTGCTTGCTGACGTGGCTCTTTAAGTAAAAATGAGCTCCTTCGCTCCAAAAAATAGGATTTACAGGGCGAAAAGGCTTTCACAAACACTTTTGTGTATATCAGAGTTACCTGTTTCAGTTCTTAAACTATTTTAATCAAAACAAAATAAGAAGTTCAGAGTTTTTTTTTTTAATTTCATAAATAATCGCTCTTGGAAGTCCCAGTGAGGCTGCCCTTTGCCGTATTGAAAGTCGCGGATTTTCACGTAAACTGCCTTCAAGCATTTCCATGTTTTCGGGAGTCCTTGAAGATCGACTAGGCTCTGGCCGTGGGTCATTTATAGCCGAAGCAATTGCGCGGAGTCTCTGCACCGACAAAGGAATAAAATTTACATTCGGTTCATCTCGAATTCGCTGATTACTGAACTTTTGACAAACTTGTCGACGAGCAATTACGAAAAATTCATTACTCTTGAAAAATGTCTCCACAGCGAATGCGCAATGCTCAGTCGACCACTGCGAGACCGTGACTGACAAATCCACACAATCGGTTATTCCAATTTCACCACCCAAATTTTTTTAATAAAATCCTTTCGCCTTATATTATTTTAGATGTTGTTTTAGTTTTAGTGGTGTTTCGTGGTTACATTAGCAGCTACTTTTATTATTAGTTTGCCAAATGAAAAAGAAATGCAGAACGTAACAGTCTACTAAGAGCTGTGCCAACGTAAAGGTTACATCGCGCTTTCAACAACAAAGCAAATAAAATCTAAAAAAAACAATAAAAGCCAAACTTATTCATAAAAATGTATTAAAAGAAAATTAATAACAAATAGTGACTAAAACAAATATTTAAAACCTAAAAAAAATTAATGAACTGTCAAAAGTGTTAAATTCTTATGAAACTGCAGGACACGTTGCTATCTTTGAAATACCCAAAGGCATAATTTATCATGTTTATTACTATTTTGGGATAGTGCTTTTGTTTAGATCATAAATTTGATTAAAACCGTGTCTTTTTCGTTTATTTATCTTAAAGGTAATCTTTTAAGAGTGATGTCAGCTTATAGCTTAGTTGTTGTGTTATGTCTTGTGTAAAATAAAAATAAATAAAATAAATGTTAAAATTCTTGTAAAAGTGGGTGAGGATTTTGCATGTCAAATTTGACGATTTTTTCATTTGCAAAAGTTAATTGTTGATTTAAGCCATCAAAAAACATGGCCGCCAGCATATAATCGCGCCAGTTTAATGCTTTAATTATACTAGAGGCATAGTGCACTCTATTAGCTAAGAGCAGCTTAAGTGGTGGGCCTTTTTGATCACATAATGTCGGTCTATATTATCACGGATATTTACAGGTCGGTCAGGCTTAAGTTTAGTTAGCGGACTTTTATGCCATACGGAAACATAGTTCCTCTCCTTAGAGGCTGCATTAATACTTTTTGTACATAAGGATATCTAGAACATTTAAGGATACAAATGTAGTAAAGGTAATTGTAGTTGTTGAAAAATATTCCAAAGCAACATTTGCATTAGCTCCAAAGAAAAAAATGATCCGATCACTAAAATTGAAAGTTAGTGTTGAAAAAAAATTCTTTTAGGGATAAGGCAAAAACTTTTAAATACGTTTTTAGCTTGAAAAATACTTTCCTTAAATTCCACAGCTTTGATTTATAAACGAATAAAAATATGGCATAAATGCATAAAATTCAACACAAATCTAAAATTAAAAAAATCTTTAAATTTAAAAAGATTTTTCCAGGTAATCAAAAACGCTTCTTAAACACATTTTCTTGTAGTAGAGTTAAAATAAAAACGCACACTCTTTCTTTTTAATGTGTCATTAATGCCACTTAATAAATTTATAGAACGCAACGCACCTGTATAAAAAGCACTTTCTTAGCACTTTTATTCTAGGCAAACAGGCCACATGCTTTTAATATTATTAAATCATAAATAATGTTTTTAAAAATAATTTAATGTAAAAGCAAAAGAAAAAACAAATGTTAAGAAATATTTTTAATATTAAAAAAATTAAATATAAAGTCAACCTTTCAACAAGAAAAAAAAATAACGTAATTTTTACACCAGAAACAGAGCGTAATAAGAGGCTGTTAATATGTTAAATGAGAAAAAGGAAAAATTTATAATGGGGAAAAATATTTTTTTATTTTAAAACAAATATACATATGTTTAGCATTTACCTTAATTTGATTCCTTAAATTTAAAGGTAAAATCGGCGGTAAAGTTTGAACATAGTGAGCTCTAGGCCACAATCTTTATTTAAAAAATAAAAGCAACTTCCAAAGGTTATTCAGGAATTGATACCAATTTTCTTTGTTTATTTATAGGGTTTGTTGTAGGTTAAGTTTGTCTATATGCAGTTCATTGGTTCTTATACCAAATCATCAATAGACTTCAACCAAACTCTTAAAAAACGTCATCAATATTTTCTGCCTTTATATAATAACCTCAATAAACTTATTGAGAATTACTACAAACAAATTAAAAATGTTCAAGAGTTTTTTTAAGAACACAATAAACTAAATTTGCTATGAGCTGTTTCGATTTTCTTTCTCCTTTTTACATTTGAATAACCATTGGTTATTTAAAAGGACTTCTGAAAACAAAACCTTGTATTACAACAACTTTCAAAGGTTATTCAGGAATTGATCCTAATTTACTTTGTTTATTCATAGGGTTTGTTGAAATGCATAGGGACAAACTTAACCTACAACAAACCCTATAAATAAAAAATAAAAGCTTTAACAACTGACTGACTGCCTGATCCATCATTGAACAGCCGAAACGGGGAGTACCTTACGCAATATATAGAGTCACTTAACAAATATTTTGGAAAACTCCGATCCTAAACGGATAGATACGGGCCCAAAAGGGGAAAGTCGGTAATTTATATAAACGAAATTTTAACAGTGTTTTATTCTTTTCGAAAAATGTGATCGCGTTTTTGGCACTAGTTTAAGCCAAATCTTTTATTGATATTTTTTTCTATTTATCCCCGCACCACATATCTACGTGGTGAAGGTATTATACATTTAAACAGATGTTTGTAATACCCAAAAATAATGATCTGAGGCCAACCTTAAAACATACCCATCGACTAAGAATAACTTTCTGAGTCGATTTAAACGTGCCCATCCGTCCGTCCGTCTGGCAGGGGTACATGTATTCTTGTAGGTCGCAATTTTGAAGTGGTTGTGATGGAATAGTTTGCATTAAAGTTTTTTTGGCATTGAAACATAGTCTTTTATTTTTCGTGATAATCGGTTAATTTGTTTTGCATTGCCCCCATATAAATGTCTTCCCGAAATAATCATTTTGGGTTGTAACTAACCAGAATATTACTATTTCTTCACAAAAAGTTCAATATGTGTCTAACCTTCAACCCCCTAAAATGTTTTGAACAAAAATATGATCAATCCGTTTTTTAATATAGCCTTCACACAAACAACCTTCCGGAATAAGCGTTTTGGACTTTAACTGACAGAATTATAACTTTATCTTGACAAGGTTCTGCTTATGGGTTATTTTTATGCCAGCAACTAGAGGGTCTCCGCTGGCAAGGTATACTACTTTGTTTGTTTATAATTTTTGAATAAATAAAAGAGAATGAATTTTTATATTGATAAATTTTATATTTAATGTCGGCAATTATGTATTTAATAAAATATCAGATTAACGTCCTCCTCTGATAGCCGCACAAATGTGAACCCTTTTGAGTAAATTTTTCATTACATTCTCACACATTTCACGCGGTAATATATTAGTTTTATTACGAATATTTTATTTGAGTTGCTCCAGTGCTTCTGGTTTGTTTGCATAAACCTTACTTTTCAGATATCCCCACAAAAAGAAGTTGGGAGCAATCAATTCAAGCGTCCGTGAAGGCCAATTGACATCACCATTTCTTGAAATATGTTGTTGTTGAAAGAGGTATTGCAGTAATTCTATTGTAATTCTGGCTGTATGCGATGTGGCACCGTCTTGTTGATACCAGATGTTAACCAAACCCAGAGCATGCAGTTTTGGCATTAAAAAGTTTTCAATCATATCACGATTTCGCTCCCTATTGACAGTTACGGTCCCGCGGTTTTCAGTTTCAAAAAAAAGGTTCAATGATTTTTTCTGACTGAATTGCACACCAAACTGTCACTTTAAATGGATGCAAAGGTGACTGATGAATAATTTAAGGGGTTTCCATTGCCCAAATCCGACTATTCTGTTTACCCACATATGTATTCATTTATATGAATATGTGCCTCATTGTGATTTTGATAAAATGTTTAAACGACTAAAACACGTTGGCTTACCGAATATTTTACCATAATTAATTTTCCACGTTTTTACTTCACGACTGGCAATTATGAATTGCCAAGACTAGTGTTTAGCAAAATTGCGGCCAAACAATGTAGAAAACAAGACCGGCCTTTAGAGTGAGGCTAAACGTCATGTTCAGTTTTTAACTTCAAGCGCTCAGGGTGCAAAAACCCTAAAAAATATTTCGAAGAACAGAACGTTTAATTTGTTTTTTAATTCGTAATTTTCTTTGCGCGTACAAAAAGACTTAAATTTTAAACCAAAGTACCAGAATTAGGATTAAATACAATCGTATCCTTAATTCATGCGCCCATAAACTTTAAAATAATCTAACCTGTTATTATCATATTTATTTGTTAGATATAAAAAAACCGCATGTTATTAAAATCTATTTTATATTAATTCTTACAATTTAACCTACATGAATACATATAAACATATGAACATGTATTGAATTATCATTTGTATCAATAAAATCCATCTATAGGCACATAAGGATGTGTTTATATGAGTTTTCTTTAACGTTTTCGTTGTTTTTTTTATTGTCTTGAATAACACTTTTATTGGTCTATAAGAAATTTATTTGTTTTCTTGATATAAATATTATCACATGTCCTGAAGGTTTTTATGTGTCATTTATATGATATTTATGATGATTAATATTAAAAATGTTTTTAAAAGCCCAACATGTAAAAATCGAAATAAATGATTTTTATTAATACAAATGATTTTAAACGAATTAACCTACTTTTGAAATTGTTTCTTTAAAGTTATTTAAAATTTAAACAATTAAATTATTTTTATTAAAAAATTTAGTTCAAGGGGAACTGCTAGGAAGGCAATCAAAAGATACAGGGTGTCCACTGGCAAGGTATACTGCTTTGTTTTGCCGTCATCTTTGGAAATATTAGTCTTGACAGTTCATATTTGTTACTCGTGAAGTACAGACGTGGCAAATTTATTGTGGCAAAATATTCAGCAAACCAACGTGTTTTAACCGTTAAAACATTTTATCAAAATCAATCATCGACTACTGGGACGATGAGAAAGTTATGTAAAATGTTTGGAAGACACAACGTGCTATCAAGACGCACTATTTATCGTGTAGTGAATGATTTCAAAGGAAGAGGGCCGGTACTGAAAGTCCCAAGCATGGACCAGTTGACACAAGAGCCTTAATCAGAACAGTATTTATGCCGCCGTACATATGCCAATAGGATGCTACTGCTCGTCCATGATAACCCCGATTTTCATTTTGAAAAATCATAGTGAGTGACGAGGCATTTCCATCCATTTGAATGGATATGTGAATTAACAGAATAGGCGGTCCTGGGCAATGGCAAAGCTTAAAATTATTTATCAGTCACCTTTCTTTCCATTAAAAGTGACAGTTTGGTGTGCAATTCGGCTAGGAGGAATCATTGGAACTTACTTTTTTGAAACTAAAAATGGCGAAATGGTAACTGTCAATGGGGAGAGCGACATCGTGGTATGATTGAAAAGTTTTTAATACCACAATTTCATGCTTTGGGCTTGGTCAACATGTATCAAAAAGACGCTGCCACATCGCATACAGCCAAGATTACAATTAAATAACTGCGAGACCTATTTTTACAACAAGTCATTTCAAGAAATGGTGATGTTGATTTTCCCCCACGGTCGCCTGATTATACTGCTCCGGACTTCCTATTGTTGGGTTATCTGAAAAGCAAGGTTTATGCAAACAAACCAGAATGCTAAAGCAACTCCAGCAAAATATTCGTGATAAAATCAATGAAATACTACGTGTAAGAATGTAATGAAAAATGTGCTCAAAAGGGCTCGGATTTGTAAAGGCTAACAGAGGCGGATATTTATCTGATATTGTATTTCATACAAAATTGGCGACATTAAATAAAACGTTTGTCAACATAAGATCCATTCGCTTTCGTTTGGCCAAAGTAGTATTCCATGCCGGCTGACACCCTGTATATGGTAGGATTTTAAAAAATAATTGAAAAGAGTTGCACCGCTATAGACATAAAAATCGAGCAACCTGCTATACACTTTAGCTTTTCTTATTTGCAATTTAAGACATTCCAAGGGCATATTTCGGTTATTCAACTTTCACTTATAAATTTTCAGTTTAAAATACGTTAGAAAAAATTTAACAGATAAACCTTGAATAATTTTTTCCTTAATTCATCTTTCATTTCAGCACGCATTCATTACAGCGATGAGGTTCTGCTAAACGATGAATATCGTGCCGACTATCGACGCCAAGAATATGCCAGCAAAGAGTCTATCGCCGTAACACCTTCTGCCTCACCGCATGGTTCACCGCATTCACGTCAAAGATTAGGTCAGCATTTAAGTAAATCAGCTTCCGAACTTAATGGTCACAAAGAGTCACCACATATTTCACCAAAAAGGGCAAAAAGTGCAGCTGCTCCCCATTCCAGCGGTATAATCGGATCGGGGGTATTACAAAAGACACATGGCTTTTTCCACAATCTCAAACATCGTTGGGGTCGTGCAAAGAGTAAAGATAGAGCAGGTCGTAAATCTCCTAATGATTTTCTTGAAGAAAGTACTGACTATGCAGCTGATTATAGTTCGGAAAGTAGTTCGGTAACTCAAAGTCCCAGACATCGTTCAAAAACTATTAGTGGCTCACCTCTAGCAAAAGAATTTAAGGCAACTGCTAAAATGGCACAAGTTTTACAAAAATTTGGTGGCTCTATGGAGGGAAGAATAGATGAGGATCCGGAAAATGATAATGTTGTTTCCGGTTCTGAATGTCAACTGACTTCTAAGCAATTGGAGCATTTGCAGGTACATTTATATTTTATTTTATTAAATAAAAGTGTTTTTATTTATTTTCTCATGCGAATACTTTTATCATTCTATAGGCCGCAGAAATGCGACGCAAAAAGGAAGCACAATTACGTCAATATGTCTTCTTTCAATTACGTGTTCATCTCAAAAGTGGCAGTGATTTAGTGGCCATGGATAAAAATGGTTTGTTTGTGTTGATGATTTTTAAAAATTTTTCTTTTTTAATCAAAATGTATTCACTGTTTAGGTTTAAGTGATCCTTATGTTAAATTTAAAATGGCCGGTAGACTGTTGCACAAATCGCGTACAATACACAGAGATTTGAATCCGGTATGGGACGAAGTATTTGCGGTGCCAATAGAAGATCCCTTTGAACCAATTGTGGTAAAGGTAACTATAATATTCCAAAATAAAGAATTACAAAAAGAAGTACTTATTTTGAGTTTTGAGAAAACTAACAAAAAAGACACCTAGAGGTTGCTTAGAGTAAACAGCCATATGCTAAAACAGGAACCAAAAAGAATTTCGCTAACATTATTCAAATTTCAAGGGGCTTGTAAAACTGAGTTGATCACAAAGTTCTTAATTTTCAACATACTTTACCCACAAGGGTGCTATATATGATAAGTCCAAATAAGATTGCTGTTGAATATTATACCAAGATTTCTAGCAGATAAAACAAAGTTAACTTTAGGATGATTAATCATGATGTTTTCACTAATATTTGCAACAACACACTTGTTATGGGTAACAAGATATTTAAATTTGAAAGGATTGAGACAAAGACCATTTTCGGTTGCCCAGCGGTAGATTCCAATCAAATAATAATTCAACTTTTGAACATTTTGGCCCATCGTAACGTCGTCTGCTTAAATGTGAAAATTACAAAAAGTTACAGTAGTGGTCCAAGAATTGACCCTTGTGGTACTCCTCGTCTACGATTAAGTGATTAAGAAAATTCCCCATTTACAGCTACTAATTGTAAACGCCCACTCAAAGGGAGAAACAAGCCTGGAACTAAATAAAGAAAAGTTAAAAAGGTTTTAAAGATTTCATATCAAAATATCATGATCCACTGTGTCAAAGGCTTTGGAGTGACATAAAGGGGCAAATAACGTAATATTTCCTCCATCAGGATCCTGAAAAATATCTTCGGCAACAACAGCTAGTGCTGTTTTACAGCTGAGATTTACACCAAAGTCAGATTTTTTAAGAAAGAAAAGATTCCTCTTTTCAACAACTTCCCTTATCTGCATGTTAAGAGCTTTTTTCTAGAACTTTGGACAAGAAACAAAAAATAAAAATTGGTCGCAATTTAGTTGGGGACTTAGGCACTCGAACTATTTTTGCATGTTTTTAGTTAAAAGAAAATGTACTTGCTGTAACATTAGTGTTAAAAGGATGGGTGATGTATGGTAGTAATAGCGAGAGAATAAAAACACCAAACTAAGGATGCTTGCCACAACTCCAAACAACACTGGGGTTGATAGTCATAAAGATATAAAAAACGTCTACTTGGCTATCACAAAAAAGTCCACAGCTACTTCTAGAAGTAATAACCGTGAGCCGAATAGAACTTTAAAAAATTCAGCTGGCCGGCTGAAGAGGTAAATCTGTTAAAATCTTATTTAATTCATCAGCATTAACATGGCTGAGCAGAGAAGTACCTTTCTCTTTACCAACTGTAATATCACGTATGATTTTCTAGTTTTTTTCTTGAGTCAAGAGTGGATTCAAATCGTTTGAAATAATTAGCCATTTTTAATTATACCCTTCACATAGTGATAGGGTATATATCACTTTGTCATTCCGTTTGTAATTTCTTTATTATTCATTTGCGACCCCATAAAGTATATTTATTCTGGATCCTTATAGATAGGGAAGCCGATTTAGCGTTGTCCGTCTGTCCGTCTGTCCGTCTGTCCGTCTGTCCGTCTGTCCGTCTGTCCGTCTGTCCGTCTGTCCGTCTGTCCGTCTGTCCGTCTGTTGAAATCAAGTTTCCGGAGTCAAATAAAAAGATACAGACCAGTTAATGGTGTCAAACGATCACAAATATCCCGCTAACAATC
Organism: Melanophora roralis; assembly: GCA_963583895.1. NCBI lineage: Eukaryota > Metazoa > Arthropoda > Insecta > Diptera > Rhinophoridae > Melanophora > Melanophora roralis. Next base: position 57,154,381 of record OY757191.1, read on the forward strand.
GCTATTTAAAATCAGCAAAATCGGTTCACAATTGACCGAGATATAAGCGAAAACCCAGAGTAACCCATTTTTTTTAGGACAAAATCGGTGCATATATCCCTATATATCTCAGTAAGTGTAGTCACTCTTGCCACAAAACTTGGCACGGATACTCCTAAAGAAGGGACCTAAATAATGGAAAAAATTTTTTCAGATAGGACCAGGGGAAGGGGTATTTTTTCTACAATTGCACAAATTTGGTGAAATATTTTATGCGCTATATCTCGGAAACTATAACAGATATCGAAATGAAATGTTCTACAAAAAGTAATTGCACGCAAAGGGCTACGCCTTTAAGAAAAAATTTTTTGGGTGGGGGCAAAAAAAGGGGTAGCTCCCATACAAATCGACAATTATTATCAAATATTCGATACGCTATATCTCGGAAACTATAACAGATATCGAAATGAAATGTTCTACAAAAAGTAATTGTACGCAAAGATCTACACCTTAAAGAAAAAATTTTTTGGGTGGGGGCAAAAAAAGGGGTAGCTCCCATTCAAATCGACAATTACTATAAAATATTCGATACGCTATATCTCGGAAACTCTAAGAGATATCGAAATGAAATGTTCTACAAAAAGTAATTGCACGCAAAGGGCTACGCCTTTAAGAAAAAATTTTTTGGGTGGGGGCAAAAAAAGGGGTAGCTCCCATACAAATCGACAATTACTATAAAATATTCGATACGCTATATCTCGGAAACTATGACAGATATCGAAATGAAATGTTCTACAAAAAGTAATTGCACGCAAAGGGCTACGCCTTAAAGAAAAAATTTTTTGGGTGGGGGCAAAAAAAGGGGTAGCTCCCATACAAATCGACAATTACTATAAAATATTCGATACGCTATATCTCGGAAACTATAACAGATATCGAAATGAAATGTTCTACAAAAAGTAATTGCACGCAAAGGGCTACGCCTTTGAGAAAAAATTTTTTGGGTGGGGGCAAAAAAAGGGGTAGCTCCCATACAAATCGACAATTACTATAAAATATTCGATACGCTATATCTCGGAAACTATAACAGATATCGAAATGAAATGTTCCACAAAAAGTAATTGCACGCAAAGGGCTACGCCTTTAAGAAAAAATTTTTTGGGTGGGGGCAAAAAAAGGGGTAGCTCCCATACAAATCGACAATTACTATAAAATATTCGATACGCTATATCTCGGAAACTATAACAGATATCGAAATGAAATGTTCTACAAAAAGTAATTGTACGCAAAGATCTACACCTTAAAGAAAAAATTTTTTGGGTGGGGGCAAAAAAAGGGGTAGCTCCCATACAAATCGACAATTGTTATAAAATATTCGATACGCTATATCTCGGAAACTCTAAGAGATATCGAAATGAAATGTTCTACAAAAAGTAATTGCACGCTAAGGGCTACGCCCTAAAGAAAAAATTTTTTGGGTGGGGGCAAAAAAAGGGGTAGCTCCCATACAAATCGACAATTACTATAAAATATTCGATACGCTATATCTCGGAAACTATGACAGATATCGAAATGAAATGTTCTACAAAAAGTAATTGCACGCAAAGGGCTACGCCTTTAAGAAAAAATTTTTTGGGTGGGGGCAAAAAAAGGGGTAGCTCCCATACAAATCGACAATTACTATAAAATATTCGATACGCTATATCTCGGAAACTATAACAGATATCGAAATGAAATGTTCCACAAAAAGTAATTGGGCCATAAGGGCTACGCTCTAAAGAAAATTTTTTTTGAGTGGGGGCAAAAAAGGGGTAGCTCCCATACAAATCGACAATTACTATAAAATATTCGATACGCTATATCTCGGAAACTATAACAGATATTGAAATGAAATGTTCTACAAAAAGTAATTGCACGCAAAGGGCTACGCCTTTAAGAAAAAATTTTTTGGGTGGGGGCAAAAAAAGGGGTAGCTCCCATTCAAATCGACAATTACTATAAAATATTCGATACGCTATATCTCGGAAACTATAACAGACATCGAAATGAAATGTTCCACAAAAAGTAATTGCACGCAAAGGGCTACGCCTTTAAGAAAAAATTTTTTGGGTGGGGGCAAAAAAAGGGGTAGCTCCCATACAAATCGACAATTACTATAAAATATTCGATACGCTATATCTCGGAAACTATAACAGATATCGAAATGAAATGTTCCACAAAAAGTAATTGGGCCATAAGGGCTACGCTCTAAAGAAAATTTTTTTTGAGTGGGGGCAAAAAAGGGGTAGCTCCCATACAAATCGACAATTACTATAAAATATTCGATACGCTATATCTCGGAAACTATGACAGATATCGAAATAAAATGTTCTACAAAAAGTAATTGCACGCAAAGGGCTACGCTTTTAAGAAAAAATTTTTTGGGTGGGGGCAAAAAAAGGGGTAGCTCCCATACAAATCGACAATTACTATAAAATATTCGATACGCTATATCTCGGAAACTATAACAGACATCGAAATGAAATGTTCCACAAAAAGTAATTGCACGCAAAGGGCTACGCCTTTAAGAAAAAATTTTTTGGGTGGGGGCAAAAAAAGGGGTAGCTCCCATACAAATCGACAATTACTATAAAATATTCGATACGCTATATCTCGGAAACTATAACAGATATCGAAATGAAATGTTCTACAAAAAGTAATTGTACGCAAAGATCTACACCTTAAAGAAAAAATTTTTTGGGTGGGGGCAAAAAAAGGGGTAGCTCCCATACAAATCGACAATTATTATCAAATATTCGATACGCTATATCTCGGAAACTATAATAGATATCGAAATGAAATGTTCTACAAAAAGTAATTGCACGCAAAGGGCTACGCCTTAAAGAAAAAATTTTTTGGGTGGGGGCAAAAAAAGGGGTAGCTCCCATACAAATCGACAATTACTATAAAATATTCGATACGCTATATCTCGGAAACTATAACAGCTATCGACTTCGAATATTCTACAAAAAGTAATAATCAAATAATTCATACATTTTGGAGAAAAAGTTGGAGAAGAGCAGGGGGACTAGACATTTAACAAGTTTTATTAACCTTCAAATATGAATAATGTCGAAAACTTTTAAAACTCTCGACCTCAAATCTTCTTCATTTATTTCTATTATTCATACGAACGTTAAAATTTTGTTATTTTTTCTTTAAAACTCGCACAATGTTTTTTATTATATTATTTGCAGTACAAAATTACTCGGCTGGGTATATTTAAAGACCAATGTGAAGGGTATATAAGATTCGGCACAGCCGAATATAGCGCTCTTACTTGTTTTGTTATTAACATCACTTTTTGCTACACGTTAACTTTTATGTAGTTCGGGTGTTCTAAAACGTTTCCACTTGGCGTATACAATGTTACGTTGTACAATAGATTGTGAAATTGCGTTTAAGCTCATGGTTTAAATTTGTTAGATAATTTTCAAATTTTAAATGGAATAATAAAAATAAAAAGAACCAACAGATTTGTTTCTAAAAATGGCAAAGAACTTTCAAAACCAATCTGAACTTATAAATTTTATTGTTAATATTTTAAGCATCAATACGAGAGACCTTTAAGCCCTTCAGCTTGTCTAACAATTATTTTAACCGTATTCATATGGAAAGTTGCCTTAGTGAAAACGATCCTTCGAGGGTGGAGTTTTACAAGTTTGTTACCAACTGTGTCCGAATTGTTCGAGAAATCGCTTAAAAATAAGCTGACCCTGACCTGAAAGGGACTGCACTCGAAAACACAAATTTTACTTTAAAAGTCACCATAATACCATAGAACAAATCCAGATATTGGTGCAGGTTATAAAAAAAACCTTTAAGGAAAAGGAGTGCTGCTTTGACCTTTTCAATAACGTCTCTCAAGCTTTTGATTAAGTACTACATGAAGGCCTTTTAAATAAATTAAAGCTAAATTTGCCTCTAAAATCTATAACCTTTTGGAAAAGCACAAAAGTGACCGACAATATCGGCAGGGAATAGAAATTAATGAACAAAATTGAACCCACGTAACTTTTACTTTTCGCAGAGAAACATGCTTCCCAATCCTTGTTAACAACCATATTGTACCTCAACGATTTGAGACGAAATATCTTTGCACTCCATTGACCCCACATGGAAGTTACACATAGATGATAATTTGATGCAAATGAAACTTAAATCTGCACAAATTAATTGGCTAATTGGGAGAAACTCTGTGTTGCGTCGTGATTTTAAACTTCTTTTCTACAACTGGGTTTTGAAACAAATTCGGTGTTACGGTACACAATTATGGGGCACTGTTTTCGTCTCCAGAATAATTGTGGCATTTTTATATGATTCTAAGAATTTTGGAAATGAAAAACTGCACGTCACTATCGTAAGAAGCGTGGTGCAAACGTAGCGATGTCCGGTTTTTAGACGAAAAGAAGCTACACATTTAAGGAAATAATTGTTTGTGTATGAAGAACTGTGTCTTTTGATTATGGGCAGGTTATCAATATCTCAATAATTATTAAAATGTTAATTTCGAAACATAAACTAAAGGCATTAAAATTCCCAGAGAATCACAGATGTTACCGAAAATATTGTTAAGATTTTCACCAGCATTAAAAGGTTATATGCAACAGAGTTCTTCTGTTTTAAGACTTTATCATTTAATCCAAGCAAAACTTTTGCTTACCTAGTAATTTAACAAGTAGAATTTAAAATGAAGAAACACTAGTTACCAAATAACTAGTTTTAACGACCCCCGATTACAAATCTGCTTACAAAAAACAATCAAGTAACTAGTTAAAAGGTATTAATTGAAAATTTAATTGAAATGTAATGGGGCTTAAAACAAAAATGTTTTACAAAGTCGTTTTTAATTGTCTATTTTTCTATTTATTACTCAAAATGTAATTATTAACGCCCTGTTGTAGCGACCCATTACCTTTTAATCTATGAAATAATGAGAGCCCATTACATAATTTAAAAAAACCCTGGGATGTTCGAAACTCCTCTTAAAGCTAAACAATCTTAAAACTTAAATGTCCAATTGTATTAAATCTTTCAGTTAACTCGTAAATTTCATTCTTTAAGTCATCTTGCTGATCTTAAACTCATTAAACATGGATTTGATTACTTCAGAAGGTTCACGTATACACGAGATTTGTTTGTCGAATTGATTGTCTGGCCAGTTAAATAGTCTAATACCCGATGTACTAGATTCAGGAAACACCAACTCAGAAAAACTAATATTTTGAGAAGGCACTCAAAAGTTTTGAATGCGCTTTTCTTGAAGTCCAGAAGAAAACATAAAGGAAAAATATGTGAACACTACCAATTTTTTTGCTAATTTATAGGGTTTGTTGTTGGTTAAGTTTGTCTATATGCATTTCATTGGTTCTTACACCAAATCATCAGTAGACTTCAACCACCCAAATTCTTAAAAAACTCATGAATATTTTCTGTCTTTATATAATAACCTCATTAAACAAAATGAAGTCTACTGATGATTTGGTGTAAGAACCAATGAAATGCATATAGACAAACTTAACCAACAACAAACCCTATAAATTAGCAAAAAAAATTGGGATTAAATCCTAAATAATTTTTTAAAAATTGTGTTGACTACCAATTTTTTATATGAAAAACTTTAAATCTAAAAGAGAGAAAACGGTTTAACTTCTAATCTTCCCTTTGTTTTGGCTAAACTTGGGACTCCCTAGTTTCGTTAATGAGGTTTTGGTTTCTAAAAAGAAAGCATTGCATTCCTTACATCAGTATAGTTAAAATGCGGTTACGGCAAAGAAGGAAAATTTTGGAAACAATAGAGAAATTCCAAACTTTTTACTTTGCTTAATCACAATTAGCAAAAAACTTAGGTAAATTTTGATTGAACAACAACAACAACCACCTCGATACAAATAAAAATCATAGAACTTGTGTAGTATTAGGACGATTTCGGACATTTCTCGGAAAAGTATAAGGATAGCCCCGGATGTTTTTAAAAAAGAGGACAGAATCCAGCGAAAGGAGAACATATGAAAGTCTTAGGCCAGAAAAACTTATCTTGACAAATGAGTATCTCTGCAAGAGGGCTATATGCTCCGTGTAATGGTGGCGGGATTGTTATTATTATTATGTATCGTTACCTTAACAGAGAAAGGTATTAACTTGTATTTTTTGCATACCCAGATTTTTGTTTATATCAATAAATGGTCTGCTCTTATATCGCATTTAAAAGAAAAGATCTCCAATTACAAGTTACGAGTTAGGGCTTTTCTATATTAAAGTAAAGATATGCATTTTAAACTAATAAGCTGCCAGTATTTGTTAAAAAACCTAATGTTTTTAATTTATATATTTAAATTTATTTCTTAATTTTATATTTTTTCTTCCCTCTTTCTCTCTTTTACTAAAAAAACACGTACTTTATCAGGTCTTTGACTACGATTGGGGCTTACAAGATGATTTCATGGGCTCCGCTAAAATTGATTTAACGCAACTGGAATTGGGCAAAGCGGAAGATATAAATTTGCCATTAAATGATGCCAACCATCCAGAACGCCAAATGGGTGAAATATTAATTAATTTAACATTATGGCCGCGCTCCCAAGAAGACAAAGAGATAGTAAGTGCAATGTCTGTTACCATCTAAGCAAATATTTGACAAAATAGATGTGACCACAGTTACTGAAATATGTATTTTTTTTAATTTTGAACTATTTACAAAAACTATTTATTCACATTTATTAGTTCGCTTTTATTTAGAAAAAAAATTTGTTTTTCTCATATTTTTATTATTGAATCTTCGCTAATGCGAACTAATAAGTATTAAAATCTTAAAATTAAGTTGAAATTTAGGAATTAAGGAAAATGTCTTATAAAATAAATTTTTGCTTGAGAACAGAAAAAACTGCTATTTTTCATCAAAGATCTTTGTCACAAACGCATTTGGCTTAATTTAGTTTAACATTTTGCAGAACTTTTGTTTATTTAGTTTCTTAAAAAACTAAAGTTCATAAATTTGTTTTGTTTAATTAAAAAAATATATTTTTAAACCTACGAGGTTCAACCAGGTCTGTGCAGACCTTATGCGCAAGGATGTGTGTTCAACTTTTTAATTTGCTTATGAGCGTAGAATCCGTCAATGACTATCTAGAATTATCTACGATGCTTGGTTTTATTCGTGTTTGCAAACGAAATGGTTCATACGGACCAATCAGGTCTGTGCAGACCTATGCATGATATGAACGGTGAGGCAGGCGATTGAGAGTTGTTTTGTTGTGTGTGTCAAAAAAACCCGTCATTGACGGCATTCATAACAGCTAATGAGCTACTTAGAGCGTTTTTATATACCAGGAGCCCATATAGCTATAAATTGTTCTTGTGCCGGGGCCACGCACACTTCACTTAGTATATATCGTCGCAACCAGCCAAATACGAACTAAAATTTCGTTGAATATGCGAAGCCCATTCATTGATGACAAGACGATTGGCATATGTAGGAAATAAGCGCAAAACAAAGCCTACATTCCGAAGGAAATGTTGGATCTAAAACGGAATGTATTCAGCACACTATTCGCTTACCACAGCATATCGCACTATGCTTTTAACTGCCACAAAAGAAAAATGCTGTAGTTCTTATCTCGAATATGCTCTACAATTGCGCCGGCAACTCATTGAAATCATCGACTATTATATGTACATATATGTACATAGTGGATACCATGGATCAGCTGGTTGGATGATTCAGGTATTACCGAGGTACACTGCGCTAGCCGTTAGATCTATTCTATATCATTTTAAACGTGTCAGTTTTTGCTGCATTTGTTATTGATGGCAAATTGGGACAGGCCAAAAAGGACGACGGAAGGCATGTCTTTTTTTCTTTCTTGTCATTGGCAAAATTGCTGGTGATCTTATAGGGAAAAATCAACGGACCCCATTGTTAGAGGTATTAAACACTCTAAATTGGCAATGGCGGTTTCTAGTTTTGAAGCTACTATTCTATTATAATTTTTTATTTCTAAGTTAATTTAAATTTTAAAACCAGCGGTTCAATGTTTTTCACAACGAGGTATAAGCTTACCTATAGATGATCAACCGATCCATTAGGTTTTCTCTGTAACTCGACAATCATGCTCACTATGCTATATATACAAGGTGGGCCAAAGGTAGTCATCCGATGTTGTATGGATCTAATTTTTCTCTAAATGAAAAACCTACAATTTTAAATTTTGAATTTGTTGCTTGCACCTTTAAAATTTTATTGGTCAAATCAAGAAGATGATATCAGCCAAATGGGTGCCGTCGCAATTGAATGCTGTACGGGATAATTTTATGGCATTCATCACTTCGACCAGAACTTCGGGCGACACATTTCCGCACTCGTGTCCAATGTTCTCCTTGAGGGCTTCCCGGATTTTGAGCTTGTTTACGTTAACACAGGACTTCATAAAAGCCAACAAAAAAAGTTTGGAACGGTTAAATCGGGCGATCTTGCAGGCCACTTTAAATCGCCAAAACGAGAGATAAGGCGGCCCGGGAGCGCCACCTTCAGAGTATTGGTTGTGACTCGCACAGTGTATGCCTTTACTACTTCCTGCTGGAACCACATGTCTTTCAGTCCTAATTCGTTCAATTGTATCAAAAAAATCGGCTTACATTAACCTATATTACGCACTGTCCACTGTTGTCGTTTGACCAGTGGCATTTTCGAAAAAAAACTGTCCAATGACTCCTCCAGCGTAAACAGCGCACCATGCGGCCACTTTGAGCGGTTGTTATGGCTTCTGGTGCATCACTCGTGGAATTTCGGCGCCCCAGAAGTGATAGATTTGTTTGTTTACGTACCCGCTGAGGTGGAAATGAGCCTCATCGCTCATTATGATTTTGGTCGAAAAATCGTCCGCTTCGGCCTGGACATTGAAGATGGCTTGTGCGGTGGTTACACGCGTTTGGCGGTCGACAGGCAGGAGCTTGTGCACAGACTGGACTTTGTACGAGAACATGCGTAGGTCTTTTACCAAAATGCCCTTCAGGGATGACCGGCTGATGGCTTATTGCGAGGCACGGCGTCAGACGAAGACGAATTGTCATGCAAAAATTAGACACGATTATTCCGCGTTCCTGGGAAGTGTATCGCACCATGGCATGTTCACTTGTATTCTACGTCTGTGTAGTTCACAAATGTCAAAACAGATTTGGCATTGGCCGCCAGTTGCAAAAATAAGAGTATCTTTTAGTATGGTAATTTCTTTTGGCCCACCTTGTCTATGTATATTTAACTGTTTTCAGTGACAGTCGAAGGTATTTTTTAAAGTTAATAAAAACCCATGTTTTTACTTTGAAATCTTAATTAAATAAAAGAAAAATGCTAAAGTTTATTTTGTTTTGTTTTACTTTAGGCTTTTTTTTTGTGCTGTTTTCAACGATTTTGATGCCATTTTTTTATACCTTTTTTAAAAATTTAATTTCACTAATTTGCCCTGCTTATCACTACGTGAGGGGTATAACTCTATTTATTCAATTATTAAATTATTAAATATATAAGCTTTGCTAAATTTTAAAAAAATTTTCGCTTCATGTTAAATACATCGGATTGAAACTCATTGTAGCGGACCTTATACTCTCGCTTGTGGCAATTAAAGATAACTTCCTATATGATTCACTCAAATATTGAATATAACGACTATATGTTGTTATTATATACTTTACTCTCACTTCATTACCTAAGTAGAAAACAAAAAAGTTAACGAATTAAATGGGAAGGTATGCTATACAAAAGAAAATTTCGAAAATTAGATTAAAATAAAAAAAAAACCCAAAACAACTTCACCTTAATTGAATTTATATTTTGTTGTTGGATTAATTAATTGTGCGGATTTGTCAGTCACTATCTCGCAGTGGTCGAGTGAGTATCGCCCGTTCACTGCGAAGACATTTTTGAAGAGTAATGATTTTTACGTAATTGCTCATTGACAATTTTGTTCAAAGTTCGGTATTCGGCGAATACGTGATGAACCGAGTGTTTATTTAATTCGTTCGCGGTTGCAGAGATTCTACGCAAATGCTTCGATCTTTAAGGACTCCCAAACACATTGAAATGGTTAAAAGCAGATTACGTGAAAGTCCGTGACCTTTAATACGGAAGAGAGCAGCCTTAATTGGACTTTCAAAATCGACTATTCATGAAATTTTAAAAAAGGATCCAAAGTTCCATTCTTTTAAAATTAAAATCGTTCAGGAACTGAAAGAAAGTGACTTTGATTAACGCAAAAATTTTAGTGAAACGATGTTGGAGCGCTTTCGCAATTGGTTAACCTATTTTTTGAAGCAACTAGGCTCATTTTCACTTAAGCAGCCATGTCAACAGGCAAAGCTGCCGTTACTGGTCTCCAAGAACCCTCAACTCTCGATTGAAACACCAAAAACCATTGCATTGCCTCAGGATAACTGTTTGGTATGCCTTGTCCATGCATAAGATAATTTTACCATATTTTTTCGAAAATTCTCTTAGCCAGGCGACGAATGTCAATGGTGAATATTATCGACGTATGATTACGGAACTCTTTTGGCCAAAATTGCGATATCATCCATCGTACTCTTAACTCACGTGGTTTTAGCAGGATGGGGCGACTGCACAAACAGCCAAAGCTTTAATGAATTTGCTTCGGCAAAATTTCCTTCAAAAACTGATTCGTCTCTTTGGGGACATCCCATGGCTACGGAGGTTGCCTGATCTAACTCCCATGTATTTTTTATGGGGCTTCCTTAAAGAGAGGGTTTATAGTGACAATCATCAATCTCATGTGGCTCTAAAGGAAAATATTCGTCGAGAAATCAGCTCAATTGAACCAGTTTCCTGCAGCGTGTGGCGCAGAGCACAAGGCTCCGTTATGAACTGTGTGTTTAACTTGATATAAGATATCTGGATGACATGCTACTCAATCCGCATTTTCATTTTACGTTTTGCCTATTAATACTTTAAAATAACACAATAGTAGTTATAGAGTTACAGTTGATTGAAACGAAAACATATATTTTTCCTGTGGATACCTTCCCAGGTAACATCATATGGTGTAAAAGTTCAATGTGAGCGTTTTATTTATTAAATTTATTTTTATAGTTTTATTTGTTTAAAACTAAAACTGTTAAGGTCTAGGAGCTAAAGTGTTAGTATTTTAAGATGAGAAGAGAGTAAAATACAGACTAATAAACAGATTGGAATGAATAATCACATGTTAACTTGTTAACAAAACTTTTAAGCCAAGTCTATTAGTTGTTAAGCAAAACTTAACAATGAAATATACGCTCAATATTAACGGCAACAAGAATGTGGTTGCCCAGTCATTACTAAAACGTTTTCGAGCAAAACGTAATAATTGGCAAAAGTTAATAGAAGAAGAGGTTACAGAGTGGTGTGAGGTTAGCAATGATTTTAATAAATTAAATGCAAATTTATTTCCATTTCAGAATATAAAGAATTTAAATTGTTTATTTCAAAAACACAAAACTAAAGTTTTTAATATTTTTTTTATTTTTATAAGCATTTTCAACGTAATTCAAAACTGGCTGAATCATCAAAACGTTTAAAGTCTCAAATCTGGAGTTCTGTGGTCACGATATTACTAGTTAAGTGCAAAGGTTTACCTTTGGGAGAAGACGGCAATAAATTAAATGATATTCATATTAAATTTAGGTAAAATATTTAAAAAATTTCTTGACGTTTAACTCATATACATATGTAAGCCAATGATAAATAAATATTTTCACTTTCAGACTGGCCAATGAAAAATACAAAAGTAAATCCTCTTGGACTGAACGTTGGCTTGAACAATTCGATTTGCATCTTTTCGATGAAGATCAAAATTTAGAAATATCGCTGTGGAGTCGCAATACTATATATGGCAAGGCTTTGATTGATTTAAGTGTTTTTCAGCGTGAAACTACTCATGGCATATGGAAACCCTTTGAAGACTGTCCGGGCGAAGTATTTTTAATGTTAACGATTAGTGGCACAACTGCCCTGGAGACAATCAGCGATTTAAAAGCTTTTAAGGAAGATGTCCGTGAGGTAGAACAATTAAAAAATCGTTATCGTTGGCATCGTTCCTTACAAAACCTTCGTGATGTTGGCCATTTAACGGTAAAAGTGTTTGGCGCTCAAGGCTTGGCTGCAGCCGATATTGGTGGTAAATCAGATCCGTTTTGTGTACTAGAATTAGGGAATGCAAGACTACAGACTCAGACAGAATATAAGACTTTAACACCCACTTGGAATAAAATATTTACATTGTAAGTATAAGTTAAAAAGAGACATTTTATAATTGAATTTCTCTTTGGAAAGGAAAATAATAAAAAGATTTTAACTGTTCTTTCATTCTATAGCAATGTGAAAGATATAACCCAGGTCCTTGAAATAACTGTCTATGATGAGGACCGAGACCATAGAGTAGAATTTTTGGGTAAACTTGTCATACCATTGCTGAGAATAAAAAATGATGTCAAACGTTGGTATACGCTAAAAGATAAAAATCTTTGTACCCGGGCCAAGGGCATGTCACCACAGGTTTGTTATAATAATTGAAAGAAGTAAGATAGTTAGCACGATTTACTTGCTGTTAAATACTACCCTTTGCACAAAATGAACGCAGGTCACATGGGGTACTATCAATTAGGAAATTAAAGTACGAAATGCTTATTCCGGGGCGATATTTATCTGGGTATTGTGTAAAGAAATCGAGAGATTTAAATTTAATTCAGTTAAGTTTCTGGTGGCGTTATGTCATATATACAAAATGTTTAAACTTGAATGTTACTCCGAAAGGGCTTTTGTATAGGGTCTATGTCAAAGTATGCACTGATCATATTTAAATTCAATTTGGTATGTGGTGGTATAATGCTATTTGCAGGTGGGTGCAGCCTTTGTGAAGATACGACTATTTTTTTCATTTTTAATTGAAATTTTCTCAATTTCTAATAAAAATTTCCATTTTAATTAGAATTACTATACCCTTCACATAGTGATAGGGTATATATCACTTTGTCATTCCGTTTGCAATTTCTTTATTATTCATTTGCGACCCCATAAAGTATATATATTCTGGATCCTTATAGATAAGGAAGCCGATTAAGCGATGTCCGTCTGTCCGTCTGTTGAAATCAAGTTTCCGAAGTCAAATAAAAAGATACAGACCAGTTAATGGTGTCAAACTATTAAAAATATCCTGGAAACAATCGCTATTTAAAATCTGCAAAATCGGTTCACTATTGACCGAGATATAAGCGAAAACCCAGAGTAACCCATTTTTTTTAGGACAAAATCCGTACATACATCCCTATATATCTCAGTAAGTATAGTCACTCTTACCACAAAACTTGGCACGGATACTCCTAAAGAAGGGACCTAAATAATGGAAAAAATTTTTTTATATAGGACCAGGGAAAGGGGTATTTTTTCTACAATTGCACACATTTGGTAAAATATTTTATGCGCTATATCTCGTAAACTGTAACAGCTATCGACTTAAAATGTTCTACAAAATGTAATTGCACGCTAAGGGCTACGCGTTAAAGAAAAAATTTTTTGGGTGGGGGCAAAAAAAGGGGTAGCTCCCATACAAATTAACGGTTTGTATGAAATTTTCGATACGCTATATCTCGGAAACTATAACAGATATCGAAATGAAATGTTCTACAAAAAGTAATTGTACGCTAAGCCCTACAATTTAAAGAAAAAATTTTTTGAGTGTGGGCAAAAAAAGGGGTAGCTCCCATACAAATTAACGATTTTTATAAAATTTTCGATACGCTATATCTCGGAAACTATAACAGATATCGAAATGAAATGTTCCACAAAAAGTAATTGGACAACAAGGTCTACAATTTAAAGATAAAATTTTTTGAGTGGGGGCAAAAAAGGGGTAGCTCCCATACAAATTAACGATTTTTATAAAATTTTCGATACGCTATATCTCGGAAACTATAACAGATATCGAAATGAAATGTTCCACAAAAAGTAATTGGACAACAAGGTCTACAATTTAAAAAAAATTTTTTCGAGGGGGGCAAAAAAGGGGTAGCTCCCATACAAATTAACGATTTTTATAAAATATTCGATACGCTATATCTCGGAAACTATAACAGATATCGAAATGAAATGTTCCACAAAAAGTAATTGGACAACAAGGTCTACAATTTAAAGAAAAAACTTTTTGAGTGGGGGCAAAAAAAGGGGCAGCTCCCATACAAATTAATGATTTGTATGAAATTTTCGATACGCTATATCTCGGAAACTATAACAGATATCCAAATGAAATGTTCTACATAAAGTAATTGGGCAATAAGGGCTACGCTCTAAAGAAAAAAATTTTTGGTTGGAGGGTGAAGAAGGGATAGCTCCAATACAAATTAACAATTTTTATAAAATTTTCGATACGCTACTTCTGGAAAACTAATACAACTATCGACTTCGAGTATTCTACAAAAAGTAGTAATTAAATAATTCATACATTTTGGAGAAAAAGTTGGAGAAGAGCAGGGGGACTAGAACATCACATAACATTTTACAAGTTTTATTAACCTTTAAATATGAATAATGTCGAAAACTTTTAAAACTCTCGACCTCAAATCTTCTTCATTTATTTCTATTATTCATACGAACGTTAAAATTTTGTATATTTTTCTATGGACTTTAAAACTCGCACAAGGTTTTTTATTATATTATTTGCAGTACAAAATTACTCGGCTGGGTATATTTAAGGACCAATGTGAATATAGCGCTCTTACTTGTTTTAATTACAAATTGAAACTCTCAACTTTAAATAGAACTTTCCTAATTTCAAATGGAAAGTCTCATTTTCAATTGGAATTTTCAATGAAAATTCTCAGTCTCAATTGAAATTTTTTATTTACAATAAAAAATGGTGTAGGTATTTTCGAGATCTTTTGGGTAATTGTGATATATAAGCAGACCGTTTATCTAAATAATCGAAAATCTGGGCTTAAAGAAAAATACGAGTTAGGGCCTTTCTATATTAGGGTAACGATATATCAAATTGGCTTTTCATTTGCAATTTTCACCATATTTATTTGGGAGCAAAAAAACATGCTCAGCTGCTTAAAGACAGGAAAGTTAATTAAGACATGCTCGCCTCTACACATCAGGTCTGTGGAGTCGAGTCAAGTCTTATCAATAGGGGGTTTGAGTGAAAATATAAAAACATTCCTAAAGCAAATAAACCGTGTTTTTTAATTCTAAAAATAGAAATTCTAATAATATTGTTTTCCGACTTAAATGATAAACAAAATAAACGAAAAATCCAAATAATTTTTTTTTAAATATACATACAAAGTGGGCCAAAAGAAATCATCCTATTGAAAGATGCTCTTGTTTTTGCAAATGGCGGCCAATGTCAAATCTGTTTTGATATTTTTAATTTAGACAGATTTAGAATACAAGTGAACAAGCCACTGAAAACGCAGAATAATCGTGTCTATTTTTTTTTTTGTAACAATTCTTCTGTACTGATGGCGCAGCGCGAATTCCGTCACCGATTCCCCGGTTGTCCGGCACCGACTCCGCAAACACTGCGCCGTTTGGCCACCAGCCTAGAAAAGTATGGGACCACACGAGACTCGTTGGGTTGTCGCCAGACATTTTGACCAGATGCCGTGCCTTGCAATTAGCCATCAGCTGGTCGTCGCTAAGGCAGATTTTAGTCAAAGACCTGCGCGTGTTCTCGTATAAAGTCCGTGCATCGAATGCTGCCTGTTGACCGCCAAACGCGTGTAACTTACGCCCAAGCCATCCTCAATCTCGAGGCCGAAGTGGACGATTTTTCGACGAAAATCATAATGAGCGATGAGGCTCATTTTCACTCCAGCGGGTACGTGAACAAGCAAAACTATCGCCTCTGGGGCACCAAAAATCCACTAGTGAGGCACGAGGAGTCATTATTCCTGCTCAAGGTGACTGCAAAGTGCGTTGTTCAAGCTGGAGGAGTCAGCGGACCATTTCTTTTGAGGATGCCGCTGGGCAAACGACATTAGTGGACGGTGCGTGCTATAGGGTTATATATGTCAAGTTTTTTCTGCCGCGATTGAACAAATTAGGAATGAAGGACTTATGATTCCAACGGGACGGAGCAAAGGTGCACACTGCGTGACCCGATATTCTAAAGGCGGCGTTCCGGAGTCATCTCATCTCTCGTTTTGGTGATTGACATCTGCCTGAAAGATCGCCCTATTACACCGTTCCTGAATTTTTTTAGGGTTTTTTGAAGTCCCGTGCTTAGGTAAACAAGCTTGAGAATCTGGAACCCCTCAAAGCCAACATTCGAAACGAGTGCGGGGATCTGTCACCCGAAGTGATGAAAAATGCCACAAAACGTGCCTGTATAGCAATCAATTGTGACTGCGCCTATTTGGCCGATATTATCTTCTCGACTTGACAAATTTAATTGTAAAGGTTTAGGTAAACAAAATCGAAAAATAGAATCGAAAGTTTTCGTTTAAAAAAAGAAAATAGAGCCAAACAGCATCGGATGACATCTTTTGGCCTTGTACGATTAGTAGGCATTTTTCCAAATAAATATTTTCGAAATTCGAATAAATTTGTTTATCTGATTTTGCAAATATGTTTATTAAACCGCAGTTAGACAAAAAAGTAATTGATTCTGTTGAACGTTTGACTCATTTCGGTCCTATAAATAAAATTGTAAAACTGGATGAATCAGATGAAGACTGTTTTTTAAATAAAAAATTTGTGAAGTCTTTTATGAGTATTGAACAATTGCCATATCAAATATTGCTCTACCTCCTAAAAACTATATATAATTAACTATATCTCTGGGAACAAAGGCAGGCAGATATTTACCAGCATCATGCATATTTCTATCAATTTATTGGTTCAAGTCCTGCTTTCGATAATCACATTTTACAGAAAAAGTTTTAATAAGAAAACACCCTCTCAAATTTTGATAGGAATTTGTTAGTTTTCTTACCCGAAAACCATGTTAACCCTCCTCTCAAAAGTCACCATCACATCCAAACATTTTTTACCTATAAAATAAATAGTGGTGTTTGGGCATGACCGGCAATACTTTCTTACATGATTTTTGTTGTGTTTTGTAATTGCAACAAAAACAACATGTGAACATTTCAAACAATGTATGCAACTGTGCGTGTTTAAATATGTTTAATAAACAATTAATTTTGAGTCATTTATAATTTGCTCTTTTAGATTTTATTGGAAATGCATGTGGAGTGGAGTGAAATACGAGCCATTTGTCGAATCTTACAACCTAAAGAAGAGAAGTTAATACAACAAGAGGCTAAATTTAAAAGACAACTATTTCTACGTAACGTTAACAGACTGAAAGTGATAATAATGCATATACTTGATGCTGCCAGATATTTGCAGTCAGTACAATCATTCATTACTCAGTGAACAAATAAACATATTTTTTTTTTTATTTTAAACAGGTCTTGTTTTGAATGGGAAAGCCCTTTAAGATCGGCCATAGCTTTTGTTCTATGGATTTTAGCTTGTGTTTATGGCAATTTAGAAACCATTCCACTAGTGTTATTGTTAATTATATTAAAGTATGAACAAATTTTTGTTAAAATATTTAGTAAAAATTTTAAAAAATGCTAAAATTATTTTTGTATTTTTATTATCTTTTTGTAGAAAATGGCTAGTAAGATTAATAACCGGGCAATCAGATGTTGGTGGCGGCAATTATGATTATGACTATGATGAAGACGATGAGGATGATAAGGAGAAAGAAGAGAAAAAGTCAATTAAAGAGCGTTTACAGGCCATACAAGAAGTTTCGCAAACTGTACAAAATACTATTGGTTATTTGGCTTCTTTAGCAGAGAGTACTAAGAAGTATAATAATAAAATTAAAATCTTTTTTTTATTACAGAGTTGTATTTTTATAATTTTTTTCGTTTTATATTTTAGCACTTTTAATTTTTCCGTCCCTGAATTAACCTGGTTGGCAGTGGTTTTGCTAGTTGGTGCTGTAGTAGTGTTACATTTTATACCCATTCGTGTATTATTATTTTTATGGGGTTTTATGAAATTTACCCGCAGGATATTGAGACCAAATACTATACCAAATAATGAGCTACTGGACTTTTTGTCACGCGTTCCAGATGATGAGGAAATTGTAAGTAAATTAGCTGCTAAATCAACTAAAGGGTTTTTATAAAAATAATACTTCTCCCATTTAGAATCAATATCGCGAATTACCGCCCTCAACAGCAGCCGAAACTTCTCGTAATAATCCAAAGAAAAAATTTAAAGCATCATAGTCCATAGCCAGCACGGATGATACCGATATAGTGATGGACTTGTATAAAGCGGGAGAGACATCAAAAAGCAACAAATCAGTTACTGTCTTGCCGCAACAAGTTGTCAATATATCGCAACGTTCAGTGCGCAATGTTTCTAGCATATTTAAGACCAACACCGATAATATTTGCATGACAGCATTTAAAAAATTAAGCAGAAGTATACATAAATCAAATGACAAATTAGATTAGAAGCAAATATTTTCTATAAGAAAAAAATTTGTAAATGTTTTCCGACTAAATATCAAATATCCCTATTAGGCTTAAAACAAAATTTTTTCACATTTACATTTAAATCGTTACTCTTTGCACTTTAAGTACTTAACACATGTAAAAAATGTTTGTATCATACACCTCAATTTAAATCCATATTTTTTTTACTAAAGGTAGTGAAAGAAAACCATTGTATTATAATGTAAGGTAATTGCTGTTTTAATATTTTGAGTTTCCCATTTCTAAACCGGGTACACCAATACAGGTAGTGCTAAGAACACAGCTTATAACAAGGCGAATTTATTGACCATGTGGCGCTACAGCATAGCTGGGCTACTTTTTTTCCTTAAAGAGCTGGGTTGTCACATCAGCTATTGAAAGCCACAACAAAAAAAAACCAAATTTATTTTCTCCTCGTTTTAGTTCTTGTCTAATAACCATCACCTATTAGCAATTCACCTTGGCTGATTATGAATTCGATTAGATATTTTGTGCAAGTGAATGGCAACCACATACTTGGTAGGAGTTATACGTTTGTAAAGATGTCTGTAATGCCCAAAAATAAAAGTCTGAGACCCATCATCAAGCATAACGATCGATTTAGAATGACTTCCTGAGTCCACTTAAGCATGTCCCTCCGGCTAAGTGTCCGTGTATTCTCTTGTAATCAAAATACAGGTTTCAAATTTAAAAATATTTAAATAAAGTTTGGCGCAGATAAGTTTATTTGCCACTGGCAGGAAGCCTAGTGTTTGTAGTGATGATCGGTAAATTTTTTTACATAGCCCCCATTAAAATGCCCTACCGGAAGAGGCATTCTGGGCTTTACTAGACTGAACAAATTTTAATAATTCCCTCCCAGAATAAGCATTTTGGGCTATAACTATTGCGATTATGACTTTATCTTCTTAATAGATTAAAGCGAAAAACTGTTTGCTGGGTTTTCAAAAGAACTCTTGAATGTTTTGGTTTGTTAATTGCAATTCTCAGTTAGTTTATTAAAGTTATTATACAAAGGCAGAAAATAGTCATGAGTTTATTCAAGAATTTGATTAAATCCTATTGACGATTTGGTGTAAGAACCAAATAAATGCACATTGAAAAACTTTACCCATAACAATCCCTATAATTTAATTTTAATTAGGATAAAATCCTGAAAAATATTTTAAAATCGTTATAACTTTTTTTAATGTAAAGCTTCAGTTAAAAATATTTTATTGTTTTTTGAGCTTAAAGCACTAAGTTGGAAAATATTCGGTACAGAGGAAGAGATTTTTTGAGTATAAGGGCAAAGTCTATCAAAACTAGGCATAATCAGTTTTGCTT
Source organism: Melanophora roralis (assembly GCA_963583895.1). Taxonomy (NCBI): domain Eukaryota; kingdom Metazoa; phylum Arthropoda; class Insecta; order Diptera; family Rhinophoridae; genus Melanophora; species Melanophora roralis. The sequence continues at coordinate 57,174,271 of OY757191.1, forward strand.
TTCCCATTACCTACTTACTCAAATGGCTATTGTAGAACGTTTGTTCCAATAGCTGAACTTAGAATTGATCTCCGGGCGCTTCGATCTTCTGCGCTTCTTCTACAATTTCTAACACCATGTTTCGAAATATCTTCCTCCATTTGATTCTTCCATCGGAGTTTTTGTCTTCCTCTTCTGCGTAGTACATCGCTAGGTTCGCATTCAAAACACCTCCTAGCTGGAGCATCTTTATTCATTCTGACAACATGACCTAGCCAACGTAAAAGTTGAATTTTGATACGTGTGACCATGCCAATGTCGGCGAAGAGCTCACGGGTCATACCACACCGGTATTCTCCATCAATGCATATTGGTCCATAGATTTTCCGAAGAATCTTCCTCTCGAAAATTCCAAACACTGCCTCATTTGCTTTCATAAGTACCCATGCTTCAGAACCATAAATAAGCAGAGGTAGTAGATATCAGTGTCTTGTAGAAAGTGATTTTTGTTCGTCGGGAGCTGGTTTTACGTTTTTACTTCTAAATTAAAAGTAGCATCTATGAGCTAATATTGTTCTTCATTTTATCTCACAACTGATGTTAACAAAACGGCGGTGGCGAGATAGATAAAATCGTTGACTATTTCAAAGTTGTATTTTTCAACTTCCACCGTCTGCCCAAGACTTCTGGACGTCTTGCGCGTTGAAACCACCAACTTTGTAAGCGAGTAACATGCGCTGCTTTTTGAATACAGTGCCAGTTCTATTCACATTTGCATCTCATATAACCTTTTCTAAGAGGATATTAAAAAGGTCACACGAAAAATGTATCTTTGTAAAAATATTCCTGCGTATCTTAACTGAGGCCTGCGTATCAGTTAAGGTCGTCCTGTAGAGTCGCGCTAGTTTCGCAGGGAAACCAAACTCAGACATAGCTTGAATCACTTTTGAACGTATTGGGGCTGTCGAAAGCGGCCTTATAGTCTTAAAATAGATGAAGTGCGTTGATCTGCCATTCTTGGGATTTTTTAAGGATGTGGCGTAGTGTGTATATCAGGTCGATGGTGGATTTTCCAGGTCTAAAGCCGTATTGATTTATCTTAATTATCTCGTCGACTTTTAATTTCAATCTTTCACACAATAGGTTAGGTTAGGTAGAACAGGCAGCCCTTGAAGAAAAGTATAGGATACAGCTCACTCGGGTCCGCTTAATTCGGTTCTTTGTGTTACCTGGAGAGGCAGATAGGATAGGCTGAGAAGGAAGGAAAAAAGAAGTTTAGAGAAGGATAAGAAAGAAAGAACAGAAAAATGAAGCAAACTTTCCAGGGTCTCTGGTGGGAATCGAACCCACAACCACCAGACTGGTAGACTCGTGCACTAACCACTGATCTACCGGGGCACCCATCTTTCACATAATACGCTGGATAGAATTGTATAACCAATGGAAAGGATACTTATTCCTTTATAGTTGGCACATACTTTCTTGTCTTCTTTTTTGTGCACAGGACATAAAACACAGATGTTAAAATTCTCGAGTATGCATTCCTCTAGCCCGATTGTACAAACAAGCTGATGCATATGCCTTATCAACATGTCGTCTCCGCTCTTAAATAGTTCGGCTGGCAATCCATCGGCTTCTGCTGCATTGTTATTCTTAAGCCAACTCCATCATAAGTGTCCTCCCAGCATAAGCCGTATCTACTAGATCTTTCTCACATAATTCTCTATTCTTAAAAAAGTCATGAATGCATTTGGGACTATGCCACCAATCGTCATAGTGAATTAATAAAAGCGCATGTATATAAGGTGGCCTTAGTTCTACAAAACAAACTAAATCATCATATAAATGTTAGACAGATAAAAAAAATTCAAAAATTCTTTACTCACACTCTTTGAGCTTTTCTTATAATACTACAGTTGTTGTTAGTAAACAACCAAAAAATACATAAACATAAACAAATTTTGACATATAAATAACGAAATACTGTTACACAGCTGATAAGCCAAGGCCACCTGATATGCATACGCATTAGAGGCGGTATTAAAAATGAATTGCTTAAAACATATATTTTTTGTAGCTCAAATTTTGCACTAAAAGATAATTTTAAAGGTATAAAGCTTTATTTAGCATATTTGTAAATCATTTTTTTTAACTTTGCGCAAAAAGATGTTTATGCACAATTTAATCTTTCTTAATTAACTAAAGCTTAAACTACTTAAATGTTTTTTGCTTAATAAACTTATATAAAGTAAGTAAACAACCAAACATCCCTCCATTATTAAGTCTTAAAATATTTAAATTTTTTTTAATTTTTTATATTAAGTTAATTTATTTATTGATATAATTAAAATTTGATATATAAAACATAGGTTTTAAAACTGGTTAATTGTATTTTAAACGTTATTTTTTAAAAAAATGCAACACCTTTTTTTGTGATATTTTTAAAAAAATTAAATATTAAATATTTATAACAAAAATTATAAATTTTGCTTAACTAATATTATTACTTTTTTTTAATGCCTAAGCTACATAATGAATTTATTAAAATTGATTTCTCAAAAAAGAATTTCAATTTAATTGCCTTTTACCTAAAGAAAATGTTAATTATAAATGAAAAAAAATCTATGCAATTTATTAAAGATTAATAAAATTTTTAGTTTTAAATTGATATAAAATAAAAACTTAATTGTAATGTTTTTTTAAAGAAATGAAAATATAACAATTACAAATTAGTAGTTAGAATTTGTAAAAAATTATATATATCTGGCAATGCACTTTCAGTTACTCATAAACATTTTACTCAGTCCAAATTACCCACTTATTGCAAAATGTATTATTAATTAGGGTGACCATTTATATCTAGTTTTGGAAATCAGTATATACGCTTTTTTATTAGTTTTTAAAGTCTAAAATCATTAATTCAAGCAATCGACTTTAAATCGCTTTAAAGTAGTATAAATCACAACCGCCCGCCTGTCTGAGTGTCAAATTTTTATTTGTTTAAAAATATGAAATATTATTGCATTAACATTCAAAAATAGTATTAATTAAAACTTGTATTGAATACATTTAATTATGTAAAACGTCAAATAGGTTTTAGAAAAATCTTTTCCTAATACTTCTTTTGCTATTAGAAAAATTCAATTTAGCTTGGCTTTAACTTAACAATTCTTTCTATGAAAAAAAGATCCTAAAAATCAGTATAAAAATATAAACATAATCAGTACACCAAATGAAAAATCAGTACATGTACTGATGAAATCAATACGCATGGTCACTCTATGTTTTATACAAAATGAAACGTACCTTCAAACTTAACAACAATAGTTGTGTTCCAGATGCATAACGAAATAGTCCAAACTTACACAAATTTATCCGAACTTACCCAAAAGTGGTGTGCAACAAAGAGAGCGTATAAGAGAGTATTTATTTATCATTTTTTGTACAAATTTGCCCGAACTTTTTCTTTGAGAAAGTTCGGACAAGAATTTAAAAATCAGCTGATCACTTTTATTATTTTAAAAATAAAAATATACTTTAGTGATTTTATAAATACAACATTAACATCATTGGAAGTGGCCGAAAAAAAGTTAGTAGCAATCTGTAAAAGCATACAACTTAAATTTTTTTGAAATATATTAAAAAAAACTTTATTTCTTTTGGAAAATGTCCAACTAGTTCTTGAATTTTAAAAGTGAACAAAACCAACTGATTTTAAAGTTCTAGCCCGAACTTATCCAAAGAAAAAGTTCGGGCGAATTAGTACAGCAAGTGAAAATAATTATTCTCTCATATGCTCTCTTTTTTGCACAAACGTGGAACGCTTTTGAGTAAGTTCGGATAAATTTGTTTAAGTTCAGATCATATATTTCGTTACGCGTCTGGAACACAACTAATATTTATTTTTTGAATGCATAAATAAATATATGTATTAACAAAATTTAAGAAATTATACAACAAATTAACGATACACAAACAAAATATATTTATAAGTATTCTCTTATTCTTTTATTATAAACTAAAAAAATCTATCTCTTTCACAAAAAATTTTATTGTATATGTATATAGTTAAATCATCTAAGATTCTTCCTAAATTTAATAATAAATATACAAACATTTAAAAAAAAATAAAAATTTTCAATTTTAAAAAAAAGTATTTAAGATTTGTTTGTTTTGCTTTTATTTCTATCTTTTTACAAAAGAAAAGATTTACTTTTAAAACCATAAAAAAACAGCGGCCAAGGTTACCATACAACGTCTCCATTAAGGCGCTTTTAGACGAGATGTATTTTACTTTTGTAAGTTTCGCAGTTCATTTCTAATTTCGAATGTAATTTATGAGATAATTTATGATTTCAGCTTTTTTAAATAACAAAAGTTATTATTTAAGGCCAAAAAAAAGCATACCCATAAAAAATTAAAACTCTTTTAGATATATTTTTTGGCATAAGTATTACGGCTCCCCCAAGAGAGACAAGTTTACTAATATGTATAATAGAAATACAATGTAGAAAGTTTGAGGTGGAGAGTTTTCGACATAATTTATATTAAAAGTTTAATAAAAAATGTTAATTTTTATAGGAGGTTCTAGTCCCCATGCTCCTCTCCAACTATTTTTTTCCCAAAATGTATAAATTTTTTGATCATTACTTTTTGAAGAACATTCGAAGTTGAAGTTTCCCAGATACAGCATCTAACAAATTTTATAAAAATTGTTCATTTATATGGGGGGCTCCCCTCCCTCTGCTTCTCGCCAAATAATTATTTTTCAAAATGTAGGTCTTCTGGTCCAATTACTTTTTTGTAGAACATTCGAAGTCGATAATTTCCGAGATATACCCCGTCGAAAATTTAATAAAAATTGTTAATTTTTATGGGAGCTACCCTGCCCCTACACAAAAAAATTTTCCCCAATATATAGGTCTTATTGTCGAATAACTTTTTGTAAAACATTTGAAGTCGATAGCTCTTACACTTTGTAAGGTTTAGCCCATGAAGTATTTCAAAGAATTTGTTGTGCAATTGTAGAGGAAATACGCCTTTCCCTGATCATATCTGAAAAATATTTTGCTCTCATGTAGGTCCCCATTTTAAGAGTATCCATTCCAAGCTTTGTGGCAAGAGTTACTATAATTACTAAGATACATACATATATAGGGATATATGCACGGATTTTGTGGAAAAAAGAGTTCGCTTATATCTCGGTGAATAGTGAACTGATATTGCTGATTTCATAAAACGACTTTTTCCAAAATATTTCTAATTGTTTGACACCAGTAACTGGTCCGTGCTACTTCATTTGATTTCGGAAACTTGATTTCAACAGGCGTACAGACGGAAAGGGTGACAGACGGATAGATGGACATGGCTAAATGGACTTCCCCATATATAAGGATCCAGAATATACTTTATGGAGTGAGTCGCATATGGATAATAAAAAAAATTACAAACGGAATGACAAACTGATATATACCCTTATCACTATGTGAAGGGTATTAAATGGTTTAGCTCATAAGAAATTATGATATTTTAACTTTATAATTAATATATTTACATATAAATATACAGTATTTGTAAACTATTAAATCAATGTACATAACCTAAAATGTCTGAAATTTTAATACATCATCTATGGATTATTTTAAATTTCAAAGGGGATGCTTTCAGTTTTTATATGTTAAATATTGAATTTGTTCTTCAATTTTACTGTTTGCAAATCGTAAAAAACTACACATAAATAATCGGTACAGATAAATTGTTAAAAAAATATATATAAAAATATTTGTAACATATTAAAACTTTTTAGGAAATTATTTTAGGGTCTAATTACGTAAAACGCAACCACAATAACATAAACAATTGTACAAAAAAAACTAAAATTTAAAAAACTTTTTGAAACATTTTGTTATTGTTTAAGGACGTTGCGTTTTAGGAAATAAGGGGTTTAAAATATTTGAGTATGAAATTTAAAAACGCGTTTAGTATTTAAATATAGATAAGTAGAGTTCAAAATCGAGTTTTATGGGCCACAGACTTATGTGCTATTTTTTTAAGCCAAGTAGTGATCATCTGGATACGAATTAAATGTATTCTGTTGTTGTAAACAATAACAAAATACATATAATTCGTACGCAGACGATTACCACTTGGCTTATAAAAACAGCACATAAATCTCAAAATTTTCATAAGTAAACATGTAATGCCTTCGTTAAACCAAGAATTTTTCTATGTTTTCTATTAAATTTGCTGAATTCTTAGAAAAGTTAAGCCATTAATGCCACGACATTACCAACAGATCTTATGACCTGTCTATTATAAATAGGTCTTTATGTTTATTGTTTTACAATCCCTAAATTTATTTAATTTTAAGTTACTTCTTATATTTTAGTTTATGGAAAAAAAAGATACACATAATCAATAAGGTACCTAGATAGTAACATTCCCTAAATACCTTTACAAATATGCTACAAGTTTTGGGAAATTTTTCGAACCTATAAATTTATAAAAGAAACTAAATACACATGTTTAAATAATGTAATATTTTCTTGTTTTTTTTTATGAAACAGAATCGCGATATTTGCAACACTGATATTTATTTAAACAAATTTTATGTACGAAAGCACCAGTTGATTTTTTTTTTCTTATAAACTTGTGTAAGGGCAAAAGCTTTAAAAATTTTGTTGGCGTACATATGTTTGCTTATTTAGGCAAAAGCTTTTATTGGTTACACTCACAGAAATAAAGTTAGTAAATTTAATATCCAAAATTAAGCGCTGTGTACAAAAAAGTTCACTAGAGATGGTTGATAACGGAAGTGCATACGGATCACCGGCTGCAATCGTGCTTTACAGTATTGTATAATTGTTTTTTCAAGTATAAACAAAAACATACGTTTATATGATTATTAAATTTTATTGATAAATTAGTTATTATTTTTGACCTGGGTAGTTTATATGTAGGGGTGGTTTGTTACGGCTTAAGGTCATTTATTAAAATAAAAATAAAACACAAAGATATTTGTGTGTATGTTTCTGTACATACATATGTCTGTGTTTTTTTACTTTTATTTTTGTTTTTGATTTAATTTTGTTTTTCCGATATTTCGGTCAACTTTGTCGACCATCATCAGGGATCTATTAAAATACAATAACACAAAACATAATTAACATAAAAACACTTGATACTTTTTACAAAATTATTTTTACAAATTATTTTTAATAATGTTAATAAATATTTACTTTTTTAATATTTCTTAATATATTTTTTTATTTTTGTAACATATCACGTCTGTTTCTTTGAGTTATTTTTCTGTCAACTAATGTTTGTTTTCGTTTTGCTGTGTTTGTCTACTGTATGTCTGTATAATTGAGCGCATTTTTCTGTGTCTGTTTTGTAATTGAGTCTTATACTTGGCGGGATATTAAGTATGTGTAACATCTCCATCATTAATCTCTTTTTATAATTACTTTCTTGCTGTAATACTCTTATGTTGTTAAGGTTTGGTGTATGGCCTGTTCTCGCACAGTGGGCCGCTAGTGCAGTTTTTTGTTCAATGGGTTTATCTGTAGCCTTCTGGTCCGATTTATGTGAAGCAAGTCGTGTTTTTAGTTTTAAATTTTAAATTTTAATTTTTAAATTTTACTTTAAACAAAAACATACCCTAAAAAATAATGCAACAATACACGAAAAAAATATCTTGTTTTTTTTCGTAGAATATACAAAACTTTCGTACATATTACAAAAAATTTATAAAAAAAGTTTTATAATTTTACGACAGTAACGAACACTTTTCGTAACTTTTTTTATTTATATATTACACGAAAGTTTTCTTTAAATTACGAACACAATTTTGGATCAGAAATTCATAATTTCTTAAAAATAGATAATTTTATAAAAAAAAAACTGCAAGTGTTGTAATTTTTTTTTTGTATTATGAAATTACTTTCTAAAATAATATTTTTGTTTTACAAAATATACAATTTCGTATATTTTACGCAAAGATTTCGTGGTGCAAAATAACGAAAGATTTCGTAGAATGTACGAACGAATTCATTCATATGTTGCATGGGTTGTTTTTAGTGTATATGTGTATAATTCTTGCATGAAAAGTGAAAACTAACGTATATGAAAATTGCATATTTATCTTTCTATTAAATAAGTCCTATATAATTTGAGTTTTTGCCGCTTTGCAGCCGGTAACCGACATGCTTTGCTTCTGTTTAATTTAAAAACACAATAATTCTTTGCTTGCCCTAAAAATTAAGTTATTTTAGATTTTAATTAAATGCGCACACATTTATGCATACAAACACAGAAGTATATACATACATACGTACGTACATTTAGTATATTCACATATCGCCCATTCGCTTAAACAACGTCATAACTCAAAAAAAGCCATTTCGAAAAAAACACAGCTAAAGTTTTTAATTTGCTTACGTTAACTAACGTAAAAAATTGAAATAATTTAAAGGTGAAATATATAGACAGTATAAAGCATAACATAACAATTCTGCATCATAAGCTCAAAAAATGAATTTTTGTTGTTTTGGCAAATGAGCGACCGATATGTGCATAAAAGACCTAAAAGAAACTACTGACGAGTGGTAATTTTCTTAAGCTTTAGACCAGCTAACTAACAAGGAAATATTTTTTTCGCAAGTTTGGTTGTAATCTTAATATAGAATTGCACAACAACAAAGCAACTGAGTTGAGTTGAGACAATTTACACAAAATATAGCGCTTTCCCTTCTAATACCCACATTACATACGTGCTAAGGGTATGACGGGTTTTATGCAGATGCTTGCAACGCCAAAAAATAATAGTCTGAGATAAAAACAAGTCCATCCGTCCGTCAGACTGAGTGTCCATAGATCGCAATATTAAAGATATTTTGATGAAATTTGACACAGAAAATTTTTTGGGTACTGTTGCGAAGTCTGTTGTTTCTAGCGATGACAGATCCAATTTTTGCTATAGCTTCCGTATAAATGCGTTTTTTTTTGTGTTTCTTATTTTTAATAAAAACCGAATATATAGCGTCTTTTGGTATTATTTTGTACTTTTTTCATAAAACATAGAGTGTTAAAAAATAAACATTTTTTCTCCCCAATTGCATTCCAATTAGCATTAAAATAAATAACCAGTTATATAAGCAGTTACTAAATTAAAAAAAGCTTAGTAGTTGCAAACGCTTCTTCGAAAATACTTAATTCTTTACCCGATTACTGTCCCAAAAATTAGTTTTCTGGGTAGTCAATTTTCATGTTAAATGTACATATATCTATAGCAGGAACTATTGTCTGGGTTGCATGGGGCATGGGATGTCTGTAGTGCCGGTGAAAATTTCACCCAGTACAATTTTAAGGAGTTTAAGTAATGAGCTATCATTATTTTATAAGTTACAAGGTAATGAAGCCGCTACTTTAGAAAAATTAACTTTTAGTAAGAGCGTTAGTAATTACATTTGTAGGTATATATGCAAAAAAATGTGAAACAGACTTAATAAAACGTTTTTGTTTTAAAAACTTAAATTTTTTTATTTTGTTTAGTTAATCATTGACAGCTTGTTACTAGATTGATTTTTGTAAGCACATTTGTATGCAGGGGTCGTGAATTTCGGGGCAACTCAAGCAAAAATAACTAGTGTTTTTATTTTTAGCGTATTTTTGAACAATTTTTATTTTCTAAAATTTCCTTTTTGTTTATTAGGCTAATTGGTTCAATTTTATTGTGATAAGATTTAATTGAAGAATTATTTTTGAAAAAGTTTAGTTTCCCGATATTAGCCGAGTGGAATGCATTTTCAGAGCCCGCTACAACTCCTCATCAGCACTCTTTGTTCGGTACTGAGCATTGGTAGTAAATATCTTCTATTTAACCCAAGTTTTATTGAAATTTGAATACGGAAATACTAATTTGTATTTTACACATACTCTTATTTATAATTGTCAATTCTTGGGTTAGAACGAAATTTACGGCCTGCCATTCATTTTTCCACATCATGGCAACACCTTTTCTTTTATATATTCTTCATCTCACCACTTTATTTTTGCCTTATTCATCTCTATTTAGATGAGTATGAAGGCAGCATGCTTTTGCATGCTTTAGTTTTGTCTCGCTTTTTAGTTATGTTTTTAAATTTAAATTTGCTGATCATTAGTCGTCAGCGAGTTGTTGACATGTTTTAATATTGCGGACGTATTTTCTTACACCATACCTAGTGCTCAGTACTGAACAAAGAGTGCTGATGAGGAGTTGTAGCGGGCTCTGAAAATGCATTCCACTCGGCTAGTATCGGGAAACTAAACTTTTTCAAAAATAATTCTTCAATTAAATCTTATCACAATAAAATTGAACCAATTAGCCTAATAAACAAAAAGGAAATAACTAGTGTTTGTTTATCTCCAAATTTACTGAATAGCCTTCTAGGTAATCAAAGGTTTTGCTGGGCAGAAGTGACTCCAAACAGTTCCAATATAGACATATCCTGCAGGGATCCAATTTTTTTATGTTTATTAAAAAACTCAATATTTCTTTTTATCTTTTACCAAATTTAATTATTGTTAATTTTCAGAGCGAATTTCTAAATATTTATGTTTATTTAAAAACTAAATACTCCAAATATTATTTTTGACTAATGGTGTTTTTCTTTCTGGCAAAAATGTTACATTAATGCTACCATTCGAGCGGGTTTATGTTCCATTCTAAAAATACATGCAAGAGTGTAAACAGTTTTCGTTTTCCTTTCTGAACATGTTGCACAAATAACTGGCAAGAGTGTAACATATCTTACCCCCAATTATATTGCAGTGTAACAAAGTACCACTTTTTACAGCTGTGTTATGTACGTAAATACTTTTTTATGCAGACGAGTTTTTAACACAGAGTGCTGTTTTTATATAAATCAAGACATTTTTCTGTTCCATTGAAACAAAAAAAATGGACAATTTTATAAGTGTGGGTGTAAAATGGTAAAAATATTACACATACTTATTGCAACATTTTTTTTAGAATGGAAAACACCATAAATTTAATTATTTATAATTAACAAAGCGAATTTCGCCGGGTCTTGCTTTTTTATAAATTTCAAATGAGTCTGTGTGTACGTATGTGAATTATTCTTTCTGAACTTGAGACGTTATCTATAACAAAAAGAATAAGATATTATTCACATAACGCCCACTAAATCAAAAACAGTCACAACTCAAATAAATTTTTAATGAGATTTTTTTTGTTTTCAAAAAATATGGTTCTAATTGTGAAACCAAATTTAGTTCAACAATAACTTAAATGAAGGTCTTGTGGAATAAAATGAAAACTATATTATTGCGTTTGTTGAGAATTTTATCTGGGAATTGGCTAAAGAAAATATATGATTCTTTGTGTTTTAAAAACTTCTGACTGCTTTTTATTTAGTGTGCGATATGTACATACCTTAGCATATAAAAATGTACACATGTATGTAGTTATACACCTTGAAAAATTATAGGAAAAAACATTTGAAGAATTTATTATTTTCTAAAAGCTTTTAATAACTTAAAAGGTGATTCGAATTTTTTTTAATGCAAATCATTATGCAAATAACTGAACTTAAAAGAAACAAACAAAAAGGTATTAAAAATCTAATATTTTACACTTTTATTATTTTCATATTTTTATCTAGTATATACACATTAATTAAATATTTTATTGCTTTTCTACACTATAAAATTTTACAAATTCTTAAATTATAAATGCATGTCTGGTTGGTAAAAGTTCTAATTGCTTAAAAACTTTAGAAATATTATTTGATTAATTTTTTTCTAAGTGTAATATTTTCTTTTGTTAAATAATTTAATCGTATTTTGTGTTCTTCATAAAATCGTAGATAACAGAGAAGTCTTTATCGCCCAAACCATGACTCTTAAGAGTACGATATATTTGATGAGCCATAGCGCCCATGGGAATAGGAGTGTTAGAAGCAGTAGCGACGCCGGAGGCCAATCCTAAATCTTTGGTAATGAGATCGGTTGAGAAACCCCCTTTGTAGTCGTTGTTGGCGGGAGCAGTGGGCGTAACACCGGGAACAGGATTGTAGACTTCAGAAGCCCAACAGCGACCGGTGGAGGAGTTAATGATTTCTGCAAATGTATGGGGGTTTAAACCCAAACGGATGGCCAAGTTCATGGCTTCAGAGACACCAATCATTGATATACCCAACATCATGTTGTTGCACAATTTGGCTGCCTGACCCATACCATAGTCACCACAGTGAGTGATGCGCTTACCCATGCACTCTAAAATGCTTTTGACAGCATTATATTCTTGGGCATTGCCACCAACCATGAAAGTCAAAGTAGCTTGTTCAGCACCGGGCACACCACCCGACACAGGGGCATCAATAAAACGGGCTCCTTTACCGCTGATCATCTTTTGCAATTGCTTCACTAGATTAGGATCAATTGTAGAAGAATCAATGAAGATGGTGTTTTTGTTGACACCATCAGCGGTCATTTCTTCATAAGATTTGTTGACTATATCATTGTTGGGTAACATGGTTATAACAAAATCAGATTTTAAGGCCAATTCGCTAGTTTTTTCATAAACTTTGGCACCCTTTGCCTTAAGGTTGTCACAGGCGGCTTTTGAAATGTCAAAGACATGCAGCTTGTGACCTTTCTTTATCAAGTTCGAGGCCATATGACCACCCATATTGCCCAAACCAATAAAGCCAATATTCTTAGCCGCAGCTTGACTGGACATGGCACGAACAAAGGTTTGGCCCATAGCATTAAAAGTGGGATTAATGAATACTAATCGCAGAGCCATATTTGTAATTATCTTTATGTAGATATTTTAAAAGACATCGATTTTCAACAGCAAATTTTAATTCAGTTATATAATAAAAGAAAGAAATTAGAATAAAACAAAATGCACGCACACATACTTAACAGAACCTTTTTACCAACCTGAGCGAATAAACCACGAACTAGCACTTTTAATGATCACACTTATTTGAATGCCAACAGCACACTAAATACTCGCATCTAGAAAATATACAACGTCACCGTCCTAAAACATTTCCATAAAAAATAAATTTTGTACACAGGCAACAAGTTGTTTAATTTAAAGCAACAACAACGCTATATATTCACAAACACACACACTTTAATGTATATACATACGTATACATATATCGTATCTACACCGGCCCCCATTTCGATACAACGAAAGAATGATAGAAACAAGTAATGATAAGAGTGCTACGAAATTAAGAGCTGTGTCTGTTTGATTCTTTAAATGTACTAATTTGAGGGAAGTTCTTCGGGAATATTTTTCAAGATGTGTATCATTAACGTACAGCATAAAGATACGAAAACTTTTTTCATATTAACAAGTAAGGGCGCTATATTCGGCTGTGCCGAATCTTATGTACCCTTTACATTGGCCTTTGAAACCCCGAACTGTTTTGATTTTTAATAATTTTTTTTATTTATGAAATAGTTTTATTTTGAAAAAGAGGTCGGTAGTTGGAGGGGTTTTTAATCTAATTTTTTTTTATTTTGTATGTCAACCCCCCTAGGGGGTGCAGATAGGGGGAAAGTTTGTTCTAGGAAAATGTTTAAAAGAGAAAATTTGTTGGGGTCGTTCCTACATTTGACCTATCCTAGGCCCCCGGGAAGCTGTAGAGGAGGATTTATTACAATTTCACCAAACTTGGTATGGGAGCCCCTTAACGATGGATATACTGTTAAGGTTTATTCTAGGAATATGTTTAGGAGGGAAAACGAATTAGGGTCGATTGTACACTTTATTTATCTTAGGCTGACTCTGGGGAAGTTATGGGCGTTTTTACATTATTTGTGTAAATTTTGCATGGCAACTTTATTTGGGTGATGGTAATAGGAGGTAAAAATGTTTTAGAAAAATGTTTGGGGCACAGCCGAATATAGCGCTCTTACTTGTTTTTAGCCTGTAATTTACCAGACTTATTCTTTATATAAAATTAAAAAAAACATTTTAAATAATAATGTAAAAAACATTTTATTTTCATTTACAATTGTACTTTTCAGCATGCATGCTTACCACAAAAAAGTACACAAAAAAGTATTAGTATTGTCATCACTATTGCACACAGGCAAATATCACCTCATCAAACAACTAATTTTACGCTCAGTGAGATAAAATACCATTTATTAATAAAAGAGCTAACTTATGTTGACTCTCAATAATCGAACACAATCATATTGCTCACTAGAAATAACCAGGGGTCGGAAATTCTCTTAATTATATGTTTGTTGCCAGCATTTTAAGGTTTACAAAAATAAGATATTTTGCCAGTCAACGGATTTGGAAGAAAATGGCTGAAAAAAGCAAACAAGAAAGTTTAGCTAGTCAAGCTCAGATTAAAACCTTCATTTTTTTTAAGATTTTAGTATGAACCAACATATGCAAAATAGGTTCGCGGATTAAGGTGGCTTTCATGATTGGGGTCAACATAATTTTCGGGTAAACACCTACAGTGGGAAGTACGGCCAATAATGGACAAATCTTTTCAAAATTGTTTAGGAATATTTATTTTTTAGTAAACCTTGTGCATTGTATATCTTTTAATACCTCACAAAAGGATAAATAATTCAATTGAGGATTATAAGTGCAGTTTGTATTTCGGTTCAGCCAAACAATACAAATTTGACCGAAGTTCGGGATAGGTTCGAATTCACGATCAGTCGGGCTTTAATTATTTTTTTGTATTTCTATTTCTTTGCAATTCCTTTACTTAAACATTTTGGGAATTTCCAAAATAAGGCTTCAAGATTTATAGACTTGTACGTTTTTCAGACCATATGGTTATTAGTATATATTTATGTCTGCCTGTCTTTCAAACAAAATTTGTCTATGTATACCCCGCCGGACACGGAGTAGTGTACTGCAAAAATAACTCACTTGAAGTGAGCTGACTACAAAGTAATTCAAAAGAATTCTGTACGTTTCCCTTCAGAACATAGTAGATATGTATGTATTTAAAATTGGCTAATTCTTTTTTGGTCTTAAAAGGTGAAAAGTTCTTTCTGTGTGGAATTCATATATTGCCAAATATATTAAAAAAAGGTCATAGCTAGCAATAATCAATACTTTGTTGTTCATGTTGTTAAAATATTTCCAAATTAGTCCTAATATAGTGGGAAAATTGTAAAAAACATACAAATTATTTGGATTATTCGATTTTATCGAGTTATTAAAAAATCTTAATCAATTTTTTAACTATAAAAAGTTTTCCAAACCAATTCATTATATGCTCGAACAAAACCAAAATGGCTTTAAGTTTATTTAGAGTAAACTAAGTATCCAACTGGGTAAATAAGTGCATAAGTACTCAGCGGCAAAGGAAGCATTGTAGATGGTATCTAGTGGTAGATTTTTATTTTCAAACTCAAACAAAGAGCATGTCATCCAGATGTCTGCCGTCGATTTGAACACACTGTTTAAACCAGAGCATTGCGTTCTGCGCCACACGCTGCAGTTAACTTGGTTCAATTGAGCTGGACCCCCTCTTTGAGGTATCCGCATTCATTGGAGTTAGATGAGCCGACCTCGGTGGCCACGTGTGTAAAGGATACGATGGATGAGGTCGCAGGTTTGGCAATAATAATTTCGTTATCATGCACCGATAATTTTCATCATTGACATTCGTCGCCTAGCCTCGATAATTTTCAAAAAAAATAATCCAATTATCTCATACGGGTAAAAGGCACACCAAACAGTTACCCTGGGGCAAAGCAATGGTTTTGATTTTTCAGTAGTTGTAATGGCACCTGTTGACGAACGCCGCTTATTTTGTAAGCGAGAGTGCAACCAAGGTACATTAAACAAGGTGGAAGCAACTGATCAGCTGAGTTTTTTATCCGCCATATTTTTTCTAGCTTTGCTTGGCAAATTGTTTTATGTTATATAATGGTTTTGTATACTGTGTGTATGTGTGATCGCAACATTTTTGACAGCCAAGCTGGAATTTAGCAATAACAAATTACATTTTAAATTTTTACAGGAAGCTGTTGTTGTAGGGACGAGGCCACCCTGTTATTCCGCCATCAGTGCAACTTTAATAACTAAAAAACTTAAATATTTTAATCAAATATAACAACATTGCACTGACTTATTCGTCGATCGCCGGCGTATGAAATAGAAATAAATCTATTGAGTTCGCCGCGTACAACAAATTTCAACGTACGTCGCTGTTATAAGCATTTTTATATACACAAAAATATGTTTTATTTATCCCGAAGCATATTCGCGGCGAAAAGTCCGTCGGACGTCCGTGTTGTGAAACAAAACACGAGAGGATCATCACAGATGCCAATGAAATATGGCTTACATTAGCGATTCCATTATGTGCATTTGTAACGCTGGGTACATATGTATGTATGTTCATGTTTTGCATTTCATTTGTCATCCAATTTAGTCATGTTGCGTAAAGACGTTCATTTGCACAAAACCGAAATATACATTTTGTCTTTATTTCAATTAAGTGTTTGAAAAATATGTACGTTTTTATTTCTTGTGATTTTAATACAGCTGAAGTAGTTTTGATTTAAGATAGTTATACAGTCCAACATTTATAAGTTAAAGACTTCGTACATACATAGGTATGTATTAAAATCTGCATTTAATTAGATCAGTTGTACAGAAAAAAATTATTCCCTTATTTTATTCAATAAACGAACTTATAAGAAACCAAAAAAACTAATAATATAAATGTCCTCATAAAAAATAGAGGTTTTTATAAAAATACATATAACGATAATTAAAAATTTTTTTAAAAAATTTATAAAAATTTAACGATAATTAAAAATTTTTTTAAAAAGCAGTATTTTTTCGTAGACATTTTACAGTTTAACGCTTTTTCCTCTCGTTTTTTCAGGTATGCAACAAAACTTAATTAGGGGTTGGTAGTCAGTTACTTGATTGCTTTTTTGTAAGTGGGGGTCATAAAATTCGGGACAACTCAAACAAAAATAACTAGCTATTCGGCCGAAAAGTAGTGTAAGCTGGGTAAGATTACCGAAAGAAAAAATTTCCCAAAAAGGCATATAACAACCAAAATATGAGAACCCAACTAAATATAGGCCAAAAGAGTAAAAAAAATATACAACAAAATTATTTATATATAAAAATCTTATCTTGTTAGTTAATATACATTTTAATCTGGGTATACAGCCTTAAAATTCATATTTGCAAACTAAAACTTTCCAAAAAAAATTTACAAAAAGTACTAAAAATTTGAAAAGGGCACAAAATTATCTTATTTATTTGTAATATCACTTGATTTTATATTTGTAGGATTTTTATCTTAAAAAATTTTAAAAGTTTCATATAATATTAGGTTGTGCCAAGTCTTATATACCCTCCACATTGGTCTTTCTGCATACCCAGCCATCAATTCTAGCCCAGTTATTTCGTACTGCAAATTTTATAATAAATATACTTTGTGCCGGGTTTAAAGTCGATAGCTATCCTAATTTTTGAAGTGAAAAGTTTACAAAATTTTCCCGAATTCGAGTCCCTGTCTTTGATATAGTGGCTGTATTGTGTGAGATACATATATAGAGATATATGCGCAGATTTCGTCTTAAAAAATGGGTTATTTTGGGTTTTCGCTTATATTTTGGTCAATCTTGAACCGATTTTGCTGATTTTAAATAGCGATTGTCTCAGGGATATTTCAGAATTTTTGATACTAAAACGTTTTTTGTCCAACTTTATTTGGCTCCCGAAACATGATTTCAACCAACACACAGACGTCCGACGGGCATGGCTATATCGACTTTCCTATCTACAAGGATCCAGAATATATGTAGTTGCAAATAAATAATAAAAAAATTACAAATTGAATCACAAACTGATATCTACCCTTATCACTATGTGAAGGGTATAAAAATTTTTTTAGACAAGTAAAGGAATTACGTAAAAAAAAATCACCCAACGTCAAAACAAATTTACCAATTTTATTTAAAGCAACTTGTTTGGTGACTTGGTTAAATTGTTGTAGTTTTTGTTTTTCTACTACATAAATATTTAAGGTATGAAGGTATTTTCTCCTAGGTCCAAAACTATTAAGCTACATACATATAACTAGGTATGTTGCTACGAACTTTCTGTGCAAGCGTTAAGATATTGATGTATATCCTAGCAAACAATTTAGAAAAAAGTCTAAGTTTAATTTAAATTTTATTTAACAAATACATTTTTTATTTTAAATTGAGTTAACATATGAAACTAGTAGATGTAGTTTGTGGAAGTTCAGAGCACAAAATAAAAATGTGGAATTTTTAATCCCTAACGAACTATGGCGACTAACTCTAGCACTTATTACTAAAATACAATTTTTTCTTAGATCACAAGGGGTGTATAAGCACTTGAACCCCTTGTGCTCTAAAATATATTAAAATTTGTTTTTCACATAGACCGATTGACCCAAATAATAGAAGTTTAAAATGAAAATTTTTAAATAAGTGTCATCACATTGTTTAGTTTTGATTATATGCATTTTCAGAATCCTATATTTAAGAAATAAATTACACGCGTTTACTCCACGGGCCCTTATTTATGGAGTGTAACCAAAGTTTTTCAATTATAGAAATTTACAAAAAAAGGTCCTACCAAATAATTGATTTGAAGATTGAAAGAAACTTTTGATGGGCTTTAGAGTTTAGCAGTAGTTAATACGGCATCTAAAAATTTAATGTCTAAACTTTCATAAGGATGAGCATTGGAAACTCTCAAACAGAGATGTTATGAATTGTATATGAAGGATGATATTGCACCATGGTAAACATTGAAGTCAAAAAACTTGGCAAAGCCGTGCAGTTACTCCAGCAACTTTTTTCAAAAACATCATGATACCAAAAAAATTCAAAAAATTCAAGACACTCAAAAATATTTGTTGCTAGGCTTCCATACATCAACTCTTGAATACCTCCTTTGTGCATCCCTTCAAGGAAAAACCAAGAAAGAAAAAAATATATGTCATGAAGGGCTCGAAACAGTATCCCAAGATAGAATGAAAGAAATTTCGGGATTGTCCAGTTAATTTTTGTAAAACATTTGAAGTCAAAAGCTTTTATAGTTTCGGAGATATAGCGTTAGGAAAATTTCATAAAAATTGTTAATTTTTATAAGGGCTGCCCCTTCCCCAACCCCTACCCAAAAATTTTTTCCCAAAATGTAAGTTTTGGTGTTCAATTACTTTTTGTAGAACATTTGAAGTCGACAGTTGTTATTATTTCTAAGATGTGGCGCATGAAATATTTCTTAAAATTTGTGCAATTGTAGGAAAAATACCACTTCTCCGGATCCTATTCGAAACAAATTTTTCCCTTTTCATAGCTAGGATTTGAACTTAGGATTCCCCAAACTGCAGCAACATCAAGGCTACCAAAGAACTTTGTTTTTAAACGTTAAAATATATTTAAAAAAAAAACAAAAAAATTTGCTGTTGATTTTTCAAGTAATCAGAATAGACTTGATTTAAAAAACCTAAGTACAGATCGTACTTAAAAATTTCAAGTAAGATTTTGGTTAAATTTAGGAATAAAATTCTTGATTAAGGAATATGTTTTTTCTTTCTGTGTAGTTTTTAAATTTTCTTTTTATTTTTTGTTAAATCAAACTTGCGACAGCCCCACAGGCAAAAGCAATAAAATAATTCCAAGTCTTAGCTTTAAAATAAGGCCTAAACTTTGATAACAAATAAGAAACCACTGCAATGCGTTGTTCACATACCTGTATGATGCAACTTTTTTTCTGCGAATTGTTTGCTGTAAATAAGCGTCAGAAGAAAACCTGTAAGTATTTCATAACTTTAGTTTAAATTAAGACAAAAATAAAAAATTTCAAATAGTTTTCCTTTTCAAACACTATAATTTATAAATAAAATATATTTGCTTTAGGATATTTTTTTAACAGATGTGAATAAAATTTAAAATTACTTTAGTTAAAAAATTATTTAATCTCCACTTAATTTTTACGTTTTTATTAAAATTATTTTTATACCCGTCACATAAGTAAAGAGGTATATATAAAGTTTTTATTTTCTTGTTCCTTTTAGACAGGAAAGTCGATTAGGCTGTTGTGGTTAAAGTCAATTTGAAGCCTGTAAGTGGTATTAAATTAAGAGAAATATCTGCAAGCAAATCGCCATTGAAATCCAAAAAGTCGCCGGTAACTGACTGAGATATAAGCCAAAAACCAGGACTACCTCGGTTTATTTCTCTAAAATTTGTTCATGAAAACCTCTACGGCTTCCCCCGGAATCGCCCCTATATGGGTGCAAAATAAAATCGGCTCCCATTAATATTTTCTCACAAACATTTTTGGGAAATATACTTACGCCTTTTTTCTAGCCAAAAACAAGGTTGCCATACAGAGTTAATCTTTTTTTTACATTTTTTTAAATCGCTTCCACAGCTTCCAGGTTGCTTCCACAAAGGTCAAATATAAGACCGGCCCCAAATAAAATTTCCTCCTAAATATCTTTTTGGAATATACTTACCCCCATCTCCAGGCCCACACACTGCTGCCATACAAATTTTGAAAAAAATAGGTAAAAAACCCCTACAACTACTCCGTAATCACCGCTACGGAAACAAAATGTATCAATGACCCCCATTAGTTTTTCCTCTAAAACACATTTCTTAAACATATTTAACCCCTATCACAATCACCTAAGGGGATTGTCATAAAATTAACAAAAATTATGTAATAGCGCCCATAATTTCCCCAGAGCTGGCCTTAGAGAAATAAAGTGTACGACCGACCCTTCCTAACCTAACGTAGTATAACAACAAATGCGTTTCAATATGGTGGCGTGGCGCAGTGGTTAGAGCGCTCACACACCATTGAAGCAGCCCAAGGGAATGACAAACTGATATTTATTTGCCCTCATCATTATGTAAAAGGTATGATAATATCCTTTCTTTTATCAACAAAGAATTTACTGACCAACATTTTGAAAGACAAATTTATATATTTGTTTTTGCTTTTGTTATATTATTTACTTTCAACCACTATAAATGCTGTAGAAAATAAAACATATTTAAGCCAATAAATTTACTATTAAAAAAGGAAAATAATTGCAAAGTAAGTTTTAAATATTTTTTTAAACAACAATTGATTAAAATAATACAAGACGACCGTCAATCTAAAGATTAAAATTTTAGAGCTTAACAAATATTAATTTTTTAAATTTTAACTGATTACTTTTACAATTCAAAACAAGCTGCAACATTTAATGCATAATAGAGAGAAGGGATAACTTTTAAATATGAAGTTAAATTCGATGTATAAGAAATAAAATTTTTTTTTTTTATTTTTTGTTGTTTAAACTGACAACATGATAGACAGACAGAAATGCAGTTTATTGTTCGGCCGTAAAAGTGCGTATGCAAAGTACTTAAAAAAAATAAAATGCTATTGTTGTCATTGCTGTTGTTTACTGTTGGAAATGATGGAATGAATAAATAAATGCTTAAACGAACGAGACATTTAATTAGAAACTTTTGTTCAATAAAAAAATGTAAATGAATATAACAAAAGAAAGTGAAATGATTTTTTGGGCGAATGCGTGCAAGTTTGTTTGAAAGTAATACACTTTTACCAGAAAAAAAAAAGAAAATTATAGTTCATGGGTGGAATACTTATGAGGACGAGTGTACAAGGTCAAACTAATAATAAACGAATTTAAACTTCCAAGTATTGAAAACCGGTTTAAAAAGGGAGCTCACTCAAATATTCAATCCTAATAATAACGTAATGTAAACGTAACGTAATATAATATTTATATTTTAGTATAATTCTTATATTATATTATTAATTTAACTCGTTCGTGAATACCGATTTTCCGCGCAATTGCTTTGGCTATGAATGTCCCACGGCCAGGGTCCAGTCGATTTTCACGGACTCCCAAAAATATTGAACTGATTGAAAGCTGGCTCCCTGGAACTTCTAGGAGCTTTTAAATATTAATGAAACTTAAAAAAAATCTTAAGTTCCACCCTTTTAGTATTGAAATCGTTCAAGAACTGAAAGAAAGCGACTTTGATTTACGCAAAAAGTTTTGTGAAAAAAATATTGAAGCGTTTTTGCACTGTAAATCCGATTTTTTAGAGATACGAGGCTCATTTGTATATAAACGGCCACGTCAGTAAGTACAACTGACATTACTAGCTTCTAGAAACCCGCAACTCTCGACTGAAACATTAAACACCATTGCATTGTCCCAGGGTAAGTGTTTGGTGTGCCATATCTATGCATGAGATAATTGGACCATTCTTTTTCGAAAAATTTCGAAGCCAGGCTACGAATGTCAACGGTGAAATTTATGGTCGCATGATTACAGAATTTGTTTTTCCAAACCTGCGAGCTCATCAATCGTACCCTTCAAGTTAAGAGTACAAATCTGCCACCAGATACCCTGTATAATTTATTAGTCTAGCCAGTGCCAGACTAAAATTTAAGTTCTTAAAATAATGCTAATTAATTTCAATGGTTTAATCTAAGTGCAATAGTATTTCTTCTTTTCAGACGAGTGTTTCCACTATTTCAAGATGTTTCGAGTAAGTAGATTTGGATGTTTTCCAGGTTATTGAAATACTTGTCCACGTAGTTTAGGATTTTGTATTTTACTGGGGGAACTTTTGGATTCTTGTGGATGTTGCTGTTTTTATTATACCATGGAGCACCAGTTATCATTCTTAAGATTTTGTTTCTAATGCAGTTGAATTTTCTCTATGTTGATTACAAAATTGAGCTGTAGAGCACAAGATAACCATTAAGACGCATCACAGAATTTATAGCAATCAACCAATGAATTTGGGCAGTTTTAACTATAAGCAGTTGTTGTTGCTGAATGAAGTAGTTATCGATAATTTGATTTATGAACGCCAGGTAGGTAGGTAAGTTAAGGTTAGGTTACGAAGTGTAGTGGCATGTGCAGCTCGCTACCTTCACCCAGTGGCACTGAGGCCCATTGTGAGCTCCTTCAGAAGGGTCAAAAAGAAAAACAGTAAAGACAAGATAATTATGTGCGCAAGAAGCCAAAGGACGACTAATGACGCCACCCAGCAATCCAACTCCTTTGATAAATCCTATGATATTCCCTGGCCCGATACCTTACAAAGTCCATCTATTAAGCGCCCTTCCAACTACACCTGTTGACGGAACTGCAGCCTAGGACAAGTGGCAAGCAAGTTTTTTTACCGTCTTTATCTCCTCCTCATCCCCACAGAACATGCAAAAAGCTGAAGAGCTTCTGTCCCATTTACTCATCATATATCTCACATCGCAGTCCCAATAATGCACCTCAAAACACCACTTCTATCCTTGAGCAGCAGGTCAGTGCCCATCCTGTCCAGCCTGGGCCGAAGAAGTCTAGAGATCCCACAATCACCCCTGGTCTCCAAGTTTGGTCCACCTTGTCCATTATCCAAGTCTCCATCAACCTATAATAGAAACCCAATGGTGGTCTAACCGGCTGACATCTAAGTCTAGTATCCCGGCCAATCCCCTCCTTGCTTGTTTTTCGGCAGTCTCGTTACCGGAAACGTCAAAATGGGCCGACACCAACAGAGCCTAACTCTGCGTGTCGCCATGATCGCACTAAGAGCACGTCTACAGCCGTCCACAAGTCTAGAACTGACATAGTATCCCTTTAGAGCCTTGGGAGCGCCCTGACTATTAACGTGGTTTTTTATGTCCTCTCTTCCATCCGCGTACTTTTCTTTCAATTCCGCGGCCCTCGTCACCGCCAGAATTTCAGTCTGGAAAATGCTGGAAGTCTATATGATATCTTTACTCCCGTGTCCATTATTAAGACACCAGCCCTGGTGCCAGCATCCATCTTCAATCCATCAGACTGCACATCCCTCATACAGCTTCTCGGATTCCTTTAATTTCCCCCTATTCCGAGATCCTACCTGAAGCAACGTCAATTTCACTACCTTATAGTTCGTCAAACCTGACCGCCGCAGGAGTAAACCATACCCGACCCTTTCTTGAATTCCGGCGTGACTATCTAAACCTTCCCTAAGCAGCATACCCGACTTACTGAGCCTAAGCAAACTCCTTGCCACCATTTTATCAACGAAATCTCCGATGGAAAGAAGATGTAAAATGATATCTAGTGAATGGTAAGTAGGTAGGTAAAGATAACCCATAATATGAAAAGTACTCCTACATATTTTTGATAACTTACTTCTTGCTGACTTTTAATATTTGAAGTAGACAACAATCTCCAGAAAAAATTTAAAATAATGAAGTTTTGTGACTTTCGATGCATTTTAACTAATGGTGTTTATTTACGGAAAGCAAGACATAATGGTACTGACGCAGTTACGTTCACAATGAATAGTGGCTTTGGATGATTCGTCAGGCTGGTGGTGTGCTTATTTGCTATGATGTTTATTTGATGGGGTCTTGTAGTAATTATTGTTTGGTTTTTTCTTCGCTCTTCTTTTTGCATTATATTTATCGTTTCCCTTTTATACTGATAACTGCCGATGAAATTTTCGCTACTGCCTCCTTGTCGTCCAATTTAACAAAAAAGACTAAAACAAGGCATTTTTTATGGAAAGGGGATAGCCGGTTTATAAATGGCTGTTTTATTTGAAACAATTTTTCCCCATTTTTCTAGACTAGCTATCTGGCAACACTTTTATATTTTCTCATACACTTATTTATGCAAGAGCCAGTGTTGCGCACGCCATAATGTAGAAATATGTGGAAGAACAGTAATTTTTGTACTCTCCACTGTAATAATAGTTTGAATTATTATTATTATTGAAACCACATGCGTTTTTAATTTCCCTTTCATTAATTAACCGTTTAAAGTAGTTTAAGTTTTTTTTCAACATTCTTTAAAGGAATTTATATTCAAATTCAGATTAATAACAACTAATGACGACGTGCAAAAATACATTAATTTGAAATCAAAAATGATTTAAATCATTTTTATTAACATTAAGACACATAAACGTACATTTTTAGTAATTTACAAACACGTGTGCGTTTACAATGCAAACTACAAAATATTTGAAAAGTGAAATTTTGTTGCAAATACTAACAAAACAAGTTGTATTTATTTATTTTAGTTTCAATTTCAACTACTGACTCAAATGGCAATCGAAAGTTTTTAAATGTAATTAAATGTAACTCAAAAATTCATTAAATTTTAATAAACAAAAATCTAATAAATTTTGACCAACAAACACTTGAATATCAGGAAGGAAGTAGAGAGTTTGCAACAAACATATTATTTAAATGAAAGAGATCAAAAAAAAATTAAACTAAATATTAGAAAAAATTGCAAAATTTAACCACAATAATTTTCAAGTAAGATAAACTTCAAAGTTGGTAGTAGCGAAATTTTAAAAATTTTTTTTGTTTATAAAACAAAAATTAAACTGGTTTATTGTTGTTGTTTTTTTTTCTACAAATTCAATAATAATTTTCTCTTTCGAAGCTTCTGTTGTCTATGTTTAGTGTTGGTCTAAAGTGTGTTTTAAAGATAAATCCTGTATTTAAAAATTCAAGTTAATGTAACAACTTGTTACTGCTATATGAAGCATGTGTTTAGTTACAGGAAGTCGTTATAAGTGTTTTAAAAATGTTGTAACGAAAAATGTCATTTCTGTTACAGTTGTATTTGCTTTTGCTTTATTTTTTAAAAACTGCGATGTCCCATTTTTGATTAAGTGCGTTAAACTTAAAAAAAATCTTTAAATACAGCCCCAAGTTAAAATAAAAAAGCAAAATAAAATCAAAAAATAATTTTTATTTTTCGCGCAAAAAATATATAAAAAAATTTTTTTTTTAGTTTTTAAAAATAAAAAAAATCTATTTTCTAAGGTTTTTTTCTCATGATTATTATATTTTTTTTACAAAATAATATTATCTTTGTATAGTTGGAAGACTATGGAGATGTTTCTGGACAGCTTCCTTAGGTGGTGCTATCTGGTGAAGAGACTGATACACAAACTGCAAATTGCATGTTGGTTGCACGAATCGAGAATGCTTTGGGAGCCAAGCCAATTGTGTTCTATGCCTTCATCGATATACAGTGTCCATTTGATAATACATCTTATGAGTTGAATGTATTTGCCATAAGAAAAAAGGACATTCATAATCGACTGGATAGTACAAATACTAGCTTCCAAGGCTGTGTGTTTTACTCTCAGTAACTCGTCGAGAACCATTTGGGCTACTCGAAGATGCTTACCGGGAGACGTGCTATCACCTATGCATTGGGCCCTTGTGTTTACTAAATTACTTTAGAAATTGAATGACTTGGGCTTCAAAACTTTTGAGTACATTGACGGTAGAGTCATCCCGGTCGTAGGTTGGGATGACTGTACCATCTTCGACCATATGCAATATATATTGGACACTATTCTAGAGTGGTGCAGGGAACCCAGTTTATATTTTAACCTGAGGAGGACTTTCTTGATGCCATTCATAAGAAGGATGATGTACGTCTTGCTTAAAAAGCCCACACCTGATGGAATAACCATCACATTTTCTGATAGTGTGGAGTACCTACGGGTCACTTTGGACAATGTGCTCTAATTGGATGATCACTTGGAAAACGTGGCAAAAGTCCATGAGCACCCTTAACGTCTATCAGAGACTTTTTGATAGGACATGGGGCATTTGACCAAGTATGGTGCATGAGTTGTTTAACACTAATATAAGACCGATGACCACCCACGAAGCTCTTGTGTGCTGGGCACAGGTGCACCATACTGCGGTTAGGAGAGTCCTAAGGCATATTCAGCGCCTTGTCTGCATTGGTATTAATAATTCACTTGGTCTAGTTCAACTGATGCTATGTGGATTCTGATGGGAATAGCCCAGCTTTATTAGTCTGTAATTAACAGTGATCGCTCAGGCATTTTTCGCCTTCAGGATATAAACATTCTGGGGTCTTAAATGGCCATATAAGGATGGCGATCTGGTTCTTGATCCCACTTTTAGGGTTTGGAACGAGATTCCGAGATTCTAGAACAGATTCTTGCTAGACATTTCGATGTGGAACCCTTCAAGCATACCACTTGGATTAATTGGTCCTGGGAGCCTGAGAAGGGCGCTTAGGTTTGGTTTACCGAAACGTCGAAGCATCAGAAGGGCGTTATTGGCTTTGCAGTATTTGGGGCCTGGTTTTCAAAGATTCCTAGCGATGGGTAAATATCCATCGAATTTTCAGGCTGAGATCTACGCCATATGCATTTGGGCCTATGATTAGAAAAAGTGTAGGGGAGTGAAGTGAACTCAAGTAGCTTTGCAGCTTTATTTGTTAGA
Organism: Melanophora roralis; assembly: GCA_963583895.1. Taxonomy (NCBI): domain Eukaryota; kingdom Metazoa; phylum Arthropoda; class Insecta; order Diptera; family Rhinophoridae; genus Melanophora; species Melanophora roralis. The sequence goes on from OY757191.1 coordinate 57,201,584, forward strand.
TCCGCACTGATGAAGGAGAGTGTGGACACTATAAATAGGTTCAGGGGGCGCAATGATGTAACGCTGGTATAAGTTTCAGATCATGATGGTCATTTGGGTAACAAACACGCCTATCGACTCGCCAACTTTCAGCAAACCACCCTCTTGTTGGGCCGAAGCCATTTTGCAGTGTTTTTGCAGCTGATCTAATAGGAAGTTAGCTGCCCTAAGGAATGAATAATTTGTTGCCCACTGTAGCAGTCCCAGGGAAAACGATAGACCCAGAGATTTTTTACTCTGTCTAGAGGCAAATCTAGGGAGCTTCTGCCTCTTTAAAGGAAGAATCTAAGGGTTTTCACCAGTTTTATTACTGGTCACGGTAATCTCAGATATTGCCTGTACAACCTGCGCAGGGCCGATAAACCAACCAGTAGTAGTTGATGTATGGAGTATGAGACCTAAGAGCATCTAATTTGGGAACACATGGCACTCTTTTGCAGGATATTCCGCTTTTTTGGTGACTGATTTTTCTGCACCGGCTGGCACTTGAAATTCACCGCAGAATTCCCCGCTTTACACAGAGCCTAAGCTTTGAGGCAAATCAAGTTGGGGCACAAAATGCTTTTTCTTGGTAGCGGTGCATTGTGCCAATAATATTTATATTGAAACTAATTATCTCCCCCTAACATATTGCTTTAAGCTATCGACGGTTGAAAATTTGGTCTACATTTTAAATCTGACTATAAGTTGACATAACCAAATTTAAGTATTTTCTCTTGAAGAGTTTGATTTCATTACCTTAATATAAAAGGGCCCTAAACAACATATTTTATAGGGCTAAATTTTTGCTGATTTTGATAACTGGTGTGCTCATATGTCAGGCCAAAAAAAAACTTGACTTAAAAAGTACGAGTTAGGGCCTTTCCAAATCAAGGTGACCATTAGTTTTTTCATTTTTAAATTTCAAAATAATTAGTTCACGGAATGTTATTTTATGTTGTACATCCCAGCTTTTCGTCTGGCTAAAATTTTGATTGAATAAACATTTAAACTAATGATAGACATTCCTAAACACAAATGCGTACATAAGCGTTCAAAGATATTCTGTTAACACCAGTAACATACATATTTGTATACACATTACATAATTTATAATACATTTAAACATAATCATAGCATTTAAAAAAGCTATCCATAACACAAATTAATAAATTTTCAAAAATTTCAAATTTCCATTATTACGGAAATGATAATAATTTAAGATTTAAATTATCATTTAACGCTTTTCAAATAACAACAATACAACCATTTTAAATACATTTATCAAAAAGTTAAAAAAAATGAAGTAAAATTGTGGAAGGTCATGAACCTTTTCACTTTTAATAATTTGAGTGAAAAAAAAATATTAAATTCAAATGGCAGTACTTAAATAACAAAAAAACGAACAACTTGTATGTAGATGTATTACCAAAGACCGCCCATAAGTACGATTTTAATTAATTTTATTTTCAAGTGCGTTTACTATTAATAACATTTTATGTTTTATTATAAGGCAATTTTTAAATTAAAAAAAAAATATATTCACACAGACACTAAGCTTAGGCTTTGCTTAATAAATTTTGATATTAAAAAGAAACGTCCACTCATATCAAAGCGAGTGTAAGTACCCTGCAGAAAACACAACCAGTCTATAAATGCGTGTATTGACTAGTTCTTAAAGAAGTAGGTGAAAATATGGTTCATTTAACATTATGATGTCCTAGGGTTGGAACACCTAACCCATCCTTGCGTTACATCGACATGTGTTACTCAATATACAATCGTTAAGACACGAGCACCTGTCGCTTAACCGCAAGTTCTTGTTTAACAATATTATGGGCCATTAATGCATTACATAGGACCATGTTGTAACTAGTCTATTTCACCTAAAATCGATCATGTGGTCCAATATTTTTTTCAGGGTAAAAGCATACTCATATCAAAACAGTTCGTGCTTGTAAAAATTAAAATTTTAAGTGAAATTTTTCATTACACTTTTAAGTACTTAACATTCCACTTCATTAGCAAATATTTGAAGTGACTGAAATAAAAGGTAAAAAGCAACAACAACAAAATAATAATAATGAAATAATTATGTATCGGTGTATGTGTGAACATATGCATGTACATAAATGTAAAGTCATTGATATTTTAAACCCTAAAAAAAATTTTTTGGTCATTTTGTTATGAATTAAAGAAATAATAATGTTTGTTGCTTAAGTCTTTTGTTTTTAGTGTTGCACTTCAAAGTTAAATATGAAATTATTTAAGGAACGTTATTAGGTTAATAATGTTGATTTTATTTATTAACATTCACATTAGGTAATGACCAATAATTAAGTAATTTTTTATATTAAAATTGTTCCCTTAAGAAAATAAAAAACAACTTTTAATATTTGAGTGTTATTTTAACATTAATTATGGCTTTAATGTATGTAAAGCGTCTTAAAATATAAGTTTGCAATAAATTTTCTAATACAAGGCGTTATTAGAAGAATATTCAAAAAGAAATTTTATATTTTCCGAAAATAGGAATTATGGGTTTAGTTTTCCCTTATATCTTTAGCATTTAATGTCGGAAATTTAGGTATGATACAGTCTTCTAATTTCAAAAAAACCAATGTTTTGTTCAAAGGATGATTACTTCAGCGTCCTGTTTAAGTTTTGAAATACTAAACCTTGCTTTTGACTAACCTTATGTTCTGAAACGGAGCTTCATTTGGGTGTGAGTGTGGTGTAATACGGATGGCAGATAGACCCTCGTCATGACCAAAGAACCTGCAACTTATTTGCAGGTGGTTCAAAGATGAAGAAGGCGTTGGAACCAAAAACTATGTTTTGGGGAGCCAAATTGGCAGCCGATCTTGCATTATTCTTTCAAACAAAGTTTTTAGGTAAACATTTTTACTAAACGTCAGGCGGCAATCAAGGCAATCTCCACAAGCCTCACCTACTCCTCAATTGTTCAGGCTTGCAATGAATTCATTGGTAGACTGTGTGCCGAGCGACAAGTACACATCTGTTGAGTTAGGGGACATGGAGGTATTGGGGTGAATGAGATGGCAGAATAGTTGGCAAAAAAAGTGCTCATTTGCCTACAAAAAGAGCAATGGACATTCATGCTCCACTTTAGTTCTACAATAGGATCGTAGACTCCACGGCGAGGACTAGCGCAATTCAGGTCTGGCAAAATATCAATTCGTCTAAATTTTGCAGGATAATGCTTTTGGAACTTTTGACCCGGTTGCGGCAAGGTTAATTCTGTCTTTGCAAAAAAGAGATTATAGACTCTTAGAAGGGATAAAAAAAGTAATAATGGGATAGCGGCTTATGCCAAAAGATCAGGGCAATTTCTGTGGCATACCGGGAGATAGGGAGACTACTGAGCATATTTTGTGTCACTGTATAGCGCTCGTGAACTCTAAGGCAAGCCGTCTAGAATCTTATTTATTCCAAGGCCCGGAGAAAATATTCAGGGTTACAAAGGTAGGCTGATGGCAGTGGATAAGATAGTGTGGAGCACACTGGTTTTATTTACATCGAATGAGTAAGACTGTATATTATTTCTTTTGGTCTGGTAAGGCTAAGACACAAAGGGTAAATGTGAAGCCTTCAAGACCAGCCAGTTCAACCTAACCTTACCTTGATAAGAAAAATATTTATTGCAAATTTTGATAATTTTTTTTAAAGAAAATTGATGCGTCTTAAAGCTTTTCGGTAATAATAAAAGGGACTTTAAATTAAAAAATAATATTCCGAAAGTACGCCCAAACATTTTTCCTTACTTCAGGGTGTCTGGTCGCAGAATTATATTCTTAGACTTTAATAAGAAACGTAGTAATTGGCACAACGTTTTATTAAAGAATTAATCAGTAGAATGAAAATGCGGATTTAATTTTTAGAGAGTATGTCATGCAGATATCTTCCTTCTAGTTGTACACACTATTAAAAACGGGGCCTTGTGTTCCGCGCCACACGCTGCAGTAAACTTAGTTCGATTGAGCTGATTTTTCAACGAATATTTTCCTTTTAGGCCTCAAGAGATTGAAGATTAACATTATAATCCCTATTCTTGAGGTAGACCTATAAAAAAAATCTATGGGAACTAAATTGGGCAACCTTGGTGGCCTTGGAATTTCCCCAAGTTACTGAACAGTTTTTGGGGGAAATTTTTCCGAAGCAAATATTAATCGAAGCTCTGACTTTTTTTGCAGGTGCCCCACCCTGTTGGAGCCTCGTGTGTGAAGAGTACAATTGATGAGCTCACAGTTTTGGTAAAAAGAATTCCATAATCATACATCAAAAATTTTCCCCGTTCAGACTCTTCGCCAGGTCTCGAAAATTTTCGAAAAAAATGGTCCAAATATCTCATGCGTGGACAAGGGTTACCAAACAGTTACCTTGGGCTCACGGTTGCTTGGAGGCCAGTAATGGCTGGTTTGCACAATAACGTAGCCATTGAAGACAAAATAAGCCTCTACACTCTAAAAAAAATGGGATTTGCAGTGCGAAACTGCTTCATCATCGTTTCACAAAAATTTTTTTGTAAATCAAAGTCCCTTTTTCAGTTCTTTAACGATTTTAATTTTAAAAGAATGGAAATTCAGACTTTTTTTTTAAAAATTAGTAAATAATTGCTCTTGGAAGTCCCAGTAAAGCTGCTCTTTTCCGTATTGAAAGTCGCATACTTTCACATAAACTGCTTTGAACCAGTTCAGTGCTTTCGGGAGTCCTTAAAGATCGACTGGGCCTTGGCCGTGGGACAGTGATAGTTGAAGCAGTTGTTAGCAGTCTCTATACCTACGACTGAATTAAATTTACCCTCAGTCTATCACGCATTTGCCGAATACCGAACTATGAACAAAATTGTTGACGAGGAGTTACGTAAGAATCATTATACTTTAAAAAATATCTTCACAGCGAACACGCGATGCTTACTCAACCACTGTTACATCGTGACTGACAAATCCGCCCAATCGGTAATTTTAACGGCTTCACCCTCTCTTCGCACCGTTTAATATTTTTTTACAAATCGTATTTAAAAATATAAATTTGCCACCAGACACCCTGTTTTAGGACGGTTTTCCAACAGCAATAATAATATTAGTTTTTGCTTGATATAAATATAAATCAAAAGTTTATTTATTTTAAAGTTGCTTATCTATGAGTGGAAAATTTTTGCAAACTTTCCCAAAATCGGCTTCCAGGGGTCAGGGGTTAGTTGATAGTATTTAAATTTTGGTTTGATTTATACTATTCATGCCAGTTTTCAAAAAAATAGTTTTACTTTAAAAGGTTATTTACTCAAAGATATATAACATAAGTCTGTATATTTTTAACTTCAGTTATACAAGCAAAAGCTGAAAACCATTTAAAAGTTAAAAGTCCCTGTATTTGCTTTAATCAAATGAGTAAGCAAAAACATTTATGATTTATTAATTTAATATCTAGACTAAAAGTTCTTAATATATTCCGTCTTAGGCATAATCTTTTATTTTTAACGGTTTTGGTAAGCTTTTTAAACGGCTTTGAAAAAACATTTATTAAAACCTTTATGCAAACTAACCTTCTTAAGTGATAACAACATGACTAAAAACGAATTTCACAGAATGTTTGATATCAATACAAGCATGTTAAATACAATAAAACATATTAAGATTTTTCTCACAACAATTAATTTCATTTAAATCTTTTTTTGTAGTTTTCCGCATTAAAACATTTTAAATAAATTAAAAACGCTGTTTTAGCCACTTAGCGCCTGATAGAAGTGGGAAAACAAAGTTGTTTAGAGAGAAAAATCTTTTCCCTCCGGCTGAGAGAAGTAATTGAAGGTCATTTGTAAGTTCAGCTGCCACTAGTAGCAATTGCTTCAACTACTTTTTTTTGGTTGTGTTTTAGTTTTTATGTATTTGGGTCTTGTAATTACATAAATTCAACTGTTATTTAACCCTTTTTTTTTGAGATGAGGAGGTCATTCACTTAACAAAGATGTAACATGGAGAACTAGTTAAGAAACTCAAAATCCACCCACGTAATGTGAACCTGACCATATTACGAGTGTTTATTATTTACCTCTTTGCATTGCAACGCCATCCTACATCCGGTGTTTCCGAGCACAATTTCTCTTACTGGTGGTTAACTATCTGTTCATGTTTGTTGAATCTGTATGTGCCCTGAGCCAGGACATACGTTCCGTGATGGCTAGGACCTCCTCTGGTAGGACAGTTTCATAGCCAAGAGCGTGGAAATAGATCTCAGTTTTTAGACAAGAGTGTCTTGTCTCCTTTTTCCATTTGCCACAAGACTACATGTATAAAACACATCTCTTCAGGCGTCTGCCCCTGGATCCTATGCAACCATTACTACCAAGCCGATATCAGCACAGTGTTGTTAGCTTTTACCTTCACTCGAGGTATACGGTTGGACTACTCTACTAGTATCTCCATTAGTCAATCCACGTGGCGTAGGCAGGATTATATAGGCTGGAGACTCAAAATTACTCCAAAGCCCTCGTCGGAGGAGTTCTAACTGGCCAGCATATGTCAAAGCAACAGGTACTATTTGTAGGATAGAAATGTTGCACTTGTTGTCCACCCTATCACTAAAGCGTAAGTATGTATAAATCTCAATGCACTCCTGTATAGCCAATATATAATTTTTATACAGAGTCCTTATTTGATCCTTTATTACTTCTTTATACCACCCAACACCGGCGGGCCTTTGGTATCCTCTTCCCTAAGTGGAGCTTTCAAAACCTTATTCCTTCCCAGGATTATTCCCAGATAGTTGACAATCTCTGGGACAACAAGATCTTTTTTTCCCAAAAAATGAGGCTTGTCCTGATGCACGATTTTTATTTTCTGGTGAAAATATAAATCTCAGTTTTGTCCGGCATCACATTCATCCCTCGAAGCTGAGGTCATTCATATGCAATATTGATTGATTGACACTTCAGCAAAGCTAATTCGTATTATTTCATCTCAGAAGTATAAGTGCATTGTGCGCATAGCAAAATAAATCAAGTCGTCATTCGTTCAAGTTCTTCAGGGGGCTGTATATTGTAGAAACTCACATAAGGAGAGAAAAAATGCCACCTTGCGGGGTTTGACTTTCCACACTGCCCTCAATAGTAACTAAATACAATTCGCATGTTATTCTCCTATTCTCTAACAGCCACTTATTCTTCCCAGCCTAAAAATCAACAACTACAACAGCTTTCAATCGCCAAAACCAGAGATGACCGACTCGGGAATGCCACCTTCAGAATATTAGTGGTGGCTTGTGCAGTGTGTGCCGTTGCTCCATCCTGTTGGAAACCTATGTCCTCCAGTCTTAATTCGTTCAGTTGCGGCAGAAAAAACTCGGCCAAAATGGCCCTTTAGCACGCACCGTCCACTGTTGTCGTATGACCAGCGGCGTCCTCGATAAAAAAAGTTTCTAATACTCCTCTAGCGTGAACAACACACCATGCGGTCACCTTGAGTGGGTGCAATGACTCCTCGTGCATCACTCGTGGGTTTTTTGTGTCCAAGAAGCGATAGTTTTTCTTGTTTACGTGCATGCTTAGGTGGAAATTGGTCTCATCGCTCATTATGATTTTGGTCGAAAAATCGTCTACTCGAGAATGAAGATGGCATCTGCATAGGTTACATGCGCTTGGCGTTTAAAAAGCAGCAGTTGATGCACAAACTGGAGTTTCTGTGGGAACATGTGGAGGTCTTTGACTAAAAATAGGATTAGGGACGACCGGCTGATGCCAAATTTCAAGACACGGCGTCTGGTTGATATTTCTGGCGACAGCTAGACATCCTCGCCAACAGCGGCAACAATCTCAGCAGAATGGACGGTCCGGGACCGGCATAATAAGACACATAGCCCCTAGTGAAGTTTAATATAAAATTAAAAACCTATGTTCAAATAAATCCCCTGGGAATCATTTGATTAATTCTAAGGTGATTCAATCTTTAACACCGAAATGTGTTTTGTATTTAACAATAATTAATATTTCCATATTGCAGCTAGATCATTTTTCTTTTCAATGGAAATGTGCAAAAATAACCATGATAGGTTAGGTTAGCAAGAACAGGCAGCCGTTGAAGGAAAGGATACCGCTCACATACAGCTCATGATACTAAAACCAAACAAGACAAAAATTGGTTGGCTTCAAATAGACCAATCATATTTCTAAAAAGGCTTTTACCTCAACTTCCGAAATATCAGTTTGGATTTCGAAATAACCACGGCACTCCAGAGCAATGTCACAGAATTGTAAACGTTATAGTTGATGCATTTGAAAACAAACGTTATTGCTCAGCAGATTTCCTGGACATACAGAAAGCCTTTGATCGGATATGGCATGATAGTCTTCTTTTTTAAATCAAAAAATTCTTACCTGATCCTTTTTATTTATTTCTCAAAAGCTATCTCTCCGACAGGTACTTTTATGTTAATGAAAGAGACGAGCAGTCAGATGTATTTTAAATTAAAGCCGAAATACCTCAAGGTTTGTGTTCTTGGTCCACTACTTTATACAGTTTTTACAGCAGATATGCCAGTTATGAAAAATGTGACCTTGGCTACTTTCGCAGATGTTACAGCGTCGATACTCGTGCAAGAAAAAATAAATTGACATTGAGATTGTCCAGCAATAAACATTAATGGAGAAGAAGTAGCTAAACAAAATAACGTTTAGTACTTAGGATTAACACTGGACAGAAGGCTTATATGGAAACCTCACATAAAATCAAAGCAAAAACAACTAAAAAGCAAAACCAGAAAACTATACTGGGCAATCAGGCCTAAATCACAATTAAATCTTGATAATAAATTAAGACTATACAAATCTATACTTAAACTAGTCTTGACATCCAACTTTGGCGTACCTCCAGCAACTCCAATGCCGAAATTCTGGAAAGATATCAGTCTAAAACACTAAGATTATTAACTGTCGCACCACGGTTTGTTACAAATAAAGCTATTTTAAAGGATCTCGAAATGCAATTGGTAATGGAAGAAATTTGAAGATTTAGTCTAAATTATTTATACAGACTAGACTTTCATCCAAACCCCCTGGCTAATGCTTTTTTATATGACAGCAGTGACACAAGAAGGTTAAAGCATCTACACATATTATACCTGCCTATTAGAATCTAATCTTGTAAAGTAGAAAATTTAAATAATATGTACATAGGTATATACTTTTTATGATTAATGGTAGCTTAATAAGCTACATAACCCCTGTTATTATATAGTTTAATTAACAAATTTACTTATTGTCTAACGACAGATTGTAAACAAAGAAGGTAAATAAAAAAAAATATTTTTGTGTATGATATAAGCTGTGTTCAATAACTTTCCAGTAATTACCAGCAACGAGAGAGTAAACAGAAATATTTTCAAAATTGCTTTCAAAAATATTTAAAAGTAAATGAACAATTTTACAGTCAAAACTTGCAAGCAAATGTATTTTGTTATTGTAAACTTATAAAAATTTAAAACTGTTATTTTTTTTTCAAAGCATAATGACAAAAAGACTGTTTGAATAATTTCTGAAAGTAAAATTTTTACTAGTAGAAATTATCAGAAACATATTTGTTTCTAAACATATTACGCTCTTTTTTGGCTCTCTAGCTGCTAATTTTTTGTGTACGTGAACACTTACTAGTAATAATTATCGAAAATTAGTGATAATTTTCTGTAAATGAACACACCTATAATAAGATCGAGCATTATCGGGTATTTGTTTCTTACTTTTTTAATTATTGTTTTGGTTTTTTTGTTTTCTATAAATTTTTTTAAAAACTGTGCTTATTTTAAAGATTGTACGTAATTATAAAAGAAATATAAAAAATAATAAGCAAATAATTTTGGCAACATTTTTAGTTGCCAAAATTATAAGTTTTATTTATTTTATAATAATGTATAACTTTGCTACTTAAAATTTATTTTATTGGAAAAAAATTAAAAATTATTTTGGCTTATTTCAATGCTTTAACAATTTTTGTCCCTGAGAGTTTAAAATATCTAAAGACACAAGCACGTAACAACGTACCTACGCCAAGTCAAAGATTGTTGTTGTTAATTGCAATTTTAGTTTCCCGACAAATTGCGTTTAACTAATCATGGTAAAAATAAAATTAAATTAATTTAATTATTTATTATGATATCGTGGCGACAAAACAGTAATAAAAAACTTGAATTTAAACATTTGGTTAAATATTTTTTTCGAAATTTAACTTTTTGTCATTACAAATTGTTTTTGAACTAAATGAAACTTAAAAAAAACCTACAAATAAAATAACTATTTTTAAACTTCTTGGCAGGCGCACGGTCGTCACTTAGTAATAAAAGAAGAAATAACCTAAATTTTTAATTTTGTTTTCGTAAGTTAATGTTTTCATGTAAACTTAAGCACATATTTTACGTTGTAAAATAAAGAAAATACAAAAAACAACATTTACGTTGCATAATGCTAGAAATTAAAAAAAAAAAATAATCATTTTTCTTCGCCGGCACTACTTGTACTTCTAATACAATTGTTTGACCTGCTTTACCCTTGCTTTCAGAGTAAAGAATTAGAAAAAGGTTTCTTGAAGGCGTAGTTTAATTTTTGAATTTTTAACGTTATTTATTTGTTGCTAATGTACTCCAAGGTTAACCGAAAATTTAATTAGCTTTTTGTTGTTTTTTTCTTTAACATTAAAAAAAAATATTAAAAACAACAATAACAATTTACATAATATTATCATATTTTACAAGAAGAATCAAGACAACAATTTGTTTAGCTTCTATTTTAGGAATTTGAATTAAATTTGCAGACATGCTTTATGAAACTTTAAGTTAAGTTAAATAGAATAAACAATACTTTTGTTTAAGTTTATTTTGTTTAAGATTTATTTATATATTTTTTGCATATAAGTAGTTCTCAAATATGATAACATTAAAGAACTTAGTTTTAGTTATAAAATAAAACAATGTTTAATTTTATATTTGAACTACGAAATTATTTGATTTTATTTCATATAAAAAAAAACTATTAACTTCCTTGTTCTTTCATTTATAGTGTGAAAATGTTTTAATTGAATGATTGTGTTTTTTTTATAATTTTTAAAAACGAAAAATTATACGTTTTAGCTCAAAAAATTGCGCATTCAGATTATGTTAAATTAATTCATTAAGGCAGTAATTAATTATATTTAGGTCATTGAGATGTCTGTCAAAACTTATTTCTTTATCTTGATAATTTAATTAAAAAAACTAAAAGGTAAAAATTTTGTAGATAAATGTAAAAATCTAAGAACTTTATAACTTAAAAATGCCAGTGCTGCTATCGTTTGTTGGCAGTTTAAATTAAAACTGAGCGGGTGAGTAATTTTTCCCTAACCATAATGCAAAGAAAACATGAATGTACAGGGTGTCTGGTGGCAAATTTATATTTTTAAATACGATTATTTCAAATAGTAACAAACAGAGCAAAGGGAAGGTGGTGGCATTGGAAATACCAGTTGTGGGAATTTGTTGACGATGTGGCAGTGACCAAAGGAAGCATCACGCGTTCGCTGTGGAAACATTTTTTAAGAGTAATGGTTAATACGTAATTGCTTGTAGACAATTTTGTTCAAATTTCGGTATTCAGCGAATACGCGATTGACCGAGTATAAATTTAATTCATACGTGGGTGCAGAGATTCCGCTCAACTGCTTTGGCTATTAATGTTCCACAGCAAGAGACCGGTTAATCTTCAAGAATTCCTGAAAATATTGAACTGGTTAAAAGCAGAGAATAACCGCGACATTCAATACGGAAAATAGCAGCCTCACTGGACTTCCAAGAGCGACTATTCACGAAATAATAAAAAAGCATCTGAAGTTTTATACTTTCAAAATTCAAAGTGTTTAAGAACTGAAAGAAATTTTTTTGATCTACGCAAACATTTCTTTAAACTGAGGTTGGAGAGTTTTCGTCCTGAAAAACCCATTTCTTGGAGCGACGGAGCTATATTCACTTAAACGGCCACGTCAACAAGCAAAACTGCTATTACTAAACTCCAAGAAGCCACAACCCTTGATTAAAACATTAAGAACCATTGAATTGTTCCAGAGTAACTGTGTGCCTTATCCATGCATGAGATAATTGGACCATTTTTTTGAAAAACTCCCGAGGACTGGCTACGACTATCAACGGTAAAAATTATCGATGCATTATAACGGAGTTTTGTTTTGTCTAAGTCTGCGAGCTCATTCATTGTACCCTTCACACACGTGGTTTTAACAAGATGGAGCGACTGCCCATACAGCCAGATCTTCGATCAATGTGCTTCGGAAATTTTCCCTCAGAAACTGATCAGTCGCTTTGGCATTATCCTACGGCCACTGAGGCCATCCGATCTAACTGCTATAATTTTTTTATAAGGGTTCCTCAAAAAGATGGTTTGTTATGACAATCCACAACTTCTTGTGGCCTTAAAGGAAAATATTCGTCGAGAAATCAGCTCAGTTGAGCCAAGTCTACTACAACTTTTAGCGCAGAATACAAGGCTCTATTTTGAAAAGTGTTTTCAACTTGAAGAGAGACATCTGGATTGCATACTCTTCAAAAAGTAAAATCTTTTTTTTTATTCTATCGTTAAATGCTCTTAGTTTAAGTTTGGAAATATAAATCTGCCATCACACGCCCTGTATATGTGAGCTGGTTATTATATTTAAATTTTAAGGAAACAATTGTCTCTTTAATGCGTTTAGGTAGGTAATAGGGTCGAAAAAAAAAGATTTTGAAACTAAAAGTAATTCTATGTTTAGAACCGTCATATGCATAAAATATAGACAGATCATCATGACCTTTGTGAATAAATCTTACTTTATTTTCAGGAGGTAGGCTTGATAAAGGATCACTTTCTTTTGAAACACCGATTAGCTCATTTCTATTGAAAAAAATACTTTCAATTGTGTTTAAGTATTTACTTGAACAGCATTTTAGCATAACGTATGGCATAACATAAAAATTTGTAAAGTTAAATACAATTTCCGGGGGCTGGATTTTATGGGAATCATGATGAAAACTAGATTGTATATGACATGTATATGCAAATATCTGCAATGATAAAGTAATATTCAAGACACTCGTAGCTCAAAATTCTTGTTTAGGAGGAAATATGTATGAGGACTATGCAAATAGTATACGGACCATCACAAAAAACAACAGACATCGTGCCAGTGCCGAAGAACTTATTTGTAACAAATTTGTAAAAATTGCGACATCACAAAAATACATGGATACCCAGTCGGACGGAAACATCGATATGCTTAATTGACTCAGAAAATCATTCTGTTAACCAAACCATTAGCCTTAAGAAAAATGAATAGCGGGCCGACAGTTAAGGATCAACGATGGACTGTCTGATTCGTCAGCGTAAGCCAGTAACATGTGCTGTTTTGTGAATACTGCGGCAGTTCTAATCACATTTTCATCTCGTATAACCTTTTATTAAAGGGTGTTAAAAAGATTACATAAAAACTGTCTCCTTGTCTTAAACCTAGTTTGAGGCTTAGATATATTCCTGTCTATCTTACCTGAGAAATGCGCATCAGTTTAGGTTATCCTACAAATTCCTTTTTTTTTTGAAACCGCATGAACATGGCCCAACTATTTAGCTGACTTTTAATTTTCGTTTTTTACACCATACACTGGATAGAAAATTATAACGAAGCTTATGCCCCGGTAGATCAGTGGTAAGTGCACGAGTCTACCAGTCTGGGGGTTGTGGGTTCGATTCCCACCAGAGACCCTGGTAAGTCTGCTTCATTCGACTGCTCTTTCCTTCTTATCATTCTCTAAATTTCTTCTTTCCTTCCATCTCAACCTATTCTATCTGCCCCTCCAAGTAACACAAAGGGACTGAATTAAGCGGACCCAAGTGTGCTGTTTTCTTTTCTTTAACGGCTGCCTGTTCTACCTAACCTAACCTAACCTTATGCCTCTATAGCTGGCACATACTGTCATGTCGCCTTTTTTGTGCACAAAAATAAAACACTTAAGTTTCAATCTTTAGGTATGCATTCTTCTAGCCAGATTGTATGATCAAGCTGATGCATATGCCTTATTAGCGTGTCGACTCCAGTTTTAAATAGTTCAGGTGGCAATCCATCGGCTCCTCCTGCCTTTTTATTCCTAAGCTATTTTGACGTCATTACGACTAATACCATCTTCTGGGATTGATTCTGTGATACCTTCATCGTTGCTACTTTTAGATACCAGCAGGCAAGAAGTATATTTTTTTAGTATCCTCAGCACACTATCACCAGATTATCTTTTTTATGTTTGCAGGAAAATGTGCCTATACCAACGCCTTTACTTTGACGTTTTGATCTCTGGTAGAATTTTCGGACTTAATTTTGATTCCTAAACGTATCGATATGCTCACACTGACGCCATTTGATTTCTGCCTTCTTTCTACGGAATAGTTTGTTCCAAATACCATATGGGCTATACCAGCCCAAAATATCAAATCGGCCTTCGTTGCAGCTAAAGCCTTAAGATTCCATACGTTAAGGGCTTAACATATCATTCTATTTTTGACCGCCCTGTAACACCCAAGAGCCTTAGTAACGGGTACTTGTCCAGTTCTATGTAATTGTTAAATTTGTTTTTGCGTGGCAGCACAGTCCAATAGTTAAAAATTTTAAACATTTTTGTTCTGATTGAAACTATCCCTTTAAGTTTTATATCTGGTGAACCTCTATGATTGACGCTAAACAAGAAAAATGTTCTTTTATATTTGGGGTCTCTTTAGTACTGGAAGGCAGAAAATCAGTTTGACCTTTTGTTCGCTTTATATCCATCCGCGTAACAACCCGTTCCCTCAAGAATCTGCCACAGAGTCCCATTTAGTCAAAACTATTGATCCAATATCAGTGCAGTACAGTTATTCTTAAGTTATAATTTTAAATCGCTTAAAATAAACGTTTAGAGAACCTGGCTCTTTTTATTCACCGCCAAATATTTCAAAATTTATTGAAGATTACTCTTGACATAAAGCTGTAACCCAACAAAAAAATTTTATAAAATAATCTGAATAGAGAACTATGTAAGTAATTAAGTTCTGATGATTCTTTGCTATTGTTAGTAAATCATATATTTCACAGCAATTCTTTACCTTTTCATAAGTTTTTTCTATCCAGTAAATTTACTAAAAGCAATGTTGGCCCTTTTGTGTTTAAAGTGACGTTATGTTTATTTTGATGTGACTTTTTATTATTACATTAAATTGACTATTTTACAAAAAAAAAGTGAATCAAATAAGTGGCAAAACACCATTTGCATGACTTTTTATTACTCTCGTTAAGTGCTTGTTTCTTAAGTCTTTTGTTTTGCAATTTAATTTCATTATTTTCTTTTGTCCTTTTTTATTTAAGTAAGATTTTTGAAAATAAATATTTTTTCAATTCCACTTAATATTGTTGATACTTATTTAATTTTGTTTGAACTGGTTTCCTAACATCTTTCTGCTTTTGGATTGTAAGTGCAACGAATTTATTTTTCATGTTGTTTTGGCTTTTGTGTAAATTTTTA
The DNA here is from genome assembly GCA_963583895.1 of Melanophora roralis. Taxonomy (NCBI): domain Eukaryota; kingdom Metazoa; phylum Arthropoda; class Insecta; order Diptera; family Rhinophoridae; genus Melanophora; species Melanophora roralis. The sequence goes on from OY757191.1 coordinate 57,217,169, forward strand.
CTTCATATCAAACCATAACATAATCGCTTTTCAGAAAAATCATGCTCCAAAACTCACATACTCTATATTGAGCCAGTCAACTAATGTTTGTAGCTTTTTTTTTTAATTTTTCTTATCCACAAAACTACACAAAAGTCGCGCATAAGTAGCAAGACAATTGTTACAGTTTTCTGTTGTTATTTTTAAACTACAAAATTAAGCAAAAAGTATTTTTTTTTTATTTTCATTATTTAGCACTGATACATGTTTGTTTATAAAAATGTTTATATGGATGCATGTGTGCATGTATTATTGCAATACAAAAATGTTAAAAATTTACTTTTCTTCAGACAGATCAACAAACTGTCAGTAACAGTTGATATGAAAAGAAATAACTAAAAGACAATTTAGGTATTGAATTTAAAAGAGTAAAATTAAAGTTGTTTATCCACTTGGATGCTACAATGTTTTTAGTAAATACATTTGAATCTACCTGTTTTTATAAAAATGCTTCTCGTAATTTTTTTATTATTGTTAAATCAATTTTATTAATTATTTTTTACATTAAAGCTTTAAAGTAGAATTATAAAAAAGGCCCCTGAAACAACAGCAATTTTTAATGGTAAAAATAATGGTTATTAAAGAGTGACGTCGGAGAAATTGGATACCAAGTAATGGCTCTGATTGATGTTCACTTGGCCAAGTTCAAGCCAGTCTTGGTCTCTCCTTTATCCTAACTGTGGACACTGACCTCCCCGTGGTGTCATCCGGGGTAGTTCCCTTTTATACCCATTCAAGATAGTGGCTCGAAAGTCCCACACGTTCACCCATAAAAACGATAAATTTTGGTTGGCGCATCGGGTTAGTTGTATAAACTTGCCCACCATAGAAAACGAAGAAGAAGATTAATGTATCCCCTTATGATGATGGCCCCTGCAAATGTTGTAAGGACCATGATTTCTGAATATTCACCGGGAAAGTTCAAACTGTATACAGAGAAAGCGCAGTGTACATACTGGCGAATGTACTTGAAAAACACAAAGCCTGTATTACTTCCTTACAGGAAGTGCGATAGAATGAGAAAAACGTCACACCCACAGAAAAAAAGCAACACGCTGCACTATAGCTGCCATGAAACAAGACATAAGTTTGGCTCTGGATTTGTGGTTAGCCAGAGACTCAAACATATCATCTCCACAGTTCGCATAAGAGCCTTATTCCTCAACATTGGTTTTATCTGCGCCCATGACCCCACCGAAGACAAGGACAAACAGACCAAAGATATATTAAACGAGCGCTTAGAGAGAGCATATGACCGTTTCCCTAACCATGACAATTTAAAAGGTTCAGAAGAATAGGAAGCAAAAAAAACTTTGATCCTACAGTTGGAAAACTTTGCCTCACGAGGAAATATCCAATAACGAATGAGACTAGTAGCCTCCACTGTGGCAAACATATGGACTTGGATATCCCGATATATATATAAATCCACGCGGCTGTTAAAAGAACAAATCACATAGAACTAGACTAATCATGTTATGATAGACGGAAGGCATTTTTCCAGTGTGTTAGACATACAATCGATCAAAGTAATGAACATACACTACCTTGATGCAGCAAATGTTCGCACCCGTGTAAATGTAAAGAGACACGTACAATCAGACACATCACGGAAACTTGACGTCAAAAAGCTGCAGGCACAGTAAACAGCAAAGTCTTTCTCCGCTTAATTGACCCAACTGATTAAACAAAGCAATCTTTGTTCCAATAATGTTGCAACGAAATGGCAAAACATTGCCAATTTCATGAAGAAAGCCGAAACACATGTACTTGGTTACCAAAACCCTCCTCCAAGTAACACATGGTACGACCAAGAGAATCATAATGCTACTGAAGCGAATAATGCGGCATATAAGGCAACACTGCAGTCAGTAGCAACGCGTTTTGCGAAAGAAAAGTATCGGGGACAAAGAAGAGTGAAAAAGCGTTTTTTTCGCAGAAAGAAATCAGTATGAAAAGACGTGTGTGTGAGCTTTTCAAAACGTTAAGGAGTCAAAATGAAGTCCAAAAATTTTGCCAAACTGAAGGCTCATTCTCCTGCAAAGTTAAAAAAATTAATCTGGTGACTGATACAAATGATGTACTGAGGATATGGAAAATTATTTTTACGACTGTTAGTGTCTGAAATTAGAAACAATGAAGATGACACAGAACCAATACCAGAAGGTAGTATTGGGTGCACACCGTCTAGCCAGAATGAGTTCCAAATAGCAGCTATCCGGGACAAGTGGACAAGTATTTAAGTAAGCTGGAAACACATCCAAACCCGCTCGCTCGAAGTATCTTGCAACATAGTAGACACTCCCGTCTGAAAAGGAGGGATACTATTGCGCTTAGATGAAGAAAACTATTTCTATTATGAGAACTTAAATTTCTGTCTGGCACTGGCTGGACTAATATTATTTCATTAGTCTTAAGATTTGAAAACTTATTGTTAGTTCGCTTTAGCGAAGATTCAATAATAAAAAATATGCAAAAAAAAAAAAAAAAAAAAAAATCCGGGTTAAGAATAACAAGGGAGTAGAAGCCGATGGATTGCCAGTTGAACTTTGTAAGACTGGAGTTGACACGCCGATCAGGCGTATGCATCAGGTTTTTTGTACAATCTGGCTAAAAGAATGCATTCGTGAGGACTGGAAGTTCAGTGCTTAATGTCTTGTTAATAAGAAGGCGACAAGGTAGTATGTGCCAGCCACAGAAGAATGAGTCTCCTTTCCATTGGTAACAAGATACTATCCTGTGAAAGATTAAAGTTAAAAGGCAACAAAATAATTGGGCTATATTGAATTGGCTTCAGACCAAGCAAACTCATCATCAAGCAGACATACGGCAAATCCTTGAAAGAACCAGGAAAGACAGATCGATACATACCATCGACTGCCCCATACGTTCAAACGTGTTTCAAGCAATGTCGGAGTTCGAAATAAATACGACTCTGCAGGATGACCTAAACTGATACGCAGACCTCAGCTAAGATAGGCTGGAGTATTTCTGAGCCCTTCAGTACCAAACAAGGTTTCAGACAAACAGACAGTCTCTCGTGTGATCTTTTAAACATCCTCTTAAAAAATGTTATACTAGACGCAAATGTGAATAGAACTGGAAAAATATTCACAAAACAGTACAAGTTATTCTCTTATGCTGACAGTATCGACATTATGCGACAAATAATGCGAGCAGTAACATCTACCTTTGAGAAAGTTAAGAAAACATCAGCCAAAAGTGTCTGGCAGTAAGTACAAATAAAACCAAATTGAAGGTATCAACGCACCAGACTTCCACTATTGTTCTGAAGAATGGGTACTTGCAAAAACAGATGAGGCAGTGCTTGAAGTTCTCGAGGGAAAAAATTCTTCGGAAAATCTTTAGACCAATCTGCCTTGACAGAGAATACTAGGGTCATAACCACCTAAGTAAGTAAAAAACATACGTTTTCTTGTCCATTGATCATGTGGAGGCTCGGTTATACTAGTCAAATCCAGAATTAAACACCAAAGGTTAGGTGGTATCTCCGAATGCTATATCCAAGCAACAAACGTCTACATTGATGAGTTTTTTTATAACCTAGTTATTTCGTCGGTTTATTCTCCATCCAGGTTCTCCATAATGAAGGATCAGTACAACAGTATTTACAAATCTTTAGGTCCCCGCGTCATAGCTGCTCGAGACTGTAACGCTAAACACACCTACTGGGGATCCCGCTTAATTAGTCCCAGAGGTCGTATCATGTATGATTCCGTATCTGAAATGGGTCTTTGTTATTTCTACTGGACAACCAACGTATTGGCCAACAGACCTTAATAAAATTCCAGATGTTATAGATTTTGGCGTAGCCAAAGGTATATCCCCGGAGCTTATTGAGGCGCAAGCCTCTTTGGATTTATCTTCTGACCACTCAGAAAAGGGGAAGCCAAATAAGTTCTTTTCAACCAATAGGGGCTGGTGTAACTGAATGGAGTATACTAGGTCCAGTTCTGTACTTGCTTTACATGGCAGATATGCCAATCAATAGTTTTACACACGCGTCGAAATTTGCTGATAATACCGCTTTCCTTAGTATTCATAAAGACAATAAAGAGGCTTTGAACCAACTGCAACAACACGTAACTCAAGTGGAGAAAAGGGCAAAGTTATGGAGAATAAAAATAAATGAACAAAAATGTACCCACGTAACTTTTACTTAACGCAAAGAAACGTGCTCCACAATCACCATTAACAACCATATGGTGCCCCAACGATCCGAGACAAAATATCTTGGTATTCATCTGGATCGCCGCCTCACATGGAAGCCTCATATAGATGTGAAGTTGACGCAAATGAAACTTAGAGCTGCTCAAATCTACTGGCTAATGGGTAGAAACTCTGTGCTTCATCTGGATTGTAGACTTCTACTCTACAACACGATTATAGAGCATTTTGGTGCTACGGTATACAGGTATGGGGAACTACTTGCGCCTCTAGCATAGAAAAAATTCAACGCCGTCAAAACAAAATTCTAAAAATGATAACTGGTGCTCGAAGCATTTGGCAACAGGGTGGTCACATCCGTCTTAAAAGAAGGGATACTAATGCGTTTAGATGAGGCCTTTAAAATTACTTAATTTTATTATGAGAACTTAAATATTATTCTGATACTGACTGGACTAATATAAAACACACTTAGTTTTAAGATTTGAATACTGATTGTAAGTTCGCTTAGGCGAAGATTCAATAATAAAAAATATGACAAAAAAAATAAATCTTTAAGATTTTTGAATAAAAAAATCATTCCTTCAAAACTCTGCATATCAATGACACAAGGGGGATGGTTTTACACATAGTAAGATTAGTTTGTTTGTATATTTATTTGCTATTACGGTTTATATTACTTGTTTTTCAGCAGAGTTCATTTTACCAACAGACAGATTAATAACTTTAAGACGTTGACGTAGTTAACGTCAACGTCAACGATCAACATAACATAAAGGCTTCAACTTAACCAAACTAAGCTCAAAGCAGAGACGATTAGCTTTAAGCATAACTTGTTAAACTAACAAACATACATATCGATATGTTTAAGTTGTTTTAATGTAGCAAATGTAACATTAAAAGTGTAGTGCTGCCAAACCGCAATGAAATTAACCGCCTTAACTTTAAACAAAACCACTCTTACTTACTAAGGCACATGATAGTTTTAAATTTTTAGTTTCTTAATGAAACGCAGACAATGCAGACGCTTTTAAACGGAAATAAGAAAACTGTGAATTTAATAACAAAAAAATATTAAATGTTAAAAGATTTATAACGAAATTAGCGGATATTAAAACTTAAAGATTGAAAAAAAAATTATTAAATTAAAAAAATAAAAAAAAGTGATGAAAATTAATGGAATTAAATATTGTTTCAAAATAATAACAAGATAAAAGTGCAGTTGAAATAACAAAATTTATTTCAAAGAATATATTTGTTGAAACAAAATATTGAAAAATTTATTAAAACAACTTCCAGCAATTTAACTTTGACCATAAAAAGAGGGTTGTAACATTGCCTTTTAATTATCTGCGTTCAATATTATTTTCAAATAGGAATTTAACCAAACTTTATTAAAAAAGGTAAGTTTTTTGTGTTTAATAATTATAAAAAAATCTATGAAATTTCTTTCAACTATTGCCAACCATTGCCAGCAATATTTTAAAAAGTTTTAATTTGTTGAAAAAAAAACACAGACATGCAATTCAACTTTAACAAAAAAAGAATTAAAAATATTAATTAAATACTACTATGGCTGCAATGAAAATGGCAAAATTACAACAAAAAATACAAGTGTATAAATAAAACAAGAAAGTATTGTTTTATGCTCCAATTATCGAGAAATTTGTTGAAAGGTGTATTGAATGTTTTGTTGTTTTTTCCCCAACGAGCATATATTTCTTTGCCACATATCGTTTCTGTTTTTTTTTCCCGAAGCTATTGGAAGAGTAGATTTTACTTTCATATTAAAGTGTTTTGTATTGCATTTAAAAAAGTTGGGGAAATACAACAACAACAATAACTATGTGTTTGTTAGGTGTATTGCTTAATGAATTGATAAGGAAAGTCAAGTGAAGGAAAACATGTAAAAAATTAATGAAATGAAAGAGAAATTAAAAACATGAATAAAATTATTAAGACCTTGATATTAAATACTACTAACAAACTGTTTAATTGAAAATAAATAACATTAATATTATTTTTAATCATTTACTGGAAAGTGAAATTTAAGTATCAAGAACATAAAGGAATTAAAGAAAATTGCATAAAGAGTTCGTTTCTTAAGTCTTTTGTTTTTTTATTAAGTAATTTTTTTTATTAAAAAAAACTCCACATACATACATACAGATGTAAAAAAATTATTTAACAAAATCAAATAAATAATTTTTGAATAAAATAAGTATTTTATAAATAATCTGCATTCTGTGGAGGACTACTATACATGGAGTGAGTTGGAAGGAGGAGGACAAAGGAAGTAATGTCTGTTGACATTTCCTCTGATGCCCTTGCTGCATGCCCAGTAATCACTTTTCCTCACAATACTAATTTTTTTTATAAGCTGCTCGCCTTACTCCATTCAGGTTTTCTAATTTTCTGGATTTTTTAGTCTAATCTTTATCCGCGTCACCCTTAAGGATTCTGACAGTTTAAAGACCATTTGACTTGTGGCAAGACTAATGAAATTTTTAATTCATTTATTAAAATATTTCACATTTATTAACATGCAAATTTTAAAAAAGAAATTTATTTATTGTCTTAATTTCTTTTTTATGGTTAAACTGCAAAATACACAAGTTTTTGGCTGACTAATGCTAACTGTATTCAAATTGAAATTAATGGCCACTTGTTTTTGCTTTTGAAGAAATAGTACTAAAAAATGATTTACGTTCTTTAATTATATTATTTCTTTTTTGATATAATTTCGCTTTCTAATGGTTATGTTAATGTGTCTTTACATATACTTTACATACACTAATCGTTACACTTTTATATTACTGTTAGCAAAAAACACATTTAAGATAAAATTGTTTTGTTATAAAGAAATAATTATAAATAAAACTTCATTTAGTTTTATAAAGAATAATTGGAAGTGCACAAAAGAGTTGATACAAATTTATTAAAAGAAAAAAGGAATACAAACTACTTTAAAGTCATTATTAGAAACGAAAATTTTAGAAAAAAGCGAGAACTTTTAATGAATTTCTTTAAGTGGAACAAAAATAAAAAGGGATAAGCAGGCAACTCTCAATACAACGATTCTAATTCATTTTAAAAATTTGTTTGCCACTTAGAAAAAACAGAACGAATTTTACTTTTCACGTTTCAAAAGGTTACCCTTGAGGGAGGCTAGAAAAAAAATTAGTGATTAGGGCCTAGAACAGAATAAAATAGCTAAAGTAGTAGCTGAGGCTTTGCCAAAAACCCTCTTAGAAAAATTTTAAGATTATGAATAATGTCATAATAAATGGAAAATTTGCAGCTTGTATGCATTTTTGCAAACAGCTGGGGAGAGATTTTTGGACGCGAAAGTATTCGGCACGAGGTGCGACTACCATTAGGTAAAGAGACACTGACTATAATAAACGCATATCAAACTACATTTTTTTTTGGATCAACATTAAACTCGATGTTTTATATTTTTGGTGTAAAACTATATTAAAGAGCATGGCAACCATAGCTGGCATATAAATATCAACTGAAAATACATTAGAGCGAAATACTTCTCTTATGGGCCTTCATAACAAAGTGTAAGAAAAAGGAAGGAAATATGATAATTGCAAGTTGGTCATTCTGCTCAGAATAAGATTTTCATTAAAAATCTACTGCAATTGAGCTTTATGATTTTTTTTGTAGGCATAACGAAAAGGACTGGGTCTAAGTCCTGACAAAATCGAAATAGCCCTCTTTAACGAAAAGGAAAGTGCCAGGGCTTTTGGGCACAATTCTTATATATAGATGCACTGTGTGATAGAAAGAGGCAAATGCTTTCTATTGTGTATTGAATTTTTTTTATTTTTCATTTTTTTTTTATTATTGTATCTTCGCTTATGCGAACTAACAATAAGTATTCAGATCTTAAGATTAAGTAATTAATTAGTCCAGCCAGTGCCAAACTAAAATTTAAGTTCTCATAATAGAAATAGTTATCTTTATCTAAGCGCAATAGTATCCCTCCTTTTCAGACGGGAGTGTCTACTATGTTGCAAGATGCTTTGAGCGAGCGGATTTAGATGTGTTTCCAGCTTATTGAAACACTTGTCCACGTAGTTTAAGATTTCCTATTTTACTAGTGGAACTTCTGGATCCTTGTGGATGTTGCTGTTTTTAATAAACCAAGGAGCACCAGTTATCATTCTTAGAATTTATTTTTTTCTATGTTAGAGGCGGAAGCAGTGCCCCATAATTGTATACCGTAGCACCAAATTGGTTTTTAAGTCGAGTTGTAGAGTAAAAGTTTACAATCCAGACGTAGCACAGAGTTTCTACCTATTAGTCAGTAGATTTGCGCAGCTTTAAGTTTCATTTGGGTCAGCTTTGCATTTATATAAGGCTTCCATGAGAGGCGAAGATCCAGGTGAATACCAAGATATTTTGTCTCGGATCGTTGAGGCAGCATATGGTTGTTAATAGTGATTGGAGCGCACGTTTCTTTGCATAAAGTAAAAGTTACGTGAGTGCATTTTTGTTCATTTATTTTTATTCCCCATAACTTTGCCCCCATTTCTCAACTGGGCTTACGTGTTGTTGCAGCTGGTTCGAAGCCTCTTTAGGGTCTTTATGAGTACTAAGAAAAGCAGTGTCGTCAGCAAATGTCGACGTGTGGGTAAAACAGTTGGTTGGCATATCTGCTGTGTAAAGCAAGTACAGAATTGGACCTAGTATACTCCCTTAAGGTACACCAGCCCCTATTGGCTGAGAGGAACTTATTAGGTTTCCCTCTTTGATCATAAATTGTCTGCCGGCTAAGTATTTTTCTAGCAGGCTGGAAATATTAGCCGCTAGATTGAGTTTAAGCTTGATTAACAGGCATTCATACCATACTTTATCGAACGCTTGTGAGACATCGATCAAAAGCGCGGAACCGTACTTTTTTGCCTCAAAGGTTTTTCTTATAACCTGCACCAGCCTGTGAGTTTGTTCGATTGTACTATGTTGACTTCTAAAACCAAATTTACGATCTGGTATGCATTTGTTGTTATTCAGGATTGGACTTAGCTTGTTCTTAAGCAGCTTTTCGAACAGTTTCACCAAAGTGGGTAGCAAACTTATAGGCCTATAAGACTCCATCTTCGAAGGATCTTTACCAGGTCTAGAAATCTTCTTTACTAAGGCAACGTCCTTATTGGCGGAAAATTTGCAAGCCAAACTATGGCATTAAAAATAAAAAGAACAATTCGTTTAGCTGTAAAAGGTAGCTCTAAAAGCATTTTGTCTAGCAACAACAGGAGGTAATTTCCTCACGTCAGTGCACGAATTGGGAGTGAAGAAGCTCCTTAAGTTGCTTGCGAAAAGATCGCATTTTTCTTCGTCATTTCTAGCCCAGGATCCTCTCAGGTTACGCAGTTTTGAAATTACTGGTCCTTTAAGACGTCTGGATTATCGCCATAGATAATAGTTTGTTTGAAGAGTCGCATCTAGACCTTCCAGGTACCGGTTCGTACATTCTTTCAGCTTATTTTAAGTAGGGGTGATCTATACTTTTGCCATTCTCTTAGGGCTCTCCTTTTTTCAGATAAAAGCTCTTCAACATCGGTTGAATTGAGTGTTGAATAATAATTAATATTGATTCTATTTCTATTTATTACTGTGTTTTTATTTCTTGTTTGTTCATATGTATATCTCCTTTTTTCTTAATATTTTCTTATTTCCCCTGTTCACGACAGTAGTCTTGGTCCAGTCTACTTCCCCGTAGGGTTGACACAGATAAGTTTTTTGACCCTGAGACAAAGCATATTATTTGTGGTGATGATTGACCTATTTTTTTTTCGTAGCCCCTATACAAATATCCTCCCGGAATAAGGATTTTGGGCTAAAAAAGGCTTGAATATTACTTCACCTTCCCAAAGTTTTGCACCAACTATTATACTGAGTGCAAGTATTGTCGATATATTTTTTTCCCAAATCCCCATAAAAATGTGGTGTAGGGTATAATATGGTAAGGCTGGACATACTTTAACTTTCTCAGTTGTTGTTTTTTAAATTTGTACAATATTTGAATACATTTAGGTAAAATTTTTTTCTGACTCCCTCCTTACGGTCGAAACTGAGCTCAGTAGAACCTAGGATACTCATAAGCCTGAGTTGATTGAACCTGAATTGTAATATTACTGATAAAGGCTAGCAAACTGAGATGTGCCACTTGAAAATTAAAAGCAGATATTGACATCGAGACATAATTTCTTGTAAATAAGGCAATTCAAACAGAAACGATCCTGGCAAGTTCCATTAAAATCATTTTCTAATTAAACTTAATTTCGAAGTACCCCTTCACCTAAAGATCGCGTCCGTAATTAAAAAAAAATAAGCATGTTTGATCTTGTGTGGAAAAAAAAATTATAAAAATTTTATTCAAAATATCAAAGAGAAAAAATATGCTTAAATAGGCCTTGATACGCAAAAGTCTAGCATTAGTTAAATCTTTAGAGAAATCTTATGTAATATTTTAAGTTATTGATTTTTTGTCTAATTACACCATTTATATTAATTTCTTAAAATAACTTTTTCATCTAACAATAAACACTATTTTTGTCATTTTTTGAATTAAAAAGGCGAAAGTTTTCTCTTTAATTATCGTAAAAAGTTGTAAAAAAGCTATAAACAAACTCATCATATAATCAAAATTTTAAATAAATAAAATAAAAATAAAAAACAAACAATGTGCAATATTTACAATAATAATCATAATCCCAACAACATTATTAAACAAAATTTTTATGATGCCCAACAACATTGAGCATCGCAGGTTCATCAATTCACTGTTAATCAAACGTTTAACAAAAATTGCCCAAAAAAAAAATTGTTAATTATTAAATTATGAATGAAAGGTAGCCGTTTTAATGAGTAACAAAAAATTTTAATTAATTAAAATATTATTTAAATATTGAAAATGCAGATTAGCATGACATTCCGTAACTTATTAATATATAAAAAATATAAATAATGTAAAGGCATAACGGTGAATTTGTTGGTGGGAGCTATTGTTTTAAATCGCCAATTATAAACTCTTCTTTATTGCTTTTTTTCAAGGCAACCATTATTATGCAAAATAATAAATTTTTCTGCTGGTCGCTTTTACCTTTATAATGTTTTTATTCATTCGTGTCAGAACTTTTGAAAATTTTTTTCATGTTTTTATTGAATTGTTGCTTCTAAGAACTAACAATAGGTATTCAAATGTATAATTTCTAAAAGTCCGGGAAAGGCTAAAGCTTGAGTTCTCAAACTAAAGTGTACATCAAGTGAATCTACCCCCCAAGTGAATCTACCCCCTTTGTTGTAAGATATTTCGAGCTAGATGACTTGGATGTCTTTCCAACTTATTTAAGTGCTTGTCCCCATAGTTTAGGATTTTGTATTTAACTTGTGGAACTTGAAAATCCTTGTAGTTGTTGCTATTTCTAACATACCAGTGAGTACCTGTTTTTTTTATCCCGAAAAAAGTCTCGTATAACTGTATCCCAAAGCATTCAACTGATTTCAAAATCGAGCTGTAAAGCAAATATTTACATTACAGGTAAAACACAGAGATCCTAGCAATTATCCAATGAATTTGGGCTGTCATGAGTTTAGTTGGTCTTAAGTTAACTACATGACTTCCATGTGAGGTGACGATCCAGTTGAATGCCAAGGTTTTTCGTTTTAAGTTATTGAGGCATCATATGGTTGTTAATAAGTATGGGCACGCATTCTTGCGTAAGGTAAAAGTAACGTGGGTACATTTTTGTTTATGTATTTTTATTTCCCATAACCTTGTCCATTTCTTTACTTGGGTAACGTGGTGTTGCATTGGTTCAAGCCTCTTTAGGGTCCTTATGAATGCTGAGAAAAGCGGTATCATCAGCAAATGTTCACGTGTGTGTAAAATTGTTGGTTGGCATATCTGCTGTGTAAAGCAAGTACAGAACTGGATCTAGTATACTCCCTTGAAGTACACCAGCCCCTTTTGGCTGAGTAGAGCTTAAGTGGTTTCCCTATTCGTTTATTAATTGTCCACCTGTTGTGTACTTTTCTAAAAGGTTAATGGTTTAAAGTAGCACGTTCAGGTTTAGCTTGTTTAACAGGTCTGTATGCCGTACTTTGAGCTTGATAAAAAACATGGAGCAGTACTTCTTTTAATCAAAGGCTTTTTGTTATAACCTGTTTTAACCTGTGGGTCTGTTTGGTGGTACCACGTTGACTTCTAAAGCCAAGTTGGTGATTTTGAATGCAGTTAGGATTGGAGTCAGCTTGTTTTTTAAGAAATTTTTGGAACAATTTTGATATAGTTGGTAACAAACTTATAGATCAATAAGAGTCCACTTTTGAAGGACCTGTACTAGGGCGACTTTCCATATTATCGGGAAATGTTTAAGCCATATTATGGCATTAAGGGTAAAGAAAAATAATTTTTTTGCAGTATATGATATCTTTAGAGATTTTTGATGCTTATCTTATCCAAATCAGGAGGTTTTTAGGACTTGAATTATCGATAGCTTCTACATCATTTAGAAATAAAAACGAATTTTTATAGGACGTGTAGCAACAATGGGCGGTAACTCTCTAATGCCAGCACATGTGTTAGGAGGGAACAGGTTCTTTAAACGACTTGCTAGCGGATCGCATCTTTCCTTATTATTTCTGGCCCAGAATTGTTTCAAATCACACAGTGGTGATTTTAAGAACGTTAAGCTGATTACCATTGAGAATAATTCGTCTGAAAAGTCAAGTGTTTTTTAAGCATGTCATCCGTTATTCCCAGCATATTTTTTGATTGGTTTCAGCATTCTTTCCACTATGCTATTGCCATTTCCTTCAAGCTTTGTTATTTAACATCATTTTGCTTTCCTAATTTTAATTTAAGAGCTCAAATTTTTAATTTAGTAACTTACTAAGGTGGTTATTACAGAACGTCTGTTCCATTAGCTGAACTTAGAATCGATTTTCAGTCGCTTCGATCTTCTGTCCTTCTTCACCAATTTCTCACACCAAGTTTCGGAGTTTCGGTCTTCCTTTTCTGCGTGACTCGTTTTCATGTTTGTATTCAAATGATTTCCTAGCTGGAGCATCTTTATGTATTCTCGCAATATTACCTAGCCAACACAAACCTTGAATTTTAATGCATATAACTATGTCAATGCTGGCAAATAGCTCATATGGCTCACGTCAAATACAACACCGGTATTCTTTGTCAACTCAGATTGGTCCAAAGATTTTTCGAAGAATTTTCCTTTCCAAAACTCCAAGCACTGCCTCATCTGCCTTTGCAAATACCCATGCTTCAGAGCCATTTATAAGCACACGTAGTACTAGTGTATTGTAGAGAGTGATTTTTGTTGGTCAGAAGGTGGTTTTGCTTTAAAATAGCGAACTTAGCTCGAAGTAGCATCTATTAAGCAATGTCCTTGTTCTTTTTATCTAAAAATTGATGCTGTATGTTTTGTTAATCACGCTGCCAAGGTAGATAAAATCGTTGACTATTCAAAGTTGTTGTGTTTAATTTCCACTGTCTGCCCAAGTCTAGTGAAGGTCCTGTGCGTTGATATCATCAACTTAGTTTTATATGCATTTACTACCAGACTCAATTTGACTGATTCTTTCTTGACTTTTTAAAGGTGAAAGTTACTGCTTACAATGTCCGTCCTATTATATGAATTTCATCAGCGTAAGGGAGCAAAATGTGCTGTTTTGTGAATATTGTGCCAGTTCTTTTAACATTTTCGTCTCGTATAGCCTTTTCTAAGAGGATTTAAAATAGATCACATGAAAGAATGTTTACTTGTCTGGCACCTTTTTTTGGTACTGAAAGGTATTTTGAAGATTGCATATCAGTTAAGTTCATCCTGCAGAGTTGTATTATTTTCGCAGGTGTATTGAACTTAGGCATAGCTTGAAACCCTTTTTAATGTATAGGGCTGTCAAGAGTAATATTATATTCGACAAACAGATGGTACGTGTCAATCTGTCTTTTTTTGGACCTTTGCCAGGAATTGGCAAAGCGTGTATATCTGGTCAAGGGTGGATTGCCAGGTCTACAGCTGCTTTTATATGGCTCAACGATCTCGTCGACTTTTAATTTAAATCTTTCCCACAATAGGCTGGATAGGATGTTATAACCAATGGAAAGGAGACTTATTCCTCTGTAGTTGCCACATACTGCCTTTTTTCCTTTTTTGTGCACAAGACATAAAACACTGATGTTCCAATCCTCGGGTATGCGTCCTCCTTGCCAGATTCTACAAACAAGCGTTTCAGCTGGCAAACTACCGGATCCTGCTGCATTGTTATTTTTGACCCCATTCTGGCTAAGCAGTATACACTCACGTTGTCTGGGATTGGATCTGTAGTTTCTTCATCGTTGCTTCCATCAGATATCAGCAGGCGTGCAAAATGGTTTTCTGTATCCTCAGCTCACTATTTGTAGTTTTGTTTTGATCAAGTATATTTTAAAATTTTTACGGCATATTTTGGGTGTACAAAACCCCTTTTTTGGTTGCCCTTGTTATGAAATTTTAAGCCTTTCAAATGGTTTGGGAGTCTAGTCTTATACTAAAATGTATAGCAGCCCTCTTACATAAATTTCAGTTTCCCTAATAACCTTTTAAATACCAAACAATATTGTTGAAATATTTGAAAATAATAATTAATTAAAATCTCAAATATTTTGTTGAATTTAAATAAACTAAATTTTAAACCAAAAATATTTAATTTGAAATGCAAATCGTTATGCATAATTTAAAAACATGGCATATCGTATGAACAGAAAGCTTTATAATATATGCAAATTTGCGTACACTTTTCTTAACAATTTTTTTTTTAATTTCGCTTTTAACCATAAATGAAAGTGAAATTTTTTTAAGACACGCACCCACTATTTAAAAAAAAAATTTTAAATTGTCTCCTTTTGATTAGTAACTTATTGCTGTTGCCATCTTCAATCTTTTGCGTTTATTTCTGAACGTGCCTTTAATATCATTTGCATAGTTTTAAATAAACAACAACAAATACTTTAACAAACGAAATTTTTTAATTCTTTAAGTTAAAATTATGCATTGACACTTTCATGGTCAAAGCGTTTGATTGACAATTTTAAACAATTTCAATGTATAAATTTCTTTTTTAATTTTATATGCGCTTCGCATATTGTTTACAAGCGATTGTTGACAGCAGAAGTTGATCAGTCAGTCTTCTGCTATAATAATCATTAGAGCTTGAAACCGAATATCATATCTTTACTTTTGTTTTTTTTTCTTATTGTACTTAAGTAAATACTATTAGTGGCTTTTTTTTTAATTAATTTAAGTTAATAAGCCAAAACGGACTAAAAAATAAGAAAAAAATATATCTTATCAAAAAGATAGTAGAAATTTTTTAAAAATAAAGGAAAATTAAAAGAAAATAAAATGGGCTTAAAACCAAAAAAAAATGTTTATTTTTAATTAAAAAAAACTATTAAAAAATAAATTATTTACAAGAAATTTTATTTGTTTTTTATTTTGTCTGCCAATATATATGATTTTAAGTAGTTATGCAAACATATATAAATTAAAGTTAAAAAAGCTTTGCTGAATATGAACTTGGGAATACAACTTTTCAAAAAAAAGTTTTCTTTTATGTAACAAATAATAAATGTCAACATAAATTGCAAGTAATTCATTAAAAAAATAATTTCACATGTACTTTTGGTAAAAAAAAATAACAAATTTCCTCTTAGTTTTTAAAATAAGCCTCAAAAAATTATTGTGAAATTTTGATGACAAAAAGTTATTTTAACTTTACAAAAACAGTAACGCACATAGTACAATACTTATATAGCCAGCAGTAATTTTTTATTATGGGGAGGTTACATTTATGCTAAGGACAGTTGTTTGTTATACTTTATAATAATTTTTATCTGCTTTTACATGGAAATAGCCAAAAAAATAATAATATTGTATACCAACGAAAGAAGAAATTTTAATAACAAACAAAAGACTTAAGAAACAAACATTTTCATATCAGAGTTATTATACGGGTGTTCAAACTTGAATGAAAAACGTAAAAATTGACACAAAGTTTTGTTAAGAACATTAGAATGGAAATTACGGATTATTTTTTTAAAGAGTTAGTCATCCAAGTGCCTTCCGTCAAGTTGAACACACTGTTGAAAAGGGAGACTTGTATTCTGCGCCAAACACTGCAGTAAACTTGGTTCAATTGAGCTGATTTTTCGACGAATATTTTCCTTTAAGGCAAAAAAAGATTAATGATTGTCATTTTAGACCCTTTCTTTTAAAGAATCCATGGGAGTAAGATCGGGAGACCTCGGTGGCCATGGGAAATTTTCCTGAAGAAGATTCATCGAAGCTATGGTTGTATGGGCAGTCACTCCATTCTGTTGAAACCACTTGTGTGAAGAGAACAATGAAAGAGCTTGCTTTAACAGTTAACATTCGTCGCCTGGCCTCGAGGATTTTCTAAACAAAAATGCCCCATAATAATAACAATAAGGCACGTTAAATAGTAACCCTTAGGCAAAACAATAGTTTTTAATGTTTCATTCGAGGGTTTCAGTTTTCTGGAAAGCAGTGACGGCAGCTTAACTTATTAACGTGACCATTTAAATGAAAATGAGCCTTGTTGCTAAAACAAATTAGATTTACTTTGCGAAAACGCTCCAACATCGTTTAACAAAAATTTTTGCGTAGATCAAAGTCACTTTCTTAAAGTTTATGACCGATTTGAATTTTAAAAGAATGGAACTTAAGATCCTTTTTAAAATTTGTATGAATAATTTATAATGAAATTCTCAGTGAGGCTTCTTTTTTTCGTATTGAAAGTCGCGGCTTTTCACGTAAACTGATTTTAACCAGCTCAATGTTTTCGGGAGTCCTTTAAAATCAACCGGGCTCTGGCCGTGAGACATTCACAGCAAAACAGTAGCGCAGAATCTCTGTACCCACGAACGAATACGACCCGTCACGCATTCATTGAATATCTAACTTTAAAAAAAATTGTCGAAGAGCAAAAATGTCTTCACAGCGATTGAACAACGCTCACTCGACCACTGCGACACCGTGACTGACAAATCCGCACAATCTTTAATTCCAGCGCCAACACCCTTTTACCGCACCGTTTATAACTTTTTTAAATTATTCTATTTTAAAATATAAATTTTCCACCAGACCCCCTTTAGATTTAGATTGTCTTAGACTAAACTATCCAGAAAATAAAATATTGCTTTATACTTTAATTACCACACAAACATTGTTTGACTTGGTTACAACCCAGTCCCCAAAGTACCCAACATAACTAAAAATTTACTTATGAGATAGAATGAGAAAAAAAAAAGGAAAATGAGTCGCACAAATTCTTTTAAATTGAATATACGAAGTGTATTCAATCATAAATTGATTATCTATATGCTCGAAATTTCAATAAATTAAGCATTAGTATAGGCTCAAGCAATCAATCAATCATTAAATTGCCGAATCATCAATTTAGTTTGATCAAAAACTGAGCCACATATTTCAAAAATCCAACAAAAAAATTTAAATTACTACAACGAGGTCGAATTTTAATTTATATGGAGGAAGCATAATTAAAGGGAATTTCCAGTGCGCACTTACTTTTGAGTATTCTATCGTAAGTCTACTTTTTTGATAAACGCTCAGAAATAACTAATCAATGGAAATAAAAATGGATGTCTTAGTACATATAACTCACCACATGCAAGACACATCAGTCCGGGAATTACGGGAGCTTTTTGATTACTTTGGTATCAGATAGAACCCTAAACACCCTCGATATATCATTGGTGATATGACTTATATGAATAGGTACAATATCTTAACAATAAAGTTTTAGCTTTTTCTGCCCTCAAGAAAATTCATGGACAGAATCATGTGGTACCTTTAATAAAAAATAAAACAATTATAAAAAAGAGTGAAAGAGTTCTTGACAAATTCCCGCGAAAAAATTTTTGGTTCTTTTTATAATTGTGGCAAAAAATTTTAATTATTTTTTCGTCACTTGAATAGCTGAAGCAGTCATTTCTCTCAAGTTTGACTACAGTTAACTACAACATAGTTCAGAAATAAGGGAGAAAACATTTTTTGCGCTTAAAATAGAAAACGGCCCGTGATAAAACGATGGAAGCAGAGGGAAAATTGATGCCTACGATGACTGATCTATCAAAAAAATGGCTATAACTTTTTCTCAGAAAAGCGTTTAAACCTGGTAACCAAGCAGAAATACGTTACAAGGATAAAAAAGCAACAGAATAATTAATCTGAATTATGTTAAATGAAAAAAATCCAATAGACCAGTAAGGTAAGGAACTACAGTTAAATTTTTCCAAATATCAGATAAGTAAGAAGAATGAATGAAATATGGAAGCTTTCTCAGATCGACAAGGTTAATTTATCTCTACCGAGCCTCAAGGAGTACCACATAATTTTAATATTCTGTGGACAGAATAAGTAAGAATCTCCACCAACAGCATGGGCAAGGAAGGCAAAACAGAGACCCAGATAATTTGTTTTTGTGCAGATGTTTGTAAGGCCCAAAAATAATAATGCAAGACTTACCTGCAAGTATAAAGATTGACGCAGAATCACCTTCTGGGTCAATTTAAGCATGTCCGTCCATCAACCGGCTGGGACTCCCTGAATTTAGGTATTTAAAATTGAAGTCACAATTTCGAAGACATTTTGATGAAATTTGGCACAGATAAGCTTTTTGCCACTGCACGAAGCAAATTGTTTGTAGTGATGATTAGTTTTTTTTTTCATATAAAGTCCTCCTAAAATAAAAAGTTCGGACTAAACTTAGCTTCTTAGTTAGTAATTTTTAGCAGTCCATGTCGGTCATTGGCCGAACTAAAATTGAATTTCCAAACGCTTTGATCTTCTGCCCTTCTTCTCGAACTTCAGACATTGAGTTTTGAAAAGCCTTTATTTACTTGGTCTTTTCAACGGAGATTCGTTCATTTCCGTCTTCCCTCGGAGTCATATTAAAACATCCTTTTCGCTGGCAAATCTCTAATTCATTGGCACAACATAACCAAGCCAGCGCACTTGACAACCTAAGTGCCAGCGTATTGCTCACACAGCCCATGGTTTATACGATGAGGATATAAGACAAAGTATTTCGTCCAAGAAGAGCATTATCTGCTTGACCAAGAACCCATGCTTCCGCGCCATAAAAGAAAGTAGAGGTAAACTATGTGTCTTGTAAAGTACGAGCTTTGCTAGCAGCAAAAAGGCTCTGTTTTTAAATAGTTTGCTTAGCCTAAAATAATAAATATTGGCAAATATAATTCTTCGCTTTATTTCCCAACTGATGTCTTTCTTTTTAGTTATGGCAGTTCCGAGGTATAGGAATTTCTCCACTTCCTCGAAGTTAAAGTTACCAACATTCTCTATTTATTAAAACCAGCGACTTATCTTCTTTTACTGCTAAACTAATTTTTCAAGATTCTGTTTCCATATTAGTAAGCGTATCAGTGACATTTCACAATGTTTGCTCCAAGATGTCAATCTCATTGGTAGATGCAAGCAGAATCTGGCTCTTTGTGAAAATTCTGCCATTTCTATTTTCTCCTGCGTTACGCATGTGTTTTTTACGTTTTACCACCAAATATTATGCTGAATACAAATATAGTTGGTCCATTTTTTTATACAGCTGCTATACATTTGTGGTGTAAAAGGCCTTCTAAAATGAAGCTGCTAGGAAGTTCTTATTTTCTGTCTTTAACTTCAGACGAGTAGACAATTGAGCTCGATCGATCCAGAAGGTTATATCTAGAATACACTTAACTATAAAACTGGGCCTAAGGGATCCATATGCTATCAGAAAGGTTTTAAAAAAATTCAAATGTGCCAATGTTTCAAAACAAAATTTAAAAATTTTGGAACTTAAAAGTTTTTAATTAAATAATTTTATATAAGTGTTTATGCGTATACATGGATACATACCTGAATTATGTAGCAACATAAAGCAACAAGAAAATAATTTAAAAATATAAAGAAATTTTCTTTAAAAAAAATACATTTGCAGTTTTATAACTTGTAAATGCAAGGCAACCATAAGCCAAGAGTGGCATGTAAGCTTTAAAAACTGGAAAAAAACGACAGCGAAACAATACTGCCAAAAGAAAACATAAATCAATGGACTCTTTGCAAACATACATGTACACATATGCTGGATTCTTTTAACTCAATTTTACAAATTTACTATATAAAGCAAACAATTTTTCAAAATATTGTTTACTCTTATAGGCAGCTTTTTCTTAAGTTTGGTACAATAAAAATCGTTACAGATTGTGCAATCATATTAATAGTTCAGTCTAAACTAAAATTGATTCAGTGTGTGATATGGTTTTATTTAATAAAGTGGAAAGATATAATTAAAAGATTGTTGCAACTTGTACGAAAATATGGTCATTACTTATAATAACTAAAATTACGGTTTTACCCAGTTGGCCATGTCTTGAAGAAAGCTTTAACGATTGACAAAAGACCACAGGTACTTGCATAGAAACCATTGCGAACAATTAAGAATTGATGAGATTTAACAATGACAAAACAAAATTAAATAAAATGTCACTTATCGCACTTTTGGTTCGGCTTACAATTTTCCAAATAGTCCAGAGACTCACAGACAAGTCCTGCTTAAACTTTGTTAAGAGACTTCCATGTCATACTTCATTGAAAGCTTAAAAAAACATCTGTAAATATCGCAGACCAAAAATTCTTCTCCCCATATGACTTTCTTACAACCTATAACAGCCTGTGGGTCTGTTAAATGGCATTGTGTTATCATCTTATATTAACTTTGTGTTTACAAATGCAATACTAGTGTAATTGTCTTAACTTTCTTTAAGTTATTTTGTAACGACATTCAAAAGAAATGAAAAATTGGTTGATTTTTGGGGTTTTCTACAAGTTAAATTTTTTTAGTGTTTAAATTAAGGTGAACTTTTTAAGAAAGTATTTAAATGAATTTTCAATTAGTTTAAGTTATATTTCCCGTTAAATTTACTTTAATAATTTTTTAAGAATTTTTTTATAAAAGAGTTTTTATTTTTGCATAAAAAAACAAAAAAGAGCGATATATTCGCTGTGCGGAATCTTATATACCCTTTACATTGGCCTTTCGAAATCCCAAATTTTTTTTTATCCATTTTTTTACTCATAAAATACTTCATATTTTCAAATATGGGTCGGTGTCATTTTTTATCGCTCCACGGGTGACTATGGGGAAGTTGTAGGGGTTTTTATCCTAATTTTTTCAAATTTTGTATGGCAACCCCTTTAGAGGGTGGAGATAGCGGGTAAGTATATTCTAGGAATATGTTTGGGAGGGGAAACTATTGGGGGTCAGTGATACATTTTATTCCTCTAGGGGCGACTCTGGAAGTTGTAGCCTTTTTTACCTTATTTTTTAAAATTTTGTATGGCAACCATGTTAGGGGCTGGAGATAGAGGCTAAGTATGCTCCACAACGGTGAATAAACTAATTGGGGTCAGTCGTACACTTGATTGCTCTTAGGCTGACTCTGAAGAAATTGTGGGTGTTTGCATATCATTTTTGTAATTTTTGTATGGCAACTCCTTTAGGGCGTGGTGATAGGGATATTTTTTAAAATTTTATATGGAAGCCGTAGGAGCTGTTTTAAAAATTTTTAAATTTAGTTTTGTATGGCACCCCTGTCATATGTATGAATACTAGTACTAATAAAATTTTCGTTTTGGGTGTGGTTTAATAATATCTACATTACTGGTTCTGTTTTTTCTTTTTTTATTGTTTATTTGTTGTTTTTTTATTATTATATATATAAGAATGTTCTTTGTTGTTGTTGTAGACTAAAAGAAAAGGAGGTAGTCTTGGTTTTATGCCTTCATCTCGGTCATTAATTGGGAAATTTTGCTAAATTTCAATACCGATTTTTTCGCGACTATTTCTGATAGTTTGATATCACACACATTTGATAGACCCGTATATGCGACATCGGGGGACTTCAGAAAGTTGATTTCAACCATAACACGGACAGACGGACATCGCTAAATCGGCTTCCCTATCTATAAGTACTAAGAAAATATAAACTTGATGGGATCGCAGATGGATATTAAAGAAGTTACAAACAGAATGACAAACTTATATACACCCTTATCACTATGTGAAGGGTATAATTAAGGCACTATGTGTCCATTTAAGTTAAGCTTTTGAAATTCTAAAGTATTTAACCATTTCCTTTTTATATAAAAAACTGTTTAAAAAATGGAATAAAAAACAAAATTCCCAAACACTTGTTTGCTATTGCAGCAATTTAGTTTAGTCTAGTAAATGGATAGAGTGTGGGAAAACTAAATTAAGTTAAACAATACGTACATTGTACATAAATATGTTTATGTGTGCGTTAATCGTGAGTACTTCTGTATCAGCAACTACTTCTGTATTCAGTTTTAAAGTGTTATTAACTTAGATATTAAGTTCAATTTGCTGTAGAATTTAAAGCAAAAAAATCTACGAATTTCAATCTACAGATACTAGTAGAATTGCAAAAAGCAATAACGACATGTTTTGTAGTTGTTTTTAAGATAAAATGACTCATGGAAAACAAACTAAATTAAAACAATTTTATCTTAACAAAATGTGCAGCTGACTATTGGTAGCGGTTAGATGAGAGCTTATATTAAATTTTTATTTCAGAGGGGAAGGTTTGATGAGCAGCAGTATTAGTTTTTTTTCTTTAACAACAATTCTTTTTATTTATTTTTAGTTGTTTTTTTTTCTAGACTTCAATTACAAGGTGTTTTGTAGCCATTGTTTGCTTTTTTTCTTCTTGCATATAAGAATGTAATACATATTTGTTGCCATAAATTGTATTAATTTTTGTTGGTTTTTTAGGTTTTTTTGTATTGCATTACATTTAATAGTTTATTGTGGTTTACTTATTTGTTTTATTTATAAAGTAAAGTAAAAACTTAGAAGTGAGATCATGCTGAAGCTATATTAATAGTAAATAAATGAATTGAAGACTTTAAGTTAAACTTAACAAAAACCAGTTTGGATTTTACATAAAAATTTTCATTGCAAATATTTCTTGTATATCTATTAACATTAAGACTTATGCTTAATGCACGTAGGTGTGTATGTATAATTTGTTATTGTTATTGAAAATTTAAAACAAAGGTCGAAAAAGCTTAATCAACTGAAAATAAACAAATATTTAAAGCTTTTTTAGAATAAAACGAAAAAAATAATTATTCTAAAAAATATTTTTTTATCAAAATTAAATTTCATAAAAAAATTAATCGCTAAAAAGCTTTTATGTATTCCAAAAATTATATTACAAAAATATTTTAAAAATTTTTAATGCTTAACTTTTTTGAAAACAAAAGACTTAAGACACAAACATTGCTGGCTTTGTCTAACTATTCTGTTTTGTATTGTTATTTGTTAAACGGATTTTATAAAAAATGCCTTGAAATACAAAACTTTAAAAATTGCCTTTGACATAAGTAAAAAATCTGACAGTAGCAGCAAAACCCACAGTGCTATGATTCCTGTGTACAAAACTTTTGAAATTTATGTTAATATTACTTTTTAAAAATAAAAATTAAAATTGAAAAATGTATTAGTTTTAACAATCAGTTCGGGTAAAGTATCCAAGTCTGTTGTCAAAAATGCTGATTGTAGCCTACAGACTTGCGTACGATAAGCATATTTACACTATGAGACTATTTGTAATCTGATATGTTCGGTAGAATGAAATGTGTTTTTGCACCGAATTTTCGAAATGCTTATAGATTCTTTTTTAAGTGTGGAAAGAACAATAGACCATTGTCTTAAAAATCGTTGTGTATGTTGTACCATGGCCACTTTTATAGGAGGTTATCAATAACCTTACAGATTAAACGTGAAAAACGTAGGACATTTTATTGAAAACAGGCGCTTATCTACGATATAAAAAATAAAGAGAGATTTTTAAAAATTCGACAAAAATTGGTAATTTACCACCTTTTTACAAGATAGAAATCAAGTTTGAAAAGCAGGGTATTTAACTCAAAGTTAACTTGACACAAATTCTATTAATTTTTTCTATTTCATACTCTAAGAAGCAAACAGAGGTAAACATAATAAATCGGTACTTTTTTTGTACTTTTCCCAAAACTCTCAAAAAAAAATGTGAATAAGTCGGTGGTAAAATTTAGATATTTAAAACCTTATAAGAAAAAAATCTTGAAGGTTGCATTTTGGTACTTTAAAATTTAAAAAAATTAAAAATTACGTTGGAAAACTTAAAAGAATATAATTTTTTTTTTGGTATTTTTTTATATTACAACAAAAAAGAGAAAAATTTCGAAGCATCTTTTTAGTACTTTTTTTTAAATTTTTTATAATTTCGACGCTATTTGTTAAAAAAAATATAACGTCTTCTTTAAAAATGCAGACATCATTTTCCGAGAAAACGTTTGATGCTAAAATGGGAGTGAAAACCCCATAAAAAGGGGAGTAAAGAAACCCGTAAACTCAGGGGGCTTTTAATCCCGATCGACATATAAGATGTCATAGGTGTGCAAGTCATTTTTAAAATGTTGGGTATTTTTTAAACAAAAAGGACTTTTATTATAATTTTCAACTTTATTTATGGTTTTTTACCTCAGATTAGAAAAATAGCCAACTAAGGGGAACAAATAAGTACTTTTTACATTTAAATTTTTTTTGGCAATATATCGGGATAATGATCTGAAAGTACGAAATTTAAAAGTTTTGACTGATAGATTGTGATCATATTTCAAAAAAATATACAAAAATTACTTTCTCGCATTTTAATTTTTAAGGTTATTATCCTATATATATAAGACTAAGACCTGTTAGCCCGGACCTGTGCCGGAAGTCGATGTGGGCAGAAAGTACTTTTTATATATTCTTTATAGTTTTTTTTGGAGAAATTTTAAGTTAATCGTCTGGAAATTTAAAATTAAAAGCCAGATTGAAGGCAAAAGTCAACTTAATAACAAAAAGCAAATTTTGATACATCTGACTATTTTGAATTTTGAGATAAGAAGGATAAGTAAATCGTAGATTATTAAACGGTAGATTATTTAAATGTAGAAAAAATCAAAAACTTCAAAACGATTCAAATAAAAACAAATAAGAATCATACTTATTTAAACATATAATAAATATTTTAGTGTTTTGTAAAATATATATATAAATTTTAATTTAAGTACTTTTTAATATTTGCTGTTTCTTTTAATAAAAAATAAATAAAAACAAAATTTATTTTCTCAAATTCAAAGTACAAATTTTAATTATTTTTGTTACCTTTTTTAACGTTTTCCAAACATTTGAATAAAGAAATATCAAGAAAGAGATAAGAAATAGGTAAAGCTGCAAGATTTAATACTTTTTGAATCTGAAAACTTAATTTCAGTTTAATTAATATTAATGTTTTTGATTTTCCAATATTAAAACACACTGCATATAAATATGTAGATCAACAGCTTCATAATTTTTATTAATTTGCTCAAGCATTTTATTATAACTTAAAACCAACAATCAATTTACTAAACACCATTTTAATTAAATAATTTAAGGCAAAATATTTAAAAAAATATAAAAACAAGCCATAAAACATAATCTTCAATAACTAAATTACACTAAAATGCTTTTGTTTTTTAAAATATTTTATGGATCTTAACTTTTTTACTTAAAAAAATATATTTGTTTTAACACTTTCTTGCGA
This sequence comes from Melanophora roralis, assembly GCA_963583895.1. Lineage (NCBI taxonomy): Eukaryota > Metazoa > Arthropoda > Insecta > Diptera > Rhinophoridae > Melanophora > Melanophora roralis. Next base: position 57,243,150 of record OY757191.1, read on the forward strand.
AATATCAGACTGAATCGAATGTGTAATGACTTAAACGCGTGCTGCATTTTTATCTTAAATTACCATTAAGCTGCATTGAAACAAAAGGTGTGAAAATTTACCAAAAATAAAAAATAAATAAAATCCAATATAAATCAAATATTGTTTTATTTACTTACAGTTATAATTGAAATTTTGTAAAAAAAAAAACCATTAAAGACGTGTGACTTGTTTATTTGTTTTAAATTTTTGATTGTTTGTAGATTGAAACCAAAAAGTTGTGTAATTTTCTTGTAGAAACTTTTGTTATATCTGGGATAAATATCTTTAACTTAACTCCATACCGAGTATTTAATGACAATGACGTGAACAAAAAAGATATGTCAGTTTGATATGTAAGTAGACAAGCAAACAATAAAGGGTACACTTATACAGGTACACACAAAAAATTATCTAAGAAAACTTTACTTAAATCAAGCCATAGCGGTGTCAAAAGTACGGTGAGTACGGTTTTTCTTAAATCAAGTACGAAATTTCTTACTCCAAGTAAAAAGCAACTGATCAGCTTTTGGGAAAAATATTCCTGAAGCAAATTCATCGAAGCTGTGGTTGTGTGTGCAGTCGGCTCATCCCGTTGAACCACGTAAGTAAAGAGAACGGAATTTGAGCTCTCAGGGTTGGTAAAAAGAGTTCCGTAATCATGCGTCGATAATTTTCACAGTTGACATTCGTCGCTCCAAAAAATTGGAGAGTTTTCCACAAAAATTTATGCGTAGATCAAAGTCACTTTCTTCTTGTAGCACTTGAACTATTTGAATTTTAAAAGAATGGAACTTTAGATCTTTTTTTTAAATTTCATGAATAATCGCTCTTGGAAGTCCCAGTTAGGCTGCTTGTTTTGTATTGAAAATCGCGGATTTTCCCGTTAGCTTCTTTCAACCAGATCAATGCTTTCGGGAGTCCTTGAAGATCAACTGGGACCGAAGGAGTTGTGTGAAATCTCTGCCTCCATGAACGGTTTTAATTTACACTCGGTTTATCACGAATTCGCCGAATACCAAACTTTGAACCAAACTGTCGACGAGTAATTACGTAGGAACCATTACTTTTCAAAAATGTCTCCACAGCAAACGCGCGATACTCACTGGACCATTGCGACATTGTGACTGACAAATACGCACAATCTATAATTCCAACGGCACCACCCGCTATTCGCACTGTTAATTAATTTTTAAAATAATCGCACTAAAAAATATAAATTTACCACCAGACACCCTGTAAAAAAATGTGTCGTATATGTAGGGTCACCATTCTTACTGATTTCATCAGTACAAATCTAGTTTTGAGTTATGGACCCGTTCCTCAATAACAAGAACAGTTAGACATCCAGAAGGACAGACATGCTTTAATCGACTCTGGAAGTGATTTAATACTTTTAAAGTTATCATTGGAGCATAAAAACTAAAAAGCTTACTAATTTCTATTCAAAAAGTAATGGCCACCCTTTGTATATCTAAGTAAATAACAAAAATAAAAAAAAAACAAATAAAATAATAAATTTTTTTTATTAAAAATTTTATCAATGTAAAGTCCATTAGCTTTATAACAAAAAGTAAAACTTAAATATGCGTAACTAAATAGTTTTCATAAATTTTCTTAAAAACTTTATTACTGCACCGCACCCTTTTTTGTCTAAACAATGTTACAACATCAACTTATGTTTTTGTCGTTATAAATAAAATAGTTAAAAGTATAAAAACATTAAAATTATTACCGAATAATTTGTCTACAAAATTGTAGTGATATTTTGTATTTTCATTTAGCCACTGTGCTTTCAACTTTGCTGACATTGTTGGTAATATATGAGCCATAAAACCCAAACAACCAAAAAACGTGTTAAAACTTTCGCTTTCATTGAAGCAAAATAAACTTTACACATGGTTCTTTATGAAAGTTTTACTTCTTTTGGTTTGGTTTTATCACTTGTCTTTCTTTCTTTTATTTTAATTATTTTATTCTGTTTTAAATGTGATAATTATGTAAATAAGCTTTTATGTTTTGGTAGTTATGGTGTTTGTATGAATTTAAAATCACTGACGCTTGTTAACATATTTGCATTTTTATGATTTTAAACAAATAAACGAACATTTGTAAAATGTTTTTAAAAATATTTACAAGATTTAACATACAAAACCTTTGATGTTCACAAATACACTTTATTTTTTTTAAGGTTATAAATATTTTAGCAGATTAAACTTAAATAAATACAATAAAATTAGTTTAAAAAAATGTTATTAACTGGCTTTTTAATGTTTTTACAACCGTTTAAATTTTTTGCTACCGTTAGGCCGTTTTTCAGGCAACATTTTTAAATCTATTTAAAATTTTACAGTTTTAAATATTTAAAAATATTATATAAAAGGTTTTAAGACAATAATGGCTAAGCAATAAACATGAAATTATTTTGATTAACACATTTGCAAAAAAACATTATGCCATATGATGTACAAAATAAATCCATTTTAAGCGACGTGAACAGTTAATTTTGGTGGACAATATTTCAAAAGCCGAACTTGTCCCCTTAAAATATATCTAATTTAAAACAACTAAACACAAGGGCTTTCAATTGTGTGATGACATTTTCCGAGCTCCCTACGATGTCTGTCGGACTGTGAAATAGGGAGACATATAAAGTGATTGACACGAAACATGACATGTGGGAAATTCGTTAAGATAATTTTGATAGAAATCTGGCGAAAACCCAAATAAAAATTTTTTGGCTGTATTTTTATTGAGCACATTTTTATTTATAATTTTTTTAAAAAAATTTCGTTTTTTAATAAAAATAAGACAACTTAACTTGCTTTTGTGTTTACTACAGTATTGCCAAGTCAAAATTACTAAATCACTCTTAAAAAAATATTAATTCTAAGGCGTTACCACTATTCTAAAAACGTTACCACTATTTTAAGCAAAAAATTATTTAATACTTTTTGCCCTTAATAAGTTTTTTCAAGCAAGCGTGATACAATAATCGAAAAAAAATATTTGATTGATATTTTTAAAATATTAAAAATATGCATTCCAAAAAATAAAGAAGTTTTAATCTAAAATTTTAAGTAGTCGCGCTTTTTGGGGCAAACTGTTTGACTAGTGTAACCACAGTTTAGATTTGCACCAGTCGAAAAACCAAAAACCCTGTAAAGTATTCATTCATTCGGTGACTGGACCCACATTCTAACTTTTCCCCTAAGCAGTTTTTATTCCCAAATATCCCCCATAACCCAAAAAATAACCCCGAATTAGGGTTAAGCCCCATATTTCTTTGCAGACGACCGCAGCGTATGCCATTCATACTCATTTGGATACAGGCCTAGCTTCTTGGAGATTGGGGCTATGAGCAGAATGTGAATGAGACTTTTAACCGTGATCTGTTGCTAATCTCCGTTTGGGACCGTGCGAATAGGGTCGACTTAAATACCGGTAATACCCAATGTTCTCTTTTGACACACAAACGCACATTGGACCACACTGCATCGTCTGTATTAATGGATGGTATAAATATTGGGTAGACAGAAAACCTTGATATTCTGGGCATGAAAGTAAGTGCGATGTCCGCTGGACGAAAGTTTTTTTCTGTCGAAGGAAACATCTAAGTGTCTGGATTTCTTCAAACGGTGTAGGAATAAACCACCAGATCTTCTCAAGACCTATACCACCTATATCCGAGCGAAAATGGAATGCAGTACTAATGTATGGGCAGATGCTCTAAAGTCTATTCTAGAGCTTCTTGACCGTGTACAGAAACGGAAGAAGGCACTCATCGGTGACGTTGTGGTATCTAACTGTTTTGACTCACTCTTCTATCGATATTATAATAAAATGTGCTCCGATGAAATCAGGGAAGCTACTCCTGAAACCCCTGCTTTTTTGCGTGATACACGTCTTTTAAGAAGAGCACACACTTTTGTGGTCGATTGGCCAGTGAATTGCACTACGCATTACAGAGAAAATTCGTTCTTTAGTTGCACAGTCTGTATAAGGAACAAACTACCTGAAAATATCACAGTGCACATTAAGAAACTTAACTAAACTGTCCACAAATATCACTTCTTATATCCTCCTTCCCATAGCCATACGATGAAATGCATGTATAGGGGCGTCCCCTGATGAGCAATGGTTATTATTTTAAAAAAATTTGGTAACAGTGGTTTGCTAGTCTAGAGCGCTACCACCTGATCTACCGATGCACTTGTTTTTTAAATACGAATGTCTCTTTTATTTGCACTGCAAAGAAAACCAAAACAAATAAACACAGAAGAAGGATTAAAGCCAGAAGGACATGTCTGTTAGAAACCGATTTGAAGTTGCACAAAAAGACATTAGCCTTTTAGTTGGGTTAGATTGTCAACGGTAGTAAAGATATTTTATTAATAAATACGGCTTTTAAAAACATTTGATTATGTAAATCATCAAAAGTTTAAAAAAAAACGTTTCATAATGCTTCTTTTGCTGCTTAAATTATTAAATCATTTAGTTTATATAAAACTTTTTATGAAAAAAAAAATATTGCAAATATCAAATTATCAGTGAAATCAAGTGCAATCAATTTCACTTTTCAAAAATCAGTACATTTCAGTAGACACATTTTTAATCATTACATCTAAAAAAAATCAGTACAGGTACTGATGAAATGATTCGAATGGTCACCCTTTTTATATGTAACCATACCTGTCATAATAGAGCTTCACCCGCAAGTCAATATTAACCCTCCTAGCTGTCGTAAGCTGTCGTAAGCATGTCGTCAATACAACTTAATTTAAGGAAATTATGACCCAAAATTGCTCCTTTATTTTCCTGCGTCCCATACAAGCACAACTAAAGAAAGGTTTTGGAGACCTGCATGTATTTGTTGCACATGTTAGTCCTTTATGTAAACGCATTGTAACGCAAGGCAAAATGTTAAGGCTTAAGAGATTAAAGCTTTCTTTTCTTTATTTCTATAATTTTTTTTGTATCTTGAATTTTCCAATGGATTTAGTTAGGTTTTTGAAAATTATTTAATTTTAAACAAAAATACGCTAAAAATTTTTTACTGAAGAAAATAGCTTCCTTTAAAATTATTCTACAACTTTCTTTAAAAAAAATGTCTCTATAATTTTTATCGCCTTAAAATAAGTTTTATTTTATTATGTAATTTTTTTAAATTTAAAGATTTAAAGATCAAATACTAATATAAGTGCAAGTTTCAAACAAATATAAAACTGTTTACTACAAAACACTATAAATTTTAAATTTTTATTCTGTCATGTGTCAAACTTTTATTTCCAATCTTAAACCAAACTTTTAAAGACTCCCACAGAGCCTATTTACCAAAATTATTAACCGTCATAAAAATTAATATTTAAAAATTAAAAAATAAAAACAATATGCTGACTTTGGCACTGACGCTATAAATTATGTTGTTGCATCGTGCAATAAAATAGAGAGAAATTAAAAAACAAAAGTAATTATGTCAATTTTAAATTTTTTTAGCAATAACTTTTGAAAGTAATATTCATAAATCAAAGTCAAGATGAAATATTTGAGGAAAAAATTTCATACGAAAGCCAACAGATACTAATAAATATTTTTTTAATAATCAATGAATTTTTTTAAATTAAATAACTCATTTGTGTTATGGAAAAGGGGGCCATTTATTTTAAAGTAGAAATCAGTACCCTTTTCAGTTTTTGTAGTTTAAGACCCACCTTTAATTATATCAATTGAATTGAAATTACTTTCTAAGTCGATTAAAGTATGTCTGTCCGTCAGTCTGGGCGTCTATATATTCTTGTAATTAAAGAACCGTTAGCAGGTCGATATTTCATTCATTTTCAAAAAAATTTATAATAATTTTTGGAAAACAATTTCCAAATATTATTTGGGATATGATCCCAATATTTTTGGTTTATTTAGAGAAAATCAAGCAAGCAATAGCGAATTTTGAAAGAACTCTGGAATATTTTGGTTGTTATATAATAATTCTCAATTAGTTTATTAAAATAATGAAATAAAGGCAGAAAATATTCATAAAGTTTTTCGAGAATTCGGTTGAAGTCTACTGAAGATGTTTTGTAAGAACCAATGAAATGCATATGGACAAACTCAGCCAACAACAAACTCTATAAATAAAATTAATTTAAATGCACTTTCTGTTAACAGAAAAGTACTTGTTTATCTAGTTTTACTCTAATTTAACAAAGTTTTAAAGAAAATTATTTAAAAAATCAAATTAACTTGAAAAATCAGTACAACCGGTACCTATTTTCAAAAATCAGTACATTTCAGTATACAATTTTATATTCAGCACATGTACTGATGAAATCAATACGAGTGGTCACCCTAATTATGGAACCTTTAAAAGTTTATTCAATTTTTTATTTCTATAGTTTTCCAAAACCATTACGTACCGTAAGCATATGTTTTCTTTTTACCTTTTTTTAAACAATTGTAAGTCTTACTAAAATATTCATCATAAAACATTTAAGTTCACCATTTGTTCGCAGATAGACTAACAACTTTCAACTGACTAACTAACCATGCACTTGTTGCTTGCTGCCAATTAAATACTGAACGCCTTTCACCACCTATCAACAACAACAACATTTGTAAACATTTTGGAATTTTTATATACCTTTTGCTCGTTTATTTACTCTTCACATAGTGATAAGGGCTAATATGAGCCGTTTATTTTGAAAGTGGCATAATTCACTTTTTAAAAAAATCGAGTTAATGGCAACACTCAATACTATTGAACGTTATTTTTTCATATCTTTAATTATCTCGACTTTGAAAAAATTTGATTTGTGCCTCTTTTAAAATAAACGGCTCATATCAGTTTGTCATTCCGTTTGTATATTTTTTTATTGTCCATTTGCGACCCCATAAATTATATATATTCTGGATCATTATAGATAGGGAAGTCGATATAGCCATGTCCGTCTGTATGTCTGAGTGTCTGTGTGTCGGTGAAAATAAAGTTTTCGGAGCTTAAAAAAGTCGAAAAAACTTTTAAGCACCAAACAATCAGAATTATACCTGAGACAATCGCTATTTAAAATCAGCAAAATCGGTTAACTATTGACCGAGATGTAAGCGAAACCCCGAAAAAACCAATTTTTTAAGATAAATTCCGCGCATGTATTCCTATATACTTATCTTAATGGGTACAGCCACTCTATCCACAAAACTTGGGCCAGATTCTTCTTAGACATGGACCTAAATTGAAGGAATTATTTTTCTCGATAGAAGCAGGCGAAGTGGTATCCACCCTACAATTGTTTAAATTTTATGAAATATTTCATGTGCTAAATCTAATAAACTATGGGCTTCAAATCTTCTACAAAAAGTTAATGCACAGAAATGGCAAAATTTTGGGGAAAAAATTAGTTGAATAGGAGCAAGGAATGGGCTTCCCCCCATATAAACAAAGGTTTCTTATCAAATTTTCGATGGCCCTACTACTTTATTACATTCCAAATTTTGACGGCTTAGGCCTTATATAAGAACTAAGTATAAAAAAGTCTGTGCAGAATCAGTATACAAAGTTCAGCTTTTGTGGGCGTGGCAGCCGCCCTTTATATTACCAAAAACTTTTTTGTTAACAGCCTTATATATTATATCCTTACAAATTAAAAGAAATTCAGTGAAGCACAAGTACCCATATTAAGACTTTAATTTTTTGCATCGTGAATACCGCCCACTTTGTCACCATGAAAATTTCGACATAAGAAACCTTGTACATGCGGATAAAATTTAAAACAAAAAGAATTGCAGTAGCAGGGCCAGTATCAAAAGATAGATTTTTTCAGTAGAATTACAGGTAGATTTTAAGTGCTGTGGGCGTGGCACCACTTTTTTCTAAAAAACTACACCCTATTGCACCCCAGGGCTAGTTTGTTTAAATTTTATGAAAATAGGCCTAGCCGTTTGGGCGTGTTTGCTTGACAAACAAACAAATTAACACCTTATTTTTATAATAAACTAGCTAAGCCCCGGTGTGCTTCACTACCCCAATCATAGTAAAATTACCAAAATATGTAAACAAAAGCATTTATACATTTATACTGGTTTTCCACATAAGTTGCAACAAATTATAAGTCAGCCCTACTATTTAATAAACATATAAAAATTGGGAATTTACCAGATTTATAGTTTTGAGATATTTAGCAAGCTTTAGTTAGCAAAAATTCTTTTAAAACTTCTAAAAAGTACCAAAATATAATTCTAGCCCTTTAGTACTCCTCAGCGATAAAATTGAAAAAATTTACCAAAAACATATTAACATATTTTGGTAACCTGATGAACGTAATTTTCATCTTAATTGGTTTTAAAATTACAAAAAGTACTAAGACATAATTTTAAACCCTTTTCCCCCCTTAGGGTCCAATAACTAAAAAAAAGAACCCAAAACCATACTTATATTTTTTAGGCCTGTCGCACCCAGTTTGAATTATGTTCCTATCTTTATTGGTTTAAAAGTTACAAAAAACCCCTAAAAAATCTAAATATATTTTTAACCCTTTTTCCCCCTTTGGGTCCAAAATTGAAAAAAAGTACAAAAAACGTAATCATATATTTTAAGACCTATAGAACGCAATTTGAATAATGTTTCTATCTTTATTAGTTTAAAAGTTACAAAAAGTGCCAAAAAGTACCAAAATATTATTTTAACCCTTTTTTTGCCCTTTTGGTCAAAAATTAAAAAAACCCAGATACCTGTCTGTTAATTTCTTAAGGAAAACGCAAAACTTTTTAAATTTTGTTTCTATCTTATATACTTCAGAAGATAAATAGGTTACAGATTTTTCCCTTTTTGCCCCCTTTTTATCCCTTGGCGGGTTGAATTTCTAAAAATTTATCTGTATTTAAACAAACATGGAAAGCCTAGCACGTGTTATAAAGTTCATGTATATATGTAGCTCTACGCGTAGTATTGCTTTTGTTAATTTTTGTTAGGCAATTTATAACCTGACCTTCCCATACAAATGGGCGAAGTGTGGGCGTGGCAGCAATAATTTCCAAAAAAAAGTAGCCTATTGTTCCTTCCAGACTTCAAGTAACTCCCTGTAAAATTCAAAAAAAAAATCGATCCACTGGTGTGCCCAGCTATAAAATACAAACATACATACACACAACCCTTCTTTATATAATAGATAATGGGATAATATGATATTGATTAATTACACGGTTTATTTATTTAGTTCAAATAAGAAAGTGTATATGTTTGCATTTTATTCTTATTTGAACTCATTGTTTTTAAGCAAATTTTGCTAAATTATTTTTAATTTTTGTTTATTTTTTCCCAATTTCTTTTTATTAAGAATAAATAAATATTTTAGAGAATGGGAATATAAATTTCTTAGTACTACTGGACCATTCAAAGGCATTTGACACTGTGGACCATGCCACATTAATTAATAAACTGAGACAGTTTTTCAGATTTTCTGCAACATCAGTTAGACTTATTTCATCATACCTATCAAATCGAAGGCAATCAGTTCTTATAAACAATACTTGGTCTGATGAGCTGACGCTTAAAAGGGGAGTGCCACAGGGCTCCATTTTAGGTCCGCTCTTATTTTCTATATATGCAAATGACTTGCCAAAAGTATTGTCAAAGTGTAACATCCATCTTTATGCAGATGACATACAACTTACTCTAGGTATTGCAGCCGAAAACATTGATAATGGTATCTCACAGTTGAATGACGAACTTAATCAAGTTTATCTATGGGCTAATGCAAATGGCCTCTGCCTAAACCCTAAAAAATCTAAATGTATGGTTATTTGCAAAAAACGAATAGTTCCGTTTATTTCTAGGGATATAGTTTTAAATGGTGAGAAAATTGAAATCGTTAATAGAGCGAAAAACCTAGGTATAATCTTTAATAACCATTTAACCTGGGAAGATCATATAAACTCATTGGTTGGCCTATCGTATTTAAAGTTAAGATCACTCTGGCCTACACAATATTTTACACCCATCAAAATTAGAATCTTGCTTGCCAAGTCATACTTGGTCCCTTCCTTATTGTACGGGTGTGAATTATTTGCAAACTGTGACTCTATTAGTCGAAGAAAATTGAATGTGTTGTTTAACAATATTACAAGGTATGTGTACGGACTGAGAAGATCTGATCATATTTCCTCTGTGTCCAAAAACCTTTTTGGAGTCAGTTTGGATAGCCTACTAAAAATTCGCGTTTTGATTTTCATACATAAAATAATACATAATCAAACTCCCAAATACATATTTGAAAATATACGATTTTCCCAATCGCAACGAAACCGGAACATTATAATACCTAGATATCAATCCCTAGTTTCAGAATGGCAATTTTATGTACATGCCGCTAGACTTTGGAATAATCTTCCACTATGTCAACAATTAAATAGCAATGCTAGTAGCTTCAAACAATTTGTAGTTAATTTTTTTAAATAATTTTTTTTTAATTTTTTTTAAATAAAATTTTAAAATAAATTTGGAGGTTACTTTTTCAATTTATTATGTGCAAAATTTAATTTTAATTATTATTATTTTAATTTTTATTATAATTATTATTTAATTTTTCTTGTTTTGTTTTGCTTAAATTAGCTTTTAAAACTATAAATGTTTTTTTTTTTAAGTTTGACGCCTTCCGTTTCTGTACTATAAATATAAGGCTAAGTCTTGTTGTACAGAAAATAGTTCAAAGAAATAAATAAAATAAATAAATAAATAAATATTTGTCTAATACAAATATAATGCATTTTCGAAACCAGCTACTGATTATTTCACGGCTTATTTTGAGCAGCAGCATTGCTTGGCTGTAAGCAACATCTATTTAATTCACATGCTTAAAAAAACGCAAACGGAATTGCTTTTTGTTTATGGGTGAGAACGTAGTTTACGACTTTTCAAGAACTAAACTATACTTTCGCTGGATCAGATATCTTAAACGAGGCGTTTAGTAGTGTGTTACGTTAAGCGTGAAATTTTATGTTTCCTTTGCAGAAATTCACTACATGTTATATTTAGTTTATTTAAATGAAAGTTCAGTTCAAAATAATAAAACAATTATTTAAAATGTAAACAAAACATTTAGTTTGTCTTTCAGATAGCTTGGCATTGAATACGCTTCGTTGTAAAATATTTTTGGATCTAAGATTTTTTAATGCAACGTTAAAGGATTGTAGTGAATATGGCAAGCGGCATTCACTATTACTTTTTTGAAACGTTGCATTCAACCAAATAATTTTTTTCTGTGTATTAAAATTCTTATTTCTAGAATCTGCATGACTATAATGATAACGACTACGCACACTCACTACGCACGTTTTCAAATAAGTTGTTTTCTATGCCTTTTTTGGATTAATTTTGAGTATTTTCCAAGCATAATTTGTTAGTCAGTTTTTGTTACCTTGGGTAGCCTTCTGTTATTTTTTTAAACCCAAATGCTAATACCAGACCCACATAAGTAAATATGCGTAATTGTAAGTCTTTTGATTAATTGTCTTGTTTTAATTGCTGAATGATAAAAAAAAATGTTAAATTTGATTTAGTGAGCATTTATATACAGTAGCATTAAGATTACTAAAAATTTTAAATTAAATTTATCTTTAGTAAAATCTTATCAAAAAAAACTAAATTGTTTAAAATAATTATGGTTAATTTTCAAATTACAAAGTAAGTTTTTTTTTTTACGCTAAAAATGCGCAACCCCAGTGCTGCTAATACACAGAAAAAAAATATTTATATTGAATGCAACGTTTTTAAAAAGTTAAACTGAAATTCCGTTCTTAAAATAACTATATTCATTTAAGGTTGCATCAAAATCTTAAATCTTAACGCACGTTCAGTATTTTAGTATGCGTTGTTCATCTGTTGAAAACGCAAAAAACCTTTGACCAAACGAAGCGTATTAAATACTAAGCTATTTCAAAGACGAATTTAATGTTTTGTTAATTTTTTTTATTTTTTTTTTTTTTATTTTTGGCTGGTTTTTTTTTAAATTTTACTGAATGTAACATTTGGAAAATTCCTGCATGAGAAACATAAAATTTCACGTATATCTGAATACATTTCGTTTAAGGGTTCTAAACGAGTGTTCAGTCTTAGTTAGTTCTTGTAAAATAGTTTTCTGACTCACCAGGAAAAGACAATTCCGTTTGCCTTTTTTAAAAGCATGTAAGTTTAATAGTTGTTGTTAACAGCCAAGCTCTACTGCCGTTCAAAGAGTACTGTGAAAAAATCTGTAGCTGATTTCGAAAATGCATTCTACTTGGCCGGTGTGGGTAAGAAAGCTTGTGTGTAAGTATAAATAAGTTATAATAATTTTAATCCCTTTTTTCAAGTACAAATTAAATTATTAAATTAATTATTACTTAAAAAAATTGCTAAAAATTAAAAATAACGGAGCAAATTCATCTCATAAGTAAAATTTCTTAAACTCTCTAAGCCAGAGATCGGCACACGCATAGATTCTTATATTTTGCTTATGTTGATTGTTTGTTTTTGAGCGTAATTATTTGTCTCTTATGGCACTAGGGTGACAATAGTTAAAAGTTTAAAATATGATAGAGTTGCATTAAGAACGTTTTGGAACATAATATTAAAAATTAAGCTACTTATGTTAAAGTAAAATTTTCTTGAATGCGATATAATTTTGCCATACTTCTTAGTTTTGCAAAATCTCACAGATATTAAATGTATATTGACAATATTTTATGCGGATAAGACTTTTGGCATGTTTATTACTTAGCTTATTTCTGATTTTGCTTTTAACTATTTTTTGTAACGAAAATGAAGACTCGCAGATATAAGTTAGGCTTAGCATTGAATGTAATTTAAAAATTTGTCCATTAAACATTTTGAAAATCCTAGCTGGTCACACTGGTCGTCTGGCACAAGAGACTACAAAACCTATTTTTTTATTCTTACTCTCTTCAATGCTCAGTGAGCACGCACGCGGGTGTGGAGATTTGCGGATCACCGGTTTAAACTAAACCCTATATAGAACGTTCAGCGTAAGGCTAAACGTCACATTCAGTCTTTAATTACAAGCGTTCACGGTGCCAAAAACCTAACAAATATTAAGAAAAACTGTTATATTTTTAACTTTGTATTTTTCTCTGTGTAGAGATAATTTTTTTGAATTAATTTCTGTTGATTGTAACGCTTAGTTGCACCTTAAATTGTAATTTATCATTTACATTACTTATTCGGTTAGTGGGTGTTAGTTTTAGAGGACTCTGCCAACGGCTTTTGCATTGTAATTACACTGCATTTGTCTAAGCATCTCTTTGCTTCTTCATCTGCTTTAAGCTTAAAAGATAAGAAAAAGGTGTTGCAATTTGAATTGTTTGTTTCTTTCTCTGTTCATTTGCAGTTTTTGTCTGCATCATTAAAGTGACGTTGATTTGTTAAACATTTGCTGTTGCTGCCTGTTGCCAGCTATCTGATGTTGGTAATTATTTATTAGTTACAAGTTTCTGTTAAATGTTTTTGTTTTTACTACTTCTTTTATGCGGCTTGAAATAGTGATGAATTGTAATTAACTAGAGCAGAAATTTTAATGTTTCTTTTCATAGGGTATGAGTAAAAAATTCGTTAAAATAATGCATTACTTACGTGCATGAACGTTAATACCTAAAAAGTATTATCATTAGTTTTGTAAAGTACGCACAAAGAATTAAACATGTTTTTTGTATTTAAAAAATATTTAATTTTGTGTTAAAACAATTTTTAGTGATTTTATATTTGCAAGGCTACATGTCCACTATTGCCTTTGTAGCCAAAATAGACTAATGCTTTTAGCACATAGATGACAACAGACTACCCAGCTACAAATGCAGTGAGCTGCAATGGAAGGTATGTAGACAGCTACAACTTATAAGCGAGTATCATTAGCTGTTTTGTGTATGGTGTGACAATTCACATTTGCGTTTCTATAAACTTTTCCAAGAGAATGCTAAAAAGGTTACACAAACGTCTACCTTTTTGTCTGAAACTTCGTTTGATACTGGAATAAGAAATCAGTTAAGGTCATCCTGCAAAGTCGTATTTGTTTTGCAGGAATTCCAAGCTCAGACATAGCTTGGAACATCTTTAAACGCATGGGACTGCCGAAAGCGGTCTTTTAGTCCATAAATGGATGGTAAGTACGTATCGATTTGTATTTCTTGGGTCCATTCCAGTATTTGGCGTGGTGTGTATATAATGTTGTTGGTGGATACTCCTAGGGGCAAAATACGGCATTCAATTCGAATCGAAATTATAAATTTTTTTTTGAATTTCCCAATTATCTCGCCAGTTTTAATATTTTACACAATACGCTAGATACAAGTTTGTAACCAATGGGAAGGAGACTTACTCCTGGTATTCAAAACCTAGGGTATGCGTTGTTTTAGCCAGATTGTGCAGACAAGCTGATACAAACTCCTCATCAGCGTGTCGGTCCTAAACAGTTCAGCTGGCAAGCCATCTGCGCCCGTTGCTTTATATTTTTTAAGTCGGATAGCAGCTATTTTCACCTCATATTGGCTATGCAGTATCTAATTAATATCATCTTATGGGATTGGTCCTGTGTGCTATCTTCATCGCCGCTTCAACTCGATGCCACTAGCTTTGAAAAATTATCTTTCCATATCCTTAACACCATATCTTCTTTTGGTATGAAAAGAAAAAAAAATAGATTTATACATCGCATTTTACAAAAAATCAAAGCTTGCGCTACTAAGCGACTGAGGTAATAATTTAGTAGTCAATTGGTAAAAGTTTTTAAAGGAATGAAGGTATTTCTAAAACTTATATATTAAAAAAAATAACTTGAAGGATTTACACATTTTTAAACTTGACTTTCTGGTGCCTAGATAAATGTCAAAATCCAAACAAAAACAAGTAAAAGCGCTATATTCGTCTGTGCTAAATATTATATATCCTTCACAACGTCTAGGGGTTTTTACCTTAATGTTTTAAAATTTTGTGTGATAGGGTGTAATTATATTCTAGAAAAATAATTGTAAAGAAAAGTGATTCAGGGCCAGGGGTACATTTGACCTACCCACGTGCACCCTGAAAGTCGAAGAAGGGGACTTATTACAATGCCCCAAACTTTGTATGGAAGCCCACTTAGGCGATGTTTGGGAGGGGAAACTAACTGAGGTCGGTCCTACACTTTACTTCTCTAAGGCCTATTTCGGAGAAGTTATGGGCGTTTTAACATCGTTTTTGTAAATTTTGTATGACAACCCCCATAGGTAATGGGGACAGGGGGTAAGTATGTTCTAGAAATATGTTTGAGAGGAAAAACTAATGGAAGCCTGTGATACATTTTTTTCTTTTAAGGGCGACTCCAGGAAAACTTCCTGGGGTTCTACTCTAATTTTTTTTAAATTTCGTAACGCAGTCCTGTTATAGGCTGAAGAAAGGGGGTTTGTATGTTCTACAAAAATGTTTGCTAAAAGAAACTAATGGAAGTCGGTCTTATATTGCACACATGTACGGGCAACTTCGGTGAAGTTATAGTTTTTATGTACAAATTTTAGAGAAATTAACAGAGGCAGTCCTTGCTTTTGCTTATATCTCGGTCAGTCGAAGGGCGACAAAACATTTATGGCTTACTATGCCTGGAATTGGCAATTTGTCAGTATAAATTTTAACCAGTTTTTTTTAAATCTGGCAACACTTATGTCATTCTATTCTGCCAGAAAGTTCAGTGTGTTATCTCCGCTGAATGAAATAATGGCAATCCCCTTTGTTTACGCTTCGCTAGGTAGGCCAAAGAGAAAGTATTTTTTGCCAAAAAAAAAATCATCTTTTTGGATGAAACCTATTTTCGTCTTGACGGGTATGTCTAAAAGCAAAATTGTCGCATTTAGGGGTCAGAAAACCCAAACGTGGTCTTTCAGAAGCTAATGCGCCTATTAATGCTTGATGCGTCTTATGAAGCGGAGGCATCATTGGCCCATTTTTCTTTAAAAACTAGGGCACGCAATCATTAGGGTCAATGGAGACACCTATCGCAGCATGATAACAGATTTCTTGTGCCGGCCAAGAAGCTGCGATTTCACACCTTTGGACTATTTTCTATGTGGTGCCATTAAAGACAAGTGCTATGCCGCTAAAACAGAAGCAATTGAACATTTAAGGTCAATATTCGTGATGCCATTGCCGACATACAACTTCATACACTCGAAAAAGTGCTAAAAAATTTGTCCATTTCTAATCGGAACAATTGTACTTCATAACAAAAAATAAATTTAGAAAAATTTTTAACCATTTTTTTATTGCATTTTTGAATTTAAACTTAAAACAAACTTATAAATCTTTGTTCCTTTAAATCTACTTATTTACTAAAGCGATAAGAAATTTCGCGTTTCTAATTCCTTATCAATATTTGAAATGAAATTCGTATGTAGAATGGTAAAAAAAAATTTTTTTTAACTGAAATATTTTTTTTTTATTTGCAGATTTTTAATTTTGTCTGTTTTCGTCATTTTAATTGATTTATGGTAAGTTATAAACTGTTTGAGAAATAAATTCATGTAAATGTGTGGTTAATTGAAAAATAGTTCAAATTAAATTTCAAACTTAAAACCAACATTTTAGTCACATTATCTCAATACAAAATCATTTATTTTATATTCACGAACACACGTACGTACATACATGCAATTATATGTAGAGATATCACAGAGCATAACTGATATTTTAATTCATTTTCGCTTAATGATCGACACGCACTTATCTAAATTTATAAGGGATTTGAAATAATATTTGTTCAGATCCTAAAGTTTTGAAATCAATCATTTTGTAATATTGTTACAAATCGTTAGTTAAAATATTTTACGGTTTAATTCTATTAACCTTGAAATGTGTTGATGTTGACAAGAAACAATATTTTTATGTAAAATTAAAATGTAAAGTATTTTAATTTGATTTGTGGTCAACTAGTTAAACTAATTACAGATTACTCAGATATTGTTTCCATTTCTCGAAAAAAACATGTTTTTGCCCTTCTCTTGAAACAAAATGGTAAAATGCTACCCTCTTAAAGGGTGAACTGTTTCTTCTTAAAATTTGCCATTAATTTTGGCAACATTTATTGCCTTTTATCTGACAAATTTGTTCTTTAAAATACAGAAAAAACATATAAAATACTTTAAAGAAGGTTTGAAGTCGTAAGCTCTAACAGTTTCCGATATATTAAACATTGCTACCGCTCCCACTTCCCATTTACAACTGGATCTTTTCTAAAATATAATTTTGTTGCACAATTACTTTGTACAATTTTTAAATTCGTTAGTTTCCCAAATACAGCGTATTAAAAATTTCTTAAAAAGGTTCGTTTTTTTTGTGGGGTGCCACTTGCCCTTCAATTTTACAAATTTTTTCCGGAGTATACACATCATATGTACGGTAATTACTTTGCAACAGGTTTGAAGTCGTCAATTATCTCAGCTTGTGAGATATATTGCTTTAAAAACTTTATTAAACTAATTCGTTTGTATAAGAAATTAAATTTTTTATTCTATGATCCAAGTTTGTTTTTAATTTAGAAATTTTAGTTGAGCTACTTTGTAGCTCTTAGGGATCTACTAGCCAAACAGTGCTTGGTCAGATGGATAACCTCAATAGCCAAGAGCAGGCTTGTAAATTCTAGACTAATCAAGTAGGAGCGGTATATTCGGCACAGGCACTCTGGAAGCTGTAGAGGGAGATTTACTACATTATTTTCTATGGCAATCCTTTTAGGCAACCCCCTCAGGGCGACTCCGTAAAGTAGGGGTGTTTGCCGTAATTTTTTCAAATTTTGTATTGTCACCCTGTTTCAAAAAAATGTTCATGAGGAAAAATAATGGTAATCGGTCTTATACTGCAACCGGGTAGGTGCAACTTCAGGACAGTTGAAGAGGTTTTTATGTAAAAATTTTAGAGAAATAAACAGAGGAAGTCTTGGGTTTTGGCTTATATCAAGATTTGTATTTGGGCGATTTTTCTGGATTTCAGACGTGCAGACGGTCAACGAACAGGCAGACATCCCTTAATCGAATTTTATATGGACAAAGAAAATATATACTTTATTGGGTCACAGAAGGATACTTAAGATATGGAATTTCAAAATTATTTATAGCCTTATTACTTGTGTGAAGGGTATAAAAAGGATGTTTATAAAAGGATAATGATAAGGTAGAAGCCTCAAGGTGGAGTACCCCCCCCCCCCCCCCTGTTGTTGGTCCTAGCCACCAACTGTATATTGAAAAAGTTAAATGCTATAAATAGAATATAGTTGCATATTCCGACGATGTGGTCACTCTGGTCAAGGAAAATTGTCGGGTAGTTACCGCAGCCAACGTTGTGTGCACTTTCTTCATTCCTCTACTTTTACCAGGAAGTATAGGGTCGGGGCATTAAGAAGCCCAATTCCTTATGGGGTGGAGTTCAAAGTGGCATGTGATGTTAAATTTTTTGGTGTAATCCTCAATAGTAAGCTATTATAAAAGGGGAATACTAAGGAAAGGGCCCAAAGGGGCCTTAATGTATACTATTTTTGAAAAAGTTTAATAGGAAAGAGCTAAAGGCCTACAACCAAAAGTGGTTGACTGCATTAACACAATGGTTGTAACACTTATTCTGACGTATGGTTGCACTGTATGGTGTGGGGCTGTAGAAAAAGGCTACTAAAAAGAAGCTTCTGACTAAAGCCCAAAGATGTACCTAACTTGGCACTACTGCAGCCATTAGAAGTATACCTTTTAGCACTGGGTGATGGAAGTGGCAGCAATAAGTTTGATTAGACAAGGCGAGTCAGGATTGGGAAGATTTCAAAATACTGGCCACAGTAGGATATTATGGGAGATTGGTCTAGA
The DNA here is from genome assembly GCA_963583895.1 of Melanophora roralis. Classification (NCBI taxonomy): domain Eukaryota; kingdom Metazoa; phylum Arthropoda; class Insecta; order Diptera; family Rhinophoridae; genus Melanophora; species Melanophora roralis. The sequence goes on from OY757191.1 coordinate 57,262,023, forward strand.
GGATTTTAGTTTTTTTCGGGAATAAAGGATTGAGCTCAGTTTTTAGAGAGTGCCACCTATAACAGCCTCTAAAATAGATTGTTGGATGTTGAACTATTTTTTCTTGTTCAGTATTTTTAATTTTTGTTCGTCTAACTACTTCTTTCCCTCCTTACTTGATTTCCTCCTTTTCTTTGTTCTTATTTTTTCTTGAAGGGATTTACAATAAATTCGGGGTTCTGCCAGCGATGATGTGTAAGAGGGTTTACTTCTTTTTGTCACCCTTAATAACTTACTCAAAGCTACCTTACAGCAGGTTTAAAGACGTTAGCTGTTATACTTCTTAAGATAGAGCGTTCTTAAGATTTTATTAATTTTGCATACTGCTACCGAAATATGGGAAATAGAAAATTTCACAACTTCTATTAATTTCATAAGAAGAACCTTGTTTGTTTAACAAAAGGTCGCGATAACTAGGGCCATAGTTACCGGAATATATAGCAAAATATACATCTGAGGTTATCCCAGAGTTGTGTTTCTTATTCTAGTCACTAAAACTGGACTTGGCTCTTGCAACTTGTTATGGTAATTTTTACTTAATTGGCGCATCTCTAAGGATACAGAATTATATGTAAATTCGACTTCGGAAGTGTTTTTTATTCAAATGGGTTTCAAAAACTATTATACAACTTCCACCAAGATAGTTTGGGTATAGTTTACAAATAATTTAATTTTAATAAAAATATTTACAACATTTTGTCAATTCGATTCAAGTCGAAAATTTGACTCAATTAAAACTATACACATATTAACTTATAGAAACTGGCCCAAATCCATTTATTTAATATGGCCGCACTCTAAATCAAATTAAACTGCTTATAGTTTGATTATTAACTACAATCAAGTGGTTAAGTTTAACAGTGGTCATTGCACGGTTTTCAACATATTTGTAACTGCATTCTTTTAAAGACCTAGCTGCAACCATCGACTTAATATTACAATTTAATTTAAATTTCAGCATATCGTCACAAAAAATGCAAAACGCCCTATCTAACAAACAATTTAAAACTGGCTTTTTATAAATTATAGCCTTCGAATATGTACGTCATCTCGCAAAACTCTTTTTTTTCAGCAGAAATAAATTTGTTGATCCTTTTTAACTAACATATATTGCAAAAATTTGTGTTAATTGTAAATATATTTTTCATTTACACAAAAATGCTTGCTCCTTCTAAAAAATTTTTAAATGTTAGATAGGGCGTTTTGCATTTTCTGTGACGATATATACATACATACTAAAATCTGCAAAATAAAATCATAAAAAACTTGCTTTAAGAGGAAAGAAACGAAACTTTTGAAGTGCATTCAAAACAATCTTGATCTTCGGTTACTACACTCTTGAACACTTTCATTTTCAATATGTATTTGGGGTGTGTAAGAGACTAAAGAAAATTAATAATAAAATAAAAAAAAACCAGTTAAAAAAGGAAAAACTGACCATTAAAAAGAATTGATAAGAAAAGAAAAAAACAGAAGAAAAATATATTTTTACTTAAATTACATGACTTAAACTGCAAACGGATGTCAGTCACATGATGGCCGGTAGCGACTTTACATAAACAATTACATATAAATATATGTACGTACATGCTTCTATGCATTTTTTTCATTTATTTTATAACATTTAGTACAATTTTATTTAAACTTGAATAAAAAAAAATTTCCACACATATTGCGAATTTGATTGTCTCTCCGTAATTTGCCGTCTGGTTAACGTTTGTATTAATACAGAAATATATAAAAAGCAAAAATGAATATCATTGGCGTTTTAAAAATTGAAAACACATCTTAACTCACTTACTTAATTAGCCATTCGTGGCATCTGATGTCGGTCACTGGCAGAACATAGAATGTTTTTTTAAGCACTTTGGCCTTCTGCGCTCTTTTCCAAATTTTCACGTTGAGTTTGAAAAGGTTTTCTTGGACTTAATCCTTTCAACGTGAGCCACTTTGAAAATATCATACATAAAACATCTGACTCTGGCCTGTTCTAAAGCCGAGCATTAACACCGGAAATGCTCCATTATTTCGATCTCCTCCCTTCTTGCCATGCACTTGCTGTCCTCCAGCCCATTCATCATCTCGCTCAGTTCAGGCTCACCAAGTTCTAAAAATCGCCTAATTCTGACTTCTTTTGGGTCGCCACAGAAGATTCTCGTCAATTTTCCAGCTATTTTGTTATTCTCTTGCATCCTTTAGGCATTATACGCGGACCCAAAAAATGCGTACCTGTCCATACTGCAAGCAGTTATCCACCATCCTCTTGTACTGCAAAGCTGTCCTAGATCCGATTTTCGCAGATATAACTGCACTTAAGTACGCTTGGATATCTTGTTTTCACTCTGCCGTAGAACCATCCGTAAATCAACGCGTCCCTTCGGGCATCTGCCCCAAATTCCTGTCCAACCAGTATTGCCAATCTGGTATCAGCAAAAAGCAGTAAGCCTTTCCTTTCACTAGACATATACGATCGGACAACTCCACTGTGTCCGTAAAATCCTCCAGTGTCTGTTTGAGTGTCTGTAGTGTAAGAGGGTTTCAATAGGCTGGATACACAAAATCGTCTCCAAAGCCTTCGTCGAAGTAGCTCTTACTGCCCCGTTATCCCGAGGCATCATGTACGTCCAACCCTTCGTAGGATTTTAATGTTGCAAGAAACAACTAAAAAGTCCTCAACAAATATTCAACCTTAAACTAAGGTTTAAAAAAACGATATGAAAGTAAAAATCAATTACACAGTTTTACCTTAACTTGACTTACTTAATTCAAATGGCAAAATTTCAAAATAGGCGCACAGAAACAATGGCAAAATCACAAACAATTATGTTTTTGAAGCACTTAACTTTAATTTAAACATAATATTATTTCTTTATTTACCCTTGTGATACTAAATCCAACACGAACAAATTTTATTGAAAGTTTATTTCAAAAAGTCATCACGTATTAAAGAGAAAAACGTGATTAGTAAATATTTCATTTTTAAAGTTAACATTTTTACCATCTTGTTATTTCTTTACAGGCTAAAAAATGACGAGACACCTGCAATATTTATGTGCCTGCATTTGTATATGGCCTTTGATTTTATCTCTAAATGCTGTAGCTTTAGAGAAATGGTCACGACAGTTGGAACCTACCGATGCCGGTGTTGCTGACAGTTTTGATTGGATTCCACTGGCTCATCCAGCAGATAGTTCAACACAAACTAAAGATCGTTCTGGTAATGGTCGTGTTTTAACTTATGCCCAAGCTTTTCCCTCAAACAGCCATTACAGCAGTGATTTGAATAAAGGCTTTGGGGCTACTGTATCGCAAAAGCCTTTGCCATTTGATTATCCCTATCGATTTCAAAATTTCGCCAGTTTACCTCAGACTCAATCGCTAACACAACCGGGATCAACAGGCATTAAATCAAATGGATTTCTCAGCCAGAATCCTACTTCACAGTCATTTTTCAAATTTGAAATGCCTTTGAATCAGCAAAGCTCAAGACCTAACTCTGCACCATCAAATTCTGGTTCCGGAGTTAATACAGGCTATCAAATATCTCATGCATTTGGAGGAGGAGGGGCCCAGGCTACTCTATTTAATGCCCCCTTGTTTAACCAGCAGCCCGTTTTTCCACCAGAATTTCATCCCGTACCAGCAAAATCACAAGCTCAATCACTGCAGCAGAAACCATTAATACAATCGAATTTTCTTTCCCAAGAACCAATTTCTTTGAAAAACTATTTTAAAGACAATAAACCTACAACTTCTTCTCCCCTTACTGCCGTATCACCGCAAGTATTTCCCCAGTTTGATGTTCGAGGCAACCCACATTTTTCCTTAAGAACGCCTTTCAACGGAGGCTCTTCAGCACCAACTCATTCACCACAACAAAATCATCAATTTTTGTTTGTGCCCTATAATGATATTTTTGCACAATCGCCTCAGGCTCAACCCTCTGTACAACAGCAGCAGCAACCACAATTGCAGGCGGCAGCCCAACAAAAGCCCCAATCTCAGATACAAAATACTTTTGACGCAGCTCCCAAATTTAGCAACAACTTGCCTACAGTAAATCCTTACCAGATCAATCAGTTTTACACTCCCGAGCCTATAGGATTGCAACAACATCCAAAATATTTCAGCACTAGCACTACAACCCTTAAACCTCAAACTACTTCCCTGAAACCTACAAACATTTTCCAAAACTATGTTAGTCCTCAATTCAACACTACACCCAAACCAAAGCCCAAAGCTCATCAACCGCCATTGGCCATGTTTTTATTGCGGTCTTCATCTCGACCAGCAGAATCTGATGTAGTTGACACCTTGAGCAGCTCAAAAACTATTGCTGTTATAGATGGTCCTACACAAACAACTCCAGAAATTTTTGTTGGGCCTTCTGGTATGCCTACACCAAATGGTTACAGTAAATTTGAGTTGCCATACCTTTCGGAATTGCAGCGTACTCATGATATTCATGATATTTCCTTTTTTGTGGCCCCCTTGAGTTATCGCACTCCCGGAGGTTTCAAAAAGATTTTACTACCTGAGCCTCATGTTGGTTCTATTGTCATTAATCTGTCTAAATCCGGTTTGTCCCAGCCTCAGCTACAATACTATCAGCCTCAGCAAGTGGCTGAACAAACCACCACTTCTAGTACTGTTTCAACCCACAGACCGCGTACTTCGACACAAAGAGTTAAAACCCAAAATGCTAGTAGTAATAACAATAGAGGTAACAAATTCAGTTATTACTATGACCAAGATCCCATACAAGAAGTACCATCACCTCAAGTAGTCCAAAAGGAACGTTCCAAAAAGAAAAGACCCCAATCGGTAAAGGTTGACCAAGCCTTATTTGGACAACAACTTAATAATCCTTATGCCCAATTTAATCCCATACCGAACGAAATCTCAAACGATGACTTTTTTAAGTTACAAACCAAACCAGCCTCAACATCATCAACATCAAGCAGCTCTACAACTTCAACCTCATCGACAACAACATCAACGACAACTGCACCACAACACTACTTCGCCTATAACACACATCCACATGTGGAGTTCCCTGGGGCTAGTGGTCATCTATATCCGGAAATAAATCAAATTCCCCAACAGCAAACTATAGTGGAGGAAGTTAAATCCAGGTTAACTACCAGGCCACCAGTACCAACTACTACAGCTGAAGAGGAATATCGCATGAAACAATATTACCGAAAACAAGAAGCGAATCGTCATCGACCTCAAACTTTAACCCAAACTAATTCGCCCTACGAGCAAGTGCACTACACACCCGTTAATTTAGAATACGAGGTTGCAAAAACTACAACAAACAAGCCAAGAATAACATTCTTTAGTCCTACAGCATCCTCTATACAGGAAGATGACTACAACACTTTGCCTCCACGTCAGCAGCATGAACAAAATGAAATCCAACAACAACAACAACAAACTAATAATGATAATCAGCTACCTGCCAATCATCGTCCAAGTTATATACAAAATGAAATCACTGATAGTCCAGTAGAGTACGAACCTAATCCCTACCAATTGCCTTCTCAGTTACCACAGCTGACCCCACATTTCCCTGGCTTGGTCAATAATCTTAAGGAAATGAAAGATCAACAACTAGGTAATCAAGAACAAATTGCACCCACTCAAGAACAAACCACAATAACATCGCAAACCTACCCAGATCAAGAGTCATCTACCAGACCCACTAGAAAACCTATTAATCGTTTACGCAAACCAGTTCCTACTAGAGTTACATCTTCTGTCTCCTATTCGGAATCGGAAACTTTTACCAGAAGGCCTATTAATCGTGTGAGGCGTCCATTTGGCTCGCGCAATGCTGCTTCTACATCTAGCTCGGTCAATGCGGACTATGATGAAACCACCATATCCACTACAAGACGTCCCTCATCAGCCCGCTATCCCATAGTACGCAATCCAAATCGTATACGTTATCAGCCCACACCAGAAGAGAGACAGACTTTGAGACTGAAACCTAAAAGGAAATACAATGGCTCAGGCAAAGTGATAAGCGAAAGTGAAGACTTGGACTACCAACGTGATGTTCTAAAGCAGAATTATCCAGTTTTTAAGCCAAGCAGTTCACGCAGGCCCAACAGTAGTCCCACAGCCATACCAACTACCTATGATGTAGCAGCTACTGAGTCTGCCACCTCGGAAACGCAACAGGTCTACACCGTTACACCCAGTAATAGTATAGAAAATAACCAAAATTTTCCAGCTGGTCTATTAGAGCCAATGCAAATTGCTCAACAGTACAATGAGTATAAGAATAACTATGGTCCCGGCTATTTTCCCAATCAAGAAGATGTCAACCCTACTGAGCCTGTACTTAGAAATGAAATAAATCCTATCTATAGCACAGTACCGAGTACAACGCCTTCAACAACAACAACTACTACAACGACTACGGAAGTGCCTTTAGCAGTTACCACAAGACGTTCCCCTTTCATTAGAAGAAACTATCCCAGACTAAGGACCACAACGACAGAAGCGCCTGCTGCAACAACAACTACAGAGGAAGAAAAACCATTGGTAAGTTGAAGGCATGCAAATTCTTTGTAAACAGATAAATATTTGTTTTTTTTTCAAAATTTTAAGATCCGCAATCGTTTGCCCCCTCGCAAGGTTATTAAGGTGCGTGCCCGTACACGACGTCCCTTACATCCAGCTTCTCCTACTCCAGCCTCCGAAGACGAAAATGATTCCACTGAGCAGCCAAAGCAAAATTATCGCAAATTAAATCGCTTCAATCAAGATTTATACGAAAATGATGTAAGTTTTTTTATTTAGTCTAAGATAAACATAATTACATATCGTCACCTCAACTGAGAAAAGGCGTATCTAACATTAAACAAAAATTAATTTTAAAACTAGGAAATTTTTTGTTGGGGTTTTTTCCCCCTTCCTAAGCCTTTTTTGATTGTTGTTTAAAACTATTTTCATTTAAAATACTTAATTTTATTTAAAGACCCCCAAACGCCGTTATAAACAAAAATTCCAATTGGAAGGACAAGAATCACAATGGTCTCCATCTGCCAAGGCAGGGCCCACAAATAACTTCAAGCCCATTAGTCCCAAAGAAAATGAAAATTCACATAAATTTGAAAATGAACCCGACATCGTAACAGTTGGACCCGAGAGCGACAATAAGGAGAACTATGTAGTAAAAGTTTCGGCCAACTACGGACCATCCGTTAGCGGCATGAAGCAGCCAAACTTAAAGTAATTATATTATAAAATGCGTATTTACATAAATATTTAAATTTAACATAAATAATTTCTTGCTTTTAAATAGACCGGAAAAGTCCTTTGCTGAGCTTCTAGAGGAGGTCATGGGTAAGGCTCCGGAAGAAAAACCTATAGAAACAACCATTAGCCCAGAACTTTCGACTGATGGTACTATTTTCGAAGCACAGAAAACTACAATTGCTGATCGTATTTTACGACGAGGCAAATGGAAAAAGACTCGTGTCTCCTCGTCGGTCAGTTCCAGCTTTAGTACCAGCCGTGGTAATAGTGAAAGTTTCGAGACAGCGGAATCACAAAATATTGGATCCCAAATTTTTAACTCTTTACAAAAGGCTGAAACCAAAAAAGCCAGCGATTCTGCGACTATTGCTAAAGATTGGAAAACAACAACTCCAATGACAACTGCAGCTGAAATAAATGCCATGTATAATGGTATTACAACCACGCCCACCCCTTTTATTTCTAGAGAAGAGAGCGATGTCTCTATGATAAACCCCAAAGAAACCGCATCAACCACTTTGCCCATGAATAAAAACGAAAGCAGAAGTACAGCCGAAAAACTGCCTGAAGGAAACAATCAAGAGGAAAGTGCTACTAGACGCATGGATGATGACATGGACATGGAAGATGATTTAGAAATTCAACCGAGTCTCTTTTCCGAAGTAAAAAAACAACTGCACGAACTTTTCTCCATAGAAGAAAGTGATGATACGTCAGTGACAGCTGCATTGGCGGCGGTGGGCAAACGTCGCCAGGAGTATACAAACATTAAAAGACCAAAAGTTGAAACTACTACAACATCAACTATAGATCTAGTGTCCATAACTGAACCCATGTCCGTGGAAGACAAGAAAGCCTTTCATCGAGAACTAATGAAGCATGTTGTCTATGCTACATCAGCACCGGTACAGCCAGAACAAACATCAGAAGCAGAAATTTGCTATAGAGGGCGTTGTATAAAATCCGAGGAATTACCATCTAATCATAAACTAAATTAAAATTTTGACAATATTCGCCCCAAAAATGCTTTATTTCTATCTAAGGCGAATTTACATTAGGTTTTCCTTAGGGTACACTAAACAAGGTAGTATCAAGGCGAATTCAAAAAATTCGCCCTCTACAGTTCCTTTTTGTGTTTGAACGGTGGAGTGTCAGAAAAATCAAAAATTTCATACAAAGTTTAATATTTGTAACGTGAAAATGTTAAGTTTTTTTTTAACCAGCTGAATTCTTGAGTGTGGTTGGTTTCCCTAATTCAAGTTACATTAACACAGGTAACGTTAAGGTGCTATCCGATTATGAATTCGTCTTGAAATTTAGTTAAGATCAGGGTGCACTAATACAGGTAGTGTTAAGAACCCAGCTGATTATGAATTCGCCTTGAAATTTTGTGTAAGTGATTGTCAGATCAAGGCACATTCAACCAGGTAATATTAAGAGTCCAGCTGATTAAAATCAATTTGACATTATTATGCTATAAAAATTTAATTTTATATGAAATTTTTAATTTTTCTGAAACTATACCGCTCAAACACAAAAAGGAAATGCAGAGGGCGAATTTTTTTAATTCGCCTTGATACTACCTTGTTTAGTGTACACTGAGTGTACCCTGGTCCTTTTCTATAAAAGTTGTAACAAGGTAGGCAGGAAAAATTTAAAAATGTTCTTTTTAGTATCATGGTGAAATGCTGATCTACTTTTTTCATGCATAAATCGAGGCTGGGTTGTCAAAATTGTTTACTTTTACATATATTTTTTTGACACTTAAGTCAACGAAAACTACAACAAAAACGATAGTTTTATTCACCTTATTTTGTTGTTGTAGAATCACCACCACCTAATGCATTATTGCGCCATGTTTAGTATTTTCCCTAAATACACGAAAAAGTAAAAGTTCAACAAAATTAATAAATTCAAATCGTGGTGGATACAGCTGATTACAAAATAGCCATGACATTTAGACGGAGTAAATGTCAAATAAATTAATTTATTTTTAATTTTATTTCTTCGACTTTAACTTTGCCTAATACAAAAGCAAAATACCCAGGGTGAAAAAAAGTAAGAGGGAGGCGGAAAATCACTTTTCCTTCTGCTGTCACCTAATGAATTATTTCACCATTACACTCTCATGCTCTATTACAAGGTGTTTTCTTAACTTAACCTATTTCAAGGCCTTGACCTATTTTAATCTATGTATAATAAGTACAAAAACCTGGAAAATCCGTAAAGTAAACAAACTTGGACAAACACCAAAAACTATCAGCTGTGGCCCAAATGTGAATTCGCCTTGAAAAACCTTTTTATAGCTGCTACTTAATTTAAACTAGGTGAAAGTAAAGTTAACTTTTAATAAAACGCCGTCGAAAAGAGCAGCTATCAAAATGTTTGTAAAGAGATTGTTATAAACTTAAAATTATTTATTTTTATAATATTCATTTTTACTTAAACGGCTTTCCTTAGTGGCGTTATGTGTCATTTATTTTGTACTAAAGGGAAAAAAGTCATCAGACTTTTTGAAGTTGGCGTTATCGTAGTCGTTTTTAATTTGTTTGGTATTATGTAACAAATATGGGAATGTAAAATGAACAGTAACTTGGTCGTTTCTCTGTAAAATTTGAAAACACTTGATGCGACAACGTTTAACACAATTAGGTTGTAAATCTACTCTTATCTAATATTTTTAAAACGATTTGTTTTGCATTAGCTTTTTCTTAATATTTAATTTAAAAAAATATTTTAATTATCTAGCCTTAATTTTAAACAAATTAATTTTTGTTTCAATTAAAACGAAGTATGATTTTTGTTGTCTTTTATTAATAATGTATTTTCGTATATTTAACAATATTAATCTGTTTGTCTGTCTGTCTTTTAACAATTAATTAAAATTTATTTAAAATATTTTCATATGCATACACACAGACATATGAAGCTAGTAAACATTTTTTAATAAATAATTATATAAAATGAAAAGAAAATATTGAAAATTTTATTACTTAAGTTTAGTATTATGTAATTTTAAGTCTTGTAATATAATTCCTTAAAATAAAAATACAAATATAATATGATAAATTGTACGATTTTCAAATAATAAAAATATATTAAAATAAATTGAAATATAATTTTTATTTTTACACTACACCATTAGCAATAGTATTTCAGAACTTTTTGATTGTGTTTTAGAAATTTCTAATTCAATTTGAGAAATTTCTAATTCAACTTTGGAACTTTCTTGCTGACCTCCAGAAACTTCTAATTCAATCTTATTTATTAAAACTATTTGTTTATGCAGTTTTAGAAATTTCTGATTCATTTTCAAAATTTTATAACTGTATTTTAAAATCTTATATTTTTATTTCAACATTTTTTATTTGTATTTCAGAATTTTCTAATTGTATTACCAAACAGTCTAATTGCATTCTAAATCAAAAATACTTAAATAAAATTAGGAAATTCTGAAATGCATTTGGAACTTATGGAAATCCACTGAGATGTTCTGAAGTTTAATTAAAAATTTCTTAAATTGTGTTAGAAAATTTTAAAATTAAATTAAAATTTATGGAATTAAGTTGGAAAGTTTAGAAATTGAATTAGAACTTTTAGAATTACAAATAAAAACTCTGAAATACAATTAGAAAGCTTTGAAATACAATTGGACATGGTGTAAATGAGGAACCAATAGATGTAATACTTTTTCTTTGTACAAAAATACAAAAACTAAAATTGTAAAATTGTGCTAAGGAATGTTATATTTACTATTTCCGAAGAATCTCTCAAGCTTCTGTTTCGAGTTTTATTCTAGTATTCCAACTTACTGAGTAGATATATTAAAAATACTTAGTAGGATTTTTTAATCTAAAATATTTAGCATAACTTCTTCTTAACTTCATAAGTGGGTCTTTCACAAGGTATGCTATCAGATGTTTTCTCTTTTTAGTTGCTTTGATTTCATATATGTATATTGTATTGGCTTAAAAATCTTATTTAAACGTGTTCTTATATTTTTAAAAATATATGACAATACGACATAATATACCTTGTGAATAACCCAAATTTCCCAACAATATGTGTGTTGATTTAATAAGGTTTTAGTTTTGCAATAATTTTTTTACATTTGTACAAAGTATTTACATGTACACAGCTTTTATACTCTGAGATTATTTGATTATAGTTTTAAAATACATTTAATTACAAATAACAATATTTTTGGTTTATATTTTACATAAAAATATAAAATTTAATTTTGACAATAATAAGCATTTCAATTTTGCAAACAGATTTTGGTTTAAATGATTGCAGTACCTTGAAAAACGAAAAATATTTTAACTTATATTTTGTAATGAAGTCTTTTTTTAAACTCTTTAACCATTTAGATTGCATAAAGCTTTTAGAGCTACGAAAGTAAATAGCAAAAAATATTCTACAAACAACTAAATACTTAATGTAATGAAATACTTCCATGTATGCGTTAAAGATAATCAAGTATGTGATAGAAACAGATTTAAAAAACAAATCAAAAAATCATAGTGCGGTTTTCTAAAAATATATCATTAATTTTGTTAACAGTTTGAAGAAAAAAATTATATAAAAAATTAAGTTCAATACAAAAAAAGTTTCAGTCGCACCATTTAAAAATGATGGATTTAAAAACGAGGGATTTTTAACACATACTTGATTATAAAGGCAGAAGCGAATAAGGTTTAATTTATATTTAAATATTTTTATATTTATACATATATTTGTACATAATTGTGGTTTTTATTATTTATATAAAAATATAATAATAACAAATTAGCTAGAAATGTATGCTGATATTCATACAAATTAAAATTTGTTAAGGGCTTATTTGACAAGTATTCCATAGACATCTGTCAAATAAGCGCTTAATAACCCTACTTTATTTATTATAAATATGGGCTATAGAAATTAAAATAAATAAAAATAGCACACTGAATTTTAACAAGAAAAAAATTAACGGATCAAGGAAAAGTTTTCGGAATCTTCTGAGCAATCTTCATTCCCAGAATCATGTAACATGGTCGATGATGTAGCGGAATGATTTGGCATTGTCATGGGTACATTCCATTGACGTGGACTAGTACGACCAAATATTAAAAATAATAAATTTCCAACGAAATAAAAACCAGCAGTTATATAAAACACAATACGCCATTGTGTAGGATTAGTCTGTAAGGAGTTAAAGCCATAAAATAGTTTAATTAAGCTTTAATGTTACAAAGTTTTCAAAATATAATATTTTACCTCATCTGTAACAATTAGGCCCACTGTTAGAGGTGCTATTATACTCATTACATTGGCCGCACAATTTGTTATGCCCATTAGAGTACCAGCAAAATTTGGTGATAGATCTATATGATTTACCTGAAAACCCAAATAGGTGGCCGCATTAGCACCTACAGCTATTGTCAACAAGGCTATTGCCAATTTAGTACTTTCACCAGTTGTTATATAGCCTAAACCAATTAAAGCCATCATTGGTATCCACATGCCCAAGGTATTAAATAGTTTCCGTGAAAAAAACAATGGCATTACACTGTTATGATTGATTATATCGGCCATAAATATAAAACCATATGAGAGTAAGGTCATGGCCAAGTAAGGTAAGGCCGAAAGTGGGCCATTGCTGCGTATATCCATGCCCAAAATATTTTTCATATATGTAGGAATCTCTGTTAGCAAAGTCCAGAAGCCCCAATTATTGGCACAATGCACAATAAGTAGCGTTAGAAACGGTATAGAGGTGAATATTTGCAACCAAGGTGTTTTTAGTGGCATTGCCTCAACTCTGCTAGCATCTGAAGGTCTGCGCTCCGGGATTGAGGTTTCAATGTAACGTCTTTCGCTTGGAGTTATAGTGGAATGTTCGGCTGGTGTGCTGGCACTATAGAAATACCAAAATATGGCCCATACAAGACCAGCTAAGCCTGGTACATAAAATATACTAGGCCACCCCATCCACGATGAGGCAATAAAACCACTTATAGACAACATTATAACAGTACCAAATTGTGCTCCTGAATAACAATAACTAACAAGTCGACCCCTTTCCTCCGCTGGGGCCCATTTTGAGAGAAATGTATGCGTCGAAGGAAATATCATGCCCTGACAAAGTCCCTGCACTGCACGCAGTATAAGCAATAACGGCCAATCACCGATTTCAGCAAAAATCGGTGTCAGTAGGGCTAAAACAGAGCAGATAGTTAGGCCAAAGAAGAATGTAAATTTAGCACCATATTTCTGCGATAAATAACCACCAGGAACTTGTGTTATCACATAGCCCCAAAAGAAGCTGCTAAGTAAATAAGATTTAATGCTTTCGTCCCAGTCAAACTCCTGAAAAAATAAATTTGAGCATTTTTAATTATATATAAACACTTAAAAAAATTAAATAAGTCAGTTAAGCCCGACCACAGTAATTTTATTTAACGTTAAAAATATTGTGTGCAGGTTAAGGGGGCATTCGAAAGTAAAACTTTTTATTGTAATATTATAATTTCTGGAATTTAGTTTAGATAGCTTATATGGGAGGCAGGTCGAAAAATGGACCGATTCTCACAAAACTTGCTATTGTATTGTATTTGTCATATCTTGAGTTTGCGTAATGATTTCTAGGAGAAATATTTTGGACCTTAACATAGGCAAAAATTTGTTTGAAAAAATTAAGGCAGTTATTTGCTTAAAATGGTAATCTGGGAAAAAAAATTCCATGGGGGTCATATGTCTTAAAAAATCAAGAACAGTTTTAATAGTTTAGGGAAAACTTATCTGTTTCATTTTATTTAAAACAATGGTATTGAGGCAAGCGTTAATCATCCGCCCAAAACCAAAACTGTGACTCATTGCTGAAGTTTAAGAAGATGATAAAAAATTCATTTAAGCTTTTAAGGTTTTTTTCTTGCATTTTTTTTTTCTTTTTTATAATAAGCAAGTTAAGCTTATTTTCAATAAGAATTTCCTGTAAACTTTCGAATAAAATCAAGGTCGTACTACGTATATTTCAAATTCTAGTCCTTAATCTTAACGAGCATAGACATGTACCTGAAAATTATGATTGGTTGCATTTTTATCCGTCATAGCCACAATTGCCACAGAGAGATTAACTCGAAGTGCATAGGCTACAGCTAAACCAAAAAACACTAACAAACACTGTAGATGACGCACTCCAAAACTAGGGCCTACATAAAAAAACAATACAAATTTAATTTATTAAAATTAGTAACATAAAATGCATTATTTTAAAACACATCCACCTCTCGATGTAGTAGAAATCTGTTGATAACCATTGTGCTGCAAACAATCACAACAAAATACCATTTTTATATTGTTCAACACAAATTAACTTTAAAGAAAAACAAAAGACAAAACAATTTTAGTTACACATTTTTATATTAATTTTTGCTTTAAATTTTAATAATTCTCTCTTTTGTAATATTATTTTAGATAGCTGACAGACTTTTTATTAAAAAACAAGTAAGAGCGCTATATTCGGCTGTGCCGAATCTTATATACCCTTCACATTGGTCTTTAAATATACCCAGCCGAGTAATTTTGTACTGCAAATAATATAATAAAAAACATTGTGCGAGTTTTAAAGAAAAAATAACAAAATTTTAACGTTCGTATGAATAATAGAAATAAATGAAGAAGATTTGAGGTCGAGAGTTTTAAAAGTTTTCGACATTATTCATATTTGAAGGTTAATAAAACTTGTTAAATGTCTAGTCCCCCTGCTCTTCTCCAACTTTTTCTCCAAAATGTATGAATTATTTGATTATTACTTTTTGTAGAATATTCGAAGTCGATAGCTGTTATAGTTTCCGAGATATAGCGTATCGAATATTTTATAGTAATTGTCGATTTGTATGGGAGCTACCCCTTTTTTTGCCCCCACCCAAAAAATTTTTTCTTTAAGGCGTAGCCCTTTGCGTGCAATTACTTTTTGTAGAACATTTCATTTCGATATCTATTATAGTTTCCGAGATATAGCGTATCGAATATTTGATAATAATTGTCGATTTGTATGGGAGCTACCCCTTTTTTTGCCCCCACCCAAAAAATTTTTTCTTTAAGGTGTAGATCTTTGCGTACAATTACTTTTTGTAGAACATTTCATTTCGATATCTGTTATAGTTTCCGAGATATAGCGTATCGAATATTTTATAGTAATTGTCGATTTGTATGGGAGCTACCCCTTTTTTTGCCCCCACCCAAAAAATTTTTTCTTAAAGGCGTAGCCCTTTGCGTGCAATTACTTTTTGTGGAACATTTCATTTCGATGTCTGTTATAGTTTCCGAGATATAGCGTATCGAATATTTTATAGTAATTGTCGATTTGTATGGGAGCTACCCCTTTTTTTGCCCCCACCCAAAAAATTTTTTCTTAAAAGCGTAGCCCTTTGCGTGCAATTACTTTTTGTAGAACATTTTATTTCGATATCTGTCATAGTTTCCGAGATATAGCGTATCGAATATTTTATAGTAATTGTCGATTTGTATGGGAGCTACCCCTTTTTTGCCCCCACTCAAAAAAAATTTTCTTTAGAGCGTAGCCCTTATGGCCCAATTACTTTTTGTGGAACATTTCATTTCGATATCTGTTATAGTTTCCGAGATATAGCGTATCGAATATTTTATAGTAATTGTCGATTTGTATGGGAGCTACCCCTTTTTTTGCCCCCACCCAAAAAATTTTTTCTTAAAGGCGTAGCCCTTTGCGTGCAATTACTTTTTGTGGAACATTTCATTTCGATGTCTGTTATAGTTTCCGAGATATAGCGTATCGAATATTTTATAGTAATTGTCGATTTGAATGGGAGCTACCCCTTTTTTTGCCCCCACCCAAAAAATTTTTTCTTAAAGGCGTAGCCCTTTGCGTGCAATTACTTTTTGTAGAACATTTCATTTCAATATCTGTTATAGTTTCCGAGATATAGCGTATCGAATATTTTATAGTAATTGTCGATTTGTATGGGAGCTACCCCTTTTTTGCCCCCACTCAAAAAAAATTTTCTTTAGAGCGTAGCCCTTATGGCCCAATTACTTTTTGTGGAACATTTCATTTCGATATCTGTTATAGTTTCCGAGATATAGCGTATCGAATATTTTATAGTAATTGTCGATTTGTATGGGAGCTACCCCTTTTTTTGCCCCCACCCAAAAAATTTTTTCTTAAAGGCGTAGCCCTTTGCGTGCAATTACTTTTTGTAGAACATTTCATTTCGATATCTGTCATAGTTTCCGAGATATAGCGTATCGAATATTTTATAGTAATTGTCGATTTGTATGGGAGCTACCCCTTTTTTTGCCCCCACCCAAAAAATTTTTTCTTTAGGGCGTAGCCCTTAGCGTGCAATTACTTTTTGTAGAACATTTCATTTCGATATCTCTTAGAGTTTCCGAGATATAGCGTATCGAATATTTTATAACAATTGTCGATTTGTATGGGAGCTACCCCTTTTTTTGCCCCCACCCAAAAAATTTTTTCTTTAAGGTGTAGATCTTTGCGTACAATTACTTTTTGTAGAACATTTCATTTCGATATCTGTTATAGTTTCCGAGATATAGCGTATCGAATATTTTATAGTAATTGTCGATTTGTATGGGAGCTACCCCTTTTTTTGCCCCCACCCAAAAAATTTTTTCTTAAAGGCGTAGCCCTTTGCGTGCAATTACTTTTTGTAGAACATTTCATTTCGATATCTGTCATAGTTTCCGAGATATAGCGTATCGAATATTTTATAGTAATTGTCGATTTGAATGGGAGCTACCCCTTTTTTTGCCCCCACCCAAAAAATTTTTTCTTTAAGGTGTAGCCCTTAGCGTGCAATTACTTTTTGTAGAACATTTCATTTCGATATCTGTTATAGTTTCCGAGATATAGCGTATCGAATATTTTATAGTAATTGTCGATTTGTATGGGAGCTACCCCTTTTTTTGCCCCCACCCAAAAAATTTTTTCTTAAAGGCGTAGCCCTTTGCGTGCAATTACTTTTTGTGGAACATTTCATTTCGATGTCTGTTATAGTTTCCGAGATATAGCGTATCGAATATTTTATAGTAATTGTCGATTTGAATGGGAGCTACCCCTTTTTTTGCCCCCACCCAAAAAATTTTTTCTTAAAGGCGTAGCCCTTTGCGTGCAATTACTTTTTGTAGAACATTTCATTTCGATATCTGTCATAGTTTCCGAGATATAGCGTATCGAATATTTTATAGTAATTGTCGATTTGAATGGGAGCTACCCCTTTTTTTGCCCCCACCCAAAAAATTTTTTCTTTAAGGTGTAGCCCTTAGCGTGCAATTACTTTTTGTAGAACATTTAATTTCGATATCTGTTATAGTTTCCGAGATATAGCGTATCGAATATTTTATAGTAATTGTCGATTTGTATGGGAGCTACCCCTTTTTTTGCCCCCACCCAAAAAATTTTTTCTCAAAGGCGTAGCCCTTTGCGTGCAATTACTTTTTGTAGAACATTTCATTTCGATATCTGTTATAGTTTCCGAGATATAGCGTATCGAATATTTTATAGTAATTGTCGATTTGTATGGGAGCTACCCCTTTTTTTGCCCCCACCCAAAAAATTTTTTCTTAAAGGCGTAGCCCTTTGCGTGCAATTACTTTTTGTAGAACATTTCATTTCGATATCTCTTAGAGTTTCCGAGATATAGCGTATCGAATATTTTATAGTAATTGTCGATTTGAATGGGAGCTACCCCTTTTTTTGCCCCCACCCAAAAAATTTTTTCTTTAAGGTGTAGATCTTTGCGTACAATTACTTTTTGTAGAACATTTCATTTCGATATCTGTTATAGTTTCCGAGATATAGCGTATCGAATATTTGATAATAATTGTCGATTTGTATGGGAGCTACCCCTTTTTTTGCCCCCACCCAAAAAATTTTTTCTTAAAGGCGTAGCCCTTTGCGTGCAATTACTTTTTGTAGAACATTTCATTTCGATATCTGTTATAGTTTCCGAGATATAGCGCATAAAATATTTCACCAAATTTGTGCAATTGTAGAAAAAATACCCCTTCCCCTGGTCCTATCTGAAAAAATTTTTTCCATTATTTAGGTCCCTTCTTTAGGAGTATCCGTGCCAAGTTTTGTGGCAAGAGTGACTACACTTACTGAGATATATAGGGATATATGCACCGATTTTGTCCTAAAAAAAATGGGTTACTCTGGGTTTTCGCTTATATCTCGGTCAATTCTGAACCGATTTTGCTGATTTTAAATAGCGATTGTTAGCGGGATATTTGTGATCGTTTGACACCATTAACTGGTCTGTATCTTTTTATTTGACTCCGGAAACTTGATTTCAACAGACGGACAGACGGACAGACGGACAGACGGACAGACGGACAGACGGACAGACGGACAGACGGACAGACGGACAGACGGACAACGCTAAATCGGCTTCCCTATCTATAAGGATCCAGAATAAATATACTTTATGGGGTCGCAAATGAATAATAAAGAAATTACAAACGGAATGACAAAGTGATATATACCCTATCACTATGTGAAGGGTATAAAAATACCTTGAAAAGTGCATATTGCTGTATGTTTGACAGCGTTGCCAGAAGGTTTGGAACAAATAGATATCATTTATCAATATTTGACGTGTTCAGAAGGCGATTAAGCCTTTAAGGAAGTTATATTATCTATCTTTAAACAAAGGAATAAACACATATACCATAATTCTAAATATATAATTATATAAAGAAAATATATCTAACAAAAACATAACCCAATCAGCGTTGTGGCAACGCTTTAGTTTGTTATTGCTCTCTGCAGCAGCGGCTACAGCTAACAAGTGTTTCTGTGTAAAAACGGCAGGAATTTTATTTGTAAACAATAACCAGCTGTCCTCTTTATAAATTCATTTCCAAGCAGATACCGCGCCAGCCAGCAAATGGCCGAATTTGAGCCGCTGCCGTTTAAAATATAAATAAATAATTTTTCAATTTTAGTCATACGCCGTAATTTGCGCCCAGATCAAGCTTACGCCTACTTTAGGTAAAATAAAATAATAGCCACCGACAAAAATGGTCTTCCCAGATCTTTGCTAACATGAGCTTATATCACTACTTTAATGTCTTCGCATTTTGTAAAGGGTTGCGGAATATTTTTGTTTAAACTCGCCAGTATAATAATACAAAATTCAAATACATTATTTAAAGACCATCTATCACAAACTAATATTACTAAACATATCGTCGTGTGAGTTCTTAAATGGCGCACGGCACCTTTTAAAAAAAATAATATTGCGTATGGAATTTATTAAATGTATATGATTAATTCGTAATAAATTTTTAGATATCTCGATTATATTGGATCCGAGCGATGACACAGGAAATGCTCCGTCATTTCTATGTTCCATTCAATGGAGTTGTGCTCGTAAGTTTGAGTGCCCCGTCAGCACACCCATCATTTTGCCTATTCCAGACTTCCCAAGTTAAATCAAAAATTTTTGTTTCTATAATATCATTGGTCTGCTTCTAATTTAGACCCCAAAAGCTTTGTGTATATGTATTTAAATCCATGTCAAAATAAAATTTATAACGGTGTGCAAAGTGAACAGTTCACCGACTTATTTATAATAAATAAAGTAGGTTTATCAAGAAGTGGTTTGACAGATGTCTATGGAATAATTGTCAAATAAGCCCTTACAAACCTTATTTAACAATTAAAAATACGAACGCAAAAGTAAAAAAAACTATTTATACTGCAAAAAAATCTTTATTATTTTGTGATTTTTATTTTTTAGGCAAAAATAATTATAATTTTTAAATTCACATGCTAACAAAATATTTTTCGATTTGTATTTACAATACAAATATGTATAACATTTATTCCAAAATTAATCAAAAAATAATTAGCTTTTGAAAAAAAAGAAAAAAATTTAGAAAGTACCTGATTTTCAAAACATCTAGCCTAGTAACAACAAGAAGGTGTACTTTATTTGACACTTCGATGTTTTCTTGGGTCGCTTGTGTTTCATGAAAACTCTTAAGCATTTAATATTTGAAGTTTTTGATTAATGTGCTGTTTTCAGAACAAAAAAGGCCAAACGTCTAATATGTTTTCCTTTTGTGTTCTATAAACTGCACTTAAAGATTTGATTCCGATATTGAACTTACTTTGTAGTGTTTTGTTTAACATTTTTATTATAAAAAACTTTGTATTTGACATACAGATGGCACTAAACGCTGAACCCCCTTGTATTTAGATATTTTAACTTCCTTTTAACTTGCTTTAGTTCCTGCTAAAATTATGTAAGTTCGACAAGTGCCATTGGGAGCCAAGTTCTTTAAAATGTTTAAAAAAAACTGCAATAAAACGCATCTTAACATAATAAAAAGTTATGTAAATATGTATATATTATTGAATACATATACATACGTAGCACATTAATCATAATAAATATCAGTAAAAAAATTGTTTATATAAGTGCAATGAAATAGAATGGCCAATAATTTAAGCTGCATTTGTTCTGGTTGTTGTTGTTTTACTACGTAACAAAAACATCATAAGGTTTGTATGATTCACATTACAATTTTAGTTTTTACCGCGCTTTTTTGTAAATAAATCATTTTCCACATACGTATCAAATGTTGCGTTAAAAGGCTAAATATTTTATATTCCTGTTGTGTTAAGTGAATATTATTTAAAACGGTATTTAGTGTTGGTTAATTATTGAAATTAAGTAATTTTTAAAAATAAAAGTTTAAAAGTTTATTGAAATAAATTAAATGTGTATATTTAAGTAAAATTATAAAAGTAATAAATAAAAAAGTTAAGCAAATAATTAAAATGTGTTAAAATAAAACGGTTAAAAAGTTAGAAAACAATTGCACCATAGTGGCCGATCCTCACAAGGCATACATACGCCTTACATGCCAAGCATGAGGCAAGGTTTTTTCGCCCATGGTCGGTCTTCAGAGCGTTGTGAGCGTCAAAGGGGACATCAAGTCTAGAGTAAAAGTAAGCGGGTTGACCCCTATAAAGGAATGGATATAAGTTCAAATAATAAAATTATCAACGCTTTACTTTTCTATTAAACCCCACATATAAAGGTGAGTTTTTGAATGCAATTTTTAAAAAAAACTGTTCAGTGGCAGAGCTTTGGCCATTACTTCTGTACGAGATTTAATTACATAAGACATTTTTTTTAACATAAGTACTCTATAAATTTCTGTGTTAAATGTATTCAAGTTGCACATATCTATATAAGGTGGTAGTGTAACTACTCTAAATACAGCACCATGAACCATATGGCAATTTGAATTTCAGCCCAATTATAAATATTCCCGGAAAATAAATAAGCTTCCGGGAAATTAATTTTCTCGGGAATAAAATTTTCCTATTTTAAACAGCCGTGGGAAATAGCGTTGCAGAAAAAAGAATTTATAATTTTCACGGTCAGCTGTTTCAGTATTGAAAAAAGGACAAATTTCTCGGAGAATATATTTAGAAAAGGAAAACAGGGAATAGCGGAAAAAGATTCTCTGAAATTCTTATATATAGCATATATCATATTACAAGGTAAAATTATGTTTTAGAAGTTGTGTATAAATATTTGACGCCCTCAGGTGGCTATTAAGCCAATAAGGATTAGCGACTGGTTAATCGACTTTAATTATAGTCGAAAATCAATTTTAACGAAAAAAAAATCGATTTTTTGTAATCGATTTTATCCTGAAATCAACTGTAAAAACCCACAAAACCGTAAGTATACATACATACATACATATATGTATGTGCAAATAAAGTTGAACTATCTGAACTTATTTATTACTTTCGTTCTTATATAAAAATTATTTGTAAAGATATCTATTTTTTTAGTATAGCAATAAAATAAAATTCGAATAATTTGAATAATAATCGATTATGAAATTTTATTAAAATCGAGATTAAAATAGTTGATCGTAAAATCAAATATTGATTTTTGACTTTGCTTACAATTTCCTTATAAGGATGTTCTACTATTACCTACCTTTAAACAACCGATTAAAAATATACCATAATTCGAAATATGTATATAAAGAAATTAAACCCAGCAAAAACATAACCAAATCAGCATTGTGACATTACCACAGTGGCAACGCTTTAGTTTGTTATTGCACCCTGCAGCAGCGGCTACAGCCAGTGTGGCCATATTAGCTTTTTTGGAGCTAAATTTAGCTTTATTTTTCTTCATTTAGTCCGAAATATTTACATTTAGCCTTTAGCTTTTTTTTAGCTGTTTTCAAAATTGGATTCAGCTTTTTTAGTAGTTTTTGAAGCTAGATAAAAGGTCAAAAATTTGTCGTATTATATTTTTTGGTATTTATCTCAATTATATTGAAAGGTATCAAGCTCCTAATTTTCTTCGAATTTACAACATTACAGTTTCCGAACCACTGTTTTGTTTAATAATTTACTTTTAGCGACATTTAAAAAACGTGAAACAGCACAAAACTACAATAAAACAAAGAAATAAGGAAGGTATGGTATTACAGAAAAAAACGTAAGAATTTGTTTTCCAAAACACAATAAAACATAGTAGGGTCAAGTAAAGCTCATCATTTTGATGGTATTAAACTATATTTGTTGAAAATCATGTTCTTTGTAAATTTAGTTTTTTTTAGCAGGACGGTAATTTTTTAATTTAAATAAAAACGTTTAATAACGATAATTATTATTTTTATGGACAGGGTTAAAAAAATAATAATATTTTTTATTTTTTCATTTTTACAGTCATTGGTTTTAAATACATATTTAGACACACATGTACAAATAAAAATATTTTTAAAAATGCTTTCTTACAATGCAACTTTTTTACAATAAAGACCATATTTTTTTCTTTTCTTGAACAAAATTTACATGAATAAAGGCATTTTTCATGATATATAGGTATATATATATGTACTTATGTAACTTGAATGAAAATTTGCGATTTCTAACGAACTAAGTAGAAAAGTAGTCTCTTTATACTCGTTTTGTCAACAAACAAAAATTTCATTGAAGGAATATTCAAAAAATTGCATCGTGTAAATTTGTTTCGATTTTTTTATTGTTTTCATGTGTTTGTAGTTATGAAAAAAGTTTGTAAATAAATTACTTAATTTTACGTGTTTTTGTAAAAAAATGAACGAACAAAGTGTGTAGAGTATTTATATCTAAAACAAATTTTCGTTTTTTGTTTTTTTTTAATACATATCTTACAAATTAGTTTTTTTACCAAAACAGGCAGCAAATTAATACCTGCTTCTAAAAACTTTTTAAAAAAGCTCTTGTACATGCATATGTATATGAACACATACATATTATTTTTCTTCTTACTGAAGTTATTGGTCTACCAAATTTTCGTAAATAAAACTAAAATTTTAAAAACAAATTTTCTTTTTAAATATTTTTAGCACAAAAACGTTTCGTTCCTATTATGAGAAATGTCTAAATAACGAAGAAATTTTTTAAAAAACGAATAAAAAAATGTAGCTTTATTTTTTGGCTTTAAGTTTTTGTTTTTAGCACTTTTTAGCTGTTTTTTAAACGTGATTTAGCTTGAACTTTACTTGAAAATCTGGTCACACTGGCTACAGCTAACAAGTGTTTCTGTGTAAAAACGGCACAAATTTTATTTGTAAAAAATAGTCAGCTGTCCTCTTTATAATATTCTCTACCAAGCCGAGAGCACCTCAGCCGGCTAATGGCCTAATTTGAGCCGCCATCGTTTATAAAATAATATAAATATTTTTTTTCAATTTGAGTCAAAGACGATAATTTGCCCCAGATCAAGGTTACGACTACTTTAAGTTAAATAAAATAATATCCAAAAACAAAAATGGTTTTCATAGGTCTTTGCCTTCATGAGCTTATTTCTTTGTTTCAATGTCTCCTCATTACGTAAGGGGTTTTGTAATATTTTTGTTAAAAGTCGCAATTATAACAATATAAAATTTAAATAGATTATAATAATATCATCACAAACGAATATAACAAAACATATTGTCGTAATAGTTCTAATTTTGCGCACGGCAAATTTTCAAAAAAAAAAAAAAATTGCTTATGAAGTTGAATATGATTTATCCGTTAAGGTGCTTTCGCACGATATGTATTTTACACATGACTTGTCAAATTTTGCAGTGCTAAATTGATATCTGCCGTCTGAACGCGTTTAAACATTGCATGTGTAAAAAACATATGTAAATGTCATATGACAAATTTGTAATTAGAGCGTGCTCTATTTTCATCTGACAAAGCATGTGTCATCAGCTGTTTTTAGAAAAACAACAAGGAAACGTAAGTTGTTTATTTTGGTTTGGAGGTTATGTCAGATGTAATTTCACATGTACGTGTGAAAGCAAAAATTATAGACTATCAAAATGACAATTTTGACAGACATACGCAATTACATGTGGATTGCAAAAGTGAAAAGTCATGTGTAAAATACATATCGTGCGAAAGCACCTTTAGCAATTTTTTGATATCTCTTTTATACTGGATCCTAACTTTTTTCGTATCCAGAATTTCACATCTTGCGGAAGATTGTTTTGTTTAATAATTCACAATCAATAATGCGATATTTACATTTAAAGAAAGTGAATTAACACAAATATACAACAAAACTAAGATATAATGCGTTCAGTAATGGAAACCCTTAAGGCTTTGCATGCACAAAACAAGCACATTTTTGCTGTATTTTAAGGAAAGGAAAATATATTAATATTCAAAATATTTTTTTTGCTTTTTTTAATAAATTTTCATATTTTTTTTCAAAACTTTGTTGGGATTTAAGGTAATATTTGGAACAAATATCTACCACTGTTTTTGTTAAAAAATTCGACCTTTTTAACCGTTTTTTTACGAAATCAATTTTTATTTTCATTCATTTGATAAAAATAGTTAAAAATTGTTTTTTATTTACAAAAAATCAATTATGTTAATAAAATATTTTTTAATGTTTATTAAAAAAAATTACTATTAATTTAAAAAAATCTTAAATTATTATCAATTTAATATTATTTTCTAAAAATAAATTTCTTTTGATCGAGTTGTCAATGTTTTGAGTATAGGAATTCTAATAAGAATTTCGACTCGAATCGAATGCGACGATTTGGCCCCTGATTTTAAAAATATTTAGTCTAACAACATCAAAAACGTGTTCATACTTTATTTGGCTCTTCAAAGTTTCCTCGTTTCCTTGGAAATTCGTAAGCTTTTAATATTTGGAGTCCTTCATTAAGGTTGAATCAGACGTGACTTAACCGTAACGACATAGCCGTACCTATTGAAAATCCAACTGAAATCCAATAGAATCCAATTAGAACACAATCGGAAACCAATTGCATTTTCAATTATTATGGCTATGGCGTTACGGTTAAGTCACGTCTGATTCAACCTTTAAACCTGTGTTTATCCAAAATTCTCTAACTTATATAGTAACGTTTTTGTTTTACATTAAATATAATAAACTTTCTATTTGACGTAGAGATGGCGCTTTACGCTAAACCTCCTTGTACTTAGATATTTTAACTTCCATTTAACTTTTAGTTCCTGATAAAATTTTGTAGGTTCGACAAGTGCCAACGGGATCTGAATTCCACAAAAATTAAAAAAAAACTGTGCAAAAAATACGCATTATTCAAACAAAATAAAAAGTTATGTAAATATACATATATTATTGAATACATATACATACATTGCACATTAATCATAATAAAAATTCGTACAAAAAGTTTGTTTATTAAGTGCAATGAAATAGAATGGCCAATAATTTAAGCTGCATTGGTTTTGGTTGTTGTTGTTTTCTACGTTAAAAAAACATCATGAAGTTTTACCGCGCTTTTTTTTTATTAAAGCAATTTCCACATACATAGAAGATGTTGCCTAAAATTTTATATTCCTGTTGTGTGAAGTGAATATTGTTTAAAATGGTATTTAGTGTTGGTTAAATATTTTTTAAATAAAGAAGGTATGTAATTTTTAAAAATAAAAAGTTTAAAAGTTTATTGAAATAAATAAAAGGTGTATATATAAAATGAAAATTATAAAAGTAATAAATAACACAGTTTGTTAAATGTTTAAATTGTGTTAAAATAAAAAAGTTAAAATATTAGAAAACAATTGCACCATAGTGGCCGATACTGGTGTTGTGGCTGCCAATATTGCCACAAGGCATAAGGCACGTGAAGATTATATTTTAAGCGTGTGGTAGGGTTATTTCGCCCATGGTCGGTCTTCAGGGCTATAAGTAAAAATAATAAAATTTTCAACGCTACACTTTCCAATTAACTCCCACATATGCTTACATATAACGGTAAGTTTTTGAATGCAATTTTTAAAGAAGCCGCTCAGTGGCAAAGCTTTGACCCTTACTTCTATTAGAGATTTAATTATATAAGATTGTTTAACTTCAAGCTGTGCTCTGTGTGGGAAAAAGGAAAACATATCTCGAAGATTATTTATTTAGAATAGAAAAAAAAACTTCTCGGGATGTCTTGGTCAAATTTGGGCTAATTTTAAGTCCGGGAACAAAAAGTATGCAGGTTTTGACATCTAGGTTTCAGAGCAAAGCAAAGTAGAAAGTAAACAAGAGGGCTATATTTGGCTGTGCCGAATCTTATATAACCTTGACAACGAGTAAGGGCTTTTACCATAATTTTTTTGAAATTTTTTTATGGCAACCCTCTTGGGAGGGGGAAATAGGGGAAATGTTTGCAAGGAAAAATAAATTGGGGTTAGTCCTGCATTTGACTTTTCCACAGGAACCCAGGAAGCTCTTGGAGGTGTTTATTGTAATATCCAAAACTTTGTGAAGGAGCCCCCTTTAGCAATGGAGATAGGAGTTAAGTATGTTTTAAGAATATATTTGGGAGGAGAAACTAATGGGACCGGTCGTAATATTTATTTCTCTACCTCCGACTCTGGGAAAGTTATGAGCGTTTTTAAAGCATTTTTGGAAATTTTGTATGGAAACCTCCTTAGGTGAGGGTGAGCACTTTTTATATAAATTGTATCAGTCTGTGGGTTTGTTCAGTGGTACTATGTTATCGTCTATAGTCCAATTGGTGATTGAAAATGAAGTTGTTGTCATTCTAAATTGAAGTCAGCTTATTTTGGAGCTATTTCTTAAGCGGCTTTAAAAGTTTGTAACAAACTATTGATATGTTAGACTCCAGACTCGTAAGATTCTTTCCAGGCTTATTAATTGTCGTGTCCAAAACAACTTTTTATATTGGCGAGATGTGTACAAACCATAATCTTACTTTAAAAATAAATAAAATTATTCTCTTCGATGTGCAGGACAGCGCTTAGAGCCTTACTTTTGCTGATTTTATTAAGAGCAGGAGCTTTTCTAGCATTTAAGTTATCAACGGCCTTTTTAACAGCTCTGAGATAGAGTCCTTTTCTATACGTATAGCAACAGAACTTTATTGATTTAAGAAAGTTAAAAAAAAAATTATAAGCTCAAATTAAAAAAAATTACAAATTTTTATCAATTTAGAACCAAAACTACCAATTTTTTTTCTCTCCAAAATCTCTTAAAAAGACTAATCAAGCGAATGTTTTAAGAAATTCTTTCTCAAGATTAAAATATAAATAATTTTTTTATTTTATATGTTTTTTTTTCGTATTTATTGGAAATTTTATTTGATTTTTCAATTTTATTCTAATAAATATTACATTTGCACGTGTAAACATATTGGCATAGTTTTCACATTTTCACTTAAATTAAATCTATTTTCATTAACTTTAACTTTAACTTAAAATCAAATATTTATTAAGGCACATTCATGTATTGAAATTAGTTTAAAATATATTATGCTATAATTTTTACTTATTTTGACTAAATTTTACAGTTTATCTAAAATATTTTTTTAATTATATAAATATTTATACGCACATACAAACAATTTTTAAAATTATCATTATCACAAATACTTTTTAGTAAAGATGACCGATATTTCTGTACCTGTGATTTTATACCTGTGACTTGAAAATCACTGGTAACGACAGTGACATAAACTGTGAAGTAAAATCACGTTCAATGTTTATACTATTCTTCAAAAATCACGGAATCGCTCATCTCTACTTCTTAGTGTAGGTGAAATAACGGAAAATAATTTTTTTAAAAGAAAACATGGATTTTTTGTAAATTTTTAATTGACAAAAATATTTAAATTTTTTTAAAGTTTGTTTATTTCTTTTTAAATCCTTTTTGTTTACTAAAAACTAATAGAAATTTTAATCCAGTATGTATGTGTGAAGGATATCCCAGCAAAACGTAGTAGTGATTACTCGTTACAAAACGACTTACTTTTCAATGACTGTTACATATCATCTGTATTACTGAGCAGTTGATAGATAATAAGTTATATTGTATCTAAAATTTAGGCAGTTAGTTTAAGTTTTAGAATTTTTTAATCTTATTTTAGTTTAACATTTTAAAGCAGTTTTAACCCAAACATCTATTAAAAAACAGCTAAAAAATCATCAATGAGTTACTGGAGCCCTTAGTAAAACATTATTTTAGTTTCATTAAGGTAATTGAGGTAATCCCTCTTTGTAAGCGAGCTTGGTAAGCATATACCTATCTCCCTATGTTTAAGCGAACATGGTAAGTACTTGCCTCCAATGTCATCGCTATGTCAAAGAAATGAGTCTAAATCCTAATGAGTAAGTAGTGGCAAAACGGGGTTTTTAGCATTTCAACTCATTACAAAGCAATGTAAGTTTTTTCTAGGATATTTAATTAAGAAAAGAAACCCAGCTAGCCAGGAGTTGTTCAATTGACGATGCTGATTTATATTCAACTTCTAAACGAATGTCCTTACGATAATTAAAAAAGTTACAATAACAACCCAGTGCTAAGTTTTTTGTTTTTGAAAACACATTTGAACAAGTTCTCCTTTTAAACAGGTACGAGTATTTCAGGAGTTGTAAAATAATCGCTTTGTAAGTCTTATACAAGTGTTTTTTGTAAAAGTTTAAAGGATAATCTGCAAAAAAAAATTTCAAAAAAATCTCCTGTGGAGTTGTGAAATAATCTCGCCGATGAATCATCTGCGTGTAACAGTTCCTTCCGTGGGAAGCATTTTCACAATTAACATATGGGCAATTCCATTGTGACGGGTGTAATTATTTTGCTCCCATTTTTGCTTAAACCTGAAGCAATTTAAAATTTTGGTTTAAAAAAAAAGCCACGATTTGTAAGCGATTAGAAGTAAGTGGACCCTGCGATAACATAATTTCTGCTCACAACGTTTACTAGAAGACTGCGACGGTTGTGACCTTACAAATTTAGATTTAAGACAATTTTTACCTTAAGATTGAGTTGTGTGAAATATTCTTAAAAACAAGTTTAGTTTTTAGCTGTTTTTTTTTAATTTTGCAACTTTTTAGTACTTTGTACAATTAAAAAATACACAAGGTGGGTCAAAAGAAACTACCAAATTAAAAGATGCCAAAAAAATCAAAATTCAATTGGTTGGTAAGTCACCCTTAATCAAATACAGTGTTGCCTATAAGTTTGGTTCGAACAGCTGTTTTCTGTGGTTACGGTTATGTCACGTATAATTGAACCTTAAAGTACAGGTCGAATTTTTTAAGTTAATTTGGTAAATATGGGCACGAATAAGTGAGCACAAATCTTACTGAAACTAGTCTTGATCCGTTAATTTTTTCACAAAGCTTTTATACAATCGTCCTCACGTAATAAAGCTTGATCGGACTTAAGCGCTTTAAGTAGAAATAGTGAATAGAGTAATAGGTAGCGTTAGCCTCTTAGCCATTAAATATATTTTAGAGTTAATTGTAAACGGTCTGTAATTAACCAAAACTTTCATATACAATACCACCTTATTCTGGAATATTATACTTCACCGCATATATTGTGGGCAAAGACAATGGTATCAAATTGTTTTTATGCATTCTACCAAATTAAAAGATGCTCTTATTTTTGCAAATGACGGCCAATGTCAAATCTGTTTTGATATTTGTGAACTAAACAGATGTAGAATACAAGTCAACAAGCCATGCAGCGATACACTTCCCAAGAACGCATAATAATCGTGTCTATTTTTTTGCGTAACAATTCGTCTGTGGCGTTGGCAACGACTGCGCAAACTTTGCGCCGTTTGGCCACAAACCTTGAAGAGAATGGGACCATACAAGACGCTGCCAAGAGCGGCTGACCTCGGAGCGCCCGTTCTGCCGAGAATATCGCCGCTGTTGGCGCGGATGTCAAGCTGCCGCCAGAAACATCGACCAGAAGCCGTGCCTCGCCGATCGTCCCTAAGGCTAATTTTGGTCAAACACCTACGCATGTTTCCGTACAAAAACCAAGCCGTATACCAGCTGCTACCTGTCAATCGACAAATGCGTGTAATCTACTTCTAAGCTATCCCAAATATCGAGGCCGAAGTGGACGATTTTTCGACTTAAATCCAAATAAGCGATGAGGGTCACTTCTACCTCAGCGGGTACGTGAACAAGCAAAAATATCGCTTCTGTGGCACCGAAAATCCGCTAGTGATGCACGAGGAGTCATTACACCCGCTTAAAGTAACTGCTAACACTGGAAAGGTCTTTGGACCATTTTTCTCGAGGACGCCGAAAATCCGCTAGTAATGCACAAGGAGCCATTACACCCGCTCAAAGTAACTGCTCACACTGAATAAGTCTTTTCACCTTTTTTTTCGAGGATGTCGCTGGTCAAACAACAACAGTAGACGGCACGCGCCATAGGGCCATGTTAGCTGAGCTTTTCGATCGCTGGAGGACATGTGGTTATATTAGAACGGAGCAGTGGCACACACTGCGTGAGCCACAACCGATATTCTGAAGGCGGCGTTCCTAGGTCGCCTCAACTCTCGTTTTGGCGATTTATATTGGCCCACAAAATCGCTGTTCTAGACTTTTTTTGTGGGGTTTTTTTGAAGCTTTTACGATCGCTTATAGCAATTAGTAAATTTTTATACATTAAAAAATTTAAATAATATTAAGTTCAAACATCCATTTTAAATTGGGACAATTTAAACTTAAATAAGCATTTAAGTTTTCTGTTCACACATACTCAATAAGGCTTACTCAATTAGCACATGACAGCTAAAAAATATTGTTTTAATTTTTTAAATGAAAATTTGTGTTTGGAGTAAAAAACAGATAAAAACTTGATTTCAAAAAAAAATTTTTAGTTTTAAGCTAATTTTTTATTATTTATTGGCATAAGGTTAAAAAAAATTTTGCGTGGTGAATTGAGCTCAATTAATGCCTTAATTGCGTAAATGTGCTTATAACGCAATTAAAGTCTATTTTGACAAAATGGACAAAATCCGAAAGTTTTTAACTCTTTTTGCTTATTTCTTTGCTATTTTTCGTTTTTTTTTTGTTTTAAGCGACCTTTTTTTTTCCTTTTTACTCTCTCTGCTAGTTAGATATATGTTTGTTAAGTGTAAGAAATATTAATTCATCCCCTTTTTTTATTAATCTCCTGAATTACCGTTTGTTTATAATAACAAAATAATTTTATACATTTAAACTGTCAAGTAAATTTTGTCAAATGTTTGCCTATTGTGTTATAAAGTATTGTTTCTTGTAACAATAGAAGTTTCATGATTGAAAAATTTTTAATCAGAATGTGGTTGATACTTACATATTTTCTATTTTAAGTGTGTTTATTAAATGCCTGTTTTTCTATAAATTATTTATGCCATTACTTTTTCTAACTCTTGTTTATTAATTAAAACTATCTAATTTTAAATCACTAATTTTTTAAAACTAAAACTTAAATATTTAAGAGGTCTTCAGTACGCTTTTATCTATAAGTATATATAAATTTAAATTCATTTTAATGAGGATCACAATCAAGGTTTATTTACTGCTGCCATTTGCTATGATTTGCGGCTTGACGATATCAATCTTTGATATAAGAGCAGGTGTTTCAGGATCAATAACACTCAAACGTTTCGCTAAAGCATCCTCCGGGGAGTTCCAGCTTTGCACTTCAGTTTTACCCAGCAACACAAAGAGCATATTACCAGCAAAATAAAAGCCAGCAGCGATAAAGAAAACCGTACGCCATTCGATGACATTGGTCTGTAAAAGGCAACATAAAAAAACTTGATTATTTGGAATTTTCGACTTGTACGAAATTTTTTAAATTACTTTTACTTTTGTAGGAAAACACTAACACCCATATTCATAATATATACATTAGGTTTTTAAAACGCTTAGTTGACAGATATCAAATACATAATTGTCGAAATATGAGCTTAAGCTTATAACTACTGTCTTAGCAGATCTCTGTTTGTGGAAATTTGAATATTTTTATACCGACAACACATGATTTTTATACGCCCGTGCTGATCTCTTTTAAGCACAAAAATAAGGGTCAAAGATATCGCGCTGAGCTCAGACTCAAAGCAACCTTTAAGCTTAAATTATACATACCATAATCATAACCGATGCCAAAAAAATCAAAATTCAATTGGTTGGTAAGTGACCCTTAATCAAATACAGTGTTGCCTATAAGTTTGGTTCGAACAGCTGTTTTCTGTGGTTATGGTTATGTCACGTATAATTGAACCTTAAAGTACAGGTCGAATTTTTTAAGTTAATTTGGTAAATATGTGCACGAATAAGTGAGCACAAATCTTACTGAAACTAGTCTTGATCCGTTAATTTTTTCACAAAGCTTTTATACAATCGTCCTCACGTAATAAAGCTTACTCGGACTTAAGCGCTTTAAGTAGAAATAGTGAATAGAGTAATAGGTAGCGTTAGCCTCTTAGCAATTAAATATATTTTAGAGTTAATTGTAAACGGTCTGTAATTAACCAAAACTTTCATATACAATACCACCTTATTCTGGAATATTATACTTCACCGCATATATTGTGGGCAAAGACAATGGTATGAAATTGTTTTTATACATTCTTTAGCCTTTTCTAAATAAAAATGGACCCGGAAAACATATTTTACCTATAACAACATTAAGCATGCATCAAAACAAAATGTGGCTCAAATAATTATTATAAGTCTTTGGTTTAAGGTCTATATTAAACCATGGATTGGACCCATTGTTATTTTCTGCTTTCAGCTATCTTATTTCACCGCACTAACTGCAACTTCATCAGTGAAAAAAAAGGTTCAATCTAATTTAATAAAAAGTGGCCCAATATTGACCCAGCCCCCCATAGTCATTTGACTAGCGGGGTTCTCTAAAAAAATTTCCCAATGACTCCTTCAGCATGAACAGCGCACCATGCAGTCACTTTGAGTGCGTGTAATGGCTCCACGTGCATCACTCGGAGTAGCGATAGTTTTGCTTGTGAACGTACCCGCTGAGGTTGAAATGAGCCTCATCACTCATTATGAATTTGGTCTAAAAATCGTCCACCTTAGCCTCGAGATTGGGGATGGCTTGGGCGTAGGTTACACACGTTTGGCAATTGACAGGCAGCAGCTGATGCACGGACTGGACTTTGTACGGGAACATGCGCAGGTTTTTCACTAAACCTCGCGTTAAGGATGACCGGCTGATGGCTAATTGCGCGGCACGACTTATGGTCGATGTTCTGGCGATAGCTCGACATTCTCGCCAACAGCGGCGACATTTTTGGCAGAACGGGCACTCCGGGGCCGGCCACTCTTGGCAGCATCTCGTGTGGTCCCATACTGTTCCAGTTTGGTGGCCAGACGACGCAGTGTTTGCGTAGTCGGTGCCGCACGACCAGGGAATCGGTGACGGGGTCCGCGCTTCGCCAACACCACAGACGAATTGTTACTCAAAAGAAAATATACACACGTTCTTGAGGAGTGTATCATTATATCAAACAAAGAGAAACCAGAATGTACGATCTAATACAACACAATTACAGAAACGTCTAGTCCGCTCGACTAACTCAATTGCTTGAAAAAAGCCCTCATTGCACGATAATTCTGCAGCATAATGGCAAAGCATTGCCCACTTTCAAAAGGAATTTATAATACTACTAGGAGTGTTGTAATAATGAAGCGAACAATGAGGCACACAGTGCCACCCTACAGTTAGAAGCAATATGCCTTGTGAAGGAAAGTTATTTGGAGAAAGGGAAAACGTTTTTGCTGCGGAAAGAAGAGAGAAATGGAAAGATGTAGGTGTGAGAGTATTGCCATGTTAAAGAGTCAAAGAAAAGTCTGAAAATTTTAGAGGCACATTCTCCTGCAAATAAAAAGATAGCGTGCTAAGGATATGGAGTAATTATTCCTCACACCTGTGTGCATCCGATAGTAGCCGCGATGAAGATATTAAAGAACCAATCCGAGAAGACAATACTGAGTTCACATCGCCTAGTCAGAATAAGGTTGAAATAGCAGTAATCCGGCTTAAGAATAATAAGACAGCAGTAGCCAATCGGTTGCCTGCTGAACTGTTTAAGACCGGATGCGATACGCTTATAACACAAATGCATCAGCTTGTTTGCATAATCTGGCAAGAAAACGTTTACTCTAGGTTTGGAAAACCAGTTTCAGGTTTCAGACTCATTCCCATTAGGTACAAAATAATATCTAAAGTATTGTGTAAAATATTAAAACTCTGAAGCCGGCGAGATAGTAAGGCCATATCAGTGCGGCTTTAGATTTAGACAATCCATCATATAAACACAATGCCAAATCCTTGGAAAGACCCATTAGAAAGAGATCGAAACATAACATTTATTTTTCGACTGCAAGGATGCTTTCGACAGCTCCATACGTTCAAAAGTGTTTCAGGGTTTGTCTGTTTAGTATGCCCCCAAAACCAGTACAACTTTGCAGCATGCCGTTAGCTTATTTAACATAGGAAAAATATCTCCCAGGCTTTCAGTACCAAATGAGGTTGCACACAAGGAGACAACTTTTCAAGTGATCTTTTATATATTCCCTTGGAAAATGTCATACAGGAGCAAGATGGGAAATGAACTGACATACCACACAAAATAAGATATTTTATTCGCGTACAGTAGCAATATCGACATTATAGAGCAACCCTGCCAATATTCGCTATTAGATGCTACTTTAGACCATTGGTGGCCAACGAGAGAAAATGTTTTATGGCATAAACCGACCTTGAAAGCTTTCATCATATGAGCTGAATATAGTTTTTTTTTATTTTGGTCTTATTGTTAAGATTTCGAGGCGGTTGAATCTTGTAAATAAATTTTTCACGAAGTTTACATTATTGCACATTTTACCCTCAACGCGTATACGTAAAGTGCGGACAAAAAAAAATATTGCAGTTTTATTCGACAGTGTTGTCGCTGACCGTAAAATATCGACTCGGTGGCGTTCGCAGCTATTGAACCTAAAGAAACAATTTGCAAACGGATTTGGGTGCAAAATTCTTTCTAAAATACATCCGATGTAAGGACTTTAAGCCACATGATTTAACACAGCGGCTAACTTCCAATGAATGGCCGCTGGCAAAGCTGAACAAAAGTCCACTTTTTCATGGAAAAATTATGTTAAGCGACGAAGCTAATTTGTGGTTGAATAGATACGATAAAAGGAAAATTGCAGTATTTGTTGTAAAGGGGAGCCGGAAGCAGAATTTATCTTCAAAATTTCACTCTTTGGTGTGGAAAATGGACCGGTGACATCATTGAACCATATTTTTTTTAGGACGATGAAGGCCGGAACGCTTACAATTTCCTTCACCTAAAATGGAAGACTTAAACTTGGTTGAAATTCGGTTTTAACAAGACGGTGCCACATACCACACAGCACGAAAAACAATGACGCAATTGAAATTCGCGTTCGATTAGAAAGTTATTTCACGTTTCGGGGAGGTCAATTAGCCGACTCAAATAAAATTTTTTTATACTTCTCGCTGTCTTTTGTATTTTTTCTTATATATCAAATCCCAAAGCTCTTAAAAAGTAACCCATTAGTACATCAAAAATTTCATATAGGTATATGATCAATTTGCATGGGAGTTATAATTCCCCTCGGTATTTTCCAACAATTTTTTTCCTGAATTATAGAAACCGTGTGATAACTTCCTTATAAGTAAGGAGTTTAAAAGTTGTTATTTTATGATCGTTTTAAAATATTGCGCAAGAAAAAGTTTTATGGGAGCTACTACTACCCTTGATAATGCAAACGAAATTTCTTTAAAAATGTGGATGTTGTAGAACAAGGAACAAGGTTTGAAATCGATAACTGTTGCAGTTTGTGAGGCATAGAGTATCGAGGGTTTTATAAAACATGAAGAGTTTTTAGACGACTACTACTCCTCTTGCACCTGTTAAGACAATTTTTATGTAGCATATAAATATTTTAGCACAATTACTTTGTAAGTTTTTAGTCTGAAACTATTACAGTTTTTACTTCCGGAAGTTATCTAAACCTGGATTTAATTTTAATAAATTTAAAATGAACGCCAAATTAAAAGAATTGGTGTACGTTATAATAAAGTCGAGTTCAACCGACCATAAGTATATAACTTTTCTACTTT
This sequence comes from Melanophora roralis, assembly GCA_963583895.1. Taxonomy (NCBI): domain Eukaryota; kingdom Metazoa; phylum Arthropoda; class Insecta; order Diptera; family Rhinophoridae; genus Melanophora; species Melanophora roralis. The sequence continues at coordinate 57,298,820 of OY757191.1, forward strand.
TTAATTTAAGTTCTTTGTTCATAAAAAAGTTTTAAAAAAATAAAAAAAATACAAAATTTGTAAGAATTCACACATATTTTATAGTTTTTTAAAAATTGTTGAAACTTTTATAAATTTTAAAATTGTTGCTAAATTAGTTTTTTTTAAACCTACTTTCTCTAAAAAATATTAAAATTAATTTGTTTTACTTACCACATCATTCACTACTAAGCCTACAGCCAAAGGCGCTAAAGCGCTCATCACATTTGCCGCCCCATTCGTTATGCCCATTAGGGTGCCGGCATAGTTGGGTGACAAATCAATGTGATTCACCTGGAATCCCAAATATGTTGCCGCACTAATGCCCACCGTCATTGTCAGTAACACCACCGCCATTGCTGAATGTTCTTTGGTTACATAACCCAAGGCCACTAAAGAAATCATAGGAATCCAATGGCCAATAGAATTGAAAAATTTTCGACTGAAGGCCAAGGATAGGTTTTCTTTTCTGGCCAACAATTTTGATAGATATATAAAACAAAACGAAAGTATACACATCACAGCGTAGGGTAGCGAGGAAAGTAAGGCACTATTTTTGATGTCAACACCCAAAATATTCTTCATATAATTGGGAATTTGGGTGAGTAGAGTCCAAAAGCCCCACATGTGAGTACAGTGTACAATGATCAATGAAATAAAGGGAGGTGAGGTGAAAATTTTAACCCAAGGCGTGGGACCAACACTTTTGGGTGTATTATCTACTTTGCCCAAAGAGTTTTCAATCATTTTCATTTCTTCCGGCGAAATGCTTTTGTGTTCGCTTGGTGTACTAGCTGCAAACAAATACCAGCAAATGGCCCACACAAAACCCATAGAACCAGAGATGTAAAAAATTCCCGGCCAACCAGCTGGTGAATCAGCAATGTAACCACTTACAGCCAACATGACAACAGTGCCAAACTGTGAGCCTGAATAACAGAAAGTACCCAAAGTACCTCTCTCCTCTACAGGAGCCCATTTGGCCAGCATGGCATGTGTAGCAGGATGAACAGCTCCTTGCATTAGGCCTTGCACTACCCGAACTGCAAAAAGCAATTTCCAGCCTCCTATATCTGCTGCCGCGGGAGTAAGTAGAGTAAGCAGAGAGCACAACGTAACCCCAATTAAAAGTATCATTTTAGCCCCATACTTTTGAGCTATGTGGCCGCCTGGTATTTGGGTTGTTATATAGCCCCAAAAGAAGCTGCTTAACAAAAAGGATTTCGTGCTCTCATCCCAATCGAATTCCTGCAAAAAATTCAATGAAATTTATGCACATTTTGACATACCAAAAACAAACTTACCTCATAATCACTTTGGGTGGCGTTTTTATCTGTCATCGCTACAATGGCCACACTCAAATTGACCCTTAAGGCGTAGGCCAACGATAGACAGCAGAAACATAGAAAACATTGAATGTGTCGAGTACCAATAAGTGGACCTTAAACGAAAAGCAAATAATTATTTTCGAATTTTCCAATAAATAATATTTTCATTTAGAAAAAAATATTCTCGAGATAACAAAATGTGAAGTGCAGTCCCGCATGTTTCAGAATTGAAAAAAAAAAATAGTTTTGTAATTAAAATCATTTATAAGCTGCATGCACACATATCTTTATACCCTTCACATAAGTAATAAGGTTATATAAGTTTGTCATTCCGTTTGTAGTTTCTACAAAATCCATCTACAACCTTTTAAAGTATATCGTTACGCTTTTACTAAAAGGCTCTAACTCGTATATTTTAAGTCGACATTTTGATATACAAAATCTGTGTTTATAAAAAATACGAGTAAGGGCGTTTACATCCCAGCAAAAAGTACTGCTTCCGTCCGAGCAGGTTTGTAAGAGAGAGTTTATCTCTCTCACTTACCAACCTGCCTACGGAAAGCAATATTTTATGTTTGCAATGTCCCACTTTGTAGCACTTAGTGGGAATCTTTTTTCAAGGCTTAAAATATGCGCATAGCTTATGTCTCTTTTATTGACGAAATAAATATTATATAAATGCTCTGCTTTCCATTAACTGCATCCTCGAAAGCGAGAGATTTTCCTTTAATTTTAACTAACATATCTCTGCCTTACGCCGTCGCATCCTCAGGAGTGCATCAAAACTGCGCATTTAGACAACATGATAACATTCTACTGCTTCCAAAAACTAAATTATTTTTTGCTGGGATATTAAAGTAACGGTTTTGGATCTGTATAGGGGAAACGATCCAGCCGTGTCCTTTCGTCTGTCTGTCAGTCTTTTGAAATAAACTTTACGCATCCAAATAAAGTCGTACGAAAAGCATTGTGGTATCAAACTGTCAGAAATATTCCTAGAAAGAACACTATTGAAAATCAGTAAGATCGGTTTTCTACGAACCGAAAATAACAATTTTTTCGGAAATAAACCAATGCATATATGCTTACTCTAATGTTGCCACCGAACTTTACACAAATATTTTAAAAGCGGCGACCTAAATTGAAGAAAAATTTTTTTAAAATAGAGGCAGGGGAAGTGGCATGCAATTGCAACAACTTTGTAAAATTTTTCATGCGATAAATTTAAGAAGTCTAAAAACTATTAACCTTAAACCTGGTACGAGAAGAAATCTGTTAGAGAAGAAGACCCGACATAAATTTTTTTTAGACTCCAGATCATATTCTTAAGAAATGTTTTATCTCGGAAACTATAAAGCTATTGACTTTAAATTCATTGCAAAAATATATTGTACAAAAATGCCTACATTTTCAAAAAATTTTGTTAGATAAGAGCATGCGGATTGGAAGCCCCTATACAAAAGAACAATTTTTGATGCGGAAATTATAACAGCTATTGGCCTCAAATTTATTACAAAAAGAACTGTAGTACAACAATGCCTACAATTTTGAAAGGATCACAGGGAGTTTAAGCTTCCATACAACTGAACTCTAGTTGGGTTAAACAGCTATTTTACCTGATCGCTCTTTTACCTGACCGCTATTTTACCTGACCGCTCTTTTTAGTTCAGCTCATCTTACTGAACTAGGTCGCTTCTTTAGTTCAGTAGTTCAATAAGCTCTGTAGTTCAGTTGACTTGATAGGTCAACATAAAATATTTATCGCAGCCCTCTCTGAGCGAAACCATGTTATATTGAAAGTATTTAAATTGTCAAATATGCAAAATATGTGAATTTTGGTAATAAAGCGAAATAAAAAATTATTTTATTAAGGTTCACCTTCAATTCTTGTTTTTTTTTTGCAAATAAAGAAATTATAATTTTTTTATCTTTTTACTCTATTGGAGTTAGTTTCATCATTAGTACCCTTTAGTCGGTTGTTAGTTTTTTCAGATGTTAAAACTTCTGGTTTATGTACCGTGTTGAGTCGGCACAAAGTTTCTTTCATTTACCCGGCTGATGTATATATGTATCCAAAAAAATCAACAAGCGATAAAACTCATGTATGCTTTTTTATATCGCTCAGTCGCTCCGATCTGTGTTTAAACGGTATGTAAAAAATCGTGGCGAATGAATAATTAAAAAATAAAACGAATTGTTACTTGAAGTAAATTGTGATATGATCCGGCTGTAGCTTTAGCTTTTTACTTGTTTTTGGAAAAATTAAATTTAATATTGTTACTTAAGTCTTTATTCCAGTAGTAGCAACTGATCAGCTGGCGGCTAGTTATCATATCAAATTTATATAGAGAAGTTTTTCCAAGATAGTGTACAACAAATAAAATATTACAAAAGTAAATATATGACGATTTTGCTACGATAGCTGGAAATTCCGGCATGCTGCGTACAGAGCTGTCAATTATAGCGATTCTACGCCGTGGCGATTTTCGGGGGCTCTTGGAGATTCGAATTTAGGCTTTGGCGGCATGCCGATATTATTTGAACAAATGGCGAAGTTTTTGGCTTTTTAACTTTATAGGAGTTATTAAGTTTTGAATACAAGTTTTTTAATTTTAACATACGGAAATCATATTTTACATAATAAATTTTTTATTTTTAGTGAGTCCCTAATCAAAAACTTTAAAAAGACTTTCTAAAACGTTGCTTGTTACACCAGTTATCAGTTAACTTAAACCAAGCTCTTGAAATTATTCCTAAACATTATCTGTTTAGTTAAGCGATGTCAGCAAACTTCGTCAGACTTCTAAAAATAAGCAAAAAATATTTAAAAAAACAACTTTTTTTATTATTATTTTTCTTCGTTTACAACTAGAAAGTCATTGGTTAACTCCATTTAAATAACTTTTTTTTAACTTTTTTTAAGAAATTATCTATTAGCTGTTGATCAATTGTCTGTAGACTTCTACCAAATTCTTGAACATGCATATTTCTCTAAATTATCTGCCTAATTTTTATAACCACACCACATACGTGGTAGGGGTATTATGCGTTTGTGCAGATGTTTGTAACGCCCAAAAGTAACGATCTGAGACCCACCTTCAACTAAACCGATCATATCTGAGTTCGTGTATTCTTGTCAATACGCTACAGGTTGCAATTTTAAAGATATTTTAAAAAAATTTGGCACAGATAAGTTTTTTGGCATATGAGCCCAGCTTAATGCCACTAACCAGTATGCTTAACAAAAATATAAACAGTCCAGTTTTTACAGCCCCCATACAAATGCTTTCCCGAAAAGGGCATTTTGGACTTTAAATGACTCGAATAAAACTAGACTTTGAGAAAGTTTTGCATATGGGTCTAACCTAATGCCAATTATCCATCCATTTTTGATATAGCCCCTATTCGAATCTTCCCCTGGAATAAACACTTTAATCTATAACTGACTCAAATGGCACCAACTGCTATACTAATTACTAAGATTATCGGCCTATTTTTTCATATTTTTTTCCCACAAAAAATGAGGTGCAGGGTATAAAATGTTCGGACTTAACCGAATAAAACTTGCTTACATGGTTTTCATTTAGAAATATGTACTTCCTTCTGTCATTACGAGCTTCCAATACACAATTCTTTTTTTTCACTGAGTTTATTAAAAAAAAAAAAAAATTTATATTTGATAGATTTAATAAGACAGAATAATTTTTTTTCGTTGTTGTCGTTTAAAGCTTAATAAAATTTCCCTTTGGCGACTTTTTTTATTGGTAAAACTTGAAAACATTTATTTTTGGATATTTCGATAGTCGCTTTGGTAATTGGTCGTGAAAAAACTGACAGCCCTGGCTGCGTATGTCTAGAAGTTGTTGTTGTAGGGATGAGGCCACCTTTTTAATATACATACCTTGCTGTTACTCAAAAAATTTTTGTTTTAAAATAATAATAAACAACTTAAAATCTAGTTCTATCTTTTAACTATTATCTTGTCTTAATAAGTTTTTCATTGAATATTTAAGTCTAATTCATTTTATACATTAATATGTACTTACATATCCTCTTAAAGTCTTTGATGATGACTGATCATATGTTTGTTGTATTAAAAAGCAAATATTTAAGATAATTTTTATTCTTTACCTTGAACTACTAAATCTTTTTTACTATCGCTGGCTAATAAATATTCATAAATTTAGGGACATATAAAAGATAAATGCATTAAGTATATGTATAGGTATACAGAATTTAAAAATAGAAAGGCCTTGAAGGGTTTTATCACTTTTAATTGCAAGTGGTATGAGTACTAATAAAATAAAACCGAATACCAGCTTTAATATCCATTATTAGACCATTATATAATTATTATCATATCGTATATAAATTAGGCCGTATAGCCATGCAAGCAAGAAACAAAGTACGCCGTACACGAACGAATATGAAGGGCATTTGAAAGGAGATTAAAAAAAGTTTTAATTTTGTATGCCATTTTAGGTTTCTCGCCTGATATTCGGCATTTGCTGTCGGATATTTAAGAGCGACATATCAGTGGGTTTGTCTAAAAAAATCCAAAGTTTTAATCTGGTAGTCGAAAGCCTCCAAACTTTCTTTTATATGGTTTTACCTAAATTTATTTTAATAACTACTTGTTGTAAAGTCAAAGGAACAGTGGGTAAGTATTTTAAGGGAAAACTTTGGATCAACAACTTTTAGCGAAAAAAACTTGTGTTGACGAGGCAAAATCATAGAAACGTCATTCTTCGAAATACGACTGTAAATGGCAAACTTATAATGAAACAACTAAAGAAGGGGTCCACTATTTTGGACCAAAAATATTAATGTTTTAATCGTGTTCTAATAGAGATATTAAAATACTTTCTTAAAAGAAGTTTGAAAGCATTTTCAGAGCTATTCTTTCTGACATAAGGGTAGTACATTAAGGTGGTACGAACTGAGATCTGGCAGATACAATTTAGAAAAGAATGCTGGAGGCTTATAACTTTCAGGTCAAAACATTAGACTCCTTTAGACGAAAGTCAAACAAAAAACATAGAATGGCCCCAGGTTAGGCTAGGTTACGAAAGGCAATGGCGAGTCCAACTCGCCACCTCAACTCGGAGGCCCACATGCGCATTGTAAATTCCTACAGAAGAGTCAAGGGAAGAAAAAGTAAAGGAAAAGAAAGCAAGAGTACCGTCCGCAAGACGTCCAAGAAAGTCAGTAGTCATAGGCACTAAATCACCTATCTGCCCAGCCACCCAACCTCCTTAATGAAACCTATGATGCTCCCCAGCCAGGGACCTCACTAAGCTAAGTCCATCTAAGAAGCACCCTCCAAACCACCTCTGTCGGCGAATCTGCAGCCCAGTGCAGTGGCAGGCAAGATGTTCTACCGTCTCTATCTCCTTCTCGTCCCCGCATACCCAACAGAAATCTGGAGAGTTCCTGTCCCATTTGTTTGTCCTATATTTCACATTGCAGTGCCCTGTAAGAGTTCCAATAATGCATCTCAGAACCCCTCTGCTCTCCTTAAGCAGCAGGTTAGTGCCTATCCTGTCCAGCCTGGGCCATAACAGTCTAGATATCCTGAAATCAGCCCTGTCCCTCCAGGTTTGGCCCACCTTGTCCATTATCCAAGTCCCTATCAGTCTATAATAGAAACTTAGTGGTGGCCTCAGTAGCTCACAACTAAGTCCAATATCCCGGGCCGATCCCTTCCTTGCCAGTTCATCGGCAATCTCATTGCCGGAAATGTCATAATGACCGGGAACCCAACAGAGTCTCACCCTACTTGTACCCATAATCGCTCTCAGAGCACGTCTGCAGTCGCTCACGAGTCCAGACCTGACATAAAAATGACCCCAACTTTCGGTATAAAAAAATACAATTTTATTTAAATATCCTTTCAACAAAGCTTCATATTCTCCAGGGTAGTGCGAACTTTCGTCTTTTCGAGGCATGTATGTAAATTTAAGTTTTTAGTTTTACTAAATAAACAATAACAAGGCAAAACACCAAGACATAGCTTATACCAAAAAAATTAAATAACGAAATATTCTACGTATATGGGAACTTCTAATGTCTAGTTTTAAGGAGCAAATAGAAAAATAAAAATTTGGAACTGAAAACAACAGGAATACAAGCGAAAAAGGCGATGTAATTCTAAATTTTAATAAGTTTAATAGCCCTGTGTTTTCTAAAATATTTTTCTTCACAATTAAAAATAAGCCGAGAACAAAGTTTTGTGCTTTAAACGAATAACCTATAAAAAGCTTTTAATTTTTTTTTTTGCTTTGACACTTGCACCTTTTTAGCTTTTTGCACGAGTTTATCTCGCGAGTTAAAAATATTAAAAATATCTACAAATAAAAGGGTTACCCATTTGGCCAAATAATTACAAATACCATTGTCTTTGACGATAATTGTAATTTTTCTTACACTCCAATCCCACCAATTTATTTCTAGAATGCAGACATTACTCTCTCTAGCAGGTTTGATGTCAGTAATTGTTACAGTTTCCGACATAGGGTGTATCAAAAATTTTATTAAAGCTGATCTGCTTGTCTGTTCTTTCTCCCATCAAACTTAATTTTCCCAAAACGTTATCTTCTAAAAATACTTCGTAGCAGGTTTAAGTAGGAATACAAAATCGTGCTAAAAACATCGATGTTTTCAAGTATCGATGTTTTCTCATGATGTTAAAAAATATCGTTAATAGAAACGTTACTTCGTGGTCTTTCGATGCTTTAATTTTCTCATAATTGAAAGACTAAATATGAAGTCAAGTAATTTCGTCATCACAATCTTATTTGCTATATTTACTTTTCAACTATGTTTATATTTTATTTAAGAAGGAATTTTGATAATTTAGTACCTTGAAGCCAATTTTTAAGTGATGGCTAATTTTTGACTGAATTTCGTTGCGAAATTATTTTTATTACTTTTATTCTTGAAGCACTTGAATTATTTGTTTCTATTTTATTTTGATATAATCCGTAATGGTACTAAAAGTTTTACGCTCGTATTCATAATAAATATTCATAATAAATACAGATAAATATAGGGCTTGTTTTACAATTATGCCATCGACATCTGTCAAAAAAAAAAACGCTTAATAACCCCACTTTACCTTTAATGAATATGGTGGTCAGCCAATGCAACTTTTCTAAGTAAACCAAAAAACAAGTAAGAGCGTTATATTCAGCTGTGCCGAATCTTATATACCCTTCACATCGGTATTTTTATATGCCCAGCCGAGTTATTTCGTACTGCAAATATTATAATAAAAAACCTTTTATATGTATGTATGTTTATATGTACGTACATTTAAACATATATACAAACATACATGTATACATGCATATGTATGTAAATACATACATATATACATATGTACATACATACCCAGGGAAATTTTTTTGAAGTCGAAGGCTCTCATTGTTTCACGGGTTACACGGTAATGAGATCGTTACGACAAAAAAATTACCTTTTGGTAAAGGCGATAATAATAACATTTGTAGGTACGTTTATATATTTAAAAAAAGATTTATAAAATAGACTTTGTAGAACATTTTTGTTTTAAAAAACCTAAAATTTTAAATTAATCTTTAGTTAAAGCTTGGTAATTACCCTGCGGGAAATTGATGCCAATTGGTCGTCGTACTCGTCCTGTAATAGGTACAAAACATGAATTGGACAAAAGTTATTGGCCGCGATCGGTAAAAAAGGCACACATCAAGTAACTGGTTAAAAGGTGTTAAAGGAGTTAGAGAAAAAAATAGAAATACTGGTCCCTACACATAAACACACATCTGTTTATATATACACACACACGCGCGTAAATACAAACAAAGTATGTATATTGAACAGGATCTTAAACAATTAATGCAAAATGCTTATATAGGATTGGCCTGTTATCTGTTCTAAAGTGTTAGTTTTGAACCAATTGTCACCTCCAATGACAACGCAATGTTAAAGTGACAGGTTCTCTTCATATAATGTGCAAGAAATAGAATCAGTCTTAGACCGATCCACTTCCCCGTAGGGTAGTTACTTGAATGTTTTTTTAAGCACATTTGTAACTAAGCTGTGGTCAAGGCATATTTATATAAGGTGGTCGCATTAAAAAACTTAAGAGAGTCGTTCTCTTACTCTTTATTTTTTTTATATGAAGTTTGACACCAAAATTGAAAACTTTTTCGAGTTTAGTGCCAAACTCCATGTAAAAAAAATTAAGAATAAGAGAACGACTCTCTTAATTTTTTTATTGCGGCTACCTTGTATCGATATGCCTTGGCTGTGGTCAGGAATTTTGCGACAGCTCAAACTAAAATAACTAGTTATTCGGTCAAAAGGTGACCAGTGCTTGCTCATCTCCAATATTACTTGCTAACTTACCAGGTAAGCAAAGGTTTTGCTGGGTACATACATATGTACCTAAATACATCCATATGACAATACAGACCTACGTCCAAGCATACCAAACTTTTTGCAAATGTTTTTTTGCCCATTCATATGTACATATGTATGTGTTTAACATTTGCCATTTGTCACATATTTTGTATAGAGTTTGTGATTTTGTTCTACAAAAATTGAGGCAATGTCACTGTTTTGCCTATATCTCGGTCAATAGTGAACCGATCTTGCTGATTTTAGTTTGACACCAATAGCTCGTCCGTATTACTTTATTTGATTCCAGAAACTGGATTTCAACAGACGGACGTGGCCATATCGACTTCCCTATCTATAAGGATCCAAGAGTATAAAAACCATGCCCTGAAAATATGAATTTGAGCTAAAAGGAAATGCCGTTTTTGTAGTCGTACACAGTTTTCAGGATATTTGCTTGAAAATTTAATTTTTCATGCAGGATGTTTTAAAGACATGGTCAACTGGGCTGTGCTGTTTGCTTTGTAAGTGTATATGTCGAATATTTTAAATATAAATATAAATATTAATATATGTATGTGTATGTGAAATTGTATTTATTTGATCGCCCATTTTTTCTTTTTGCATATCAAGATCGTATGGGCTCAATTACTCTTAGTGTGGGCATAATTAATTCTCTTAAAAAGCCCCATACAGGCTGTCGTTATATATATCAAAACGTACAGATTGCAGACCACTTTGCATTTATTGAAAACTAAAGAAATTAAGCATCTGGTAGAGGTATGTTACAGCTCTTCGGTTTTATTTTGTTTTGCTCATACCCAAAAATATGAAATTAAGGTGGATTTGGCTACATTTTAATTCAAATTAATTAAAATTGCATTTTATCCAAAAAATTTGTTCAGTACTTTCATACTTTAATCTATGGTTCATTTGAAGCGTTATTCTCGCCTAAGCATAGTATGTCAAAAATGTTATAATCTTCAAATGCCTGACAAATTAAACAAATTATTCTTACACCAAAGTAATAACCTTCACCAAATTTACATTTTATTTCCTGAATCTCTAGAATTTTATGAAATATTTTTTCTTAAAGTTTTTATAAATGACATCAATAAAAATGTAATCAGAAGACTTTGTGAATATTTATTTTCATGATAATTTACACACAAAAAATTCATATGTATTTGCTCTAGATATTTTTAATGATTACTTTACTTTACATTTTGATTGTTGTTTGACTATTATTAACTTTGTTTTTGTTGTTGTTGACGGTTATTTGTTTTTCACTTATAACCACTGATTAAGTATTTTAAACCTTGTTAGCGAGACTGACAACTATTTTTAAACTTTATGGTGTGTTAAATACATGCACCTTAAAGATATCAATAATTTACACAGATATAAAGAAAAACTTAGTTAAAAGCTCGTGCGTACATAAGTATACGCAGACACATGTACATATCGTCATCTAAAATGCAAAAGGGGCAATCATCACTTTTTTTAATTTAAGAGGAGTAACACGTAAGAAAGTTGTAGTCAGTCCATTTAAACCATATTAACCCTACACCACAGCTTATTTTATATTAAGAACCATCATTTGCACAAGGTGTGCGTAAGTTAAAGTAACTTCCGTAAGTAGGGGCTAACTTGATTTTCGAGTAAACGCAAACTACGAAACGTCAATAATAATCCAATTTTTTCTCAAAAAAATTTTGTTGACTAGTTCTGTTGAAAATGTCCCTGGTTAATTGAATTGGGAAAAGTAAAATATATTCCACTTTCTTATTTACTTTTGCATAAAGCTTTAAAGGATCTCTTTAATCACTAAAATTTGTATTTTCTAAAAATTGTTTTGTTCTTAAAAAAATTGCCTAAACAAGTCCTTAATTGTCATTTGCCTGGCAGTCCCTACCCCTTCTTTCACTTTACTTTGCCTTAATTTCTAACAGATATAGTATAAAATTTTTAAACATAATTGCTGTAAAATAAAGCTAATGTTATCAAATGATCTTTTTCTTCTATAAATGTAAATATTTCTTATCAGTTAATATATTTATGAATGTTTTTCGCCTATTTTCTTTGATCTTCTGTTTATATGTTGTCCCTTAAAAAAAATACGTCATTCCCCTGTAAAACCTTGTATGCATTAAGACTCGATAACCTCAAAATATTTTTGATCTGCAATAACTTCAATGTACACTAGAGAGCTGAACGGATATATCTTGACAAATTTTGAATCATTTATTAGAGAATTATGTTTAATAATTGATAGAAAAAGGTGATAAATATACACAAAATTTTGTGTAAACAAAGTAATATTGTAACCAGCTATAATTAAAAATACCTTTTTCGAGAGGACGTTTAATGGGAGCTTTTTCAAAATTTGGACAGATGATATCGATATTAAGTTAAGTTTGGCTAAGGCTTGGTGTCTGTGCCAAAAAAGTAATCTGTACGAAATTTCATAAAAAACTGTCAAAAATGCGAACTGTACTTTGATCACGAAAAAACATGGACAACCATTGGAATGGGCGGACATGTTCAAATATTGTCAGGAAGTGATTCTAAGTCGGTCGGTATGTTTCAAGGCAGGTGTCAGACCATCAGTTCTAGACGCTGCTGTTTGGCCTTTTTGCATTTCAGGTGACGATATTCGCGCTTACTAACTTGGTTATTGCTTACCAACTTTAAATGGTAAACAAATACAATTGGCAAACATTTTACTCTTTTGAATAATTTAAGGGAGCTAACGCATCAAACTCCTTACCCCACCTTAAAAGTAAAGTTATTTATAATAATTTTATGTTAAAGGGACAAGGCGTAGGCTAAGTTAGCTTTAAGTTTATAACATTAAGAAATATTGCTCAAAATTGTTTAAAATTTCTGTAAATATTCCACAATATTTTTGGTATATAAAAAGGTTAAAACTGTTATTGGGGAATTTGGGAACTTAATGGTAGAAATTAATCAATATATGTGAAGGCTTCCCAAACGCGAAAAGATTTCGGGGAATTTGAACCCAAAGGGGTATAATAAGGGGGGGGGGGGGGGGGGGGGGGGAAGACAAATATTGACAATTTTCTAACACATAAATTATGCACAATAAAAGTGCCTTTGAAAACGTTAACCTACTATCTATCATCGGGAGCGTACGCAAGGTTTTCAATTACTCAGTTATATTCCTTTCCAAGTCACTAAATTAGAGTAACATAGGGCGCCATAAAACAAGCTGATGTCACGAGATCAGCAGGAAAATCCCCTTGGGAGCGCAGCGCATACAACGGCCCTGCCTATCAGCCCTTCTGAACGGGAGCTGATGCTGTTAACGAATAGAGATAAGTGTACTTTACTTTTGATTCAAATTAATAGGATTCTATCAATGTAGCTTTAGACCTGGCAAATCGAAAATCGACCAGATATATATATGACAGCAGATCCTGAAAGATACCCAAGACGCCGTAAGCCAAACAAAAAGTTTGGACATAAAACAAGCAACGATTCTTGCAAGTAGATGCTATATTGGGCTGATCAGGCAGTTAAGAAACAAAGCCCTCTCTCGACGAAAATATTACACTCTATGGTGGCTAGGTCATGTCATTCGTGTGCATGAAAATGAGCCGGCGAAAAAACAATCGAACTGGATCCCGAACGAAGACGTTAAAAGGCAAGGATCAAGCTAGAAAAATCTCGCAAAGCGTAATACTCGAAACTGGAGACGATGCGCTTAAGATTGGGGTGCATGGAAATCTATTCTTAGTCAGACTACTGACCTTAACGATTGCTTTTAACCAACACTGAGTGACGCGATTGTCTTCTATGCAGTTAAAGTCTGGCGGAAGAATAAGGACTCCATTCCGAATCGGCTTCATATTAAGGGGACAATGAGTAGTAATGCGATTTTGATAGTGGAATTAGACTTCAACCAGATCTTTTGGTAAGAAAGCTGGCACTGAGAACTGTAATAAGACTACATGCGGATGATGACATAAGGAGTATTGCACACAAGAACCTTTCTCAACAGGAAAATCTTCTTTGTTATTTCAGGGGAAGTGGCGTATAAAGTCACTTTCTCAGGGCATATGAACATATGTATAGTTTTGAGGAAAAAACGAGTGCTGGTGGGTAAAAGTATTTTTATTACACAAACAGGAGTCCGGATGTTACTCAGACGTCCCCATGAGCGCAGAGTACTACAAGCTGAACTGACAGTGATTGTTTAAACGGCTTACTTGTTACGGTACCACGGGACTAGGTTTTTTACTGGTAAAGGCTTAACATTACAGCCAGTTCCCAAACACCAGATATCCTTGGTATGGGTACGGGGATACGGGTCTAATGCAGGTAGCTCTGTTGCTGATATCCTGTCTCAGGAAAGACAGGATATCTACGTGTCGTATGCTGTCAAAATCGCAGGAATAAGATGGTCTAAAAAATCTAGATGCAAAATCACCTGATAAAACTGGTCAATCAAGGCTTGAACCGAGACGTTCCAATTATCTTCTCTATCCAAGCAAACAGAGACTGATCGGTGACCGGTCACGGTTTATTTGTCTCCCATGCCAGTAGATTGTGATTGCCTCAAGACCACTTCTATAGAAGTTGCCAACCTGCTTAAACCTTTTGTGTTTTTGTTTGAATTTGGTAAATAAGGAAAATATGAGCTATTAACCCAGACTGTGCTTGAAAGTTTATTAATTAAAGAAAAAGGACTATTATCGAGTTTTTGAGTTTTCTTCATCTTTGAGAATTAGAATGTTAAAAAATAGAAAATATTGTTTTTTAAAACTTGAAATTCTGGATTAAGTTTGTATAAAAAAATCAGGTAAATTTTAACTTTGAAAGCTAATATAACTCCTTCGCATTAAGTACTCTGTTAAAAAAAATTACCCTTACGAAGCAAAGGGTTAATGCTAATATTTATTTCAACGTTTTATTATCACACATTATTTATAAAATGACAGTGATGGGCGCTTAAATTTTGCTATGACCAAAAAAATATTTCCTTTACAAAGAAATGTCTTTTTTATTCCATAAAGATTGTCGTTCAAATGTTACATAAATCTTATTGTTTTAACTTTCTGATTGCAATACGTTTCTCCATACTGGCATTACGCTTAAAAAATAAGGTTTTTATGTCCGTCATTGTGTCTGTCGTTCTACCTACCAGTTTCACCAGTTTTTTTTAGTTTTTGCTGCACTTGTTTGTTGTTCATCTAAAGTCGCACAACGCATTAATGTGAATAAAAATAAACTCACCAGGCAGCAAATGATCCACGCATTCTATTGTTAGTTTCTTGCACGTGTGGAGTTTCCAAGCGCTCACAAAACAGGCAAAAGTAAGATTTGTCATACCGTTTGTAACCATAAGTTAAGAACTATTATATGTATTTGTTCCGCTTCATATTAGTGATTATGGAATATATAAGTTTGTCATTCCATTTGTAATTTCTTTAGTATCCTTTTGATCCTTATAGATAGAAAAGTGGATTTAGCGATGCCCGCCTGTCTGTTAATCTGCTGAAATCAAGTTTCTAAAGCCCCTTGATATTTTTCGAACATCAGGTATACTTGCGAAAATTATGCTACACGGGTGCAATGTAAGACCCACTCCCATTAATTTTTCATTACAAATATTTTTGCGGAACATACTTACAGCCTATCGCCGCCCATACAAAGTTTATTTAAAGAAATTATGTTTAATCGCTCCCACAGCTGGGTCCTCCTACAAAGGTCCAATATAAGACCGACCCCATTCAACTTTTTGTGGAACATTCGTATCCCCTATCTCCAGCCCCTAAGAGGGTTGTTATACAAAATTTGAAACAATTAGGGTTTAAACCCCCATAACTTCCCTAGAATCGCCCTTAGAGAAATAAAGTGTTCCACTGACCCCATTTGTTTCCCCTCCCAAACATATTCTTAAAAGATACTTCATCCCTAAGGGGGCTCTGATACAAAGTTTGGCAAATTGTAATAAGTCCCCAATACAGCTTTCAGGGTGTCGTGTTACAGGTCAAAAGTGCGACTGATCCCAACTCATTTTTCCTGGCAAACATTTTCCTAAAACATATTTACCTCCTATCTCCACGCCCTAAGCGGGTTGTCATACAAAGTTAAAAAAAATTAGGGTAAAAGGTTTGGCGCAGCCGGATATAGCGCTTTTACTTGTTTATGTTTAAATATAACCATGGACAATCGGAATTTTTGATTCGGTATATTTCGAAAACTGTAATAGCTTTCGAGTTCAAATCTTCTGCAAAGAAGTTTTACTATAATATTTACGTTTTGAAAAAAATAGTAGCCCCCTTATAAACAGGTCAGTCCTACTTCCAGATGTCAATTTTTCTAAACATATTATTTTTACATATCGCTCCTTTGCTCCAAAAATGTCTTAGTTAAAAAAGCCATTTCAAGAAAAAGGCGGTTGAAGTTTTCCATTTTTTTTTAATGATAACCAGCACTCAGAGGTTGGCCCCTATACATGCATTGCATTGTGTTAGTGTAAGGAAAATAGGTTATGGGAAGAAGGATAAAGGGAGTAGTGTTTGTGGACATTTTATTTAAATTTCTTGATATTTACTGTGACAGGAAAGATATCACTAGGAAGTTTATTCCACATACGAACTGTGGGCCCAAGAAGCAGTTCTAGAAAAACGTGTATCACGAAAAAAGTTCCGGGCTTCGGGAACAAGTTCCCTGATTTACTCAGAGCACATTCCATTATAGTATCGATAGAACAGAAAAATACACCCCACATCACGACGGTGTCTGAGTGAATCAAGACGACTAGATACCACAACATCGCCGATGAGTATTTTCGCTCGTTTTTGTACGCGGTCAAGTAGCCCCAAAATAGACTTCGGGGCACCAGCTTATATATGAGAGTTGTATTCCATTTTCGGTCGGATATAGGTGGTATAAATATTGAGAAGATCAGATGGTGTAAAGTAATTCCAACACCGTTTAAGGAAACCAAGACACCTCGATGCTTCCTTCGACACAAAAAAATGTGTTCTGTCCAGCGGACATCGAACTGGATTTTCTCATGCCCAGAAGATCAAGAGTCTCTGTCTTTTCAATACTTATACCACCTATTAATACAGACGAGGCAGAATCGTCCATTGTGCGTTTATGTGTCAAAAGACAACAATGGGTTTTACAGGCATTAAAATCAACCCTATTCGCACGGCCCCAATTGGAGATTACTATCAGATCGCGGCTAATCGAAACATTCATACTCTGTCTCCTAGCCCCAATCTCAAAAGAGCTAGGTCTATGGTCAAAAGAGTAGGAATGGCATATGCTGCTGTCGTCTGCAAAGGAATAAATAGGATTCGAAGTTTGACATAGAAGGTCATTCAGAAAGATAAGAAATAAAGTAGGAGAGAGGACGGAGCCTTGCGATTTGCATACATTTACTAGGAAAGACAAGCGGCGGTTTCTTTTCAAGCGTTAAAAGTAGAAACTATTTACAGACAAAATTTATATGCAGAACAAAGCATAACAAAACTAAAAATTTTGCATCGTTAAACCCAAAAAGCCATTTTTTAAAATGTGACCTTGTTTAAGCAAATGAGCGATAAGTTAATTTAGACATATAACATAGTCCGGCTTTACTGACTACAACGTTCCTAATTGTTTTTCATTAAATTCTATTACAAATATTAGGCAAGTAGCGTTACATTGGTAGTGGGTAAACAATGTTCGTCTTACCCGACTATAGTACCTTTATGGTATGTCGTCTTCTCAAAGAACTTTTGAACAAATATCTTTGTCTTTTTATCTTTTTTGGCTTTTCCTTATTACGAGCTAATATCTTTTTATACACTGTAAATGTCTGACTTCTTAAAATTGGCAATAAGATCTATTTTTAACCAGCAGGTTGTTATTTTCTTGCCATTAATTGCTATGGGCGCCAATTGTTTATGTAAGTAAGTACGTGTGACTTTTTTGTGAACGGACTGACTGTAGCTACATATGGATGTTGTGATTAGATTAAAAACTATTATATTTAGAATTACTTTTAATGAAAAAATGTATAAAAGCTAAGATAATTGGCGATGTTTTTTAAACAACCTCGATCGACAGGTGTCCCTTGAAAATGTTAACGGCAGTGATGCCAGAGTTGAGAGAAATCGTAATTGCAATTCTAAGGGTTAGCCAAGAAAATTTTTAATAATTTTGTATTATATTAGTTTTTTTTTAATTTAACATTTATTGATTTTAAATGATGTAAATCAGATCATGTAACGTATTTGTATCGTTACCTTAATACAGAAAGGCCCTAACTAGCATTTTTTTTTATTTTCGTTTATTTCAATAATTGGTCTGCTTATATATCACACTTAATCAAAAATATATCAACTTAAAAAATACCAGTTAGGGCCTTTCTGTATTGGGGTAACCATACATATGTTCACATGTATTCTATTTTATTATAAAAAAATTTTAATAACCATTTAGCACAATCAAATACAAATATTTGCGATAGTAAGTATACACTTCTTATAGTGATAAGAGTGTTAATCAATTTATAATGCCGTTGTAATTTCTAAAATATTTATTTGCGACCCCATAAAGACCATATGCTCTAAATCAGGGATCGGCACAGCAATTCATTCTTATGTTTTGATTGTTTGTTTTTGAGCGTAATTATTTGTCTCTTATTGTACTAGGGTGACCATAGTTGGAAGTTTAAAATTTGATAGAAATGTATTAAAAAAGTTTTGAAATGTAATATTAAAAATTAAGCTGCTTATGTTAAAGTAAAATTTTCTTAAATGCGATATAATTTTACTATACTACTTAGTTTTGCAAAATCTCGTAAATATTAAATGTATATTGGCAATATTTTATGCGGAGAACATCTTTGACATTACTTATTTCTAATTTTGCTTTTAATTATATTATAACGAAAATTAAGACTCGTGGTTGTAAGTTAAATTAAGCATTGAATGTAATTTAAAAATCTGTCCATTAAACATTTCGAAAATCCTAGTTGGTCACACTGGTCGTCTGGCACAAGAGACTACAAAACCAATTTTTTTATTCTTACTCTCTTTAATGCTTAGAGAGCACGTAAACGCGTGTGCGGATACCCGACATAGAACAATAATGCACAAATCCCTACACGCTTGTGCGTGCTTTCGGAGCATTGAAGAGAGGTTTTGTAGTCTCTTGTGCCATAAGCGGCTTAATTTTTAATATTACATTCCAAACCTTCTTCAATGCAATTCTTTCATATGTCAACTATGGTCACCCTAATGCCATAAGAGACAAATAATTACGCTTGAAAACTAACAATCAAAAGGTATAAATGTACTAATATGCCGATCCCTGCTCTTAATCATTAGGTTAGCCATGTTCGCCTGCCCTTCAAGTTTTACGAAGAAGTCTTTACTTAAATTCAGAAACATCCTGTAACTACTGACTAAAAAATGAGAAAACATTAACAATTTTTAATTATTATTTAGGATTTCACCCCAGTTGAAGCTTATTATAGTCTTTGTTATAGGTTAAGTTTATCTTTATGTATTTCATTGGTTCTTACACCAAATCGTCATTAAACTTTAACCAAATTCTAACAACTTTATGAATATTTCCTGCCTTTATAAAATAAATGCAATAAACTTATTGAGAATTACTATAAAAATAACAGAAACATTTAGGAATTTCCTTAAAAAAACAATTAGACATTTTTCCCTAGTAGCTGTTTTATTTTTCTTGTTCCCTTTACATTTGAATAACCATTGCTTATCACAAAATGTACTATTGCTCTATAAATAAACTTTAATTAAGATAAAATAATAATAAAAAAAGTTTTATTTTCTTTTATGAAATCTTCGAACGTTTTGTTATAACAACTATTGAGCTTGAACCTGCTACTTAGTAACTGAATATCAAGATTTTGATATAAAACTGTTTAGTTAGGAGCACGGGGAGTAGTAGCCAACAAACACTAAACCTCCTACTAAAGAGTTTTGTACTAATGTTTTTATTTAATTAAATTGTTTTTTACATATACACACGTAATGGCAATAAATAAATAATAAACTTTATAATATAAATTTATTATTGGGCAATATTTTTTATCCAATTATTGTTAAAACTTTTTTTTAATAACAATAATCATAATTAATAATTACTTTTAAGTTAATTATGGTCAAATCAAAAGCAATAGAAAACACATTATAATTATGGCCAAGTTTTAAAGTCCCAACTGCAATTAAATTTCCAAGGTTGTTTGTTTATTGACCTCTTCGTTAGAAAATATGTACAAATTGTTTTATACACACAGCCAGGCCTCTTGCAAAAAAAAAGATATTTTGTTTAAAAATAAGATAAAACAATTGTTTTCACTCCAAATTATTTAACTATAATAAACTAATAAAATTGTGCATTCTTTCGCGGGCCTTAATTTATGTATTTAAACAGGGCACCAAATTTTTTATTTAATTTTTCATTACTTTAATGATCAGTTTTTTATTTGAAGTATTTTTTTTTCTGGGGTTTTATTAAGTATATTTATCATATTTTTGTTTGGTTTTTTTATTTTGGCTTAAAATGTAAACACCTTCTGTACGATCTTTTTAGTCTTAAAAGCGAATGAACTTTTATTGGCAAGCTTAACATTTCTCTTGGGAAGTGTGTCTGTTTTACACATACACATGGACATATTTGAATGTACATACATATATGTATACATACATGTATGAATTTTGGGGATTTACAAGGCTTATTATAAGAAGCATTTTGTAAAAGTTAAAAAAAATATATAAGGACCTACATACATACATATGTACCAGCGTTGCCAGGGGAAGCTACGAAAAGATAAATTTTTTTACCTCAGAAGTTACGTGTTTTCTTAAAAAGTGACATATACGAAAAGAAGTTTTTTAAGTTGAATTTGCAGAAAAAAAGAAATTGCAATTCGAAAAAAAGTTGTAAAAGGTTTTTATACTATATATATAAAAATTATAAGGGCCTTATTACGCAAAACAAAGCATTTATTCAAACGTAGTTGGCCAATTCTACGTAAAGCAGCTTAAAACGGGAAAAATTATTTTTTAACTTTTATAAATTACTTCAAATTTCAAGTTTAAAAATAATACCCGTATCGGTTATTAACAGACTATTTTTAAAATTATAAAGTTCTACAATCTCTATGAAAAATTGCCTTTAAAACGCAATCAATTGAGCGTTATGACACAAATTAGTGATACTTGATTTTATTTATTTATTTATTTAATTAGTTTTATATTTATGAATGAATTCTAAGATTAAATGTGTTAGTGAGCACAAGCTGCCTACTTGATTTAAAATATTTGTATTTGATGTATAATAACTCCCAATTTACAGGTAATCAATAATATCAGTACATTTTAAGTAGTCCAAAATATCTCCTTTCCCAAGTATTATGCGTTCTTCTGTGACTAGAACAAAAAGTTACGAAAATAAGACCTAATACGTTCAAATTTTACATGTTACATAGAAGGTCAAAAAGTTACATAAAATGTAATAAATGTAACCAACTGGCAACGCTGATTTGTACATAAATTTGTATATATTTAAACCATTAAAAAAAACTTAACAATTTTTATATTAATAAATACGACAACACCACATACATACGTAGAAATTACACCAATAATAATGTATAGGTATATTGCAACA
Source organism: Melanophora roralis (assembly GCA_963583895.1). Lineage (NCBI taxonomy): Eukaryota > Metazoa > Arthropoda > Insecta > Diptera > Rhinophoridae > Melanophora > Melanophora roralis. The sequence goes on from OY757191.1 coordinate 57,320,218, forward strand.
AGCACATATGATAGTGAAAGTTTTTAAAAGTCAAGTCTTAATTTTAAGAAACAATTTTATAAATCGCATGAATGTTAAGAAAATTTAAAATTTATTTGTTTAACATTAAATATTTTAATAATTCCTATTGACGACAAGGGCAGAAAAGCATTGTTTTTAGTAAATAAATTTATCTAAAAATTTAGACAAAAATCCAAAAGTATAATATTTCTAATCTTTAAAGTTTTTTTTTTCATCTGGATCGCGATTGCCTTATTTACAATATATTGTTAAAATGTCTAACAGAAACTTCGGCCCAATTGGCAGAATTCTTAACGAATTCTGTCAGATTACTGAACACGAAACACGTAAAATTGTTAACACGAAATCTGTTAGACATAACCTAGAAAATCCGTAGCCGACTAGTACATAAGAGATCTGAGAATATTCTAATAAAATATTAAATGAAAATATATTTTAACTAATGGCGAACTCACAATCCAAAACAATAACAAAGTACAAGGGATAAATAAAACACAGATATGTCTGCAAGAAATCGGAAATATCTTCATATAAATTAAAGTATGTATATTAAGGATTTATTTGATAAATTTTTGTGGAATAGAAGTCAAAAAAGCTACGATTACTTGTCAGCACTCTTTCTATTTGGTGCTACTGTAAGTTGTATGTTGATTTGTTCGGTCTAAACAATGTAGAATATGAATATAATTCCAGTATTCAAATTCCAGTTAACGTTTGTTGAAATAGAACCAATCAACAATTTACTTACATTAGATCCAAATAGAAAGAGTGCTGACGAGAAATCGTAGCTGATTTCAAAAATGTATTACACTCTACTAGTATTGGAATTACTTTATTTTTAATAAAATTTCCGTTCTAATCTATCACAATATTAATAATGAACTTAAAGCCGAATAAATAGAAATTATTATAAGATATACAAAAGTGTTAATATGTAAAAAACTGATTGATATGTATTATTGTTTACCAATTTTAAAAGTCATAAAACGCCCGTTAGGGCGCCAATACCAGTTTCATTTGCCGCCGCTAACTCTTGCCGGTTTAAAACAAAAAGCTATGCTAATTAATGTAAAACCCTATTTGTTCATGGACTCAATCAAATAAGGAAAAATTTGCCTAATTTTTTATTGTTGAAGAGCAGCCGCCGCACCAAAATATAACAGCGGCTGTCGTCATAAATTTTCCTCCAACCTGTTGTAATATTTAAGAGTTCAGCATTTATTGTAAATTGAGTATACAAAAAAAATTGAGTAATCGTATCTCGTGATTCCATTAAGGTCATACAATTGACGCATCACGTAATTTTACTTTGTACAACGGTCGATTCTATCACGAATGTCACGGTTTTAGCCCAGATGAGCATTAACGACATTTTGCTCGAGCAAGACGGGACAACTTGTCCTTTCATATTCATATGTATAGATAGAAATCGATGGCTTAGTTAAAAAATGTTAATAGTTTTTTCAAAATAGCTTTTTTTGACAAACAAATATTAAATTAATTATTAAATATTTGTTTTATAACAAATTTCTGCTTTTTAGTTTGGCTTAAGTTCATATAATTTCTTTTTATTAGAAGAAATGGTTTTTCCGTTAATGTTGAAAGAAACTTTAATTTGAAAATTTGTGTTAAAAACAATCAGTTCAACAATAAATAAAAATTAGCATTTGTTTTATTTTATTGAAATTTGTTGCCACTTTTCTTAAAACTATCAAAAAATTAATAAAAAATTTAAATTACACTTTTTTATAAAGACATCGAATATACACATGTATGTACATATAAATAAAAATGTGTACAAAACCATATGTACAAACAAAGGTGCTAATGTTAATATGGATAATTAGCAATGTTAGCCAAGAGTTTCTCTGGGGACCGAACGCTAATCGGGTTTTAGATGAACACAGGGTGAATGTAAACAAAAAATAACAAAAAAAGCTCAACACAAAAAAGTAGATGATATTCCAGCTTGAAAAATAGGCCGACAATGTATGTATAAGCAAATATTCTTAATATATTTTTATTTAAAATGCCTTTAAAACTGCTTTGAAAATAAAAATATGTATGAGGGAAAAAATAGTTTTGTAACAGATCTTTACTTGACTTTATTAAATTTCTTTCAGATTCCTGTTAGAAATGTCGTCTACAAATTTCCCACGATATGTCTTATAGATTTCTTGACAACCACTTCATATGAAATCTGATAGAATTCTTTAAAAATTCTGCCAATTTAGCCGGAGTTTTTGTTTGGTTTTTGACAGATGTCGACTAATTTTGCTGCTAACCATACATTTTCTCTGGCTGGGCACCGCCGATAATTATACGGTTGGCTAACATCACGCACACACGTGATTGACTTTTGAATATAACAAAAAAATTGTTCTCATTTTAAAAAAAGTTGTATTATATTTTGTCATTAAACATATTAAAAGAAATAGTATTTTATTTTTAAGCGCTCTAAAAAGGCTTTTTTCTATATTTAACTATCCCAGTAAACCAAATACATATTTTACTTTTTCTGAAGTCAGACCTATCGTTACGAATTCGTTAAGACTTTTTGGTAGTTTATCTGAAATAAGAGGGATCGTAACGAATTCGTCTAGATATTTCAGTAGTTTCTCTTAACAAAAATATTTTTAAACTTTTTGAAAAGACCTTGATTTATAAGTTAAAAATGTAAAAAAAATGTTTAACATCAAAAAAAAAAAAAAATAAATTAAAAAAGGAAATTATAAAAATCAAAAGGAAAATATAAAAAATAATTGTTTTTCAACATATAAAAATATTAAAAAGAAAATAATTAAAAAATTCTATAATAAAAAGAGAAGTTGGCGATTTCGTACATTCATATCTTTACAATTTCGTACCTTTATGTCGCTACGATTTTGTATCTACATGTCGCTACGATTTCGTTTCTACATTTTGTTAGACTTCGTACTGACATATCGTTGCGAGGTCGTGTCAACCCTTTTATATAAGAATCACTACGATTTAGGTAATATTTCAGTTCTGAATTCGAAAGAATAGTCGTAATGAGCTCTTAGCAAAATCGTAACTTTTGGTTTGATGGGATACCACGAGTATATGCTTATGTACATAATACAAACACATTTTTTAAATGGAATATAGTTTTTTATTTTGTATACACATATGTACATATAATTAAAAAAGTTTATTTTGGATAAAATAAATTTGAACATTTTATAGAAGGTCATTGTCGTTTTAATATATTTTTAATAAAAATCTGTTATTAGCAAATAAGTAGATTCTTTTAATTTCTCTTTTAATCTACTGTTAAGTATGCGTAAATATGACGTACATACATAGGTATAGCGTTACTACCTGAATGACGGCCCAACTGATTAATCATCGTATATCCCATATGCGTAAAGCTAGAGACTTAAAGTTTGAACTGCGGATAGCTCTGCGGAGGTAAAAAATCCAAAATGGCCCTTAAATTGGGGCATTACTGAAAGGCAGTGTAATTTATATAACAAATATCTCTCTTTCTTTCTTTTTTTAAATTTGCTTATTTAATTAGCCAATTGAAGTGTCAAAGTATTTTTATTTGTAAAGGTGATATATTTTAAGGAAGCACTTTAAAATGAAGAACGTCTTTTGAAGCTGTGCTGCCACACAATATTGACAAAAATTATGTAAAAACGCCCATAGCTTATACAGAGTCGGCCTAAGAGAAATAAAATATACTACCAACCCCCATTTGTTTCTACTCGCAAACATATTCCTAGAACATACTTGCCCCCTTTCTTAACGCATTTAAAGGGTTGCCATACAAAATTTGAAAAAATAGGATAAAAACCCCTACAACTTCTCCCGAGTCACCCTTAGAGGAATAAAATATATCACAGACCCCATTAGTTTTTCCTCCTAAACTTATTACCAGAGTATACTTGACCCTATCTCCATGGTAAAAGCACCTGCAGCTGCCCTAATCACTCATAAGAGGGTTAAAATATGACACCGACCCCTATTTAAAAATTAGAAATATTTCACAAATAAAAAAAATGTATAAAAAGAAAAAAGGGTTTGAGGCTTCGAAAGTCCAATATAGCGCTCTTACTTATTTCTTACTTAAGCTTAAACAAAATTTGAAGGAAAATATTATTAATGGTTCAAAAACAATTAGATATTTTGTCTTTAAAACATATTTTTCTTTTTAACTCTCCAGACCTTAATACAAAAAAAATATTTTTGTTGCTGCTTTATTTGTAAGGACAAGTCTACCCAGTTTTTTATTCTTTGGCAAAGTATGTATAGAAATTATATAGGGCGCTTGTAATATGTATTTAAACAATATATACAATAACATCTTTTACAATATTAATTATGGACATTTATATTCAACAATATTCCTTACATACATTTGTATGTAAAGTAAATCGAAGATTGACGTATATTGAAACAAACAAAAACATCATTTAAAAATTGGGTTTTCCAATTTTGTTTTAAATTGCCAAACGATGTACATAATACGAATGACGAAACATTTTGAATCACAATAATAAAACTAACCACTTTTTAAATGTAATGTTTAATTAAAAACAAAAATATTTTATTGTTTCGAATTGGGGTTCCCTGGTTTTTGTTGTTTGTTTTTAGGTAGTTGCTAAAAAGAAGTAACAAATACGTTACAGACGTTAAACGAAACGGTGCAACTAAATGTTAAATAACTTTGATTTATTTGTAGACAACACTATTTGTTTTAAAGTTAGTTTATTTTGCGCAGGTTTTATTAAAACCGAGCATTAAGTTTATTTGAATAAATATTTGGAGGAGAAAAAAAAATAATATTTTCAATTGGCGTTTAGGTAGTTTTTTCTTACCCCATCTGAGGGCAAATTATGGCATTCGATTTGAATCGAAATTTTACTTCAAAAATGCAAGGAAAGTTCAAAGATTTTTCACTTAGATAACTTTCACCCCTAATATGAGTCAATAGCCTTACAGTATTAATTTGGGACTCATAAACTTAAAAAAGGGAAAAAGTACCAAAACTTTGAGAAAAACTATTTCTACTAAAATAAGTACCAAGCATTTTCAAAAGTATATTTTGCCTAAAAATTTTATCGAAAAGTGTCATATTTTATAAACCATAGGTATATAGGTATTCCTTTTTTAATTTTTTTTGTTCTTTTCTTTTCCATTGAGGAAATATCCAATTCCTTTTGATATACCCTTCACATACATACATAAGTATATAAAGGTTTGCCATTGTGTTTGTAATTTCATTAATTTCCATCTGTGACCCCATAAAGTATATATCTTCTTGATCCTTATTGATGGGAAACCCGATTTAGCGATATCCAGTTGTCCACCTGTCCGTTTTACTGACGAAATCAACTTTTTGAAGTCCCCCAAAGTCGCAGTGACCCGTAAGGGCTATTAAACTATCAAAAATATCTGCGGGCAAATAGCTTTTTAAATCCAGAAAAACTTTCCAATAACTGCCCGAAATATAAGCCAAAAACCAAGACTACCCCTCTTTATTTTCCTAAAAACTGTATATAAAACCCTCTACAACTGCTTTGGAGTTGCCCCTACACGGGTGCAATGTAAGACTGCCAAAAATTTTTCCTCACAAACATTTTTATAACAAACATACTTCCACCCTATCTCCGCCCCATAACATGGCTGCTATACAAATTCTAATTTTTTTTAATCTCTCCCACAGCTTCTAGGGTGCTCCTACAAAAGTCAGATGTAAAACCGTCCCCAATTAAATTTTCCTCCAAAAATTTTTTGTGGAACATATTTACCCCCTTTCTCCAGTTCCTAGCAGGGTTGCCTTACAAAATGTAAAAAAATAGGGTAAAAACTCCTACAATGTCCCCAAAGTCGCCCCTAGGAGAATAAAATGTATTACAGAGCCCATTAGTTTCCTCTCCAACACATATTCCCAGAACATACTTACCCTCTATCTCCATCGCCTAAGGGGCTCCCATAAAAGTTTGGAAAATTGTAATTAATCCACCTCTACAGCTTCCAGGGTGCCTGTGGGTAGGTCCAAATAGGAGCGACCCTAACTCATTATTCCTTGCAAACATTTTCCTAGAACATACTTACCCCCTATCTCCACCCCTCAAGGGGGTTATCACACAAAAATTGATAAAATTAGGGTAAAAACTCTTAAACTTTTTTAAGTAAGCCTCAGAGGATATATGACACTAACTCCTATTTAAAAAGTAGAAATATTTCATAAATAAAAAAAATTAATAAAAATAATAAAAAAAGTTGGTGATTTCGAAAGGCTAATGTATAAGGTATCTAAAATTCGGTACAGCCGAAAATAGCGCTCTTACTTGCTTTCTGTTTATTTTTTTGGGTAAATGTTTCTACATACTATTTCAAAAATTTTAAAATCCATTTTTAGTGAATCTAAAAATATTATCTATGGCCTATTGATGCACTATATTGACTGTGGTAGACAATTTTTATTGATTTTGGAAAATTTCATTTACAAAACCTTTTTAAAATTTAACTGTCCAATACTAGTTTTAAGTCTGGCAAATTAAAAATTAATATGCACATATTTAGTGTGTCATATTTATGTTTTAACAAATATTAATAAAATTAAAATATATGTTAATTAACCATTTAAACATCTAAGAAATCAAACTTACACACAACATTTATTTAATTGAAATTTAGTTTTTAAAAAAAGTTACATTCAAATACATACACAGATTTAAAATTTGTTTACCCAAAAAATACATGAGCTTATAGCCTACTTAGACGTTACAACAACATTTCCAGGATTTTGAATATAGTATAGTCTCGATGCACTATATTAAGAAAAAAATTAAACCAGCTTTCGGCTTCAAGCCTGTTACAAAGAAATTAGATTACTATATAAACATTTAAAAACAATTTTTTTCGACTTTGAGCCTGCTACAGAGTAATTAAAGCTTCCATCCCGAAAATTCCCTGGAAATTTGCCAGTTTTTATTGCTTACAAAATTTCGCGCCATAAGTAAAATTACAACTTAAACATAAAAAAAATTTTTATTATATAAATTTTAACATCAGATAAAAATTACGTAAGAAAATTGGATTTATGCCTTAGGAAGACCTCCCTTCCCCGCTGGCTTCATTCTACAATGATTAAAATTAATGCTCAAAAAAATAATCAGATGAAACTCTGCCTTTGCTTATCTGATAAGTTAGCAAGTAATATTGGAGATGAACAAGCACTAGTTACCTTTTGGGCCGAATAACTAGTCATTTCGGTTTGAGTTGTCCTAAAATTCACGACCCCTGCATACAAATGTACTCACAAAAATCAATCGAGTAACTACACAGAAAGAAAACTCGCTTTTTAAAATCAAGAATTTTATTCTTGAATTTATCCAAAATATTTTTAAGTACGATCCTCACTTACATTTTCTTAAATCAAGCCTATTCGGATTGCTTCAACAAATCAAGCAAAAAAAAAAGCATGTTGTTTTAATATATTATTTTACATTTGAAAACAAAGTGTCTCGGTGACCTGGAGGTAACGCGCTTGTGCTGCAACACAGAAATCCCTGGTTCGAATCTCAGCTTCGGTAAATACAAAAAAATAAATTTTTAAATTAAATTATAAATTTTAAGTATCTATAAAATAAAAATAAACTATAAAATTCTTGTTCTTTAATAAAGCTCCATAAGTCAAAAAAATGACATTTCATTTTCGAATTAATCCTGTTTATGGCTTAAATCAATTACTAGCGCCCTTACCAAAAGATAGTTTTTCTGTCGAAACGAACTAATTACCTTGTAACCTATGAAGTAATGACAGCTCATTACCCAAATTCAAAAAAATGTTGCTGGGTGGCAATGCAGAATAAGCAGACGAAGGTTGAATTCCTAATCCTCAAACTTGCTAATCACAAAACAACTTTGCTCGTTTTTGTTATTTGTACAATTTTATTTTCAATATTTTATTTGTTGATAATATTTATTTGTTTAGTTTTTAATTTCAAAAAAACAAGCATTTAAAATTTTTTTGGTGTAAAAAAAGCAAAGTTATATGTAACACTAGACTTCCGTTTCCATATTTTCATAGAAGCTTTCAGTATCAAAGGTGTATGTTGAAAAACATGTGACTGAATTTTGTTGAATTAAAAACAAATTTGGCTTAATTTTATATTTTTTGCATTTAAGTCATTCCTACCTAATAGCTTAACTAAATTAATTTTCAAATAAAAAAAAAGACAAATTAAAAATCTAAAATTTAGTTTTGTCAACATTAAAGTTTTTATTAATTCAATTCCGTTATTATTACTTCAGGCTCATGCTCAATCCCTACTAAATTCTTATTTTTTGCAAATGAAGTAACTATTTTTTCTTGTATTTTTTAATCATTGGCGTAAGTTTAAAAAAAAAATTTTGTTTAAAATGCAAGATTTTGCCAGTACCATCCTAGTTTTGAATAATTATTAAGTTTTTCCAAATTGACAAGTTTTTTTTGATCACATTTCCCGTAACATATTTTATTTTATTTTTTGTTTTTCAGTTTTATAAAGGTATACAAACATACTGGTTATCTATATATAAAAACAGTATTTTATAGCACTTTCCTTTGTTTTACAGGGCGGGATTCCCAGGATTCCAAGGAAATTAATTTTTTATTTTCTGTTTTCCGGAAAGCAAAAGATTTTAGAAAAAAAGAAAATCCTACTCCCAAATAAAATAACTTAAAAAAAATTAAATAACTCCCAAGTTATTTTCCTACAAGCGCTAGGATTTATTTCATTATTTTTAATTGGGAGCTATTTAATTTTTTTTTAGGGTTGCGAATCATTTCAATTTTATTGGGAGTTATTTCATTATTAATGGAAGCTATTTCATTTTTATTGGGAATTATTGAATTTTCGTTATAGCGTTTTTCATTTTCCTTAAGACAACAATATCATACAGTACTCTAAATTTTTTCTTCAAAAGCTGTTGTAGGTTGCCTTATGGAACAATTAATTAAAAATTTTGGGTCTTAAAAAAAGGGGTGTATAAAGCCGAACTTCGATTGGGCGAATGAAGAAACTCTAGTCGATTTGATCCGCTGGCTTTGCTGAATTCTTTGACCGGACATCGGACTTTAAACTCTAATGTTTTTTAAATAAAAGCTTTGCTAAATTGGGAGTAATTTTACTTTTTTTTTATGAAATACTAGCTGATCCCCGGTGTGCTTCGCTACCCCAATCATAGTAAAATTACCAAAATATGTTAACAAAGGCATTTATATGTATTTTTTAATTTACTGGTTGCCCCACATAAGTTGCAACAAATTATAAGTCAGCCCTACCATTAAATTAACATATAAAAATTGGGAATTTACCAGGGTTATAGTTTTGGAGTTATTCAGAAAGCTTTAGTTAGCAAAAATTCTTTTACAACCTTCTAAAAAGTACCAAAATATAATTCTAGCCCTTAAGTACCCCTTAGCGCCTAAATTTAAAAAATGTACCAAAAACATATTAACATATTTTGGTAACCTGACGATTGAAATTTAAATAGTGTTTCTATCTTCATTGGTTTTAAAGTCACAAAAAGTACTAAAACATACTTTTAACCCTTTTTCCACTTAGAGTCCAATAACGAAAAAAGGACCCAAAAACGTAATTATATTTTTTATGCCTGTCGCACGCAGTTCAAGTTATGTTCCTATCTTAATTGGTTTAAAAGTTACATAACAACGTTTAAAAAAATCAAAATAATTTTTTTCCCTTTGGGTCCAAATTTGAGAAAAGTACAAAAAACGTAATCGTATTTGTTTAAGCCCTATCGAACGCAATTTGAATAATGTTTCTATCTTTATTGGTTTAAAAGTAGCAAAAAGTAACAAAATATAATTTTAACCCAATTTTCCCATTTCGGCCTAAAATTAAAAAAACATCAATTTGTTTATTTCTAAGGAAAACGCAAAACTTTTTAAATTTTGTTTCTATCTTATATACTTCAAAAGATAGTAGGTTACAGATTTTTCCCTTTTTGCCCCTTTTTTATCCCTTTACGGGTCAAATTATTAGTATGGCTATTGTTATTTTGTTAGGCAATTTATAACTTGACCTTCCCACACAAATGGGCGAAGTGTGGGCGTGGCATCAATCATTTTCAAAATTAAAATAGCCTATTGTTCCTTCCAGACTTGAAGTAACTCCCTGTAAAAATTTCAAACAAATCGATCCACTCAGAAATAATAAAGTTGGTACGATTGTACTATTTTTGGTATAATTAAAGCCTCAAAAATACGTTGGTACGCCTTTCGCCAGTTTAGGCATTTCACCACTTTTAATTACTGCGAAATAAAAAAAAAATAAAACTCATTCTTAAGAATATTTTACACAACCCTAAAACTCCAATTTGTAAGGTAACACCCGTCACAGTAAGCAGAAATTATGTTTTTCCAGTGTCTGATTATTATTAGTCGCTTCAAACCATAAAATTCTTAATGCCTTTTTTCAAATTAAAATTTGTAATTGCTTAAGTTATAAGCAAAAATGTAAGCAAAATGGTGAAACCCGTTAGAATTGATTGCCCATTACCAAATGAAAACTAATAAAAATATTAAAAAAAAGGCCAACGAAATCGGACTTCAAGTTAAATATTATATAGTGTAATTGAATATGTTTTTATATGTTTCAAATATAAAGTACTATTTTGTTAAAAAAAGTACCAATTTAAAAGCTTATTGGTACGAAATTAGTTTTTTCGTTTATCATCCCTGGATCCACTGGTGTGGCCAGCTATAAAACAGAAACATACATACATACAACCCCTTTTTATATAATAGATATACATACATTAGTTAATTGGAAGTTATTTTGGTTTGGAGTCATTCAATTATTGTTGGGAGTTATTTTATATCCTTAAAAGTATATCATTTTCCACTGGGGGTTATTTCATTTTTGTTTTTTTTTTTTTTCATATATTTATTATTGAATCTTCGCCTGTGGCGAACTAACAATAAGTGTTCAAATCTTAAAACTAGGTAGTTAATATAAGTCCAGCCAGTGCCAGACTAAAATTTAAGTTCTCATATTAATTATCAAGCTTCATATAAGCGCAATAGTATCCCTCCTTTTCAGGCGGGTGTGCCCACTATGTTGCAGGATGTTTCGGGCGAGCGGATTTGGGTGAGCTTCCAGCTTATTTAAATACTTGTCCACATAGTTCAGGATTTCGCATTTAACTAGTGGAACTTGTAGATCCTTGTGGATGTTGCTGTTTTTAACATACCAAGGAGCACCAGTTATCATTCTTAGGATTTTGTTTTGCCTGCGTTGAATTTTTTCTATGTTGGATGCGGAAGCAGTGCCCCATAATTGTATACCGTAGCACCAAATTGGTTTCAAAATCGATTTGTAGAGTAGAAGTTTACAATCAAGACGAAGCACAGAGTTTCTGCCGATTAGCCAATGAATTTGTGTAGCTTTAAGTTTCATTCGCGTCAACTTCGCATCTATATGAGGCTTCCATGTGAGGCGGCGGTCTAGGTGAATACCAAGATATTTTGTCTCGGTTCGTTGAGGCACCAAATGGTTGTTAATAGTGATTGGAGGGCACGTTTCTTTGCGTAAGGTAAAAGTTATGTGAGTACATTTTTGTTCATTTATTTTTATTCCCCATAACCTTGCCCATTTTTCATTTTTGTTTGGAGTTATTTTACTTTTTTTTAAATTTTATGAAATATTTTTTTTGATTCTAAAATATTTTAATTGGAAGTTAATTCTGTAAGGAATTAATTAATTTTTTTAAGATTGCCAGTTATTTTTTTTTCGTTGGGTGTTATTAAATTGGGTGTTATATTCTTGGAAGTACATAATTTCATAGTATCAAGTTAATGTCTTAAGAAAAAAATAGAGCAAAAATAATTAAATTATTTCGTATTTTAAAATAATATGAAGAAAACAGGTTCAAAAAACACTAGATATTAAATGTCAAAACAACTGCCCAATTTGCGACCTGTTGTGTGTGTGCATTTGTTGTTGTTTAAAAATGAATTTATTTTAATAAATATTTTGGTTTTACAATGTGCAACAATACAACAGAATTGTGAATTGGCCAAATAAAGTTTTAAACGTTTGCTGGCAACATAATTCTCTCGGAAACGAAACTCTTGATTTTATTTTGTGGCAAAGATTTTGAAACACTCTCGTTTAGTGGATAAGCCAAAATTATTAATTAAAAAAAAATATGTACTTATTTGTTTGTATGAACAAATTTAAAAGAACCACATGTTGATATGAAAACAAATATTTTATTTTTAAATGCTTTTGTGTTGTTTGTTTTTGTTAATTTTATTTTTTAAATAAAACGCACAATCTCTTTAGCATTATCAGTTTGTATGTTTATTAAAGTTTAAAAAAAAACGAAATATTGTACAAAATTGTTTTTCGAAACCACTTAGAAATCTATTAAATTTAAAATTTTGTAATATTTTAGTTGAAGGGGTGTGTGTTAGAACAAGGCGTGTTATACATAAAAAGCAGCAAATTACATGTTTTTGAAAACAAAATAATAAATTATTACTTTTAAAACACTTACCCTCATCATATCTTCGATTTTTTACCATAATATATTTAGTTTGTTTTAATATACTACTGCGAAATTAAGGTTGCTTTCCTAAGACTATAAGGTATTAGAAAATATCTATTGGGCTAAACTAAATATTTTTTCGTTTCGTTTTGTTTATGTTTTGGTTTTTTTTGCAAAAGATTTCAAAGTTCAATATTTTAACGTCACACTTGAGCTAAAAATTAATTTTTTAATTTTATTTAAATTTATGTTATTTTTTTACACAAAATTAAAAAATCTCATTTACTTTTACTTTTTGTATTGTGTGTACTCGTTTATAAACACACAAACACCTTTATTTTGTTAAACTTTTTTTATAAAATTTTTTGTTTTTTATTTATTTTATACATTTAAATATATTATATAAAATTATTTATAAAATGGTGTGAACTTTTTATTATTATTTAAAGCAAATTTATGTACATAATATATTTTTAATTTTTTTTTATATATTTTGCCAAAAAATTTACGCACGTCAAGCAATATCAGCAGTGGGACTTAATTTATTTTATATTTTTTTAATATTTTGTTTTTATATATTTTTTTAGATTTTTTTTTGTAGAGTATAAAGAGGCATCTAACTATCTCCAGTTAGGCTTATCTACTAAATAACAAAAAAAATCCTAACAATTATTATCTACAAAAACACATTTCTTGTCTGTTTAACATTCACTAGAGCACAATCACGGCAACGCACTAAAATTAACTTAAGTTTTCCTTCGACTTTTCAAAAGATACGAGCAAATATTTTAGGTATAAAGTGGCAACAAGAACACTAAACCGACAAATTATTTACAAACAACAGACTCGAGTTCTATACGCTACGACAACAGTTCTCGTTGCAGAAACGTTCTTATACCAACTGATTTGTACTGATGGCCGCTACAATATTTTTATAAACGTTGATCTCTGTGTGATCCGTTTACCTCGCACCAGAGTGACCGCTGCATTAAAATTGTTTAAAGCAAAAAAAAATTTGCATAAAATAGGATTTTTAAAAATATTAGGTCACATTGATTTATGAAGCTTTAATTTGATGTTTTTTATTAATGTGTAGGGATTTAATGAGAAATAATTTCTAACAATTGGCTGTTTGAAAATCAAATAAAAATATTTTCGAGTCTGGAAAATATTTTGATGCCAGTAATTGTATTTCTTAAAAAATCATGCAAAAACTAGCAGTTCTTAATTCAACAAATCTATTTTCTTGAAATTAATTTTTTAATAACTTTTCTGTTTGAGCTTTCCTACTTCTGTGTATTTTCATTGTTTTGAGAAATCAATTTTCGGTTATTCATTTACCGACCCTAAGCAAAAAGTGAGGAAGCAGCACTTTTATTTCAAAATTGAAGCACAAAATGTGCATGCTTGAGTTAAAAAAGGTGATCTACTGACAGGTTAAATTTCTTTTCGTGGGAAAAATAAATAAATTTTGAACTTTTCTATGATATTAATTTTATTACAAACGGTTAAGCAATTTTTGAAAAATTGAAGGTCAAAGTTGAACTTTGGATGTTTTTTTAGCATTAGGAATGAAAGTGCTATTGATAGAAATTAAAAATTATGAGGTTTTGTTTTCAAAAAGCGGGATGCTTTTTAGCTTACTGATTTATAAGCTTCTTATTCCACATAACTGCTATGTTTCATTAAGATATCTTATTTCATGACAGATTTAAACAATGGTTAACCTCAACATTATTATATTTTACTCATATTGACTTCCCTTTTATTCATTTACATCATAGAAATAACGATTTTAATGTTAGACTTGCAATGTTTGTTCACATATATGTATGTATGTACGTAAAAACATATTTTTACATCTGTCATAAAACAAATAGTCGAAGGTCGCAAAAAGTGTCGAAATAGTATCAGTTTTACAGAGTCGCACAAAAAACCACAGGCCGGAAAAAGGGTTGCAAAATGCTACTTTAGTCGACCAACGGTCACGCTGCCTGGCACCACTAACATGTTTCCCACCAGTTTTCTTTCTGCTTAATACTACTATACTTCTGTACTAGCACCCAATAGCTTGTTTTGCTTGCCTGCTGTCAGCTTTGCTGGATGTGCGTCTGTCTGTCTGTCACGCGCTTTTTACTCACATCGATTCCTCTTATGTTAGTGAATTGTTGTTGTTTGTTAATGTTGCGGGTTCTTCACCGCGTTGGTTGTCGAGTAGGTACGAGGTGAGTGGTTTGTTTCTTCTGATATGATTTACTTAAAAATAAAATTGTTTTTGTTTGGTATTTTAGCAAACACGAAATTATCGCGTGAATTGGTATCAGTGTATGGTTAATTCCATTGTAACGGGTGTTAACATTTTACTTATATTTTTGATTATAATTCAAACATTTTAAAATCCTTAATTGAAATAGTAGCCTTATACCATGTTCAAACAAAAATCATAAACTGAAACAATTTAAAGTAAATTGAGCAGTTAAGTTATCTGTTCACACATAATTAATTAGGCTTGCTCAATTAGCCTATGACAGCTAAAATAATACTATTTTGATTTTTAAGGTACATTGAACAAGGTAGAAGCAACTGATCAGCTGACTTTTATTTACACCATATGTTCTCTAGCTTAGATTGGCAAATTTTGTATGTTTTATTATGGTTGTGTGTACCGTATTTGTGACAGCGATATTTTTGCAACTTGGCTAGAATTTATTAACAACAAAATACATGCTAAATTTTTCCATGAAGTTATATATGTAGGGACGAGGTCACCTTATTATTCTACCATCATATACATATTTAAAGCTTTCAAGCTTTTATACTAACTAAACACAGTTCTTAATAAATCAACAGGGTTGCACTTCGAGCTTAGCTCAATTAGTGAAGCAATTTACTATTGATTGCTTAATTTATTAATTGAAATCTTGTTTGGCAAATTGAGCTTAATTAAGGCGTAAATGTGCTTAATACGCAATTAAGATCTATGTGCGAACATGGGCATTACCATCTTTAAATAATTATTAAACAGTGAAAGAATATAATTTCTGCTCAGAATGAACACTCAAAGCCCGAGTTGAATGTGACTTTATAAATTTGAACTTTAAAGAAGTTATATGTCTGTGACAAATTTTTTTATTTGAACATTTAATTTTCTACAAAATAAATCTTTTTTTAGAAAACTTAGAAACTAGAAAATGTGAGGGTTGTGATATATTTTTTATAAAACAAACCAACCCTTTACAGAGTGATAAGGGTATATACATATATTAGCGTTGATATGCCATAAAGTACACGTATTCTCGTTGTTATAGAAGTCGAATTAACCACGCCCAGCTATTGGATTGAAGTTTCCGGTATATGAGGCTATCAGTGCAACAGTGGCCTGCCTAACCCACAAAACCATGAAAACTGAAGCTAAAATAATTAAACAAAAAGTTTTAGTTATTGCTGATAGATGGTAGCACATTGGTCATTACTGGCTATTACTGAAAATCATTTGTATAAAATATTACGAAAAAAATCAATTTATTTGCAATAGGTAAGCTGGTGAGTTAGGTCACTGTTGCACTTATAGCCTCATACGTACTTAGAAGCCCCCCTTATATTGCATAAGCTTCAAAAAACATTTATACGCTCAATCTCAAAAACTTTTACAAATATCAAGTGCGTTACATTAATTGATTTGAATAATTTTAAAAAAATTGTTAGAAAAGGGCATATTCCCCATGCAACCCCGATAAGAGCGGATAATTTTTTTTAAAAAACAATTACTCTCAAAAACCATTAATGCTATTGAATTTTTCCCTGCTACATGTGAGCCCAATTTTGTGTGTACATTTTTAAAAAAAAACTATTCTGAAGCATTATATCGAGGGGATGGGGACACAAAACTTTTGTTAACAATTGTTATTAGGAAGTTCGATCCTGTGGCAAATATGATTGACTACTGCAGAGCGGTGCCTTGCCTCTCCGACAAATGTACTCATCAGAACGTGTTGATATAAATGTGTATGCAGACGGGACCAAGCGGGGTAACTAGTTGTGAAGTAGATATTTTGATTGCCGAAATGGTATTTTAAATGTCATTCAAACACCTTAAAGGGAAGTCCCATATAGATGAGAAGTCGACATTAATGAATTTATAAGCAGCCTAAATTCATTGGCTGTGCTTCATTTCGATTGTAAATTTCTGTTTTGCAACTCGATTTTGCTACGGAATTAAATTATGGTACTATGAAGTACCACCAAAATAAAAAATTCCAAATGAAATACCTTCCAACAAAAAAGAAATACCTAAACTAAAATAATTAAATAGCTCCCAAGAGTTAAAATTAAAAAACTTTTAATTTGTATAGACAAAAATTGGGAGTTGTTTAATTTTTTTTGTTGCGAGTTTTTTTTTCATTTGGGAGGCTTTTTACAGTACCATAAACTATGAAACACTGCGTTTGCTTTCAAACATTAAAAAAATTTTAATGGTTGTTCGAAACACCTTACTATTCTTAAACAATTCTTTTTACCTCCTTCGGTGTGGGTATACGTATGTTTACATTCGTACAGGGTGTCTGGTAGCAGATTTATATTTTTAAACTTAAATAAAAAACGTAAGAATTGAAATAAGATTTCATTAATAGCATTGAACGATAGAATGAAAACACGGATTTTACTTTATTAAAGAGCTTGTCATCCAGATGTCTTCCTTCTAGTTGAACACACTGTTCAAAATAGAGCCTTCTATTCTTCGCGACACACTGCAGTAACCTTGGCTCAATTGAGCTAAATTCTCGAGGAATATTTTTTTTACAGCCACAAGAGATTGAAGATTGTCATAACAAAACCACTCTTTGATGTAGCCTCACAAAAAATCCATGGGAGTTAGATCGGGAGACTTCGGTGGCTGTAGATATCGCCAAAGCGACTGATCAGTTTTAAAAGACATTTTTCCGAAGCACATTCATTGTAGCTTTGCCTTTGTGTGCAGTCGCCCCATCATTTTAAAACCACGTGTGTGAAGATTTAGCAAAAAGAATTCCATAATCACGCGTCGGTAACTTTTACCGTTGACAATCGTTACCTGGCCTCAGAAGATTTTGAAAAAATTGTCCTATTATTTCATGCGTGAATAAGGCACACCAACAGTTACCCTGGGGCAATGCAATGGTTTTTTAAATTTCAATCGAGGGTTGCGGGTCTTTGGAGACCAGTAATGACAGTTTTGCTTGTTGACGTGGCCATTTAAGTGAGAATGAGCCTCGTCGCTCCGAAAACGGGATTTACAGTGCACGTTTGAAACATTGTTTCACAAAAATTTTTACATAAATCAAACTCACTTTCTTTCAGTTCTTGAACGATTTGAATTTTAAAAGGATGGAACTTAAGATTCTTCTTTTAAATTTCATAAAAATTCCTTCTTGGAGGTCCCATTGAGGCTGCTCTTTTCCATATTGAAAGTGGCGGATTTTCACGTAAACTGCTTTCAACCAGTTCTATGTTTTCGGGAGTCCTTCATAGCCGAAGCAGTTGCGCAGAATCTGTGCACCCACGAACGAATTAAATTTACACTCGTTCCATCACGTATTCGCCGAATACCGAACTTTGAACAAAATTGTCGACGAGCAATTACGTAAGAATTATTACTCTTTAAAAATGTCTTCACAGCGAACGCACGATGACCACTGCGATATCGTAACTGACAAATCCGCACAATCGATTATTCCAAGAGCGTCACCCTCCGTCTGCACTGTTTATTACCTTTTGAAATAATCGTATAATAGAAATATAAATTCGCCACCAGACACCCTGCATTAAGACTGTATGTATGTATATTTTGATTTCTTACTTAAGAATTCTTTTAATATATTTTGACTTTGCAAACTTTTAAAAACTTGTTGGCTGTCACTGAACTTATTTTTAGTAATACAAAGAGTATCAGTAAAATCGGTACATAAAGAGCATAAAATATTAAATCGGTCAATAACATTCGGTTGATTCGGTTAATAATTAAACCTTCTCATTTAATTTGGCAAATACCGGCAGATATATTTATTTATTTTATTAAAGAAAATGGACTAAAGAGAATAAATAATCTACAAAAGAGCTCAACTAATAAATACTTGCCGGAAAAATAAATAATTCTCTTTCATATTGTTATGTCGCTTTTTATATTCGGATTTTAATAAGACGTGTTCTCTTTCTTTAATAAGTTGTTTCAATCTATATTATTCACTATCAGTGTATCAGTGTATCAGTTTATTGTTTTGTTTTTTGTTGTTTTTTTAGCTATTTTTATCACTGCTGTTAGTGTTTAATACTGATAATAT
Source organism: Melanophora roralis (assembly GCA_963583895.1). Classification (NCBI taxonomy): domain Eukaryota; kingdom Metazoa; phylum Arthropoda; class Insecta; order Diptera; family Rhinophoridae; genus Melanophora; species Melanophora roralis. The sequence goes on from OY757191.1 coordinate 57,339,090, forward strand.
CTACCTTTCCATATCTACGTATACATTATAAAGATAATAATTGTATTTTTTTTTTTTTTGTTATTTGGTTCATTAGCAATTACAACAGTTGCATTTGTAGCTGAATTAGATTTTCAAAAATAGTAAGCTGAGGCTGCGTTTAGTTACGTTAGATTAAACAGGCAGTTCTTGAAGGAAAAGATACAACTCACTTGGGCCCGCAAATTTGGTCCCTTTGTGTTAAGTAAATCGAATATATAAAGAAAGCTAAATAGGATGAATCAAACTAACCAGTGTTTCTTAGAGTGCTAGTCTTGCATGCTTATATACCTGTCTACCTGGTAAACATTAAAATAGTTGCAAGTCTATCAAATATCGGGTTTTTCAATTAGAGCGATACAAAAGTTTTTTTAAAATTAAACTAAAACGGTTTCGGATATCAATAAAGTTCTTTATTTCTGTAAAAGCACGTTCGATGCCATTATGTATGGAACTCGATTTCTTTTGTATGGCCACCACGGGCACGCTTGCAGAAGTCCAGACGCTGAACCCAATTTTCGACGGTTTTCAAGCATATATCGGCCGATACTGCTGCAATTTCACGTTCGATATTCTTACGAAGTTCATCAATCCCAGCGACGATTGGCATAGACCATAGACTTGACGTAGCCCCACGGAAAATAGTTTAAAGGTGTCAAATCCCTCGGTCGTGCGATCGACTGGACCATTTCGTGAGATAACACGTTTTCCAAACTTGGTTTTCAATAAATTTATTGTGACATTCGCTGTGTGGCTTGTGGCGCCGTCCTGTTGGAACCATATGTCCTAAAAGTCCATATCATCCAATTGGGGCCAAAATTATTCGGTTATCATTAAATGGTAGCGATTCCCAGTAACGTGCCGGCTTTGATCATCACGGCAGACGTACGGCCTAATGACGTCGCCGGCCCATAAACCGCACCAAACCGTAATTTTTTTGCAGAGAATTGCAACATGGGTGGTTTGGTAAACCATTCTGGGGGCGCTGACGTTTTGTTTCCACTAAGTGCTAAAAAACCGTGAATTATTGCCCTCCGAGTAGGTGTTCACGTAAAACCCTTAACGTCTGTGCATGTGGGCTAAAATTTTTCCACTAGTCGCTCAATTGTTGATCTGCCAGGACGGTTATTTTTTTTTTTTTTATATATATTTTATTATTGAATCTTCGCTTAAGCGAACTAACAATAAGTATTCAAATCTTAAAACTAAGTTATTAATACTAGTCCAGTCAGTACCAGACTAAAATTTAAGTTCTCATAATAAAGTTAATTAATTTTAAAAGTTTCATCTAAGAGCAATAGTATCCCTTCTTTTTAGGCGGGTGTGCCCACTATGTTGCAGGATGCTTCGAGCGAGCGGATTTGGATGTGTTTCCAACTTATTTAAATACTTGTCCACATAGTTTAGGATTTCGCTTTTTACTAGTGGAACTTCTAGATCCTTGTGGATGTTGCTGTTTTTGACATACAACGAAGCACCAGTTATCAATCTCAGAATTTTGTTTTGACGACGTTGTATTGTTTCTATGTTAGAGGCGGAAGCAGTGCCCCATAATTGTATCCACCAAATTGGTTTTAAAATCGAGTTATAGAGTAGAAGTTTACAATCCAGATGAAGCACAGAGTTTCTACCCATTAGCCAGTGGATTTGAGCAGCTTTAAGTTTCATTTGAGTCAGCTTCGCATCCATATGAGGCTTCCATGTGAGGCGGCGATCTAGGTGAACACCAAGATATTTTGTCTCGGTTCGTTGAGACACATTATGGTTGTTGATAGTGATTGGGGAGCACGTTTCTTTGCGTAAAGTAAAAGTTACGTGGGTACATTTTTGTTCATTTATTTTTATTCCCCATAACTTTGCCCATTTTTCAACTTGAGTTACGTGTTGCTGCAGTTGGTTCGAAGCCTCTTTAGGGTCTTTATGAATACTAAGGAAAGCAGTATCATCAGCAAATGTCGACGTGTGTGTAAAACTATTGGTTGGCATATCTGCTGTGTAAAGCAAGTACAGAACTGGACCTAGTATACTCCCTTGAGGTACACCAGCCCCTATTGGTTGAGAAGAACTTGTTTGGTTTCCCTCTTTGATCATAAATTGTCGACCGGTTATGTATTTTTCTAAAAGGTTGAAAATAATAGCTGGAAGGTTTAGCTTTAGTTTGTTTAACAGGCCTTCGTGCCAAACTTTATCGAAAGCCTGAGAGACATCAATGAAAAGCCCGGAGCAGTACTTCTTTTCCTCAAAAGTTTTTCTTATAACCTGCACCAGTCTGTGAGTTTGTTCGATTGTGTTATGTTGACTTCTAAAGCCAAATTGGTGATCTGGAATGCAGTTGTTTTCATTCAGGATCGGAGTCAGCTTGTTCCTTAGCATTTTTTCGAACAATTTGGACATTGTGGGTAACAAACTTATAGGCCTATAAGACTCTACCTTTAAAGGATCTTTGCCAGGCTTAGGAATCATCTTTACTAAGGTAATTTTCCATATAGGCGGAAAATGTTCAAGCCGAATTATTGCGTTAAAAATAAAAAGAATTATTCTTTTGGCCGTAAAAGGTAGCTCTAAGAGCATTTTGTTGCTTATTATCAACGCCAGGAGCTTTTTTACCATTTAGGTTAGCAATAGCCTCTACAACATCTGTAAATCGGAAACGTATTTCTAAAGGACGTCTAGCAATAACTGGCGACCATAATTTGACGTAGCGCTCTTTACGTTGAGGCAACTGACCCCGAACTTCGGTAGTAAATTTAAATAATTTCGACTCGTTGTTGGCTTGTATATCTTTTCATCATAAGATAGCAAACTTTACTGAAGAGAAATGTCAAAAGAGCACCAAGAAATATGGCGTCACCTGCTGCCCCTGTCGCTGTGCCTTTGTAGCGTCCCTGCTTAAAAACCCTTTACAAAGCTACATTTACACACTTTAAAACTATCTTTTAAAGCTTACATGTACGAATCTGACCCTCTTGCTGTACCCGATCCCATGGGATTTTTTTGTAGAACGATTTTGTAATAGACATATGTCATCACTATTTGTTTATTATTTCGTTAAAATGCTTGCAAGTAGGGAGCTGCCGTAAAACAAATGTAGCTACGGTTACGGGACTTTCAAACCTTGACAGGTAATAGCAGGGATATTGTCAAAACTACTTCTGTCGAATTAACCGTTCTTTGTTCAGCCTGCTTTGGCAAATCCCCTTACATAGAAGCTCTTTTCACTAAAAAGTACAAGTTGGCGGACTTTGATCTGGCAGTGATTGAAAACACTGAGCTAAGACTGGCGGAGAAGGCCAGACAGCTGGGTATCGTCCTGGATGGCAAGTTTTTTTGGAGCAATTGGAAGGGGGAGAGTTAGGAAGGCTCTGAACGCCTACTATTCCTGAAGAAGCTCTATAGGTAAGAACTAAGGGTACTAAAAATGGTAAGCTGGATCTATGCATCCATTTTAAGCCCTATTTTTAGATATGGTAGACTCATGTGGTAGTAGATGATAACATAAGTCAGCTCTTGTTATATGTTTAAAAATGTGCTGAGCTATGCATTACAAGTGCCAAGAACACAACATAATAGGCAGCTTTTGATATCTTTCTCATCTTCTTTCCATGTAAAATTTTGTGGCCGGAATGGTGGCAAGAGGCTATTTAGGCTTAGTGAACCAGTTCTGCTTAGGGCAAGTTCATTTAAATACGCCTAAATATTGGGGAGAACAGAAGGTTATTGACCCAGGTAGCATTGCCAGACAAGGAGCAGTAGAAAGGGTCTGAAAGTTAGTTTAAAGCCATGCATTCTCACTGTTGGGACAAAAATGGATCTAGAAGTGGGGCTGGTGTTTATATACTGAATTAGAGAAGTAGGGTGCCTTACAGACTTTCAGATGAAGGCAGCATACTCCAGGCTATGATTCTGGCGGCAAAAAGGTCGCAGAATTGATAGTGGAGGATTTGAAAGGTGTAAAGGATATAACATTCTACGTCAACAGTTGGGCCATGCTCAAGGCTCTAGGGAATATAACTTCATGTCTATATATGTGGACGATTGCAAACCTGCTTGCAGGGTGATCATGGCAATACGAAGCATTACTCTCTGTTAAGTACCGAGTCAAGAATTCACAAAAGATCTAGAGGCCTCTAAGTATATGTTGCAAATGTCATTCTTGACTGTTCTGCGCAATCTTTTCTAGTCTTTGGCTTTTTACGATCGATGAATTTAGCATTCAGCAATACATGAACCTGGTAAAATTTTTTTAAAGGAGTGTCCGTTTTTTCAGAAGAAACTTTTAACTATCTCAATCATCTTTAATGATGAAGTCTTTATCTGGGACGATTTCAATTAATATGAAATCCAAAGACGTCCAAGCCATCTAAAAAGCCTTAAATACACAGAAAAAACTGAGTTGTAGAATCAGTAACAAATTTCAGAGAATCAGTAAATATTTTGTCTGGCTGAGGACCTACAACGAAAGTTGTAAATTTAGACAAACAATTTTGCAAGAATTTTAGCTTCTGTTAAAAAATTTTGCTGAGCTGGTTAAATATTTTATTTGTCTAGGCTAAAATTTTGTTTGATTTAAAAATCAAATAAAAATATTATTAGAGACTATTAAATAAATTGACTAAAAAAATAAATTATTTTGAACAAGAATTTGTTTGAAAATTTTTTTTTTGTAGTTTTTTGTGTGTAATTCCCATAAAATTACCAAAAGCGTACATGCTGATACACATCCGTCCAGCAACGTGTGTGTACATTTTTACTTAAATCAGACCAAGGACTCCAGGTCCTTCCATATATCCTGTTTTTTCAAAAACGCTATATCGTCTACAAAAATTGTCTGATCGTATTAAAATTTGCTATGAAAATTAATATTTAAAAATACAAAAACATAATTTTTTGAAAAATGGGTTGAAAACGCTTAAAATGTCCCTTTAGAGCTAAATATTTCAAAAAGGTAGCATCAATTTTTTATTATTTTTCGAGACCTGTCAAACGCAACTTGAATTTTGCTTTTATATATATTGCTTCAAGTTTTAGAAAAAGGGATTGAAAAGTACCAAAAATACCCTGTTCTGCCGCTTAGGGTCAAATATTTCAAAAAAGTACCAAACACATATTCAGATTTTTCGAAGAAATTTAAACCATTTTTTTATCTTTATTGATTTAAAAATGATAAAAGTGCTTTTAAAACCATAATACAATTTTCCCTTTTTTACCCCTTATGGCTAAAAATTTCAAAAATAGTACCAAAATTTGTTTAGCCGAACGCTATTTAAATTAGATCTCTAATCTTTACGCGTTTGAGTCGTACATTGATGAATGGTATTAAACGCTCCTAAATGATACTTGTTACTTGAAAAATTGAATTGAAAAATCAAAAATTTAAGCAAATCAAAAAATTTTTTTTTAAGTTAAGAATATAAACTTAAAAAAAAATAAATAAAAATATATATTTAATTTTTTTTTAAGTTTTTTTATAAACCATCCATCAAACTTTTTAAGGTTTCAACAAAAAAATATTATTTTATAAACATAGTATACTCAGCTCTGTATTTTAATCTATTATATAAAGAAGGGGTGTGTGTGTATGTATGTATGTATGTATGTTTGTATTTTATAGCTGGCCACACCAGTGGATCGATTTTTGTGAAATTTTTACAGGGTGTTACTTCAAGTCTAAAAGGAACAATAGGCTACTTTTTTTTTGGAAATTATTGCTGCCACGCCCACACTACGCCCATTTGTGTGGGAAGGTCAAGTAACAAAATTACCCAGAGCCATACTGCTCAAACGCGTGGAACTAAATACCTGAAATTTACAACACGTGTTAAGCTTTACATGTTTGTTTTAATGCACATGAGCTTTTAAACGTTGGGCCCGTAAAGGGATAAAAAGGGGACAAAAAGGGAAAAATCGGTAACCTACTATCTCTTGATGTCTATAAGATAGAAACAAAATTTAAAAAGTTTACAGTTTTCCTTAAGAAATAAACAGACAGGTATCTGGAGTTTTTTTTTTTTAATTTTGGTCCGAAAGGCCGAAAAAATGGGTTTAAATTATATTTTGGTACTTTTTGGTACTTTTTGTTACTTTTAAACCAATAGAGATAGAAACATTTTTCAAATTGCGTTCGATAGGTCTTACAAAAATATGATTACGTTTTTCGTACTTTTTTTTAATTTTAGGCCCAAAGGGGGAAAAAAGGGCTAAATATATAGTTTGATTTTTTTATTCGTTTTTTGTAACTTTTAAACCCATAACGATAGGAACATTATTCAAATTAAGTGTAACAGGTCTAAAAAATTTGAGTACGTTTTTAGATACTTTTTTAATTTTATAGACCCGAAGGGGAAGAAAGGCTTAAAATTATGTTTTAGTACTTTTTGTAACTTTAAAATAAATTATAATAGAAACATAATTTCAATTCCTCTTCGAGACCGATTTTTGAAAATTAGTTCGCACGTAAACGGCTTTTAATGTTAAAATTTTTAAGGTAAAAAAGTGGGCAGTGCCACGCCCATAAAAGTTAAACTTTTTATGCTGGTACTTTTATTGCACTGATTTTTTAAAATTGGCACACATATAGAAGGCCTCTCATTCCGAAGTTCTAAAGGACAAAAATGGAGGATTGCAGCGCCCACAAAAATGTAAGTTTTCAAATTGGTTCTTCTATTTTTATGAAGCTCAAAAAAAAAACCGATAATATTTATTTTCGGTACAAAAATGGGTGACATAAAGATAGACGAACGTGCAAAATTATGTGAAGATAAGGCCATATTCTAGCCAGTTATAGCCTAAAACGCTTAATCCGAAAGGACATTTGTATCGGAGCTCTGTCGAAAAATAACCTGATCATCACCACAAACAACACGCTTTTTTCTTATGCCAAAAAACTTATCTGTTTCAAATTTCATCGAAATATCTGCAAAAATGCGGTCTCTACTTTGTTTACAAGAATACATTAAGACTGAATTCCAAAACGCAGTTTGCCTTGCATTAAAAATTTTCAACTTCTTCCCTTATTCACTCTTTACAATTTGGGCAACGTTTTTTGCTTCCAGGACATTAATATAGCTGTAAGCACTCATTTGGAAGTAGAAGATATTATCAAAACAATAATCTTTGCTTTCAGGAAAAACTTGAAATTTCGTGATGCAAAGCAAACTGCGTTTTGGAATACAGCCTAACTCCTAGCCGGACGGATGGACTGACAGGTTTTAATCGGCTCAGGAAGTGATTCTGTGTCAATCGGTATAATTGGAGGTGGGTCTCAGACCTTTTTCTTTTGTGAGGTACAAAAATTTGCACAAAAGCATAATAAAATTTGGATATAACAATATAAGAAAAGTTTGAACTTCTTTTGAAAAATATTTGATATGTGATCCCTGTATCTATATTATAAAAAGAAAGGTTGTATGTATGTATGTATGTATGTATGTATGTATGTATGTATGTATGTATGTATGTATGTATGTATGTATGTATGTATGTATGTATGTATGTATGTATGTATGTATGTATGTATGTATGTATGTATGTATGTATGTATGTATGTATGTATGTATGTATGTATGTATGTATGTATGTATGTATGTATGTATGTATGTATGTATGTATGTATGTATGTATGTATGTATGTATGTATGTATGTATGTATGTATGTATGTATGTATGTATGTATGAATGTATGTATGTATGTATGTATGTATGTATGTATGTATGTATGTATGTATGTATGTATGTATGTATGTATGTATGAATGTATGAATGTATGTATGTATGTATGTATGTATGTATGTATGTATGTATGTATGTATATATGTATGTATGTATGTATGTATGTATGTATGTATGTATGTATGTATGTATGTATGTATGTATGTATGTATGTATGTATGTATGTATGTATGTATGTATGTATGTATGTATGTATGTATGTATGTATGTATGTATATATGTATGTATGTATGTATGTATGTATGTATGTATGTATGTATGTATGTATGTATGTATGTATGTATGTATGTATGTATGTATGTATGTATGTATGTATGTATGTATGTATGTATGTATGTATGTATGTATGTATGTATGTATGTATGTATGTATGTATGTATGTATGTATGTATGTATGTATGTATGTATGTATGTAAGTATGTATGTATGTATGTACATATGTATGTATGTTTGTAATTTATAGCTGTCCACACCAGTGGATCGATTTTTTTGAAATTTTTACAGCGAGTTACTTAAAGTCTGGAAGCAAGGGGCTAAGATTATATATAGAAGTTTATAAATAATTTTTGCTTATTAAAACTTTCTGAATATCCAAAACTGTAAGCCTGGTAAATTTCCAATTTTTATGAGCTAAGTAAATAGTAGGGCTGACTTATTATTTATTGCAACTTATGTGGGGCAACCAATAAATTTAAAATAATATAAATTCTTTTGTGTTAACATACATATTTGAATAATTTTACTATGATTGGGGTAGCGAAGCACACCGGGGCTTAGCTAGTTTAACTATAAATATATCAAAAAACTTAAAAAAAATTCGAATCAATTATAAAACTGAGTTTTGAAGAATTATTTTTGTAAACCACTAACGCCTTTTTTGTGTTAAGTACTTTTTGCATAAAATTCTAAAAAAATAGCGCCCTCTCGTGGTAGCAAAAGTTGATTATTTTGTTAAAATTTTTTTGATAAATCTTATTATCTTAAAAAATCTGTATTTAAACACAATTTGAAACAAAAAATTTTTTTTATTTTAATTTTTTTTATTTTTGTTTAGGGTCGAAGCATAATGCGGCGTTGGCCAGGCCATCAGCGTAATATATTAGTAAAAATATGTCTTTAAAGTTTTAACTTATAAAGAAAAGTTTTCTTCAAAATTTAAAAAATATTTTTGCTAAGGCAAACTACCGAAATGCCTTAACGAATTAGTAACGATAGGTTTGACTTCAGAAAAAAGTCGAAATGTTTGGTTTGCTGGGATACTGTATGTATACATATATACACATATACATGTACATACTATTTTTTTTATAAAAAAATTGAATTTTATTTAATGAGAAAATATAAGAAATTGTTTTTTATATATTCAATACTTTCTAAATTATTTGATTATTTGAAAAAAACTGTTATTGATAAAATTGTGGAAATGTCATAAACAACTTGCTGGCAGACAGTATCTCTCCAAATATTTTCTTAAGATATTTTTGTCATAATTTTTTTCTTTATTTAAAATAATTTATTTATTAGCCCTACACTATTTAGAAAGGACAATTTTTTTCTTTTGTTTATAATGCTTAAATGGAAAACATTCTAATTTCCACTGGAAAGTACATATATGCCTTAAGCCAAAAATATTATTATTATTTTAGAATAATTGGCTTAATAAAAGTAATTAGGCAATACATATACATACATACATATATACACTTCCTATTAAATAAAATTCAAAAGCAAATTCATAGTAGGGTATCTTCTGTAGCCTATAGCCGACATTATTTTTTTTTTTTGTTTTGATTTTTGTTTTAATAATATTTTCATTTGTCTGGCGCTGATATGAAATATTTGTTATTTCGATCTTTTTCCCTCTCTTTTTCTTCGATTTTAAGAATAATTTCCTTTTTCTAAAAATATTAAATCTTAAAAGTCTATGATAACTTAAAATATGTACATATTGAATAAAAATTAAGTACAAGGTGGCCCATACTAAATTTATGTAATTTTCCACAGAACCAAGATTACATTGTTTTCAATTTCCTTATCGTATCTGTTTATAAATATTTTTATTGTTTGAAATTTATTAACATACATACAAACATATGTGTAAAAAATCCAAAAATAAAAACAATAAATATTTTTTAAAGTACGAAAACTGCATATTTTGTAAAAACAGAATAAAACGCCATCAGAAAAGAAACGCTTTTTTTAAAACTATTTTTACCACAAAATTTTCAACTAAACAACTTCCAAAAACTTACAGCCACACCACATACGTGGTAGAGGTATAACGCGTTAGTGTAGATGTTTGTATATGTTTCGGATGTTTTGATAAAATTTGACAGGGAAACGTATTTGAATAGGTCAACCAATCCTATTAAAACTGGTGATGACCGGCCAAATTTTTTCACAAGCCTGCAAGCAAATGTCTCGTCTTAAGCTCTGTCTTACAAAACTAAGCACATGTTGAATACTTTATTTCACTAAAGATGGTTTTACATGGTAATACAAAGTGTTTAGGTTCTACAATATTAACAACATGAAAAACTTTCGCATTGATTTTCATTGTTTCGTTAGATGTCGTTAGTGCTGACAATCTTTTATATTTCTGATGTGATGGGAACACGTAAATTTCAAAAACGGTTTAGCAAATAAACAAATTTTGGATCCGTGTTCTTTCCTACTCAAGGCATTATGCTTTTACATGATGAGATTTTGTATTATTCCACAACATTTTTTTGACATGTCGTAATACATGTATTACCACGTTACATTGTATTGTAACATTAAATTTTATTGCGATCGGGATGTAATTTACAAAACGTCCATATATAAAAGCTCAAGGCCCAAAAATCACAATTAACAGCAAATACTGTGAATGGTGATTGATAAAACATGTCATTGGCCAGCCGTAAATCTTGGTCATAAAGAAACATTTTTCTATCAATTGAGAATTATCAAACTTTTGGTATACAAAAATTTACAAAAAATAGTTTGAGAACAGCAGCCGTCTTTGATAATTACACCATGAGGTAAAGTAAGGCATCTTTTTTGAAGGAGTTTGCCACGAAAAAATATCGACAGCAATTAACAGATGAGGTTATCGATAGGTTTGCATCATTATTTTTTTTAACTTATGCAAGGAACACAATGCGGGCGTACGACGAATTTTTTGCCATACATAAAACATTTTTTTGTACATAAAAATGCGCACAACTGTGACGTACGTCGAAATTCGTCGTACGCGGCGAACTCAGCAATAGATTTATTTCTATTTCAAGTGCCAGTGAACGTCAAAGAAATTAGTGCGATTTTGCCAAAGTTATTTTTATTCTAACGATTGATGTCTTTTTGTATATTTGAAATATATTAATGTATTATAACGATTAGTTTTAGCCGTGTTTTTCTTATTGTGTCATTTTTTTATTTTATTTTCTTAGTACGGTCACACTATCGCTTTTGACGTTCAGGTGTTGGAGCAAAACAAAGTAAACAATAATCAGCTGACGAAATAACAACGCCTTGTACAAATCCATCTTGACATGAATAATCAACAATTTTATATGAAGTTATTTTTTCGTCGTTATTGTGCGCCATGCGACGAATTCACACAGTGAACTTTTGCCGAAGAGCTCATCATAATTGACGAAACCCGTCGTACGTCCGAGTTGTGTTTCTAATATAAAACGATAAACTTAATATATTTTTCAAAGCAGTTGATTAAAAAACATATATTTTTTAAATTGGGTAATCGTAGGTTTTGGCTTATACCGCCTCTTTTTATAGATTGTGGTTACTTATTTTAAGCAACAATTTTCTCCCAAAACATACTATTACAACAACTTCATTAGCCGATTCATATTATGTATATTATTAGGTTTCTGTAAATTTTAACAGACGGACATGACTTAATATACATACATATATCCTGTTCTGTGTCTAAAATAAAAAATTGTTTAAGCCGCAACAATGTGAAAAACTGTTGGAAGGGTATACCAACCAAAGTAGCTGATAAAATCATACAGAAATTCCCATAAAGGTAGGGTGACCATTCGTGCTGATTTCATCAGTACATGTACTGATTTTTCATATGGTGTACTGATTAAAAATGTGTATAATGAACTGTACTGATTTTTTAAAAAAAGTACTGATTGCACTGATTTTTCAGGGCAGTTAATACTTTGCGTTGCTGACGTACAAGAAATTTTTAATTTTCCGCAAATCGAGGTAATTTTCCAGATGCTAAAAATTACTCGAACCTTTCATATCTAATTTTTAATTAATTGATAGCTGTTCCTAAATTTATTTTTTCCAAAAAAAAAATTTTTTTTCAGAAATTAAAAACAATTTTCTATGAATAATATTTGAAATAGTTAAAAGAGTTAAAAGTTTTTTGCTTGGCGGTTTTTTTGAAACAAGTGTAAAAAAAAATTGTCCTGCGTTGCTTAATAATGTTTGAAGGAACGAAAAAGTTCCGTCATTTTAAGACCAACGCGAAAGTTAACTACTTTTCACAAATAATAAATATTTATTAACTTTAAATCGGAGAAAATATTGAAAAGCGATATATCAAAGACTTAAAAAAACAATGCAAAGAATATTACATTAAAAACAACAAAAAGCGTACTGATTTTGAATCAGAAATTAATGGCCACCCTAAATAAAGGTAAATTTTCAATTTTGGAAAAAGTTCAAGAAATTTTTATGTTATGGAAAACTTTTATTAAATTTTTTTTTACAAAAAAAAACAATAAATTTTTTATTCAAAGAAATTTTACAAATTTCAAAAATATTTTTTTATTGTTTAAAAAATATCAAATATTTTTGTTTGCTTTCAAAATCGTATATGTATGTATGTATGGTTTTTTAGGAAAAATTCTATTCCATTTTAGTATAAAATGCTAATTAAAATAAAGAATATATAGGTTTTTGATTTTTGTATTTTAATCAAATAAAATTTGCTAATAAGTAATGAGTAAATTATAACAAAAAAAAAATTTATTAATAAATACATTGTCATCAAATATAATTGAAACGCAACGAAATAAAAAGTTACGTCTAGGTATGATGTTCTCTAAAAAATTTCCTAAAATTTACATACATATGGGGGATTTCATGTCAAGTGACCCAACTTTTAAAACCGATGTCTTTCGATTGGAAAGAAATTTGGACCAAAGTTAGTTCTTGCAGAGAGTAGTTTAGACACAATTTTTTAACACGATCGGTCAAGAACTCTCTGAGCTAGAGGGGTTCAAAATTTGACGTTTTCGGCAAATAGGTGTTTTTTCTAATACATGTAGTCTATTACCTTTTGCTTTTAACAAAATTCGTCCCAAATACTTTTGATAGCTTTTTTTTCAATCTTCCAGAAAAAAATATTTTTAAAATTAAAAAAAAATTTTTTTTATTTTTTTTTTATAAAATAATTTGAAAAAAATTTTTTTTTTCCAAATGTGCCCATTTTTTTTTTTTTTTTTTTTGCTCAAAAGAAAGCTTAGGTCTTTCTTTTGAAGATCATGGAAGTCGCTTAGTGGGATGCGAGTGGGATATCTGCAAAAATTAATGTTTTGTAACTCAAGGTAGAGGTTTTCAAATTTTCGCGTATATTCTATTTTGATTTTTTTGCTATTTATATAAAATTATCTCTTAAGCAAAAAAAAAAAATATTTTATGCTAAGAAACAAAATAATTTAACCTTTCCGACGGTATTCATTGAAAATATTTACAAAACGTGTTCAGACATTGCCATATAAAAGTGATTTTTTTCCAGAGGCCTACCATTTTGTTGGTAATACAGTATCGAGTGTATGAGACTTTATTTGGTACTTGCATACGGTCGGAAAGGTTAAATTATTTTGTTTCTTAGCATAAAATATTTTTTTTTTTTGCTTAAGAGATAATTTTATATAAATAGCAAAAAAATCAAAATAGAATATACGCGAAAATTTGAAAACCTCTACCTTGAGTTACAAAACATTAATTTTTATAGATATCCCACTCGCATCCCACTAAGCGACTTCCATGCTCTTTAAAAGAAAGACCTAAGCTTTCTTTTGAGCAAAAAAAAAAAAAAAAAAAATGGGCACATTTGGAAAAAAAAATTTTTTTCTAATTATTTTATAAAAAAAAAATAAAAAAAATTTTTTTTTAATTTTAAAAATATTTTTTTCTGGAAGATTGAAAAAAAAGCTATCAAAAGTATTCGGGACGAATTTTGTTAAAAGCAAAAGGTAATAAACTACATGTATTAGAAAAAACACCTATTTGCCGAAAACGTCAAATTTTGAACCCCTCTAGCTCAGAGAGTTCTTGACCGATCGTGTTAAAAAATTGTGTCTAAACTACTCTCTGCAAGAACTAACTTTGGTCCAAATTTCTTTCGAATCGAAAAAAAAAGTTGGGTCACTTGACATGAAATCCCCCATATTCATATGGCAAAAAAAAATAATTTTTTTAGGAGATCTAAGAGCACTTGCCCTTAAAAGGGGTATTTGTTAAAGCATAAATAACTTGTTTACCTTCGCATGTTTTAGCCATAACAACGTCGAAGTTTTGATAAAAATATTTCGAAAGTAGGCGTAAAATATTTGAAATCTCCTAAACTTTTAAATAATTATATTTAAACGAGATCAACCTGGACCAACTTGTTTAACCCGACACTACTGCTTATAAAAATATACTGACATTTTGCCCAACTGCCGTGGTTTTTTAAGTCTATCTATAACAGTTTTATAAATATACGATAAAATATAATCTAAACATTTATAAAGAACTAGGCCAATGATTGCTTATTAAGTTTCTTGTTTGGTTTTTTTTTTAAATTTTTTTCTAAATGCTTGACTGAAGTTAAATATTTATATATGAGGTAGTTACAATACGTTGAGGGAGTGGACAACATGGGTTTAATGTTGCTTAAATAGGCTAACTGATTTCAAACATAAACTCGGGAATTAAATGCTAGGAGCGTTACTAATATGTGTGAACAATTCTTTAAAATAAATAATTTCTGCAATATTTTCTTGAGACGTCATCAAGTATGTACATATACATATATTCTGGATCCCTATTGAAAGAAAAGTCGATATAGCCATGCCCGTCTGTTAAAATCAAGTTTTCTGAGTCAAAAAAAGCACACAAACCAAGTAGTGGTCAGAAATATTCCCATAACAATCGCTATTTAAACTAAGCAAGTTCGGTTCACTATAGACCGAGATATAACCAAAAACCTAGAATAACCAATTTTTAAGACAAAATCTATTGCATACATCCCTCCATATCTCAGTAAATATGGCTACTCTTACCACAAAACTTTTTACGACTTTTTTGAAGACAAGCACCTAATTTAGGAGAACAATTCTTTAAACTTAAAGTTTTTATAGTATAAATTTAAATGTAAAAAGTCTATCAGGAAAAAAGTAGGCATGGCATATTAAAAATAAAATAAAAATATTTATTTAGGGCTTATTTGAAAATTATTCCATAGAAATCTGTAAAGAATCTTCATAGTGAGAAAGATGATTGTTGCAAATTGCAGAAAAAAATGTATTCAGCCCTTATTTTGATTAATGGGGACAAAACAAAAAAAAACACATTTAAATTAATTTATTATGTCAAAAAAATAAAAGGCTTTAAATTAGTTAAAAATTTAATACCCAGCTGGCCACATCAGCGTTAAAAAGAATTAAGGACAGTTTAAGAAAGTCATTTAACAGCAAAACACCCACGTTATTGCTAGTCTGATAGCTGATCCACTGGAGGCCTTTTTTAAGATCCAAGCGCTGAGCCAAAGTTTCCTTTCCAGTCTTTAAACAATTTTTTCAATATTGGGAGAAAAAATGAAAAATATTTTAACTTATTTCTATTGTGTATTAAGGAAGAAGGTAGTAGAAAACTGAAAAAATATTCTAAATCAACGATGGTTTTGTGAACTGGGACACAGTTCAATGGATTTTGTGTGGGTGTGTTTGCAGCAGTGTGCCACTAAAGTGCTAAAATATATTGTGTGTTTTTGACTCCCACATATTTGTTTATTTGTATATATGTGTGTAGACACTTGCAGGAATGTCAACAGAGAGACTGTAGTGAAACAGTAACGCCGGTGTCTACAGTACCAACGGCTAAATATGTCCCAGCCAATGATTCCCTAAAATTATTCCTAAAATCATTTAACAAGTATGTGTTACTGAAAATCCACTACTAATCGAAGTACTATTGACTAAGTAGGTCGTTCTTCTCGGAGCGTATGTAGACAAAGCAACCACTGGTTTACTAGTAAGTTTTATTGACTCTTGTCCACAACTTTCCCCATTATATGTCAACAATGAAACGGATTTTTTTTTTAAATTTTGGGCTTTGTTGCAACAAAATAAAAAAAAACAATTTTTAATAGTCGGTTTTCTAATCAAAAACAAATAAAATAATACAGACACTTTATTGACAATATCACTTAAAAAGACGATAAATTGGTGATATTGAGATACTAGCCCCTAGGTTTCTTTTAGGGTATATAGAGCACTGTAGGCAAAGTGCGTCTCCAGGTGACGAACACTATTCGGCTTTCACATGTACACAATACGAGTAACGAATGCAGGGGGATACTACATTGCTTTTTTAAAAAGGGTGCTGAGGCAAAATCGTAGCTGATTTCGGAAATCCACTACACTCGGCTAGTATCGGAATTACTTAATTTTTAATAAAAATTTTCCATTTTCAACTATCACAATTTTAATAATAAACTTTAAGCCGAATAAATAGATATTATCATAAGTTTTAAAAAACTTCAAATAAATAACTATAAAATGAATAATAAATATATTATTCAAAATAATTTAAATTAAATAATGTTATAAAGAAAGGCAATATGCACTTTTCTCATTACATGGCATTTTTGCAATTTTTTCGTTTATTAGTTTATGGAAAGACCCCACGTTGGGTGAAGTTTGATCTTTTCGAATATACATATGTACACTTATACCCAAAACACATATGTACACTTATACCCAATACACAAAAACTTCTAAGGGTTATGCGGGCAAATTCGGACAGATCCAAATGGGACTGTAATGCATTATGTAAAAGCCCTTGACGTGTCAATTTAATAACCGTTAAGCCTTTATAAAATACATATGTAACTATAATTCAAACCAAATTTTACAATGTGGCCAAAAATTCTTTTAGAAATAGGAAATGAGACATTCTGAATTAAGATTATATAGCAAATCATGAAAAGTTTTCTTTTTAACGCTCACATTTGGCACCTTGTTAGAATTAGTTTTAAAAGCTTCCTAGCGGCTTTACTGAAAGTTAACATATAAAAGGACATAAATATAACAAGATTTTGAAAATTAAGTCCAAATAAGCCCCACTCCGAAAGTCACCTAAGCCTGCATACAAGGTGGGCCAAAAGAAATCACCCTATTTGAAGATGCTCTTATTTTTTCAAATGGCGGCCAATGTAAAGTATGTTTTCACATTTATCTTTTGTGTTTTGACGTGTCTACTTTTTGGCGTAACAATTCGTGTGTGGTGATGGCGCAGAGCGAATTCCGCCGCCGATTCCCCGGTCGTCCGGCACAGACTGCTCAAACACTGCGCCGTTTACCACCAACCTGGAAGAGCATGGGACCACACGAGACGCTGCCAAGAGTGACCGGCCATGGAGCGCCCGTTCTGCCGAGAATATCGCCACTGTTGGCGAGGATGTCGAGCTGTCGCCAGAAACATCGACCAGGTGCCGTGCCCCGAAATTAGCCGTAAGCAGGTCGTCTCTAAGGCGAATTTTGGTCAAAGACCCTCGCATGTTCCCGTACCAAGTCCAGTCCGTGCATCAGCTGCTGCCTGTCGACCACCAAACGCGTGTAACCTACGACCAAGCCATCCTCAGTATCGTGACCGAAGTGGATGTTTTTACGACTTAAATCGTAATGCATGGTGCGCTGCTCACGCTAGAGGAAACATCGGGCCGGTTTTTTCGAAGATGCCGCTGGTAAAATGACAACAGTGAATGGCACGCACTATAGGGCCATGTTATCTGTGTTTTTTTTCTGTCACAATTGAATGAAATAGGACTGGATGACATGTGGCTCCAACAGAGCGAAGAAACGGCTTACTGTGCGCGAGCCACAACCAATATTCTGAAGGCGGCGTTCCCGGGTCACCTCATCTCTCGTTTTGGCGATTCAAATTGGCCCGGAATATCACCCTATTTAACCGTTCCAGATATTTTTTGTGGGGCTTTTTAAATGTCGTGCATACGTAAACAAGCTCAAGGCCCTGGAAGCCCTCAAGGACAAGATTCGACAAGAGTGTGAGAATCTGTTGCCCGAAGTACTCTTCGAAGTGATGAAAAATGCCATAAATCGAGCCTTTATACCAATTAATTATGACGGCGCCCATTTGGCTGATATCATCTTTTCGACTTGAACAATAAAAATCTAGAGGTTCAAGTAAATATAATCAAAAAACAAAAACAAAATTTTTCATTTAGAAAACAATGAGAGCAAAAGAACGTCGGAAGACTTCTCTTGCCCCCCCCCCCCCCCCCTGTACAATTTCTGCTGATTTTAATACAATATGCTGAAGCCTCGGCCGATTATAAATTTTTTTACTCGTTTTAGATATACATCAGTATGGGTGGTGGGTGTGTAGCAAAAAACTTCTAAGCGATAAAGTTATAAATGTAGCGTTAAAGTAAAAAGTTTTTCGGTGACAAAACCATTTATTGTTACGGAACCTGATATTGGGTAACGACTAGAGCACTTTTCCCGACTAGCTTCTCTGGGTTTAAGTTCAGGTTGCTTAACCCTAGGCCGTACAAGTTCTACCGGCATGATAATATGTTGGGAACAAGGGTAAATTAGTAACAGATAAAGCCAAAAATGCCTTTTTCGAAAGGATAATTTTATTGTGTCAAAATCCTGGTCCCTTAACAAAATAAAACTTGACTATTCGAAAAATTGAATTCTTACTTTGATCACATAAATAGAAGGATACCTAGCAGTGATGCAAAATGTGGCATAATAGAGCCATTTGTGGCACTTTCGAACGTTTGATGGCCCTGTGGTATTTTCAAATCTATTTCGGTCTTTTCAGCTCAAAATATAACTACCTTTATTATCCAAATCACACTGTTAATAATTGGAGCATTATTGTATTTTCAAAAATTTCTTGCCGTGAAAAGGTTTTTTGGCCCTTTTAAATTGTTAATTTGGCAAAAAAAAAAAATTAACTAAAAATGCAACACTGACACCAAGTCAGAAAGTGTTTCCGAGTCGATCGGTATAATTAAAGGTATCTCAGACTTTTATTGTTTGGGGTAACAAAAATCTTGACAAGCTCATAGTACCTCTAGCACGTGTATAATATTGGTATAAAAACGCAAAAACTTGAAAAATGTAAGGATAAAAAGGACAGGACTAATATTTGGGAAATTTTTTTGTTAAGGGTGTTACTAAATATCAAAATCTAGTTACTTATTAAATAGACAAATAATTTTAAAGATGAGCCATTTATAGACAATTTATTATCTTCTACGTATAAAGGTACCACCTTTACATGGTAATACATATATTACGACATGTCAAAATATGTTGCGGAATAATATAAAATCTCATCATGTAAAGCATGATGTATTGAGTAAGAGAGAATACGGACTCAAAATTTGACCAATGTACGGTAAATATATATTTTCTAAATCGTTTTAGAAACTAACGTATTCTCATCACATCAGAAGCGTGAAAGATTGGCAGCACTTACAATATCTAATGAAGGTTTCTACATATTATGAAACAAACAATCAAAATCAACGCAAAAGTTTTTCATGTTATTTTTGTTAATATTGTAAAACTGAAACCATATGCCGTTACCACAAAAAAAACCGGAAAGAAACAGCTTTTGATTTTACCAACACCATCCGTTTAAACATATTCTTCAGCACGTAGAAAATTTCATAATATTTTGATTCTACAAAGTCTAAATACTTTGTATTACCATGTAGATCCAGCTTAAGTAGATTCGTTTTTGGTTAAAAAAAGGAAAAATAAATATTTTCTCTTTTGCTATGAACATAATTAACCTTAAAATTTAAAACCTATTTCACGTTTTTAATGCGTATTATAGTTTATAGCCACTCGCTTCTAACTAAAGCACATACTTAAGAAAATATTATACAAAATACATTTGACATAAAGCGTGTGCATAAGAGCAAATAAACACAAGTGTGCAAAAAATGCTAAAATTGTATTTCGTGCTAAAATATACATTTAATTAATGTTTTAATCTTTAAGGGAAGAAAAAATTTTAAACGATATGCAAATATTTGATTTGTAATACGTAATTGATAAATACATATTTGTATTGTTATCATATTTATAATAAACTATATATAAATTGTAAAGAATAAAAGTAGGAAAAAAAATATATAGAAATCAAAACACATCCAGTTTTATCTGACATTTTTCTAGAGATAATGTGACAGGTGACAACCAAATAATAATAATGATGTTTACATTAAACGTTTTCTTTCTTTTATCGTTGTTCTTTGGAAGATTTTTGAATAGAGAAGTGGTTGGAAAAACTAGCATAAGTACATGCGGCAGTTCTGACGTAAATTCGATAAGGGTTTGGTCATATTATATGAGAGTTTTTTGTTTTTTTTTTGCAAACATTGCTAAAAACTATTTATATCTCAGCAAAATTTTTACGAATGTGGGTAAAAGGCAGACTTTGTTATTTCAAGGTAATGAGTGCCTAGCCGTTGTAGCACATCACAGTGATGAGCAGGGCAACCAAAAATATTATTTTTTTCTTTGCATTAACCTAAAATATTGTTATTCATTCGTTTCAAAACTTTTGCAAAATTTTGGCATCGATTTATTAGCATATTTGGCATATTTTTCTTTTAAGAGCATATTTTTCTATAAAAGTCGCTTAAACACATTTTTTTAATTTTTTATGTTTATTTTGAAAAAAAAACCTTTAAAAAATCTTTCAAGTGTTCATTTACACCTTTTTATTTAATGGTTTATTTTTAAGCGAAAATTAGTATTTTAATCATTCCTTTCAAAACTTTCGCACAACTTTGGCATATATCTTTAAGGACATATTTTTGCATATGTTGCATATACATATGTAA
Source organism: Melanophora roralis (assembly GCA_963583895.1). Lineage (NCBI taxonomy): Eukaryota > Metazoa > Arthropoda > Insecta > Diptera > Rhinophoridae > Melanophora > Melanophora roralis. Next base: position 57,359,959 of record OY757191.1, read on the forward strand.
CAGGAAATTTTGACACATTTTTCTCTTAAGAGCATATCAGTTTTTAAAGTATTTTTTTAATGTTTTATATTTAATTTAAAAGAACCCAAACAAAGATCTTTTGAGTGTTCGTTGCTAGCTTTTGTTTTTATATTCAACTCAGGGTGCACTCAAGGCACATTCAACCAGGTAATATTAAGAACCCAGCTGATTAAAATCAATTTGACATTTATACGAAATAAAAATTAATTTTGTATGGAATTTTTAATTTTTCTGACATTCTACCGTTCAAACACAAAAGGGAAATGCAAAGGGCGAATTTTTTGAATTCGCCTTGAGTTTACCTTGTTGAATGTGCCTTGGGTGCACTAAACAAGGTAACAGCAAGACGAATTCAAAAAATTCGCCCTCTGCATTTCCTTTTTGTGTTTGAATGGTGGAATGTCAGAAAAATTTTAAATTTCATATAAAATAAAATTTTTATAATGTAAAACTGTCAAATTGATTTGAATCAGCTGGGTTCTTAACATTACCTGGTTGAGCGTGCCCTGATTCAATTATTTATTTTGAAGCGGAACCCATTCTGGACAAAAAATCGATGCCCGACTAGTTTGAACATCATTTTGGTTTCCCCAATTTTTTTATTTTGTACCGGAACTTTTTTAATGATGCGTTTTTGGACTCTTTGGTCTAGTCATTTATCATTTTTATGTTTAAGCATATATTTTTAATTTTTTTACGCACATTTTTAAATTTTAACCGCCTATTTTAGTATGCATACGGAAGTCCACTTAGCAATGTTCATTATTCTATCTGTTGAACTTATTTTTTTTGAGCCACGTCAGGTATCGTATTATCAAAAATGTTCATGAGGCAATTTAGAATAGGAATGAGGCTTTTTAGAATAAAGAAATAGGGAATCTAGGGACCGAAAAATAAACAAAATTCATGCATATATACAAGATGAGCCAAAAGAAGCCATCCGATGTTGTTTGGCTCTCATTTCTCTCTAAACGAAAAACTTTGATTCTGTTTTTATGTTTATTTGAACCTTTAGAATTCTATTGGTTAAGTCTAGAAGATAATATCAGCCAAATGGCCGCCGTTACAATTGATTGCTATACGGGCTCGTTTTATGGAATTTTTTATCACTTCGGCGAGAACTTCGGGCGACAGATTCTCGCACTCGTGTCGGATGTTGTCCTTGAGGGCTTCCAGGGTCTCAGAGTTGTTCACGGGACTTCAAAAAACCTCACAAAAAGTCTGAAACAGTTAAATCTGGCCATTTTGCTCACTTAGTGTGTGTTATGTTGATCCGTCCTGTTGGAACCACATGTCCTCCAGCTCTAATTCGTTCAATTGTGGCAGAAAAAACTTGGCTAACATGGCCCTATAGCGCGCATTTTCCATTGTTGTCGATTAACCAGCGCGTCGTCGAAAAAAAATGACTCTTCCACAGTGAACAGCGGAACATGCAGTCACTTTGAGCGGGTGTAATGGCTCCTTGTGCATCACCTGTGGATTTTCGGAGCCACAGAAGCGATAGTTTTGCTTGTTCATGTACCCGCTAAGGGGGAAATCAGCCTCATCGATCATTATGATTTTGGGCGAAAAAATCCCCCTCGGCCTCGAGAGTGAGGATGGCTTGGCCGTAGGCTACACGCGTCTGGCGATCGACAGGTAGCAGCTGATGGCCGGAATAGACTCTGTTCCGCATTCGTGAAGATTGTATCGCTTCATAATTTGTTCAATTGTATTCCACATCTGTCTAGTTCACAAATGTTAAAACAGATTTGACATTGGCCGCCATTTACAAAAATAAGACCATCTTTCAATAGGGTGATTTCTTTTCGCTCACCTTGTACCTAAATATAGGTATTTTAGAAAAAATTGACACTGTTACCACAAAACTTGGGATGAAGACTTTAAAGGTGGTAAGCTAATTTGGAATACTTTTTTGATTGAACTAAACGGGTTGGTAGCCCCATTTCAACTGCATTATTAAGCTTTGCGATACGCTTTATCTCGAAAGCTATTATAACTACACACTCCAAACTTATTGCAAGGAGGTACGGTTTTTTACATATAGAAAAAAAATTGCTAAACAGGAGCAAGCGGAATAGTCGCCCTCACACAAACGGGGGAGAAAGAGGACAGTTTAAGGAAAAATTAAAAGCGCTGAGTCTAGAAAACAAATACAGCTATCTAATTGAGACCTGCTCCGACGTTATTCTATTGCATGTAACTGGCTTCCCTGTTAGCGGTTGGCTGTACGTTAGCAAAACTTTTACGATTAAACCGTTTTGTTTTTGTAATTAGAAAACACGCGCTATTTGTTTTTGTATCACAGTTTAATTATTTATTTATAGAGCTTCATATGAGTTTGTTGTTTTGCAAATTAATTTAAACTAATTTTCCTTATTTTAAGATTAATTAAGTATATAAAGCTGCTTAGTAAAAGAGCGGTATATTCGGCAGTGCCGAATCTCATATACTTTTCACATTGGTCTTTTTGTATACCCAACCGTCTGATCTAGCCAAGCTATTTGCGAACCGAAGATATTAAAATAAATTAGCTTTGTGCCGGGTTTGCAATCGTTTCTATGGGCGATGCTACTTCCAGGCTCCTATAAAGACATTTTTCTTTTAAATAAAACAAAATAAAATAAATATCTTGTAAAAGGTTTAAGGGCGATAGATTTAACAGTTTCCAAGATTTTTTCCATCAAATGTTTGAACAAAATTGTTTTTTTAAATGGGGGCTTCTGTTTCCCTAAATTTTTTTCCAAGATGTAGGCATTTTTGCACAATTACTTTTGTAGGAAATATAAAGCATAAGACAGTTCATTTTTATGGTTTTGCTATTTTACAACAAGCATTTCAAACCCTGGTTTTTAATTGCATGACCTGGAATAAAATATTTTATTTTAAATTTTTAATATTTTTTTAATAATTTTTTTTATGCGATTTTGTAAAATATTTTAACAAAAATATGAATTAATGTGGTTTTGTATGATTTTAGAACAAATAAATATATTTCATATGAAACTAGAGATTCACTTTGGAGAGTCTTTTCAAAACGCATCTATAGCTATAATAAGACCGAATTGTTATACATATGTACATAAGTAGCGACAATTTTAAATTCTTTCTAAACAATAAACACTTGTTATTTACTTTTAATAAATCTTTAAATTTTCAACTTTTACTTAAATAATCTTTAAGACAAATACGAATTTACGGAAATTATTTTATTTCTAGTATAAAAGTAATTATTCTGACAGCTAGATAAACAATTAGGAGTATAATTTTATTAGGCAAGATTGTAAAAGTCAGCTTAGGGAAATTTTATAGTTCTGTTATCTTTATTTGATCTTGTCAAATCATCTTAATATACTTTGACTCACATACATTCGTACGTATTGTGGAAGATGCAAAAAGGCAGCTAAAGTTGTCATCATATGACGTTTACGTAGTTAAACTTATTATAAACATTTTTAGAACAAACAAATACTTTATAACAAAAAGTTGATAGAATTATGATTTTGGGGTCAAAAATATCCTTTACTGTTTGAAGTAGTAAACATCATATAGCGCAGTTAAGACCACAAGATCTTAAACAGGTAAGAGCGCTTTATTCGGTTGTATCCAATCGTTCATATCAACTGATTTTATTAAGTTGTTTTAAATTTTAAAAAATTAAAAATTTTTTATTAAATTACCTTATGGAGGGTTTGAAGTCGATAGCTATTTTAGTTTTTGAAAAAGAAAACTTTACAAAATTTTACCGTTTTTATGGATATTGCTGCTCTCCGTGTAAATTATCTTTAAAAATAAAGAAATCATAATATAACTACCTTGTAGAAGGCTTAGGGTCGATAGCGCTAACGGGTTTTTTCGCATCAAAGACCGTTCTCCCTGCTTTTATCTTACTTATTTTTGAAAAATGTTGGTATTGTTAAGCTTTTAGTTTGTAGTAAAGTCACTAGCTGTCACAGCTTCTGAAAGATAGCATTTTAAAAATGTCATAAAATGGTTCCTTTGTATGAGCTAAGGCGCCGGCTGATTAGGGTACCTACAAGACAGCCCTTACAAAGTACAACAAAAAGATTTCGAGATAATTGTGAAAGGAAATCTGTTCTTCCCGTAGCTGCACAGTTGTTGAAAGCATTGGCTTAGAACGATTCCAATGGCCTCCGTACTGTAAGGACACCTGACACCATGTTAGAAGACAGGCAAGAATTCGACATCTTATAAGGAAGTCAGGTCTGTCTTTTTCCCTAGGGTCCGCAGTGAAATCAAATCGGTTATAATACCAAAGGAAGAAAGCCAGTCCGAACAATATCCTGGGTCAAAGAGTCCAACCAGCCTCAGTTTCTCGTTCTCTTTGAAAACTATTAAGGATGTATTAGAAAACTATCTTGGAAGAACTATTTGATTAAGAGTCTGATACACGAACTGCAATTCGCGTATCGACAGGGCAAGCCTAGGGAGACTACCATTCATTACCTGGTTGCATGAATCTAGAAGACTTAGGGGCTGAGCGAATTGCCCTCTGTGCCTTTATCGATGTAAAGGCTGCATTTGATAATATATTTTATGAGGCGATTGAATTCGCCAAGAAACAAATAGGTATTGGATCACTCGTAATCAACTGGGGAGTAAGGATGCTAGCTTTCAGAGTAGAGCCACTCGAGGATGCCAACAGGGAAGCGTTTAATTATCTCTGCTGGGGAATCTCATGATTGATGAGCTACTGGAGAAGCTGAACGGTTTAAGGCATTTTGGGTACCGCGAATTATATAGTCATTTCGGTCATGGACAATATGACAGTACCATCTCCAACCTCATGCAAAAGGCCTTGGATATTACTTTTGGGTCAGGCGCGGAACAGGATTTAAACATTAACCCGATGAAGACCATCTTGGTGCCATTTAAGAGAAGAAGGATTTCTAACTGAGAAAGCCCACATTGAAAGTATTCACTACCTAGGGTTTACTCTGGAAAAGGAACTCTCATGGAATGATCACTTACGGAACGTGGCAGATACCCTTGCTTATTTTAAATAGCGTTTTACTTAGGAAAACTTCTCATAGTTTCACACAAAAGATGTGGTCCGTCGGATTTGACTTGGCCCCGAAACTGAGCGGACATATGGGCATAGCTAAATCGACTTTTCTATCTACTAATAAGGTTCTAGAATACATACACACAAGAAATAAACCAAGCAATTTTTACTTAAATTTAGCCGTAGTGGTATCAGAAGTACTGTGAGTACGGATTTTCTTAAGTAACGTTCGGATTATCTTAAATCAAGTACGATTTATTTTTCAGGTGGGCTAAAAGATATCACCTTATTGGAAAATGCTCTTCTTTTGCAAATGGCGGTCAATGTCAAATCCGATTTAACATTTGTGAACAAGACATATGTAGAATACAAGTGTACAAGCCATGGAGGGATACGCTTTCCAAGGACGCGGAATAATCGTGTCTTTTTTTGCGTAACAACTCGTATGTTGTGTTGGCGCAGCGAGAATTCCGTCGCTGATTCCCCGGTCGTAGGGCACCGACTGCGCAAACACTGCGCCGTTTGGCCACCAACCTTGAAGAGTATGGGATCGCACGAAACGCTGCCAAGAGTGGCCCCAAAGCGCTCGTTCTGCCAAGAATATCGCCGCTGTTGGCGAGGATGTCGAACATCCACCAGACGCCGTTCCTCGCAATTAGCCGGTCGTCTCTGAGGCGAATTGTGGTCAAAGGCCTGCGCATATTCACGTAAAAAGTCCAGTCTGTGCAGCAACTGCCGCTGTCGACCGGCAAACGCGTGTAACCTACGCCCAAGCCATCCTCAATCTCGAGACCGAAGGGGATGATTTTTCGACCAAAATCATAATGAAGCTCATTTCCACCTCAGTGATGCACGAGGAGCCATTACATCTGCTCAACATTTTATGGAGCGCTGTTCCCTCTGGAGAAGTTATCGGGCCTTTTTTTTCGAGGACGCCGCTGGTCAAACGACAATAGTCGTGCATGCTATAGGACTATGTTAGCCAAATTTTTCTGCCACAATTGAACGAAGTAGGACTAGAGGACAAGATCGCCCGTCTTAAACCTTTCAGACTGTTTTTGTGGGGCTTTTGACGTGTCGTGCTTACGTTAAACCTGCCCGTATAGCAATTAATCGTGACGGCAGCCATTTGGCCGATATCATCTTCTCGACTTGACCGGTAGAATTGTAAAGGTTCGGATAAACATAATCAAGAAACAGAATCAAAGTTTTTCATTAAAAAAAATGAGAGCAAAACAACGTCTGATGACCTCTTTTGGCCCACCTTGTAGTATAAATTTCTTACTTTTAGCCACATGTCAGGCAAAAAAGCACTGAGTTAAGTTCGAAATTACAAAGGAAATTACAAATTGATATGTACATGTATCACTGTCGAAAAGATATAAACATATTTGGTAAAGTTCATGTTAATAAGGTGTGAAATCAAGCCTGTGGTAAAAGTATATGTAGACGGAATATATAAAAAATTCTATTTAGAACCTGGAGAAATAATGTTCTCAAAATGTGCATAATTTTTTTGAGATAAAGAAATAATCCAGGCATTTGTGGTCAAAAATGTTTATTCCAGGGACCTTTAATTTTATTACGGATGAGCGAAGGAATAAAGGTTTTGATAATAAAGGTTTTGCTGCTCCGCTTGATTTACAGAAATTAAGTTAAACCAAAATTTAAACATTTGTCAATCTTAAAATTAAATTAATCAAAAACAAATTCGATACCATTTGAATTTGATAATACTAACGTTTATTAAACGTGATCAAAAGTCGACAATTTGCTATTTTTATGCCTCTCCAAAGTTAAGCGTTCAGAGAACTGTTATCTCCGGCTTTGTTTAAAAAATTTTTTTTTTATTAAAGTGTTCTATAATTTGTTTTTAAAAATAAAAAAAGCTTTCTCACAAATTTAAAAAACAAAAGGTTATCAACTCTTAATACAGCTGTCGATTCATTTTTACTTTTTATCAATAAAATTATACTTTGTTTTATAAAGTGTGTAAATGAGAGCAGTGCTCTTAGATGATATTAAGAGAAATTACTTGCTTTAAAGAGTATGTTTTCCTAAAAGCCAGTTGAAAATCGATAGCTATAACAGTTTCCAAAATATAGGGCACTAATGATTTTTTATTTAGGATCCATAAAAATTGCTCCATAAAAATTGTTCCCCGAATTAATTATTCGTCTTTAAAATGTCAGAGGAAAGTTTTGTTGTAACAGTGGTCATTGTTGCTAAAATATGTTTGTAGGGACATACAGGCATTGGTTAAAAAAAAAATTTGTTAATTTAGGGGTTTCCTAATCTCGATTTGTAGAAATCGCAGTGGTCGAGTGAACATCCTGCGTTCGCTATGAAGACATTTTTTAAGAGAAATGATTCTTACGTAATTGCTAGTCGGCAATTTTGTTCAAATTTCGGTGTTCGACGGATACGTGATAGACGGCCAGGAACCAGACGATCTTCAAGGGCTCCCGAAAACATTGAATTTGTTGAAAACGGTTTACGTTAAAATCCGCGTTTTTAATATGGAAAAGATCTGCCTCACTGGGACTTTCAAGAGCGATTTTTCATGATATTTTCAAAAAGGATCGGAAGTTCTATCCTTATAAAATTTAAATCTTTCACGAACTGAAAGAAAGTGGTTTCGATTAATGCAAAAATTTTGTTTAAACAATGTTGGAGAGTTTTCGCACTGCGAAATCCCATATTTTGGAGCGACGAGGCTCATTTTCACTTAAACGGCCACGCCAGCAAGCAAAACTCTCGTTACTACTCTCCAAGAACCCGCAACTCTCTATGGAACATCAAAACCATTGCATTACCCCAGGGTAACTGTTTGGTGTGCCTTATCCACGCATGAAATAATTGGACAAATTTTTTCAATTTCAATCTTTCAATTTCAATTTTTTTTTTCGAGGCCAGGCGTTATATGTCAACGGTGAAAATTATCGACGCATGATTATGCAATTCTTTTTGTCAAACTTGCGAGCTCATCCATCGTGTTCTTTACACACGTGGTTTCAACAGGATGGGGCTACTGCATACACAGCCAAAGCTTAGATAAATTTACTGCGGGAAAACTTTCCCCAAAAACTGATTATTCGCTTTAGGTACATTCCGTGGCCTTCGAGGTCATCCGATCCAGCTCCCATGGATTTTTTATGACCCTACCTGAAAGAAAGGGTTTATAATGACAAGCCCCAATCTCTTGCGGCTTTAAAGGAAAATTTTCGTCGAGAAATCAGCTCAATTAAATCAAGCTTACTGCAGCGTGTGGCGCAAAACACAAGGCTCCATTTTAAACAGTATGTTAAACTTAACAGAAGATATCTGGATAACATCGTCTTTAAAAAATAAATTCGCATTTCCATTCTTTCGTTCAATCCCCTCTTAATAAAATTTTATGTCAATTATTACGTTTTTTATTTAAGCTTTAAGACACTCTGTATTTGCAATGTTTTTGTGGCAGGTAAATTTGAAAGGGGAGCTGTAGGCTCCTTGCAAATGCATAAATTTTATTAAATTTTCGAAACGCTATCTCTTGAATACGACGTGGTAAAATATTAAGTAAATCTACTAAAAATTACTTGAGTTTTGAAAAATAAATATTTTTTGTTATTTTCACTTATACATCTGAATATATATATATGTAAATAAACACATACTAATGTATGCGTAAGATTTATTAGTTTTTAATGTAAATATTTTGTGTTTGTTTTAATTTATTTATTATTTAAATTTATTTACATTTTTCCTTTATTTTTTTTAAATAATTCATATCGTGCTGCGTTGATGCTGCACAAGTTTCAATCGTTTTAGCTACTGTCATACTTGTCAAATATTTGCGGCAAAAAAGTTTAAGAGTAACAAACATGATCAAATTAATTTTTCAAAAAATTTTTAAATTTTCTTTACAACTAAAATAAAAATTATTCTAAAATGCGCTACAGAAAAAAGTTTTTTTTGTTTCAAGTTTAAATAATGTGACTAAAAATTAAGATTTGAATTTTGCTTGATTAGGTCGTCAGTTAGTTTTTAACTTTTACAAGTTTCCACTTAATGGTTTACTTAGAAGAAATATACCTTTGTATTAACCCACTACTTCGTAAGCGCTAGTTTTAAATGTAGAGCAAAGTATTGATTGCATAAAAAAGTAATATTTGTGTGATTTTTATACAAACTTAATTCAAAATGTCCAATTTTCAATATATGTATGTAAAGTGCACGAATATATGATAAGAAATACTTTTTTGTCTTAATTTTATTTATCTAGAATTAAAATATGAAAACAATTTGAAAAAATACTTCAAATGTATAAACTTACTTTTTTGTTTTTTTAGTTGACTTTTGGCCTTAATCGGGGTAAGTTGTCGAATGCAATTTGAATTCTTTTCTATCTTTATTGGTGTAAAAGTTACAAAAAGAGTCAAATATAAAATTTTTACCACTTTTTCTACCCTTTAGGGTCCAGAGTTTCAAAAAGAGTTTTCGTATATTGTTGTCTTTTCATAAGTTACAAAAAGTACAAAAAAAGTCAATAAATATTTTTTTCTCCTTTTTTCTACAACAATGGTCCAGAGTTTAAAAAAAGTACTTTAAACATATTCATATATAAGCCGGCGAGCGCAATTTAATAATTTTTCTATCTCGATTGGTTTAGCAGTTACAAAAAAAAAAAATAAAAAATGCCATAATATAAATTTTAACTTTTTTCTAATCCAATTTTAATAATGTACCCGTTACATATATATTTGTTCTCGTGCCCTGTCCAAAGGTATTAAAATTATGTTTCAGCCCTTATTGGTTTAAAAGTTACAAAGATACCAAAATATAATTTTATCCTGTTTTTCATCTTTAAGGGCCCAGGATTTTAAAAAAGATACCCTTTACTTTGCACTTTCGTAACCGCAAATCTTGTTTTATTTTTATCCGTTTTTTTATTTAGAAATTTTTCTAATTTTTAAATAGGGGTCTTAGGGTGATTAAGGCAACTGAAGGGGGCTTTACCCTAATTTTAATCAAATTTTGTATTGACTTTTACTCTAATTTTAAAAATTTGTATGGCAACCCTCTTAGGGCGTGGAGATAGGGGGTAAATATATTCTAAGAGAACGTTTGGGTTATATTTTATTCCTCCAGGGGCAACTCCGGAGAAGTTGTAGCGGGTTTTAAATTTTTTTTAAAATTTTGTTGGCAACCGTCTTAAGGCGTGAAGACAGTGGGCAAGTATACTCACGGGTCTGTCATGCATTTTATTCCTCTAGGGGCGACCCCGGAGAAGTTGGAGAGGTTTTTATCATATTTTTTAAAATTTTGTATGGCAACTATGTAAGGGACTGGAGATAGGGGCCAAGTATGTTCCAGGAATATGTCTGTCATATATTTTATTTCCCTAAGGCCGACCCTGTAGAATGTGCGGGCATTTTTAAATCATTTTTGTAAATTTTGAATGGCAACCCCTTTAGGTGATGGAAATAGGGGGTAAGTATACTCTAGGAGTACCTTTGGGAGGAAATCTAATGGGAGTCTCTGATACATTTTATTCCTCTAGAGGCGATTTCCGAGAAAATTTTACCTTATTTTTTTTTTAAATTTTGTATGGCAACCCTGTTAAAGGGGGGAGATAGGGTGTAAGTATGTTGCACAAAAATTTTTGCAAGAAAAAATTAATGAGAGTCCGTCTAACATTGCACTCGTGTAGGGGCAACTTAGGGTAAGTTTTTTATTACACCCATATATGTGTATGTACTTTTCTTTGTTTCTTTTTGGAATAAAAAGTAGGAGGTAGTCTTGGTTTTTGGCCTTTAATACCGATTTTTTCGCAGATATTTCTGACAGTTTGATACCACTTACAGGTCTATGGGACAACGGGGGTCTTCGGAGAGTTGATTTCGACCATTATACGGACAGGCAGACATGGCTAAATCGGCTTCCCTATCTTTATGGATCTCGAATTTATATACTTTATTGGGTCGCAAATTGATAATAAAGAAATTAGAAACGGAATGAAAAACTTATGTTTACCCTTATCACTAATGTGAAGGGTATAATAATACTTATCTCATTGCTATTTACGTATATGTACATATGGTAATGCTATTTGACTCAATAATAAAGGATATACGATATTTATGAGTTCAAAAATAAATTTCATTTTCTGGTTATATTATACCCTGAGTTCAAATCCAACATTACATTAAATATTTATACGTTGGGTTACAAAAGATAATAGAGGTGAGAATAGCCTTTCTTTATCAGCAATTGGATACCTCCTGTTTCAATTATGCGTATAAGTTATTGCATATTTATATATTTAAACACGTATTTAGAAGCACAATTTTTTAACATTTTCTAGCATGCAACAATGGGTTAAGATAGTTTTGTACTTCTCTTGATGATGATTACAATAACAACTATTATTGTAAATGAATAAACACAATTGCATTGAAATTTCTTAAAGTTGTTTTATAAGAAAATAATCAAAAAATAATCTAAAACATTAGAAATTACAATTGGAACCAGTTGACGAATAATGCAAAACATTTTAGGTTACTAATTTCTGCATTACAAATTGTACTGCAATTGATATTTTAATAAATAACCAGTAATATAAGTAGTGGTTTTAAAACTCAAAGAAACAAAATATGATTGTAACTTAGTCTCGAATGGGTAATGCAGTTGGCAACTGCTTCATCGAAAGTACTTAATCTTCTATTTGATTACATTTTTAATGTAGTGATTTAAAATATGTAAAAAACCGTATTTAGTGAAACGTTGATGAAAGCTCCTAGTTGTAACTTCTGGTGAAATACCTTTTGAAAACTTTTAAATATATATTAATGTTGTTTTTATAAAATTTTATTTGTTTGTTTAAAATAAAAAAATAAATAACTCGAATGTGTAAATCTTTTTTTTTTTCAATAAAACTGCATGCGTTCGGTTTGAATTAGGGTTCGGTCGAACAATAAGATTTTTACCGTTGTTCATGGTCGGGTTCGTTTCGGCTAAAAAATAAGCGTTTGTTCGGATTTTTAATTCCGCTTGTAAATCAAACAATATAAATTTTACATAACTCAAAAAAAGTGAATTATTTGGATTAATACTCAGTATTACATGTATTCGAATTGACTACGAAACCTTTCACCTTATAAATTGTGTTGATTTTAGCCCTATAGGCTCTATGGGCTCTTGACTCCGAGAAAAGCGCAATTAAAGTTTTTTATATGAAAATCCTTAAAATATCGATTTTTGGCCAAAACTGGTAGTGATCACAGATTTAAGCCCTTTTGGCTCTAAAGGCTCTAGATTCCGAGAGAAACGCATTTAAAGTTTTATATATAAAAATCCTCAAAAAATCGACTTTTCGGCCAAAATTGGTAGTGATCAAAAATTTTAGCCCTTTTGGCTCTAGAGGCTCTAGATTCTGAGAAAAACGCATTTAAAGTTTTTTATATGAAAATCCTTAAAAAATCGACTTTTTGGTCAAAATTGGTAGTGATCACAGATTTAAGCCCTTTTGGCTCTAGAGGCTCTAGATTCCGAGAAAAACGCATTTAAAGTTTTTTATATGAAAATCCTCCAAAAATCGACTTTTTGGTTAAAATTGGTAGTGATCACAGATTTAAGCCCTTTTGGCTCTAGAGGCTCTAGATTCCGAGAAAAACGCATTTAAAGTTTTTTTATATGAAAATCCTTAAAAAATCGACTTTTTGGTCAAAATTGGTAGTGATCACAGATTTTAGCCCTTTTGGCTCTAGAGGCTCTAGATTCCGAGAAAAACGCATTTAAAGTTTTTTTATATGAAAATCCTTAAAAAATCGACTTTTTGGTCAAAATTGGTAGTGATCACAGATTTTAGCCCTTTTGGCTCTAGAGGCTCTAGATTCCGAGAGAAACGCATTTAAAGTTTTTTATATGAAAATCCTTAAAAAATCGACTTTTTGGTCAAAATTGGTAGTGATCACAGATTTTAGCCCCTTTGGCTCTAGAGGCTCTAGATTCCGAGAAAAACGCATTTAAAGTTTTTTATATGAAAATCCTCCAAAAATCGACTTTTTGGTTAAAATTGGTAGTGATCACAGATTTAAGCCCTTTTGGCTCTAGAGGCTCTAGATTCCGAGAAAAACGCATTTAAAATTTTTTATATGAAAATCCTTAAAAAATCGACTTTTTGGTCAAAATTAGTAGTGATCACAGATTTTAGCCCTTTTGGCTCTAGAGGCTCTAGATTCCGAGAAAAACGCATTTAAAGTTTTTTATATGAAAATCCTCCAAAAATCGATTTTTGACCCAAATTGGTAGTGATCACAGATTTTAGCCCTTTTGGCTCTAAAGGCTCTAGATTCCGAGAAAAACGAATTTAAAGTTTTTTATATGAAAATCCTTAAAAAATCGACTTTTTGGTCAAAATTGGTAGTGATCACAGATTTTAGCCCCTTTGGCTCTAGAGGCTCTAGATTCCGAGAAAAACGCATTTAAAGTTTTTTATATGAAAATCCTCCAAAAATCGACTTTTTGGTTAAAATTGGTAGTGATCACAGATTTAAGCCCTCTTAGCTCTAGATTCCGAGAAAAACGCATTTAAAGTTTTTTATATGAAAATCCTTAAAAAATCGACTTTTTGGTCAAAATTGGTAGTGATCACAGATTTAAACCCTTTTAGCTCTAGAGGCTCTAGATTCCGAGAAAAACGCATTTAAAGTTTTTTTATATGAAAATCCTTAAAAAATCGACTTTTTGGTCAAAATTGGTAGTGATCACAGATTTTAGCCCTTTTGGCTCTAGAGGCTCTAGATTCCGAGAAAAACGCATTTAAAGTTTTTTTATATGAAAATCCTTAAAAAATCGACTTTTTGGTCAAAATTGGTAGTGATCACAGATTTTAGCCCTTTTGGCTCTAGAGGCTCTAGATTCCGAGAGAAACGCATTTAAAGTTTTTTATATGAAAATCCTTAAAAAATCGACTTTTTGGTCAAAATTGGTAGTGATCACAGATTTTAGCCCCTTTGGCTCTAGAGGCTCTAGATTCCGAGAAAAACGCATTTAAAGTTTTTTATATGAAAATCCTCCAAAAATCGACTTTTTGGTTAAAATTGGTAGTGATCACAGATTTTAGCCCTTTTGGCTCTAGAGGCTCTAGATTCCGAGAGAAACGCATTTAAAGTTTTTTATATGAAAATCCTTAAAAAATCGACTTTTTGGTCAAAATTAGTAGTGATCACAGATTTTAGCCCTTTTGGCTCTAGAGGCTCTAGATTCCGAGAAAAACGCATTTAAAGTTTTTTATATGAAAATCCTCCAAAAATCGATTTTTGACCCAAATTGGTAGTGATCACAGATTTTAGCCCTTTTGGCTCTAAAGGCTCTAGATTCCGAGAAAAACGAATTTAAAGTTTTTTATATGAAAATCCTTAAAAAATCGACTTTTTGGTCAAAATTGGTAGTGATCACAGATTTTAGCCCCTTTGGCTCTAGAGGCTCTAGATTCCGAGAAAAACGCATTTAAAGTTTTTTATATGAAAATCCTCCAAAAATCGACTTTTTGGTTAAAATTGGTAGTGATCACAGATTTAAGCCCTCTTAGCTCTAGATTCCGAGAAAAACGCATTTAAAGTTTTTTATATGAAAATCCTTAAAAAATCGACTTTTTGGTCAAAATTGGTAGTGATCACAGATTTAAACCCTTTTAGCTCTAGAGGCTCTAGATTCCGAGAAAAACGCATTTAAAGTTTTTTATATGGAAATCCTTAAAAAATCGACTTTTTGGTCAAAATTGGTAGTGATCACAGATTTTAGCCCCTTTGGCTCTAGAGGCTCTAGATTCCGAGAAAAACGCATTTAAAGTTTTTTATATGAAAATCCTCCAAAAATCGACTTTTTGGTTAAAATTGGTAGTGATCACAGATTTAAGCCCTTTTGGCTCTAGAGGCTCTAGATTCCGAGAAAAACGCATTTAAAGTTTTTTATATGAAAATCCTTAAAAAATCGACTTTTTCGTCAAAATTGGTAGTGATCACAGATTTTAGCCCCTTTGGCTCTAGAGGCTCTAGATTCCGAGAAAAACGCATTTAAAGTTTTTTATATGAAAATCCTCCAAAAATCGACTTTTTGGTTAAAATTGGTAGTGATCACAGATTTAAGCCCTTTTGGCTCTAGAGGCTCTAGATTCCGAGAAAAACGCATTTAAAGTTTTTTATATGAAAATCCTTAAAAAATCGACTTTTTGGTCAAAATTGGTAGTGATCACAGATTTAAGCCCTTTTGGCTCTAGAGGCTCTAGATTCCGAGAAAAACGCATTTAAAGTTTTTTATATGAAAATCCTTAAAAAATCGACTTTTTGGTCAAAATTGGTAGTGATCACAGATTTTAGCCCTTTTGGCTCTAGAGGCTCTAGATTCCGAGAAAAACGCATTTAAAGTTTTTTATATGAAAATCCTTAAAAAATCGACTTTTTGGTCAAAATTGGTAGTGATCACAGATTTTAGCCCCTTTGGCTCTTGAGGCTCTAGATTCCGAGAAAAACGCATTTAAAGTTTTTTATATGAAAATCCTCCAAAAATCGACTTTTTGGTTAAAATTGGTAGTGATCACAGATTTAAGCCCTTTTGGCTCTAGAGGCTCTAGATTCCGAGAAAAACGCATTTAAAGTTTTTTATATGAAAATCCTTAAAAAATCGACTTTTTGGTCAAAATTGGAAGTGATCACAGATTTTAGCCCTTTTGGCTCTAGAGGCTCTAGATTCCGAGAAAAACGCATTTAAAGTTTTTTATATGAAAATCCTCCAAAAATCGACTTTTTGGTTAAAATTGGTAGTGATCACAGATTTAAGCCCTTTTGGCTCTAGAGGCTCTAGATTCCGAGAAAAACGCATTTAAAGTTTTTTATATGAAAATCCTTAAAAAATCGACTTTTTGGTCAAAATTGGTAGTGATCACAGATTTTATCCCCTTTGGCTCTAGAGGCTTTAGATTCCGAGAAAAACGCATTTAAAGTTTTTTATATGAAAATCCTCCAAAAATCGACTTTTTGGTTAAAATTGGTAGTGATCACAGATTTAAGCCCTTTTAGCTCTAGAGGCTCTAGATTCCGAGAAAAACGCATTTAAAGTTTTTTATATGAAAATCCTTAAAAAATCGACTTTTTGGTCAAAATTGGTAGTGATCACAGATTTAAGCCCTTTTGGCTCTAGAGGCTCTAGATTCCGAGAAAAACGCATTTAAAGTTTTTTATATGAAAATCCTTAAAAAATCGAATTTTTGGTCAAAATTGGTAGTGATCACAGATTTTAGCCCCTTTGGCTCTAGAGGCTCTAGATTCCGAGAAAAACGCATTTAAAGTTTTTTATATGAAAATCCTCCAAAAATCGACTTTTTGGTTAAAATTGGTAGTGATCACAGATTTAAGCCCTTTTGGCTCTAGAGGCTCTAGATTCCGAGAAAAACGCATTTAAAGTTTTTTATATGAAAATCCTTAAAAAATCGACTTTTTGGTCAAAATTGGTAGTGATCACAGATTTTAGCCCCTTTGGCTCTAGAGGCTCTAGATTCCAAAAAAAAACGCATTTAAAGTTTTTTATATGAAAATCCTCCAAAAATCGACTTTTTGGTTAAAATTGGTAGTGATCACAGATTTAAGCCCTTTTGGCTCTAGAGGCTCTAGATTCCGAGAAAAACGCATTTAAAGTTTTTTATATGAAAATCCTTAAAAAATCGACTTTTTGGTCAAAATTGGTAGTGATCACAGATTTTAGCCCTTTTGGCTCTAGAGGCTCTAGATTCCGAGAAAAACGCATTTAAAGTTTTTTATATGAAAATCCTTGAAAAATCGACTTTTTGGTCAAAATTGGTAGTGATCACAGATTTGAGCCCCTTTGGCTCTAGAGGCTCTAGATTCCGAGAAAAACGCATTTAAAGTTTTTTATATGAAAATCCTTAAAAAATCGACTTTTTGGTCAAAATTGGTAGTGATCACAGATTTTAGCCCTTTTGGCTCTAGAGGCTCTAGATTCCGAGAAAAACGCATTTAAAGTTTTTTATATGAAAATCCTTAAAAAATCGACTTTTTGGTCAAAATTGGTAGTGATCACAGATTTAAGCCCTTTTAGCTCTAGAGGCTCTAGATTCCGAGAAAAACGCACAGATCACAGATCACAGATTTTAGCCCTTTTGGCTCTAGAGACTCTAGATTCCGAGAAAAACGCATTTAAAATTTTTTATATGAAAATCCTTAAAAAATCGACTTTTTGGTCAAAATTGGTAGTGATCACAGATTTTAGCCCTTTTGGCTCTAGATTCCGAGAAAAACGCATTTAAAGTTTTTTATATGAAAATCCTCCAAAAATCGATTTTTGACCCAAATTGGTAGTGATCACAGATTTTAGCCCTTTTGGCTCTAAAGGCTCTAGATTCCGAGAAAAACGAATTTAAAGTTTTTTATATGAAAATCCTTAAAAAATCGACTTTTTGGTCAAAATTGGTAGTGATCACAGATTTTAGCCCCTTTTGCTCTAGAGGCTCTAGATTCCGAGAAAACGCATTTAAAGTTTTTTATATGAAAATCCTCCAAAAATCGACTTTTTGACCCAAATTGGTAGTGATCATAGATTTCAGCCCTTTTAGCTCTAGAGGCTCTAGATTCCGAGAAAAACGCATTTAAAGTTTTTTATATGAAAATCCTTAAAAAATCGACTTTTTGGTCAAAATTGGTAGTGATCACAGATTTTAGCCCCTTTGGCTCTAGAGGCTCTAGATTCCGAGAAAAACGCATTTAAAGTTTTTTATATGAAAATCCTTAAAAAATCGACTTTTTGGTCAAAATTGGTAGTGATCACAGATTTTAGCCCTTTTGGCTCTAGATTCCGAGAAAAACGCATTTAAAGTTTTTTATATGAAAATCCTCCAAAAATCGATTTTTGACCCAAATTGGTAGTGATCACAGATTTTAGCCCTTTTGGCTCTAAAGGCTCTAGATTCCGAGAAAAACGAATTTAAAGTTTTTTATATGAAAATCCTTAAAAAATCGACTTTTTGGTCAAAATTGGTAGTGATCACAGATTTTAGCCCCTTTTGCTCTAGAGGCTGTTACGCGCCTGTGCAAGGAATGTTTTAAAATATTCAAAGGAATAATACTGGTCAGGTGGCATGTATAAGATTGTCCCAGCTAGCACTTGTTGCGGTAGTTTGGTTCCCAACCCTTATAATTCAAAGCGCGTT
The DNA here is from genome assembly GCA_963583895.1 of Melanophora roralis. Taxonomy (NCBI): domain Eukaryota; kingdom Metazoa; phylum Arthropoda; class Insecta; order Diptera; family Rhinophoridae; genus Melanophora; species Melanophora roralis. Next base: position 57,378,213 of record OY757191.1, read on the forward strand.
TACATATAATACACCATCCATGCCTTGATAAATACCAATAGTGTAAAAAAGAACTTTAACAAAAAAAAGTTTTTGCGTTGAGCTTGAAAAATCCATGGCATGAAGTTGCGCCATGTAGGGTACATTGGTTCCCACCCACTGACAATGGGTCAGACGCCTTGGCAGGAGGATTACCCGTATTAGTTCCCCTGCCCCTAAAAATACGCTACCTACTTACATTGTTTGGTACGCTAGTAATATACCACTCCCTAAAAGAAGAGTTTTTAAAAGTTCATTTTAAAGAAATATAATTCTTAACAACATTTATTTTATTTGAAAAAAAAGTATATGACTGACACTTCAGTAATATCGTGGTATATTAATACAATTAGTGTTATTACAAATTTTTCTTTGGGTTTTTTTTTTTCCAGTGAAAAAAAAGTATACAACTGACACTTCAGTAGTGTCGTGGTATATTAATACAATTATTGTTATTTCAATTTTTTCTTTTGTTTTACAATATTTAATATAATAGTTTATAGTATGAAAAATTGTCGTTACTTACAGTATTTGAAATCAGTTTCTTTTGTTGTTGTTGATTCTTATTAGTGATGTCTGCACCAATATCGATGGGCCCAGCAATTTGTGCACGACGTTATTTACTCCTTATAGGTAATTACGATTTACAAAAAAAAATCCTTTTTTTCTAGTTTAATTATAATTATTAAAAGGAATTTAAAAATAAAGATTAGATTCAATTTAAATTTTAATTCGTTTTCGTTTAAACCCAAATTCGTTTAAAGTCTATAAAAAAATTGTAATGAAAGATCGCACTCAAACATGACACATGCTTATGTATTACTAATTTGGGGTTTACAATTTAACTTTGTTTTATTCTTCTTTTTTTTTTTTGAAATTGAGTTAAAAAAAAAAGGTTTGCAAAATTTGTACATAAATAATTTTATTTTGCTACATACTATTTTTCTTCTTTGCGAACGCTTATTGATTATCTTTTTTGATCGTTCTTATTAAAAAAAACAGGGAACAGTTATTTTTTTTTCTTTACAAAAAAAAAAGTTTGTCTTTGTTATACATATATATATATATTTATGCATATATTTATACATATATTTACGCATTTATTGTTTTCTTATTATATACATTTTTTTTTATATAAATTAGACTTATTTTTTTCTAAAAATTAAAGGACACTTTACCTTTATACTGGTTTCAGTAAAATAAATATTCCTGTAATTTTTCCCTTGTGACTGCTATCCCTATAATTGGTCATCAGGTTTCTTCCTTAATGGGTTTTAATTGCTCCTTTCCTTTCTCTATTACCACAAATAATCTGCAACCTTTTTTCTAACTCCCTGGTTATTCTTTAAAACCATGCGGTATGGCGTACCCAAAAAAACAAAATGGCGTACTTTAACGCAAGTCTAGGTACTACCACTGCTATTACCGGTTTGTCTTTTAACCTCTACGGAGGAACTTGATATCCACGTGGTGTGAAACCTTCGACGCCAAGATGCCCACTTAGGAGAAAATTTTGGCCAGTCTCTTAATGAACGACCCACTCCGAAATCCTCTGGTGATACAAGGTTTCACTTTTTATAGTTGTAACTTTAGGTAGTTGTAGCTTTCCACTATTTAAATTAAACTTGCCGGCTGCGTTTGTCCCACTCAACGTCACTCAGTGTCATGAATCTTTTAAAATCAAGAAAGATCTAGCAAGGTAACATTTCGTGTCTGTTCTTTCTTTCGATTTCAATTACATAGGCAAAAAAAAATTGCGCTCTGTAGGAATGACAATGAATCAAATCAACCATAAATCGTTTATGTTCTGCCTCTCTTTTTTAAAAACAAAAGCACACACAAGCATTAATTTCAAAAAAAAACTTTAAAAGTAATTACGGCAGAATACCAAGAGTTCGACCACAGGATTGCCATATTGTAAGTTTTCATTTCACTTGGTTTGAAACCAAATGTTCCAAAAAGTGAAAACATCAAAAGGTGATTTAGTTGAAGTCAGGGTATTTCCTGTCCCTATGTGAATTATGAAAACAATAATATTTTTTTCCATCTAAATAGTTTAGGTATTAACAAAAGGCGAGGGAGAAGATAGCTAATATAAAAAAAAGAAATCGGACCGGTTGTTGTCGTCACACAACTTTCAGTAAAGCCCATTTACTGACTTTTATTCGCAGACCATCTCAATACATCTTCCCTTTTCCCAAAAACTATTTAGCACTTTCATGCTTTCCCCTTATGGCAACGCTAATAGCCACCATATATGAGAGAAAATAAAAAAAAATTAACTATTTTAAACTTCTCTCACCTCTTCGGCGCCAACAAAATTAATTCCAAATAGGAAAAAAAAACAAGACCTAATGTTGTTGTGTAACTAATTGCAATATTTTGCCACTGGCTAATGTTTCGTTCAGATAATCATAATTGGTTGTAATTATATTAAACTTCCCAACTGTTTATAAATAGAAAAACACAATTGCATTTAGGTCAGTGTAGCGTTATGCTCTTTTTTTCTTAAATATCGCATTTCGTTCCTTTTTTCTCTCTTCTTCGTGTTGTGGTCATAAAGAGGAACGTAGCAACTTGGAACGCATGATATGCGTGTGCGTATGTGTTTCAACTACGAGTAAGGAGTAAAAGAAATATATTTTAGTTATAACCTTGAACTTGAACTAAGATTTTTAAAAGGGAAGTATTCTTTACTTTCTTATTCGAGTTCCTTGATTTGGGAATTAATAAAAACTACACATCAAACAAAAATATAAATAATAGAAAAATCGTAACAAACCTGCTTCAAGCAGAAATTTTGTATAAAATGAAGTTTGATCAGGAAAGATTTTTCAATATAATATTTGCAATGCTTTTGAGAAAAATTCCTAATATTCTGATGCATCGTGTGGCTCGACCCACGGAAGCCGGGCAAAAAAAAAAATTGTATATTAGTCATTGATTCCTGAAAAAAGAATGTAAGTCATCTTACAAAAAAAAATCGCTCGTAGGCTATTAAGACTAGTAGAAAAGCTCCCCCTTGGGCATGGAACCCTTATCCCAAACCCGTAGTGGGGCTAGGAAAAAAAAACCTTCGTAACATAAAAAAACAACATTAGTTATTATAGCTTTATATCTGATGCGTGATACTTTCCGATGTACTTTCCCTTTTGATCCTCGACGTCATACAAATTATTGCCAACCTTATTTCTTATAACACATTTGACATATTTTGGCATGAATTTTCTATTTATACGTTTAGATCTAACACTCAAGGTATGGTTCTTTCTATAAACAACTTGGCCTTTATTATATTTAACTGGCCTCGTTCGAAGATTGTATGTTTTAGCAGCTTTCGTATAGGCCGTGGATAAATTTTGGCGAACCTTATTCCTTATTCTCGTCAGCTTATCGCCACTGGTCATAACACATACGTCAGCTCCTGAGAGGCAACCGATTTCGTTCAGGATGCTATAGGTTGAGCCGTGCTGTATCATGTTCTGCCCAAAAGTTGCATAGTACGGAGAACACTTAATCGCCGAATGATAGTCGCTCCTAAGTATCGATAGTATTTGAGGTATGTACTTATCCCATTGGGTATGCTCTTGATGGTCCTGTAAAAAGCATCTTATTTTTGTAATTATCTCACGATTCGCTCGCTCAGACGCGTTCGACTGTGGAGCATAAAATCCAGTAGTAACATGAGAGATTCCATACATACAAAAAAAATCTTTCATTTCCTTGGAAAGAAACTGTTTTCCGTTATCACTATGCACGTACCTAGGGACGCCAAAAGTTGGAAAAATTTCCGATTCAAAAAACGTGACTACATTTGATGTGGTTGCGGATTTCATGGCTTTTAGAAACACAAACTTTGTCATGTGGTCTAAACAAATAAATATTACTGAATTCTTAGCACTGGTATAAGGATACGGACCCAAGAAATCGCAGTACAATCGTTCAAAAGGCCTACAGGTAACAATTTGATTACCCATCGGTGGTCTTGAAATTATGTTAGGAGGCTTTACCGTTTTGCATACCTCACAATTATCTATATAGACCCTCACGTCCTGAAACATCGTCGGCCAAAAATATTTTTGCCGAATTCGAAACAACGTCTTCGTTAAACCGCCATGGCAAGAAACCCAAGAGTCGTGAGCAGACTGAATAACGGATCGCGTCAAGGATTTAGGAACCCACAGGCGCCATAGTGTTTCTTCTCCGTCCTCAATTCCTGGTTTATAGCTTACACGCTTAAAAATCCTATTATCAGATATAAAAAGATCTGGGAGTGACTCCTGGTTTCTGGTGATCGTTTGCCTTATTTGCTGGTAGTCCTCGTCCTCAAAAGCAGTGGAAGACAGATCAATTTCCAGGTTCCCCTTTGTTAGGTCTTCTACTTCCAGTCTGGACAAACAGTCGGGTACTACATTCAAGGATCCCTTCCTGTGCTCAATACTAAAATCGTAACGTTGAAGTTTGAGGCTCCAGCGTGCCAAGCGCCCACTTAAGTCCTTTTGTGACATTAGCCACTTTAAAGACGAGTGATCAGTAATAATCCGAAAACGCAAACCCTCTATATACGGTCTAAATCTGTTAACGCTTACGACTGCGGCTAAACATTCTAACTCAGTCACAGTATAATTCTTCTGGGACTTAGTTAGTTTCTGTGAAATGTAGGCTATTGGATGCTCCATCCCTGCGTCATCATATTGAAACAATACACCTCCTACCCCCACGTTCGAAGCGTCGCATTGTATTACAAATTCCTTATTAAAATTAGGCTGTGCCAATACTGGAGCCGATGAAAGGGCTTTTTTCAATTTTTCGAAGGATAAAATAGCAGCCTCTGTTAAAATAAATTTGCCTTTCGACTTCTTCAAGCAGTCTGTTAAAGGGCCAGCAAGATCAGCAAAGTTGTTAATAAATGAACGGTACCAGTTTGCCATCCCAATAAATTGGCGAACCTGCTTAGGGGTTTTTGGCAAAGCAAATTTTTGAATGCATTCTACTTTCGAAGGGTCAACTTTCAAACAACCATTTCCTACGATATATCCTAGGAATCGAATTTCCCTCTGGCAAAACTTGCTTTTACTAACATTAATTGTCAACTTTGCAGCACTCAGGCAAGCAGCTACTTCAGACAAAAGCTTAATGTGTGATTGGAAATCTGAACTACAAACCAAAAGATCATCAAGATAAATAAATACGTTCTCGCGCAGTCTTGATGGAATAACCTTGTCCATAAGGCGACTCATGGTCTGTGGGCCATTACACAGTCCGAAGGGCATATATTTATAATGATATAATGGTTTACCAGGAATTGCAAATCCTGTTTTCTCTTTCGAAGAAGCCGTTAACTTTATCTGCAGAAAAGCGTCCTTTAAGTCTATTCCACTGATAAAAAAAGTATCCTTGAGTCGGCTTAGTAATCCATTTATATGGGGTAAGGGATACGAATCCTTTTTTGTAACCTCATTTAGTTTCCTTGAGTCTATACATAAACGAACCTTCCCCGGTTTTCTTACCAGTACTGCTGGGGAGCACCACGGTGAGTTTGATTCCTCAATGACGCCGAGACTTAATAATCTTTCGATCTCCTTATAGGCCTCTTCTTGCCTTGGAGGTGACAGGGGATAATGCTTGCATTTTATCGGAGTTGCATCTCCCGTTTCGATGTCATGTTCTAGCACGTCCGTACTACCGAGACCCAGCTTTTCGTACGAGGGAAATTTTAAAATTGTTTTATCCAGGAGCAATTTTTGCTCAGATGAAAGTTCATGGAAATGTAAGTCCGATCCTGAGTCAGTTGAGATCTCCGAGACACTATAACAAGGAATTATATCTGGAGCCAAAGCAAATTCACGCCAGAAGTTGGTACCAAAGTAGGCAGATTGACTGAGTGTGGGAACTAAGTAAAATGGAATTTGCCGAGTAACACCTTTGAAACAAACCGGTAGATGACAAAACCCTATTACATTTTGCTTAGCTCCATTTGCCGTGCGAACAGAGGACTCAATTGGTTTATAAGATATGTTATTCCTTGTGAGAAAAGATAAACAATCCTTTCCTAAAACGCACACATTTGCACCCGAATCAAGTAATCCCTCTAGTGTAGCATCCTGTACCTTAACCCTCGCAAAAGGCCTATCGTCTGAACCCGCAATAATAGTTGAATCTAGTAATTTACGAAAGGATTTCCTCTTTCTAAATCTGGCTCTACATTTAATTATCCTAAAAGTGGGATACCTGGTATTCTTGTGCCTCACTGTCAAAGCAATTTTCCTACCATGTAGGCTGGGATCTATCGTCTGAGTTGACTTATTAACATAGTTATCACAAGAAAAGTATTCAGTAGATGACAAGTAATCTAAATTGTAAGTTTGTGTTGAAACGTCTTTGGACGACTCTTCATTCGTAATAGCAAAATTCTGGGAGGATGAAACACTCAATGGTTCTATCCTATAGTTAAGTTCAAACTCGGGGTCTAAAGGGGTGGACGAATGTCCCCGGTAGCCAGTTCGCCCACTTTGCGATTTCCCTGAAAAACATGCTTTTCTGGGCACCTTGGTGTCAGGGTCCCTCTTTTGCCGCATTTAAAACAAAAAGGAGTTTTAATTTCCTCGGGACAGTATATGTATGAATGTCCTTGTTGCAGACAGTTCCAGCACTTAATGCCTGAATAATCGCCCTGAATCCTACGCCCAGAATGTTGTATTGCCTCAACTTGAGGATCAATAGACTCGGATTCACTTTTCCCTAGAGAAGATATATCTATCTCATTTACATTGCGAAATGTAGCATTTGGGACCTGATATCTCGTATCTCGTAAAACCTTCTCCGCCTTTCTTGCGATGTCCCTAAAATCGGTAATATCGCGGGGCTCTGAGTTAAAAAGTAAAAATCGTAGACTCGGGCTTATATTTCTTTTAATTATATCTATGAGTGACGTATCAGGTAAGGGATGTTGAAGTCTTAAATTCATGCCCACAATCGCGTTATGAAACTCATCGTATGACTCCTTGGACTGTTGCCTTCGCAGTGATAATTTCAATAGGATCTCGTGATCGGACTCCAAATTACCAAATTCTTTGATCAAAGAACGACGCAAAAATGAATAAGTGATATCACGATTTTGTTTTGTAAACAGCCAGTACCACTGTTCAGCACGACCTTCTAACAAAATGTGAAAATTAGCCAAAAGTTGCTCGTCCGAATATCTGTACCGCGCACAAAGGGTTTCAACCTTAAAGAGAAAATCTGAAACTGATCCAGAGCCGTCATATGCTATTTTCCATCTTTCAAGTTTGGCATTTGACCCGTCAAAAGTCCTAATCTGATCGAATAAACGGTTTGAGTGTGGCGTATTTGAATTTACTAAATTGGGGAAAACTTCTGGTTGTATAGATGGGCCATGGCTTATGTGGGATATACTCTCCCTAATTGAGGTCAACTCCTTGCGAAACTCCTCTTGGGTATTCCGCATCATCTGTTCCATCAATGTTACCACGGTATCAAGAGGGCCAGCATCATTAAGACTTAGGTTTCTATTGTCAGAAACTGCTGGGACGCCACTGCTTGGGGCCGTTGGATGAAAAAAAGGCTGCACATTAGGATTAAGGGAAGATCTAGGGTGATCCTCACCTGATGCACCCTCCATAGGTGGTTGTGAAACTATATCCTGATTTTCCATTATACAAAAATCTTTAAAAAGGTTAGAGGACGATATACTGGTTGAACTCTGCCCCCCCGCTACTTCATCTGGTAAAACGGGCCTTTGAATTGGTGAATGTAAAATTTTGGGTCTAGCGCCTTTTGTACTACCCTGAAGTTCAATAGAAATATTGTTAAGAGAAGCCGGTGGTCGTCCCTTACTCTTTGAACTATTTTGGGTGTCCTTTGAAGTACTTCTTGTGTTCATACTAATAAGGTGCCAATAAAAAAGCTAAATTAATAAGTCCAATATTTAATATATCATTTACTGAAATCTCCGGTAAAGTTCCTTTCCAAAAAAAAAATTCTACTTGTGATAGCTTGTGACCCAATCGGGACAGCGCAGTTTAAAAAATGTATATTTAGGTGAATATATGGAAAAAGCGTTTTTATATATATATATATACATATATAAATATAAAATAATATAATATAATAATAATAGTAAAAAAATAATAATAAATGTATAATACAGAATTTAGGGAATGGTATGTCCAAACGTAAGTAAAATCAATAAATAGAAACGTATAAGTTCAAGCTTCAATGTAACTTAATTTAAATAACCTCCACGATATAAACAACTAAGTTACCTATTGCCTACGACACTATAAAACCCTTAAAACAAAGGTTTTATACGGAGTTTTATGAAAGAGTAACAATTAAACCCTCTTTCTTTTCAGTGCGACTAAAACCGAAACTGGGTTCCGTGTTAGGACTCCTGAAAAAAAAAGTGTAAAATTGAACCCTGATCACATGGTCATTTTGTTTGCAATTAAATTTTACCATTGTGTCCGACAAAAAAAAATTTAAGACTTAAATAAAATTACATGTGAACGGGTAATTCTTTGCTATTAATTCAAGTTTAAAATATCGCTTCTGGTGTTGCTGTTTCGGTATAAGTTTCAGTTAAAGTTAGTTTGGCCATGTGGCCTTTCCGTTGGGCGCCATGTATGTTACGCGCCTGTGCAAGGAATGTTTTAAAATATTCAAAGGAATAATACTGGTCAGGTGGCATGTATAAGATTGTCCCAGCTAGCACTTGTTGCGGTAGTTTGGTTCCCAACCCTTATAATTCAAAGCGCGTTTACATATAATACACCATCCATGCCTTGATAAATACCAATAGTGTAAAAAAGAACTTTAACAAAAAAAAGTTTTTGCGTTGAGCTTGAAAAATCCATGGCATGAAGTTGCGCCATGTAGGGTACATTGGTTCCCACCCACTGACAATGGGTCAGACGCCTTGGCAGGAGGATTACCCGTATTAGTTCCCCTGCCCCTAAAAATACGCTACCTACTTACATTGTTTGGTACGCTAGTAATATACCACTCCCTAAAAGAAGAGTTTTTAAAAGTTCATTTTAAAGAAATATAATTCTTAACAACATTTATTTTATTTGAAAAAAAAGTATATGACTGACACTTCAGTAATATCGTGGTATATTAATACAATTAGTGTTATTACAAATTTTTCTTTGGGTTTTTTTTTTTCCAGTGAAAAAAAAGTATACAACTGACACTTCAGTAGTGTCGTGGTATATTAATACAATTATTGTTATTTCAATTTTTTCTTTTGTTTTACAATATTTAATATAATAGTTTATAGTATGAAAAATTGTCGTTACTTACAGTATTTGAAATCAGTTTCTTTTGTTGTTGTTGATTCTTATTAGTGATGTCTGCACCAATATCGATGGGCCCAGCAATTTGTGCACGACGTTATTTACTCCTTATAGGTAATTACGATTTACAAAAAAAAATCCTTTTTTTCTAGTTTAATTATAATTATTAAAAGGAATTTAAAAATAAAGATTAGATTCAATTTAAATTTTAATTCGTTTTCGTTTAAACCCAAATTCGTTTAAAGTCTATAAAAAAATTGTAATGAAAGATCGCACTCAAACATGACACATGCTTATGTATTACTAATTTGGGGTTTACAATTTAACTTTGTTTTATTCTTCTTTTTTTTTTTTGAAATTGAGTTAAAAAAAAAAGGTTTGCAAAATTTGTACATAAATAATTTTATTTTGCTACATACTATTTTTCTTCTTTGCGAACGCTTATTGATTATCTTTTTTGATCGTTCTTATTAAAAAAAACAGGGAACAGTTATTTTTTTTTCTTTACAAAAAAAAAAGTTTGTCTTTGTTATACATATATATATATATATTTATGCATATATTTATACATATATTTACGCATTTATTGTTTTCTTATTATATACATTTTTTTTTATATAAATTAGACTTATTTTTTTCTAAAAATTAAAGGACACTTTACCTTTATACTGGTTTCAGTAAAATAAATATTCCTGTAATTTTTCCCTTGTGACTGCTATCCCTATAATTGGTCATCAGGTTTCTTCCTTAATGGGTTTTAATTGCTCCTTTCCTTTCTCTATTACCACAAATAATCTGCAACCTTTTTTCTAACTCCCTGGTTATTCTTTAAAACCATGCGGTATGGCGTACCCAAAAAAACAAAATGGCGTACTTTAACGCAAGTCTAGGTACTACCACTGCTATTACCGGTTTGTCTTTTAACCTCTACGGAGGAACTTGATATCCACGTGGTGTGAAACCTTCGACGCCAAGATGCCCACTTAGGAGAAAATTTTGGCCAGTCTCTTAATGAACGACCCACTCCGAAATCCTCTGGTGATACAAGGTTTCACTTTTTATAGTTGTAACTTTAGGTAGTTGTAGCTTTCCACTATTTAAATTAAACTTGCCGGCTGCGTTTGTCCCACTCAACGTCACTCAGTGTCATGAATCTTTTAAAATCAAGAAAGATCTAGCAAGGTAACATTTCGTGTCTGTTCTTTCTTTCGATTTCAATTACATAGGCAAAAAAAAATTGCGCTCTGTAGGAATGACAATGAATCAAATCAACCATAAATCGTTTATGTTCTGCCTCTCTTTTTTAAAAACAAAAGCACACACAAGCATTAATTTCAAAAAAAAACTTTAAAAGTAATTACGGCCAAGATTAATAAATAACAAGGTTACGACATAACAAATTGAAAACTTGCATTTTCTGCGCATGTGGTCAAATGACGTCACGAAACAGTCTCTCATTTAAAAATAATGTAAACATAACAGTGGGACAATTTCCTAACTTTTGGAGAAAATGTTTTCTAATTTGTTTTTTGTTCATCGTGTTATAAAAAAATTAAATGTTCAAATAATTTATAATATTAAATAACATTTAGAAAAAAAAATTAAAACATTTAAAATTAGTTTATTGTTTTACTAAATTTTCGTTTTTGGTTATTTGTGTTTTGCTTGATTTCCGCATTAAGCGATCTTATTCTAAGGTTTATACACACAAACCAAAATACTTCTAGCTTACCCATTTCATATTTTAAATTTTATTTCAAAATCTTCCTGTTTTAAATGTAATAAGCAAATTCTCTCCCTATATATTTTATTCGGTGTGACCAGATTTTCAAGTAAAGTTAACAAACAAAAACTTAAGGCCAAAAAATAAATCTAATTTTTTAATGCGTTTTTAAAAAATTTCTTCGTTATTAAGATATTTTTCATAATATGGACGAAACGTTTGTGTGCTAAAAATATTTAAAAAGAAAGTTTGTTTCAAAAATTTTGATTTTATTTACAAAAACTTGGTAACCCATACCTTAGGTAAGAAAAAAAATAATATGTGTTCATATACAAGAGATTTTTAAAAAAGTTTTTAGCAGCTGCCTGTTTTGGTAAAAAAAAATTTGTAAGATCCCTGCTGGAAATGTCAATAGAGAATCACTAGAAACTCACTACTGACATTGTCACCAGTACTACTGTTAAGCTATACCTCAGGCAATGCTCTTTGCTATTAACAAAAAATCAACTGCTGACATTGGTACTATTGACAAGGTGGTTCTTTTGGGGTCATATGTACACATTGAAACCAGCGATTAACTAGTACCTTTTAGCAATTTTAGTATACAGTACTACTGATAAGCTAAACCATTGTCAATGTGTTTTTGCAATAGACATTTAACATGCGTCTGTCATTGAAAACAAGTATGATTTGTGTATATAAATCACTTTTATAGCACAGCAGAAAAAATAAAAAAGGCCATAATGTTGCTGATACATTTTTGCATTTGACGGCAAACTGAAGCATTAATTTGCCCCTGACAGTTTTCTTTTCTTCTTATCAAAGCTTAATATAAAACTGTAGACGTACTGTTGACAATGTCGCCAAAAAGGCAACATAATAGTCGATAAAAGTGTTGACATGGGGACACTTGTTCCCAAGTTTCCTTCAGGGATATATATAAAAAAAAAACAAACATTTGTTTTTGCTTAAAATATAAACACTCACACACTATTCGTTAATTTTTTTACAAAAACACGTAAAATTTAGTAGTTTATTTGTAAGCTTTTTTCATATAGACAAACACTTGAAACCAATAAAAAATCGAAACTATAATATTACATTTACATGATGCAATTTTTTTAATATTCCTTCAATAAAATTTTTGTTTGTTGACAAAACGAGTTGAAGTGACTACTTTTCTACACAGTTCGTAAAAAACCGAAAATTTTCATTCAAGTTCATACTTACATGTATATATCATGAAAAATGCCTTCATGTACATTTTGTTCAAGAAAAGAAAAAAAGATAATCTTTAATGTAAAAAGTTACATTGTAAGAAAGCATTTATAAAGGCATTTTTATTTTTACATGTGTGCCTCAATAAGTATTTAAAACCAATGACTGTTAAAATGAAAAAATGAAAATCAAAAAATAAAAAATATTATTTTTTTAAACTTATCTATAAAAATAATAATTATCGTTGTTACCCGTTTTTATCAATATTAAAAAAATGACCGTCCTACTAAAAAAAAATTTACAGAGAACATGATATTCAACAAATATAGTTTAATACTATCAAAATGGTGAGCTTTACTTGATCCTACGATGTTTCATTGTGCCTGCTTTTTTCTTGAAAAATTATTTCGGTCCTGTTGGATTTTTTTTGACAAAAATACACTTTAAAATTCTTATTAAATAAAAATATAAACATAATAATTTGTTTCAACGAAAGACATTAGTATTTTTACATTTTTGAGCAATATATTAAAATAAGCTAAAATAAGATTTGTTAAGAACACGCTCACAATTAGTTTTAGCACAATTTCTCACTTGAATTTTTCTGATCGTTTTGCATGCATTGCCCCACTGCACACTTCGTGTTTACGATTTGCTTCGAAATTTTAAATAAGTTTTTTTTGCTCTTATAGCTTTTAAATACACTTCGCACACAATTTTTATAATAACTATTATTTTTTTGCACTATATTTAATAAATTTAAATTAAAAATTCTTTTTAATTAACGAAATTCGACAAATTAATTTTTGGGAGAAATGGCAAAGTGATTTTAGTGCAGGGTTGTCGAATCTCACATAACATATAAATCTTTTCCGGCAAAATTAGGAATTAATCTAGAGCAATAATAATTTCAATTTTAGTGTCAAACTCCATACAAAAAATGCAAAGAGTAAGAGAATGACTGTCTTATTTTTTTAGGGATGTTGCACCTAATGAGAATAACAGACAAAAATTGGCGCCATGCTCATTGTTTAACGTAAGTTGACGTAGTTGTTTCTCTTTAACTTTGCCAGCCGTGTATAACAAAGGCTTGCTATAGTTCTTGTCATATTTCTTGTTTGGCACTAAAGGTTTCAAAAACAGTGCTAAGTGCTGGTTTTCTTGTGGCTATAAATGCTTAAATAATTGTGTTAAAATTGATTCAGCATTATGCATAATTAACAGAAAGTTAATATTATTTTAAACGTTTATGGATACAAAAAACAAAATTTTTTTGGGTAAAATTCAAATTAGATGATGTAGTGTGATTTAGTTGTTTTTCAAATATCTAGCGCTTTGTTTTTAAGCAATTAGAAACTTTGTATTATCAACTTATGACAACACTGATATAGCTTTGACAAAAGTATTCACTAGAGGTCTGCTTGACTACACCCAAATGCCGTTTAAATACATTCGTTTGTTTTTCAACAACATAGTGTTTTTCATTCAATGTTAAACAAACTAAATAAATGAACCCACAAGCAAAAGCAAATAAAAAACAACTTCAACCAAAAACAAAATATTACCCATACATTCATATAAATAAATACTGAATAGAATGTGTGAATATTGCTGTATGATTGGTGTAAAAAATTATTATTCATTTGTGTTTGCAAATTTGTCGTTATTGTTGTTGTTAAACATTCATTAACTCGAAAAAACACCTGAATGTTTTTATAAAAACTCTAACTGTAATGAGACTTTGCTATGTTTTTGTATTTTCAAGTGTGTTTTATACACATTCAAAACGAAAACTGTAAAATTAATGTGTTCTTCTTGTATCATTGAGTGTAACACACAATACATTCTTTCTTGTGTTGTTACTGGCTTAACTTTATTTATCTCCCATAGAATGAAAAATGTTTGAATGAATATTGTTTTTGTTGTGTATAGGCAATTAAATGAATATAGTCATGCAGATGTCTAGTATTCACACACTGAATAAATTCACAATGTATAAATTCATGCATTGATCAAACGAAGATAATTTTATTCGAGGCAGATTTTTGTTCAACTCATTAAAATCGCTTAAGAGTTTAACACCAGATAAAATCAAGATAAAACCTAATTATGCTATTCTCTGGTACGTAAACATACTACTGCGCCATTTTTCATTGTTAATGAGAAAATTCCAAACGAAATTGGGAATTTTCATTTGAAATTCAGAATTTTTATTTGTAATTGAGAAAATTCCAATAAAAAATGAGAAAATTTTACATGATATTGAGAAAAAAACCAAAAAAAATTAAAAATTTGAAATTAAAAATATTTTATATTAAATCAAGATTTGTTTTTAGAAAATGCCTTATACCACCATTGTATTCAACTAATTTTTAAAACGCTTCATCGACGCGTTAAAAATAAAGCGCATTCTTGCAGTGCTTAATTTAATAAAATTATATGGTTGGAGAAAAAAACAATGTTTAGGCAAAGATAAATGTACCACACGTCAATCTTCTCCAATGTCGGAGATCAAAGGCTCGCTTTTAAGAAGAAATTAAAAACGTGTGTTATTACCACAGATTGCATATCACAACATTAAATTAGTTTAGTTTGGATATGGAAGATAGGCCAGAATATATCTCTGCTACTTATTTAATAAAATTGCCTGCATAGATTTGTATTTACCTTTCCATATTTTTATTTATGTTGCGTTATGAATGCATTTATGTTGTACGTATTGTATGTACGTTCATACTAATTTTAAATAAAATTTTATTTGGAATTTTCTCATTTCCAATTAAAATATATTCACAATTTCAAATGCAAATTCTCAAGTTCAATAAAAATTTTCTCATTTACAGCAAAAAATGAACAAAACTATTATATCGAACATTTGTTCTTGGCTTCCAAAAGGGCTTTTTATAAATTCAATATTGAGTAAGTAGCCAGGTTGACACCGGCTTCGGGAATGTGTTATCTTAATTTCTGGGGTATCTTCAGCTTAATATATTGTTAATTGGTTCCAAATATATTATATCCATTATACCTATATAGACATGCATGCATACATCCTTAGTTCATTAAAATTAACGCATTTAAACTTATTACGCTCATATTCATTTTCAAATTTAAAATATTCTCATTTGGACCAATAATATTAGTCATGCAAATTAAAGTTTTCAATACAAATAAAACCCTAAATGATTTAAAAATACAAAGAATAGGCAACCCTTGCATGGGTTAAACTACGTCATCAGAGAGGCAAACATGCGCAAGTCGCAATCTCTAATAGTCTATCATTCTTGATTACGGCAGAATACCAAGAGTTCGACCACAGGATTGCCATATTGTAAGTTTTCATTTCACTTGGTTTGAAACCAAATGTTCCAAAAAGTGAAAACATCAAAAGGTGATTTAGTTGAAGTCAGGGTATTTCCTGTCCCTATGTGAATTATGAAAACAATAATATTTTTTTCCATCTAAATAGTTTAGGTATTAACAAAAGGCGAGGGAGAAGATAGCTAATATAAAAAAAAGAAATCGGACCGGTTGTTGTCGTCACACAACTTTCAGTAAAGCCCATTTACTGACTTTTATTCGCAGACCATCTCAATACATCTTCCCTTTTCCCAAAAACTATTTAGCACTTTCATGCTTTCCCCTTATGGCAACGCTAATAGCCACCATATATGAGAGAAAATAAAAAAAAATTAACTATTTTAAACTTCTCTCACCTCTTCGGCGCCAACAAAATTAATTCCAAATAGGAAAAAAAAACAAGACCTAATGTTGTTGTGTAACTAATTGCAATATTTTGCCACTGGCTAATGTTTCGTTCAGATAATCATAATTGGTTGTAATTATATTAAACTTCCCAACTGTTTATAAATAGAAAAACACAATTGCATTTAGGTCAGTGTAGCGTTATGCTCTTTTTTTCTTAAATATCGCATTTCGTTCCTTTTTTCTCTCTTCTTCGTGTTGTGGTCATAAAGAGGAACGTAGCAACTTGGAACGCATGATATGCGTGTGCGTATGTGTTTCAACTACGAGTAAGGAGTAAAAGAAATATAATTTAGTTATAACCTTGAACTTGAACTAAGATTTTTAAAAGGGAAGTATTCTTTACTTTCTTATTCGAGTTCCTTGATTTGGGAATTAATAAAAACTACACATCAAACAAAAATATAAATAATAGAAAAATCGTAACAAGGCTCTAGATTCCGAGAAAACGCATTTAAAGTTTTTTATATGAAAATCCTCCAAAAATCGATTTTTGACCCAAATTGGTAGTGATCACAGATTTTAGCCCTTTTGGCTCTAAAGGCTCTAGATTCCGAGAAAAACGCATTTAAAGTTTTTTATATGAAAATCCTTAAAAAATCGACTTTTTGGTCAAAATTGGTAGTGATCACAGATTTTAGCCCCTTTGGCTCTAGAGACTCTAGATTCCGAGAAAAACGAATTTAAAATTTTTTATATGAAAATCCTTAAAAAATCGACTTTTTGGTCAAAATTGGTAGTGATCACAGACTTAAGCCCTTTTGGCTCTAAAGGCTCTAGATTCCGAGAAAAACGCATTTAAAGTTTTTTATATGAAAATCCTCCAAAAATCGATTTTTGACCCAAATTGGTAGTGATCACAGATTTTAGCCCTTTTGGCTCTAAAGGCTCTAGATTCCGAGAAAAACGCATTTAAAGTTTTTTATATGAAAATCCTTAAAAAATCGACTTTTTGGTCAAAATTGGTAGTGATCACAGATTTTAGCCCCTTTGGCTCTAGAGACTCTAGATTCCGAGAAAAACGAATTTAAAATTTTTTATATGAAAATCCTTAAAAAATCGACTTTTTGGTCAAAATTGGTAGTGATCACAGATTTTAGCCCTTTTGGCTCTAAAGGCTCTAGATTCCGAGAAAAACGCATTTAAAGTTTTTTATATGAAAATCCTCCAAAAATCGATTTTTGACCCAAATTGGTAGTGATCACAGATTTTAGCCCTTTTGGCTCTAAAGGCTCTAGATTCCGAGAAAAACGAATTTAAAGTTTTTTATATGAAAATCCTTAAAAAATCGACTTTTTGGTCAAAATTGGTAGTGATCACAGATTTTAGCCCCTTTGGCTCTAGAGGCTCTAGATTCCGAGAAAACGCATTTAAAGTTTTTTATATGAAAATCCTCCAAAAATCGACTTTTTGGTTAAAATTGGTAGTGATCACAGACTTAAGCCCTTTTGGCTCTAGAGGCTCTAGATTCCGAGAAAAACGCATTTAAAGTTTTTTATATGAAAATCCTTAAAAAATCGACTTTTTGGTCAAAATTGGTAGTGATCACAGATATTAGCCCCTTTGGCTCTAGAGGCTCTAGATTCCGAGAAAAACGCATTTAAAGTTTTTTATATGAAAATCCTCCAAAAATCGACTTTTTGGTTAAAATTGGTAGTGATCACAGACTTAAGCCCTTTTGGCTCTAGAGGCTCTAGATTCCGAGAAAAACGCATTTAAAGTTTTTTATATGAAAATCCTTAAAAAATCGACTTTTTGGTCAAAATTGGTAGTGATCACAGATTTTAGCCCTTTTGGCTCTAGAGGCTCTAGATTCCGAGAAAAACGCATTTAAAGTTTTTTATATGAAAATCCTCCAAAAATCGACTTTTTGGTCAAAATTGGTAGTGATCACAGATTTTAGCCCCTTTGGCTCTAGAGGCTTTAGATTCCGAGAAAAACGCATTTAAAATTTTTTATATGAAAATCCTCCAAAAATCGACTTTTTCGTCAAAATTGGTAGTGATCACAGATTTTAGCCCCTTTGGCTCTAGAGGCTCTAGATTCCGAGAAAAACGCATTTAAAGTTTTTTATATGAAAATCCTCCAAAAATCGACTTTTTGGTTAAAATTGGTAGTGATCACAGACTTAAGCCCTTTTGGCTCTAGAGGCTCTAGATTCCGAGAAAAACGCATTTAAAGTTTTTTATATGAAAATCCTTAAAAAATCGACTTTTTGGTCAAAATTGGTAGTGATCACAGATTTTAGCCCTTTTGGCTCTAGAGGCTGTAGATTCCGAGAAAAACGCATTTAAAGTTTTTTATATGAAAATCCTCCAAAAATCGACTTTTTGGTCAAAATTGGTAGTGATCACAGATTTTAGCCCTTTTGGCTCTAGAGGCTCTAGATTCCGAGAAAAACGCATTTAAAGTTTTTTATATGAAAATCCTTAAAAAATCGACTTTTTGGTCAAAATTGGTAGTGATCACAGATTTTAGCCCTTTTGGCTCTAGAGGCTGTAGATTCCGAGAAAAACGCATTTAAAGTTTTTTATATGAAAATCCTCCAAAAATCGACTTTTTGGTCAAAATTGGTAGTGATCACAGATTTTAGCCCTTTTGGCTCTAGAGGCTGTAGATTCCGAGAAAAACGCATTTAAAGTTTTTTATATGAAAATCCTTAAAAAATCGACTTTTTGGTCAAAATTGGTAGTGATCACAGATTTTAGCCCTTTTGGCTCTAGAGGCTGTAGATTCCGAGAAAAACGCATTTAAAGTTTTTTATATGAAAATCCTTAAAAAATCGACTTTTTGGTCAAAATTGGTAGTGATCACAGATTTTAGCCCTTTTGGCTCTAGAGGCTCTAGATTCCGAGAAAAACGCATTTAAAGTTTTTTATATGAAAATCCTCCAAAAATCGACTTTTTGGTCAAAATTGGTAGTGATCACAGATTTTAGCCCTTTTGGCTCTAGAGGCTGTAGATTCCGAGAAAAACGCATTTAAAGTTTTTTATATGAAAATCCTTAAAAAATCGACTTTTTGGTCAAAATTGGTAGTGATCACAGATTTTAGCCCTTTTGGCTCTAGAGGCTGTAGATTCCGAGAAAAACGCATTTAAAGTTTTTTATATGAAAATCCTTAAAAAATCGACTTTTTGGTCAAAATTGGTAGTGATCACAGATTTTAGCCCTTTTGGCTCTAGAGGCTCTAGATTCCGAGAAAAACGCATTTAAAGTTTTTTATATGAAAATCCTTAAAAAATCGACTTTTTGGTCAAAATTGGTAGTGATCACAGATTTTAGCCCCTTTGGCTCTAGAGGCTTTAGATTCCGAGAAAAACGCATTTAAAGTTTTTTATATGAAAATCCTTAAAAAATCGACTTTTTGGTTAAAATTGGTAGTGATCACAGATTTTAGCCCTTTTGGCTCTAGAGGCTTTAGATTCCGAGAAAAACGCATTTAAAGTTTTTTATATGAAAATCCTTAAAAAATCGACTTTTTGGTCCAAATTGGTAGTGATCACAGATTTTAGCCCTTTTGGCTCTAGAGGCTCTAGATTCCGAGAAAAACGCATTTAAAGTTTTTTATATGAAAATCCTCCAAAAATCGACTTTTTGGTCCAAATTGGTAGTGATCACAGATTTTAGCCCCTTTGGCTCTAGAGGCTCTAGATTCCGAGAAAAACGCATTTAAAGTTTTTTATATGAAAATCCTCCAAAAATCGACTTTTTGGTAAAAATTGGTAGTGATCACAGACTTAAGCCCTTTTGGCTCTAGAGGCTCTAGATTCCGAGAAAAACGCATTTAAAGTTTTTTATATGAAAATCCTCCAAAAATCGACTTTTTGGTTAAAATTGGT
Organism: Melanophora roralis; assembly: GCA_963583895.1. Taxonomy (NCBI): domain Eukaryota; kingdom Metazoa; phylum Arthropoda; class Insecta; order Diptera; family Rhinophoridae; genus Melanophora; species Melanophora roralis. Next base: position 57,398,094 of record OY757191.1, read on the forward strand.
AGTGATCACAGACTTAAGCCCTTTTGGCTCTAGAGGCTCTAGATTCCGAGAAAAACGCATTTAAAGTTTTTTATATGAAAATCCTTAAAAAATCGACTTTTTGGTCAAAATTGGTAGTGATCACAGATTTTAGCCCTTTTGGCTCTAGAGGCTGTAGATTCCGAGAAAAACGCATTTAAAATTTTTTATATGAAAATCCTCCAAAAATCGACTTTTTCGTCAAAATTGGTAGTGATCACAGATTTTAGCCCCTTTGGCTCTAGAGGCTCTAGATTCCGAGAAAAACGCATTTAAAGTTTTTTATATGAAAATCCTCCAAAAATCGACTTTTTGGTTAAAATTGGTAGTGATCACAGACTTAAGCCCCTTTGGCTCTAGAGGCTTTAGATTCCGAGAAAAACGCATTTAAAGTTTTTTATATGAAAATCCTCCAAAAATCGACTTTTTGGTTAAAATTGGTAGTGATCACAGATTTAAGCCCTTTTAGCTCTAGAGGCTCTAGATTCCGAAAAAAACGCATTTAAAGTTTTTTATATGAAAATCCTCCAAAA